>CM074507.1:20689348-22131848 GCA_037389245.1 Oryzias sinensis | reverse complement strand
GAAAGTGTTCCTGTAGACTAAACTTTACGATGTTTCTTCATAGTTTTAACGTAGATTCTCTAAAGTTATGATCAAAAGACGGACTTTGCTCCATCTCTGCTAATTTCATGTAGAACGTGATCATCAAACGTAACGGCGCCACTTCTCTTTCTGGATCTTCAGTCACGCTACCAGCGTCCACGTGGATCAGAGCAAGCGTCCCACCGTGTTCTCTGCTGCAGTTCAAGTCCCAAAAGCACAAATGAAAGAAAGAAATCTGGTTGTTCACTCAGTTTTTTTATTCCTGTTCTCCTCCACCTACGAGGCGAGACGTCACCCCGCCCCACCCCCACTCGCCGTCGGGTAAGTGTAGTCTGTCGTCCCCGCGGTCCAGATGTCTTTGTCATCTCAGGCAAAAGACAAAAAAGAAAGAGAGCTGTGTGTCTGAGCCCTGACCCCGCCTCCTGGTTTTGGCTCCTCCTCCTCACGCTTTGGCCCCCCAGCAGGGGGGCAGTGTTCAGGTCAGGGGTGTGGTCTGTCCCGGCGGCAGAGTGCGTTCGGGGGCAGACTCGTTACCGATTGCGATCGGTGTTCCCCGCTGATCTCCTCCTCATCTCTCTCTCTCTCTTTTGCTGGTTCAATCTGTCTCGTGCTCGCTCGGCCCGGACTCTGCTCAGCGTCTCCTGGAGGACAAACAGAAGGTCACTGCAGCAGAACTGAAGGTCACTGCAGACGAGCTAAAGGTCACTGCAGCAGAACTGAAGGTCACTGCAGACGAGCTAAAGGTCACTGCAGACGAGCTAAAGGTCACTGCAGCGGAACTGAAGGTCACTGCAGACGAGCTAAAGGTCACTGCAGACGAGCTAAAGGTCACTGCAGCGGAACTGAAGGTCACTGCAGACGAGCTAAAGGTCACTGCAGACGAGCTAAAGGTCACTGCAGCAGAACTGAAGGTAACTGCAGACGAGCTGAAGGTCACTGCAGACGAGCTAAAGGTCACTTCAGACGAGCTAAAGGTCAGTGCAGCAGAACTGAAGGTCACTGCAGACGAGTTGAAGGTCATTAAGCAAGCGCTAAAAGGTCACCGCAGACGAGCTAAAGGTCACCGCAGATGTGCTGAAGGTCACCGCAGACTAGCTGAAGGTTACCGCAGACAAGCTAAAGGTCACCGTAGACGAGCTGAAGGTCACCGCAGATGTGCTGAAGGTCACCGCAGACTAGCTAAAGGTTACCGCAGACAAGCTAAAGGTCACCGTAGACGAGCTGAAGGTCACGGCAGGCAAGCTGAAGGTCACTAAGCACAAGCCAAAAGGTTGCCGCAGACAAGCTAAAGGTCACCGTAGACGAGCTGAAGGTCACCGCAGACAAGTTAAAGGTTACCGCAGACAAGCTAAAGGTCAACGCAGACGAGCTAAAGGTTACCGCAGACAAGCTAAAGGTCACCGCAGACGAGCTAAAGGTCGACGCAGACGAGCTGAAGGTCACCGCAGACGAGCTGAAGGTCACCGCAGCCGAGCTGAAGGTCACCGCAGATGAGCTAAAGGTCACCGCAGACTAGCTGAAGGTCACCACAGACAAGCTAAAGGTCACCGCAGATGAGCTAAAGGTCACCGCAGATGAGCTAAAGGTCACCGCAGACGAGCTAATGGTCACCGTAGACGAGCTAAAGGTCACTGCAGATGATCTGAAGGTCACTGCAGACAAGCTAAAGGTCACCGCAGACAAGCTAAAGGTCACTGCAGACAAACTGAAGGTCACTGTAGACGAGCTAAAGGTCACTGCAGGTGAGCTAAAGGAGTCAGAGCACCAAACACACATCTGTGAGCTGCCACAGAGGTGGCACCGCCCCCATCAGGGCTTGTGTCTCACCTTCCTCCCGTTTTGAAGATGAGGTCAGCGTTGGGAGCGCCTTTGGGGTGCTGGTATCGGGGCCGGCGGTCCCGGTTGGTGTTAGCTTGAGCCGGACGCTGAGCCAGGGACTGCATCATCTCTGTCAGGCGCAGAGCAAAGGCGGTTTAGTCAAAAAGCAACATCAGTGACTGACTGACAAATAACATCACTTTAAACAGGGGACTTTCTGCTGAGTCATGGTTCATGAACACATAAAAGAGGGTTACAGTAAAAAAAAAAAAAACTAGTGCAGTCAAAAGTTTGCATGCTGATGTTCAATAGACTAATAACGCTGAGATGACGTACAGATGCTAATGTAAGCTTTGACAAATTCCAATAGCATGCTACCGTTAGCAGGTTAACGTTAGCATGCTTTTGCTATGTAGTGGCTTGGATTTTAAAAGCAATTCACTCACCATTCTCACTACTTTTATTTTAAACGACTAATATGACATCATCGACCTCACCAAGTGAAAATCTCATTAATAAGAGCATTTTCAATGATCATTTATGAATCCACCGTCTCCCAAAGATAAATACATCGATGATTTATTGAAAAAACATCATTCTTTTTGGCAAGAATTATACCAACGCAATGCATTGTGGTCTATATTCTCTGATCTAGTGAGCATCGATGTTCAGAATTGTAGATTCGGACAGCTCTAGAAAATGGCGAACGCTCTATAGCGTGCACTATGTAGTGAGCAGGGAAGGAATTTGAACACAACCTTAGTCCAGTTTTACCTTCAAATTTTTGAAACTTTGACAAAAATAAAACAAAGGCCCCCAAAAAATGTTGAATTACATCATAAAGATGAGTAAATGCAATAAAACAGAACTGCTTTTTCAAAGTAAAACTTTTCCGACCAAGACTCTTAAAAACAAAAGAAGCTCTCACAGCTATCACCATGGTAACTAAATTTTTGACTAACAGCAGTCAGGACAGAAACTATGGAAACAGGAACCAGGTTCTTCTGAAGCAGAACACGATCTGATGGGCTGAGACCATAGATCTGCTTTGGCTTTTCCTCGACTGACTTGTTCGACGACTTTCCGTGGACTAAAGTTTATTTAGTAACAGTGAAGCAACGACTTTACGAAGGTTATTCAGCCAAAGGATTGTGGGTGGCGGTCTCACCCTGGTAGTCCTCCTGCTCCTGCCTCTCGTTGATGTCCAGCGTGAGCTTCTTCATCCTCATGCGCTCCTCCTGCTCCGCCTGCTGCTGGTTGAAGTGGTTGGCAGCCAGGTGGGACGACAGCGGAACGTTCAGGATCTTATACTGTCGACGACAAGAACCAAACACAGAGCTTTCACCTCAGCCAGAAATACACAGCAGAAATAGCTGACATTTCTATTCCCAAAAAAATAAAAATAAAACGTTTCTGGACTCTGGGTCATACAAGTAAAAAAAAAAACTAAAGAAAAACAGAACAGAACCTCTAAATGTTCCTTAAAGAAGGTCCATACAATGGAAACACGGCCAGCAACTCTTCATCTCAGGTTTCTCTGAGAAAAATAAAATGTTGATTTAGAAATGAAAAAATATTTCTGAATATTCCAACATTTAAAGGAAAAAAAATCAACATTATTAAGTAAAAAAAAAAGTCAACATACTTTAGGGTCTAAACTTAAAAATAATGAATACAATTTTGTATTTTTATATCCTCCTGACAACCAGGAGGCTATATATACATATTTAAATTATTTATCTTTTTATTTATTAATTCTTTGTTTTAACATCTTAACTTATTCTTTTTATATTTCAGGTGTTTTAGGCTTGTCATGCATGAACTTATTTAAATTTTTTATATTTTAGCTGTTTTTATATTTTAACTTTTCTATTTATCACGTTTACATTTTAGACGGTTTACGAGTGTTTGCCCCCCTTGGTTGGGGGGGGTTTGTGTCGATGCTGACAGCCCGGCCAACAGGAGGACAGAGCAGACGGCGCCTTCCTGGTTCTCTCTTCTTAAGGTTTTTTCTTCTTAAGTCATTTCTACTTATGCTTGTGCTTGTTTTTGTGTATTTTATTATGGGGCTTATTTATTTATGTTGGCATTGGTGTTTTTGCGTCCTTGTTTGTTTTTATGTTCAGCACCTTGAGTTGTTATCTTAACATGAAAGGTGCTATAGAAATAAAATGAATTTGAATTTGCAACCAGCAACGCGTCCTCTGCAGAGGACATTTCTAAAAGCATTGTGCTGAATCTACAGAGGACATTTGGGGCTTGTCGATAACACCAAATCTGAACGGGTGGAGTTCTGGGATTCGTAGTTTTTAGTGGATTTAAGGTTTTTTTTTTTCTGGTAGTGTGGAGGTTAAACAACAACTTTACAAGATGAGATAAAAAAAACAACATTGTAAAACATTCTGAAGAAAACAAATGGATAAAAACATCCCGTAAAAGCAGCAGTGCTCAGAAAGTGGAGCAGCAGAAGGTGTTGAAGGTGCAGCACACAGCTCCGCTCTGTTCTGTTCTGTCAGGAGCTGAAAGCAGCTTCTGTGGCGTGCAAACACGTCCTCGGCGGCTGGCTGAGGCCGTCTGTGCGTGTTTACAGAGGAAGTCATTTCCCGTGGCGCTGGAGGTTCTGTGTGCGCCCTCTGTGCTCCACGCGAGCTCCTGTTTTTTCTGGTGTGTTTGCGGCAGCTGCTGGACCGAGTCCTGGAGGAGAACTGGACACACCCTGCAGAAACACGGGCCCTCCCCACAAACCACATGCAGCCGCTCCTCCAGGCTCCTCAGGACCCTCGAAGGCTGAAAAGCAGCAGGAAAAAAGGCGCCCGAAATCGACCAATCGCAGAAGGGAGCCAAAGATTCGAGGAGCAACTCTAAACCTTTGAGCAGAAATGAAGCAGCTCTTTTTTCCCCCCACTTGTTTTAAACGACGTCCCAGAACTTAACCTGCATTCACAGGTCGTCTCAGAGACTTCTGACCGAACCCCCCCCACACACTGTGGGGTACCACAAGGCTACATTCGAGTTCCCATTGTCTTCTACTTTTGTACCCATCTCTAACATCCAACTCTCTTCTTTTTTTCCAGTCTGGTCCAACAAAAAACAACAACAAGAATCCATATAAATAAAGTTCAGGCTGTAAAACAAAAGGGGTTTATGCAAACATATACCTTCTGCGTCGGCAGATTCCGAACTCCCTGTTGTAACAGTAAAATCTGCTCAACACAAGAGGCTTTCAGCTCTGATCTGTTTGCTCAGCTGTTGGACAGGACAAGTTTAAAAAACAGAAGAACCCCGCCTGAATGGTGGGGTACCACAAGGCTACATTCAGGGCCCCATTGTTTAATTGGAGCTCTGTGCTCTTTGCATATCTCTTTGTTGCTGGGTAACAGATGCTCTGGCATTGTTCCAGTCACCTCCGACCCCAGCCGGTCAAAGCAGACGTTTGGATTAAAACACAGGCGAATAATAGCGACTGTCTGACCCTCCTAGCAAGAAAACAGACACATTCAAGACAAGAAAAACCTTGTATATTGATTTCCGGCAAGTAAAGCCTTATTTGGTCCTTTAGAAGACCTGCACATAACTGTCTGACACATAAGAGTTCTGGTTCCGCCGGTGGAACCACTAGAACACGATAGTTTATATATCAGGCACTATAATCCCTGAAATTCCAACTGATTGTTTTCCCGGTAGATGAAAATCAAAGATACTTCAAAAACGCTCTACTGAGAATCAGACTCAGATTTGGATAGAAATCTTCATCAGAGTCACATTTCTGACATGGAAAATGGAAAAACTTCCCAATGTTCTAATCTACAACCTTCCAATCAGCGGTTAACCCCTCTACCTCTGTGCCCTCAGAAAACGAACAGCCATTCCGACAAGAGTCAAAATAAAAGCTCTGGTAACTGGTGCCGCACTCATCAAAGCAAAGAAAAAAGAAAAAAACCAAAGCAGAAGAGCTGTAAAGTAAAGTTCTTCACATTTCTGGGTGTGGAGCGTCTGCCAAAACCACAGAAAAGGAAAACGAGCAACAATTGGAAGGACACAGACGGAACACTTCTTTTGTAAATGAACCAGAGGAGACAACGTCTGCGCTCAGATTCTTCTCGACTTCACACAGAAGAATCAGACTCGTTTGCCTTCAGTGTTTCCAGCAGTTCTACAGACGTTAGAGCCTGGAAGACGGGGTTCTAGTTTTTGTCTCCGATTATTCAGAGTTTAGTTCTAAAGTTCATTAAACTTTCACAAAGTCGTCTCACTGGTTTAAAAAATATTTCCAAAATGCCTCTCACAGGACGTTGTGGACATTCTGAAATCTGTTTTCTCTTTGCAAAAATTAGAAACAACTTAATAAGGTGTTAATGTACTCAGACTAATTTAAGACAAAAAAGAAAAAGAATCCATGAGAAGAGACTAATCTGAGACAAAAAAAAAGAATCTGTGAGGCTAGAATTATTTAAGACCAATTTGGGACAAAAAATGAAAAACCATGAACAGAGACTAATCGGAGACTGATTTAAGTCAAAGCAGGAAGTCGTGTGTGTTTATGTGTGTGAAAGTAAGTATTTTCAGCCCTCATTAAACCGATTTACTTTACAAACTATAATCAGCTCTAAATTAAATGATGGAATCAATCATGAGCATCACTTCTTATTAAATACTAATGTTAACCAGGAACTATGAAGAAGATGTATCCATCCACATTTGGAAGGAACGTTATCTCCTGTTTACTACGGTGAATCAGTCAGGAAAAGCTGAAGGGATGAAAAGGGAACCGACTGGAGTGTAGAATCTGGGGCTGGAGCCAAACCTTTACCTGCTGCTTGTTGCCTTTGCGCGTCAGCATGACGAACTGCATGGTGTCCGAGCCCTCCGAGTCTCCCTCCATGATGCACTGCTGTCCGGATCCGCTCTTCTTCAGCTGACTCTTCAGCTGCAGCGGGATGGCCACGTCCAGCTGGTGCACCTTCACCGCCTCCCCGCTGCGCTGCTGTGCCGTCAAAACAGGAATCTCGTCAACGTCGCCGTTTCCCTGCGGCGCTGTTTTAGGATTGCAGACCGGGCTTACCTGCAGGTTCTCCAGCATCATCTTATCCAGAGCCTGAATGAAGTCCTCATCTTCAGCGCACGCCACGTGCTTCAGCCCGCCGCCTCGGATGGTCACTTCCTGCTGACGAGTCAAAGTGAGAGGCGGCTCTGCAGCTTCACGGCTGCTCCGAAACTGGACCCCTCTTACATTATTCTCCTCATCGGTCTCATTTTCTTTATTGGAGTCGGTCAGATAGTCTGTGTTCTCCTCTTCCTCCTCCTCATGCTCCTCCTCCTCTTCATTTTCTGACCCGTCCTGTGATGAAAAACACAGGGGGAATGATTTTCATCTGAAATCAAACTCTGATGCACCTCGTTTGATTACCTGCTGTCACTAAAATAAATCCTTTAAAGCGCTTAAAGCAGAGAATGAAGCTTTCATTCAACACTGGAGATAAAAGAAGGAGCAAAGTTAATGAACACAGCAGCAGTTCCCTCAGCGAGCATCGCTGGACTTTGGCTCCTTCCTGGTGTTTTACTCAGAAAAATACCTCCAAAAACCAAAGACTGTCGCAGCCGTCGGCTCTGGAAAACACCTGCCTTCACGTCAAAAACAAAGAGAAACTTGAAAACGAATTCTTCACATTAAGAGCGTGACTCTGCACCAGCCGCTCTTCTTCTTCTTCTTCCTTTTTCAGCCCATCAGTGAAAACATCTGAAACCAAATCACTCAACTAAATATAGAAATGATCATTTAATGATATATAAATAAATACATTTTCTTTACCGATGACTGTTATTATTTTTTATCTTTGAGCATAAAAATGAACGTTTCCTAATTTATTACCAAACTGTGATCGACAAGACTTTTTAAAGGCGGAAACTCAAGGAGTCCGGAGGCGATAGAAATCCCTAGGTGGAGTTTACATTTGTAGGTCATTTCACCATGGCGGGGTCAAAGGTCAACAAAACTTCAGTTGTGGCTGTAGACGTACAGTATATGGGTGTGATTTTGGGAGTGGGAAGTTTTCTTTTCCCATATTGAGTGAAAAATTGTCAAATTTCACACTTTGCCACAAAGTGGCCGTGATGCCGTGGTGGCCATCCCATAATAATTTTAAACTTTCCTTTGGATATCCTCGACACGTGTGTTTTGGTTTCATTCTTCAATTTTGACCAACTTTCTTTGATTTGTTAACCAATCGTTTTTTTTGGTGGTTTCTCCCGATGTGACGTTTTAAAAACTATATTTCTGGAGATGAATTCAGCGCCTCAGAGTCCAGAGTGACCGGTAGGGCGGCGAACATCTGAGGAGCGCAGGAACTCACGTCCTCCTCCTGCTCGTTCATTTCACTCTCATTTCCCGACTGCTCCTCCGTCTCAGCACCACCCTCCTCCTCATCGTCGTCGTCTTCCTCGTCCAGACCCTCGCCCTCGCTCATGGCGCTGGAGCGGCCGTCCTTCTCTGCCGCCAAACCTTAGGGAAAACACACACAAAAAAAGGGGCGTCGTTCTTCAGGTTTCATTCCTTTTTGATGTCTTCCACGTTTGGGAGACGATGAAGAACCTCAGCTTCATGGAGCAAACGAGGGGCAGGAGCTGCAGATTAGGTACTGCCGTGGAATGTGATCCAGGTAACAAGCTGATGGAAACAACGGCGCCGCTGTTCAGCTCAGGAGAACCTTCTCTGCCGCCGGAGGTCCAACCTCCGGTTCTGAACAGAGACGCCTCCAAAAAAAGCTCAGAACCCGGACTTTGGAAGGTCACTTTGATAATTTTGGCGTCCGCTGCAGCTTCCGGAGGCCGCGGATCAGCTCGTCACGCTTTCTTTCCGCATTCCACGTCAACAGCTCGAGGGGGCGGAAGAAGGATGAGCTCAGCCGGACGCACCTGTCGGAGCGACCCCGCCCTGCTCCCTCAGCATTCCTGAACGCCGTGACCTCACTCCGGCACGCAGAGCTGCTCCCTCTTTCAGCCGCCTCGCTTTATTTACGACGGCTGTAAGCGTTTGATCTAGAGCTTAAAAATCAATTAAACTGCGTTTTTTCAGGCAGGGCTCATCAATCCGGACGCTCCTGAAGGTTAAAAACAGAAACCAAAACAAACGGCGTCTGAAGCCGTGACGCGAGGCTCCTGAAAGCAGCAGCATCAGTACTAAGTCATCCTGAAGATGAGACTCTGTTCATTTCAATCATCATCAGAAAACAGAGCAGCAACAAAAAACAACTTTATGAACCAATTTCCACCTCTAAATACAAAATCAAAAGGAAAAATGTGGTTTCAGAGGTTTCTATGTTGGTTTGCTGATATTTAGGGTTAAATTTTTGTTTGTTTTTTAATTAATTCTACTGTGAAATGATTGAAAAGAATAACCACTTTTTAATCACCTTCATGAATATTTTTTCTTTTAGGTGAAAATGTACCTGACAGGCCCCTAAACTAAATGACCACGTTTGTAAAACTGTCAGTTTCTGGAGATAAAACTTTCAGCTTTTTCAATAAAATCGTTTAAAGATCCGCTCAGATAAAAAAAACGTCCTTTTGGAGAGAACAGAGAGCTGTCAGCAACGTGGAGAGGAAGGGGGGCGGAGTTGCTCTGTGCCAACAGTCACAGCTTAATGGTGAATTTGAACTCCTGCCGCTCTGCAGAAACTATGTCCTATAAAACCACAGGTTTTTTTATTTAAGCTGAAAGCGGCAGAACAGGGGTAAAGAAAAAAGATCAGAGGATGATGAGAGTGGAACTTTAAGATTATTCAGACCGGAACCTTCAAGTCTAACGTTAACAGTTCAGATTATTGTTCTGCTCACCCAAAACTTATAAAACGACGGAGGGAATTCTGCTTTAGGATTTTCTAATAGAGCGCAGTAACACACCATCACAATGCCACCACCATGGCTAAAACATGTTTGGATTGACTCCAGATGTTTGGATGTCAGTCCGGATGTTCCTCTGTGTTCCTCCTTTCTCCTTCAACTTCACGGATCCACGTTGGTCCTAAAACACATCAACTCTGACCTGAACTGAGTCCAGTGAGGACTCGCTGGAACTGAAATTTTGTTCTGATTCAACTGAATGGGAAGGGGGTGGGGGTGGGGGTGTACGTCTTCCACAGACCGGAAGGAGAATCTCTCCAGATCAGATCAACAAACCAGATCGGCTCACGATCTTCACCACCAGAGGAGCATCTGATGACATGATGCCAAAACAAGGAGCTTCTCTAAGCTCCTCCTTGACCTTCATGTGATCACCCCCCCCCCCCCCTCAATCAGTCCAACCTGACTGGCAGCTTGTGGCAAATCATCACCAGCATAGTTGGCAGCCTCTTCAGGAAGTGGAAATGAGCGCTGAAGTGGTATTTCCTGTCGTCCGCTGCTCCTCAGGCTTCACCCCAGAGACCGAAGAACGAAACAAACCATTACGGCTTTGGATCGTCTGGCTTCACCGCTGCTCGTGTTTTCTGTTTCAGCTGCTCCACATACTTCAGCGATGACACAACGAGCATCTCTGAGACTGAGCGCTTCTGGATTTGTTTGTTGTTGTTGTTTGTTGAAAAAGGGATTACGGGAACGTTCTCCTGACGTTTGTCTGACAAACTCTGGTTCCTCGTAATCTTCCTCTTCAGAGGGAATTTTCCCATTTGGCTCTGTGTTTGTGGAGAAATCTGATTGTGACAAACTACAGCTCTCTGGCGCCTCACTGTGGATGCTCTCATGGAAGGAAAATTTAGACGAGCACAAACAGATCTTAGACTGCCTTGCTCAACGGCACATCTAAATCTGCAATTTAGCTCTTAAACATAAAAACCTTCAGAATCTTGAGGCTGAAAGTGAAGAAAGGTTCGTTTTCTAGCCTCAAAGAAATCTTTTTATGATCCACAGACCTGAAGGGAGTCTAGAAGCTGCTGGAACCTCTGACCTGACCCAGTGACCCCCCCCCTCCACACCCTTTAGAGAAACCTGCCAGACTGAAAGAGGCGGGTCAGGGATGCACCCTCCTCCTCATCTGGGAAAAATGCGGCTCCACAGGCCAACCTGGAGCTGCAGAACCGGCAGAACCGGCTGCAGCACCAGCAGCAAACGCAGACGACACGCATTCGCGCGGCTCTTACCCAGTTTGACGAGCACCTCCCTCTCCAGGTCGGCGACCTGCTTGGTGGCCTCCTCCAGGGAGCCGCTGAGCCTCATCTTGGGCCGCAGCAGCTCCAGCGTGTCGCTGATCATGTAGTCGATGTCGATGGGGAACGGGTGGTCCTTGGTCCAAACGTCCACACTCTTTTTCCACCAGATGTAGCGCTGCGGAGACACAGGAGGCGGCTGTGAGGCGGCGCTCGGCGCTCACGTTAGGGGGGCGTGGACGCCTCAGACCTGGAAGTAGATGAGGAAGCAGTCGAGCTTCTTCTTGCTGGAGCCGCGGTCAAAGTATTGACCGCAGGTGTCCAGGAGGGTGCAGACCAGCCGGATGCGGAACAGGTGCTCAGGAGGGTCCAGGGGACTGGCGCCGCCGTCCGGGTTCACCCCGAAGGAGATGAAGGAGAAGAGGGTACGGAAGATGACGGCCGACTCTACCATCCGGTAGTTGTAGAGCTCACCCAGGAACTTGGCGCTGCTGATGCGGCGCTGGTTAAACTTGGGCTGGTTGACCTGCGAACAGACCAGAAACATTCAAACGTGTCCAACGAACTCCTGCTAGCTGAGGGTCACGACTCGTCACATCAGGAACACTTCTTTGTTAAACCACAATATTAGATCGTCAAATTAAACGTTTTTCTGGAGGTTTCGCGCTTTTCTTTGTTGTTTTTTGGTCAAAATTTCCGGTTCAGCTACAGAGGAACGGTTGTTTTTCTCCTCGTGTTTAGAAGATGTCCCTCATAATCTGAAGCTCCTCGTGTTCTTGGTTCTGTGGATCTATGAGGCTGACAGAACTGGTGATCATCATCACGGCGTTCTCCATCCTGTCTCGCAGCACAATCGCACTGTTCTCAGGTCGTGAATTAGAGCCCAAACCATCTGGAATTTGGACTAAAGTAAACTCATGGTTGTTTTGTTTTTTGTTTTTTAGAAAATGGTTTTAAAGTAAAAGAAAAAATGTAAAAGATTGGGCTGTAAGTTTTTTGCCCACAACACTCAGCATCCAATCACTTCAAATGACACAAAAAAGAGAAAATGTGTCAAATGTTTCTAGAAAATACATTCTCAGAAAACGATGGGATAGTTTGATTCAGATCATTACAGAGCGATGTTAGCGTTGAAATGAGAAAGGGCGGGGCTAAAGCTACAAAGTTCAACAGTGTCGTTTCCATCAGTCTACACTTCAGGATTCAACAAAAAAATGTGCCGTTTGCTGCCAGCAGGTTCGGGGTCAGCGGGGAGCTCAGGTTAAACCAGTCACTCCTCGAGCCGTCAACCGGAGGCTTCGGCGTGTCGAGCGACACGTAGCCGGACCACGACTACAGTGAGCAGAAACGACAGGCGGGATTCCAACGTGGTCTGAGCAGCTTCTTTCATCAACGATCACCCACCTGAGCGGTGAAGTCGCTCCAACCAGAGAAAGTTCAACTTCTTTCACCTTAAAACTAATAAGGAAACGTTTCATTTTAAGCTAGAGTTTAGATAAAACAAATAAATATAAACAGATATGAATGAATATTGAAATATGAGAATCCAAAAACATGAACAATAAGACATGTTTTCAAAATCTTTAGCATTTTTTATCTATATTTGTTGGTGTTTGATATCTGTTGAATTTTTATTGCTTTTTTTTATTAAGTAAAAGGGGCAGAAATAAAACATTTACTTTTTTTAAAAACCCTTTCATGGTCACAAAAAACTGGTTTGTGTGTTTTATGGGAATTAATTAATTAAATAAATAAATCTGTACTATTTAAAAGGTGAAACAACATAACTTTAATTCTCTTATCTCCATGATCTGTTCTTTACCTATAAGAACAGACGGCTTCTGCTGCCCCAATACCCCCCAAAGGTCTTTTACCTCCTTTTCAGATGAAGGAGCCCCCCCCCCTTCATTTATTAGAATAAAGTCACAAAATGATTAGAAAAAACAGCAACATTTAACAATTTTGAGAAAAACATCTAAATTCTATGAGACTAAAGTCGTACAATAAAAAAAACACAATTTCTGAGAATAAAATCAAACCTTTTTGCTTCGAAAAGTTGTAGTTTTACAAATTTGACAGGTTTTCAAAAATAAAAATGTTAAATTTAGCTTCTAAAGTTCAGAGAAATCTGATGGATATGATTAGCTTTTATGGTAAATGTACGACTTTTTATTTTCACCAAATGACTACTTTTAAGTGCACAAATTTATCCTCGTAAAATCTTTTTAAAATAACAAATATTATTTTCATTATGGAATAATTTAGAATTGTCATGATTTTAATAAGTTTCTTTTTGTGAATTTTTTTATTTTTTTAAATAATTATCCTCATAAATCAACAAATATTCTCATAAAATTTTCCAGTAATCGTATGACTAAACTGTAAAATCTTTGTGTTTTTCTTATAACTTTACGACTTTATAGTCATATGTTAAAATATTTTCTTTAATATTGGCCCTAATACTCTGTCATATTTTTATGTTTAGAAATGTTTGACCTTTTTACGTGAAGTCTGATTACTAAGACATAACGTTTTTTACTTAAACCTTTTTTTTTTTTAACCGTTAGGTAGAGAACCGGTTCAGAGAGTGGGAGGAAGCGTTTTCATAAAGATCCACGTCATTTTAAGCTTGGTAGGAATGACGTGGAAGCTGGAAGGATTGGGCTCTTACCTCCATGCCCAGCCGTATGTCCTCCAGCACGCTGTCCACCACGTGGATGCCCACGTCCTCCTGGTAGGCCACCAGGCCGGCCAGCAGGTTGGCCACGCAGTGGATGCTGTTGTACTTGACGTTCCAGATGTTGACCATGCAGCAGATCAGGTAGCTCTTCACGTCGGGGTCCTGCCAGGGCAGCTTGCGCATCTGCCTGAGAACCTTCTCTGTGGTGACTTTACTCAGGTCCTTGTAGAGCAGCTTGCGGATGTACTCCTGCAGCGGAGGCCTCTTCTTCTTCACCGTCTTCTCCATGGGGGGAGGGTTGCAGTAGTAGTAGGCGTTCTCCACCATGGTGACGTAGCGTGCATCCAGATGCTGCGCCTGCTTCTTCCGCATCATTTGCTCCTGGAAGAGTGGATAAAACACGGGATCAGCTCCGGAGCTGCTCCTCTGGAGGTTTTGGCCGCCGGTGTCACGTGTTTGTACCGACCAGCAGGACGCTGGTTCGCAGGTGGGAGTCTGGGGAGCGGAAGAGGAAGCGGCCGCAGGTCTCCAGCAGCGTGCACGCCATCTCTATGTGGTGATGGGTAAAGTCAGACAGCAGCATCTGCAGCGACAAACACAAGAACCCTCTTTTATTGCTTCAGCTGAGAACTTTAAGGTTAAAACAATAACAAAATATAAGAGTTTATCTTTGGTTCTGTTTGAAAACTCAATAAGTGATGGATGTACACATAAGAGCCAAGATGATTGATGGGTTTTGGGCTCAGGAAAAAGCCCCACCCACCTTAAGACAGTGCAGAGTGTCGGTTTTGGAGAACATCTTGAACTTGGCCAGCTCGCCGATGAACCTCACGGTTTTATTTTTGGTTTCGATGTTGATCTGGTCCTTCTTACGAATCTAAAACAAGCAGGAATCAGATTCACAAAGGTCATTTCCTACAGAAGAACCAAACTGCGTCTCTGGAAAAGCAAACTTTAGGTTAATTTAGGATTTAGGATCATCTGATGATGAGGAGGACCTACGTGAAACCGGAAGTCTCCCTTCAGCATGGAGCACAGATCTTCAGCCACATCAGACATGCAGGGATGCAGAGTTGCAACCAGGCGAGAGTAAAACGGCAGCAGATCCAACCTGAGAGAGGGGAATGAGTCAGTGCTGCTGATGTGGAGCCACGGCGCCCCCCGGTGGTGATTCAGGGAGAGCCTACCTCTGCCGGGGCACGGTGAAGAGGGCTCGGACCAGCTTCCTCCTATTGGCTTTGGTGTTCATGTTCATGCAGAAGTCCATGGCGGCCTGCAGGATGAACACAGGCCTGATTAAACTCACGAGTGAAGGACGCTCTCCGCCTTAAAAACGTGACCGTCTGCGTTTGTCGTCACCTTGTCTATCAGGTCTCTGTTGACGCAGTTGGGAAGCTGCTGGATGAAGGCGTCCACGATCAGCTTCAGGTGGGAGCCGGTGCTCGCCTCCTCGTCCTCTTGTTCTGCATGGGAACATTCACGGCCGTCAGGATTAAACAAATAACGCTGACTGCCTTTTAAATTCCCTCAGAGGGTCAGAAGATGACAAAAACCTCCGTTGGTTTTTCCAAATAAAAACCTCTCAAAATGAGAAGTTTTTGTGGTTTTGATCAAATTAAATCTGAGATTTTTTCAAACAAAATTCCAATTACAGATTATAAACCATTTTTTAATTCCTCTCTGTAGTTTCTGTTAGACGCACTCCAGTGAAAAGGGTGTTTTTGTCATATTCTTGAGACAGTTTTCTTATGATGGAGCACATATATAAAGAAAATTAAGCTCAATATTAAATTTCTGAGTATTTCTTTAGAAAAGACAATACACTGGGCAAACAGATCCACGAACGTCTTTGTTTTCCTCGTCTGAGCTGGAATCTGGATCTAAACTGTACGATATTGCTCACCATCGTTAATGTTAGCTTGAGGGTGTGAGGGGCAGTAAGCTAGGGGGAGAACGCGTAAACAGATGGCTGATGGGAAAAGAGGGAGGGACTTTAAATGGCAATTTCAAATGAATCCCTAAAATCAGTTTCTAATGGCGTCATTACTGACCCTGCTCGTCCAGCAGCTTTTTGGCCAGCTCCTCATTCTCCACCTCATCCGTCCCCTCCAGCTCCAGAGGCTCATCTGCGATGTCCAGGGCCTCCAGCTCCAGCTCCAGCTCCTCGGTGGTGCTGGCCGCCTCCTTCCCGTCTTTGCCATCTGACCCCAGGACCCAACAGGACAGAATTAGAACATATAAGGCACGATGGAGATGTTTCTACGTTTAGATGAACTCTTTAAATGTAGGTTTTATCGGAGTTAAACCTAAACAGAACTCTTGTAATAAACCCTTTAAAAACAGAAAATATTCATTATCAAATGAGATAAAACGAGTTGGCTTTTGAAAGGAGGTGAGAAGACCTGAAGTCTAACTCGTGACTGAGGCCTGATGTGGTTCCAGCTGATGTTTTATTCCTTCAGAACCTAAATGAGCCTCAAAGAGCTTCTACACGGCTCTGCCAGTGTTTGGAATCAGAACCTTTGGCTTCGTCCTTGTCCTTTCCCTGGCTGCTCTTCTCGTTGTCCTTGAAGAGGATGGCAGGGACAAAGGCCTTCAGGTCCACCAGGTTCTCATAGAAGTTGCGAGCGTCTTCATCCTCCCAGATTCCTCCCTCCAGGTCGTATTCCCCTGGCTTCCCCGGGGTGAAGATGTCGATGCCGGGTCCGTGCTCTGCGGGGACAACGTTACGTTAGCATGCTAACATGTTTGGCTCCCTGAGGACTAAGGGGTCACTCACCCTCCTGCACGGTTTTGTCCTGGGGAAGTTCTGGCATGTTCTCGTCCAGCAGATCAGCCAGAGATTGAGTGTTGGCCAGAAGCTTCTGGTAGGAGGTGGCAAACTCCTCATACTGCTTATGCCGGTCCTCGCTCAGCTCCCCTTTGGAATGCAGGATGCGCCTGCAGAGGAGGACGAGTCGCAGAGAGAGGAACCGAGTGAGGAACAGAGTGAGGAACCAAGTGAAGAACAGAGTGAGGAACCGAGTGAAGAACAGAGTGAGGAACCGAGTGAAGAACCGAGTGAAGAACAAAGTAGGAAACCCTGGATCTCACCTGTTCTGTCTCTCAATGTTCTGCAGCTCTCGGTGGTCTTTCTTCAGGTGCTTGGTGAGGGAGGTAAAGTATTCTCGCAGAAGGTTCTGGAAAGGTTGCTGCTTCTCCACGCTGATGATCTCACAGGGTGGGAAGGTCAAGTCAAACTTCTCGGCGGCCAGCTTGACCTTGCGTGGAACCAGACCAGCGATGTCGTCTCCGCAGTGCTTACAGAAGCTGATGACCACAGACACGTGCGTGTGCGTCTCGCGGTCGGTTCCGATGATGTTCTTCAGCTGCTCGTAGATGAGCGACAGCCCTTCCTTGTCGGTGAAGAGGCCGACGATGGTGAGCTCCGCGATGAAGCGCAGGTCCGTGCGCAGCTTGCTCACGTTGGGCGCCTTGTCCTCCTTCCGCGCTTCGAAGTGCTTCTTCCACGCCAACAGCAGCAGCGGAGCGAATTCGGCGTAGCGCTGATGGAACAGCGAGCACAGGTGCACGGCGCAGCCCACGTCGGAGATCTTCAGCTTGGCCTCCACCACCGAGCTCACAGCCTCGCCGATGTACTTGCTGAGGTTGAGAGAGGCAAAATCGTTGGAGAGCGCGTCCCGCTGCTGCTCGGTGAGCGTGCGCAGCTTCTTCACGAAAGCCGTGTTCTTCTTAAGGCTGGAGTCCAGCCGGCTGAAGAAGGCCTCTTCGGGCCGGCACTCGTGGGCGTTCTGGTTCTTGCTGCGGAGTTCCTTCCTGCAGTGGTGGCGCTCCCAGGCCTCCTGGTGCAACTGATGCCCCTCTTCCTTTTCTCTGCGGACAGAACAACGTAACGTTTCTCTCCAACTGAATTCTCAGCATTTTAGCTCCTGGTTGCAGACAGGAAGTTGCAGTTATTTTTATTCACAATGTTATGTGAAGCTGCACATACGCTAACAAGTAAAAAAAAAAAACTCTAAACATCCAAATTCTGATTTAAATAAAAATGTTTCTTTAAATTAACTGCAGAAAGGAATCAAAAATATATAGATTATAAAATATAAAGAATGAATTTAACGTGATTGAAGCACAAATTTTCTCATAAACACAATGAGTTGCATAATATCTTACTTCACAAGAGCTGCCTCCTCCTCACGCTGCCGTTTGGCCTCCTCCTCCTGGAGCTTTCTCTCCTGCTCCTCCTGCTGTTTCTTCTCCTCCTCCTCTCGTTTCTTCTGCTCTTCCTCTGCTTTTTGTTTTTCCTCCTCTTTCTTTTTGCGCTCCTTTTCCTCTTTTTTCTTTTTTTCCTCCTCCATGCGCTTCCTCTTGTCCTCCTTGCTGAAGTCCTTCTTGCTGCTCATCTTGACCTCCTCCTGAGATCGGTCTCGAGTAAACTTTGCTTTTTTCTCTCCTTCTTTGTCCTTCTCTTTGCTACTGAAAGTGCCGGGGTCTTTTTCCTCCATGTTTACAGAGTGTTTGTTTTCAGCAGGCATACTGAAAGCAGCCAGAAGGAAAAATTTTGCTTTTTAGAGCAGTCTGCAAATGAAGACACATTAGAATTGATCTGTACGAACTACATTTCCACCCTCATATGAGGCCTGGAGCTGTGAACAGCAGCTAAGATCAAAGACACGGACAGCAGAAATGAACTTTGTAAGGGTAGATGTTCAGTAGAACTGTTACTCCACATAAAACAAAATAAAAAGTCAGTTGAGCGGATTTGGACATCCAGCCAAAACGCCACCAGAACGCCATCTGAGTGAGAGATTATGGAAATGTTTAACAGGGAGGAGCCCCTGTAGTGGACCCAGAGTGCACTGGACAGAGAAGTCCCCAGAGCAGTTTTCTTAATTGATTAGTAAAATCTAATTGAACTTTATAAAAAGTAAAAAAAAAAAAATGTATATATCCATCAAGTAAAATTCTCCTTAATAAGTAAACAAACCCAGATCTGCATCAGGGCTGAAAACCCACATGTTTTCTCACTATCAAACTTTTATTTTATAGTCTTTTCAAATATAATAATCAGTTAGAATTGATTTCATGTCTCCTAAAAACAATAAAGAAATCATTGGTTTGTGTTACACAAACCAAAATGTGAGATGATACCCAAAAACAGATGTTTCCATTGGTCTAAATTTATTTTACCTCAAATCAACAGATCAACAACATTTATAAAACACAAGTTCACAACCAAAGTTGTCTTAAAGCACAACACAAAAAGCAAAAGGACATCAAAAAGATCTTTACCAAGTTATTTTAATCCAACTCAATCCAGATTATTCAAGTGAATCTAGATTATTTTAAAATCGATGACATTAACAAATCCATAGTTTGAACTATTTATCAAAAAAGATTTAAAACAATGGCAGACACACGACAAATAACAACAAAGTTTTTGAACAGTTGGAATAAAAACAGCAGTTGTGAACCGATCAAAGTAGATTCTTGCCGGTTAAGGAAAAAGTGGCGATCATTGCTTCCTTTTCTAGTATTTTTTAATTTACGTTAACACCGCATTTATGAAACTCGAAACAATGGAAGCTTTAAATTTAATGCATTCTAAATTTATATTTAAAAAAAAGCATTCATGTTCACTTGTTGTCTCTACATTGACGGTTTAAAAGCCAAGGCTAGAATTTCTTTCCGCATCAGTTCAAGATGAGAGCCGCTCACCCACGCAGCGACTCGCCCGGAGACACAGTCTCATTAGAAAACCTCTCATTTAATATTTGTTAAAGATTTAGGCAATAATCGCATAAAAGAGGTCCACTCCATATCGGTATACGGGATCTGACGGAAGTAAAGATCGGTTTCAGATTCAAAACAAACCCAGAATTAGCATTAGCCCAGAAAATTAAGCTTCGATGAAACAACAATTAAACAAACTCAGCTTCTTAGTCACTACGTAATACGCCGCTATAATGTAAAATTTAAATACCCAAATTTAAAAAAAGAACCTAAAATGCTCGAATCTAATTCATAAACCAAATAACATTAATAGTTTTACCTGCTAATTGTAGCACAACAAACATCGAAGACAGGCTTCCGTGTAAACGGAAGTAGGACCTCTTCATTTGGTCGCCGAAAATATGCCTTTTCAAAATTAGAAATAATTATCTTTACTCCTTTATTTCAAAACCAAACGTTTTTTTTCTTGCATATTTTCTATAAGTTTTATGGTGTAATTTATCTAAAGCAACAAGGATATGATATATAAAAGATAGTTAAGTTAACAGGCATTTCTTTGGAACACTTTCTCTCTTAACGTGTTTTTGGGCGGCAATTTAACAGTTTTGACAGTTTTTTTGTTTTGACCAAGTTTGGACTTCTTTAGATTGTCTTTTGACGACTAAAACCTGCATAAAATACATTCAAAAATACAATTTTAATAAGTAATTTGCAATTCACTGCAACTGAAGTGTACAGCCTTGTTTAAACCATTTAAAAACCATGATTAATTTAATTTGACAAGTTAAACTCCACAGCTTTGACTGCAGGCAACGTATTTAACCTTTTTTTGTGGGGGGACTTCCCTATCATATTCATAAAATGATAGACAAGTTTTCACTCCAGCACAGTGTCACTTAAAAATATGGTTAGTAAATAATGTGAATTTGGAATTAAGACTTTCTCCTTAAAAAGTAGTTTTTTTTCTTTTTTTAACAGCTAAATTTTTTTTTTAATCTATCTATGTTTTTTTCAACTGCTTGACAATTTCAAGAAAGAGTTTATATACTAAATGTTTATAACCCCCAAAAAGAACCTTGGGGAACTCCACATTAAATCAGATCAGATCTGAAACTGTTAAATTGCAAAAAAAAAAAAAAAAAAAAAAACAGGGAAAGAGAACAATCTGCCTATTTTGTTTCTACGATGATAAGCTGCTTTTGACAAACAGTTGGTTTGTCAACTGTTGGTTTGATGGAGCGGTCAGAGTTTAGCTTTTTTAGAGGTCAATAGCAATTGTTGTGTTTTGAAAAAGTCCATTTTGTCTCACAAAATAGGCATACTTTTTGTAGCTGTTTTTATTTTAGTTGTACAGTATCTTAAAATAAAGAGAAATTTATGTTGATCAGGTTCCAAATTGTCACATTTAATTTGTGATTCTCCTGATAACAAAAGGCGTTTTTAAAAGGATGCAATGGCGTTCCTTTGAAAATTCTAACAGCTCATCCATAAGCATGAATGAATTTATAATCATTTGTCATAGAAATCTTGCAGGTTTGTTGATCCTGTTACTTATTAAATTACATTATTATTTGTAGGTTACTTTTTATTTACAGCCTCCCACAGAATTTGGGTCACTTAACTTTATTGACAAAGGATCAATGAGACAAAGATGTATCAAGAAAGATCAATCAAGTTTTACAGAAGAGTCATTTTTAGTTTAACCATTCATGGAGCTCATTCACTTGCAGTTGAGTTTTATCATGATAAAAGTGTAAATAACTTACAAAAAATATTTTTTGTTTACAAATAGCTCAGACGCTTTCTTTTTAAATTAAGTTTCAGATTTCTACACTTTGATTCTACTTCCTGTCTCCATTCTGCTTCTCTTTTCTCATGACTCCTCCCCTCGCTGAAGGAAGATGATGGTTTTTCCAAACTGATTCTTTGAATGGAGTTTCCTTTTTTTCTGTCCCCTACTGTATCACAAATGTTTGTTGTAAAATAGTTTAGTTATTTAAATTAAACTGAAATCTGCTTTGTGATTATTTATTGCATTTTTTAATTATTAAATGAAGTTCTTTTAGTATGCTTATGATCACAAATCCCTTCTCTGCATGTAAACGATTTCATAGCTAAGTATGTATTTGTTATTCACGTTTATAAACAAAATTTTATTTCAGGTACTGTTTTTAAAATTTTCATTTTTTTGTAGAAAACTCAAGTTTTAAAAACTGTAGTAGGCATTTCTTTTTAAAGTTGATTTTGTTTGTACATTATTAACTCTGACAGTAAAACAAAACATTTTTCAATGCAGTTTATTTACCAGCTTTCCATTTTGTAAACAACAACATCCTAAACAATCCCAGATGGAGCCAACTGAGGAGAGAAGCAGGTTTTGCCACAACTAAAATAAACTAATCCAGACATGAAAACTGATCCGACTCAATCAAAACAAAATCAAACTAACTAACAAAGAAAAAAAGAGGCAAAACAAACAGGCAGCAATAACAAAAATTAAACCGTTCTAAAAAAGAAATATACATTTTTAAATCACTAAAGAAAAATGCATTGTGGAAACATTCATGACAGGCGGCTCATTTCTAGGAAACTTTCAGTCAAATTATTTATAAAGATTAAAAAAAATAATACAATCTTTGAGTTTTTGTTTTTGTAAAAAGCAGGACTTGTTAGAATGAACCCAAAATTTGCTTTGATTGATTTAAAAAATGTTCTTTTTGTCTCCAAACCAAACAAAATGCAGCTTTTGAAATTTAACAAGGACAAGTCAAACACCAAATTGATTTTTCATGAAATATGCATTAGTTTCAATTGTTTATTTTTTTATAAAGCTTCTCCTCCAAACAATTCAAATACTGTTCATCTCAACATTCTGATTAATTCTTGTTTAATCATCAAGTTTAATGCGTTTTTTCTCAAACATTTATGTCTGATTTAGACATTATAAAACAGAAATACTGAAAGTGCCCAGTTTATCTGGATTATAGGATGATTTGATGCTCTTTTTGCTCACTAGATTATTCTATTTTTCTATTCATACTGACCTTCAACCTCAGACAAACATTGGATTGCTCCTGGACATCAGCAAAAGTCTGCAGAAAATTAAGCCTGCTTCTCCTGAAACTCTCAAATTTCCGCTTGATAACATTTTCCTTCGTCTAAAACATTCTCTTGAAGTAAAAAAATGTAAAAATCGTATAAAAGTCTGTGCATAAGTCACACTGAACGGCTGCGGGGTCGGTTCCCGGAGATGGATCCTACGGCCTTTGAGCCAGGCGGCTCTTCCCCTCCTCCTGCTCGGCCAGCTTGAAGTGCGTGTAGGACAGGATACCTGCCAGCGTGCAGAGGATCCCCAACACCTGACGCACCAGCAGAGGAGACAGACGTCAGCAGAAGAGGCAGCAGCAAAGAACGGCGCCCATCCACAATCAAAGGCTCACCTGGTTGACGGACAGCGGGTCGTGGAAGAGCAGGTATCCTCCAACCAGAGTGATGCAGAACTTAAAATGTCCAAACATGTTGTAACTGAGAGGAGGAGGAGTCAGGGAGGCAACAACAACGTTCCGGGGAGCTCCAAAATGCTGATGACATCACAGAGGTGAGACCTAGAAGCTTCTGGCGCCTTAGAGGACACCAAAAAGCTTCCCAGATGCTTTAAACAAACACATTTTCCATCAGGCTGCAAAAACCCAGAGACTGAAACGGAAACTCTGAAAGCTCTGAGTTCAAAATCATCGAGAAATCCTCGGTAACAGCACCATGCAAAATAAAAATAAAAAAAGCTCTCATAGTTATAACTTAAAAAAGATTTTAAAAAAATTCATATTTCAATGCTTCAGTTCATTTCCTCTAAAAAAACAAAAAAACGTCAATGTTTAGGTTCTGTGGACTGTGAACTGTGGATTTTTCTTTGTTTTTTGTTTCTCTACATCAAAGTTTTCAATTCCCATTGCAAACAATTAGTACACTGGCCACGCCCACATTGCAAGTTAAAACCATTGAGTGTTTATGTACAGAACTGCACCGAGTGAGTGCGATGTCATCCGATGTCCGGCTCCAACCAAATGAAGCCGATTCTGTGTTTTATCTTTGGCAATACAGACGCTGCCACGTTGGAGCCAGACGTCGTCAGCAGTGATTGGTCCAAGTCGGTCTGAGTCACTGTTTCTATGGAAACTACTCTAGCCAACCAGAAGTGAGCTTGTTGGACAGCCACACTGAAAGCGAACTACACAAAATCTTTAGAGCGTCTTGATTTTCGGACGTGGGGACCAGCAGGCTCCACCTACTTTTACTAAGGCATCTGATTGGTCAGTTTATAACTTGAAAAATATGGGGAAAAAATATCAATTTGAATGTTTAGAAAACGGAATCAGATCCAGAACGGTTCTTCTGACTAAGAGAATGGCTGAGTGACAGCTGTTTACTTCTCTCTAGAAGTCTATGGGATTTTGCGGCTACTTCCTGTTTGAAACACCAGGGAGGTGGGGTCGCTCAGTCCAGTTCTCATGTACAGTCAATGGTCCAAACACATTAAAAGGTTCCGTTAAGTGAGTGAGGTTTTTGTTTGAGAACTTAAACCTCATGAGTCATGTGGAATTCATCTTCTTGTGGTCTGGATTACGTTCTCAGAAGGCAGATTTTCCAGAGCTGGGCTAAAAAGTCTCCTAGTCCTTATGACTGCTGGTACCAGCACCAGTTTCTGCAGTCCTGTCTCTAAAACCACGTCAACATCCAGCTGAGAGAAGTTTAGGACGCCAGACTGGATTAACAGAACATTTATTCCTCTTTAAGAAGAAAAACCTCTGGAACAATGAGCTAAAGATAGATGATTGCAGGGTGGAGAGGACGTTCTACAGGACACAGCAAACCAAAGCAACTGTAGAGCGGTGGAGTGGTCATGATGCGGGCTTGTTTTAGTATCCACCAACACAAAAGATGGTAGTTCTGAAGCAGCTAAGACAAAACATGCGTTTTCCTCAATCTTGTGAGAGGTCTCACTAATCTTCAGACCCACCTCCTGACCCAGGAGCAGCCTCCTGTGGGTCAAAGTAAACTGAACTTCAGAGGATACGTGACCGCCGAGGTGTTTCCGATGATCCAGTAAATGGACAGGTTGACCAGGAACGCCACCACACCTGAGAACAGCACCGTCAGCTGGACAGAAGGAGAACAGCACTTTTAAGAGGAGCAGCTTCAACCCGGAAGTCTGACATTTGAGATCAAAAACATCCCGTATGAGCATTTTTGAGTGATTGTTCCATAAAGACAGCTTCATTTGATTTCAAAGTTTGGGCTTCCTGTTGCTTTAAATGACCTCAATGCTGTCATTTTTAGACATTTTTAACCTAATCTTATTAGATCGACAATTTTAACATCCATCCTGTGAAAACAGATGAAAAATAGCCGCTGGGCTAATTCTGGCTCTTTGGATGCGATTCTTTTAATGTTCAATGTCCCAGAGAAATAAATAAACTAAATAAAACTAAATAAATAAATGAAAGTAAATCTTCAACCAGAATACAGAAAATATTACGCACAAAAACAACATATTCTGAGCTCTCCTCAAAGCTTAAATCGATTTTGTATGAAATTATTTAACATTTATTTTACTCCAAACAATCAGAAAAAGGAAAACAAACAGATTAATTTATTAAAACATTTTTGTTTCGATCCAACCAAAAGCACAAACAAATGACGATGACTTGAAATTAAAACCGCCCTCGCTGTAGCTGAATGTCAAAACTCCGCCCCCTGCAGGTGTTCAGGTGTGGTGTGAGAGTCTGACCAGAGCAGGCAGAGACCACGGTCCAAATATTCCCCCGTCCCCGGCCAGCGGCTCGAACACGGGAATGACGGCGAGCAGGAAGCCCGACGACAGAGGAGCCTGAAACAACAGTTAACGGGGTTCACTCTGACGGGTTCTCCACGCCGCTCTGCGGCTCCGCCCACAAACCCACTGTCCTCACAGAGCATCTCAAAGGAACCAGAACCGAGGGGCGGCGACAGCAAAGAGGAGTCTTGACTTTCCGGGTTTAACCCTCCAGCAGACGGGATGTCAGCTGTGACGACCACGTCCACAGCAGCTTGTCCACGTTCAGGCGTTCCACTTTTTGGAGAAGTTTGGTCATGAACACCAAGCAGAAAACCAGCAGACGCTCGCTAAGTTTCTCACGTTCTATTCCTGTTTTTAGGTGACTCTTCAGCTCTTCCAGGAGCAGATCTTTGAATAAGTGGAATACTAGGAATATTGTGAGTTATTCTGATAAAGCTCCTCAGATCCAGCTCAGCAGTAAACCAGACGGCTAATGATTAACACGAATGTAAATGAATGAAGAGCCGACATCTTCTGACCAAAAGTGGAGCAGAAGTCACCGTTCACCAGGACTCTCACTGCCGTTTTTTAGAGCTTCGGCGAATTGAAACGATGACGAGAGGAGAAACCAAAAGAGGAAAGAAACCCAGGAGCTCCTCTGGCCAGCTAGGTGGCCTTGTGATAGAGTGTTCAGCCTGTGACGAAAGGTCGTGAGTTCAAATCCAGGCCGAGTCACACCAAAGACTCTATAAATGGGACCCAATGGGTCGAAAGAATTTCCCACAGATAATAATGGGACTTTTGACGTTAAGAGTGCAGGTTTATCATCAAAGACCAGGAACAGGGTCTACCGCAAAAACAACCTCAGATGGTCTTCATCTTGCTGGTGACGGTCATGAGTTGACCACATCCACAGCTGAGTTTTGCTAGAAAACTATAATGGAGGACAAAAACGTCATGACTCAACAGATTCCACCAAACAACCTTTGGTCCTCAGGGACGGGCGTGGGGACGGAGTCATACCTGATAGTACAGGAGCTGCATGGAGTTCACCTGAAGCTCGTGCTGTTTGGCCCCCACCCACTGAGAAAAGAAAGCAAACAGACTCTTCACTCCTGTCATTTTTAATGAAGAGCTTTTTCCCGGCGGCGCCGTTCAACGCACCACTTGGTAAAGTGAGGTCACCAGAACGCCCAGTGTGGCGAACACTGTCCCCAAGAGGTTGAATCGCACGTCGTAGTAGGAGTTCAGTATTACCCCAAGGGTTATGGGCACCTGGACGGACACAATTGCTTAAAGATGGACACCCCCACAAAGCTCTGAGTGCAGAGACGGAGTTCCTTACCAGCGTGAATTTGATCTTGGTGGAGAAGCTCTTCTTGTAGTAGGTGGTCTGGATGAGGATGATGACGGGGGTGGTCATGGCTTTGGCCAGCTGGTACGTTCCTATGGAGTTATTCTGCAGGGAGAGGTTGGTGAAGGCCACGAAGCCACAGAAGCTGAGGGCCAACCACACAATCCGGCCCAACTGGAGGCTTTTGGGGGAAAAAATGTCCATTTTTTGGCAGATGAAGAGTCCCAGCCAGGTGACCAGGAAGTGGACAAGCGTTAGCGTCATGTTAGGAAAGCCGTAGTGCACGTAGATCCATTTGTTGATGAAGACGATGCAGATGGAGGACAAGAGGTTGACCAGCAGGCAGGTGACGATGCGCCTGTTGGCTGAGAAACTCGACATCGTTCTGGATGTTTCCAAAGTCTCGGTGCTCCTAAACTGTGTGTGTGTGTGTGGGGGGGGGGGGGGGGGACAAAAAAAAAACAGATTTTAAATCATATTTTAGTTAGTTCTAAAAAAACAACCCCATATCATAATACTACTTCCACAAACCCAAGCTGTTCTGCTGCATCAGTGACAGCAGTCATCCCTTCTGACACCAATGTTGAGAGGGACATCTTCTAACCAAACGAAATCCATGCAGTCGGTCTACGTTTCTATAGCAACCACTCTGGCCAATCAGGAGTGAGCTTGCTGGAAGGCCACGCCTCTTACACTTAAAAGCAGACTATGGGAAATCTGTCAAACATTTTGAATGTTGAACGTGGGGGTCCAGTGGGCTCCGCCTACTTTTATTGAACCACCTGATTGGTCAGTTTATAACTTGTACTGCAGAAAAGGTATAATGGAAACAATGAGGATTATCAAGAAAACGTATAAACAAAAGGCATCAGATCAAGAATGGTTATTCTGACCAATAGAATGACACTTCCGGTTTGGAACGCCAGGGGGGAGGAGTCACTCAGTCCAGTTCTCAGTCAATGATTTCACCTTTTTGAAAATGATTTGCATTGTTGTTAATTCTAAATATCTTTTTGTGTATGAATATAAACTTAAAAGTATTTTCTCCAAATGTAATATTGGCTAATCTGACTCCCTTCCAAAATAAAAGACATCTTGTGCCTCATTGGATCGTCTCACTGAAGCTGATGAGATGTTTGAAACAATGCAAGTCAAGAACAGCATTTTTTCCTGTCTTTTCTTAGGTCTACTTCTAAAGTTTTCCCTATGTTAACCTGAACACGACTTTAATAGTTCAGGATTCAATAGAAGTAGAATAGAAACAATATAAAAAAATATTTCTATAAATAGAAAGGGGGAGAAATAGGGGGGGGGGGGGGTTAAGAGAAATCCAGATTTAATAATTTGATCTGCATGAAGTGGTTATGTTTAAAATCCCTACATATTACAATTCTATAGGAGCTTGACTTGCTGAAGGTAAATATTATTTAATTTAAACAAAATTAGGCGAATTTCTGTTGTTAGAAAAATGTTTCATCCTCTGACCGGTTCTTTTTAAACCAGAACCTGCGTCATTGATCAAACAAATGCAGAAGAACGTGGTTCTTTTATTCTGAAATCCCGCACCAGAGCCTCATCTGCGGGTTCCAGGTTCAAATCTGCGACCATCTGATGAATGACCTCTCTGTGCGGCCGCCGCCTCCGATCCTGCCACGCAGTGGGAAAAGTTTACCTGGGGTCTCCATCTTCCCCCGGGTCAAACAGACCCTCTGGCAGCGCTGGGGATCCGCCGGCGGGCGTCGATCCGGCCTCTTAGGTGACCAGGACCCGCTGCTGACCGTGAGAATCTCCTTTCCCGGTTCTCTGAACGGCGGAGATCTCCTTTTAACCGGACCACGAAGCGTCCCGTGTTCCTGCTTTAGCTGAGCTGCGTGAACCGATCCCGCAACAGCGGCAGCTAACGGAGCGGAGGGCAGAGCACAAAGATGGTCTATTATGAAAGACGTCTCACTCCGACCACAGCCGGGAATTGACAGGGACAAAAACTCCAAATACACCCCTTTTAAAAGCGTTTATCCGACCCAATTCAACTTCTATGTGGGGAACATAAGGTGTATCCTAATGTATAAAGATATTTTTCAACATGTTTTTTTAAACGGAATTTTCAAATAATACACAATCTTTGAAATCAGAAGTATTGAAACATTTTTCTTCCTGACATTACAATGTTCACTCTTGTTAAAAAATACCTTTTTTCTAAAAACTTCCTGTTTATTTAATATCAAAGTTAGGCAAAACTTTAAAGTCATTTAAAAAAAATGCAGGACAACTATTTGATTTGATTTAGATCAATTGCATCATATCATGAGGTTAATGTGTTCTTTGTCATTCTGTTCTCTGGGTGAAAGTTCAGATAACATCAGCTATTAAAATACAAGTTTAAACAGTTTGGAGTGTTTAAGAAAACCTTTTGTAACATAAAATCTGTACAACACACAAGGAACTCTGTCTGTCAGCGGCTGAACAGGCCAAAGAAATGAAAAATGTGAATATGACACAATTACACAAATGTAAACTTTTTAATCAAATAGTGGATCTTAATAACTATTTAACTAAATAAATAAATGAAAAAACAACAACAAGGCAAATTGATACACACAATTACAAATAATAGGATTATTGAGGAAAAAAGTGAAAATTAAAAGATATGTATATGCTTAATTAATATTTAAATTAATATTTATATTGTCTTTTTTGTTTCGTCCTCTCAACAACAAATGTAATCTAATGATGAACTCTAGGGGGCAGCAGTCAGCTGACAGGCCTGACAGATTGACCTTAAATTCAAATGCAGATTCGTGAGAAGAGGCGAAGAAGTAAAAGAACAGAGAAGAAGAAAACATATCGGAGCGGGAATCGGCTCCAGCATGGACTGGTAAAACATGTTAAATCTTTGTGTCATTAATGTGACCAGCTGTGAAACACTGATACGTTCACATTTGTGCGGTTCGGTCGGTCAGTTTTTGCGTTTTTGTTGTCTCCAGGAAACGTTACAAGAGTCAGAATAGCAAACGATGCTAGCATCAAGCTAATAGTAGAATGTTCTTCTGCAGAGCGGCAGGAGTTCATTAAACTCCCTCAACTCAGGTGTACTAACCATTAGTACACCAAACCCCACCCCTCTTCCCGTCACCCATATTTGAGAGCTCTCAGTTGTATTGTTTTGATCCAGATTTGGATGCATCAGAATGGAACTTGTGGCCCCAAACAGCATATTTACATGATTTTTATTATCTTTTTAACTTGGCGCTTTTTCGTCTGCTCCTAATTCACATTGAAATGAAACTAGGAGAAACTTGGCTTCTTAAGTAATATTATGTATGTTTCTGTTTTGATCTCTCTGACCTCCAGGGGTCAGAATGAGCTTCCGTCTCCGGTGGTTCGAGAGGAGGAGGTGACGGTCGCAGCCAGGAGGAGGAAGAAAGTGGCTTGTATCCTCCAGCTTCAGTAGCTGTGTGTGTTGCTGTGCGTCTGTGTGTACAGTTATATGTCGGGACAGTTTCTTTGTTTCTCCTGACTCTTGGCCTCAGTCCCGTCACCCAGTGGTGGCAGCCCCATCGCTTCTGCTGCAACACCAGCCCGCCCCCACCTGATCAACACTCCTGCCTCGTTGTTCAGGCAGGCCGGTGAGATGCTCACATTCATGGCAGATTTGAGGCTTTGAGCTATTCCTGCCTCATGTCTCTGCCTCTCAGTCACCCCCAGGGTTCCAGCCACTTCTTCTCTTTTGGTGCCTGGAGGTCGAACGCCTCGATTCATGCACACGCCCAGAAATGCGCTCAGCAGTCTGGTGAGACCCTGATCAATGTGCAGGGACAGCCTGGATCAGCTGCAGTCTGTAACTCAAACCCGTCCGTTGCGTATCTAGAATTTGGACGACAGTGATTGGACCAACAGCTTTTACACCTCGCCCGTGTCTGGACTGGAGAACACCAGTTTCTTCAAAGACGATGCTGCCAACCTGAGCTCAGCCCTGCTCAAGGAGGACGATCCAGGAGATGCAGGTGAGGAAAACAAACACCTTTCATGCCTTCACATCACACGCCAATCAGGTGTCAAATTCGCTGCTCGACGCTTGTCCTAAAATGTGTTCTTAAACCTGATGTGATGACAGTAAAAGACTGAATAATTGATGAGAAACGAAAAAGCCTCATCGTTGTTTGAGCAGCATCTCCAGGTACATTTCCCCCTAAAAAGGAAAGCGTATCATTTTTTTATAAGCAACCTCTCCTGCCTTTGCTTTCTCTGCAGCAGCTGCAAGTCTTTTCCCAGAATTCCTTGCCTCCTTTCTGAAGCACTCTTCCTCTGCGGTGTTTGACCTGTTGGAGGATTATCAGAGCCTCTGTCAGGAGAAGGTAGAGTAGAGCGATGCCTTTGAGCAGATCAGGTTCTGGACGTCACGCTGAGCGGCTCTGCGTCATGTTTTAGGTGAACGTTCTCCAGTCTGTGGTTCTGAGAGCCGGTCAGAACAGTAAAACAGCAGGAGTCCGCTGGCTGCTGCAGCAGGAGAACTGTACCTGGAGACTCATTGCCTCGCTTTACAGGTACCTTCCACTGCACCACAGCTCCTTTCCCCGTTTCATTTGACTCATCTGCCGTCTGGTTCTGCAGGGATCGGGTCCAGCTGGCGCTGGAAGATGACATGATGGCAGATATGGCTGTGAGTGATGAAACACAAACAGACAGAGGATTTCTTCCTAAAGCTCAGTCTCCGGATCAGAACCCGGCCATGAGGTGAACTGTTCTGGGTTTGTGCCTCCAGGTTCCCGGTGAGAGCGAGAAGGTGGTGGTGGAGCAGCTGTTCCAGCGCGATGCCGCCATACGACAGGGTCAGGTGAGGAGTTCTGCTCTTTGGACCTGAGCGTCTGCTTTTGCTGTGCTGATCTGGTTCTGTGGGTCTCACCTCCACAATCCCTAATCGGTTTAGAGTATGAGTCAAAAAGTCTGCATTCATTTTTGCTTTCATTTTAAATTAAAAAAATATATATATATATTTTTAAATTGTTTTTGTGACTGAAACTGAACAAACCTGAAGCTTTCATTTTTAAAATAATAAACTTGTGGTTATTATGAGCCAATAAAAGACGATCAATGGATTTATATAAACTAAATGCTGCTGTTTTTAATATGATCTTATGACTAGAAGCAGACTTTCCTAATCTGTGTGGTTCTCTCCAAAATAAAGGGCACATTTATACAAAAATCTATTTTTAAAAGAACAGTGTTTTTAAAAATCTTTAAATGAAAATCTGCTCAGTTTTGAGTCAAGAAAAATCAAATTCAGAAAACAAATTTTTGATTCATGTAAAGTTTTCACACTAGCATGTACCACTGTGTTCCTGGTGCATGTTCCCCTACATGTGTGCCACATGTACTTTATATTACACAATGAAAGTTTTATCTGTTATAGTTTATTTTAGCAACATTTCTATCTTTTTTCAGCCTAATTATGTCCAGACTGTAAATCCGCATGAAACCCAAAAACCTTCAGGAATATTTGTTGTAAATATCAACATTTAGGTGTTCTAAGGTTATTTAGGATTAAACACACTCAATAATCTTCTCTTGTGCTGTTTTTTTGTCTGAAACGTTTCTTTAAATAAAGGTTAATGTGTTTGAACTTTGCGTTTCTGCCGTGATGCAGCTGGTTGTTGATTGGCTGGAGAGCATCGCCAAAGATCAGATCGGAGAGTTTTCAGATAATATTGAATATTACGCCAAAAACGTGTGTTGGTGAGTCTGTCGCCGCCTCACATGTTTTCGCCACGCCTCGTCATGTGTTCAAGTGTAATAACCATGTCACAGGGAGAACACGCTCCACGCTCTGAAGATGAGGAGGAAGAGCGGCGGCGCCTTCACTGTTCCTCTCGTCACTGAGCTGGTGAGTCAGAAACAAACCCAAAAGCATTTCTCATTTTTTGAAATAAATTGATGTTTTTCCGCCCAGGATCCAGATGCTCCTCTGCGACAGCAGCGCCCCCTAGCAGACCTGGACAGAGAAGACGACGCTCGACTGCTGAAGAACCTGTTTTCTCTGATCAGAGCGGGGATGACTGAGGAGGTACAGTGAGTCCAGGGATGGAGCCACGCCTGATCCACAGCTGACTTCTTAGGTTCAACGTCCGTCGAAACGTGTGAAAAAACACACACGTGTCTGACAACAGAAGAACCTAAGAAGTCGGCTAATAATACAGACACTATGAACTTTATTCAACCTGATCCACAGCTTTTACGCTGGAATAGTGTGATGAGAAATGCTAACAATGTGTGCGTTTGTGTGTGTGTAGGCTCAGAGGTTGTGTAAACGCTGTGGTCAGGCCTGGAGAGCGGCCACGCTGGAAGGCTGGAAGCTCTACCACGACCCCAACATGACTTCAGGTATCCTCACAGGAGTTAAAAATAACTCAGCATACACTAAATATGCCATGTGGTCATCTCTATTCTTTTGTTTAACAATAATTCTATATGTTTTGAGGCTGAAAAACTCCTCACTTCACTCTGTTGACACTAATAAATGCACTCTGTTGTTTATTTAACTCTCGAAGTTTAAAAAGAAAATAAATCCAGGATTGTAGAAAAGATCACGATCGAAGATTTAGGTAGATTTGAAAAATAAAACCCAATCTGTACAGGAGACATGTACAGATTAAAATCACACAGAATTGCAGTTAAAGAATCTGCTACACCGCAAAAGGTGAAACATGATATTGGCACGGATAGAAGTGAAATTTGATAGAAACACGATTCTATTGATTCGAATGCTGACGGTTTTTAAGAATCCTAAACGTTTCCTGTTTTGAAGCAAGTTTGTTTCAAAAAGCCACGCCCACTTTGTCGCGTCATCAGCTGGATTTTCAATTTGCTTCCGTTTGTTACTTTATTTGCAGTTTTATGAACTAAATTGCTGTCGTCTCATTGAAACAGCAGCTCCTCCGTCGTCTCATGCAGAAAGATTAGCTCCTGTCCTCCTGTGTTTGTTCTGAAGACGACGGTCTGTCTTCTCCCTGCAGGCGGGTTGGAGCTGCAGCCCGTGGAGGGAAACCCACAGAGGGGGGTCTGGAAGGCGTGCTGCTGGAGGCTGGCTGAGGAGGTCGGCATCAGGAAGAAACCGGCTCCTGACGTGACAGGAAAGCAGAGAAGCTTTAAATATGCTGCCGTTTGTGTTTCAGGAGCAGCTGAACCGATATGAGCGGGCCATCTACGCCAGCCTGAGCGGGAACCTCAGACCGGTGCGTGAGCCAGTCTCTGGTGGGAGTCGGAGCGTTTGGTCGCTCTGATTCTGAGTCTTTGTCTTTTTGTCAGCTTCTGGCTGTGTGCGAGTCGTGGGAGGACTGCGTTTGGGCGTACTTCAGAGTGATGGTGGACTCGCTGGTGGAGAAGGACCTGCTGTCGTCGGGCATGGCCCACCAGGAGGTGGAGACGCTCCCGCGGGAATATCTGGAGGCCAAGTATGAATCCTCCAGGGTTGGAACGAGTATCCGGATACTCACGATCTGATCCACTAAAAACAAGTACAAACATTTCTGACGTCCGAGACGCTGAATTGTAATCTTTATAAATAAAATATAGTAAAATTCACTTCAAAGAATATAGTAATGGCTGTAAACTGCTGAATAACGCTGAACTTTAGGTAAATAAACTAAACAAACCAAATGCACTTCTGTCACAGGAAGTAAATACATCTTCACTGAAGGTTCTTTTTTTCAAAGTAAAAGTATCAGTGTTTTTGGAGATAAAAAAAAAACAAGACTGAAGTTCAGTTTAGTGAAATAAGTTAAAAAAAATGGAAAGGAAACACTTGTTAAAAAAATTAAAATAGTCACATGACCAACATTTAGATTCCACTGGCGGCCGTGGTCGCTGCACAGCAGGCGCCACCAGACGTCCCACAGCGTCACGCAGCTCATCAGAAGTTGAGCGTGTCATGTGGAAGTGTTGGATCCACAACTCCCCCGGAAAACCAGCATTTCCCAAAATGACTTCATCCGTAGCCCCTCCCACGTGTAAGGAGCTCGCCGCTCCATGGCCTGAAGAAGACGCTGTCGTCTCCTTTGGTAGATGATGATGAGCGCTAGTGAACGTGGTGGAAATGTTAAAGTATCTGCTGTCAATCAAAGCATTGTTCACATCCATGTTTTTGAATGACTTATCGTGTGACTTGGTTTGTGTTTATTCACATAATTATGATTTAATGAAAAAAATGTTATTGTGAAATTGGGTTTTTCCAACATTTTCAGAATTTTGAAAACACAGCAAGTGAAGCTAATGTTTTGTTTGCTGCTGGAGTCAACCAGGAAGTTGACGCAAAACAGTTGAGTGGGAGATTAAATTAAGGGATAAAAAACATTTCTTTCTTTCTAAATCTTTGAGCTTTTATTTGTTTTGTTGATTGTGATCTGCCTTTCTAAATAAAGGTTTTAATGATGGCGATTAAAATACATATTAGTGCAAAAAACGTACACTTTAAAACCATTCAGACCTAATCGATGAAACGGGAAGAATCTTTCCTGTGAACGGTTGACCTTCACATCGCCCAAGCGTCAATCAACAGTCATAGAAGTGAAGCAGGTGAATGTGGTGAACCCCCCCCCCCCCCCCCTCCTGTCATTTACTGTCCTTCTGTCTTCAGCTGGACCATGGAAAAGGTGTTTGAGGAGCTCCAAGCTTCAGAATCAAAGGTCAGACTCGGTTCAAATGACCATTAAGTGAAACCTTGAAGATCATAATCCATTTCCTCTTTCTTCTGTGGGCTTAGAGAGTCCTGGATGAGACTAAAGAACACTACCACATCATCCAGAAGTTCATCATTCTAGAAGACCTGGACGGTAAGAACGCCGCCCCTCTGGACCTGATGATGCTAGAGAGGATGTTAGCTTAGTCTGCTTCTGTCTCCATCAGGTCTTTTGGAGGAGTTTTCCGATTGGCTGACGGCCTCAAAGCCCCTCCCCTTCCACCTGCTGCGTTTCATGACTCACCTGGTGCTGTTCTTCCGCTCTCTGGGTTTGGCTTTGAAGGTAAACTTGTCGGCGTCTTTCTAAGTCGTTTCTAGTGGCGTCGTTGAGATGACCTCACCTGTGTTTGTCAGGAGGAGGTGTGCGTTGACGTGCTGAAGGCGTACGTCTCCCTCCTCATCCGGGACCAGCACAACGACCTGGTGGCGAGCTACGTGGGCCAGCTTCCCGCCGAGCTTGCCACCGCTCAGTACGCCGCTTTCTTAGAGACGGTCACGCAGCCGGAGCTGCGGCCGCAATGCCTGCAGCTCGCCAGGGAGGCGGGGCTGGACGTGTCCGCCATAACCAAGCTGGTGGTGGAAACGGTCCGAGAACACGATGAGACGGAGTTCACGCATCACAGTCAGGCGCTGGAAACTGGAACCACGAAGGTAGAAACGCACAAAAATGAACACAAAATAAAAAATATGTTCTTAGTTTTTTTATTATTTCAATATTACCAGATTGTTTTAGCAATTCTTCTATTTTTACTGCACCTTTGAGGGAAAATTTTCACCCCCAGCCCCTTATGCATTGTAATTTTGGACATATTGAAGGCCCGCCCCCAATGATGACATCACGGTGGGAGAATCCATTTAAAAAAAAAAAGCAGGCATTTTTATATTTTCGCATAATATGGAAAAACGTTTGCTCAAACTACACAGAATTCCACTTACATACCGGCACAGCCACAGCTGAAGGTCCTGACCTCGGCGAGAGGCCGCCATCTTGAATTGTCCATAAAAATGGCCTTTTCGTACCAGCTAGAAATCCAAACTTCCCTTGGAAATTTCTGTATGCGGCCTCACGACTCCAAGCGTCGCTGGGAAGCTACTTGAGGGGAAAATGCACATTTTTAATCAGAATAGTGTGAAGAAGTAATAGGCGAATCGTTCCTATGGAATATGACATTCGATATGAACATATTAGGAATGTGGCTGTGGTTAACAGAAAACCTCAGAAAATCCGAAAGTTTAGTTTTTTCAGATTCTTCTAAAAACTACAGAGTTGTTTGTCGCCCCGAGGGAACCAGAGAATAAGTGTTGCTATGGAGATAAAACCAAAAGAAAAGCCGCCACAAATCCAGTCTGGTAAATAACTGATTAGACATCAGAAACTCAAAGGTCATCATTAATCTCTGAGGTTAAAACTGCCCAAAATAAAAAGCTCCAAATGTGAATCTGCTCTCTGATAGGAGGACCAAAAGAAGATTGACGTCATCGATTGGCTGCTGTTTGACCCCGCCCACCGCGCTGAGGCCCTTAAGCAGTCCAACGCCATCATGAGGAAGTTTCTGGGTAACTTTTCCTAAATCTTGATGCCCCGTCACATGGATTCCCGCCTTTTGAGGCCGCTTCCTGCCTTTCAGCTCTGCAGAAACACGACGCAGCCAAAGCCGTGTTCTCCAAGGTCCCAGAAGACTCGATGAGGGAGATTTACTCCCAGTGGACGGGGGTTGGTCAGACCACGCCTTTACCCGCCGAGGGCGAGAACGCCGTCAGGGAGCACCTGTGCATCAGAGCCTACCTGGTCTGTCATCCCTGCAGACGACCTCTTTGTGTATTTGTGTTAGGCAGACCAACAGGATGTGATTGTTTCTGACAGGAAGCCCACGAGGCCTTCACTGACTGGTTCAGCCACAGCAGCTCCCCACCCCAGAAGCCGGTGCCCGCCCCCGAGGTCAAGTTCACGGAAAGAGTGGCCAATGAGATGAAGGAGAAGGAGTACCAGGTATGCAATTAGCGGTACACGTTTCTGTATCAACCTGTAGAATCACAGACTTCATGTAAGGGTTTTCATGGAGGTTCTGAGTCCTGAAACGGTCTGAAGAGAATCTGCAAGTTAGAGGTCCTCGATTGAATTAATGCAGAGAAAATCCTCTCATATTTTTTTGAATGTGTTTATGTAGATTCGCTCACACACTGTTCTGGAGGTGGTTCCCAGTAAAAGGTTCTATTAGAAGTTTTCCTGATTTTTCTACCCGCTGAAGTTTCAGAGGCACCATGGTGTGATGCATTTTAAGGCCCCCAAAAACGTCAGACTTTTTTCCCCCCCACATTTCTTATTTAGAGGCAGATTGTTGTCAATTTGCTGATTTTAAGCATAAAGGAAGGTTTCCAGGTTGTGTTTTTTAATGTCTGGAGGGTCATATTATATAATTCTGCTGTTTTGTTGAGAATAAATGAACAAAAGCTCCGTAAAGCAGGAAAACACCGCAGTTTACCGTGTAACCACTAGGTGGCTCACTATCCAGTCTGCATTCCCGTGAAGTGTAAATGTGACTGTTGTTCTCCTAAGGTAAAGTAGGCTACGTTTCACAAACTTTATCATTTAAACGTTAGTAAAAAAAGGCAAAAAATCTATATCCACATCAGATATGTATATGTTATGTTGGTTTAATGTCTTAAACTTTTCTTCTAGTGTTTAAAAAACGTGGTATCTTTTATGTTAATTTTTTTTTAGATTAAAGATTTAAGAGTTATTTACTCTTCTTTAAACGTTACCCAAAAACTGTTTATTAATAACTGGATTTTTAAAATAAAAGAATAAACGAAAACCTATAAGTGCTCAAAGGTTTGGTTACTAAATAAAGAACTGGACCCCATAAATCAGGTTAATCCTAGGATTATTAGCAGAGGAGAAAAATAAACAAAAACATCATTCCAATTTCATTGCAACAGTTTAAAATTATACTCCAATGACCCTCGCCGACACTTAGAGACAAACATCTAACATAACGAGCCTCCATCACAGTTGGTCAACAGTAGGAAGCGTCCATCTGATTGGTCAACAATGGGAAGGCGTCCATCTGATTGGTCAAAGCATAAAGGAATTTATTTGATTCGTTAAATGCTTCAAACTGCTAGAAGATTGTTTTAACACATTTTGGGTTTGCGATTTATTGCGATATTCGCCGTCTTTTGTGATATGCATATTGCACAGGCTGGATATTCGCGATAACTATAAATTTGCGGTATATTGTGCAGGCCTAGTGGAAACTCATAAATTGCTCAAAGGTTTGGTCTAAATAAAGAACTGGACCCCATAAATCAGGTTAATCCTAGGATTATTAGCAGAGGATCAGATTAGGTGGAGCGTTTGATCCGGTTCGGTTGTTCTGCATCGGTTTTCTCTCCTGACCTGATCTGACTTTTGCACAAAGCTGTCCATAAAAGCTGCTGGTTGTGGTTGGGATGGATGTTCTGTCTTAGGTCACTGCAACAACCCCGTCTTTATCAGCGATGCCTCTGGCTGCTGGGCATCTGTGGAAAAATGAACAGAGCTGGGGTGGATTTCTGTTCCAACCCTGACAAACATTTACTAAAAGTTCTAACCATCCTTTTGTGTGTGTGTGTTTGTGCGTGTGTGGATGTCAGGATGCCCTGAACGTCTGGTCCTGTCGCCTAGACAACCTGACTGAAGACGTGAAGGAGAGGATCTACAACGTTCTGCTGTTTGTAGACGGAGGATGGATGGTCGACGACAGACAGGTGCCCGAAGCATTTATTCTGAATCACACATTTGAGAAAGTTTTGGTCAAACTTTGTGTTTTTTAATTCACATTTTGGAGCCAAATGAAGCTGCAAACATCGGAGTGCAGGGAGAACGTTAGGATGAAAGTGTACTATAGTTACTGTCTGGTGGTAAAAATGACATTTGTTTGCAGGAGTTGGAGGAAGACGCGGAGCGAAGCCACCAGATGGCAGCGCTGCGTTCTCTGTGTCTGCCTCGCCTCACCTTCCTGCTCCTCAGCGTCCTGCAGAGCTCCTCCAGACACCAGGAGGCGCTGCGACTGGCGGACATCATCTCATCCGACCAGCACCGCCTCTACCAGGTAAGCGGGTCTTCCTCTTCAGCCGCTCTGGGGAGCCGTCTGTCTGCGGGTTCTGATCTCCATGAGTGTTTGCGGTTCAGGTTTTCTCCAAAGAAGAGCTGCGAAGGTTCCTGCAGAAGCTGCGGGAGTCGTCTCTGGCTCTGTTGGACCGCGGACTCGACCCGCTGGGCTACGAACTCAAGTCCTGAACTGAGAAGACTCGCATGTGTTTTTGTGTCTCTGCTGTTTTTTGAAAAATAAAAATCTTGTTCAACATATGTTGTGCATAGTGAACGGAACGACAAAGACATTTTGAAATCCATGAAGCAAAACGCACGTCGGGATTATCCAAAGGAATTTTGGAAATTATTATGGGATGGCCACAGGACCTACAGCTTTCATGGCAACTTGTGGCAAAGTGTGAAATTTTGCTTTTTTCCACAATACAGGGGGAAAAAATATATTTTAGTGATTCTTAGGAAATTTCCCCAACAGGCCACTAGGTTAAACCTACAACCTAGTGGCCTAGGTTGTAGGTTTAACCTCAACGGAAGTTCCACTGACCTTTGACCTTGGGAAGAGGCTGCCATCTCGAGTTCTCAAAGAGAATATCACCTTCAGTGAACTCCTTTCAACCTTTTGCCTTCTAACTCCTCGGCCGTTTAGTGTGGAGCTACTACTTAGGGAAAAAACATGTTGGTTTTAAAGTTTGTAGATTTTCAGCGGCATGTTTTTGTGGCGTGTTTGGAATATTGTGAAAATTGCACACATGAATCGTTGGCTCTAGCTGAATGACACAATATCGCATACGATATTGAAACTGTCTCCTTTTTAAGTGCAGAACCTCCAAAGTTAACAGACCCCTTTATAAAAACACTGGATGAAGGTGATGATCATTTAAATAATAACATATATATTCTTGACTCCTTGAATTCATTCATTCGTCCTCTAAACCCGTTTTGTCCCTCTCTGGGCTGCCAGAGGCCTGTCCCAGTCGCTGACGCCCTGATGCTGAGCCACAATCGCACACCAATACACACTCACATCCACACCTGGGGACAATTAATTGAAAAGTCAGTTTTTCCTCCTTTATTTCTGTTTTTCTGAGAAAAAAAATGCTGAGTTGCCATGGCAGCAACCCCCTAACTGAAGAGAAATGTAGATTCATAAAAGAAGATGTAAGCCATTTCAATTTTAAAGAGAAAGGTGGTGCAATTAAAAAAGTGATTCACATTTTTGTCAAAAACTTCAAAAATTTGTTATCTTGTTAGATAATTATACAAGAGTTTTAAACTTTTAAGGAGCAAATCTTCCAAGTTTCCTTTGTTCTCTAAGAACTGATATCAGGACCACCATTAAAAAATAATATATGAGAATAGAGCAGTCTAATTATGAGGGAAAAATCAACAATTTACGAGAAAAATCTATGCTTCTAAAAGTCATTTTTCAATGAAAAAGTCCTATTTATCGCTAAATAAAAAGTTACATTTGGCTTTAAAATGTTTCAAAGAGAATCGAACGTTATGTTTTTCTATTTATGTTGCAGAGAAATCGAATTACGTCACAGTTTAAGAATCTGCTCAATCTTTTATTTTTTGGAAATAGAAAACTTTATTTTGAAAATGCATAACTATTATGTAAAATCTTTACCTTTGAAGTTAATACATTTGCGATTCTTTTCTTGTAAAGTACTGACTTTTTTTAAATTAAGAAATGTTAGACTTTTGCCTAATAATTTTACGAAATATTTATTTGTGTTTATTTTGGTGTCCCGTGGTTGTAGTTTTTTTAATTCAAAGTTTTTCCAGAGGTGGCGCTGGTGAGTCCCCAACGCTTCTTTAAAGGAAGGCGCCGTAAACAGACCACCACGCAGCTTCCCAACTGTTTGGAAAACTAGTGGATCTACGTCTTTTTTGGGGATATTATTTCAACCACATTTGCTACCTAAAAGGTGCGTAAACAACATATAAGTTTATTGAAACGTTATAGACACAGAAAATTGATTTAGCTGCACATAAGCTTACATTTGTGTTAGCAGGCCTCAAAGCCTCGGGCTTTCCTGGTTTAAGAGTCTGCCCTAGCGACGCGACACCATTAAACAAGTTTGAAGCGATAATACAAGCGAAAGATGTTATAATTAAAAATTAGGTTATTTTAAGTAGTTCTAATTGTGTTCTCCCCGTTCTGTGTACTTTATAATCTGGGTCTCAACGCTTGTTTGAAGCCAGAATCAACATCGAAATACAATCAAGTTTTATTTCAGTTTTATCCAGACGTGTTTAGTTGAGTTTAAAATATATGTGAGGTTTACATTTAACTCTTCAAACAACAACAAAATATAAGTCCGTTTTGATAAACAGTTCGATGTTAAATGGAGAGATTCTGTTGTTTGGACTCTAGACGGTTCCTGTGCAGAACTCGTCCGTTGTTAGTCTGAGGGTTCGGTGACTGTTGTATCGTGGTGGGCGGAGCCTCAGCCAGTGCAGCGTTTGAAAGTGAGCGCGAGGAGCGCGGGACATGTCCGGGCATATGTACGCGCGTGGCAGCTGCACGGAACAGCTCATCCCTTCCGCTCAGTCATCTGGGGCTGATGCCCGGACGTATTCAGCCTGAAGGACAGTGCAGAAGAAATGTGGGTTTAAACCTGAGTTTGAATAATTAAAAATAATTGTATTTTAGCTGCGACCATGATGTTTATTAAATCATGAGATTATTTTGTTGTAACTACAAGATACAGACGGGTAAATAACTTATTCAGATGTTCTGCAGTTAGTTTTTGTCAAGTTTTTAGATTGGGATCACATGAAAATTTCTGTCTGCTGCTGTTTTTTCTCCCATGTGGGGGCAGAGATTGATAAGATTATCCTGATCTGCTGTCATGTCAAATGATGATGTTAACCAGATTGTGAATTATTTGTTGTTGTTTGCTGCTTCATCAACAGCAGCTGTTGGAGATCAAGCTTTTCTGCTTTAAAATAAAAAAAAAGAAAAAATAAAAAAAGTTAAAATAATTTTTCTTACGTCTGATGTTCTTCTGTCATTTTTTCCAGATTTATGGATTTTTTCCCCCTTGAAAAGTATTTAAGATTTTCATTTTAAAATAGAAAATGTTTTAAATACGCGACTTATGACATTGTTATGGTTTCATGTAAAAATATTTGATATTCAGCCAAACCTATTTAAGGAGGAGGATGAATGTCCTCACATCCCGAGTATCAGTTCTGATGACCTCCATCCTTTTGATTGGTGTTGAACTCTGGTTATGGTTGTTACCATAAACCTGGTTGTTGTGGTTTCCTTCTGAGTCACTCTGAACTAGTCCCGGCATGTCTGCACTGAGAGGATGATTGAATCAGCTGCTACAGTTGTTAAGTCATCATACAGGAGTTGTGTATCTGTGCTGACTCAGCCTGAGGCCTGATAGGCCCACATTAGTCCAGCCTCTGAGGTTCTGGTCTAGTCCTGACATGTCTGCGCAGATCTATAAGAGGCTGCAGCTCCGCTCTGCCCTGACTGCACTTTATCTGCTTCTGCTTGCACAGGATGGGCCGCTGACAGATTCCTCTGGAAATACGGGTAAGACCTGAATTCTTGAAGGCTGAGTCCCCCCTAAAGGATGCATTCATAGCAGTCAGTTTAAATCTGAAGCAGCGTCAATTTCTGCTTAAGAATATTTGTTCTTAGGCTGAAAGGTGAATTCTTTACAAAATGTCAAAAATATGCTCTACATCTTTTGAAAGAAAGTATATCTAAACTTACCTACAAATCCTCTTTAGTGGTTTTTCTAAATTCTTTAATTTGTTCTAATTTATTCAAAGAAGAACTTAAGTTTTTCTTTTCGTTTTTTCCATTTGGTGACAGATCACGTTCTTAAAATGGTTTTAAGCAATCATAGCTCATTTGCCGTTTGTCTCTGATGTAATGGAAAGTTTTTTTGTTGTTAAATTAACAGGATTTGGTTGTTGTTTTTGGATTAAAGTTATTGTTTTGATAGACTTGCACTGCTTTTTATCTTTAATCCTAAAATGATTTGACATGACTTGGATTTTTGATTTTAAATGTATATTTTTTTGTGTTTTGCTTGAGTCGACCAATCGGAGTGCTGCGTGTGGGTACAGCTTCCTGTTGTGTAGCTTTTAACATCAGCTGTTTGTTTGCAGGGACACAAACAGCTTCATCATGTCAGCTGACAGGGAGATCAACACAGACGCTACAAATGAAAACAATCTGGTAAGAGAGACTCTTTTCTGACTGTTTTTTTATGCTGTTCATCTATATTCCTGCGTTTTCCAGACTTTTTTTTCTCTTCTATTTTCTGACTGTTTTTTTGTAGGGCTGGGTATCGGCAATCATTTCTAGAATGGATTCAATTCAATTCACCAGAGCCTGGATAGAGGCGATTTTATAAAAAAATCCCTTTTTTCGATTCATTTAAAAAATTCTTTTGATCTATACGATTCGATTATGAATTTACATGGTTTAAACATTTAGACATTGTATAGAAATACAGTAATAATCTATATAGGTTTTGAAGATATTCATATTAATCTGATACAGTTCACATACTCTAAAATGTATTAATGAAATAATAAACAAATGATATTTTTAACAGCATAAAGTGTTACATGACGTCATACAAAGTTTTCGCGGACCGGTCTTTAAGATGTGGCGGAGGATTATTGTAGTAACGCTTCGATGAAGGAGGAACTGAGACGTAACGAGACGAGCTCCGAGCGTTTCAATTGGCTGGCGAAATAAATAAAACGGAAGTAATGTAAGTTATTTATTGTTTCTTGCGGCCCGGTCCCAAATGACCCGGGGTGTTGGGGACCGCTGCATTAAACCACTGATGGTGACTTAAAAAATGTTTCCTTAAGGAAAATTCTTGCCTGTGAGGATATAAAGCTGTTTATTTAGTCAGCAATGTATGCTTAGGTCACAACGAGTGTTAGCATTAGCCGTTCTATGTGAAATTCCATTATCCGTTAGCATCAAGCTAGGGGGCTTTTGCTGCTGTTATGTGTCACCAGAAAACAACAGACGTAAAAAATCGATTTATGCTTTTATGGATCGATTTATTGATTTATTAAGCTTGGATTGATTCATTATTAGTATTATTACTTTTTCTTTCTTCAAACCCAGCCCTAGCACTTTAATCTAGAACTTTTTTTGTTGCTGATTTCAGTCTTTATTTTTCTGCCGTTCTCCAACATTTTTTGTCTTTTTCCTGCTGTTTCCAGAGTTTATTTCTCCCTTTCCTCTGCCTGCTCTTTCTGTCTTTTATCTGGCAGTTTTCCTTCAATTTTTTCACTGTTTTCTCTCTTTCCTGTCTGATCTGATGGTCTGCTCTTTATGTGCTCAGGTCAGACCAAAGGTAGAATTCTGCTCCTTGCTGCAACACGCCGGAGCCACTAAAGATGTCTTCACCATGAAGGAGGTACACCATACTTCACATTTTTGAGATGTTTGAAATTTGAAGGGAGAAATGTCGACATGAAGTTGGATGGTTTGGCTCAAAGTCCTGAGACGTTCAGATTTTTTCATAGGTCAGGACCTCGGGTTACAGATGGATGAAGTCATTTTAAAACGTTCGTACTGCAGAAGTGTTTTCGTTCCGTAACGATCAGCCTTTCTCCTTTAGTCTGTATTCTTCAGGGTTTTTGGATTTATCAGAAATCCCAGTTTCGTGTTTGAACATCCAGCGTGAATCCTTTAATTCATACAAATCCTAATTGAAGTTAGTTCAGGTCCCCTAAACCCCCTAAAGTCTGCATTCGAACGCCACTGGTTTCATTGATGCGTTTGATTCCTCAGCAGGTGAGTCCGCTGACCCCCTCCTGACGTGTCAGAAGCTCCTGTTGGAGCATCTGGAGAAAAACACACTTTGATTGGAGAAAACCTCGTGACTCTCATGAGTCAGGAGGGATTTTCACATCATGTGGAAAACAAACACGGATCATTTCATCAGGTTTCAGACAGATTTGTGTGCCGTGAAGTTCCAGTTGATCGATTTGTAACGTTTGGTTTCCGTTTCACACGCAGTGATGGCCTTAAACCAAAAAAAAAAAAAATGAATCCGCAATTTCGATTCATCAAACCAGATAATCAATTTCCCTTTAAAGCACATTTATGGATTTTTTTTTCTTTCCAGATCTGAATTAGTGACCTAAAATATCTGTAAAGGTTCTACTTTTGTTCAGTTTAAACCACTGATTGTATGAAAGTTTATTTTTTATTTAAACTTAAAGGTCTTGGATGGAAATTTTCTGATTGTTGACTGGATTTGTGTTGTTTTTGTGTTGCTGCACGGCGTGACCGCAGCAACCAGAGAAACATGGAGTTATTTAATGCCAGAGGAATATTTTTATCCCCCTCGTAATTCGTCCCATGATGCATCTGGTGTCCCTGCAGGTGATGTTCTACCTCGGTCGGTACATCATGCAGAAGCAGCTGTACGACCAGAAGCAGCAGCACATGGTGCACTGCGCTCAGGACGCTCTGGGCCGGGTTCTGGGAGTCGACAGCTTCTCCGTGAAAGAACCGCGGTGAGTGAGCGGGTCAGAGGGACCCGGGGGGACCAGAACCTGCATGTTCTCTCAGCTGCTTCTAAAAGTCAAGGAAAGACATTTGAAACGTCTCCATGCTTGTTTCAGAGTTCTGTTTGCAATGATCACCAAGAACCTGGTGGCTGTAAATAACAAAGGTAGGTCCAAGTCTTTGGAAACTTTTCAATTCTTTGTTTTTTTTAAATAAAGTTGACAGAAGTCTTGACATTTTTCTGCGCTTCACCCTACGGGGGCAAATCAGGATCAGCTAGAAGTGAAAGAAAACCAGATCGTATATTTGAGGGGAAAACAGTTCAAGTTAAAGCACCTGGGAACATTTTTGATTCAATGTAAACATTCTATTTATATGTACAGTATATGTTTGATCATTTTGGGTAGCAGCAGTTAACAGCAACAAAGAAGTAAAATATGATCAATGTAAACTTTTAAAACCCCATGAGTTTTTCAGGGTTAAACTCAAAGTTCACATTGTAATCTTAAAAGAAATATTGTCAATTTGAAAAACAAAAATGAATTGGAAGAAATGCTGAAAACGTAAATTAATAAAACTACAAACCTAAAACCAACTAAAAAGTGTTTGTTAGTAACAGCTGATGGTTTGAATTTCTGTTGGTTGTTCGTTTCTTTCCCTCTTGCTGAGGTTCTCCCAAAGTCTGGTTCAGCGTTCCCTTGCTTAGCCTTTTTCAACAACATTGCTTTTATTTTTGTTTTGCATCCTTAGTGACTGTAGACTAGAGGTGGGCGATTCTGGGAATTTGGGTATCGATCCGATACCAAGTAGTTACAGGCTAGTATTGACGATACGTTTAGGTTTAAATCTGTTTTCATCTGTTTTTCCAAATTTACGATGTAGTTTTTCAATCACCTTAAGTTTCTGTCCCGCTACCAAAAACGGATCATGTTCTCCGGATGTCTCTTGGGGTTTTGGTGACCATGTCAAATGTTTTCACCAAAACTCGCCGTCTTTAGGTTATCCTTGATCAAGAAAAAAAGTTCTGCCAAGTTGCAGATGGAACATCAGTTAGTGGCAGAACCTTCAGCTTCACCTCCGTGTTTGTTCCCGACAGATTCTGCCTCAGACTCTGGTGAATCGGCGAGCAGCCGGCCGGACCGCGGCTCCGAGGTGAGTTTCCGTGGAGATTTAAACTCCAAACCTGGAGTGGAGGTTTCCAGCAGTGGAGCTCCTCTCATCCTTGAACATTCTTTGGTCTGAGTTCTTTTAAAAATGTGTTTCAGGTCGCAGAGACAGAGAGCCACTCTTCATCACTTGACAGGAGGAGGAGGAGAAGGAGGAGCCACAGAAGCAGCGATCCAGGTGAGTTTTTCCCTCGAGGCCTATTGCTTCCATTAACAAACCTGTTGATCTGACTCCACCCACCTCATCCTTGCAGGGCCGTCTCAGAGCGTGGAGGAGGAGGATGAAGCAGAGGAGGAGGAGGAGGGGGAAGGCAGGAAGAGGAGAAGGTCTGACAGCTACTCCCTGACCTTCGATGACAGCCTGTCGTGGTGCGTGATTGGAGGGCTGGTGAGTGGGCGGGACAGACAAAGCAGCCAATCCTCGAGCTCGGAGAGCACGGTGAGCCCGCCGCCTCGAAACGCACACACCCCACTTCCTGTTTCCGGCCATAACCCGGACTTTGTGTTTAGTCGGAAAGGTCGGAGGTCACAGCAGCGCCTTCAGAGTCGGACAGCGACAACTTCAGCGTGGAGTTCGAGGTGGAGTCCATCGATTCTGACGACTATGGCGAAGACGACGCGTCTCTGTCAGCAGATGATCAGGTGACGCAGCTGCAGAACCGGAAGATTCCAGAGGATTCCACTTCCTCCACCTGTGGAGGAACAAAGATCTAAACCTTTCTGGTGTTTCCAGGTGTACGAGGTCACAATCTTTGAGGCCGACGATGAAGACTCCTTTGATGAAGACACCGAGATCACAGAGGCTGTAAGTCTGAACGCACGCTGCTGCGTCTGTATGACACGCCTCCTCGCTCAGCTCTAACCACCACCGCCCCTCCTCCTCAGGATTACTGGAGGTGTTCAAAGTGTGACGAATTGAACCCCCCCCTGCCCAGAAACTGTCTCCGCTGCTGGGATCTGCGTCAGGATTGGCTGCCTAACCAGTCCGCCAACGCCGCCTCCAGCCCCAAAGCGCTTCCTACCAAGCCAAACAACCAATCAGACGCCAAAGACGCTCCAGGTACGTTTCTGTCTGATTCAGGCCAGCACATCACCACGGCAACCATGCAAAGTTATGGAAACTGTGGAGAAATCTAGAATAAGTTGGTCTTTAAATCAAAGTACATATTCAGATCTGACCTCTGACCTCCAGTCTGACGCTGACACACAGAGCGGTTGAGCTGAAGTGATTTTAAACGGGTAAAATGGCTGAAAGCGATGAACGTTTTTGGTGGTTAAAACCTAAAATTCAGGAATCTTTTCTAAAGAAAGCGGTGTCCAAAACCTTCTTTATTGACAGTCATGGCGTTTCAGGAGTTTTCAAAGGTTCATTTTATTCTCATATGATAAAGCATGAGTGACTGCTTTAAGATGAACGGCTCACTGAAGACGCAGAGGCTGAAATGATGACGCCAGTTTAAAAAAGACTGTTATAAATCCAGAAATGATGTGAAATGTTCATAAACCTTTAACAGTGTTTAAATAAAACGTTCAAATGGACAATCCCTATGTCTGCCGAGTTTTTAAAAGTTTTTTTAGCTGAACGTCTTTGCATTTTGTTCAGCTCAAAGTTTTAAGATGAATTTAAAACCCAGTTTTGGTTAAATAATGTGAAAAGTTGAAACTTTTGGGCATCAATCTTCCTAAAGAATGCTTTGATAGTTGAATGAAGAGGTTGAAGAGGTCCTCAAAAAGATCAAAAGCAGCAAAAGTACAGGATCAGGGGGAAAGCTTCAAAGCTTTTCCACCATCTGTGCCTGCATGACGGATTCAGCTAAACTAGAAACGACACGATTCCTTCCGGATTCCTGAGATGGGCACAAAAAAGCTTCAAAGACCCGGTGGAGACCTGGATCCAGAAAGCAGTCCTGATCCGGAGATCCACTCCTCATTTTTGGTTTCTCTCCCAGGTTGTGATGTGGAGGACGCTGAAGGAGTCGACGTTCCGGATGGAAAAAGAACAAAAAGCTCTCCTTCCTCACTGAGTCAGTCGGACTGCAGCTCCTCTGCTCCAAACTCCCAGGATCTCCTCTCACTGTCACAGCCCTCCTCCTCCTCCTCCTCGCAGGAGAAGCTCTGGACTCCAGAGTCGCAGCCCTGCTCTTCCTCACTACCTTCAGATGTCAACGAGCTCCTCCCCTCTTCGCCTACAGCTCCTCCTCCCCCTCAGTGCCTCCCCGAGCTGGAGCGCAGCGTGTCGGCGGAGTGGCGCCTGCCGGACTCGTGCCTGGACCCGTGCCTCATCTGTCAGTCGCGGCCCAAAAACGGCTGCATCGTCCACGGACGGACGGGTCACCTGATGTCCTGCTACGTCTGCGCCCGCAAGCTGAAGAAGAGGAACAAGCTGTGTCCGGTCTGCAGGATGCCCATCCAGTCCGTGGTCCTCACCTACCTGAGCTGAGGCGCCGTCTGCTCAGGCCACACCTACCTCAGCTGACGCACCTTCAGCCCCGCCTCCTGGTGGTCCTTAGCGATGGAAATAAATAAAAGATTTGTTTGAATTTCATTTAGAAACATTTTTTCATTTATTGAAAGGATTGTAAGTTTGACCTGACTGTGCACTTTCTGAATTTAATCTTAAATAACTCGATTGTCACAAATTATTAAAATGTTGCTCAAATATATTTTTAATTATTTGCTAATAAATCCTTAATTTGAATTCAAAAACTCCTGAAAGTTGATTCAGTGCTTTAATTAACCTTCTTTTCAAGTTTTTCTTAACTTTAAAATGTATTTTTAGACAGAAAAGTTGATAAATCAGATTTTATTTCAGCATTTTTTTACAGTTTTGGGTCTAAATGTCTTTGAAATTGAGCAGCTGCTGTTTAAAGATGTTATTTTTATAATAATCTGAAGGCACTGCAGGACTTAATGAAATCTAGAGGTGAAAAAATAACTTAAAGATCCGTGTGTTTTTGTGGCCCATTTTTATTTCCATTGGTATCTTTATTTTAATCCCTTTGTTGTCTTTTTTTTTCTTTTTTTCAAAAGAAAATAATCAAATGAGTCGTTTATTTATGAGATTTGGGAAGAAAGTGTTTGTGAACTTTCAGTGATGTCATGGATTTTATTTTGTAAACTTTTATTATACTTAAAACACAATTTTTTCAAAGTATTGATTTAAATTCATTTATAAGCAGAGATGACATCTTCATTATTTATTGTTTGCATATTTAAGATGCTTTGGTTTATTTAATCTGTTCCATGTATAAATAATGAGATGGATTCTATTAAATTTGATGTTTGCTTTGAAACTTTGTTTGAAATTTGATAAAAACCAGTTTCACATCTGGAGTTTGTCCTTAGTTTGAATAAAAATACGTTTTGTTCCTATATTTTAGAATCTGATGAGATCAATTGAAGTTTTACATCGATGTGTTCAAAACATAAAGTCAAGATTTAAAAATGTAGATCAAGTTGCAGTTTGTGGTCGCAAACACAAGGTGGCAGTGTTGTTAGTTTAATGAGTCGTCCTAGAAGGACTCAGTAAATTGAACACGTGCACTAACCCCTAGTAACTCACGATTGATCATGAACAGACTGTCATCAAACCCATTACTCACTTTTATTTCTGGAAAACAAATAAGAGTTAAATAGGCAAATAAGCACCAAACTGCTTTTACCCCTATAATCTCTCAGAAATTAACATATGAGGCTGTTGTTGTTTTTTTGGGCCCCCTAGGGGTCACTATGAAAACTGCAAGTATTTTGAATCAAGCCAGAATTATATAAAACTACCGTAAGTAGAGATAAGAACAGAAGTAGATCATCCTATTTTGGAGGGCTCCGAAGGGCTCAGTATGTTGCTGTCTTTATAGCTTTGCGTGACAAAAACGTTGCAGCGTTTCAAACTATTTGTTCCTGTTGATCCAGTCCACTCTGCAGGTCAGGTTTCAGTGTGTCCTTCTCCTCTTTGGGTTTCACCTCACACAACAATTATTGATCAGGGGCCACAAGTCCACCGGTTGGATTTTAACCTTTAGTTTTACTAACAGCTCCCTGAAAAAAAGGACCTGTTTTCTCTCCGTTTGCCATTTAGATTTAGTTGTGTGTTTCCTGTGGAAACATGAGCGTATGAGAACACGGGCCGGGAAAACATGAGGTGTCCGCTGCTGCTGTGTTTGGGGCTCCATATCCTCCTTCAGGGTCGCTGTCTGGAGTTTGTGATCGATGGAGAACGGGAGGACGAGGTGGTAAGGCCGAAAATGGTGTCAATTCCTTTTCATGCAACAGAAATCACATACTTTAAAGACGTTTCTACATTTTTGTGAGATTTTTCCTTTCTTCTTTAGTCAGATATCCGGGCTCACCAGGAGAGGCAGAAGGTGAAACCTTTCTTTACTCACATTTTGAAAGAAAAAACTTTTTTTTTTTGAGTAACAGTGTAATGATTCTATAAATAAAGCAAGGCGTCATCTGCAAACAAAGATGTTTAAACCTTTCCGTTTTTCATGAGATTACATGGATTATAGGACCACTTCAGGTTTCTGTGTGGTTCTCTTTCTTCTAGAGGGCGATGCCGACCAGTGAAGAAGAGGAAGACCTCGTGGTATGACCTGTCTGTTGTTCAAACCTTCTCAACTTTGTCAGAATTTCGTCATATCAAATAATCAATCTGCTGTTTGGAGAGGTTCTCATGACTGACAGGCTATTGACTCGGATTGCTTCACCCTGCAGCTTCCCGACGCTTTTCTTCGACATATTATTCACGTTTTCAAAATTTTTCATCACATTTTTCTTAACCCCAAAATGCCAAACTGCTTTGAAAAGACAGAGAAAAGATTAAAAACTTCAAAAAGAATCCAGAGGTTGAGAAATGCATCCAAAATATTCAGTTTGGAGTTTTCGTTGCATCACAATAAGCAGTGACTCCAAATTTTTCCTACTGACGGTACTTGAGTCAATTTATTCTACATAGATGGGCCAATAGAAGTACCTGAATACTTCCACATCCAGTTTAACTTGGTAGGGGCGCCATTGGATGCGTGTTTGAGGTACAGTACAGATTCTGGGAAGTTCTTCCACTGAAGAAGCTGAGTTTGGTTTGTAATGTTCCACATAGAAAATCTTTAACTGTTTGAGACAAAATGGAAAGAACAAATTGAGGAAATCACGTTGATTTTTAAAAGAATTTATTTGTTTCACGACACAAAAAATAAATATTTATTCATTAAGAAAAGTTCACCTCAGTACTTTGTAGTGTTTAACCCAGGTTGGTAATGACAGACATCACAGGTTTCTTAAGAAGGTTTCTGCACACTGTAGCTGCTATTTTGGTCCATTCTTCCATACAGATCTTCTCAAGAGCAATGATGTGTTAGGTGTGTGTGAGGTGTTAGGACCTTCTACTCCTTCTTCAAATTCTCCGTTGGATTGAGGTCCAGAGACTGGCTAGAACCCTCCAGAACCTTGAAACCTTTTTTTTTCTTTTTTCTTTTTTACGTAGCCACTCTTAATTGGATCTTTGTCATGCTGGAAGATCCAGCCACATTTCATCTGCAACGGTCTCACTGATGAAAGGAGGTTTTAATCCAAAGTCTCTCCGAACACAGATCCATGTATTCATACTGTCCCCTCTGCAGAAACAGGCACAAACCATGATGTTTCCACCCTCATGCTTTGCAGGGGGTATGGGGTTCTTCCCCGTCCAAATGAATGACATTTATACCAAAAAGCTCCATTTTGGTCTCGTCTGACCACATGACCACCTCCCAGTCCTCCTCTGGATCATTTGGATGGTCTCTGGAGACCTTTAGATGGGTCTGGACATGTGCTGGTCGAAGCAGGGCGACCTTTGGAGCTCGGCAGGGTTTGAATTCATGTTAACGTTGGAACCCATATTAGTGTGGTTCCTGTTCTTGGCTGCTTCCTCACCGTTCTCAAGATCAGATTTACTCCACCAGGTGAGATCTTCCATGGAGCTCCAGGTGGAGGGAGCTGATCTCTTCTCTTGAAGCTGCTTGCTCATTGTGTCCTTTGACTGCCCTTCAGTCTGGGTGACTGTTTATAAAGGTGTGGACAGGTGTCCGTTCAAACTGGTGACATTAATACAGGTAACAAGTGGAGGATAAAGAACTTTTGAAATAGGAATTGACAGTTCTGTGACGAACAGAATTCTTGCTTGTTTGTTGGAGATAAATACTTTCTGCACTGTGGTTACCAAGACGACTGTCTCACAATAGAAAAGACCTACTGATAACTTGAGGACATTTCATTAGCGGGTCATCTGTGACAGAGCTGTTCCTCTCTGCTCAGGCCGTCCGTGGAGATAACATCACAGTCAAGAGCTACAAGGTGGAGAGTCGCATCACGTCACGTTTCGCTCACACCACCTTCAAGAGTTCAGTGGTCAATTCTGGCTCCAAACCTCAGAGCATCGGCTTCAACGTGCACATCCCCAAGCGGGCTTTCATCTCCAACTTCACCATGTGAGCCAGGATTCAGAGCACCTTATGACACCGCGAACCACGCTGACGTTATTGGACATTTTTTTTATCCAGGAATGTGAACGGAATCACGTTTGTGGGCTCGGTGAAGGACAAGATAGTGGCCAGAAACCTGTATGCTCAGGCCAAATCCAGAAACAAGGCAGCGGGCATCGTCAGGTGCTGCAGCAACACTTGCTATAAAAGTCCACAGTCAGACTAACATCTCCTCAAACAAAATATGTCTTTGTGTTCTGCAGAACTAACTCCCAGGACATGGAAACCTTTAAAACAGAGGTCCACGTTCCACCTGGAAGCAACATCGAATTTGAGCTCCATTACCAAGAAATGATGCAAAGAAAGTTGGGTTTCTACGAACATACGTTGTACCTACAGCCTGGAAGACTGGTGCCAAAGTTTCAGGTGACAGAATCAGGAATACAACTAACTGCTTTGCATTCACATCATCGATCTCTCCTTCTGAAATCCAGTTCTTTTCGTAGGTGGATGTATACGTTTATGAACCCAAGGGAATTTCCAGCATACAAACAAAAAACACCCTTGGCGCTCACTTTGCAGACCAGATCAAAGTGAACTCCTCCACAGATAAGGTGACACAGATGCAATATACAGACTTTAACAAAACCGTGTAAGAAAAGAGAAAAAGAAAAGTTCTCAGAACTTTTTGGTTGGAGAAATGTTGGCATGTTGACTTTCGGTTTGTATCCAACTTTCCTCCACTGCATTGTTTGAGCTTTTAACGCTGGAGCTTTAGCTCTTTGACTTGCTGTCACTCTTTAACCATTTATGCAGTTAACATGATTCCAATAGATTCTGAAGCTGAGGAAAGCAGCTTTTCTCCGATATACGACACTTTACTGTAGTGTTTAACCTAAATCAGCAGATTCTGATGGGGAAAAAGCGGCTTTACCCCAATATCGACGTGAAGATGCTTTTTATTTCATCAGAATCCACTGGAATTACGTTAAATTGCAACAATGTTCGAAGAGTTAAGGTAGTCATGGAATTTGTTATTTTGCTGTCTTCGATGACACCTCCAGTTTTAAAGGGTTAAGCTAATGTTTTTGCTAAAAATAATTTTAATTTTCCAATTGTTTATTTTTACGCTGATGATACTATAGTTTATCCCCATGATAAAACACTTTTACTGGGTTATAAACTGATGACAGACGTATATTTGATCAGACCTGATGGAGCTGAGTATCTTCTGTAGGATGTTTCTAGTTTAATTTCCACCACATGAAGGTCTGTGCAGCAGTTTTTGGTGAAAAAATGCCATTCATTGAGCTGATCGGAGGTTTTCATTTTTTATGTCCTCAGGCTCACGTTGTCTTCGAGCCGAGTTTACAGATGCAGAGAAAGTGTGAGACCTGCACAGAGAGCGCCATCGATGGCATCTTTACGGTCATTTACGACGTAAACAGAGGAAGCAACGCTGGGGAGCTGCAGGTACCGCACAGGATCTCTCCGCTGCTGGACCTGGCAGAAGTCTGGTTCCTCAGAACTCAGAAATAACTACATCTTGGTTTGTCCTCCAGGTCTCAGATGGTCATTTTGTCCATTTCTTCGCTCCGTCCGAACTCTCGCCTCTTCCTAAAAACATCGTGTTTGTCATTGATGTCAGCGGGTCCATGTGGGGGGTCAAGATGAAGCAAGTACGAGACATCTGCGTCCCTTCAGGACAACACTTTCAGCCATATTTGTTCACTCAGTCACAATTGCAGTTGTAAACCTTTACGCTGATGATGCCACACTGGACCCCCATGATGAAACACTGCCACCCTGTGGTCACCTTCTACAATACGTTAAAATAAACCTTTCCTCCCAGACAGCGGAGGCCATGCAGGCTATTCTAGATGACCTGACCATAGAAGATCAATTCAGCATCATAGACTTTAACCACAACGTGAGATGCTGGCGCGAGGACCTGGTACCTGCCTCTCCCATTCAGACTGAAGATGCAAAGAACTACATCCAGAACATTAGACCCAGAGGAGGTTCAGCAGTTTTACTTGTGCTCAGGTCCGACTGGTGCTTATGAGCATCATCGCTGATGACTTTTTCTATCTAGGCACTAACATCAACGAGGCGCTTCTGAGAGCCGTGCAGATGTTGGTGAGGGCGTCGAATCACGATCTGGTAGAACAGCGGTCCGTTTCCATGATCATTTTTGTGTCTGATGGAGACCCTACAGTGGGTGAGTTCTGCTCAGTTTTTTGTTTTTTTTTATCTCTGACAAATATTTGGAAAAGGTTGTTAGGATTTAAAATCATTTAAGAACAATAAGAGTTATCAGATTCTTGAAAACTCTTTAGGAATCAGCTTTCTAGCCTTTCATGAAACTGCGAATCTTCCTTCAGGAGAGATCAAGCTGGGCACCATCCAGAAGAACGTGAAGCGAGTCATGAGAGAGGAGTTCTCCCTCTTCTCTCTGGGCATTGGCTATGACGTGGACTACGACTTCCTGGAACGCATTTCCATGGAGAACCGGGGAGCGGCTCAGAGGATCTTTTCCAACCACAACGCTGCTGAGCAGCTGCGGGTAAGACGCCCACCAAGATATCGGCCATCGGTCACAAGACCAACACATACTTTTCCTTTCTTATTATCTTTAGTACACGTCAAGTCCGACTTTAGCTTCTATGAGGCTCATCTTCAAGATGGACTTTCATTAAATGTAGTTTGAGATGTCTCAAAAAACAGAACGGGAAAAAGCAGATCCATTAATCCTCCCATCCATCCATTAATCCATCCATCCATCCTTCTGTCCATCATAAGTGTCAATTATTTTAAACAGTTCGTCTGCAGTGGCTCTGCTCGTCACTTGTTTGCAGAAAAGCTGTCAAATGTTGTGCTGGTGAAGCCGAGTGCGAGATATGCTTCGTCATATTTTATTGCCTTTGCTTTTGAAGTTGCTACATTTGGTGAAGATTCATCATCTGGTTTGGGTTTAGCTGGGAGAACTGTCACAAACTTATCAATGCTGTTATGCTAGCATTGTAACTAACCCGGGAAGCCAATGGAAAAAAGTCGGGTCTTTACCACAAAAATACTTCTTAACAAATAAAGTCAAAGAAATCTCTTTTAAACTCCTACACAGATTTTATCCAGCAAAGCATTACTTAACTAAATTTAAGGCTGACATAAACATCAGCTGTACTTTCTGCCAGAAACAACCTGAAACCTACTCTCATTTATTCTGGTATTGTGAATTCACATACAAATTTTGGAAAAGCATTCACATATTTATCACTGATTCTATTTTTGCTGATATAAAAATTCATTATAAAAACTGACTTTTTGGTTTTCATACCTTTGATGTCAAAGACCGTGATGCTTTCTTTTGTGTAAACATGTTATTATTTATGGCTAAATTTCATATACACAAAAGCAAATTTTTCAATAAGAAACCTGATTTCTTTGTGTTCAAACTTGAACTGCAGCAATATTTAAATTTAATTTCAGCCTCAAAAAATACAAAATCTCAAAAAACAATTGACATTTGTAAATCTTTTGGACTGCTGACATAAATTTACTCTTCTGTTACTTTTCTGTTTTTATTTTTTTGTTTTATTTTATTTTTTATTCCCTTTTGTGATTGTTACTAATAATTAGAATTTTCTTAAGAATGTAACACATTTATTCTGTATTCAGAATTCTATTGTACATTATATGTGCATAATTGTTGCATTTTCTTGTTTCGTTTGTTGCAATTGTTCAATTAAAAAAAAAAAAAAAACGGGAAGCCGTAGCCTTGCCGCGGCCCCGCCTGCAATACCCCCAGTTTGGGAACCACTGCATTAATCCATCCATCCATCCCTCCCTCCCTCCCTCCCTACCTCCGTCCGTCCGTCCATCCATCCACCCATCCATCCATCATCCATCCATCCAAGCCTTTTCTATGGCAACAATTGATTTTTATTAATAGAAATATATATTTTGACACAGATTTAAGAAGAACAAGTATAATATATATAAATATAATATATCATAGTTTATTTTGTCTTTTCAACCTCATTTAGGTCAAAGTTGTGATTTAAAAAAAATTGTGTTATTATTTAAGTAAATCGATATAAGAAATTTGATTTAATTACACACTTTACTGCAAACTACAAAAATAAATGTGACGTTCAAAGACTTAAAAAAAAAGTTAAAATGGGTTGATTTAAAAACATTTGATGACTATTGTTGTAATATTGGGCTATATATAGAGAATTGAACATAATTTATCTAATTTTTTTTAAAAGAAAAAGATTAATTTATTGCAATGACGACAAAAATTCCTCTTCTTGCTAAAGTCCTTTATTGCGGACAGTTCTCACCTGTCCTCCCGTCGTCCTCCAGACCTTCTACAGGCAGGTGTCGAATCCGTTGCTGCGGCAGATCAGCATCCGCTTCCCAGAAGACTCGGTGACCGACGTCACCCAGAACTGCTTCAACACGTTCTTCTACGGCGCTGAGCTGGTGGTCGCCGGGAAGGTTCTGCCTTCGGAAAGCACCAAACTGACCAGCACCATCAGTGCCTTAGCTGTGAGGACCGCTAAAGAGTAGAAGTGCAAATAGTAGTGACATGTCAGATTTGGGTTAAGAGCTCCTGATTGAGTTTTTTTCCTTTTTTTTTTCTTGCAGGCACGTGTAGACATGAACTTAGAGACAGAGGCAGACATGTTTGACCTGGACATGCAGCTGGCCAAACATCAGCACTCCTTCACGGGTTTTGCCAAACAGATGTGGGCTTATCTGACCATCAAACAGCTGATCAGTGAGAGGTGAGCCGCTGCAGATGGACAGCAAAGCAAAATCAGATGAGTTTGTGTTTAAAACGACAAAGGAATCACACCATTAGCATAGTTTTCATACAAAATTTTATTTAGGTTTCAAAAAGTTATTAGCTTTGAAATGTTTTGATTTAAGACCATCATAAGAGGTAAGAAGCATAAATGTGATCCACTTTGGACGGAATCCTTGGGACAGTTTTACACAGCTTTGACCTCGTCTTTGCTTGGTTTGTTGATTTAAATGTTTTAATGTTGAAATTTACCTCTTTTGGTCAGGTTGTGTAAAATAATCAAAAATATCCAAAGAATGAATTAATTAAGGAAATTGTAAACGGGAAAGAAAAGCTCAAAAAGTCCTAGAGAACTAGTAAAGCTACAGACACGACGGGCACGTGCCTGGCTAAACGCGCATTCTTGAACACGCATGTAGCCTACGGTGTTCACACTAGACACGCAGGGTTGTTCTTCTTCTTCTTGTTTTTACTGTTTACTAGCCCATGTCCGCCACCTACAGTTGAAGGTGAGAGATGTCGAAGCTGAACCAATCTTGCTCCAGGCTTTTTCTTTTGTTCCATCCATGTCCCGTCAAAGTTTGACCTGGTTTAGTGTTTCGTGGTCGTGCGTTTTGTACGTAGCGCTCAAAAAGGGTCGTAAAAACGTGTTGAGCTACGCTTAAACACAAGTGTTTTATACGCAAAAGGCCGAAACCCGCATATGTGCGCGTTCACATGCTTTTCGTTGGAAGTGGCCGCCTGAACGTGCGTCGCCAAGGGCGATGTGAGCGTAGCTTAACCCTTGTGCTATCCCTTTAACATTGGGAGTTGGGTCATCTAGACCCACTAGACAGTGCTCTGAACCTTTTTTCTTCAATGATTTGTGATCTTCACTGGTGTCCATGGATTACATGAAATCTTTCCACCTTTATCCACCTTTGTCATGGTAGGGAGAACACGTCAGTGTAAGGGTGGGTCATCTAAGATAGCACAAGGGTTAAGCATTAAAGAAATTTGTCCGCTCTCTGGCTCCCCCTGCAGGTCCTTCGCTCCAACAGCGGTTAAAAAGAGGCAGATCACCCAGAGGATCATGGCTCTGGCTGTGGAGCATCAGTTTGTCACCCCGCTCACTGCGCTGCTGGTGGAGAGCGAGGACGCCACGGAGAGGATGCTGGCCGACTCCCCGAAGGACCCCAAAAAAGGCTGCTGCTCAAGTGCCTGAAAACCCACCCACAAAAATAACATTTTAATTAAAAAAGACAGAATTTCTGAAGGAATGCTTAACCAGGAGTATTCTGCATGTTTTCAGCACTCTCTGGCCCCACCCCGGTGCAGTTTGTCTACCAGCCTCCCCCCTCCTGGGTCCAGCGGAGCACTGAGCCCCCCCTGCGTGAGATGAAGGAACCAAGAGTGGAACAGATCACGCTGCCGGACACGGTTAACTTAGGTAACACATATGTCAGATTTCATGGATGGATCATTAGTGGCAGCGTGGTCACACCGTGTGTTTCACACAGTTGATAATGACCCCCACTTCATCATTCACCTGCCTGGGAGGGCCACAAACGTGTGCTTTAACATCGACTCCAAGCCCGGCGACATCCTCAGCCTGGTGTCGGATGATGGAACAGGTGAAAAAAAAGACGTTTCCATCTTTTACATTTAAAAATATATACACTACACAAGTCAAGAAACTTGGAATAAAAGAAACATTTATAGGCAACATGACGTGAATATTGTTCCATAATTGTTTGTTTAGCAATAGTTTTAATCCTGACATACAGAGATTTCTTCAGAATCTTTCGACTCAAATCCTCCGTGCTAAAATAAAGGTGTTTTTTTGTGTGCTAAACTCTTGAAACGTTTTCATACGAGTCCTATTTGGCCTTCCTCACGTCCTGAAGGGGTTTCTGTGAACGGTCAGTTAATTGGCTCAAAGAAGGTCCTCAAAAACAAACTCAGGACCTACTTCGGCATCATCTCAGTCTACTACCAGCCGCGAGGAGTCGGCGTGACGGTCACCACGGACCTCATCACCCTGACCGACAACAGGAAGGAAAACTCCTTCACCTGGGGGTCCACGGCTGAGATCACACAGGACGGGTAGCTAAAGCTGCTTAGAAACAAAACGGCAAACAGCAAATCCTTGTGTTGGATGTTTTTTCTCTTTGTTTCAGGGTGAGAGTTTCCATTGTGAAGGACGCTCATGTGAACATCACCATCAATAATAATATCCAGGTGATGGTGCTGCTTCACCGCGTGTGGAAGAAACATCCCGTCAACGTCGACTTCCTGGGAATTTACATTCCCAACAATAACCAGTATTCCCCTCTGGTTCATGGACTCATAGGTAAGCAGGGAATCAAACCGACAGCACAGACACTATACAAGGTTAGCTGTGATTAATCGACTGTAAAGAAAGCATGTGGAAAAAAATGTTAGCAAGAGACGCTTGTGGCGACAGCACCAACATCCCCCTAGTGGCCGTCATGCCAAAGTGAAGCATTTAAAATCTAAAGCTTATAAAACCAGACAGTTGGACTTTTTGAACATCTGTTTGAATTGAAAATGTATTTGAAACCAGCCTCTAGTGGTCATTTGAGGAACTGCAGCGCTCTGTCAGGTTAGCTGAAATTTCAGAAGGGAAATTTAGGGGCTAGTATGGTTGCCACTAACAGGTTTTACCATTAAAAAAGTCTTCCTTCATTCAGAGATTCTGACTAAAGTAGTAGAAATCTGAAGTATTACTTTTTGATCATTTGCTGCTCGCATAAAATGACCAGAGTGAAGAAAGCGTGCAGCAACCGTGCAGATAAAGGTTTGTCTGATGTGACCTCACAGGGCAGTTCTCCAGAGAGCCTGAGGTTCACGTGTACAACGTCCACGAGGGACTCGACCCTCTGAAGAAGGAAGCTACCATGGAGGTGAAGGGCAGCAGGCTGCTCGTTACCAGGTACTGTCCACCCCACAAGACCGACCGAAAACACCAATGGGTTGTGAACTCGGTACGCTTTGCTCTCCTCAGGGGCTGGCAGAAGGACTACAGGCGCGACACGAAGCAGGGCACCAACGTCTACTGCTGGTTTGTCCACAACAGCGGGAAGGGCTTCATCGACGGCCACTACACAGACTACATCGTACCCGGTCTGAACAGCTTCCTCCACATGAACCCAGGAAATACCACGCAGTTCTGAGCCTTCAAATAAAAAGAATGACGTGAAAGAGTGTGCGGGGGGGGGGGGGGGGGGGAAGCAGATGTGACTTGCTTCCAAAGAACACTTCCACCAAAAAATCTATTTTTGCAAACTTTATTTAGACCAAATTCAAACCTGCAGACGTCAGGATCGACCTGTCACAAAATAAAAAAAACATGGAACTGTTGCTGTGAATATCCCTGATTTGTCCAGCGTGTGAATTGAGGGATGGGTGTATGTACAGGTGCGTGTGTGTGGGGGGGTTAACTCTGACACAGTAGAGTCCCTCAGTCTAAACATCAAACGACGTTCACAAATGTTCAGGCCAGCTTGGAGAAATCCTCGTAGGCGACGGTCACCCTCCTCCCTTTCAGATGACCCTGGACGTGAAAAGAAAACAGGAAATCATTTTCAAATCGATCCGACGACTCTTCTGTAGCTAACATAGAACAAGCCCATATCATTAACCCACCACCAACGTGCCAGACGACAGACACGAGTTCAACTGTCGGTTTTTATTGTTTATCAAACCAGCAACATGTCACAGTAAAAGTCCTCAAACTTTGGAATGAGGGGTTAAAACTGTGGTTCGGATGTGATTGACACCCGGGTCAAAACACTCACGGCGTCAAGTGTGAGCGTGGCGCTGAAGTTTTTCTCGTCGATGCCCTCCAGCAGGGCCTCCGTGTCTCTGTACGGGCCGTTCAGGATCAAAACCCGTTTACCTGCGGACCGTTTGACACCTTTAGCATCCCTGACCTGCAGAACCTGGATGGGACGGCGGAGAGGGGGCTCACCCGGTGCAGGGATGACCGTTTCCAGGTGGTTCTGGTCCAGTTTCAGTTTGTCCCCGGAGTCGATCAGCTTCACCACGGCTCCGTATCGATCTCGCACCTCCTGTTCACAAAAGCGTACAGCCGTCAGCAACGAGAGGCCTCCGCGCCCGCCGTCGTTTTGTCATCAAAGCACTGTTACCGTGACAACGGCCTTCTTCTTGTGGTATTTCTCTCCCAGTTTTTTGGTGATCACTTTCACGACAATGTCGGGCTGCAGCCAGTAGTCGGTTCTGGACGACTGCTTCTTCTTCCTCTCCTCCATCTGAACAGAAACACGGTTCAGGACGGTCCGCTCTGACATTGGCAGGACAAACACAAACCATCCGAACCTCGATGATCTCCTCCAAGGCGGACTTCTTTTTCTTCTCGCTTTTGGAGTCTGAGCTGGACGGCGGGTCTTTCCTTTTGACGGATGGTGGCGCCGCGGCTGCTTTCAGAGCGCTGGGACCCAGGACGGAGCTGAGGCGCAAAAGAGCCCGTTAGAGCCGAAGGAGACGCGACCGCGAAAGGGTAACGGAGACGGCCGTACCTCGGCTTGGAGGGGCCGGCCACGCAAGCGGACGCTCCCAGGTTAAAGACCACTGCAGGAGCGGAGAACGCCCAATGAGAACAAAGTTAAGAGACCGGGAAAAAAGAAAAAAAAAGACAAACCACTCCCACCTTTTTCTTCCTCGCTTTCACGCTTGAGCTCTGTGAAAAGGGGAGTTTCCTAAAGAAGAAGAGGGACAGAACGTTCACCCCCATCCGTCTGTACACTGAGACACACAGAATCAGAATTTGCGTCCGGCTGGAACTCACCTCCGTCTCCTTGCCGTCGCGGCCTCTTCGGACCTGCTCCTCGATGAACTTGGCGCTCCTCTCCACATCGTCCATCTCTTGTTTCTTCTTCCTCGCCAGCTCCTCCTGCCGCCGGATGGTCTCTGGGTCACGGTCGATGTACTGGATGTACCAGCCTTTAGGCGTCTCGTCAACTTTGCACAAACCTGATAAACATTTTATGGAAATCTGAGCACGAAGATGCAGTCCGCAGGAAAATGGCCTCAAGGTTTTAATGGCAGATTTAGAGCAGAAGGTCCGGTCCAGATGCGTTTTCTGCATCTGAAGTCACTTCATTCGCTTTTGAATTAAAACTTCTTGCAGATTTGCTGAGAATATATCCACATTTTTCAAAGACATTTCCAACTTTTTTAAATTTATGTGGTATAAATCTGGAGAAAAGAGGAGCAAAGCTGTGATCTAAAGGCAGTTTTTGGACTCACCTTCTCTGCCGAGCCACTTGGTGAAGTCCGTGAGCGTCTCCCACTGCGTGGAGTTCATGTGGACGTGCTCCCGGTAGCTGATGTACTCGTTATAGACGATGTTGTTGTGCACTCGTTTGGTCCCTGAAATGAAAGAAAAGAAAGATTAGAAACTCATAATTTAAAATCTTTTAAATGGATGTTCACTTTTTGGTTGATTTTTTACAGTTGTTGCTTATTATTTAAGCTTTTAGAAAGACGTGAAGAAGCATAAGAAAATATTTAACTCAATCACCTTTTGAGAAGTTTTTGTCTTTAAAAACGAGAATAATCTTGTAAATTTGATCTTTAAATCAATAAAATGATGAGTAAGAGAGCAATTATGTAAAGACCTAGTTAATTTCTTAAATAGATTTGATATATCTGTGTATTTTTAATTCCTAATACTTTGGTTTTAGTGCTGAGAATTTCTTAAAATTTCTCAATCCATCAAAAACCATCAAAATACTGTTTAATAGTTTTCAGAATAGCCACATTTCTTTAAGAAATGTGTAAAGAACTACTTAGATTAGGAGCGCTGGGTGTTTAATATATTGTTCAAAGGCATAAAGACGTAAATAAAGTCATGGTCATAAAGGGAAACTGTGTTCTTTGGACTTTAAATGCTATTTTTCTCACCAAATCGCCTCCTGAGCAGCTCCAGAAAGTCGCGTTTGAACTCACTGAAACAGACAGCAACAAGCATGGTAACCATCTTTAAGGTGAGTGTTGGAGCTCCAGTTGGGATGGTTGTTGAGGACTCACTCTGAGAAATAGTCCATGAACTTTGTGGGGTTTTCTGAGGCGAGCAGCAGCTGCCTCTGGTGAGACTCGGACATGCAGTGACACTTGAAGCCATTCTAGACCCCAAAACAGAACAAAATCACCGTTTAAACTCTCCAACAACAAACAGAGATGTAAAATAAGATCAAAATATAAAAATCTCACCTCGTCTCGACATTGTTTCTGACACATCTGACAATACCATCGCAGCTTCTGTAGACCTTTGGCTTTTATTCGGTTGCTGATCGCTTTCGGGGTCAAAAACTCCGCTTTCCCCATTTTGATCTGTTAAAAAACACAATTAAACCTGTAAAAAATATCAAATCTGGGTATGTTTTCCCGAATATTTTGAGATAAACCGAGGAAGCAAGCTAACCGTTTCCGCCGAAAGACGTCACACTGTCGCAAAAGTACAAAATCCCGCGATAACAATTGATACCTTCATGGACTTCTCACGAGCTCCGGATTTTGAAAACTTCATACGCCAGAAGCAGTGTGATGATTTTAAACAAGAAGAAAATCATGGTGCTTTTCTCAGTGATCTTATGAATGATATGGATTATTTAAAGCCGGTGTTTTTTTTTAGCAACATTACAAACATTTTGTGTACATAACATTTTTTAAGGTTTTGCTTGTAGTCCAGTTATTTGTGTTAATATTTTCCTTACGGTGCTAAACCTTAAATGCGCGATTTAAACATGCGTTTTGATTTGCTCTACCTGTAAAAAGTATAAATAGGTAAAGAGTCTGCTTAAGAGTATTTCTGTAAAAAAATAAAATACATAAAAATACATGAAATTTAATGGTTTTATATTAAGAAACACGGGCTCATTTTTATTGTAATGTCAATAAAAAAATTTTCACATGTGGACATCTACAAAGAGCTTTTGCTTTTGAAAAGAAATGCAGGAAAAAGTTCCCAGTGGTTCCTTGAAGGTATCATCCGACAAGCGTAGACTTGCGCGTGCGCAGTTCTGGGTGTCTGACCTTCATCGCTGCAGCCATGTTCGCCCGGAGCAGCGCTTTGGTTTTCCTCCCACAATGGTAAACCCAAATACCATCAAACATCACATTTCTTTTATTTTTATTGTCTTTATTTAAATCAAACCTAAATTCTAAAGTGTTGCAGAAACGAAAATGTGGCTTTTTGAATTCAGGATTTGCACATCAGTTGTACAAGGACGTGCTAAGAGAGGCAGGCCGCAGCTAATGAATGAAGCTAACGCAACCGGCTATGCTAATGACAGCGCTAACTTTCTTTGACATTGTTGCTGTAACTTTTGAAATGTAACACAGAGTCTATAAATAGATGCTGTATCTCTGTAAATGTGTATTCCAACAGTACATGCTTTGACAGTAGTTTTTTTCTGTTTGTTGTAGCCTTTTTTCGTTGCATTAGCGTTAGCTGCTAAGCTAATAAGGATACTAGCAAATATCTTTAGGACGCCACAGTTCTTATATCGTAAAATGCTTCATGGTGTCTGCGAGAGGACAGAAAGTCCAGCTCTGCACTGAAATCTGTACATGAATGGAAGTGAATGAATCGCTAACGTGATCTATTGTGTTCGCAGTGGGCAGGTCAGGAACATGGCCACCTTGAAGGACAGTAAGTGTTCATCCCTAAAGCTAAAATGCTCCATTTGGTTGTTAAGTCTGCACGGTGTCATTGTTAAACAACTTTTTGTCTTTACTTTTATTGTGAAAAATTACATATGTCAACATAACGGAGCATCTCTGAAGACTCATTCATTCATGATGATTTCCTAACAAAATAAAAGCCTGGATTGTTAAGATGACCCCTTTTTGAGACTTATTTAGGTATAACTGAGCATCTCCAGGATGGTTCGATATAAAAATAAAAGCCTGTAATGTCCAGGTTACCCCTGAAGATTTAATTAAGTTATAACTGAGCTTTAGAAAGTGAGAACAAACAAACCATGCAGTGAAAATGTGACAAATCTCCAGTTTGTATTTTTGACACATGATTTAAATGCAAATTATTTCTCAGTTTTTGTCTTCAGCTTTTCTCTCTTCCGCTTTACACTTTTTATTTTTGGTGTTTGCCAATAAACGTGACTGTATCCTGTCATCTGCATGCATAAAGAGACTAAACTCACTGAATATTCAACTCAGTCCAACTGTTAGTAGGAAACGTTTTACTTTGAAAATGTATAGAAGTAAACAAAATGGAAAGAAAATGGTCAGAAGAAAATCAAAATAATTGTTTCTTTTTTTGTAGAGATGGGTATTAAAGCAAAATAAATAAATAAAATAAATTATCTAAATTAATCGATGTGACAGATGATTTCATTTAACCAATTATTAAAGTAAAGTGAATTCATTTCCTGAATTTGTAAAAAATAAATATGGATTTAACGTTATTTGTATTTTGCAAACACATATCTGCTCGTTAACTTGGTGACTTGTCATGTTTTGTATCTGAAAGAACTTGACAACAAAGATTTAACTTGACGAATAAAGTTTTTTCAAAGGCTTAATCGTGTTTTTGTGACGGTTTGATCATGTGACCGCTCTTCTCCTTTAGTCACCCTTCGGCTGAAGTCCATCAAGAACATCCAGAAGATCACAAAGTCCATGAAGATGGTGGCCGCTGCCAAATACGCCCGCGCTGAGAGGCAGCTGAAGCCGGCCCGCGTCTACGGCACCGGAGCTCTAGGTGTGTGTTGGCGGTGACGCCGCGCTTGCTGTGACGGGCGCCGCGCTGAAAAACGTCTCTTCTTCTGCACGACAGCGCTGTACGAGAAGGCTGACATCAAGGCGCCCGAGGAGAAGACCTCCAAGCATCTGCTGGTGGGCGTGACTTCTGACCGTGGGCTCTGCGGCGCCATCCACTCCGGTGTGGCCAAGGTCATAAAGAGCGAGATCGCCAACCTGACCGGCGCCGGCAAGGAGGTGATGGTGGTCAACGTGGGAGACAAGCTGAGAGGCCTGCTGCACAGGTTTGAGCGGTTCTGACGGTTCTCTCAGGATTCAGACTCGCCTTGGCCTCATGACCCGTTGATCCGAGCAGAACCCACGGGAAGCACATCATCCTGAACTGTAAGGAGGTCGGCCGCATACCCCCCAGCTTCAACGACGCCTCCATCGTCGCCACCGAGCTGCTCAACTCCGGATACGAGTTTGACCAGGGCTCGGTCATCTTCAACAGATTCAGGTGTGGACTCCGCCCCTTTTATCTGGCGCATGCCACAAGTCTTGCTCTGAATCCCGGACTAACACCCCCCACCCCCCCTCCGCAGGTCCGTCATCTCCTACAGGACGGACCAGAAGCCGCTGTTTTCCACGGACATCGTGGCCAACTCAGGTAGAAGAAACTCAACTTTGACCTTTCTCAGTCGGAGCCGCAGATCCCGAACGTGCCCCCCCCTCTTCCACAGAGAGCATGGGGATCTATGATGACATCGACGCTGACGTGCTGAGGAACTACCAGGAGTTCGCTCTGGTCAACGTCATCTACCTGGCAATGAAGGAGTCCTCCACCAGCGAGCAGAGCGCCAGGATGACGGCCATGGACAACGCCAGCAAGAACGCCTGTGAGCCTCTTTCAGATCCGTTTTGTTTTTTAAATGTACTTCTTGTCGTGTTTATTTTTACTCACTGAGTTCATTTTATTGATCGAGTGTCGTTCTGTTTGAAAGCTGTCCGTGCACACGTGTTGTAGTGCACGGACAGCTGCAGACAGACATTACTGAGCATGCTCGGGACGAGCATGTTGCATTCAAGGACTCGTACTTCATTAACATGTAGATGTTAAACGTGCTCACGTGATCTATAATTAGTGGTTATTTAGTGAACAGACCTGGCTACAGTTGATTGTAAATGAGCTTCAACCTGGAAGTTAACAGCCTCATGTAAAGCACAGGTTTCCTCCTCCAGGAACATCTAAATTTCCCAACTTTTTAGTAGTTCATTGAAAACAGTGTTGGTCATAAAGGGTTGAACTGCATAAAAACTCATTGACTGAAGCTGAGGGGGGCGTGGCTACCTAAAACACAGATTTATTTAAAGGTTTTCTGTGACTCAGACACAGGAGTTGCCGTTTTAAGCCAAAATCCAAAACCGGTGTGGTTTTCTAGCACGTAATTTCTGCAGAGCGGCAGGAGTTCATAAGAAAATCGCCTCTGAGTTGTGGGTGGGACTGTATGCACAGAGCAACCGTGCCCCCCTTCCCGTCACCCGTCTCCGGCTAGCTTACGAGTTAACATTGGCGGTGCAGCAACATTGGAGCTGTCCAGCCGTAGCATTGTCTGCGTCACGAATGCCATGTTTTTCAAATGGTCTGCTCCAGATTCCCAGCGATTTGAGTACAGACATGCGATTTATCGGCTTCTTTTTCTTTATAAATGTCCTGCATCATGTTGCAAACCTCATTTTCACCGGCGTGCGTCTTCATTGAAGCTGTTTCCGGCCGATGTTTTCTTCTTTTTTTGCCGTTTTCTTTGCCGCTGACAGTTTCAGGAAGTCTCTTCAATTGAACTTTTTTTTTTTCTTCTTGTCAGCTGAGATCATCGATAAGCTGACCCTGACCTTCAACCGCACCCGGCAGGCCGTCATCACCAAGGAGCTCATTGAGATCATCTCTGGAGCCGCCGCTCTGTAAGTTTCAGGCCGTCTTCCTCCTCCTCCTCCTCTTTGACCGGATAGACTCCCTCTTAGCTTAACAGGTCTTCAGGTTCTGTAACGTTTGTTTCTGGTCTGATCTGCTCCTCCTCACTGCTGAACTCAGGGACTGAGGCTGACCAGAGGAGGTAACGTTCAGTGTTAGGAGTCTCAGGATTAGAGCAGATAGACGTCCAGCAGCGTCGCACACCGCAGAGATACGTCCGTCCTTCTCTCTCTCACTCTTTTGTTTTTGTCTTTCTAGATAAACGGACGACGTCGTTTCTGTCTCTGAAAGTTCTTCGGGGGAGTCTAAAGAACCTATTTGTGCTTCTATTTGTGAAAATATACAGAAAAATAAACCTCTACATCAGAACCGAGTCATGGAGATGTATTTATTTTTTTCCCTTTGAATGAACTGAAGATCGATTTAAATCTGCAAGTCTGTAACCACGGTAACGGTAGTTTCTGACAAAAGAAAGAGGGGGAAAACTACTTTTCAGGTTCATGATGTGAAAAGCAGAGAAGTGTCTGATCTGGATCAGGTTTAGACGTGTCCAGAACTGATCCAGATCAAAGGAGCGGCGTTCACACGGCGCCGGCTGCTGTCGGTCCACGTCTGAAGATGTGGATCTGATGCTTTCAGACGTGTAAAGAAAGCAGGTAATGTTGAAAAAGAAATTGAATTCTGTGCAAAAAGTTCACATCTTTTGAAACTAATGATTAACAAAAATTAGATGTAAGAAAACAAAACGGCTTAAGGTAAAATATTTTAGACAAAAGGCCCAAATTAAAGTAAAAATCTTAAAATTAAAGCAGCATAAGAATTTCCAGACTATAAATTTAAATGAATCTTCAGGTCTGTGGTCATTAACACAATAAGGTTAGATGTATTATTCTATAAGTCTTTAATTTGTCAAAGTTGCATTGATTGCATACCGAGTGCTTGTCTGTGAGGTTTTCTTATAAAAGGAACAAAAGAAATCAAATTTTTAAATTCTTCATAAGAAGATAAAAAATATTTACGATGACAGGAAAGTGTGAACCATAAGAGACTCAAAATAATTAGACTGTTTAGAAAGGTCAGAATCACGAGAATTCAGAGAATGAGACATTTGACCACTAGGGGGCGTTTGTCTGCAAACGCACCTTTAGGGCCAAACCATCTGGTGAAGGAGGGGAGTTCGTGTGAGTGAATGTTTTAGTCAGACTTTCATGTCTTTGTTGCTTTCTGTTTTGTGCGTTTGTGTGTCTCAGTGAGTCTCGTAAATAAATAGACTCCTTGTGTCATGAATCTAGTGTCTGTGTCTGTTTTCCAATCGGTGAAGCCTGATGACGTCATTCCCGGTTCTGCCGTCTACAGGTTTGCTGGAACAGCTGTTGCTAAAAACGTTCGCGAAACAAGTAAAAGTGAGTTTTCTATACCTCCAGATTAAAACTTGTTTTTTTTTCGTTGGCCTTTAATGAAGCAGGATTTGAAATGTGAAGAAGAAACATCGCACCACGTGGGGAGACTCAGGCAGTGGGCGGGGCTTTGATCATCAGAGGAGCAGGTGGCAAACAGGTAAGTTCGTGGAGGAATTTGTGACCTTATTGCCAACTGAGAATGTTTTAAAAACACAGTAGAGCATTTTAGGACAAATGAGAAATTCAAAATCATTGACTTAAATGTTGCAAACATCTCTGTCTGTCATCCTAATTTACAAGTGAAAGTCCGATGAGTATCACACCTGTAAACACATTTAGATAATTAGCATTCCTTTTTAGGAACTAGGGGCCAGTTGTTCAAATGAAAGATGATCGGATTTTGGTGATCGGATTGGATCAAATCTTGAAAATGGGTTGTTCAAAAGGGAAAGAAGGAATCTGAAATCAGATTAGATCACATAATCCAATCCTAGTTCTAATCTGGATCAAACCTTCAGTTTGTGTTGTTCAAAACTTGTCAGTATGATTTGGATAACTTTGATCCAAAAAAAAAACTGGATTATCCTGATCCCAACAGGGGGTAGGATTTAAAGGTGGATTCCAGGAGGGAAATGTAGAAAAACTTTAAAATTGGTCAAACAATACATTTGTTTCATGTAGTGTTTATACTTTTATTTATATTTTGCACTTGACTTTTGTAACCGTTGTAACAGTGATGAAGTAGATACAGTAGAAATAGGCTACCAGTTAAGCTATTCAGTAAAGTAAAAACAACCAAAGCAGAACTGCAGATCCGCCTCCTAAAAGCAGAGCTTGGAAATGCTGGTCTCTCCTCCTCAGATTGAAAAACTCCCTGAACATTCTTTATTTTGTTATCTAGTGGACATTTAGCCATTTTATTTAAGAAGTTTTCAAAATATCCACAATGTAATTGTTAATATATATTTGTTTTTTTATTTTTTGTGACTCAGATGAGGGGTCATAAAAGAAATTCTGAATGGAAGTGGATGTTTGTCATTTTTGTTTTGTCTCAGAATAACAAACTCTTACAGTGACCCCATGTTGGCTCTCCTACCTGTTCTTTACATGGCTGGTAGCCCGTGTTGTGATATGTTGTCCCATTTAGAGCACAGGTAATCTGGATTTGGTATTCTTGAAAACTGTGTATCTGGATCAGGGTGATCCACTCCAAAGTTGCTTTGAAAAACCGGCATAAAAGTAAGACGGATTACCTGATCCTGCATAGGAAAAAATGTGATTTCAAAATACGGATCATTTTGATCAAGATTACACTTTTTGAACAACTGGCCCTATAACGTAAAACTGAGAGCTTTGAATTAACCTGGTGGTTTTACTGTAACAATTCTACTAGAAGGCGACTAAACTAACAATATGGACCTTTTAACTTCCTCCAGGCTTGTTGTTTTGCTGGTAATGATGTAAACAAGTCAATAAAATACTAAGAAAGCGGAAAAAATTTAGACTTTTTCACCTCACACAGGTTTGTATTTGAATTTCTGATTCAGTTTTTTCAGTTTAACAACAATTTTATTTCATTTTTTGCTTTAAACCATTAAAAAAAATGTAAAAAATGCTCTTCTTATTTATTTGTTTGGAACTCATAAAATAAAAACCAAACATCATGAAAGGAAGTATAACGATAAATGACTATATGTAAAGTTAAAAAAGAGTTTTGGATGTTTGACAATTGAACGAGTCCACGCCCCTTTTTTTCAATTCAATCCCAACGGAAATGTATACAAATGCGATATTTTACAGAATGACAAGAAATAGACTGAAAACAATCAATTATGGTCAAAAGCAAATGTCGAATAATGTTTTTTAACATGATTCGAGTTATTTTAAAATGAACCAGGTATCCAACTTTAAATAATTTTGATTTTGCAAAACCGCGGATCAGTCGGCTCCATGTAGGATGATTATGGCTTTCTTTAAGGAGAAAAAAAGAATTTACTGTTGTTTTTTTTAGTTTCCTCTCACCTCAACACAACAGATCATGTAACGAATGATAAAGGAACAAATGTTTGACTTTTTGAAGAACAGATATAGATTACAGAACTAAAAGTTAGAGATCTTTACACTTATTAACATGATAAAATGGGAATTTGACAGAAAATGAATCCTGGGTGCTTTTACATAGTTGTCCACTAGGTGGTGCTGTTTGATAAGAAATGTCGGTTGAGCATGGACAACTTGAGGCTTCCTGAAAGTCTTCTTGTGATATTTGAGTGTTTGGGAGCTTCTTGTTGCCTTAGAACCGGTTTATTTCTTTTGAATATCTTCATAAAAGAGTCAGGATTAACACCAGAGTTTAAGAATGAAATGAAATGTTTGATAAAATGTTTGTGGTTGCCAAGTCGTCATCCGTGAGAAGCTCAGCCTGCAGACCAGGAGGCTGTTGTGGTTCGGTTGTGTTATTGGTTGTGTGCGTTTTTGTGTGTTTTCCTGCAGACCCTGTTTGTCTGTTGTATTTGAGCTTGTTATTGTTTACTCCTGAGGGGAGTTGGAGAGCGATTGCATCTGAACACTGAAATTACAGCGATGGCAGACGGTGATAAACGCAGTCGGAGGGCTGCCGCTGCCTTCCCATCTCCCCTCTGCCTCTGCAGGACAACGTCACGCAGACGTTGGTGACGAAGCCAGCCGGGACGGGGGTCAGATCACAAACCCGATGGAACATTTCATAGTTTTTTTCTGCATTTGAATGAATCAAGGGGTTAACAAAAGGAGAAATCCCGGCGCTGCAGCTCATCCCTCGTTTCTCCGTCTCCTTCATTCTCACGTCCTATCGCTTGTTTGAATCGGGGGTTATTTGCGTTGAGCTGAAACAGTTGGAGCATTGCAGTCGCTCATGGAGAAAGGCGTTATTTAACTTTTACTTTCTGAATGAAAGTTTGCCAAAGCCATGAAATGACGACCTGCTGTCGGTTGGGGACCACACACGCAGGCCTCGGTGCAAACCAGGCCTTCTGCAAACACATCCTGTTTCATTTTCAGGAGCACCGCAGGGCTGTGTGTTGGGATTTAGGGAGTTTATCCCGTCCATCATCCGCTCTTTAAATTCCATCGTCAAACTGACCGACAGCGGGCTGGTTTTTGATGAAACCGGCTGAAGGTGGTCGTCAACGCCTAACAAGATTGAAGGGAAACCATGGTTTTAGTCACATGACCGAACAGGCGCTGCGGGTTTCAGTCACAATCACCTGTTTTTAAAGACGTCACACACTACCACCTGATGACGACCCTGACGAAGGCGGAAGGGATTCCACAGAAACATGTCGGGACGTTTAACAAAAACAAAGCAGTGTCTGATAGAAAAATAATTTAAGTAAAGTGTCGGTTGTATCTGAATTCCTTCACCCTTTCGTGTTGCTGTCCAAATCTACAATTCCAAAATTCAGTGCCCTAAAAATTTCCCAGAAGTCTCTGCAAAAACCCAGGGTGCATCGATGCTCACTAGACCACAATGCATTGCGTTTGGACAATTTGTCATTTGCAAGACCCCTTAAAGACTACAAATGATCCAGTTTGTTGGATTTTAACGTAATGCGGACACAAACTCACTACTTTTTAAAGCTTTTTAAACTCCAAATACACCGTCATCTTTTTACGGAAGCAAAAAGCTCAAAAAAAGGAACATTTTACAAAAACTACGTCTTCTGATGAGGAAAACATATCAATCCGATTGTATTTGTCACAAACCTGAATTGCATTAAAAGCAGCAGTTAATTGTGTTTTCTTTACTACTCCAAGAGTAAATCAATTTAAATAATTAATTTAATAAATAAACACATAACTAAAAACATATATTCATAATCAGCTCAGTTGAGGATGAAGACACCGCCTGAGGAAAGAAGCTCCTCCTCATCCTCTCCGTTCAGCTGAGTGAACTTCACTTAAACTTAGATTAAAAGAAAGAAATTACAATTATTTTTTTTTTCACATGAAGAAACGTTGAAACGCAAAGCATTGTGGTCTATATTCGCCATTATTCCTACTGCTATAAAGTTTTTAAATCAGTGTGGCTACACTCGACTATAAGGAGTTACCTGTCTTAAAATCACCTTTTTTAATTTGTTCATTATTTTATCTATTTGATTTCAGAGTTTTACTTATTATCTACTGTATCTATCAATCCGTCAGTGTAGTAAGTATTTATGCACACTGGTTTTTTGCAGAGACTTCTGGGAAATTTTCAGGGTACTGAACTTTAGAATTTTAGACTGAAACAACGCGAAGAAATGACGAAGACCAGATGTCATTTCACTAACCAGGAATAGTGAGAAAATTCAGACACAACCGAAATACAGAACAGACCAAAAGTTTGGAGACACCTTCTCAGTCAAAGAGTTTTCTTTATTTTCATGACTATGATAATTGTATATTTACACTGAAGGCACCAAAACTATGAATTAACACGTGGAATTATATCCATAACAAAACAGTGTGAAACCACTGAAAATTTGTCATATTGTAGGTTCTTCATAGTAGCCACCTTCTCCTTTGATTACTGCTTTGCACACTCTTGGCATTCTCTGGATGAGCTTCTAGAGGTAATCACCTGAAATGTTTTCACTTCACAGGTGAGCCCTGGCAGGTTTAATATGTGTGATTTCTTGCCTTATAAATGGGGTTGAAACCATCAGTTGTGTTGTGCAGAAGTCAGGTGGATCCACAGCTGATAGTCCTACTGAACAGACTGTTAGAATTTGAATCATGGCAAACGAGTGACCATCATTACTTTAAGAAATGAAGGTCAGTCAGTCCCAAAAATTGAGAAAACTTTGAAAAGTGTCCACAAGTGCAGTCACAAAAACAATCAAGCGCTCCAAAGAAACTGGCTCACATGCGGACCGTCCCTGGAAAGGAAGACCAAGAGTCACCTCTGCTGCAGAGGATAAGTTCATCTGTCACCATCCTCAGAAATGGGAGCTTAACAGCAGCTCAGAGTAGAGAGCAGGTCAATGGAACACAGAGTTCTAGCAGCAGACACATCTCTACAACAACTGTTCAAAGGAGACTGTGTGAATCAGGCCTTCATGCTAGAATATGGACTCTACATGTCTGGTTCCCACCGTGAAGCATGGAGGAGGAGGTGTGATGGTGTGGGGGTGCTTTGCTGGTGACACTGTTGGGGATTTATTCCAAGTTGAAGGCATACTGAACCAGCATGGCTACCACAGCATCTTGCAGCGCCATGCTATTCCATCCGGTCTAAGTATAGTTGGACCATCATTTATTTTTCAACGGGACAGTGACCCCAAACACACCTCCAGGCTGTGGAAGGGCTATTTGACCAAGAAGGAGAGAGAGGGGGGGCTGTAATGACTGTAATTCTACTCTAAATGGATTTTTCATTTTTGTTGACGTTTTGGAGGCGTTCCTGTTTGACGGGAGAATCTTTTGACTCGTGGCGTTTTTTTCTGAAGCGGACTTTTCCGCCCAAAAAAAATAAAATCGAAGAAGAAGAAACTGCTGGCTTCAGCAGGTGGGTTTCTGCATCAGCGAGCTCCAGCCAGTGAAGACGTCTGAACGTGGCTTTCGCCGTGAACTCCGTCTTACGTTGGCTTGTTATCGCCGTCCTCCATTGTGGCGTGACGGGCGGGTGAATGACGGGAGGCACGGTGACAATGGAGGCAGGGATTTCAGCCTTCAGTCGGGGCAGGGCAAGAAAAGGAGCTCCAAAGGGATCCTTTCTCCCCCCCGCCGGAGCCGATTGACATCCTCCCATCACGCCATCCTTCGTCCCTGAAAGAGGGGTGAGAGGAAAACCTCTGGTCTTCCTCCTCAATGCTTGACTTTTTGTGTTATGAGGGAGGAGAGTTCTGATAAGAACAGGAAACAAGGCCTTTCTGACACAACAACGTCACCACCTCCCCCCCTCTTTACCCCACTTATCTCCCTCTTTGCCCCCCTTCCGGCCAGCACAAAGCTATCTGGACTCTTCTGACTATTTATGTCGGACGAGGTCGGGATCGTTTAGCGCGGCTCGCCTCTCTCAGCTCCAGATGAGATAGCATGAGAAGATGGAGGGAGACACCATCGATCCCGTCGCCGCCATCGGCACCGCACAGATTTATTTCAGTCTTCCCTTCCGCCCTCCATCTCACCCCCCCATCCACCCACCCCTGCCCACTGAGGTTTCTCATGGAGCCAAGAGGGAGGGCTGCCTCCACCTCCTCCTGCCGCCCGCTAGCCCCCCATCCATCTCCTTTAAATACAGCAGCGGCCTCTAAAGCCGATCCAAATGAGAGCGAATCTCCCATCCATTCTGCCGACGGAGATTTTTAAGAGAAGCCAATGAGTCGGAGAAGAGATGGGGGGGCATCACTCACAGAGGGGGGAGTAACAAATGAGCCGGGGCGGCAATCCAGCCCACTCCTTGAAAAGTCTGGTTTGTTTGTCCGTCTGGATCTTCAAACTGTTTTTTTTTAACTTCCTGATGATGAACAAATTCTACTTTCAATGAACCTCCCTTCCTAAAACCGGCATGCACATCTGGAGTGGCAGAAACCATGACAGCATCCATGTCCACCCAACCCACTGAGAGCTCTCTGTGTGCTTCAATTAGCCTCGAGTTCATTCACACCGGGCGTTTGACGCGTGTTCTTCAACACACACATTTAGTCCTTAGTGTTCACACTGGACGAGCAGGGAGGGGCTTCTTTTTCTTCTTCTACTGCATACTAGCGCAGGAAGAGGCTTGCTACGTAAGGTCGGAGCTGTGGATTTGTGAGGAGAGCGCCCTCGGTTTATCTTTACTTGAAAGACAAACGGAGACGTCGTCTGGCTCGCCGCCGTGTCCGGGTTTGCCAGATAAACTAAAATGATAAGTCACTACCAAATCCGAGTCCCCGATTGACCGAGTTTAACAGGCAACGTGCGTACTTACAGTCTGAAAACGGTCGTTAAAAATTGCATAGCGACGTGTGAATGTTGGAGTTTTGAACACGGAAGCCCAGAACGCGTTTACAAAGACTTTTCACTGGAAGTCGCAGAGGCCGCTGTGAACGTAGCTGCAGACATTACTCAAACTACAACAAGAGAAATAGTTAATCGTTAGTGATTTATTCCTGCCACGCAAAATAGCGCCCTCTGGAGTACGGAGTGGCACTGTGGCAAACACACATTTGGAGACTTTGGAGTCTTTTGAAAGCCTTCCCAATGGTCTTCCTTATTCAGATTGTGCCATTTTCAGCCATTTTTGGTTTTTTTGGGACATAGTTTTTGCAAAGCAGCAGGAATTCATTAGAAATTGAGAAATTGTGAGTTTGTGGCCCCGCCCAGCGTATTCTATGTCACAAATACGATCTTTTTTTTAATCTGCTCTTGATTCACAACGATTTGAAAAACAATCCTAAGCAACGTTTTCTTTATCTATGTCCTCCTTCATCAAAAAGCTTCAAAAAGGCCACAAGAACAAGTTAAAAACACTCAAACCAGGATTTTCATCCGAGTGGCTAACGCAGTACTTTGGTCCTGACAGCTGGAACATCTCTTGAAGCAAACTGTGTAAGTTTGGGTGGTTTCTGCTGAATTTCTTCTTTTATTTCGGCAGCAGGACAGTGTCAAACCACACTCTGTACCCGTGCTGCACTGCGGCGTGGCGAGCTAAACTGCTTGCAGATCAAAACCACAGTGCAGCTGAGGGGAAACTCAGATCCTCCTTATGGTTCACTTTTCTGTTTTGTGATGATCGAAATGTTCAGAATTGAAAAACCACAAGATCAGAGAAATGTTGAGTATTTAACATCTTTATTAATGAGCAATACGACTGCATCTCTGCTTCATATTTAGATGCTTTCAAATGGTTTTAGATCTTTAAAAATTAGATAAAAAATGTGGTTAAAACATTTGGTGACAAAAATTAGGATTTGTTGGTGTTTTCGTGGGATTATTGTTTGTAGATTGAACTTGAACCTGAGGGTGAAGAAAAAATATAACCGGCAAGAAAGCAGCTTGGACCCTGAGTGGAATCATGAGCAAAGTGCTAATCTGGTGGCCTGATATGAGGGCGTTGGGTTCTGCTGTGGTCTGGACAGGAAAAGGTCGGCACTGCCTCCCTCAGCGGGACACCGACCCCGAGCAGCTCGGCTGCACGCTGGCGGGGTCTCATCACCCACCTATCCTGTTGCAGCGGTGGGGTGGGGTGGGGGGCTGGAAGTGCATCGTCTCCTCAAAGGCACAGCGGAAGCGAAATGGGCAGATCTGAACCAAAAACCCGAGACGCGGCCAGAACCTTAAAGACACCAAACGTGATAACAGACGATGCTAACGTCTCCACACGCATGTAGACCCAGGTTTGCATCGTAGATTTACCACAGTGACTGTGTACAAGAACTGACTGAGTGACCCCTCCCACCTGGTGTTCCAAACAGGAAGTACTTACCAATCCCCATAGACTTTTATTAAGAAAGAAACAGCTGTTACTCACTCTATTTGTCAGAATAACCATTCTGATCTTTACTAAAAAAATGCATAATTAATGAGTGAATCAATTTTTTTCAGTATTTCTGCCCGGTAGTTTTGTAAAAAAAAAAGATAAAAAAAATGTGTTTGAAAAAGAAATGAAAATGTATTTAAATCGGTTCCATATTTTAGCAGTGATATCCAGCTCTACTGTTTGGTGCCTGAAAAATACGATGAGTGCATAAAAACACTTGACGTAATGCTTATGGAAGGTAAATGTGACGGTTTCAAATTCCTTTTTGTGTTTTTTCTCTTTAGTTTCAGTGAGTCAGGAAGGTATGAGACGCATTTAGTACTGGGGATGGGGGAGGGGGGCGGGTGTCCAAACATGGTTAAAAACAAGTTGAGCAACATTTGTGACATTTATGAGTACACGGTTTCTGCTGCATTCATGCTCACTTTGCGTTCTCCTGTCGATTTTTGCACCCAGACAGGAAAGAATTGGCGGAAGCTTCATTAAACGCGCCTACAGAGAGTTTTCTGAACGTGTTGCGTCATAATTTACTGCTAAAAGCTGATAGCCTCACAAAGTTCCTCGTGTTTCTCATAGACGCCTCGCTTCAAGTCAAACTTTTCCATCGTATTCGGATTTTCCTCTAATAAAACAAGGAAGAACACAAGAAAAACAGTGAAAAACCAGAATTTTATCAGATATTTTTGAATTTCCTGGCAGTTGCTGCTTGCAGATTGTCGCTAACAAATGCAGATGGAGGATTTCATGATTTGACCTATGACCTCTGAGTTTTTCCCGAACAGTCATCCTCGTTCAGAAGGTTTTTGCTCTTATTTAACTCAATCTCAGAGTTTTTCTTTGCTCCGGAAAAAAGATTTAGTCTCTGATAGCGAGCGTCAGCTGGAGGAGAAGAAGTCCAATCCCTCTCCCCCTGCCTCCCCTCTTCTCCTCTTCCTCTTCCTCCTCCTCCTTCTCCTCTCAGAGCTGCCAGCAGACAGTGTTTCTGAGCGTGGTGGAGATTATAGCCGGGAATGACAAGCACGCCGACTGATACCGTATCCGCTCTGAATTACAGATCAGCCCTTTTTAAATGATAGTTTAAATACTTGCTGCGGGCTGCGAGTTTTCACAGGCTCCTCTTTCACTCTTGTTACACTAGCAGCGAATTTTTGTTAGGAAATCAGCCTCATTTAAATGAGGAACAGCGGAGGGCTGTGTGTTATTTCACCGTACCAGTTGGAAAAATCACAGACAGCCCCGCCACCTTATTTTACCCTGCTCCCTTTATGCGAAGACACAAAAGGGAACAGACAAAATTGTAATTAGCTTGATTTTAAGTGCGTTTGTGCTCGGCTTTGGTTAAAGAGGCTTTCTTAGGTTTGTGTGTGTGTGTGTGTGTGTGTGTGTGTGTGTGTGTGTGTGAGGGTAAAAACCCAACAGATGTGATGTTTCCCCAATTTCATCCTTCAATCATTTTAGTATTTGGAGAAAAAAAAGGTCGAGTTTATGTTTGGCCTCAGTACCGCTGAGGAGTGCAGGGTGGCGCTGTTGGCTCAGAGATGCTCCCGGTTCAGATGGAAGGTCCCCGGGTTTCAGCCGAAGCCTCTGAGCTCTTTGTTGCTTTCATGATGGGATTCTCTGGAGAGCAGAGCTCGGAGAACCGCACTCCTTCCTCCCCGACACACTGAGAAGGAAAACGGCGGTTTCGTGTCCCACGGCGCTCTTCCCACCGCCGAAAACCAGCCCCATCCTGACAGGGCGGGGGGACAGGAGCGAGGCGTCCACGGTGGTGGGGATGCAGAATGTTTTCTCCCACACGGCTGTCCACGCAGACATAAACACGACAGTAATTGTGCATTTGTGTTTGTTTATGAACAAATGTTAAACGGACCAGAAGGAGGAAAAAAACGAAGCAGCATTTTCGCTCCATCTCTCCTCCTCTTGACTCACCTTCCTCAACTGCCCTCCCATGATCCCCGTCGGCGACATGACGGATGAGCCGGACTCCTGCAATTTGGAAAAACGGAAATGTTAGGCTTAGGCTAAAAGACGGCGTAAAACGCCTCACGAGTGAGGTTCTTCGTGAGTGGAACTGAAGGTGTCAAGCTGCAGCGCCAGCGATCCACGTTTAGATCTGCTGATGTTCAAGCACAAAGCTGTGGAGTCGCTCAGCTCAAAAACACCGTTGGAGGATCTGCATTTATGAGGAACCGTGTCCTTAGACTGTTCCATGCATCACAGGGTTACAGCCTTAGTCCCAACTGCTCCTACAGGGAACTATGGGATGTTTGCAGGTAAACAAATGGTGACCCACACGAGTAAGAAAATGTTCACGCACAGTTTTTCTATGGCTGTGTTACACGTAACACACGTAAGGTTGAGTAAAGGGGGAGACGCAGGCATGTCATACGGATTCTTCAGTTTTTAACTCCCCAAATCCTGCAGACTGTGCAGAGAGTCGGTTACTGTTTTGACGTGATAAATGCACGCTCCTTACATGTCCACACCGGGCGTGTGACGTGCATTTAGCCCAGTGTTCACACTGGACTGTCTCTACCCGTACCGACAGGAGTTTTGAACGCAGAGTCCCCAAAGACGCGCTTACTTGTGTATTTACATAGACTTTTCCTTGGAAGTAGCCGCTTAAACGTGAACTCGGTGTGAACGTGGTTTTAGGTCAGCACTTACACTATCGACTAAAACGCGGCGTAAGGACACCGTCCAACAGCATCACCCATAACGACATATGTGTGTGTGAATTCTATCAGCGTTACGAATCCTTCGCGATTCAACTACCACATGGAAGACAATGGTACGTTCCATTTTCATGACGTCCCTTGTGAGGTGCTCGTTTGGCCGACGGACCTACGCTCCACTAAGGATGCAGCCGCTCCTCTCTACAACCCTCCACGAACCCGGACGACCCAAAAACCCGCAGAACCCGTACGCATCAAACGACTAAGTCTTCATTTGGAGGTGGAGAAACACCGGGTGTCTTCATGACATCTGAAATTAGTCAAAGGATGTTTCCAGGCGGACAATCTGAGTCCAGTGAGGCCTCCACTCCGTTCCGTGTGCGTTCTTAACCCTTGTGCTATCCTATGGGGTCCAGATGACCCGATCCCGACATTGACCTGTTCTTTCCTTACAATGACAAAGGTGGATAAAGGTGGAAAGATTTCATGTAATCCATGGACACCAGTGAAGATCACAAATCATTGAAGAAAAAAGGTTCAGAGCTCTGTCTACTGGGTCTAGGTGACCCAACTCCCAATGATAAAGTGCCTAGGATAGCACAAGGGTTTCGTCTGTGATTCTCTGTGGAACCCAGACTTTGCTCTCTGGATGCTGTCGTCTTTAACTATGGAAGCTTCTGTTTGTCAGTTGAACTTCAGATGACAGTCGGTTGCTGAGAGTGAAACTGCATGATATTTGTAATACTTGGGTTAATTTCTCAAACACAGACGTCACACTAAAAATAATGCCAGGAATAGTTAACTAATATGAGGAGTCTGACACACACTGAGGGTGTTTTTACTGAGTTCCATTCCACAACAGTGGCAGCCAGTCAGCGAGCCCCCGTCTGCATCAATCATGACTTAAATGTGAGGAGTTTAGCGCTGTGAGAACCAAATTTCACATGCTCTGACTAACACAGGGACTCGACGACTTCAGTCTTCGCATCCGGCTCCAGTTGATTATTAATGCTGACTCCACCCCCCTCCCATCTGTGTGTGCGTTTTCCAGCCGGCGTTGATGCATCTGCTGCGCGCTTAAAAAGGCTGCGCGGGCGTTTCATGTTTTTCTTGTTCCAGACTGTCTGTAGTTTGATCTACTTTAGCTGAAACTCTCTTTTTCTCAGTCTTTCTTTTTGCGGTTTGGGGTTTTTAAAGGAAGTGCATCATTTCAGAATGGTTTTTGAGTGACTGCTGAAGTGTGAGAAGAGGGCATGCGACCCTGCATGGCAGGGCAAAGGTCTGATAGACGGCATTTGAATGTTTTTTATTTAAGTCACGGTCTGAAAGCGTAACTTTGCATTTTCTATTAAGGTGCATCAGGAAGTTGCATTCTTTGTTTTTCCTATTTTTAGTGAGATTTCTCTTGAAAGCTGCAGCCTGATGTTTGGCATTTACATCAAAGACGGTGTGCAGCTTCCTCTCTGCTTTTATTCTGGTCTTTGTCTTTTATTCTAAAGGTTTGACCCCTCCCACTTGCCTTAGTTTATAAACCTTTAGATGAAAAACTCCAGAATGGCTGCAGACGTTTCCATTTTTCAGTGGAGTTTGGTTCAAGGCTGCAGATGAAAATCCATTCAGTTCAATTGAGAGCGCTTCAAAGTTTGACAAATGTCATGTTTTCTGAGAGAAAGGAATCCCGGAATCAAGAGAATTTACCTAAAAAGACAACATTTGCACCCGTTTGTAGTTTTTTATGTGTTTTTTCTTTGATGGGTGAGCCAGGTTAAGTAACATGGAAAAACATTTTGTCAAACCTCATTTCAAAATATTTCATAGATGTTACTGTGAATTTCCTTTGATTCTTCTCAATTTTGTGCAATTTTGCGATCATAAAATCCAAAGAAATTACTTTAATGTCAAATTCTTTGCTCTGTAATGAAAGTAATTTTATTATTTTAATGTGATTTAAAGGAAAAAAAGGGATTGTATACCGAAAATAACCACATTAAATTAACTGAAGCCAATTTGTTAGATGCTTTACTCGAGTCAAAACAAATTACCTTCATTTAACTGAATCTCAATCTATAGTCCAGAAGTGAGTTTACACTGATTCATAAAAACTATAAAAACCAAATAATATTTCAGATTTGAAAACTAGCAACAATAAACTCAGTCCAAGATTGGATTCTTAAAAAGCATTTTTTATATTTCTGGTTTCCGTTTTTACCCTAATTCGCATCACATTTGACACATTTCTCACATTAGACTTTCCTTAAAACCCCTAATTTGTGACGTGGTTCGTTATCTGCCCTGTAGTTCATCATCATTCCACTGGGGGCAGTAGAGGGGCTTTTCCTGATCATTTCAAAATGGCTGCCTCCGTGAAAAGGTTTTTTGCTAAATTTTCTAAATGTTATGGTGACGAGAAACTCAGTTCATTTCAACAATGACTACTTGCTGTAAAGAAAAAAAAGAAGTAAAATTAGTTGAAAATTAATCCTTTATAATCCAGTAATACCATTAATTACATTATTAATGTGTGGTTTAAATTTGAGAGGGCGGGTGAAAAAGGTGTTTTTTTCCCCCCTGAACACTCAGGTCAATATTTTTGCATCTTAAACTAACAACATTGTGAGTAAAAACTGATTAAATCATAATTGACATGATCTATATCTCATAAAATAAAAGAGATTGCAAATTTTTGGGTGGATTTTATCAAAAGGGTTTAAAAAAACATATTAATTGAATTCTTGTCAATTCTTTGATTTATTTAGCTGAATTTGTAAGGTAAACATAAACTGTACCACTATAATCCTCTCTTTATAAGTTTCCAACAGGTGAGCTGCTGCTTATAAAGTCCTTCTTTGTCTTTTACTTAACTCTTTTGGAATGCATTGGATTTAACTGGATTATATTTGTTAAAACTATATCAAAGTTCTGTATTTAGTTGGGATTTTTTGGGTGTCAAATGATAAAATCAAACAAAATCTGGTTTGAAGTAGATTTGAACTAAATAAATGGAATTCAAATCAAAGATCTTCTGACTGTAAATGAAACAGAAATTGATTTGACCCCTTCAGTGACCTCCGCTGAATGTGGTCAGTCTCAAACGGCTTAAGATAAATCCGATTAATTGAAAGAGAAGTTTGCTTTGAACTGGAGTGATGGAAACGCAAAAAAGACTCTGTTTCAGAGTGAAGTTTTAATCCGTCCTGCAGCGCGTTCTCTCAGGAAGCGTGCACTCGGTGCGCGCCGCAACATTCGGATCCTGCAGCGGCGCGGGTTCTCACACCTCCTCGCCTTTTTCCCACCGCGGCGGCGCGTGAAGTCCAAATGAAACAGAGATATTCATGGCTTCCCTCCATGAACATAAAGACCTGGACCTGGTGCCCTGGCCATTCAATTAGCCGCAGTGGCCAGTGTGTGCATGTGTGTGTGTGTGTGTGCATGTGTGTGAAAGCGAGTGCAGCTATTGCCCTGTCTGAGCAGCCAACCTCGACTAAGGGCCAGGCTCAAACAGCGGCTTAAAGCTAACCAGGTCACAGCCGATGGTGTGGGAACCAGGTCTGTGCACGCAGTAGTGTGTGTGTGTGTGTGTGTGTGTGTGTGTGTGTGTGTGCGTGTGTGTATGTGTGTGTTTTAAAGGAGAAGAAAGGGCCAGAACTGGCTCCCCGTGTGACCATGTTTATGCAGGTGTGTCCTGACAAACGCCTGACGGTTTTCCCGTGATGTCACTCACAGGTCGCTGGTACCTGCAGTAAACTCGGCGCCGGAGCGTTCGGAGGCGGCGTGCGTACGTGCCAGCCCCGCCGAGGCGGCCCTGTCTTTCAACAGCGTGTGTGTTTTCACAGGCCGTCATGCTACGCCGGCTTCTTCTGTAAGAAATCAAAGCCCACTCCACTTGGCTTTCTAACGGCGACACCCAAACGGCAAATGATGACTGTTTAACCGGTAATGACAACTGCAGAGGGCACCGGCGGGTCGGGGAGGCGTCACTCCAGGTTTCCTGCACAGTCATCAGTAAATCGTACTGTTTTTAGGCCAACAGTATTCAATTTGTCCAGAAAAAAAAACACCACATGGGAATAACCGGCATTTTTCTTAAACCTGTGCCAATTTTATATTGTGAAACCAACAGGATCCATTTCCTGTTCTTCTCATTCTGTGACGTATTTTGGTTTAAACTCTGAATAATTTGACAGCACTTCTCTGTAAATGACTGTAGCACACTTGGTGGGAACAAATAGTGAGAAGCATTTGTCACAACAAAGACTTTTAAAGCCACAAACCCCATTTTCAAGAAGACGCTACATGTGCTGATTCAGCTCATTTGGACCAGAACTTGAGTGTTCTTGAGCCCGACCTCCGAAAATGGAAAAGAAACTGAATCATAGCAGCCACATTTGTTAGATTAATACACTGAAGATGAGACATAGTGACCTATCTGCTACAATTTCAAGGATAAAATGATCTCTGGTGGCGTTTCTGACCTATTTTTGCTTGTAATAAACTCAAAAGAGTGTTTGTTTTTATGGATTACAGGACACTTTATTATTTTAAGCTCCATGAATTGTGGCAAAGCAGCCCCATACCATCATACTTCCACCGCCACATTTGATTTTCTTTTTTTTTCTTTTCTAATTTGTTACAAAGCTTAATGGATGCTTCAGTGTGACTTCATGTTTTGAGTTTGGGAGAAACAATTCAAACTAAAAAACATTTATTTTTATTTTTTTACCAGGAACTAAATCACAAGTTCAAAAATTCACAAATTCATTCACAAACACAGACTTTAAAGGATTAGGCGACATTCTCCAAAATGTTACTGAATCTCATGACAACAATTGAACAGATTTTATTTTATAGAAATAAATATAAAAAGCTTAATCAAAATTACTGTGAATTTAATATAAATTTCCAGGATGCTGGATTTTGAAATTTTCAATTCAGACACCCAAAAAAATGGCGAACGTCCCACAGCCTGTAGACTCTGTAGTGAGGGAATTCAGACACATTAGGTGTTTTTATATTACTTCAAATGTTTCCATTGTGCTGCATTTTTTTGTCTTTTTTTAAATTTTATAAATTTATCCTGCAGAATATAGATCACACAAATATTCACTGGCCTGAATTTTCTGATGTTTAAACCAAAAAAATAAGTTTTACTACAAATAATTTTAAAAATTTTGGGAGGAAAAAAAAATAGAAACCTAGAATGAGTGGTGTTTAAATAAAATTTTTATCCAAAATATATTTTTGAAAGATTACAAAACAAAAATATCAATAAATATTGATGCTCTGGTGGTGATATTAATTGTTGCTAAGCTTAAAAAACTGTCAGGAAATAATAAAACATGTAAAAATTATAATTACATTTTAAGATTTGATCTCTTTCTGCATTGTATTTATGTAATAGTTTTTGCAACCTTAATGCAGATTTTTGTTAGAATCTTACTTTAAATGTAACCAAACAAAAGAGCAACAGCAGTTATCAGGCAGCTTTTAATTTATGAAGTTCAAAATGAGAGTTTTTAATTAAATTGCTTCATAGTTGTCACAAAAAAACTACAGTAATAGAAAAACCTCATAAACTTTGAAAATTTATAGCCAACCTTTTTCGACTTGAATGCTCTCATTCTAAAATAATGACATAAAAGTTTCCCGTTTGAAGTCAAACCTGCTGTTTTCTTTCCAGCTAAAAATGAGTCATTATTCTGAAATAAATGATTTCTTCCCTAAATTTCCTCTTTCTCTGGTTCACAGCAGAGGAACGTCCTCCTTCATTCACTCAGACCTTCTGGATTTGAGCATCAAACAGAAAATCTTTGCAGTTTTAGTCATGAACATGTCAAAGAAATCCATAAAGACTATTAAAGCAGGAATGTTTCACACCATTATTTTAGTGCTGTGAAATTCTGTGGACTTGAAAAAGAAAACTTCCCTTTTTTTCTGACAGGCACTTCCCATCATCTCAGACCATATGGTTTGTGTTTCTATACTTTGCCATTCCCAAAGTTGGTGGAGTGTGAAAATATGTAATTGCTTCATGAAACTGAACTATGGCGATATGAATAATCTGTCAGTGGAGGAGGCGGCCAAGCCTCCATGTCAATCACTGAGGTGTCCCGGTGTAGCGAAGCGTGGCCGAAACCACACCTGTCCATCCATGAGAAGGGGGGAAAAAAACCTGTCTACTCCCCCGTTTCCCTCCCAAACCGCTGTTATCAGACCCAAAGGCTGAGAGGGGGAATCCACCAGAGACCAAGATCAAGTCCACATGAGAGGGAAGATGACCGCCGGTTGAAACTGGGAAAACTCCTCAAAAGATCTAAAAGACAGCAGGTCTGATAAATGCACGGATTGGTCGCATCAAAACCGTCAGTTTGTGTGTTGACGTTGCATCGCAAAATGTAAAAAAGCCATTAAAACCTAAATATTCACCATACCTTAGGGCTTTCCAGGGAAAAACCTTTTGTTGTTGTTTAGGTTTTATTAGAACTTAAAGCTCTTAGTTGATTGTGTTCCAGGTGGGCGGAGTTAACTCCCGTCATGGCGCCCGTCTTGAGGTTTCAATTTTACCTTCAGAATCCATCGTGTGACATTAGAGATTATCAGTCCAGGGTGGAAATGTCTGTGGTTCCCATATAGCGGTTGGTACTTTAACCAATCAGCTATGGTGCAGCTAATGGAACAAACATCCAAATTAGGAGTTCCTAAAACTGTGTAGTTGCTAAAGTTTGTTGGTTTAGCTTGCTAAATTCTTAAAGTTGCAAAGTATTTTGTTTCCAAGACAGTAACTTGGCAAATATCAACCCTCCGCCAGCGACCGATCATCCAAAAAGCGTTAAAAACTCCTGACTTTCACTAAAACAAATGCTTGTATCAGATGGCAATGACTTTGAAAGCTCTAGCATAAAATACGTTCATTGCATAAGAACTTGACAACTGTACAGTGTCACATATCTGCCCTTTACCCCAGTAAAGTTTTATAGTAGTAATCCATTGCTATTGTAAAGTGTTACCATGAAGTGTAAACAGTGTAAACTTTACTAGAGTTAAGGGTTGTTGGCACAAAGCTGTTGGTTTACATTAATTGCGTAAGCACTTCACTAATGTACAGTATTGCAAATCTGTGTTTTACGTAGTAAAACTTACCGTAAAGCCGTAAAGTACCGTAAAGTGCTTCATATTTGCGCTTCATGGCAGTAAAGTTTTACAGTAGTTTAACTTTACTACTGTAAAGTGTGGCGAATAAGTGCTTTACAGTTGTAAAGTGTTGAGTACAGAAAACTGTAAAGCCTTTTACGATAGTATAACTACTGACGTAAAGTGTTGCATTTCTGCGCTTTATGGTTGAGTACAGAAAACTGTAAAGCCTTTTACTGTAATAAAACTTTATTTCCATAAAGTATTGCATATTGGAGTAGTCAAGCGTTGAGTACAGGAAGCGTAAACAGTAAAGCGTTTTATGAAAGTATAAATTTACTACTCTAAAAGTGTTGCATATCGGCCCTTTACAGTAGTAAAGCATTGAGCACGGTGTAAAACTTTTGCATATTGGGGTAGTGTAGTGTTGAGTACAGGAACACCATAAAGTGTTTTATGGTAGTAAAACTTTAGTACAATGAAGTGTTGCATATCAGTACAAAGCTGCTTTTTCTCAGATTCAAAATTGTGTAAAAACAGTTAAAGAATTGCAGTGATTTGAAGAACGCTCACACATATAGATTTGTTTTTTGAAACTGTATTGCTATGATTTACACTATTTTATATTTTGTATATTTTTGTGCGTCCATTCCGCTGTGGCTTGTTTTAGACGGAGGGTTTTAGTGGAAACTTGTGTCTAATGCATGACTTTGTGCATTAAGCCCTGAATTAACCGCCCTTCTCTGCGGCCCTCCACTTGCCACATAAACCTAAGTTACCCGTCTAACTGATCTTATCAGAATCGTTTCACTTACTGTGCTTCACATCGACGTGCAGAGAGCTAATGAATCCTTAAAATCTCAAGTACGAGCATGCATCTGTTTTTCCAAGAGGTGCAACATTTACTTCACAGCCTGTACGTATTTCATTTTTAAAATATACATGTATTCCTTGGTGTGTGACTATTATGCGGCTGTGTTTATTCAGCATATAGCATGTGTGTGTTTTTTTTATTTTTTATCAAAGATCTTTAAGCTGGGTCATGTGTTGTTGCTCCACATTTCATCATCCTGCTCTCTTATCTTCTGTTTTCATACACAACTGCTGTAATTCTGTTATGGCAAACACACATTATATACTGCACTCCCACCACATAACGGTAAGCCAGTGATATTTTGTAGGAGGCAGAATGGAGAAGGAAAAAAAAAGGAGGCAAAAGAAAAGACGGGAAGCAGCGAGGAATTGAGAAGGATGCAGTTTCTGGCGTACATTGGAGTTTTTCTCGTTGCTGATGCTGGTGACTGATGTGCAGACAGACGGGCCTGGAATATGTCAGTGATGTGAGGAATGAAGTCTCCCTGATCAAATCCAAAGATTAGTTTGTCCTGCAACGCAGACGTATCTCATCTTGCGTGCTCCGCGTCACGTTGTTTTGTCTGCAGAACCAAAACTCCCGGGTTTGTGTGTTTTATTGCTAACTCCGAAGGTCACTGCAGGGTCGTGGCTTACATTTAAAACTCTTCCTGTACTCGGCATCACTTTTTTTAACCCGTGTGCTATCTTGTGGGGTCCAGATGACCCCACTCTCAACGTTAACGTGCCTCAGAGGGGTTAAAATACAGTAGTAATTCATACTTTGTTACAAATTATGACAAAGGTAGGCGTGCAATGTAGTTAATAGTTTTAAGAAACAGTCAACAAAACTAAGTGATCACAGCTAATAATTGATTTGATGACTTATATTGACCCACAACACCACACAGATGGAAAGACAAAGAAATACTGTAACATTGAAAAATTGGTTTCTGTTCAGGTGATTAAAGATTTCAAAAACAACAACTATAATATGGAACATTTTAGATAATTCGAACTAATCCATAGAAAAATTGTGTATTTTTAAATTTTCGTTTCGAAAATAACATTTAAAAAATTTTGAATAAAGTAATTTCTTAACCCACATCCTTTATAAAGTATTTAAAAAAAATGTCTATTTCATAAAATGCAATATTTTGGGTCTACCTTACAAAAATATACAATTTTTAAAGTATTTTTTTTACATAAATACTATAGGCGTTTTCATAAAATGCTACATTTTGGGTCAGACTTAAAAAAAAAACTATTATTTATAGGATTTTTTAAAAATACTTTTGGCTAACGTAAAAAAAAAAGTTTATTTCTTTATTCACGTTAAAATGATGAGGTCAATCCTAAAACTATATAAAAACAATTTTAAAGATTTAATATAAGATATTTATATTAGTTCTTATAAACATAATTAGTTAAGTAATCTTTCCATACTTTTGACTAAAGTCAACAAAAAGAGTTTTTCTGTAATATTTTGCCAGCTGTTTTGTTTTAAAAAGGACAATTTCAAAAACTAAAGCTTGGAAAGAACACGTTACATTTCAGGTGGTTGTAATAAAGCCTTAAAACACGTTTAAAAAAACCAAAACAGTTTTTTTTCAAACAATAAAAAGATAACATGCACACAACAAAAATATAAAAACACATCTTTGTACATAAATATCTAAAAAACCAAAGGGTTATCATTACACACACGCTCCAAATCCCTTGACAGATGTAACAAACGGAGCATGTTGTCCCTCACACCAAAGAAAATGTCACTTTGTGATTGTTTTTCTCCTCGGGACCACCACAGCAGCTAAAGTCATTAACTGTACATTACCCACCGGCTGCCTCATAAAGAGGCCCGTCTGCCTGGACCCTTTCAATCTGTTGCTGCCGTTTTTCGGGGTTTCCAGTGAGACTCCAGGACACTTCCTGTCTGAGCATCTCAGGCTCTGCCGCTGTCCGGCCGGCCTGGCTCAACTCGTGGGAGCCTTTCCCTTCGCAGCCCAGAAGCTGATTGGATGATGACTAATCGTTGGAAGGGGAGAAACGGAGTGCGGGGGCGCATAATGGCTTCCGATTTTGGGGAGGAAACGAGATGTAAATGAGGTAATTATGTGTCTTAACAAGGGCAAACAGCGTTGACATTCTAGCCCTGGAAACCAGCTTATTTATAGCCCCTAATAACCTTAAGTGGGACTGGCTGGAAGGCTGTCGAGGGAATTAGAGCCGTCTGAACAGCCATGCTTTTGTTTTTGTTGGTTGGAAAGTTTTCCATCAAACTGGAAACACGGACGGTTCGGAGTCTTGTGCTCCTCACTTTCTCCTTTGGGGAGCCTGTTTGACACACCTGCAGAGGTCATCTCGCCTGCGGCGCGTCGGTGTCAAACGGCCGCCATCATGCACATAACATTTGTCCTACTGGTTGGAGCATAAGAAGAATAAATTGTAAGTCTGTGAAAACAGAGTGCAGTTCATGAGCAGATTGAGTTTCAGTGATTCTTGGCTCCCGCTCGCCGCTGCTTTTGTTTTGAAAACATGACACAGGGGCTGAGAGCGAGCGGGAGGCCGGCAGGACTCCGGCGGGCGGGGAAGCGTTTTGGATTGTGCCGAGCGCAGCAGAAAAGTGTTTTTTTTGATGGAGTAAGCACAGAGAGCTTTGGAGTTCTCCAACATCCAATTCCCTCGTCTCCAGATTAAAAAATGAGACTTCCGACAGCATTTCTGCATCGCACAGTAGGATTATCTTGTGGCACTGAGGGCTTTTCGGAGGCAGAAACACGGAGATACGGTGAATTCATTTTGAGGAGCTCGGACTTTGCAGGAGATCAAAGTTATTTGTTTCTGTTTGAGGAGGGAAATGACAGGAAGTCCCTCTTAAGGGGCTTTCGTTTGGGAAACTCTAAATGACTAACTGCACTTCAGCTGCGTCTGAGGTGTTTGTCAGACTGACTCACGGCGACGCTACACGCCGCATCACCTGTGCAGTTTAACCTGCTGCCTTCCAGGTAGCTCTCATGAAGAAACCCCCGCCCCCCCTCCACCCACCGGCCTCTCTTTCCAATGGCACTCAGCCGTTACGTTCTCAAGGGAGGGGCAGACTGCTGGCGCCGCGCTGTTTGGGCTCTGGTTGTATCTCGATACGCACACACACACATATATATACGCCCCTGCAGGTACACAGGTATTCACACAGCAAATTAAGTGTATTGTTGCGTTGCCTCCAGCGTCAAGGGGGTGAAAAGTCATTCAGAGGTTTTGTTCTCAAACCACATGAGGGTTCAGGCCACCAAGAGGTTTCTCTTTGTATTGAAGGGGGACGCATTTGAGAAGTTCACCTGTTTGGAAGAATTCTTTCTTATGCACAGATGGCTGCAGAGAACCGGCTTTGACGTTAAGAAAAGGTGCCATAGTTCACCAAACTGTAGGTTTTTTTTTAGCAAAAGTTTATTTTTAATAAAAACTTGAACATCCATCTGGATTAAACCACTGCAAATAAACCTGAATCCAAATCCACTCAATTTATAACATAGGTATAACATGTAAAAGTAATGGTTAATGTTTGCAAAACATGAGCAAAAAGTAAATTTACTGTAATATAATAAAAGGAAAAAAGGAAACCTTTGTAAGGCTGTAAAATTTAAAAATGTAAACCTTTCAAATGTAGAAATTACAAATGTCATCTTTAAAAATACAAAATTTACAAATCAAAACCTAACAAATATAAAAATTACAAATTTAAACATTACAAATATAAAAATTACAAATGTAAACTTTAAAAATGTAACAATTACTAACGTAGATTTTACAAATGTAAAATTTGCAAATGTAGAATTTACACAAATTACAAACGTATCTTCTCAAATTTAAAAATTGCAAAGGTAAACTTACAAATGTAAAAATTACAAATGTAAACGTTACAAATGTAAACTTTACAAAGGTAAAAATTACAAATTTTCGTCCTAACTTAAAAATAAAAAATACAAATGTAAATTTTACAAACATCATCACATTTGCAAATGTACAAATTATTAATGTTACTCAAATGTAAAAATACAAATGTAAACTTTAAAAATGTAAAAAATTACAGATATAAAATGTATAACTGCCTTATTCACATTTATGTAAAATGATAATAAAATGATTGTTGTAAAAGTTGTCATTTCTAAACCATTTGACTTTATTTACATTTTGTTTCTGTGTAGTTTACATGTGTTAATGGTTTACATGTGTTTTTAGATTCTACAATTGTAAAATTTGCCCTCACAAATGTGTTTTGTTTGGTTTGTTTACTTTACAAACCTAAATTTAACAATAAAATATGTAAAAAGTTTAATGTGAAAAAATTGTCAGTATTGTAGTAGGCCTATTGTAGTACTTTTAATAATAATAATAATTGATACTTTATTTATCTCACAATGGGGAAAGTTGTCTCTGCATTTTGGCCCATCCCCTGGGGGGGGGGGGGGGGCTTGGGGCTGCAGACTGGCCGTGCTCGGGGGGCGGCAGTTGGCTGGGGGGAGCGGGGATCGATCTGCCAGCCCTTTGGTTGTTGGACAAGCTGCTCTACCGCCTGAGCTAAACTGCTGCGCAATTCTTTAAAAACAAATAATAATTGTTTATTTATTTTATATTTTTAATACAGCATTTACAGAACTAAGTATAGTGTTTTACTGTCACTTCAGTCTTTAAAATGGTTGTCTCTGTAAAGTTTAAAAGAAAAAAGAAGTAATACAAATTTCTTTTACATCAGAGGATGAAGATTTCAGTCCTTAAGGGCCACTGTTCCGAAGGCTTTTAAAAGCAGCGAGGGCGGGGCTAGATGGAAGGGCGGGGCTAGGCGGAAAACAAACAGGACTACAGATCAGGAAGACCAGGACTGCACAGTTGGTTTACATGCCGCACATTGCTCTGACATTAACATCATAAAAGTTTGACTGCAGCAAAGAAAAAAAAAATCTGCAAATAATTACGACGGAGTTTTAGGGCCAGTTTAATTGCGACTTTTAAGTCATAAATTTACGAGAAAGGAAGTTTTAACTGTTAAATTACGAGAAAAAAACTTGTATATGTACGAGATTTTTTCTCGTAAATTTATGCGAGAAAAAGTCATAGATTAACGAGAAAAAAACACCAAAGTTTTCCGTTTATGGGAGCCTAGCTTGAAGATGAAATATGTGGAACCTTTTGTGAAGCTATATTTCTGGTTATGATTTAAAAAACAGAGATTCTAAACTTTCTTGCGACTCAAAATCAGATTGTCAGTGTAGCCGTCTTTCCGGGGTTCGGTGTCAGTAAAGTTTCATCTGTAAAATAAGGAGCTCAGAGACACGTTTGGATGTAGAGGATCGCTGCAGCCTTTATTCTCCTTTTCATTCACATAACCTGAAGTTCATCTGTCACCTTATGTCATGAACCTGTCATCCAAACACCAATGCAGAAGTAAACAGTGTTACAGATGCCCCCTCCTCCAGATGAAACGTCCTGTTTCAACATAAAACAATGAAGAGGAATGAAAATAGTTATATTAGCATTAGAATGTTGACAATCCCAAAAGGTGCTGCTCCTCCTCAGACGGAAGCGTCACACAGACGTAGAGATCTGGTCTTTAATGGAAGAGGAAAGGATTCAAGTGGACAGCTGCCTGCAGGGATACCCGTCGACGGCTTCATTGGGCTGCAGAGATACTGCAAACCACCCATCAATAAATAAAACATTAACAAATCATAAATCAAACAAATGAGCTTCCAAACATTTGGAAAGTTTCAGCTCACCTGTTGAGTCGGTCTGCTCTGCTGCTTGGCGGCGTTCACTTGTTGCTCTGAATGCTCACCTCCACTTTAATCTCATAAAATTACGAGTTTTTCTCTCGTATATCTACGACTTAAATCTTATAATTTTATTTTTACTTATTTATTTTTGGTGGCCCTAAAACTCTGTGGTAAAAAATAAACAAATCTACTAATATGTAAAAATCTAATTACATTAGAAAATACTAGGTAATAAATATATTACAATAGTTGATAAAACACAAGAGTTTATAAAATTTGAACATGCTTTTAGGATTTTTTTGAATTGATTTATATTTTTATTGATTGATTAGTATATGTATTTACATATCTTTATATATGTATGTTTTTCACGTTTTTTTCTGTTACAAAATGGAAGAAATAAAGGCTTTTTAAAATTTCTGCTACAGAAATGTACAAAGTGACCCCCTAAAAAATATTGTGGAAAAAAACAAAAAAAAACAAAACAAATGTTAGTACAGACATATGATTTCATTTGTAAACTAAAATGTAAAACATGACAGATATTTGTATTAGTTTCATAAGTGTTGCTCACTGACAGGTACTTTTGTTCTAATCCAAATTTGAATTTTTTTTAATTTTCTTTTATTGTTTGTAACATTTCTTTTATATTCTAATCACATTATTGTTTTTAGAACGTTAAAAACAGACGTCAAGATTGATCCAATTCTATTTTGATAATGTATTGTATTTATAGTTGTCATTTAGAGCATTCTCTGTCAGTCTAAACGGTTAAAATATGAATGAAAGAAACAATTTTTCTGAAGCAAATCAATGATTTCAGTAAAATATAGTTTGTAATCCGCCTAAAAACACATTTTCTGGATTCCAAATCTTGTCTGGAATGCTCATGGAGAACAAACTAACGTATGGAAAATTGGTAGATTTTTTCATGCTCCTCTGCATGACGGGTCGTGGTGACGGGGATGTCCTATATTTTCCCGCTAATATAAAAAGTTTACAAAAGAACAAAAAATTGAGAAACATCAAGTCAATTAATGGGAATTTTTGATATACATACATTATGACAAGGAAGCATGGACATTTATGAATTTATTCTATAGATTGTGAATTTACAACAGACGAAAAGATGATTTTCTTTAACTTTTATTGTTTTTTTCAGGAAGAATCTTAATTTAAGGCGCATTTAATCAGAATTTCTTATATTTTGGTAGAAATTAAAGTAAAATACAGCAACTTTTATTTTTTATTCAGTTAGAAATATGCTCTGAAGTTAAGTCAAATCATTAAAATGTAAACTTTCCACTTAAGTTTAAGGTCAGACTGAAGTACTGTGAAGACCGGGCCGGAAAAAAAGCAGAGGGAAAATATTCCCGACACTCGCAGTGACCCTCTTGGAATCTCCGCCAGTGTTTTCCTGGCTTGTAAAGCTTATTTGACTTTGGACAATAAGTTTAAAGTACGGTGTTTGCCGAGGTGAGGCGGGATTATTTTTCCAGCCTAATTTGAAGCAGTGGTCTCTCTGTGGCCCTCAGCTCTGCCGGGTTCACTCTCAGCTCTCCTGGTAGTTATCCGCAGTCATCTTGATCAGAGGCAGACACGGAAAATTAAACAAATAAACTCTGATGCTTCGGATAACATTCCCCTCTGATTGACCCGACCCTGCGACCTCAGAGACACCCCGGCTGAGGTCGTGACCCGCTGGTGGCGTTGGTTGTCGGCGTCGCAGGGGCCTCACGTTGTCTGTTTGCCGACCTGCTGGAAAACGTGCAGAAACAGATGAATCGTCCTCCTTACAGCACTGTGTTCCAGCTGGGATGGGATGGAGGAACAAACAGGATGGGTTTAAAGAAAAACTCTGAATCTAGAGGAAGACGATGAACCCAGAACGGATTCCATGGAACTAGATCCAACAGAATTTCTATTTATTTTTTCTGTTTTGGTTGCACATAATTGAAACGACGAGTATATCTACAAGCCTCGGTCACGTGCACCTGCACGGGTTCTGCAGGCTTTCGGGTTGGTCCATGGAGGGTCGCAGGGAGGGGCGGCTGCATCTTCAGGGAGTGCAGGTGTGTCTAACTGAAATGGAACGTACCATTATCACACGTGTGGTATGGTGAAGTAAACGACGTACGGGTGATGCTGTCGTACGGTGTTCTCACGCCGTGGCGGTCGTTTGTACCGGGACACGACGTGGATCTGAGCCTTTAGTTTCTGTTAAAGTCAAATAGTGTTGATTTCCAGCCTGAAAATTCTACCTTTGTCGCAGAGACTTGCTGTATTTTTTTCCTGGAGAGCGTCAGCATGGCCCCGCCCACTTGACTCCCTATCCAATCAGAATCTCAAAGAACCCCCCCCCATGCAGACGACACTCTTGTGGAGGTGAAGCGCTCAGAGGGGAGAAAAAGCGCTTGAGGCTGATTAAACCACATCAATTAACTGTAAAGTAATTAGATTACTCTGTTACTTAACTTATAACGAGTAACAAAGTTACTGGTTGTTAGTGAGGTACCGGCTCCTTGCACAAATGTACGGGGTGTGCACGTGAAACATACACAAACTGTACTCTAACATTGAGGCCGCAGCAAGGAGCGTGCACGTTTCACGTGAACAGCACTAACGGGGCTCCTCGAACAGTACGTAGGATTTATCTGACGGCCCTGCGTCTCGCCTGCTTCAGCCTCACTTACCCATGCGTGTACAAAGACGTGCATGGCCCTGATGTCCTGTGCGGGTCACCTGTCTACAGGTTTGACGGGTTTCCACCCGCAGACAGGCTCATCCACCCGGAACTTCGACCTAGACTGATTCAGAGCTGCAGGGTTTTTCAGCCGTTTCCTTCTGTTCTGAATCCAGATTCACCGGCTCCTGGTGAAAGTTGGAAAACAAGCCGAGCAGAAGAACAAAAATGAGGAATATCCACTCTCAGATTAATGCAGGATGATCAGATTTACCTGCTGTCTGTTAAAACCAAAGTTGAAATGCATGTAATGAAGCTTAGATGAAAAGAAAAGTTTAGTTTTTGACTTGAAAAACAAAAAGCAGAACATTTAATCTGGAGCCTCTGCTAAAAATAAGGATGTAGTTTCAAAAGACTTGATATAAAATCACTAAAATAAGTCACAAAAGAAAGTTATAACAACATTATGTGATGATGAAAATGAGTCTTTTACAGATGCAGCATAAACAAATGAGGTTCTTTCAGATCATACTGAGAAGTGAGATCATTTATGTTTTTTAAATTTTACCACAAATTCCAATTCATATTTAGAAAGAAGATTAAAGTAGTAAATGTCAGAATGAATTGGTGAGATTCTAGTTTTTGAAGAGTAAGTTCAGATTTTTGAAACCTGTGTGTGAACAGAATTTGAATGCGGCTCCACAGTCAAATTCTGAATGTGGTAATTCAGGATCTGGTTGGTGAACTCACGGTGACTCGCAGCAACGCGTGAAGAACCTGATTTGACCTGCGATAGCTGTTGTGACATATAAAAGAAGACTGACGGGAAGTAAAAAATGCAAACTTGTAGCCGCCGCCGCCGCCGCGTCTGCAGAGATAAAAAACGGTTATCTTTAACCATGACTCTGTCCGACTCATGGCGGCATTTACGGTTCAGCAGTCATGTCAGTCCGCTCAGTCATTTTTTAAAAATCTGTCTTGAATCATCGACTGCTTTTGTTGTAGAATCAGAATAGCTGCTTGTGGGATGGTGCCTGAGTTCTCACATTTCGATTCACTGTTTAAACCTCTCCAAATCCAGAATTTAACTCAATTTTAGACTTGAAGACTATTTTCTAATCATACAAAGAGGCTGCATGGATCATAAAATCTGCAGATTTGGGGAAAAATACCTAAAAAACAAAAACAAAAAAAAAACAAGAAGAAGAAATAAAACCAATTTTTTTAAATTCGCTTTTCAGAGCCTTTGGTGAAAAAAATAACATAGAAAAAAAAATTACTTTGTCCCATTTTTTACCCCATAAATATGAAGACTTAGAGAAGAAACATGAGATTCTTTGTTTGTTTTAAAACTCCTCTCTGGTGAAAGCAGTTTATTTCCATTAGAAATGAGCCACATTAGAAATGAGCATTAATTTGAGGAATCGTTGCATCAAAAAAATCATTTGCCGCACTAATTCAAATTCTGTTCTGCAAAACCAAACACAACTTTATCAGAGACTTTGGAGAAAATGAAATGGAGCGACAGTCCTGACCTGAACCCCACCCTGCAGATGTGTGTGTGTGTGTGTGTGTGGGGGGGGGGGCTGTCTGTACCAGAGTGACGGACACAACCCGCCAGCTTACATGACTCCTGTTGCACAAGGAATTGATAAATTGTTGTTTTTCTAACCCCAAAGCCTTTTTAAGTCTTTTTATTAGGGATGAGTTGATAAAATCGATTCATTGATCCAAGCGTAATAGATCAATAATCAATCCATAAAAGTGGAGATTGATTTTTTTATGCCTTTCCTTTTCCGGGGACCTTTTACAACGTTAAGGATCTGCACATTTTAGTTGGAGCTTCTCCGTTTGAGAAATCATGCAACACTGTGTTAACAATCTCATTGGTTTGTTATTTGTGGATGTGAACTCTATCAGATTAATATGGATATATTCAAAACATGTGTAATTTAATATTGTATTTCTATACAAATATGTCAAAATGTTTATACCATCTAAATTCATAATTGAATCGAAATAGCTGATCGAAAGAATAAAGTCAATCGAACTGAATGGATTCTGGATATGATTGCCGATTGGCTCAGCCCTACCTTTTTTTTGTTTGTTTTGTTTTTTACTATTGTGCAATCTGCCCTAAAAATTTACCTCTAAACTGTTTTCGTTGCAAAGTTCAAAATCTATTGTTTTTGTTTTTACTCATATCTTTTTTATATCAAACAAATATTCCAAATTAATCCTGAAACCTATTTTTCCCCGCAAAAATTAAAACTACAAGCAGCCACTTCCGATGAAAAGTCTTTGTAAACACACGTGAATGCGTGTTTCTGGCTTCTGTGTCCAAAACTCTACCGCTCAGGTGTCTCGGTCCGTTTTTGGGCTATCGAACGCAGGATGAAACTTAAACCGACTCAAACTATGACCAGACATGGATTGGTTATTGACGTATGGATAGCAAACATGGAAGTACCAACCGTTGGAAAACTGATAAATGACGGAGAAATTAAAAACGGCTGGAATTCTGTCTTTCATGTATAGAGCTGTGACAGAAAAAGCCTGGAGCGAGATTCATGAGATTTGCACCGGGACAACATTGTGCACTAATCCTCTTTTAACTGTAAGTACATGCGCTGGTATCTGGTAGCGACGCTCCAGCGTGAACATTGTATGCATTACATGCCCACTGTAAATGGTAGCATCAAGGTGGCCGTACGAGCCTCAAAGGAACTACGACACACAGCTGCGCTCGCCTTAAGATGCAGTTGCTCCTCTCTATGACCCTCTACGGACCTGGACGAGCCAAAAACACCTGGACGGGTGCACGTGACAAAGGCCTTAGTGATGGTCCACTTTCCAAATGTATGGATGTGAGCTGTTGTGCAGCATTTCTATAGAGATGCAACAGCAACCAAAGTCCTGATCAAAAAATATGTCTTCTAGTTTCAATTTAAGAATTTTACTAAAGTTAGAGACAGCTAACTTCAAAACTAAACACAGAAACGTCATCAATATATGTGTGTGTGTGTATATATATGCATGTCCCTCTTCTGCCTCGGCGGTGGAATGAAGGACAGTAGCAGTTCAGAAAACCTGGTTCAGAGTCACTTCCCTCTGAGAACAAAGCCGAGGTCCGTTGCGATAGGCGGCACGCATTCGTGTTCTTCTGCTTATCTTGTTTACGTGATGGAGTTTTTCAAAAGCAAACATTTTCTTTAGATGGCACAGTGGCCCTCTGCTCTGAGATAAGGATCGAATGCAGACTTAATTGCCTGAGATAGAAGCTTATTATTCCCATTAAAATGTGCTATGGGGGCCTGGCTCCCCGGGTCTCTCCTTGGCTGTCTTTCATCCCTCCCTCCGTTTTCCTTTTCTTTCAGCGTGTCTGCGTTGTCCGTTTGATGTGGAGATGAAGGGGAAAAAAGGGCAAACCAGAACAGTTGAGGGTTGCAAAGTTGGAAAATCTGGCAACAATTGAAACGTAATGGAAGTGTTTGGAGGTCTCGTCCCCTGACGTGTTCAGCAAATGATTTTGCCACCCTCCGTGCACCCCGAGTTAACCGGAGAACGCTTGCATCTGCCCCCTCCCCAAGTCTTTTGTTCGTTTTTGTCGACGGCTCTCCAACTGCAGCACTTCCTGCCTCTCCGCCCGGCCTCTGTGCGGTTCTAACACGGCCGTTGCCTTTCTGGGATTTGTGCGTCTCCTTCCCCGGTCGGTCGGCGCTGAGTCGGCATTCCTTCACGGGTTCACTGGCAATGCTCAAGTGGCTCCCTCTTAACAGCCCCCCCTAATCACTCAGGGACATAATCACAGGCCACTTTGAAGTAATGGTCAATTTGCCACGAGTTCACCGTTAACAGAACCGCTCCGAAGCAAGCCGGGCCTCTGAGCCGGGCCAGAAGATGTACAGATAGATGGAAAGGGGGGGTTCTAATACATATATGGTTGTGTTTGTAAATTGAGGGAGGGGGAGGCAGACAGACGGCAGGTGAAGAGGACAAAAGCGTGACATCACGGCGTGAGCGTGCTCAGTTGGGTTCACGGGAAGTGCCTTTGCGCTTCACGGTCTGCTCCTGAATGCGCCGCCAGGCCTCACAATGACACTCTGTACCTGCGGTGACGTGGCGAGCAGCAGGTTGTGGAAGGCGCAGGACGGCCTCCCGTTGGCCTCATGTTTATTGTTTATGGTTCTCCGGGTGGCGCCAGGCGCTGAAAAAACAGCAGCTGAAAAACACTTTGTTTTGGTGCTGCGGTTTTGTAATCACGTCACTATCAGAGGCCCCGATCGCTTCACAGAGAGNGATCGTCTTTGTTTTCTTGGTCTGAGCTGAAATCTGGATCTGAACTGGACGGCTGGATAGCTCTGATATTGCGCGGGGGGGCGGCGGGGGCGGGGGGGGGGGGGGGGGGGGGGGGGGGGGGGGGCTGAAGGTATGTTATTCCACACGGCGCACAAAAGCATGGCGACCATAGAAGTGATGTGGGCGCTTTGGCAGTGCGTCCGTCTGCCTCCTTTCCTCCTCCCGCTTAACCCCCCTCAACCTACAGCTGAGTCAGGCCAGGAGTCAACCATTTTTGGGGTTTTTTTTGCAGGTGGGGGGGGGTCCATTTTCCTGTCAGGGGCTGAGACAATGTCTTGGCCCCCCCTGTTCAGTTGCAGCTTCTTCTCGTATTCCAGTTTTCTGGATGGTTATCAGGTTTGACCGACTTCTTTATTGTTTGGAGTGCATTTGTTGAAGCCCCGTAAAGTGAAATACATAGGGGGGGGTCCTTAAAACCAACGTAGAACATGAACCGTTTGTGATTGTTGCCCTGGTTATATGGAATTCATTAGTGATTGGTACCTCAATTAGGTAATTTTAACGTGTATGTGCGCCGTATACGTGACTATAGTTATACATGGGTGGTACATGCAGGACAAGTCTGATAGACATTCGTGGAACGGTCGTGGACAGGCACAAATTTGAATCTCGGAAAAATCACGCACAATGTAATGTATGAATTATGTAAGAATTCGGTATAAACAACGTAAAAAATTGCGTAATTCTCAAGCGAACAAAAAATTTTGAACTGCTCAAAACGGAATTCACGTAAAGACCCGTCGGTTGAACGCCTCAACGGACGTCTGTCCACATCGACGAATGACAAACGCAAGAAACGCGTACGGATGACGTAGATCACGCATGAAAGACCGAAATTGTGACCGTATTGTGCTAAGTCGGTCAGACTGACAAAAGACGGCAATGAAAATAAATCTTTAACTTGACCTTCCTTCTAAAAACATCATCGTTCCAGGTAAATATCGGGCAAAAGCGACGCCCTAATGGATCATAAGAAAACCTTTCACGCCTCCTTCACCTGCCCACCGCCACAGAGCAAGCGTGGCGGCGAGCACGGCAACGAGCGTGCCAGATGGGCCTATTTTCATAGCCATTAGTGGCAGGAGTGTGTAATTCAGAGGACTGCTGCTGTCTTTATTCATGTCCCGACATTAGAACGTAATGAATCATGAAGGAGGCACATTGTTCCACCCTACTCTGCCTAACACTGCTCACTTAGCGCGCACGCCGCTGCCGCCGCCGCACAGACGCACACTCAGGTGTAGAACATCATTATCGCCCAGCTGCAATTGATGGAGAGCATTATACCGCCAAATTGATTTTCCTTACTCTGAGATCATCGTGACACAAGAAAGACGAAGACGAAGAAAAGACGCCGTCATCAACAACTTTATGTTCCAATCAGCATATCTGAGCAGGACCAAGAAAGAATCGCAGAGTCTCAGATTGCTTTTTCTATCATGAAATGTTGCCGATTATCATGAAACGCATGAATTGAATTTCTTTTTCATTAAAGTTATCATTGATTTGACATTTCGCAGCACTTCAAAGGCAGTTGGGCCTGAAGGCTCTGCAGTAAATTACAGTATAAAGCTGCGGATTTACCATTAGCTCTGCGTTGAGAGGGCGCTCCGCTTTCTCCATCTTTCTGTCTTTTTCCTCCTGAAATCCCAGTCAAACTTTACACAACTTGTCTTCACAGCTCTGTTTGTGTGCGTTTGTGTACCTGCGTCCTGCTCTGCCAGGTTATTGTAACACTATAAAGGCTCCGAGTGTTTATCAGTAAACTGACTTTTGCTCAGTTTTCTAGCCTCCATTATTTTTCTTACACACATCTAGTTTCTTTTTTGCCCTTCCTCTCTGTCTGTGCCTTCAGTGATGGGGGGGCAGCCACTGCGGGAAAGGATGTTTGATATGTAAATACTCTCCGTTCAACAAAGTCCAGGTGCAATCTGTGCTTTCAGAGGCCGGTGCAGGCGGCCCAGCTTTGGTTTTATCCAAACCGCCAACGCTGAAGCGCTCAGACGGAGCTGCAACAGTTTTTAAGGCAAAAAGCTTCCTTTCTGATCGGATCTCATTAATGAAATGACTGAAATTATTGATCGTATCGGCTCTGCTGCCGCATGAAATGCCTTTACACTGAACTGTAAAAGTCTACAACCTTAAACTTGCATTTGTTTGTTGTGTTTATAATACCTCTTGGATATAAAAACATTTGATTATGACCCAGGACCTCAGGATGGAAACCAAATGTAATAGAAAAAAAACCAACAACTTTGTTTAGATATTTTTTCGTTTTTTGATATTATAGCAAATTGTTTTGACGAAACAAAATGTGGACAATAAACATTTCAGTTTTTAAAGATTAACGTGGCAAAGGCTGTAAATCTAGTTAAAACCTTAAAAATAAAAGTGTATTTTTAAGGTAAAGTATAAATTTATTGCACAAGCATTGAAAGCCACAAAGAAAAAGCCAGGAACATTATTAAAAGGCTTCAGGCTTGTTAAAAACGTCTTAAAGGCCAACATAGATTTCTTTGGGATTAACTCCATTATGGTGCCATCTCTCAGAAAAGAAAGCAAGAACCATCAAAGTAAAACCCAAAGTATTTGGAAACAGAATGACATTCAAAACTGTGAAGACTGTTTTGAATTCAGACCTACTTAATAGTGATTATTGTGGACATGCTTTGTCATTTCAGCTACAATCATAAAGATGAAAGAGAGAGGAATGGTTTTATTGTAAAGTAACACATTACAGCACAAGCACTAAAAAACTACCAACAAAAGCCTGAAGGATTAGAAAAAATGCTGCAGCAAGAGGCCAAAATGCATAAATTTGTTGGGATTTATTTCATTATAGTGCATGAAAACGGGAACCAATCATAAAACATTTTAAATCAAACCCATGCACATGGAATAGGAATAACATTTTAAATGATGAAGACCTACTTTAAATGAATGACTGAATTTTACCTTACAGACAATATTATAATTTTAACGTTATTATTATTATTATTTATTATTATGTGTTTCTCTGAACAGGCTGGGTTGTGTGGCCTTTGTAAAATTGAATCCTAAAGATCAAATGGTAACAGTTTGCAATTAGAGTCTCTTTGTTAATGTTAGTTGATGCATTATAAAGCATTAATTAACTATTCAATTAAGTTTTAACAGCTGTTTTTATGCCTTTGCATTAATGTGTAGACTTAAAGCATTAGGTAAGGTTTAACAATAAATTAGTAGTTAACTAAAGTTTATTTTTTAACTCTAATTAATGCTTTAAAAGCAACAATAAAAGTTGATCAGGCATTACTTATGCCTAAACTTTATGTTAGTTATAGTCACTTTAGCATAAATACTCATACTGAGGGCAAAAAACCCAAATACTATTGGTTATAGTGATTATTGTTTATATCATAGCATACCACCTGATAACGAAGGGCCCCATTTTCACAATAACTCAGTGAATTGGCACACCTAAAGCTAGCTCCAATTCTAATTATTATCAGAGAGCGCATTAATAAAACCTGATCATAATCAGAAACCTGGTTTCTGGGAATGGTAGAGCATCATCTACACCCACCAGTTGATTCTTCGCAAACTGCTGCCAAGGCAACAGCTTAACAATTGGAACTTTGTGGGTAAAGTTTTTTGTTGATAGATTTCCCCGAATATCTTCAAATCAGAGCAAATTGTTCAAATGCTAATGGACATTTTTTCCGTGGCGGCAAAGACGGCGTCTCACGTGAGAATGTATAAAATTCCATTTAAAACAAAACCGAGCCTTAAAGTGAAACGAACCCGTGTTTTTTTTACTTCATCACGTGTCCTTTCACACAGAGACGCAGAACCAACTCTACGTGTTCTGAGAAAAGGCATTATGGTTGCTATGGACCGTTTGAATACATTCCCATTTCTGTCGTGCTGTGTTGTTAAAATCTTTTAAAAACTGATGTCAAACAGCTGCTTTCAAAAGCTGGGGGTGGGGGGGGGGTATGGGGTGCAGGAGGGGTGGATGTCATCTTTCAGCTTCTTTCTTTTAAAAAAAAAAAAAAAAAGATCTCCCGCCTCACTTTCTTTTGGCACGTACGCACCACAACATGCCTGCTGACTGTCACCTGACTCCCCAGCTTGCCGGAGGTGATGTGCATTGTCTTTCAGCCTTGAATTAACGTTCTTTTAAATATGCCCCCCCCCCCCCCCCAATCTTGGTCTTATTTGTTAAGTTATTCATAGAGCCGCTGATTGCAGGCAGCCGTCAGAGCTAAATGAGGATTCTTTGTTATTGTGGAGTAATTAGGACAGCCATCGTTGTGCTCCGAGATGACAGGGTCAGTTAAATAGTTTTTCTCTCTCAGTAGTTGGGTCTGATTATGGGAGCTCAGGCGGCAGGCGGGCCCACCAGCGGCAGCCTGGGGAGGGATGCAGGGGATGAGAGCGGGAGGAGAGGGGAGGAAAGCAGAGCTTATCTCAGGCAATTAATCAGAGACACTCATATTGCAGGACAATTATTCAAAGCTCACTCCTGCATAACTCCGCTCAAGGTTCCAGTGGGCTTGCCGGCTCCCTCCACCCCCCCGCCACCACCAACCCCATTTGGACGGGAAGGTCGGGAAAGTGAGAGGAAGGTGGAGCAGGAAGAAAAAGGAGGTGTGCTGGAGTCAGTGGAGGCAACACTAGGCCAAAGTCACTCAAAGTCTTGACTTCTCTGGAGGCCTGTTTTGTTTTTCAAGTTCACTCCCTGTCATGTTTACATGCATTAGGGGTTTTTAGCTGCTGGCGGAATAACATGGGCGTCTACTGTTAGTGTCTGAGTGTGCAGAAGAGTAGTAGTGTGTGAGCTGGAGCCCGGGGCCAGCATTATCGACATTCCTCGGTGGCAGCAGGGGTGGCTTGCCTGGCATCATACAAACAGGAAGAGGAAATAGCCCGACTTGAGTGTGGTTATCTCCTGAGAGCTCTCACAGCGTGCACGAGGCTGTTTGTTTGTGCGTTCAGGAGAGGATGCTGTTTAATTATGGATCCCGGTGGCGGTGCTCTGGTAAACAGCACCGGATCCACTCATTCTGAGCATCTCTGTTAATACTGTCAGCAAGTTTAAAGAAATAATCGTCTTTTTTAAGATAAAAGTTGAAGTCTTTTCTGTAACATTTATACATATTTAGTCCTCGCGTCATCGGATCCTAGACATCTAAATTCTCCTAATTACAAAAAAGTTTTGTTCTTTTCGTGAACTGTGTCGCATTCTCCATTTCCTCTTGTGCAGTAACTTAAGCCGCTTTACCAAAACTTGATTCGTCTTTTTAAGACGTTCATTTTGTTAGATGTCTGTTTTGTTCTTTGAAGAATTAACTAAACTCTATTATACAAGCCGGAAAATGTAAAACAGCAAATGCTGATATATCATGAGTCAAAGTACAGAATAGAAAAGTCTAAGTTCTTTTCAGTTCTGTACAGGATAAGGGAGAACAACAGAAATGTTCTATATTTTGCAGATGACACTTATCTATTTGACCAGACAAGCCAATCAGAAAACTTGGCTTCAAAGCAAAACTTAGCATAAATACAAGATTCTTCTAAAATGTTAAATTAAATTCAAATCAAACTAAGTAGTTTGTTGTCATGTGACACAACTGGAGACATTGGAGCTTTTTTTAATATATAGAAATAAGCCACAAAGTGTCACACATGATTGTAAATTGTTGTACTCTGTTTTCCTTTTCTTGATCTTTGTGAAACCAGCATCATGTCTCTGTCTTCCGTTCTTTCATGTTTCAGACATTTTCGCAGTAATTGTACAAGTTTTCAAGCTTTTATTTTGAAGAGGTAAGGGATGATACAATGGAAAAATGTTATGGAGTTTTGGAAAAAATGTATCAACTTGGATGTGAAAAAGTTGTGGTTTTTACTAAGGAGTTAGACATAACTCTGTCATACAGAGCTGCTTTTGAAAACTCTTGAGCATTTTTTTCACTTTCACATGAATCAAATCACTAAACCTGCTTTTTCTACATGAAAGAGGAATGTTCCAACCTAAAGTGATTAAGAGAATTTGGAGATTATTTTTTTAACTTAAATTCTACAGAAATGTTCCCTTGAATTGGCACACCTTGGATTGGATCTTACTGCAGTTTTTTTTCTCCTTTTTTGCCTTAAAGTGTCAATGATATGTTATTTCACACAAAAAGTACATTGATAGTTGCTTTGAAAAGTTGGAAATTATACTTTCATGCAGAGATACAAAATTTGGCAGAGTTATCAATCAGATCAAGAACTGATAAAAATGATATGGTTGCTATGAGATGTCATCTTCATGGAGGCCACCATTTATAATACAAAAACCTCAACTGTTGTGATCTGGGAATGGCTGCAGACAGGAAGCAATGAGGGACATTCAGCACTTCTTGCACTTTACTACTTATATTAATTTTATTTTTAAACCTGAATATGTGGGCTTTGCATGTTGGATTAACATTGAGGCATTGCACATTTGTCGCTTGTCACCAAAAGAATCAAGACACCTTGATCTGAAAATATTTGCTGGACACAGTGCTGTATGATAACTGACAGGCGATTTTTGTCACATTCTGGACATTTTTTCCTTTAACCCGATATCATCAGACGTCATGCTAATTACACAGAAAAGGCAGAACTTACCGTGTGAATTTACAGGTGGGAGGAAGCTAAAAATACAGCATGGAATCCCAGCAGGGACAAAAAAAAAGACTCACCTTAAAATAAATCTAAAATTGATTTTTGCAGTGAGCTTTCATTGTGGAACTGGAAGCAGGTCACCTGAGCGGCTCCCTCAAGATTATTATTTATGCAACTGTCAGTCAGATTTATCTTTATGTAAAGGGGGAGGGGATAAAGATTTCAAATCTTAAGAACCAATCCATTTCTTTCTAATGACTGACCGATGCTGCAAAGCTCACAGTGATACCAGCCCGATAAGAGATCCGAGCTGCATTGATGTCCCAGCTAAACTATATTTAGTACATTTTTTGTGGCGCTGGAGCAGAACAGGCGCACCGACTCTGGCCAGCATTCAAACACATTCATCGCCTCGCTTTTTCCCTCTCCTCTGCTCTCGTTCCAGCCCCGACCTGATCCGCGAATGTCACCTCCACTATGAAAGAGGAGGAAGGCACAGAGGAGGAGGAAGAAGAGGGAGGGAGGAAGAGGCAGAGTGTCAGAAAATGCAAATGCAGCCTGCGTACGTTTTTGCAAATTAAATGTCAGAACGTAAAATATTGTCAGTTTCATTTTGCTGCCGGAGGGATGACAAATCCATATTCGCCTTTAAATAAGACTCTTACTGCGGTGGAGGGCTAATCATGGCAGAACAAAGCGCGGTGATTAACGATAGCAATTTATTGTATCTGGCGGCCGGCGAGGAGGGGAGCAGGGAGACATCATAGTTATCATCATTCATATCATAAATAACAGGGCCCAGCCAATCACAGGGAGCTGCCGATGTCATCCCAAATAACCTTTGATAACAATTACCATAGAAGCAGTACAAACCCTGGAGTCACAATGTTATCTTATCCCCATTCTCTGCTTGTAGAATACAACACTATTACCATATAGATTAGACTATTTATAATGGTGCGTGTCACTCTGGTGCAGCTTTAAGTCGTGCATGTGCAGCACGGCGAGGACACGGCCAGGTTTGCAGAGGTGTGAGCACCGGGTAGGTGGACCTGTCTTTGGGAGGAGATTATAGCCTGGTCTTTATGAGGAGCGGACTCTGTATCACAAGGCTGCCAGGCCGCCTCACAATGGATGAATGTGTGCGCTCAGAGTTGGGTCGGTGGGGGCCGGAGGAACGTGGCTCCAAGGCGGGAAAAGCTAGGAGGAGATACTAGCATGGAAACCTTGATAAGTGTTGGAGATTAGCGGGGCGTATCTTGTCCAAGGCGTCGTTCCTACTTGTTACATCAGCTGATAGAAATTTCCCGATGGCGAGCGGCGATATATATTTGAGTGGATTTTTCATCCCGCACACGAGGTGCAGCGCTCCTTAATCCCCCTGTTTTTACCAGAAATGAGCTGAATCTGCTCTCACCCTGAGGGAAACAACATCCTCCAGCCATCTTTGTACTCATGTTAAAGGAAATTCTTTTTTTAAAAAAAACACACAAATTCTGCAAAATTCTGATGCTCTCGAGAAATCGCCTTAAATACCCACTACGATGAAAACGGCGTATTAAAAAGATAAAAAATAAAATAAAAACATTAGTAAAAAACAACAGAATCTGTTTCTGTCAGAAAAGGTCATAAATAGAACCGCTAGCCGAACATGTGGAGAACCAAGAACACAAGGAGGACTCATGCAGGAAGTCTTCAGAGAAGCAGAAAAAGTTTGAATGAAGTTTAAGGCCTCATCTGAATCAGTTCAGATCAGAGTTCATGATCTAACAGCCAGGAAGAGACTTTTGGACAAACATAGATCCATGGAAGAGTTGGAGGAAGACACTGCTGAGCAACAAGAGCATCTGGACGATCCACAAAACAAACCAAAAAAAGGTTTATGAGGCAGAAGAGGAACTTTCTGGAAGTAGTGCATCCAGACTTGAGGAGACAAACTCACAGCATGTATAAAAAATATAACGGTTAACATGGTGGGGGGAGTATAATGGTGTGAACTTGATTCATTTTCAATTCTACATCCTTTAATTCTGTTGTCCACAAGTATGTTAAAGTTGATTCGTGATATCTGGACTGAAGATCTTCTGTTAGGTCCAGATGTCATGACTCAACCTCAAGAAGATACCACCTAAATAAATGAGAACCTTCATGTTCTCCACAGAACAAAAAAGAAGGTTTGGGTTCTGCAGCAGAAAAAAGGAGCTGGTCCACCTCTGAACAGATCAACAATCAAAGTCTGGACTTCCGTCTGTCTGAGATTCTGTCAGTTTGAAGACATAAAACGAGCGTTCAGCTGGAAAGTCTGAAAATTTAAACGGTTCTTCCGGTTCTCTCAGACATTTTCCCTTCAGAGGCTTCGGTGTCGGCGGCTGATGATTTTCTCTTGTTGATTAATCTCTGAAATTAATTTGGGCTGCGACTTAATCAGCATTTCTCGTTAAACAGACAAGCTTCTCAAAAATGGGGATTTGGTAAAAGTAAAAAAGTAACCAGCAGGCATTTGGCCTCTGTGTGGTGAAACGCTCCTCTGGAAAACAGTTCAGGCCTTATTAACACCGCGGGATTCATTCAGACTGCAGCCCCTCCAAAATAAATGCTATTTCTGCGTTATTTGATTGGCTCATGGGGGGGTTTCAGCAGACCATCTCTATGGAGATGATCACAAAATTTCCCCAAAATTCCCAACTCATTGGGGATTTAACTACTAATTAGGAAATATAAACATTTAGGAGCGTATTTCTTTGAGGAACTTACAAAATAAAAGACCCCTTTTGTTTTACACCTAATCCCATCCAACAGCTCTTTGCAGTCACAACATTTGAAGCCTTCGGGGGGTTGACCCGTTCGGTTTTTCGCCCGCAGACATACCCTCGTGAGGGCAGTTGGGACTAAGGCATCAACAGATCGATGGTTCACGTCTGTGAGGGAATGTTTCACTACAATTTGACAGACAAACGATGTCAGACTCATTCAGGAAGAATAGAAAGAAAGAAAAAAAGAATAAAGGTTTGTGTTCTTTTTCTATTCTTTGTGCTGGTCTCTTTTCACATTCTTAGCACTCGGTGTAGCTAACTGTTTAAGTTTTTGACTCAAACGTAGACTTTCTGGTGTTTTAAATACTGAAAATCGGAGACATGTTTATTATTTTTAGGCATTTATAGCGTCCTGAATGGCTCCTTGGTTGTGATTTGCTTTCCGTTTCTGTGCAGGTTGGCTGGGAATTCCCATGGATGTTTTCATTATTTAAGGAGGTGTTTTTTTTTCTGTTTTCTGAATCGGTACATCTTGCACATTTGTCTAGGTTTTGTTGTTTGGTTCACAGATGTCATTGAGTCTTTTAAAGTCTCTAGGTTTGTTTGAGTCCTTTCTGCTCCTGGACTCTTATCCTGTAACAGCCGTTGTGTGTAGATAGTAAAGAAGTCTTCAAAATAATGGATGTTGGTGTCTGTGAAAAAACTTCCAGGTATTTTCAAAACAAAGTTCTAAATATTGCTTGCAGGAACTGTTTAATTAAAAATCTAAAATATCCCAAATTCAAAACCTCCAACTGTGAGTTGATTTGTTCTCAAGTGTCCTGCAGGACTTTTGGGATGTAAATTCCAGAGGTTGAAGCAAATTTTAACCTTTGATTATTTCTCATTGGCATATTTTTCCTTTAATGTCCACTTTTTGGCCGTGTTCACACCAGCCTCAGTAATGTGCGTTCAAGCGACCACTTCCAATAAAAGGCTTGCGTAAATGCCCATTTTGGGCTGCTGCACTCAAAAGTCTTGCGTTCACGTGTTGCTACACTGTTTTACAAACATGCGGCCAATGAATTCACATTGAAAGTTACACCAGGTGGAACTTTGACCATTTAGGGACTCCAGCTTGGACACATGTCACATACAGGAGTGTCTGTAGCTTTAAACATGCCAAGGCCATTTCCTAAGTTTTGATTCCCTGACATGAAAAAACATAAACCACCTGCAAAAACACCTATGACCAAACGAGATGTTTGGAGCAAATGGAGCTCAAAAACCTCACAATCAAGCACAGCAGTGGAAGTGTAATGATATGGGTTTGTATTACAGCAGCTGGTCCTGAACACGTTTCATCCACTGAGTTAAAGAATACTTTAGGTGCACAGCAGAGAACTTTTGAAGTATTTGTGCTGAAACTGAAGGTCTAGACCTTAAAGAAGCAGAAAGACCAGAGAACCGTCCTCTGAGGCGCAGACAGAAACGGCTCACCTCAAAGTCAACGCATACATTTGTTTTGTTCCGAGGTGACCTGTCTGCCACTCTAAGGCTGGTTAGGAGCCGTTTCTCAAAAGCAGTCTGCTGCTTTTAGTGCCTCTGGTGTTGTGGTTTGACCTTCACTGAAGAAAAAAGTGGCTTCGAGAAACAATCAGTTCTACACCAGGGGGAGGAAAAGACCAGCTGGAGGAGATAAAAACAGAGCAGGTGAATTAACCACGCGAAATGTAAAGAAGGATATTGAATTTTCGTGCTTACCTTCACGCGGACTGGGGGTTGGGATGATAGAAAATGAAAAAGGAATAAAGAGCAGCGAGGATGTGGAGGGAGGAAGAGCCAGCCAGTCAGCAGTTTCTGGCTCAGATATCAATGTGTGGGCTCACAACAGGTAATCTGTCTTGACAGGATCTTTGCTGGAGTAAAGGCTGTTGGCTCGACGTGCGTTTGGGTTCATTCATACCTGAGAACCCCCCCTCAAGCACAGGAGCCGTGAAGCCTGTGTTGCATCAGGTCGTACCGAGTTAACGTCTCAAATCGTCTTGACAAATCAAGGATTGTTTCATTGCAAAGCTGTGATGGAAACACCTCAAAATGACTAAAAATAACCACAGATTCCTGCTTTTACTGATAAGACTGCAACTGACTGTTTTAAAACATAATTGATCTTAACCTATACAAAGATTACATCCTGAATGAAGGCCGGTGGAGGGCCAGTCCTGTCAATGCAAACCTACAGAGAAGCTGAGGATTTCAGTACTTGGCTGCTTTTTTTCTGGACGTAGTCTTGTTTCCTGCTTTATTTTGAAAGTACGATGTCAACGGCACATTTTCCACCTTCGTGATCTTGTGCAGATATGGTTTCTGGAGCGTCAGAGACAATGTTTGTTTGTTTGTTTGTTTGTTTATTGTTTGTCATGTGCAAGATAAACACACGGTCAACAATGCCATGAAATGCTTGGGGGACGAGAGGAACCGTTTGACCGTAATCGAGAGGTACTCAAGAGTAGTACATCGCAAAAGTAAAAAAATACAATAAAAAAACAGGCATGTGGGGTAAAAATGGGTCAAATGCACCAGTATGGGGGTTAAGCTGTATGAATGTGGTGGGCATTTGGGTTGTTTGGTCCATGGAACGTCGTAGAGAGGAGGAGCTGCATCTTAAGGATGTGTCTCGCAATTCCCTTGAGGCTCGTACGGCTACCTCAAGGGATTTCATGAAAATGTACCATTGTCTTGCGTGTGGTACGTGTGTCGTGAAGTATTTGTTAGGATAATGTGATGAAAGTACTTATGGCGTACAGGTGATGCTGTCGTACGGCGTCCTTATGCCACACTCTAGTCGTTATTGAGGGGTGAGTGTTGGCTCCTAACTGACCGCCACAAATGCTGCACACACGGGGCGTCCACATGGTATGTAAGTGCCTGTACGGCCCCAGGAGGATGTCCAAAAAAACTACACTCTGATTGTCTAATTTATTCATTTCTAACAATGAGACTGAACACAAGGAGTGTGCACGAACCACGTGAACAGCACTAACTGGCTCTTTGTGCAGTTTGTAGGATTTGGGGGTAAAACGGTAAAATCCTCATCCACTTCCTTTTTACGTGTTGTATAAGTGATGACTATGACCCGTCGCTCGCAGCAAGCAGGTAGATGCGTAAATGCGTATGAACATTTGCTCTCCATGGGTTCACTGACTGATCCACGCCTCTGAGATTATGATTATTTTTCAACAGCCCGTATCCACCTGTAAGGGCAGTTGGGATGGGACGACGCCAGTAGGGACGTACATAGGACTGTTAGTAGTTATGTAGAAGTTGAACGAAGGTACCATTGAGAGATCAATAGCAGACAAACGTAAAAACTTGGTACACAAGTTGCTGATGCCAAGATGTGAGAAACCCAGCTGTAGAGGTGACCTCTAGCTGTCAGAGGGACACCACCTTGAGGCCAGATCAGTAGTCCCACAGAAACTTGTTACTTTTTCCTTTTTTTCCTAAAAAACAGTCAATCTACAGGTTTTTAATTTACATTAACAGGAACAAATGGCTTTGTAAAAAAGAAAATTCCACCATTTTCCATTGGTGACGTCATCAAAAAAGTTTTTTTTTATAGAAAAAAAAAGGTTTACCCCACAACTGACACCGAGATACAGGAAAGTTTGTCCCTCGTTGTTTTATTGTAGAGGTTTACTCTAGAAGGGAGCATAAGCATCACTTACTAAAGAAAAGCAAAAAAAAAGGATGCACAGATTTAGAAGTAAAAATATTTTATTCTTTCAAAAATGAAAAAAAAAATACAGTTGCTTTGGGACTGCATCCTTTGTTAGAACTTTTATTTTGAAAAAATAAAAAGATCGTCTCAGTTTCCTTTAAAGTTCAAGCAATCACTCAAACATACAATTTTTGTTGATTTTGTAGAAGCTCCATCACAACTGAATCTGTTTTTTTGCATCACGTCACAAAAAAACAACCTCTTTGATTATTCAGGGATAGAATTGGAGAAACGGTTGGAGGTTTTTCTGACCTGGTAAATCACTCCTCTGTGTCCGGCTGGAGCTGGAGTGTGAAGCTTCATAACAAATCTGAAGCTGCTTTCTCTTTCCATCTCCTCCCTTAGATAGAACTCACAAAGTGATTTTCGCCTCTAAATCTCGTGATCGCTTTAATTTTTTGCTAGGCTGCCTCACCGGCGTCCTGGGAAAGGGCAAAGAGGAGGAAAGGAGCGGGAAGGCGGCGAAAGCCGAGGGGATGAGGGGTCCGCAAACATGGCTGGGAGAGAAAGAGGAGATGGTGGAAGAGTGGAGAACAGTATGGAGTTAAAGCTTTATCAGTGAGTGCCCTGAGGTATGTAGGGACGCTGCTGAATCCAGAGAGATTAGGGGGGAAAATGCAGCACATGGCAGTAAGGGGCTTACGCCACAGCTTGTATTAGTTCAGGTGAAAAGAGTATTGCTTTTACATAAAACTGGACAAATCCAGCCACAATGCATTTCCCGTTGGACCACAATAGGGTTCTCTATCTGTGGACCTCACCTTCTGTCCCTCGGGTTCCCCCAAAGCTCCTCTATCTAAACAGGAGTAGAGATTGAGGAAAAGGAGGAGAAAAACACAGAGGAACACGGGCAGGAGGAGGAGGAGAGACGGCGCCGCACCTCACTTCGTTTCTGGAGTGTAAAGGGAGGCTGCTGGCGAGTTGGTGGTGCTTATTTCCACAGGGGTCAGGAAATGTAATGTCCACCCCACTCCACTAAAGTCGGTCATAAACCATATCGGTTTCTTATCCCAGAAGACGATATTTGTAGTGATCACGGCTTCTAGCCAAAGGAAACGTAACTAACTGAAGGCGTTTTATTGTGAAAAACCCAACCAATGTTTGAGGTTCTAAAAAGAAAGTGAAGGTAAACAGAAAAAAACACACAAAAGAGGAACAAAAAAAGGAGCGCAGCAAAGCAAAACAAAAACATGACAAGTTAAAAATACAAAAATCAAATTGGTCTCTGCTGTACGTTTGTTTTTCCGTGCACTCAGCTTTATGTAGGTCAACTTTGATCCCTGCAAAAAGCCCCATGAGAAGGCGTAGGTGTCTTTTCCCCACTGTACAAAATGCCACTTACAGTGTTGGTCATATGTGAACAGATGACTGGTGGGTTTGAGGCCCTACATAGTGATGGAAAGTAAAAAATAAAAAAAAACTGCTGAAGATAGAGGTCAGAGATTGGTACTTCAACTCGTTTGGTGACCGAGATCTTTTAAAGCTTTCGTTGAAGTTTAGCGTCGCTAAAAAAAATGGGTTGGTAAATGGACTCTGATTTCATTTTATCGTATGCATTCTCCACTTTAAAAGCCGGAATCAAAGCCCTTAGATGCGTAATGAGGACGCCGACCTTTACAGAAACGGCGTGGCAGGTCATAACTGGTTGTAGTTCTTCATGCGGTTTCGTCACACGCCTCAGTACTAGATTGCCATCTTTCTGCCACCTGTTCTGTGAATTGAGAAGCAGTAGTATGACACACGGTAAAATGAGATGAAGCCACAGGTTCTGGAGGGACTTCTCAGTCGTGCTTTCAAAATGCCGCCTTCACAAAGGAGAAGGTTGAGGGAGAAGGAACCTTCAGCTTCTCCAAAATTCTGCTGCACCAGTTCTCACCAGGACCAGGAGGCGGGGTCACATCACCCCAATTTTAAAATCCCTGCATTGACTCCCCATATGCTTCAGGGTTGATTTTAAGATACTTTTAAGCATTTTTAAACGTCTTATCGGTCGTGCGCCTTCTTATTTATCCAATCTTTGAGTGAGGTATGAACCCTCGCGGACCCTGAGATCCTCTGGCTCTGGTCTGTTAACCATTCCGACTGTAAAAGCCAAAACCTACGGAGAAGCATCTTTTCAGCACTATGGCCCCCGTTTATGGAACAGAGGACCTTAGAGCTGCAGAGAGCATTGAAGTTTTCTAAGAAAAGACCCATCTTTGGCATTTAGCTAATTTTTTAATACCACTATTTATTTATTTGTTTTATTTATTTATTTTTATTTATCCATTTTATCTTGTTTTATGAACGTACACTAGATTTTAATGTGTTATTTTAATTTTAATTATTTCAATGTTTTATTGGTTATAGCTTTTATCAATATGTTTACTTTTTCATTCTCTTTTTTTATTTTATTTATTTCTTTTTCCCGGTGCTTCAGTTCCTCAGTTGGGACCTCTCCCTCTGGGTCGGCTGCTGTTCAGCCTCTGCGGCTCTGGATGGGGACCTGCATCACCACCTGGCTGTGGTGGATGCTGTGGTGGAGCGGTCCCCGCCTGTGAAGCTGCATTTGGCTGGTCATGCGGCGGCTCCAATTATCAGCGTTTCCAACGTCTTGGTAGAGAATGATGATGACTATTATTGTAAATGTTGGGCTGTATAAATAAAATTGAATTAATATTCAAAATCTATGCGGTATAAAGGGACAGAAAATCTTTAGTTGATTTGAAATGAGATAAACGTGAAAAGTGGTTGAGCCAAGGAGCCAAACTTAATGATCTCTTTATTGAATATTACGTTCATGGAGAGTTTGACTGTAATCTGCTGCTCCTCAGATGCTTTCAACAGACAAGGAGGCCGGCCTGCGCACTTCCAAGTCTCTTACCTGTCGTACAGTAAGCTCAGGTAACAATGGCCCCTTACATCATAGCATGAGCTCGCTCCGTTTTCAAGCCAGAGATCCAAAGCGTCTCCGGCACCCCTCCTTGCCCCCCATTATGGGGAGAACAAAACCCTCCGAGATCCAACTTGGTCACAAAAAAAGCCCAGTAGAATGGTGCTTAACGTCAATTTGAGACACGGTTAATCAATTTGGACCCTCGTTCTCTTGATGTCCCGTCACTCATTAAATTAGGAGCGGCGTCTGTTTGAGCGATTCGCCGCTCATCGCGATACGGCGCAGGTTAAGTAGGAGGAGCATGTTTCAGGATGGCTCCCCGCCGTTCCGAAACACTTAGCAGGTGATTAGCATAAGCTGATAGCGCTATCAGGCGCGTGCCATTGAGGTGACCCTGAAGACGCCACCCCCCCAACTTCCTTCAACGCCACCCATCTTACCCCTGTTCCCCCTCCCCGCCTCCTCCTTTACTCCCTCGGAGAAGGCCTTATCTGGGATGTACAGGGCCTCTGTAGCCTCCTGGGGAGATGATAGAGGGAGGGGGCAGAGGTGGGAGGTGGTGGGGCAATCCTATTGTTGAGCAGTGTGTCTTTGGACGTGTCCTCTAATGTTTCAGAAGATAATGTCGGCTCTACTTTTAAAAGTTATGTAACATTTGACAGAAAAATAAAAAACGCGGCGGCTGAGACAGATTTCTGTTCACGCTAGTTAGCTTAGCTAATATGAGCTGTTGGCACACAATAATAGATTTATATATGATAATAAAGTTGTGAAATTATAAGAAAATAAATGTTACTAGACTAAAATTGTAATTTTTTTTTTAAAGTGATTTTATTTAAAAAAAAAGCTATGCTTTCTGGATAAATAATAATAATAAAATTTTTATCTATTTTCAGAAAATTTACGACTTCATTTTTGCAAAATACATTTTTGCAATTTCATGGCATCAGTTTTGACCTTCTGATTATGTTGAAACTTTATTCTAGTAATTTTATTTTATTTTTTTCATAATTTACAGCTTTCATACATTTTTACTTCTTTATCGTATTTGCACCACGTTATTCTAATTTTTCCTGTTTTTCGTTTAACTTTATGGCTGAAAATTTTTATTTATTTTTCTCTTAATTTCACAAAAGTATTCTTTTCATTCTTAAACTTATTTCTTAATTTCTCATAGCTGTTTTCTTTATTTTTGTAAAATTTGTAGTTTTTCTCATAGTTGTACAATTTTATTCTCGTTGAATTTTGATTTTTTTTTTTCCTTATAAGACGTACAGATATTCAAAAGGTTGTAAAGTTGAACTTCCTGATTGGTCAACTGGTGTAAGTCCAATGTCATTTTGGAAGCTCCAGTCTGAAAAGCCCCGCCCATCTTTGAACGCTCCCTAGAGCGGCGGAGCTCGCCCCGGGACACTTAGGGCAGCAAGGTGAGGTAAACCGGCCCCCGGGCGGGACGGGGAGGCAGCCTGCTGAACCTTATATTTCTTTTTTCCCTTTTTTATGGAGGCAATAATTAAATAAAAGCTAAAGCTAAACCAACACTAGGCGTAAGGAGGGCCTTCTATATCCAAAGAGTATTGGAAACAGGAAGTGATGTCAGAGACGGGATGCACTCTTGTACTCATCGTCCACAACTTTTCCAAGAGGAGCAAACCACAACCTGCAAACGTGGAAAACTTTCTCTCAAATGTAGAAGAATTGAACAAAAAGAGGAAAGTTAATTAAACCAAATTTCTGTCTATTTTATACCCTTTTTGAGGAGGCGTCCTCTTTGCCTCCACATCCCTCCCACGTCACCTCGCCGAGACCCATCTGTGTCTAGAAGAAAGTATGATGAAACCACCAAACAATGAGCGAACGTAAAGAACACAAATGTGGCGACGCGTTTCTTGAAGGTAAGCCATTTCCATGCAGGTTAAGAGCTTAGCAGCGACACAGCACTATTCATATCAGCCTACCATTATGATGCAAATGATAACAGCGGTCCCTGGCTCTCTCCTCTCCATCTTTTTATGCACTTTATAGCGCGAGCAGCTGCAGTACCGAGCACACACACACGGTAAAATTTACCCAGCTCTATTGCTTATCCCCTTTGTTTGAGCTGATTGGATCTGCGGCAATCACATGTTTACTCAGAGCGCTATCTCTTTGAGAAAGCGCCGTCACGGGTAGTGGAGAGTAACATTTGCCTCTTTTTGTATTTTCGCTTTATTTTGGAGATGGGCACGCACACACGCTCTTTATGTATATATGGTAATAAGCTGGCTAACACGGTTTCACACTGTTTGTTTCTGAAAATGATGCAACTTGCCAGACATCCTTTTTTTTTTTCTGCTGATGTTCACAGTTTCCTTTTCTTTTCTTTTTTTTTCCCTTTCTCAGGGCGGGCATTTTGGAAGGAGCGAATGGGAGACGGGAAGAGCGGAGGGAGGCGTGTGTTCAAAAATTCACAAAGGTTTTGTAATAAATGCGTCCATGACAATAAAAACAAAAACATTAAAGGGAGAAAAGACATGTTTCTGTGTTAAACAATTAGTGCTGCAGCATTAGAGGCGATCAGGAGGAGACAAAAGCGCTGCAGCGGCAGGGGGTTTACCCCAGACACAAAGACACAAAGACAGATGCTCTGCAGCCCAGCCAAGCTGCAGCACCACTCCGGTTCGGCGGTTTGGAAGCTCGGATGGATCTTTGGGTTTGTTCTGGGGAGACTGTGAGCTGCAGTTTGTCTACGTCATCAGCTCGTCTGGATAATTAAACTCATTTGTGACCACGAGCCACCAGACATCCACGACAAAAACGCAGCATTTAAAACTTCCGCAAAAGTTACCGCCCCCTCCTATTTGATGGCGAGAAAAGGTGCTTTTGCCTGCGTAAATATTTAGGACTTTCCAAACCTGCGTGGCCTCCGTTGGTAAAGCAGCTGCTTTTTTTAGCCAGAATTATCGAAATGATCTTTTTTCTGAAACCAGCAGTCAGATTCAAGCTGGTCTTCTGCTAGAAGGACCTTGAACCGATTTTTCCTGTGTTTGTGTCTTCTTCAGCATTTGCTGGTAATTAATGTTCATAATTAACGGCAACAGGCAAGCAGCCCCACACCATCACACTACCACCACCATGTTTGAGTGTTAATTCAATAAAGTTCATTGTGACTACAAAGTTAACTAAGTTCTTAAGTTATTTTTTCTCAGACACGGTTTGTGTTTGTCAACATACTTTACATGTTTTGGTGGAATCACTTCCGCCTTCGTCAGAGTCGTCATCAGGTGGTGGTGATGTGACGTCTTTAAAAACAGATGATTCTGACGGGGCGGAGTCACCTGTCAGACTTTGACAAGTGACTCCGCCCCTTGATGTCAGTTTTATTGCTGGAGGATGTTGCTCCAGGTGTGGGAGAGCAGTAAGGCCACCTCATCCCGGTTCATGGAAGTGTGGGCTCGCTTTGGTAACCCCACCGCTTCCATGATCCATCTGCGGTGTCTGTTGTCTTCAGTGTGGAGAACTTTGGCCTTTTCCCAGTCCAGGATCTAGTTTTCCTGGTTGCAGTGGTCCGTTATGGCGGATTTCAGATTTTCTTGAACTGCCTGTTGTCGTCTGGCTCTTGTCAGTATTTTCTTTGTTTCCTTTTCGCATTCTTTTTGATGTTCTGTTTTTCTTGTGATGAAGGTGCGTCCTGTTTCTCATTTCATGAATGACGTTGCATTTCCTATTTTGCTTGATCTTGTCTTTAGATGATCCAGTAGTTGCCTGAGTTTAACTGGGGGGCTGATGTGATGTTTTTTCATGGCCCTTTGGATGCGTTCTGTTATTCCTCTGATGTACGGCATTGCGACCATTCCTTTGTTTTCTGTCTTCTTTGTATTTCCTTGTACTTCCTCTGCTCCACCTGTTTTTGTCCCTTTTTTATATTACCAGCGGACAAAGGCAGAACCACAGTCACCCTGGACGCAGAAAAATGAAGGTTATTGACCGCGTTTTGGCGCCGAGCTTCCAAATGGCTGTAAAGAGTGTCTCCCATGACAAATTAAATTGAACTAGGTCAGAGGTCAGGCAAACCGATTTTGTTTTGTCGAGCGTCTTGCAGAGTCTGTGTATAAATGTTAATGTCTCTCTGTAAACGTTTACGTTGTTCTAAATGTGGCGTTTGCCCGTTTCGCCACCAAAATGGCGGGCAGTATGTGGGTCAAAGGTCATCTCCAGAATGATCTTTAATCTATGTTTGGATGTGTCTGACATGGTTAAGGGGGTTTTTACTGAAAAAAGGGTCAGATGCCTCCCATAAGCGCTTTCAATAATTCAGCGGAAAGCAGGTGTTTGGCACCACTGCGAGGTCATCGCTTGGGGGGGGGGGGTTACTGTAAATGAAATGATGGGAAAAATGTACATTTATTATACATAAGGCAAAAAAAACTGATTTTGTCTAACAATGTGGAGCAAACAGAACTAGTTTGCACTAAATCAAAGTCCAAACTTCAACGAATTTAACAACAAATCTAGAAATATGATCTATGTATCTGAAAATATTTAGGATTAGAAATGTAATTAGTGTGGGGGATTAAGATATAAAAACGAACTAAATTAGCGTTTATATGCGAGAATACACATATGTTCAGATGTTTCCATGAGCGTATTTACCTCTTTACACGCGTGTAGGTAAATACATACATGTAGGTCCTGTATGTCTGACTCTGAACCCTGTTGCTGTCCTGGTTCCTCCTGGTATGAACAGATTCCCAAATACTGTTTCCTCCCAACTCTTCCTTAAGTTGAATTTTACTTAATAAAGTATTAGTTGATTGTGTGTGGAAATGGAGGGAGGGGGTGGGTAAAGGGGGGACTGGGTTTCTCATTTTTTATTGATTGATTAATTCATTGTCTGATTCTAGTTTTAATTGTAAAGCGCCTCGACTTGCACAAGTATAAGAAGCCCTTTTTTTAATAAATAAAGTTTGATTGATTGTTATATGTGTGTATTTAAAACTGAAAGTGTCCTCATTAGAACAGGGCTACAGATGGAGGGTGTTCAGTAATAAACTTGGTCTAGGACACAGTGTGAATTTATAACTTTTTAATGTTATTATTTTTTTCTATCTTTCCTTCTAAAGTAAAGTGAAACATCATCATCATCATTAGAGGATAATGGCTCTCGCTGCACATCTGAAGTATCAGAGCTCCAGAATCATCTTTGAGACCCCTCATATTTAGGTTTCCGCTTTATAACCACATAAACCTCAAGAAGGTGACGTCAATTCATATCAGGGTGGAACATCAACGTAGTAGACCGCTTGGCAAACCTGAAGACAGGAAATGTCCGTGTAGATTTCTTTTTTCTACATGCATGCTGTGGGCAACAGGTCCTTGTGAACGCTAACACAACACATGAGGTTGAAGTAGGCATGTCGTACCGATTTACTCATCACGTGCACACCCCCCGTGCGTGCAGCATTGGTGCGCGTTCTCTCTCTGCATGTGACTTCTATTACCCTTACGAATACTTCACAACACACTTACCCCACGCACAACGTTCCATAATCACGACGTCCCTCTGGGTTGTCGCACGAGCCTCAAGGGGACTAACTACAAACAGCCCCCCTGAACGGATTCTTGTGACCAACCAGCAAATGTCACCTCAGTAAGCACACAGGTGTGCCTTGCGTTGGCGTTTCGCCCCGAGGTTCGTGTTTGTCTGTGTGCGTACGTTTGTCGTTTCAATCAAAACACGGTCTTTTGTTTCAGGACCGTAACAGGTTTAATTCAGCCCGGTTTGTGACATCTGAGCCCGCCCTGCGTGAACCGATGCGGGTCATTAAAGGATTCTGCGGGCCGGCGTTTGGAGTGGGCCCTTCAGCCTTAACCGTCTGTCATCGTAGCGATTACGCCTCGCTTTCGACAACAGCTCAGAACGACATGGAAAGGAAGGGACGCTGGACCTCCTGCTGCCTGTGTGGTCACTCTCAGTTTTCAGTTCCAGTTTGCTCCAAATGTGTGTGTGTTCGCTTAAGGACCCCCCCCCCCCATCCAGTGGCGTCTACGGCGTACATCCGACTCAATGGCTCCAGTGTTCGTTGGTGTGTGTGTGTGTCTGCGTGTGGGTGTATGACTATGGCACTTAACCCTGTGACCGGCTGGAGAATGATCTCCACAGAAATCGTGGCTAAGCCGGTCACCCCCCCCCCCCCACTCCTCCACGGTGTGTGTTACCACCCCAAGAGAGGCCAACAAGCTCACGCACACACAGGCAGACACACAAGCGTTTTCCGTGTTCTTCAAGGCGGGCGGTGGTGGCGTACGGCCCCATGTTTAGACTCTGCGTCTTTGTTCGTCCCTCATGGCGCCTCCCATACCTGCATATGAGGGAGGAAGTCTCTGCTGTTTCCACTTTAAAGCCAGGAAGTGTTTGATTCCCTCGGCTTCCGCGGCTCCTAAAAGCCCATTTCATCGGAGTCTGCAAACCTCAGAGTGACAAAACGCTTTTATTGCCGCAGTCTGCGTCCTCTTTGTTGTGGGCTTTGATTAAACCTGCCGATGGCTCTGTTGAGCCCCGCCGCTGCACGCACACAACAGGAACACCTGCCGGTGCCCCACGAGTCACAAACCCAGACGGGTGTCCTGTTGGTCCGTAGAATCTGCAGGTATGGCTCGACCTGCAGTTCAGCTGTTCGGTTTCATCTTAATATCTCAGAAGAATTCACTTCATATATACTGTTTGTATCGTTGCCTTAAACGTGTAAACTGTAAACTGAGGAAGGAGGGCCGCGTTTGATTTCTTTTTTATTTTCTTCATCTCTTAACTAATTTTCAAACACTTGGAATAGAAGGAAACCCAAATATTGAACAAAGACTTTTGGCTGGATTTAACCCTTTAACACCACAGCTCTAGCTTACATTCTTTCGGCTACCGTAACTCTGAAGCTGAGGGTGTATTCAGACAGGAAATATCTGTGTGTCCGGACCGAGTCCGCTTCATTTGGCCCAGATCGAGCAATGAACCTTGCATTTGTTCTGTATTCAGGGGAGTTTCCTGTTCTTGACCAAGGCTTGTCAACAAAACCATGTGACTAAAGATCTCTTCAGTCATTGGCCAGGAACTACGAGGGCGGGTCAAAACAACTTGAGGTAGAAATTATGGAAGTCCAGGGCTTTCCAGTCCTTGGCAGGATAGTTCACTGAATCTCACTTTATATTTCGCCGACCAATTGGGAGCGTCAGGTACAACACTTTTATCTGGTGGAGGCAAACTGGCAAGAAGACGACTAAGAAGCTACGCTGATAAGTATTTATTACATATAAATTGTCGGGAAAACAGTGAGAAACAATGTGTATCACGGTAGAAGTTGTTTTAACGAGCCTGAATTCATCCGACCACGTTTCAGTGAGTTGCTGTGTCTCATCGTTGTGCTGTTAAGGCATTGTTTTGAGAGAATTCTGTTAAGGAACTACAAGGTAGCTTTTAGGATGACGTCACAGCAGCGCCGCCTGCATTGGTCAGAATGGTGATTCTGACCAATAGAATGAGTAACAGCTGTGCATTTCTCTATATAAGTCTATAAAGCTTCTTGGAGCCAGCAGGTACTTCCTGTTTGGAGCCCCAGGGGGGAGGGGTCACTCAGTCCAGTTCTCAGATACAGTCAATGGGAAAAGCAAGCAGCAGAAGGCTATTCAGTCCTGATTAAGATTAAAACTTTATTTCTTGTGGACTACTTTTCTATAAATTCTGCAAACTTTCCCCCCAGTGTTTTATGTTGCAGCAGACTTTTCCTGTTCCTTCACTAATCAATAAAAAAGTCTTCTCTGCTGTTGCTGATCTATAATTACCAACCAGGAGTCTGCAGCTGACTGAGACCTTCTCTTTCAACATCGTAACCCAACTCTCCATTGATACCTTGTTAACCTAGAGCAGCTCAGGGAGCCCCAACCCCACCTTCTAACCTACGCCCTCCTGAGGTCAGATGACTGACACTTCGACAGCCAGACGCCCCCCCCACTCTCTGAGGATGGGTGCTTATCTGCCGCAGAGGGTCAAAGAGCTGTCAGACGTCTGAGCCCAGTGTTGTGTGTGTTTAAGTAAAGTGATATGCTTGCGGCGTGATGCTTAGCTAAGGTGATGTGTTAAGCTGGGACCAGCGCCATGGCAACAAGGACATCCAGCCGCATGTGTTAAAGAGTCGTGAAATCACGAAAGTTTAGATGACTGTAGTTTGGGAAAAGGAGATCCAACCGGTTGCTTCATGCAGGACTTTTTTTCCAACATCAGCAGTTGTTTGTCAGACCTGACCTGCATTTCCATGTCCAGATGCTCCGCCCACACCTCCACAGCTCCATCAGATACTTGACAGTTACATCCGTGTGACACTGTGGCTCAGAATGTTTGCAAAAACAAGGTGTAAAGAGCTCAGAACTGGAGTCCATTCAGCAAAAGCAGGGTTTTCTTTGTCTGAAGACATTTGATTTGGTGCAATTGTGTTTCCATGGTGCCAAAATTTAAGTCCAGCCAATAACCTGTATCATGCTGCTCAAAGTATTTAACTTTATTTACTTTTTTAATCACTCTAGATGTATTTGAGGCGGTAAAACCCCTCTCTACACACATGAACATTCTCACACTCCTCTCTCTTGTTTAAACTCTCAAAGTACAAACCTGAGTAGTAAAATAAGATCAGTGTTATAGAATCAAAACCTATATTTATATGTGCTTCCCCATTCACCCACACCAACCTGAAGCCACCAGGAGAATTGTGGAGTTCAGAGTTTGACACTTCAGCAGATAGGTGAAAACTGAACCTGCAACCTTCCAATCAGCTGTGAATTTTGAGTTTTGAATGTGCAAGCGTGAAACGAGCGTTTTGACACGTTTACATAGACTTTACATTGGAACAGGCTGCTTGAACTTTCGATGCTGAGGGCAGTGTGAACGTAGTTTAAGGCAGTGGAGACGGCATCACTGTGTATTTGAATGTGTGTGGGTGAATGGGACTGACTGTAAAGCACTTTGGGCCTCAAAGGAAGATAGAAAAGCGTTATAGAAGTATATAGCATTTACCATTTATGAAGAATTCACTCAAAGGGCTTATATCATACTGAACCTTTCAGAGTTAACTATATCCATACACCAGTATAAGATCATATATTACCTTTGGCCCTATAAAAAACAATGAAAAAAGAGTTATTTTCACAACTCATTTTTCCAACCCGGAAGTAAGACAACTTGATCTCTGAAGCTCCGCCTTTCTCTCCATGTGGGTTCATGACATTTCACCCACGAAAGCATAGAACATCCGAACTTTTACAAAGATGGATGTGTAGATCGTCCATTTAAAAAGAAAGTGTTTAGCCGATCACCGCTAGCTCCACTGAGAAAGTGGGCGTGTCTGTTAGCCTGGGGGCGGAACTGGCACCACAGACTCTTTCTGGAAGGGGCTGTTCCTTACTTTGTGATGTCACAATGTGAGGACCCACTCATTTTCGTGGATTGGGAGGGGCTGATGCTCAGAGAGCAGGTTTTAGAGGAATACTCGCAGATGCATGAATGGATCAAAATACAGCTTGGGATTATATATAGTGAGGAAAGAACATTATGATCCAATTAAAAGCTCAATAAAGTTCATTTTGCATGTCCTGTAAAATGCAATCTAGGAGTCGTGTTAAGCAGTTCTAACTTCTGATGGTTTGGAAAGTAACTTGCACAGCAGTGTTAGTAAGTTTCATGACTGCAGAGACGTCTGCTCACTTTGATGCTTCCAACATAAACCAATCCGACTGTGATGAGTTTATGCACATCAGCAGCAGGAAATTCCATTTCTTCTTTGACTTTGACTATCAAGACTGTCACTATAAAAAGGTGAACCTGTCAGTAAAAGCTGCTCCCCTTTTTTGTTTTTGTTTTCTCAGTCGTGTTTGACGGCGTCCACCTCTGCTCTTTTTGCAGCACGAGGACGCTGCATTTCATTCCTGACCTTCTCACTTCCCTCATGGTGACTGAGACCCATTCAATCCCATTTCTGATGCATCAGTGCTGACTGGCTGCAGACGCCATACTGCTACGTTCCATTCTTCCGCACCGTCTCCCGATCCATTTTGTGCCACACAAAAAAAAAAGGTGCTGGCGTTCTGATCTTGGCTGCGTGCTGATGACGCTCTTATTGCTCTGATATTTCTCAGCTTAATGAAATCTGCTCTGCCTCGCACTGATGGAACTCTGTTAACTTTGATCTCACAATTAAGTCTGCGTGAACAGCTAATAAAGCATAATCTGCCCTGTATCTGCTTGTCTGCGCCCGAGGCTCGGGGGGCCTTTTAGCATATCTGCGCCGCTGCTCCTGACTGACACTTTGTTGCTCTCGGCTGCAACAGTGACTTATTTTATCACGCCCCAGATAATACAATCAAGTATTAAGAAGCTGAAAATCAAACCAGATCTGCATCAGTGGAGTGGCAGATGAGTGGCAGATGCCTGCAGGGCTTCTAGTTGTTCAAGTTTTTATCCCTTTACTTTTAAGCAGCTCCCCTGAACTGAAGGATGAAAGGAGGAGGCAGACTGTTTTTTTTTTTTGCCATCTCCTCATTTGTGCAGTTTGGAAACATTTATGCCACATATTGTTCATTACCGAAGCGCTGGCGTCACTCCCGACCTCTTGATCCCTCTCATAACCTTTACGTGCATTTGGTTGATCAGACGGAACAATGGGCCAAAGCAAGATTGGTGCTTTAGGATAAGAACAAAGTGAAATTGCAGTCCAGGACCGAATCCACGGACAGACGGTAGCAGTTTGGTTCTGGAGAAGTGATAAGGAATGTTTTCCACATGAGTTTGCTGCTGATTGGAGCTGCTGTTGTCCTCTCCTTCTAACCTCACAGTTATGGACATGGGCCAGATCTGCAGACCTGGTCGACTCTTGATGTTTGAGTCCTGTTTCCTCTTAAATTTGTATTTCTTTCCAGGATCAAACTAAATCCTGAACTAAATCAAAGTCCTTCCTGTTTCAGCAGAGGCATAAAGAGACTTATCCAAATGCACTTTCAGCATTCAGTGTCCACACCGATTTGTCGCCGCCTGACACTAGCGCATGTCCACCAGCCACAGTTAGAAAAGTCTTGGTGTGAAATGTTAAAGCGGTGCAAATCTGGTGAATTTTGCTTTCACAGCTCTATTCTGATAAATTAAAGGCCTCTCCAGAGGCTCCACTCAAACACGGTGTACCCCAGGGCTCTGTTTTAGGCCCTCTTTTATTCTCGCTTGAACCGCTGCCATTGGGGTCCATTTGTAGGAAATTTAATGTGTCGTTCAACTGATATGCTGATGACATCCAGATCTATGTTTCTTTCAAATCTGGAGGAGCTGAGGGTCTTGACAATCTACAGAGGTGCTTAGCATACGTCAAATCTTGGATGGAGCTTAACTTCCTCTGTCTGATGAAAAATCTGCTTTGATCTTCTCCAGACTGGACTACTGTAACTGTGTACAGTGGCATTGACCGGTCTCTGCTCCGCCGGCTCCAGCTGGTTTAAAATTCAGCGTCCCACCTGTTAGCCAGACGTTGCGAGCATATTACTCCAATATTGCACTCTCCTCACTGGCTGCCTGTGTCTTTTAGAATTGCTTTTAAAAAAATTTCACTTCTGATTTTACCACAACTGCTATTTTCTCCTTGGTACATCCATGAGTTAAAAGCGTGAAGTAGGAGCCCTTGCAGACCCTGTGGTCCTCTGATACGGGCCTTTTGGTTATTCCAAAAGTCAGAACTAAAACTTACAGCAAGGCCTCATTCAATAATTGTTTTTTTTTTTTTTACTTTAAGGTGAAAATAAGTCATCTGTTGCTATTCATGTTTTTAAATGACAACTTGCTGTATTGAAAAAATGAAACATTTCTTGATACTTAAATGTTTATAGTCCACCACTCTAAAAAAGTCTGTATCAAAATTCAGACAGTTGGTATAAATAAGGAGCTTTTTTCCTGAACACTCATGTCAATATTTTTGTATTTTAAACTTTGTTGTGAGCGAAAATGTATCTCATGAAAAAATCATGTTGTTTTTTTGTGTGGAATTTACCAAAAATTTCAATTCCAAATCCAATTGAATTTTATGTCAGTTCTATGACGTAGTGGACTTTAAAGGGTTTAAGATTTTGTGATTTTCTTTCGTTTTCTTAACTTCAGCTGTTTTAATTAAACAGGGATAACATAAGCCTCACATAAACCAATTTCAGTTTTCTCTGTGTTGTGCTGTTTTTCTGGATATTTTTCTTTTAAAAACTGTAAAACTTTTAGATCAACTTAATCTCAGTTAACTGTGATTTTTGCTGAAAAGGAAAATGGTGTTTTTTGGTGTTTTTAACATGTTCTTGTAGCTTTTTATTGGTGACGGAGGACATGGATAAAATTATTTAGGTTTAAAACTGCGTTTCTGAGTATTTCTTTATTTAAATCATGTTGGGTCAGGAGCAGAGGAAGAAGCTCGGGTTTGCAACTGCTGTTGGTAAGCCAAAGTCATGGAGGTATTTTTGTGCCATTATTCCAAGCAGGACCCTCGCTGTTCAGTGTAAAAAGTTTAAAAAAAATCTGTGTGCTCAAAATTTAGCTTGCACTTAAAACAGAAAAATGCACTCAAGAGAAATTCTCCTTGCTGGAACCTTGCACCATGTGACAAAAGTGCCACAAAAGTCAGCCAATCACAGACCTGGACACGAAGGTGATGCTGATTGGTCAGAAACTCTTCCTGATCCTGTCTATGAGCTGATTGGAGGAATTTAGTGGCACAATTGTGATGTTGCCACATAAGGAGAGAATTTCTCTTGAGTGAAAGTTAATTTGACTGCACATATTTTAAGTTTCAAGAGTAAAATTGTTTTGCTTGAAATGATTTTTGAGTTTCAAGTGCAAAATCAGTTTTGAGCGCACAACATTTTGTGGACTTTTTTTGCACCAAACAGAGACAAAAATCCCATCAACTTGTAGACAAATAAATCCATGAACGTCCTCATTTTCTTTGCCCAAGCTGACACTTGGCTCAAAACTGTACAGCTGGATATCCCCAATATTTTTCTCTGTTTTTTAATGCTATTGTTAGCTGAGGACTGTGAGGCGCTATAAGCTAGCGGGACAGAGTGTAAACAAAGGACTGATGGGAAATTAGTGGAGCCAATTTGAGTGGCAAAAGTCCCGCCCACAACTCGGAGGCAAATTTCTGATGAGCTGCGCTGCAGAAAAAACACCATCTGTTTGACTAAAAATGGCATAATCTTGGGTAAAAGACCACTGGGGAAAAATATAGCTGAAGTGGGCCTTTACTTTAATTCTTAAAGTCTAAAAAATGCATTATTGTCATTTTTGTCTATACAGTAAATGTAGTGTTTAGATATTTAATAATAAAGATATTTACCTCTAAACATTAACCAAACCCTCATTATGGCTTTTTCACTTGTTATTGTTCTGGTTTTGACAGCTCAGCTTAACTGTGTGGTTTTCTTGTGTAACTTTTGCCAGTTGTGTAACGGGAAACAGTTTTGGTAAATTGACACCGTTTGTGACAGAACTACCCATTTCTGATGCCAGGTTGTATTTCCATTCCACTTTGTGTCAGCCCTTTAAATCTGTGAGCTGCTCTCACCGTCTTCCTGCTCCCCGGTCCAAATGAAGACGCTCTCATTTGCATGTTTTCAGTTTCTGTCGTGAAACAGTGAAATTGTGAATAGAAAAAGGCGCCTCGTGGTTTGCTGCACACCAACTGTTTCTGGGTTTGCAGTTGCTGATTTCCTTTCAGCACAAAAAAAAAAAAGTGAAAAGACTGACCGTTCTTTGCTGGATTTACAAAACAAACAAACAAAAAAAACAGCAGTTGTTTTGCTGGAGAACATTTTTGTGAAGCAACACTTTCAGTCACCCACGAACTGCTGCTGCAATCTTCCTGTACTTTAGTCCCCGGCGCAGCTTTTACTCAGCCACTCCGGAGATGACTGGTTCATGCTGGTAACTGAAATTTGATGTTTAGGATTAACCTGGTTTTTAGTCACAATACCTAGAAGTTTGTGCCAGAGCAAGAGTCAAAGCTGAAGCATGAAAGAGGCGCCGGTTCCTGTGCGACGCAGAATCCAGCTCAACCCGACACAACAGAGAAACTTGAAGGTCAGTGTCTGTTAACAGCAAAGACTTCTCATGGAAGCTGGTTTCCTGCAGGGAACGTGAACTTTTATTTGCTATAAAACTCTAATAAGATATTGGAAAGTCCAAAAAAATTATCCCTTTATTATTTTAAAAGGCTCACAAACTGTGGCCAAATGCTTATAGTGTTCATATTTGATAAGACTACAGACCCACACAGGAGAAAATTGTACTTTTGGTGTTTTGAACAATTTTTTCTAATGATGGACATATATAGAGAAAGTAAAATTAAAATTACATTTTTTGAGTGTTTATTCAGCCGTTCAGACTAATTTTTTTTTTAAAGATCGTATTTATGACGCACAAAATTTGCTGGATGGGGTACAGTCTCCATGCTCCCCCCTTTCTGATCATCCACCTGCAGACTAACAGATCCATGACCATCTCTGTTCTCCTCGTTTGAATTGAAATATCTGGATCAGAACGGCTGGATGGATCTGACATTACTGCCATTTTTGTTGTGCCGCTAATGTTAGGTTGGGGGTGTGAGGGGCTGTAAACTAGCAGGAGAGGGGGTCCCGTCCTCAACTTATAGGTGAATTCCTTATGAACTCCTGCCGCTCTGCAGAAAATATGTCCCAATAAACTACACAGGGTTTTGGATTTTGGCTAAAAACTGCAAAATCAATTTTTAAATTTACTGGGAACGTTTTTAGAATAATTCGGAGTGGGTCTTTAAAATAAAAATATTTGTCAGAGTATTTATGTCAAAAAATCGGTCCAAATTATTTTAAATTGTTACCTGCAGATCTTAGAACCTTTGGATCTGCTGGTGACTCTTGAAACTCACATAAGATTTTTGTGAGGCTCATTATATCCAAGTTTGATCTTTCTATAAAGAAAAAAAATCCTGTTTGGCAGATAAAAATGTCTCCAGTGACGTGAAGTTTTCTTTGAGGTTTCTTTCTTTGTCGGGTGATGCTGCAGTTTTCTGAAACAAATTACTTTCTGTGAAAAAAAAAAACCAACTAAAAAAGTACCAAGGGCGCCATTTACAGATCGGTGGGAAACAACAGGTTAGCCTAGTGAGGAGGCTAGCTGGGAATTCTACTGTATTTGAATGTACATTTCTAATTTTTGTCATTTAAAATAAATAAATAAGTACATGTTTATTTATTGTTGATTGATGGTTCTAAATTGACCCTAGGTGTGAATGTGTGCTGGGGCGGGGCCCTGCAGTAGACTGGTGACCTGTACAGGTGTAGCTGGTGTAGCTCCAGCAAACTCATGACGTAGAAAGGGATTCAGTGGGTTCTGAAACTGGATGGATGGATGGATGGATGGATGGATGGATGGATGGATGCATGGATGGATGGATGGCATTTTTCTACCCATGTGTCGAAGTGTCCTAGGGCAAGACACTAAACCCCACATTGCCTCTGGTGGCTATGGCCCCAGTGTTCGGCAGCAGTGTTTGAATGGTTGTGTTTATAGGTGAACAGGAATGTGACTGTAAAACATTTTGGGTCTTCTAAGAAGATAATAAAGCGTGATATAAGTATACGCCACTTAGACTACAGTCCCGTATACCAAAATGCCACCGCAGAGCGACATGGATGCTAGTTTTTTGGCACATTAGGCACGTGGCCGCACGGTAGTGTTTGTAATCGGGAGGCGAATGTCACATTTGTACATACCGCACGGTCACCGCTGTGTCTTTAAGAAAAGGTCATAGTGACCAGACAGTTTCTTGACATCAGCCAGTGGCCGCCCGGGCCCATTTGGAAGTCGCAGGTGGGCGGTCCTATGACAGGGGGTTGGTTGGCAGGAAGGCAGGAGTGTGATAATTGACTAATGGGGGTCTCCAAGGTCCCCAAATTCGTCTGATGATTGGTTGAATTCAGATTGCCACCCTACAGCGCCCACCCCCCCCCCCCCCACTGCCACCGTCTGATTGTGGTTGGACCGCTCGGACCTTTGTTCTGGAGCGCTGGGTTTCTTGGGAGGCGTGTTGTTTCAAAATGAGTAGATTTAAAAATTGTCAGGACTGAATGTGAGCTCAAAATCTGAGTTGCGAATGACCAGTGGTCCAGAATGGCCCACTTATGCCCCCGGTTACACCTCTGGGCTAATGGACGTTATATGGGCGTTATGTGGACGTCCGCCTTCCAATCACGCCATCCAATCAGAGCAACTGCTGGCCGGCTGCCACCGATTTCGTGATGGTTTCATCCACGCCTGACGGCCGCCGTCAGCATTCTTGACCACGCCAACGAGTTTTCAAAAAACATGGGGTGGCGGCAGCTAATCTTGAAGATTCTGTGGATGCCTCTCCATCGGAACGTGACCGAGGCCTCGCCAGATGACACTTTGAGACTCGCCAAGTTCACCTGCAGCATCCGACCGCCTGCTACCAACGTGAAGGCGCGCCGTGGCCAGGCGGCGCTGCTCGTCCGTTAAGCTATAGTGTTCATGTTTGTTTGAATAATGAAATTGGAACGACTTACTGGCTAAATCAGCTTTTGAAACCCACAGAATGTTGACACTGATGCCTCATCCAGACGGTTTGAAATCTGGGACACCAACGCTGCAGACGACGTCCACTGAGATTTTCACAACATCTCTCACTTATTGTGAGTATTTAATGTCGGTAACTTTCTTTCAGCTGCTCAAGCAGAGCCTTTTTCCTCCTGAAATCTCCATAAAACATATTGCTTATGCGGCTAATTCTTGAAACAAAGTCCCGACCTTTCATCAGATGTGTCGACGGAGACAGAACTTTTCCCGCCTGAGAGCACGTCTATCTGCTCTGCCTGTGGATCTCCTATCAATTCTTTTTAAAACATCAGCTTTTCAGTAGCTGGTAGGAACACGAAGGGAAGTTTTTAAATACTGGTTTTTTTTTCCCAAAGATGGGCCTACAGCATGATCTGCAATTACATTGCTCAAAAATGTTTGCATATTCAATATAATGGAAAAAAAAGGAAGCAGGGCTCCTGGATGTGACTTAATTTAAACAGCCCTCATAGGCACCATGCGAACTCTACAACAATGTGCTGCAGAGAGATACCTTATTAGTCCTATTATCATTATTCCTCCTGATCAGACTCCCCACCCCCCATCCCCCGCGCCAGATTGTCGTCCCTCACCTAACTTTTCCCTTTTATCGTGCAAACACAGACCGAACGCCGCCTGCAGACGCGCTCCGCCTGGGAAGGAAGTTGTGGAAATAACACTGCGGCCGCCGATGCCAGGACCGGCGGAGGGAGAGTGGGCCTGCTTCTGACAGACGTGGCAGGCGTGGGGGAAAAAGATGTGTGGAATTAATGAGGCCAGGTGATGGAGGAAGGCAGCCAGGCGCTCCGGCCTGCCTGCAGTTCACCTGCAGAGCTGCTCGTCTGAAAACCCGCCTGCATCTGCATCATCACTTGGCTGAAGGCGACTTAATTAAAACTAACAAGCAGTGCATCGACGGCATGCTGACGCCGAGGGGGGGGAGGGGGGCAGCTTTGTGCATGCAGGTGAAGCACACTGTTGATTTAAAAAGTGAAGGCTGGCTGACTTCTGACAGCATGGCTATCAGGAAGTAGATGAGTCTTCCTCATCCCCGGAGGAGATGAAGAAGACGCATCTTTAAATGGCTGCAAATATCTAAACCTTTACAAGATTCAAACGTCTACCTTTAATATTAAATCCCTTTTTATTTTCTGTCTCTTCACAACAGTAAATGACCCCGGGGTGTAAACACTTCCTCCAAATGGATGAGTTTTAAATCAGAGCCTCAGCAGCTGCTTTTATCAACATGGATTTAGTTTGCAGAAAGACTCACTGAAGTCTTTTTCTAGATGAGATTATAAAACCTGTTTATTGAATTTGTTGAAAAAATTGTGATTTAAAAAGTACATATTTACTTTTATGACTTTAATTATCTAAATTCCAAACCTTGTTTTGCAGGTTTTTGTCTAAAATCTTCTGATTTTTCATGAATTTGATGTTGGAGCAGGTGTTGTTTTTTGTCTTTTATGAATGTCAGTGACATTTATAAAATATATTTAAAACATGATTCTGATTTTAATTTATTTTAGTTTGAAGGTCAGATTATAAATGTCTTCATTCTGGAATTAAAATCTATATTCAATAAGGAAAGAGAGTTCAAATTTAATCTGAAAGTTCCTTGTGAAGGAGAAGTGCTATCTTGATTGAAGTGGAAGATTAACTGAATTTTAAATCAACATAATCTGACAGTCCTGGGATTAAAAAAGTTCTAAAGAGATAAATAAGGTTTGATTGGGAATGAGGTCAAAGTTCTTAATTTAATCTATCAATTATTATTTTTTTGGTGTCACATTGGTGACACATTGAAGCTCAAAATGTTGGTTTTAATCTTTAAATGATCTGAGATTATTTTGGGATTCACACCTGTAATCCGTGAAAAAGTCAGATTTTAGTAATTTCATTTTCTTTTCCAAACTCAGTTTCTTTGCTGAAAAACAAAATTTTCTCTCAAGTTTGATGTTTTGGTCAAATGGGGGGGGGGGGGGGGGTGATGCTGAGTAACGGTAACTGTAACGGACTACTTCAGCCTCGCGGCCTTTAAGCTGCGTGACTTTGTGACGACCTTTGCTAACCCCCCTCCCATCCCCACTGCCCCCCACCCCCCAGCACTTGCTTCATTCGCAGTAAATGGAAAAGGTTTAGCGCTATCGCCGTTGCCATAGCAACCATCGGAGAGCCCCCCTCTCCCCCCACCACCCCTCAGCAGCCTCCTCCAGCGGAGAAGAAATGAGTTCTGAACAGGCGCGAGAGAGGCAAGGATTAAACATGATCCCGCGCGGACGGACTGTCAGTCAGACCCCCCCCCCCCCTCTCTCTCTTTCCCTCTACCCCCATGAAGGGCAAATAATTCTTCCACAAGCATTTTTTTTTTTTTTTTTTTGCTTTGGAGCATAGTTGATCAAAAGGGATAATAAATGACCCCCCCTCCCTCTTCTCTGTACCCCCCCCCTCCATCCAGGCTCGGTTCTGACTCCTGATGTGGTCGTGATGTTCCTGAGCCAAACAGTTGATGGTTCCTTTAATTAGCACGCGGAAGATTAATGACAAAGCGCGCGCGGGGGCCGCTCTGTTTCCACACTGAGACAAAACTGGAAGTGTGGCTTAAGGTAACCCCCCCCCCCCCCCCCATTAAAATGAGTGGCCTCTGCTGCAGATTTTCTGCTCCTCATTCTGCGTTTATCCCCTCAGACTGAAGCGCTTTCGCTCCTTTTCTCTGTTTATTCTCTCCGTGAAACAAAGAAAATCTAGATTCCTGCACGTGCGCGGACAGACGAATCTGTAAACAGTTTCCGGTCAGACTGACAACAAATTCTGCACCGATTTGGTTTTTAGATGCAAAATATTCCAACGTTTTTGGATTTAGTTTTAAATAAAAAATGTCAGTTCATTTTCACAGTTTTTGGAGCAAATCTGCAGAAATGATCAGAAGCTTAAAGCTAAAATAACTTAAAACAAATCGAATTATTGAAATCTGGGATTTGAAAATGTAATTTAATCTTTTAACCCAAACAAACTCGGTTCCTGATGAGAAAACAGTCTCATTCAGATGTAAATTTGAACCCTTTGGTCTCAGTGAACTTCAGCTTTTTGTGCGTAAATCTTATTTTTCCATAAAACTCATATTCTCAGGCCTTGTTGTTCATTGTTGTGGTTAAAACGCGCACAGGTTCACAGTTAAAGAGGAGCACGTGCCCCAGGAACCGGGTAATCACCTTACAGTAACGCAGTACTGGTGCCAGGCTGGCAGAGAGAGAGGGGGGGTGTTACTGCAATTCGATATTTGCCCCATTGCCATTTGAAGAAGGGGGGGGACCCGATAGCGGGGTAACTGACACCCCCGATCGGCCATGTAGCGCCACAAAGTCTCACGCAGGAAAACATGGATGTAAAACTCTCCAATTAATGACTTTTTGGTCTATTGTGCTCGCGAATGTCGATGTACGCGCACGCTCGTGTGTGACCGTAATACGGGGGGGGGGGGGGGGATCATAGACCACAAACAGAATGAAACAGAATCAACAAAAGTGTGTCATTATTAAAATAACAATAAAATAAAAATGCACGCGGCCCCCAGCACTGCTACCTGCAGAAGTGTGCGCGCGTGATGGTGGAGGGGGCCGCTGGGGGGAGGGGGGGGCAGGATGCATGATCAAAAGTGATTCTTTACGTTTGATAATAGTTTTAGTTTCAATAAAATTTTCGAAGACTTTCTGAGGTTTCGGAATAAATTCATGAGAGAACTGGGGGGAGGGGGCGAGGAGGATGGGGGGGGGGGGTGTCCATCCCCGGTTTGTTTGACATGGCGGCCTCCCCGGGTATAAAAATCCAGATAAACATCTGTTGGCGCTGCCAGGACGTTGGAAAATGAGGGATTGAGGGAGGAAGAGGAGGAGGACAAAAAAATAATGAAAAAGAAAAAGATGCAGGGAGGGGGTGGGGGGCAGTAGGGAGATGGTGATCAGCTAATTACAGCTGCAAATAAATTGCTCGTTTATCCTGATCACCCCCCACCCCACCCACCCCCTTCCTTTTCATCCTTACAAATAAAACTACAGGAATAATCCATCAATTTCATTATGATCAATATTATTGCCCCCCCCCTAAGAAAACACTTTACAATCCAATAATTAAAGAAAACCCCCTGGACCACGTATATAGAGATGGTGGTGGTAGGGGGGGGGCACTTCCTGATGGTTTTATACTAACAAACTAATTAAAGTAGATTTTTATTTGTATTTATCTGATCCCCCCCCCCTCCCTCCATCCCTCCTCCCGCACCTTTTTAAAAATGTTTTACCATTTTAGAAAGGGAGCATTTGAGGCCCCCCCCCCCATCAGATTCATTGTGATGTATTAGATGCAATAAATTATCCCGTGTAACAAAACATGGCGCGCTGAAAGGCTGATAATCTGCAGAGGGGAGATAAGGATTCATTATTCCGAATCATTATGAATCCGGCGTTGGCTCTGACTTCTTTCTTAATCAGCTTCTGTGATCCTGAAGGGAGCAGATAAGAGCGGACTCGTTCAGCATTCTCCCCACCTAATATTTTAAAATAAAACACACGTGCACATATATATATTTATATTTTAGAGAGGAGGGGGGCAGTGAAAGAAATAAATAGATAACGCCTCCTTTCTGGCCGCGGTTTGTCTCAGAAATGAGGTTTTACTGCAAAAAAAAAAAAAGAACAAAAATCAGAATTTGGAGGCGCTCCTTTGAGGGGGGGGGGGGGTAAGGCCTCTGCGCACGCTCCGCTCCTTTCAGGAGGCAGAGGACCACGCCGCGCGCGCGGGAGCGACAGGTTTTAAATGGATGAATTCAGAATCAATTTCACCAAAATAAAAAGACATTTGAGAATCTAAATAATCTGGTTTTGATGCGTCAAATCCATCCGCGTCAGATTATTAAATCAGGGAGGGATTCACGCCCCCCCACCCGCAACCTAAAAAAAATCTGCGTAATTATATTTTATTTATTACCTAAATTGATCCCTCCCACCACACACACGCATGTATGCGCACGCAGGCGCGCAGGGTTGCTAGTGATCAGTTTTTTAGCCTCCTCTGTGTTCAATTTTGCGTCGGACGCGATTTGCGCAGAATTTGTGAAACTGGGGGTGGGGGGTGGGTGGGAGGGGAGTTCAAATGTAAATAATAAATAAAAACAAAGAGGAGTGGCTGCTGCTGCCGCGCGCTCTGCACGCGGAGCTGGAAGAGCCGCTAGTCTATCAGGCCGCCTATGGTTTGGCCCGTGCGCGCATGTACCCGTGCCCCGGTAGCCTGTGCGTGCGCGCGCTTCTCCTGGCGGTGACTTTTCGAAGATGATGATGTGACTCCGGGCCCGCGGGCGCGCGCACCTTCTCCTCCTCCTCCTGCAGCAGCAGCAGCAGCAGCAGCAGCTCTCCTCTCCCCTAAAGGCCCCCGGCCCCCCACCTCCATGTCCCACTTTCTCCACATCTGCAGGGGAAGGAAACGGAAGAGCCTCGCGCCGTACAGCGTCCACACCAGGTCAGTAAGCGTTTGCCTGTGAAAGTCCCGCGCGCATCCTCCGCGCGGCCACTCTGTCTGTCTGATGTTCGCTGCCGATTGTATCGATCCTGGTTATTAATAATAACGTTTTACCTCCTGATCGGATTTCCTTGTTAAAGCCGCCGCCATTGTTGCCGCCCCCCCACCCACTCTTAAAAATAATAATAATACACCTCTCGTCTATGTCCTTCATTATTTCAACAATTACCCCCTCCACCCTTCTAAAAAAACGCAAAAATTAGAGACTTTAACGAGCCATTACGTCGCGCAGGTTCCGACAGAATCTCGTGAAGCCGTGAAATCGATCTGATTACCTTTGCGCGCGGGGAGGAGGAGGAGGAGGAGGAGGAGGGCGGCGGAAAGAGGAGCCACTACGGCTCCCTCCATCATGTCCGCGTCGATGTCTTCATGTGGCGCAGAGAAGAGAATCAAGAGGCAAATTAATATGTGAGTGCGCGCGGGAGAAGGTCACGAGCCCACATTTTCACAATTATAAATATGCTTTTTTTCCTGCAGCTTTGAACTTAAACGCAAAATTTAAACGTCACAAATGAACCCTGAAAATGTGTCTGCTGACTTAAAAAATGTAACAAATTACTTTGTGGGAAAAATGACACATTTACGCAGCTTTTTTTGTTTCGTTCCCTGAAAGAAAATAGAAAATAATTTATTCTGTTTGTTTGAAATCATTCTAGGAACCCGCGCAGACTTTCACCCCCAGTTTTGTTCTGAGAAGTCGGCTCGGTTCTCATGCTGACAGAACTGCAGCCTTTTTCTTGAAAAGATCTGCAGGACACAGATGACTCAGGATGATGGAACAAATAGATTACCTGCGGTGCCACGGCGGTTTCGAAATGCATGAAAGACTCCCCAACCCGTAAAATAATTTACTTTTTGTGTCTTTTGAGTCGCTTAGACTATCTAAAAATTCCGCCTCTTTTTCTCTAAATTTGAAAATTTTCCTAAATGTCAAATCTAAAAAACATGCGCAAAAATGTTGATCCAGAAGCGAAAATTGTTCTGCGTAAAAACGCAAAATTAGATCGTTTTTTAACTTGTGTTTTTACTGTAATTTTTTAAATCCTCTTTGAGTGATGTTGGTTTTTTTCTCTTTAGATTTTTATCTCCCCTAACCTTGTATTCATCAGCTGACGGAAGGAAACTTTTATTTAAAGCAAGCCCACGCGCACGCGGACAGACCACTAAATCAGGTTTTGGCAGCAGAAGAATCTTCTCTCCGGTTCCGACTTACAAAGCTTCAATAAAAAAAAAATATATAAATATATATATACATATATTTTTTGTTTGAATCAAACTGGACCGAGCACAGAGTCCACGTCACATGAAATTTTGGAGGCCTTCACTAAACCAAAATGAAGCACAAATTGATTTAATAGGATACAAATATTTCTAATATTACTGTCATCCTATAATTTTCTGTTTATTAGTAAACAAAATTAATTTGCAACCCCCACGTGCCACAAAACAACTAATAAAAAGCATTTCTGCGCGCACGTGTGGGAATAATTGAAGATGGAGGCGTCAAATGGGGCCGCGGGCTGGTTCAATCTCACTCTGATCCACTCTCCTTCACCTGACGCGGGTGCCACAGCGTGCGCGCTCCCGCGACAAGAGGCTTTCATTTCCTGGCTTTGGGCACAAGGACGTGACGTCACATCCAGTACCACTCAAACGCCAAAAAAAAAGAGATCATTTTAACCACAAACTATTAGTTTGACTATAACAGCAAAAGGCGCACACTCAGAAAAGGACGCTTTCTTTCTTTTTTTGGAGAGTTTGGAGACTTGGTCGCGCGCATTTTACATATGAGTAATCTGCCTGTTACCGCGAGAGGACGCACTGCCCCAAATTTAAGAGCCGCAGAGCTGCCAGAGGGCCTCTGAGCAACAGGCTCCTTCTGCAGCCTCCCGCCCTCTTTTATGTGCGTCAAAGAAAAATGATTTTAACAAAGTTTGGATGATAATTTTAAAAAATATGTTTAAACAAAAAATTATTTTTCAAACGAAACGTTTAAAGTCAGCACTTCTGCATCTCTCTGGAACCCCCCTCCCTCAACAAGCTTCACTCAATTAAGGCAGGCCCCTCCCCTAGCTGATGACACTGACGGACCCTCCTTAAGTTGCGTCGCGCCGCAGCTGTCTGCGAGCATTGAGCCGCCTGGCGCCATCCTGAAAGAATGCCTTCACTGTAAAAAAAAAAAGAGTGAGAGAGCTACAGGGCACACAAGAGAGAGAGAGTGACAGAGGGGGGCAGAAAGAGGAGTTAATGGAGAGGGCTTCAACTGCGCACCAACTCAGATTTGATCAGAGAGTTTAAGTTGCTGAAGCTGCGCGCTGCACACGGGCTGAACCGGGCCGAGACACTCCTCTGTTTGTGAGAGCCGAGCAAGATCTGGAGTTCTGCTGGGACCGGACCTTTTCCTTACTTTATTTTTGGACGGATTTCTGTGACACCTTTGCCTCCCGTGTAGATGTTCGTAAAAAGCCGAAGTGAAGCGAAGCGACGCGCGGCGCTGCACGCAAACTGAGCCCAGAGACCCGCACGAGCTCTGAAACTGTGCCCTCTGTCTCCAGGTTTTTCGAAACCCGGCTGTGGATTTATTGCTGAGGGATTTTTCTGGTCTCGTAGCTGCGCGCGGCTGCTGCGGCGCACATGAACATTTGCTGAAGAGGCAGAAGACGCAGAGAAGGCGATGGAAGTGAGCGCGGATCAGCCGCGGTGGATGAGCCACCATCCGGCGGTGCTGAACGAGCAGCATCCCGGCTCCCATCACCCGGGCCTCGGCCACTCGTACATGGACCCGCAGTACCAGCTGCCTGAAGATGTGGATGTAATCTTTAATATCGATGGACAAGGGAACCACGTCTCCCCTTATTATGGAAACTCAGTCCGGGCCGTCCAGAGGTATCCTCCACCTCCGCACAGTAAGTCAGCTCTTTTGGTTCTTTCCATTTTTCACATTTCATAACAAAGCAACTGTGCGTAATTTGGGTATGTTGAATGCGCGCTCGGCCTCACATGTTCATACCTGACACTGCGCCATGACTTCCTGATCTCCAAAGGATTTTCAAACGTGTTTTTTTGTTTTATTTTTTTTGTAAAATGAACCTTGAGCTGGTGCGTAAATGCGCCGTTTGGGGGCCTCTCGCGGGTTCAGTGATCGTGATCTGCATTTGTCATCTCCTCCGCCGCAGGTAGCCAGGTGTGCCGTCCCTCCCTGCTGCCCAGCTCCCTGCCCTGGCTCGAGGGGAGCAAAGGAATCGGCCCCCACCACAGCAGCTCACCCTGGAACCTGAGTCCCTTCCCCAAGAACCCGCTGCACCACGGATCCCCGGCCAGCCTGTCCGTCTACCCCCCGGCTTCCTCAACCTCCCTGTCCACGGGCCACTCCAGCCCGCACCTCTTCACGTTTCCCCCGACCCCTCCCAAAGACGTGTCCCCGGATCCAGGCATCTCCACCCCGGGCTCCAGCAGCTCCGGGCGCCAGGAGGACAAAGAGTGCATAAAGTACCAGGTGACCCTGGCCGACAGTATGAAACTCGAATCCGCACACAGCCGGAGCGTGGCGTCAATCGGAGCAGGGTCAGCCTCTGCCCACCACCCCATCGCCCCATACCCACCCTATGAATACGGGCCAGGCCTCTTCCCACCGAGTGGCCTGATAGGTGGGTCATCTTCTAGTTATGGTTCCAAAACAAGACCAAAAACAAGGTCCTGTTCAGGTAGGCGTGCGCTTTATTACATTCCCTTTTGATCTAACATGATTCCCCAGATTTACAGCCTCGACACTTGTTCAGTCTATAAAAATAAATTAAAGATAAAACAAGAAAAGGCCCAAACAGAAAAATTCTCCCACAAACGAACAACTGCTGGTGAACAATTCTGAACAGGCGCAGCGTCAGCAACTCACAGAAAAACAATTCCAATAAATTCAAAAATGTTCAAAACGTTTTCTGATCATAGCAAATATTTAATTTAATTTATTTTATAGGTTTTATTTCATTTTCTTGTTAATATCTTTACATTTGATCCTATTTTAAATTTCAATTAGGGGAAATCCAAAAATAGAAATTAATTTAGAAACCAAATGTTTTTCCGTCCCTCCTGAATTTTCCTGCGCGCGCTCAGGCACGCAGAAAGGAAGTCTGCCCTCCGTTTATGTGTTTAAGTAATCCCATTACTGTCAGGCCATCGCGCGCCACAGTTGCATTGTTTACCCAGCGGCGGAGCAACCGGACGAACGAAGCGCGAGCGTCGCGGCGGCGCAGCGCGCGGGGAGGCAGGCGGGTGTTTGCGGGACTCTTTTGTGAACAACGAAAAAGACGTTTTAACTAAAAAAAGAAAAAATTTGTTCATTGTAACATTTTGAAGGTATTTTATAATTTTAAAAGTAAAAGGTTCTTTAAAAAAGTAAATTTATGTTTTGTAATTTAAATATTGCGGGATAAAAAACACTAAAAACTGGATCAGTTCCTGGTTGGTTTGGTTTCAAAACTCTCCTCTTCTTTGCCAAAACCAGAGCGCTGCATGCAAGTGCCGGCCTGTTTCTTCTTCTTTTTCTTCTTCCTGTCTTTTTGCTCTTTTTTTTCTTCTTTTTTTTTGAGAAAAAACTGCAGCGTGAAAAATAAAGAGGGAAGTGCGTGAAAACGCTTATGTGATCACACAGGCGCGCTGCGTGGACCTGGGTTTCGTCATGGGCGTGCACGAGCGTGACTGTTGTTTCACTTTCACCCCCCACCCCCTCCCCCGAAAAGCAGTAACGTGCTAACACAGGAAAAAACTGCGTGCGCTTTAACAACAAATCTGTTGTTGTTTTTTTAATTATGAAAAAATAATCGGTTGCTGAGATAAAAAAAAAAATAAAATAAATTGTTTTTATGGACCTTCTCACATTTATTATGATATATGTTTATTTTTCTTATTTTTTAACGTGTTGTTGTTGATGCGTGGGTTTTTGATCGTGTCTGTCCCTGTGTTCCCGCATGCAGAAGGCCGGGAGTGCGTGAACTGCGGGGCCACGTCGACGCCGCTGTGGAGGCGGGACGGTACGGGTCACTATCTGTGTAACGCCTGCGGCCTGTATCACAAGATGAACGGGCAGAATCGCCCTCTCATCAAGCCCAAGCGGCGGCTGGTATGTCCCCCCCCCAACCACCTGACATTTCCCTCCAGCTGATGACGTTTCCGTCTCTCTCTGTGTCTGTTCTTCCCCCCCTCTCCAGGAAGAAGTATTAGCTGCAGGAAATTGACTCGACAAGTGCAGGTCTCTGCTTTCAGATACTACCTTAGCAAAACTGCACCGTTTCTCTTTTGCTTTTTTATTTTTGTTAAATATATTTTTATGATTTGTGGAAATTGTCGCGCGCATGGGTGTTTTTCTGCAGCTGCAGCTTAACGCGCAGCTGCAGCCTCACGCGCACAAAAACACCATCCTCTCTAATAGCAGCATTTTTTTGTTGGTTGCATTTCTGTGCAGGTATTTATGCAACCTTAATTTATAGCAGCAGTAGAGACCCCCCCCCTTCCTTTAAATCTAAAGAAGCCCCCACTTCCCCCCTTTTTTCAATAAAAAAAAAACTTGAAGCCTCGAATCCCCAGGAAAGAGCAAGATCTTAGTGCGCCTGCGCCATCTCTGCATGTTTGTGAATATTTGTGTTTCTGGAGGAAATCTTCAACGGATGATTGACAGCTCAGCTTTATTTCAGGGTTGTTAGGCCGCCACGCGCGCGCAATTGGGAATCCTTTGGCGAGATAAGGTGGTCCCGCGCGCTCTCTTCATGCGATGTATTTTCAGATTTACAGATTTAAAGATGAAGAATCCGTTTTGTGTCTTCTGTCATATTTGTGTTGTTTAGTCTCTTTGTTAAAAAAATCTGGATTTGTTTGCAAAAAAAAAAAAAAATCTTTTATCACGACCTTCTTCTCCCTGTTTCCTCCTTTAAAAGATGATGTCTTCCATCCTGATTGGCTCATTTCTTCAGGTGACGTTTCCTTCCGTTTTGTATTGACGTGCTTGTTTGTTTTTTGGCCTCTTTTCTGCAGTCTGCAGCCAGGCGGGCGGGGACGTCCTGCGCCAACTGCCAGACGACAACGACGACGCTGTGGCGGAGAAACGCCAACGGGGACCCGGTGTGCAACGCCTGCGGCCTCTACTTCAAACTGCACAATGTAAGTCAAAGCCCCCCCTCCCACGCACCCCCGCCCTTTTATTATTATTTTTTTTATTTCCCATCCAGACTCCTCATCTGACTTTCCTGAGCAGACAGATAACAGAATTAATGTGATTCATTGGCAGCAGTAGGGAATTTAAAATGTGCAAAACCTTAGTGAACTATGGCTGCTCTGGATATGAATATTAAATAAGATCTACGTGTGTGTGTGTGTGTGTGTGTGGAGGGGGGTATTACTTTTAATTCCACTAATTTCTAGGCCCTGTTTTTATTTCTGCTTTTTCTCCAGTAGAACCTTTCAGCAAACTGGATTTCAGGCAAAAAATGTAATTGTAGCACAATAATAATAATAATAATACAATTAATGCTTAATGGGTCACAAACGCCCCCACATTTATTTCTAAACGCTGCAGTTTAATGATTATTTATTTTGATCCGATTTTAATCTCAGTTTAATCGTCACACAATCTCATTTTGATGAAATCCAGATTTTTGTCTCCTTTTTTCGTTTTTTTTTCACCACCTAGCTGAGCTTTGACACCTTTGAGGTTTCAGCGAAGGAGGATGTGAGTCCACGGCACCCCCCCCCCCCCCCCCCTCTGCGGCGGTCATTGACTCTAGCATTTTGGCGAGGCTTTTTGTTTGATGTCGTGGGGGGAGGCCGGCATCAAAGACAGCAGGCCCGGCTGGCTTCAGAGCTCCGCGGCGTGGAGCGTAGTCAGCAAAAAGCGGGCAGAGAAAGCCGCGGGAAGAAATCCCTGGTCCCATTTCGCCGGGGAAGAATCCTTCACTCGTAATCCAGGCTCAAGCCTCCTTTCTCTCCTTCCTGGCTCTGACACAGTCCAGCTCAGACTCCCATGTATAAACAGTCAGGCATCTCCTCGCGGGTCTCCGTTGTGTATCTTTGGATCTGTCTAAACGCTGAACTCTTAAAAGCTTTTCCATCAGCCACTCGGGGAAAGGGGGAAAACCGGCTAACGTGAAATCTTTTCTGTCCCCTTTTGAGAGCAGATTAACCGACCTCTGACCATGAAGAAGGAGGGCATCCAGACCCGGAACAGGAAGATGTCCAGCAAGTCCAAGAAGAGCAAAAAGTCCCAGGACAGCATGGACGACTTCTCCAAAAGCCTGATGGACAAGAGCAGCTCCTTCAGCCCGGCCGCCCTGTCCCGCCACATGTCCTCCTTCCCGCCCTTCTCGCACTCCGGCCACATGCTGACCACCCCCACACCTATGCACCCCTCCTCCAGCCTCCCCTTTGCCCCCCATCACCCCTCCAGTATGGTCACAGCCATGGGTTAAGCCCCCCCCTCCCAGCTTAAACACCTCCATCTGAAGGCTCCTTTTCCCTCCGCTGTATTTTAGTTTTTCTACAAGGAGCTCCATCTGTGTACAAAATCCTCCTCGAACCCACCTCACCCTGCACCTGTGTAACAGGACCCCCCCCCCCCCCGTGGGCCCCCATTTATCCCAAAACTGGGGTATTAAAGAGAGCGGGGGGTGGAACTGAATATATTTGTACAAATTGTATGAAATACATGAAATGAAGACTTTTTAATTAAGAAAAAAAAGGAAACTTGGCCGTGGGCAGCTAACGACCAGAAGGGTACGAGTCACAGCAGGATGGGACTTTTCTGGAAAGGGTGGGCCTCGGATTCGCCTGCGTGAATTGTGTTGCATTAAGTTTGCAGAGAGCCGTCTCTCTCCTTCTTTTTTTTCCCCAAATTTATTTTATTTTATTTTTCTGGATGTGCTATAAGTCTCGGGCAGATGTGTTGAAGCTCACATGCACGTACGTGCACACACACACACACACACACACACAAAGACTTTCATCCTGCCCTCAGATTATATGCATTGTGAGAAAAAAGTTCCTGTATTTGTTATTTGTATGTATAAAATTCAGAGTACCAAAAATACAAAAGAAGCAAAGATGTTGAATTATTTCTTTATGTTATGCAGACTGAATAGTTGTAAAAATTTAATAATAATCACTAGTGTAAAATATGACTGCTTCTTTTTTCCTCTTTAAAAATAATAAACTAGTTTAATCTCTGTTGACCTGCTAGCGTTGTGGTCGGCGGCCGTCTTTTCTGTCTCTTTTGCAACCCGCCCACGTACATGCCCTCTACAACCACAAGCTTTGATGCTTCCAACTCCGCCTCGCCGCTCGCAGGACCAGCTCTGACGGTCAGTCGAGCACAAACAGGAAGACACAAAATAAACGATGGAGGAGCAAATCAAGACGGTGTTTGCTTCGTCCTGTTCACCCCCCCACCACCGCCACAAACGAAGGTTGGAAGATCAGACTGAAAAGTAAAAAAAAAAAATGCCTCGAGAGCTCAGCAGCAGGGGGAAGAAAAAAAAGAAGCAGAACCTGCAGAGTGGATGCAGCTTCCCCAAACTTCAGTGATGCTCCTCGACGGCGAGTCAGACTAGTGCGGCTGTGAGATGAAGCTGGGGGGGGGGTTCATCAGTCTGCATCCGAGAGGAATATCTGCAGTGAACTGACATAAACTAATCACAAAGAAAATAACAAAAACAGTTTAGAAGATTCAGGGCATTGATAAAAGATAAAGAATCACAAGACGGGAATGCAGATCAACTAACCCTAGCTTTTGTTTTGCATCATCCACACTTTTATGTTCCTTCTCATTTCTGGTAATGACATTAACCCTTGTCCTATCTTAGATGACCCCCCCCCTTTCCGTTGACGTGTTCTCCCTACCATGACAAAGGTGGATAAAGGTGGAAAGATTTCATGTAATCCATGGACACCAGTGAAGATCACAAATCATTGAAGAACAAAGGTTCAGAGCACTGTCTAGTGGGTCTAGATGACCCAACTCCCAATGGTAAAGTGCCTAGGATAGCATAAGGTTACAGATGTTTTTTTTTTTTTTGCCGTCTCTAAATGATTGTTTGGACTTCAGCTGCAGAAAAGTGTAAAATCCCAGAACCTGTCTGGTTCTGGGCTGCAGAGGAGGCCAAACAGATGTCAACTATTTGACATCATTTGTTTTTGAGCCGCTGTGACCAATCGGGAGATTGGTTCCTGTGTTTTAAGAGGGAGGTCAGCGGGGCGGCAGGATGAAAACGGGAGCCGTGTGCATATGAAGGGATTGAGGGGGCAGCTTAGACCCCGTGCTGGGACCCCCCTGGCCTCTGGCTGACCTTCTTCTCTCAGATGTTTGGCCGTCTCAGGTGAGGATGGAGCTGTGTCTCTTCTGCTTCTTGCCTTTCAGGTGAGGATGATGACGGATTTGCGTTGCAGCAGTCCATCCTCATTGGTTGCTATTGGGTCAAGCTCGGGGTCATGAAGGAGACGACATGCGAAAAAAAGTCCTGTCAGAGCTGAAAACGATGAACATCCCACCACAGGAAGCAGGAGTTTATTCGTACAGGATGTGTCAGACGCTCCACCACAGTCTTCTCTGCAATACTTATGGTTTCAGTCAAACTTTTCATCTCGCTTTAGGTACGCTCCGCTCTCTTTTCATGTGCGAAATTCAGAGGCTTGAATTAGTAATACTGGTTTGACGAGGGACCGATCTGTGTCAGTGTGGTCATGTGTGGGGAAGCTGGTTATGTTTTGTGGCCTAATGATGCTTCTCCTGTCCCAAAATTCAAAAACAGCACAGCTGAAAGGACGGCCACACGAGTCTGCAGAAGCAGCTCTGACGACGTTTACAGAGGACGGCGGAGACGCGTCAGATTCACCCGAAGCTCTCCGAGAACATGAACTCCGTTTAATTCTGATTTAAATGAAAGGCAAGCTCCCTAAATCAAAAAGTACTAAAGTCCTTGTAAAAAAAAATGTCCAATATTATTTTTTTCCACATTTTCTTCTGACTCATACAGGAGAAACTCAATTTCAAGTATTTTTCACTGGAAAACACACTACAGACAAAAAGCAGGAGTGAGACCTTGATGCATAGATGACGTAAAACTCAGAACAAACCCCCAAAGTACACAAAATTCCACCAAAGCCGAAGAGTTTTCCACACCAGAGCAGCTTGAATCAAAGTTTTAAGAAGTTCTGAATGTCCTCAGGTTTTACCACAGCACATAACCCCTCCCCCTCATCACCTCCTCATGACTATTTGGATTGATGGTGGCTCCATAAAGCCAACCATCATATTTTTTCATGTCCATGGCTCATAAATACTAGGGACGCCATAATTCTTGCTTTAAAACCAAACCGTATGTTACACTGTTGCTGGGGAAAGTGAATTGTTGCATCCCTGCTGCACAGGTTATACGCATACATATGTATACATTAAAAGTGTCAAATAAGTGGGTGGTGCTAAATCTAACATATTCAGTGTTATTTAATCACATTGGAATGTGTTTGGTATGGGCCAACTGAAGGGGTTTTCTCCATTGCTTTTGGCTTATTTGCAAAAAAAGAGTTTTTTCAGAATTCTGAGATTTTTGTTGTTATTTTGTAACACGCCAACCATATATGAAACCAAAACAAAACCCAAAAATCAAAGTTTGAACCAAATCGCGGGGAAAGTGAATCATTGCATCTTTAATAAAACCGTCCACCTTTTCCCAGTTTCTGTTTTTGTTGAGCAGATGTGATTCCATTCCAACCCTATATTGCCTCTGGTGGTTATGGGTTGGCCTCAGTGTGTGGATGTGTGTTGGGACTGGGACTGGAAAACACTTTGGGCCTTCAAAGAAGGCAGAAAAGCAGTACAAAAATATACGCCATTTACCGTTGACCATTCGTTTGGTTGCTGTGATCGCACTTGTTTGGTCCTCTGGCATGGAAGCCTGCACAAGGACATGGACAACTCCAACAACCATCCACTCATCAAATTTAAGAGGCCTTTTGTAGCTAAACACCAAAGCTGGGGCAGATATCAGCGTTCTGGGTTGATAGTTGGTGACACCAAAGTTCTGACAGTAAGTTTAGTTTTATTAGATTAATGGGAAATGATCAACACTGGCTGAACCCCCACATGCATAAATGAATTCTGCCATTGTGTGCAGCCCACAATTCTGTGAGATGACATCACGAATATCTTCTAGAATGTTTTAATGGAACGATACCTGCTCAGGAAAATGACAAAATTTTTGTTGTCAATCAGATAAATCAATCAAACTGTGGTTGGACAACAAGAATTCAATTCTTGTTGGGAGAGAGACCAATGTTTTCTTAACCAGATTCCACCCCACAGGCTAAAGCCTTCGTCAGCCTTCGTACGGGTGCATATGACGAAGGCTTTAGCCTGTAGGCTGCTGCGTTCAATTTTGGGGTTGTCCAGGTCCATGGAAGGTCGTAGAGAGGAGTGGGTGCATCTCAAGAGGAGCACAGGTGTATTTCAAGGCTTGTACAACCACCTCAAGGGACGTCGTGAAAATGGAACGTACCATTGTCGAGTGTGTGGTAAGTGTATCGGGAAGTATTTGTCTGGGTAATTTAAGTTTGTCGTACTTATGATGGGTAATCTTGTCGTATGTTGTCCTTATAGCACACTCTAGCCTTTAGTTTGTTGTGGGTACTGGCTCCTGGCTGACCACACTTAAATGCTGCACGCACAGGGTGTGCATGTGATATAGTATGTCCACAAAAACTACACTCCAATTGTCCAGTTTCCTGCATCGTCAAGGAGTGCGCTCTTATCGAGTTAAGGCACTGACAGGCCCCTTGTGGAGTCTGCAGGATTTTGGGGGGGGTTGAATAAAGTAAAAATCCGCCTGTGTGTTGTGCGGATTCACTACAACCTTTTGCGTGCGACATGCCCCAAAAAGTGCGCATGAACATCAATGCTCAAATTTTACGACCTTAGAGTTTTGTGTCCCGTACAGGTTTGCCCAATTTTAGCCTGCAACCTTTTTACCCCACAATTCTTAGCAATGATTTAAAAGGTAAGTTTTCCATTTTCAATTTAAGACACAAAATTGGCAGCCTAATCGCTGCTTTTTTGGATTCATCGAGTCTCTTTTGGCTGCAACAAAATGCTAAAGTAATAAAAGCAAATTTGAAAAACAGACAGTGATAACAGTGACCGAGGCCGCTTTTATTTACCGAGGCTAAACTAATTGAGAGCTTGTTAACTTTGTGCTTTAATTCAAAATAGCCCACCTGCCTTTAAAGTCTCTGCATTTTCAGATTTCTGTGTTTTCATAATCATATTTCATGTCGTAATGAGGATTTTTGAGTTATAAAACCAGAAGAAAAACACCCAAAAAAATCATTGTGGGATTTGTGTGAGCATTTATCGATGTAAAGCACCCTTTCCCTGATCTGTTTCCCTTTGTTATTAAGACCTAAAGCCCCTGAAACATGAGGAAAGGGCTTCTCAGACAATGTGGGAGTTCTCTCACATGTTCAAGACCCCCTTGCCACTTTGAGAAGAGCTGACTCGTGCTGCATTGTCTCCTTAACAATCGTAAATTTGAACCATAATCTCCCGTCACAACACTGCAGATAAAAGATAATTATCTCTTTTACTGGGGTGCCCTGAAGCTTCTTGGACGGCCTCGCAGACAACGTGCCTAAACCCTGCCCTCCCACACACACACAAACACACACACACACACACTACAGAGGCAACGATTCTCTGTTATGTACACATCAACAGGCTTGGATCTGGTGGAGTCAGAGCCGCTGCCGAGCCTACCTCACAGTCTAAATTCAAGTGATTCGCTTTGAAAAGAGGCGTGGGCATGGAAAAAAGCCAAGTCATGACGGCCAAAGGAATGAGAGAGTGATGGCTGGAGACAGTGGAAAATGTCAGAGGTGAAGCGTTTAAGGGAAAGGTTGAGGTGTGGCAAGAAGGATTTGGGTTAAACGAGGTGGACTGGGGAATGCTCACTTCAGGGAAAGTTGCAGGGTGAAATTGGTCAACAGCTTGAAAGCATTGACGTGAAAACAGTTGGAGGTAAGCAGAAGTAAAAAGCCATTTGCATACAACCCCCTTGTTCAGGTTTTTAATACAATGGAATGGCTGCAGTGCCCAAGGCTGTTTGAGTGTTTGTGTCATTAGGTTACAACTGCGCCAAAGCTCTATTAAAAACAACAACTGTTCGGTTCAGTTTGACTCCACTGCTGTAGGGGGCGATAGTGTGTGCAGAGTGTGCATGACAATGCACCAAAATCAGCTCAGGCTAGGCGTCAGTCACGTTACTCTAAAAATGACAGAAAATGACTTGTTACAGTTGTGCAACGTTAAGGCAGCTGCAATAATACAAAATGAGCCCAGAGGCACAAAATGCCTTCCTGATGATAGCAGGAGCTTTCTTTAAAAGTCATTCAGCTGGATATTACCCACATTATTACATAATTCTTTTTTTCTAAACCCTTGTAATTTACCTGAAATTCTCTGCATAAAAATGCAGAAACGTCTGTTTAAAAAAAATGAATTTATCAACATGTCTGTGTGTTTTCAATATCAGAACGGCTGCTTAGAAATCTGAAAGAAATGATCGAAATGTAGAAACATCTCTGAGCTTCTTTGTTGGCCAAAAACATAAACAGAAATGAATGTTTGCTATGGACCTCTAAGTGCTGCAAACACACACTTTTATTGTGTTTTTTCACACATTCGTCATGGAATACAACAGTAACTTGATCCGAACTGAGATTTTAAACTGATTAATGAGGAGAAATGGGTTGTTAGTCAAACCATGAAACACAATGTCAGCCAGATTTTGACTGAACCAGTCTTTAAAAAGACAAATTTATCCATTATGTATTATGTATTTAAGTATTGTCTTTCCCTTCCTCCTGTGCTGGTCTATAGTTTGTTATATGCTCTTCCCCTGTTTCGAGTGTTAGGAGTGTTTCAAGTTTTGGTTTGCCTGCTTAAGCAGTGGTTTTTGGTTTGTAGTTTTTTTTACTTTATTAACTGATCCTGACACTGTGGTAAAAAAATGACTTTGTTTAATCCATAAAAGTCTAGAAAAGACCTGGAAACGCCACTAGCATTGAGCTAGCTACCATGCTCGCACGGGAGAACAATAGTTATAGTTTTTCATGCAACGTCTTACTTTCTAACATCTTTTTTCACTAGCAGCTACTGGTGGAGCTCCTCATCTGACTGTGCTGGCGAGAAAACAAATCGGGAACTGAGAAATATGATTGCGCTTTGGGTTACAGCTTTTGGTTGCAAATTATAGGTTTTGATTCCCAATTTATGAATTTTGATTCTCAGATTTGTGGTTGTGGTTGTGTTTGTCTACAAGTCTCCTCCTCACGGTTGAATCATGAACTCCGACCTGATCTGAGTCAAGTGATCCCTGCACTTTTTTGCATCTTTTGTTTGTTACATTAAAATTTTACTATGATCTGATTAACCTAAGTCAAAAAGTCCAAAACTATCCCACATTTGTTTCTGTAGTTAGTTTCAATTAGCATTAAGATATAAACTAGCTGTTTACGTTATCCTAATGCCAAAAAATGGGAGGTAAAGCAATCTGTGCCCCCAGAGAATAATGGAAAGGCATTTGCAATGGTTGATCTGAAATATGACAAATTGCACCATTCGGTTTTTAAATGTATAACATCTCTTTACTTCGCTTTCCTTCTCTCAGCACCTTCAGGTTCTGTCTAGGTTCACTGATCTCCACTTCAGGGCTCTGTGGGTACATTTTACAGGGCCGTCCCATCTTGGCCCAGGATAACGGACAGCCATCTCTCCCAGCCCCCAGGCAAAACTGAACATCTCCTGTCAAAACCTCTGCTGCACATTTGCATGGGCTTGCATCCACAAACTGTCACTGGGATTTACCCGACCCCGTTCTAAAGCTTCGGCAGCTCTTCACACGGAGCGGAACACGCAGCCAAATCACCTGAGCTGGGCGGCAGTCGACTGATAGCTGACTGGCACATCTCAGCAGCATCACAAATCCACAGAGAAGTGGAGCAGACAGGTGTTTGTGTGCTGTTCATCTGGCTCCTGTGCCAGGGAACACGCACTAGTTAAACTATGTTTGATGACATGATCTTGGCAGCGCTTGCAAAGGCCTGTTTCAGGAGGCTGCATTGCATAGCATTTGGTTTATATCAGGGCTAAGCTAATTACCTTTATCTAAATAAGCTAAAAGTTGATATTTTTGACAAATCTCTGTGAGTCATTCATTCATTCATTCATCTTCGTAACCGTTTATTCCCTTTCGGGGTCATGGGTTGTCGGAGCCTATCCCGGCCACTTGGGCGTAGGCAAGGGATATCCTGGACTGGTCGCCAGTCTGTCGCAGCGTGGAATATCCTCAATCACACATTCATTCACTCTCACCTACGGACAATTTAGAGTTGCCAATCAACCTATATAGCATGTTTTTGGACGGTGGGAGGAAGCCGGAGATCCCGGAGAAAACCCACGCATGCACGGGGAGAACATGCAAACTCCACAGAAAGGTCCCCCATTGATGTGCTTTTCATGTCCCCTAGCCGGGACTTGAACCGGGGGCCTTCTTGCTGTGAGGCAAAAGTGTTAACCACTGCGCCACCGTGCAGCCTCTGTGGGTCATATCTTCAAAAAGGTGAAGTTTAGGTATAAATGTGGTCTTTACATGAAAAAAAAGTTTGTCTAAAGACTCGCGCCGATCATCTTTTCATCTCTTTTCAAAGCCTTCCCTGTCATCTTTTGATTATGATTATGCTATTTTTAGCCAAAAAAAAACCTGTGTTGCTTCCTAGGACATAGTTTCTGCAGAGGGGTAGGATTTCATCAGAAATTCCCCTTTGAGTTGTAGGTGGGACTGTTGGCAAAGACTAACTCCACCCCACTTCCCGTGTTTATCCGTGTTCCCTCTAGCTTATGACAGCTATGATATCACCGGTGCTACAAAACTAATGAGCAGTTTTGGAGACTGCATCGTTGGGAAACTGCAATCAGATGTTTTATGACACCCCAAATCACAAATGAGCAGACGCCGGTGCCTCAGCCACGTTGGAGAAAACGTGCAGACACTAACGTAGATCATTCCCATATCACCGACTCAGCAGGAATGGGAAAAAATTGTGAAGGAAAGAAATGTGACTGAACTGCTGAATCATGTCTCAGGACGCACATGGACCTAGTCCTAGACAGGGTAGATGCATCAGAAGGGAACAGAACAGGGAGCTTGTGGGCTGCCCAGGGTATTTTTGAAGCCACAAATACAATATTTTTCTTAAGACATTTTTATCTTCTGATCTGGAATCAAACCAATTTAAATAAAGAAATACTCAGAAATGAAGTTTTGAGCTTAATTTTATTTGTAAAACCTTAAAATGCCACAAGAACACGTTAAAAACATCAAAACACAGTTTTCATCTGAGTTGGACTTTGAAATTAAAAATGAAACAACAATTTGTTCTGCTAACCCTTTCACCTTCCTATATTGAAAAGGTCCCCTTTTCAGAAATGCTTATTTTTGTCCGATTAACAAAAAAGTGAATTATATATTTATAAGGCTGTATAAAAATTGTATGTAATTAATTAAAACTGTTGCATTTGGTTCTTTCCATCAATAATTGAACAGCCAATTACTTTAGCATACACTCATCAAGCGACACTTTCACTACAAAAAGTACAGGCGATACATTAGAACATTTTTCTCTTTGGAGTTTAGATTTTTAAAATTTTCTCTTTTATATTATTTTATTTCATGACATACAGTAAAAAAAAACAAAGAACAAAAAACTGTAAATCAAATTTTCCAAGCACCTTTGATTTCCATTTCCGGTTTCTGACTTCATGACGTCATGGAGGAAAAAAAAAACCATTTGTCAATAAAGTTCGGTTTAAAAAATGGGCGCCTTTTAAATGTCGGTATGGTGGGGCGAAGAGACTGCGCAGCAAATCTTAAACAAACACAGATATGTTTTTATGTAGACTGATAGTTTTACAGTAAAATGGAATTAGAACGACCTTCTTTCAATTCTATAGCGACACTGAAGGTTTTTGGATGATTCCAAGAGGCATCAAAGAGAAAATCGTTTGGCTAAGCTAGGTAAGCTAACGTTTGTTATGCTAATATTCTGCAGCTGCTACTTGTTACTTAAGTTTTGCTTTTAGTAGTACTAACTAGAAATATGCGTTTTTGTGAGAAAATATACGAACATTATAGGTTTTAGAAATGCTGGGTTGTTAAATGACTTTTTTTAACCTAATTATTGTACTAAAGTTAATGGAAAGTTTTTATTTTTATTTTTTGTGGCTATTTAGCTATTTCTAAAGTATCACACAAGCCAAGTATAGTATTAGTAAAAGACATAAGCAACTGAATTAAAATGCATCATAAGTATAATAACTATATATTTTCCCAATAATATATTCCTAAAAGCTAAACAAACAGATAAATAAAACCCAATTACTATCAATTTTTTTGTAAAAAGAAAAAAATAATTCTACTATTTGAAAGGCAAATGGCTTTTTCTTTACTGCATTTGTTTAATAAATTGATTTGGCTTTTAGTGTATTCTGTATTTGTTTGTTCCATCTTGGTTTCACAAATACTTACTGCATTTTATATATTTTTTACTTCTTTTAAATGTACGCATATTTCCAGTTTTCAGTTCTTTATATATTTTCAAACAGTTTTTAAAGTTTAGACTTATATTTTACTTGAAACGGGTCACATTTAGCTTAATCTAGAAACTTCAGTTTTTTTTTAAATGAGGAATTTATAAAACCAACAGATTTCTGTGTCCGTATGTGTTTCTTTTTTTCTTAAGACTTAATTTTGTAAAATATCTATTGACCCTTAAGTGAGAAAAAAACAAGTGCTGTCACCAGTTCTTATAACTTTATTTTTGGATAATTAGAGATAAAGAAACACTGTTTTTTTTCTTTTTACTTTTTTAACTAAAATGTAGACAAAAATCCCAAAAGTTTAATGATAAGCATGTGAATCAATATGATCATAATGCTGCTGCCTTCATATCAGAGGCCAGAAGGGGAAGAGCAGCTGGGGAGAAGAGGACGGTGAGAAGTACAAACTTAAAGGTGAGTCTTCTGCTGTATGAAAGACCTGGGCTTAAACATAATTAATGGAAGAAAACCGATAAAGTAAGAAAAAAATTACTAATCTTGAACAGGTTTGATTTAAGTCCTGGAGTCGCTCCAGGACAGAGAAACATGGTCTGCTCAAGACTTAGAGGTTTACGATGTTACTGTGTGGATGTTACTGTAATCACGTCGTGTGTACATCACATTACATTAAAGTTTAAAAATTAAAAATAAAAGGTTTGATTAATGATGGTTATCTCAAAATTTGTTAGAGCGTGCAGCATGTTAAGAATGGTATTCTTGGTTTGGTCTGTTCTGGGTCACCAAACTGGAGCTGCTAGAGTTCTTCTCAAATATCAGTTTTTAAATTTTATAAAGATGTAGTATAAAGCCTTAAGACTTGTTTGCTTCTCCACAGTTTAACATTAAGACCCTACTTCCAATCATCTTTTTATCTATTGTAAAAAGGCCCAGCCTAATGATAATGATAATGTAGTTTTCAGCCTAAATCAAAAAAGCCGTTGTTTTCTAGAACATGCTTTCTACAGAGCGACGGGAGTTCATCAGGAACTCTCCTCTGAGTTGCGATGGGAATTAAGCCTCCGCTTTTTTCCAATGATCCCTTTGTTCACACTCTGTCCCGCTAGCTTACAGCTCCTCACAAAGCAAGAACAAAACGTCCTCCATTATGAAAAAAATGCTACAAGAACATGTGAAAAACTCAAAAAAAAAAAACATGATTCATGATTTAATAATGTGACCTTTGCAGAGATTGTTTGTTCTTTATGTTGTTCTGTTGTGTTGTAAATTTAGCAAACATAATTTTATTGAAATTCCGCTTTGTTTTTCACATTTGTTTCAGTTTTTGTTCCGCTTGTCTTGTTTTTCTTTGTTTTAATGTTACTCAATATTGTTTAGTTCCCAGGTATTACAGCGGTGTTTTAGCAAATTCAACATAAATTTTAACATTTTGATTACTAACAAGCTTAAAATCTTTTGTATTTTTAACATAAAATGTATTTTATTCTTTAAAAACATAATTTTGAACTATAGTGTTGCTCAGCAGCAACTTTTAGCATACATGGTCTGTAACTACTTTATTTATTTAACAAAACATTTTTAGGTAAATGTAAAGCAGTAAAAGCAAAAAGTCAATTGAAGCCCTTTATATATTTCTTATCTATATTATGGGTATGCTTTATATTTTATTGTTAGGGCATGAATCACTGTCGGTTGTAATGTCAAAGACAAATGCAAATAAGTAAAATGTATTTGACGGCAACAATACTTGTCGTTTCACACAAATTAGAATTTTTATTCCAGACATTTATGTCAAAACTTTAACCAAATTGAACTGTAGCCTCTGGAGCCAATGTGCCAGTTTCATCAGTGAGTTTAGACCAAACTTTAATAAACAAACATAATAAACAAGGATTCATCATTCATCGTGTACTAAACATCCAGCTTTGTGATGCAGAGTTTTCTGCTTCTTCACAAAGACTCCAGGCTGATTTTAACAAAAAAAAAAAACTTCTGCAAACCAAAATCTACATTATGTAAAGATTGGCACCAGATGAAGAAACTTTGATCAGATGCTGTATGTCAAATTTGATAAATTTGTAGTTTATTGCGTTGTTTGCTATTCATTCATTCCTCTTCTAAACCAGTTTCATCCCTTTCGGGGTCACTGGGCTCCTCGTTGGCGAAGGCAGGGAACATCCCGGACAGGTCACCAGTCTGTTGCAGGGCCACAAATCACACACCCATGCACTCACATTCACACCTAAGGGGCAATTTAGAGTATCCAATGAACCAATGAAGCATGTTTTGGCTTACAATATATATCTTAAACCTAATTTAACTTTTAGGTTCCTAGGACAGCTTACTGGCTGAGATACTCTCTCATTTCCAGCTGTACGCCGTAAAACCCACTTTAACTCTGTCTGTAAGTGCAACCAGTGAGTGTGTGTTCATGCATGCACTGACTGCCTGGAGTGAAGAGCAGCTCCTTCCTAACAAAGGGACTGCTGTGTTGGTCGACTGTCCAGAGCCCTGTGGCTGTTTGCACAAGCCATTGTCTAATGCGGGCCAATCAGACAAACCTTTTAGCTAAATAAGCTTGCAGGAACCAATCGCTGGCAAGCCCACAATCTGGGTTGTTTATCCACACCAATCCTGGAAGTTGGAGAAATAATGAGGAAAATGACAATACACATTGCGCACACTATTTTTAAACTGCTACCCCCCCCAGCTATCTGCCTCATATCTCCAAGGTTTAATTCATGTGGTTGACTCTGTTCTGATTGTGAGGTCGATATCTCTCTGCTCGCTCATTGTCTGTGGACGATGGATTTCACAAAGCGGTTTAAGCGTTGTTGATTACAGATGGAACGTTTGAAGGAGGGGGAACACTTCGGAGAAGCTCTGGCCAACACAGACGCATGTTTTACGTGTTTCGTTTTAAAATTTTTAAACAAGGAGTGTTAAAAAAACAGGTTTTTCCTGTTTTTTGGTAGGAGCTTTGAATGAGCTACTTTAAAACAAACATAAAAACATTCATGTTCTTATGAAGAAGCCAGAAAAGTTAAACGATAACCAGGTAACTATTAGTTCGCCTGCAGACCAGTGGTTTAATCCAAATTGTAATGCTTTATCATGTTGTGTAAGAAAAGTGCTGTCAGAAAAACTTTGCTCATCTGAATAAAAGACAGATTAGAGCAAACAGGAACAAACTAATATACTAGTTTAGATGTATTTTGGAGATTACACTACAAAGGCTTATCAAGTAAAGTGATGATAAATGACCAAATGGGATCATAAACTTGAGTGTGACGCCATTTCCTGAGCATCAAGGTAGATTGAAAGGATTCGGTCAGCATGATTTAAAGAAATGAAATGGGTCCATGTTTGGCTGTAAACATTCTGAAGTCTAAAGTTTATGTAATGTGTGATTCGTGTAATGGAATGTAAAAAAACTCTCATCACTAGAATTAGACAATAGGACGTCATGGAAGCTTTCTCAGAGTTTACCAACCTGTTTGTATGTTGTATGTTTTTGATTAAAAATCCACTCAATCATCTTTTGATTTATTTCAAAGTGTCCCAGTGGTCTTTTTTTAATTACTATTTTTTAGGAAAAATAAAAAAACTCGTTTTGTTTTTTGTTTGTGCAGGGCGGGAGTAGTTCATTAGATTTGCCTCCTGAGTTGTGGGTGCAACCCCGCCACCCTTTCCTTGTACTATGCTCCACATTTGTTTACATTTTTGTTAAAACAGGTAGAAGGAATAAAATATGGAGACTTCATTGAAATTTTAAAATTTGTAATTACCGCGAGGAGTTAAAGCAATTGGTGGAGTCTGCGATTCTGAAATTTTTAAAACCAATTTATATTTAGGGTTTTCTACTTGATCAGGGGGTCACTTTTTGATTGTTTTTTGCGAAAATAAGTTAAAAAAAAAGTGCAAATAATAAAAATCCATACTGTAGTTAGTTGCAGGAAATGTTTTTTAGCTAAGTGTCAACATTACAGAATTCATCCTTTTTGTGTAGACTTTTTTTCCACTGGCCACTCAATTGCTGCTCCTTAGAAATCGGGTTTCCTCTCATCATTGAAGCTTGTCCCCCTGTCTTGGTTAGCGTTGTCCAGTCGACCCAGTGTTTGTGCCCGAGGCATCCAACAGGGACGGCTGGTGTTGGTAAACCTTGCTCCTGACGTTGTGCAGGCTTGACTTGACCAGGAACGTGTGATCACAAACCCGTAGAACTTTAGAGCTTAATGTTTAGCAGCTAATATTGGCCCTGTGACTGCTTCCACAAGCATGGCGTTTACTGACCTGTAGAGTCAAATTAAAGCAATTAAAAAACATTCAGGAGATTATCTTCTGACAACTTTTTGGGTCTTTTTCCCCCCCCAACTAAGTAAGATATTCAATTAAGATGACATTTCCGTTAACTACACTTTTAATCTGAGAGTCATCTTTTTTATTTTTATTTTTAGAAAATGCACACAAATGAAATTCAAGTGTTACCTTCATAAATAATATTTAAGCAATTTAGGTTGGGTTTTCAGGCAGACATTTCAGTACCCCCATGCCCCAAGGAAACCTTTACAACAAATCCTCTTCTTCTTAGTTGTTTGAGTTTGGTTTATTTTTTAAGATTTAAACACACTTTATAATCTTTCTTTACTTCAGATACAAAGATAATGCTGAATAAACCTTTTGCTCTTTGTTATGTGATTCATATTGAAGGTTATAAAAAAGTTCACGTCAATTTTATTCATTTCAATTGACTTGTCAAGATTGTTCAGATTAATCCTAATGTTTACAGAAAGCAACTTTTTAACTCAAATATTTACTTTCTTCGGTTACAGGAATTATTTATATTAAAGCATTTCAGTTCTTAAAACTTCATTTTTTAAATTAAGTGGTAAATAAATATATCTATTACTTTTATCTATTACTTATATAATAATTGTTGAGCATGGACTAAAATTCTTGAATGTGGGTCAGAGGTCGCTGTGTACATAGCTTCAGAGTTATGACATCATGAGTCTTGTCCTGTCAAGCAAATGGATCAGAGCTGAAGGCCTCTTGTGTTGGACATACTTTACTGTTACATTAAGGGGGGTTATGAATCTTCTGACACACGAGGTGTATATTTGTATAAACCCCTTTTGTATTTGAGGTCAAACTTTATGCATATTCTATTTGTATACATTTCTTGTTTGATCGGACAGAAAAAGACTAGAGAGAAGGATAGAGTGGGACGTTAGAAATGGGGGATGGAATGGAATTAGAAAAGGAGGCAACACGTTGCTGGAAGTTTCATCATTACTGTCAAATGTAGATGTTTATCAAGTCATTTTAGCTTTAGGACACTCTTCATTTGCCTTGTGCTATCCTAGTCACTTTAACATTGGGAGTTGGGTCATCTAGACCCACTAGACAGTGCTCTGAACCTTTTTCTTCAATGATTTGTGATCTTCACTGGTGTCCATGGGTTACATGAAATCCTCTTCATCTTTGTCATGGTAGGTTTAACACGTCAATGTAAGGATCGGGTCATCTGGACCCCATAGGATAGAACAAGGGATATTATCAAAAACAAAGTTTGTGACCCTTTTGATGAGTCAGCTTGAAGGCTGAGTAAAGGTTTTTCTTTGGAGTCCTTTTTGCACCTGTACAGAAAGACAGGGAATTATACACCATCATCATATGTAAGGTTTGAGTAGCATCTCTACTGTTGTCTAAACTTAAAGAAACCTGGGTTTCCAGTGAGGAAGGACAGCGCCTGTTAACTGTGGCCTGTAATTTATGTAAGTGCAGTTTAAATAGTGAGGTAGAGATAAGAATGTTGCTAATAGACCTTGACCCCTAATGACAATCGCACCAAACAGGCAGACAAAGAAACCTTCGTTACGTCTCTTTAAGGTTTCTCCTCGAGAATAGACAGAGCGCTGAAAACATGAGCCCTCCTCAGAAGCACTAAAACATTCTTTAAAGTCATTAGTAAGTTTGATTTGTTGGCTCCTCGGGCCCCTCAGGCCCAAATGCCTTTGATGATTCACCTTGGTTAACTTGCTGTTAACTGGGTTCAGAGAATTTCTTACATTGGAGTCTTATTCACATTAAAAAACAGTGGGTGTGGTTTAAAATTTAATAGAAAAAATTTAATTTCTCTTCTGCTTTAGGGAAGTTTTTTTTTTTTACTTAAGAATTGTCTGCATAAAAAAAGCAAAGACTGGGACTGGAGCAGAAATGTGTGCAGAGCTGCAATTCAGTTTGGAGTTGCGTAAGAGGAGTGGATGGATGGAAGGCGGGAATACCTCGCTGTCAACACCGAGCCAAACGAGACTCAGTTTGTTTATCTGAGCTCGCTTCTCGAACGCCGGCCGTGAACCAGGAAGCGGCAGGTGCCTCGCTCCAACGGCACAGCCCTCATTGTTGGCAGTGGATAAACAGGTTACGATGAAGTAGCTAAAAGAAAGAAAGAGGCTGGGGGGTTATTGGGAGTTAGTGTTTTGCCCCAAACACTGAAAACAGAATTAGCTTTGACTACTACAGTGTAAAATTTGAAAAGCGTTTGTTGTTTTTCTGCGGCTGCTGTTTTATTAGTGTTGTCTTATTGTGGCTCCGCTGAGCAGGCCTGGCCTGCATTCTCGTCTGGCAGGGGCGACAGCGGGATAAAACAACCAGCGAGGGGAGATGGTTGGCATTGGGGGGGAAGGAGAGCCTCCATTGTGTTGCCATTGTGGCTCTGTCACTCTCTGCTGCCCTGGCTGCGTGTCCCCTTTAAGCAGCCCGTCCATGTCAGCAGAAATGAGCTTTTTCCTCCTCTTTCATCATGGCCCTTTTCTTTTCTTCCTCTGCAATTCACTCGGCTGTTTCTTCAAATGTCTTAAAAAAGCCGATCACACAGTCTTAGCGCATCTGCAGCTTAACCTTGAGAGCTGGCCTGTTGTCACGAAGAGCAGCGACACAAACAGAAGTTTGGATTGTCTTTCTCATGCATGGGTTCTTTTTAGGACTAAATTATTGGAAATCCTCAAAGAAACAAAGTTATTTTATGTAGAAACTTTCGCTTAATAGCAGTCTTTGTTTAGGTACTGTTTCATCACTGCAAAGCAAACTGCTCAAAGCTCCTTCGGTTTTCCTTGTTCTTACTCATAGTGCCAGATGGAGGGGGAGGTTTGCCTCGGGGCAGGTGAGCAAAAGGGGAGATGGAGGTGGGGTAAGATGAAGGGGAGGACTTGGCTGACCAGTTTTACCTGGGCTTGACTTGAGCCCGTCCGGACATGCATACGACCATCCAGCCTCGGGGGGGGGGGGAGAAAAAAAGAACAGGAAAGAGAACAGTAGCTTGAGTCTTGAGAGGAAGCAAAAAGACCAACTCTACTTTCTTTTTTTGCTTTCTTTTATTTTCTTATTATGTCATTCATCCATCTCCATCATTGATTAGATTTCTGTACGGCTTTGAAACTGGGTTTTTTCTTTTTATACATTTCCACTTTTCTCCTCCAACCAGAAGATTTTTTTCTTTTAAATGCCAAGAATATGAAAATGTTCCTCCAATTGTTAGCTTGCCATGAAAAAAAGCTGAAAAAACCCCCCAAGTATTGGCTAATGGTCAGATAATTAGTTGGTATCAGATTAAGTGTTCACACCATGTAGGTTTGTTGGTGTTCTTTTGGCAGTTTGCTCTTTTTGTTTGGTTGAGTTCCTATTCTCACTGCACTATTTGCAAGTGGACTACATTTTGTAAACATGGCAAATGTGTGACTATTGCTGCACCCATTGGCTAAAAATCTCAGGGGTGGTGCTATTTAACTAAGCAACAGTCAACCATGAGGATCCTGAGTGCTACTCCTCTTGGATCTTTATTTTCTTTTCATAAATGTATTCAAACAGAGCGTTGTTAAAGTCAGCTTTAGCAACGTTTGTGGGCAAAACTTCGTCTGGAAGGCTGTTGGTCTCTACAATATCTATGGGATGAAAAACGGGTTTTGTTTCAAGAATCCTATCAAGTTCGCCAAATGATGGGCATTCTGTGAAGGTTTTATACCTTTATCTGGGTTAGACAAAATGTTCTCATTTCAGTGTGGCACTCTTCAGGAGTTTGAAACCTTCTTTTTGCCAAACAAGAGAAATTACTGCGACACCGCGACTCCTCCTGCTGCTTCATCACCATGGTGATCAAAAATCCCACACCGTCACAGCTCTACATTTGTATCTCCTCGTTGCCCCTGGTTTGTCCACGAGTCCGATTTTAGCTTCGCTTTTACAGCTGTTTATTACTTAAGAGCTCTGCGGAGCTAGTACCAAAAAATCTGATAAGATTTGAAGTTGAGCTGGATTTGGGCTGGTTTATATTTAAATTGTTAGTGAACTAAAGAGAAGTTTGTTTGGAAACAGACAGACGCCACCTTTCAGTCTGCTTGTTCGGTCTGGACCAGAGCTCGCGTGTATTCTATTTTCACCTGTGAACACTTCCCACGGAGAAACATGAGAGGTGTGGGAAACTACAAAGTAGGTGTGAAAATAGCAGGAATCTTAAGTTGTGGCTAGTGATGTTTTCAAACCTTTACTGACACATTACTACTCTTAGCCTTAGTCACTACTGCCCTTATGGCAGTTGTGCCTTACACATTTGTAATTATTTCCACTCTCACCCTCCAAAACCTTGAGGACTGCGCAAGGAGCCCAGTAGTGCTGTTCATTATCAGGCACAGTCACAAAGGGGCCAGTACTTGCATCCTAATGTCAACTAGGGTGTGCAGTAAGGACACCGTAGAGCAGCAACACCCGTACGCAATACATGCAACTTATATCAGCCTTACAAATGCTTAAACTGCAAGACACACCTGTGCTCCCACTAAGATATGACTCCTCCTCTCTATGACCCTCCATCGACCTGGACACCTCAAAAACCTACAGTACCTGTGGTGAAAAAAAAATTACAGATACGACTTTATGATAAAGACACTAGCCGAGACCTTAACATTAGGCCTGACTAACATGCAATATGGAAAAGAAAACAGAAGAAAAATAGACGGTGACTCCTGAAATAATAATAAAAACACACATACAGTATAGACTGTTAGAAAAAGGCTTTGTGCGTTAAGGAATGTCTCCCAGCTGGTTAAGCCTATAGTGGCAAAACCAAAGGTATCATTGAGTTTTAGCTATGTATTTGCTCCAAATTCCACTCAGTGTTGTGCAGTTAGTTTAAACTGTTGAGCCGCAAAGACGAGTGACATCATCTTCCCTGTTTCCAGGTTACAAACAAAAGAGAAATACACTGATGGGGATCTCCAAGAAACTTTAAACACGCCTCTTTCTGTCAAGTACTTTCGTTTTACGACAACTTGCCCATTGCTTCCTGTTCTTTATTCGTTTTAAATTCAATTTATTGAAACAATCAGTGAAAACTTTATTTAAAATCTTAAATAGTCTTATTTTTTAGGTGCTGAAAGGTGGAATTCCACATGCTAAACTTAAAAAGTTATGACTTTTAGTATGTACAGTTTTCTTTTACTTGTGATTTTATCTTTTTCAGTTGTTATGTAGACTACTTGTATTTCAATATTGCACATTTGTCACCCTGAAAGAAAAAATGTGAAACCAAAATTTATTTACTTAAAAAATTGTAAAAATTATTTCAACACATGATTACTTGCAGAGAAACAGAATACACTTTGAAGGGAATCTACAGTTATTTTTGTCTCCCATATCTCTGCCATTCTATCGTTTCAATGAGCGAGTTTTTTCGAGCCTAGAGAAATGTCTTAATGTAACATACACAAAACAGTTATTTTCAAATTAAGAAAATTGAAAGTTTGTGCTGGGGTTTGTCTTGAAGGGGCTGAAAGTGGTAGGATAACCGGTGAGGCAGGTTACTTATCAAACAGAATAGTGATCTGGCTCACTGATTTGGTAGCTAATGAGTTTGTCAAGTTCATAATCAGTTGCAAGCACAACTGAATAAACTCTCCTGAAGTATGTACAGATTTTACCCCTGATTCTCTGTACTATTATCTTTCCATCGGTTTGTCAACTGGATTTTATTTTGGTTACTTTTGGTTTTGCTTTAGTGTTTTCCCCTAATGCAAGGGAGTTTTGAAATAAGAGTCATCATAATTGCTTGCTACTGACTGTATTTACATACTTTTTTTAATGTTAAAATCATTTGTAGTTTGTCCGCCATTGAGTTATTGTTAATCTTATATAAACTCCTTTTATTTATTCCCATTTTGAATTTGCTTATATAATTTATTTCCTGTGTTTCTTTTTGTTTGTTTTCAGGTGTAAAAGATGAATGAGTGTTTTATTGTTTTAACCCCTTTAACACCAGAGCTATAGCTCCTGTGTTGATGTATTATGAGTTGTTGCACTTTTGCATATGAGCCCAAAACATGTTAGCTGTGCAAATGTTTCAAGAGTTACAGTAATTCAAAGAGTGTGTTATTTCCTGTCCACGAGGACAGCTGCGGTGTTAAAGAGCCAACCAGTGAGATGGCAACACTAAACCATGGGATTTTTAGTCTATTGACAACATTACCAGGTTAGCTGTCATGATGGCCCTTGAGTTAGCCACTCAGCTAACTTGCTTAAGAACAAACTGTCTGTGGCTAGTCATAGTAGTAGGTTTTGGGGCTGTCATCTGGACTTGGTTTTTAAAGTTAGAAACTTTAAAAGTTAGAAACTTTAAAAACCAAGTCCAGATGACAGCCCCAAAACCTACTACTATGATGGAATCAACCTATGAGAGTCTTCATAGACATATCTGTGGCTAGCTAAAATAATAGCAAGTAAATTGGGTAACTTGGTAGTTAGCTTGTTTCTGACATGGCCTTCAACTTTAGTTCACAGATTGCAAGCTTTTAAAAAATATTAGACCAATTTACATTAGGTTTTTTTTTAGTTAGTGTCAGCATTATAATTTTGGCTCTCTTGTAGCATCCCTGTGTCACATGGATAGTGTCACAATTATCCATAAAAAGGTTCCCATACTTGAGTTTAATATGTTGAACTTTGGTTATGATATTTTGTCAGGCAGAGAAAGTAAACCTATCTGAACTTTTCTTCACCTGAACATTAATGCCTCGTGGCATTTTTATAAAAAAAAGATGAAGTGAGATATTTATGAGCTAGTAACACATCTACAGGTGCTATACAAGTAGTTTTTCCGTACTCAGTTTCCTGCTAACTTTTTGAGAGCAATCCCACCTCAGCTTTCACCGTTAATGCCTCTTCCCTGGAATCTAGCTACAAAACCTGTTGAGAATCCTCCCCCCACTCCTTTCCAAGTCACAGTTTGAACAGTAGAAAATGTGGATGAGGCTTTTTTTATGCAATTTTTTTTTTGCACTATCCGTTTGTGCCCCCCCCCCCCCATGTTTTTTCCCTCACGCCTATGCAAACGAGAACATGAAGTGAGATTACTGGGATCTGGTGGTCAACATCCATAAGTTTACATGGAAAGAAAAGCTTGTTTTGCTATGCGGTTGCAACGACAGAGGATAGCATTTTGCTAAATGCAAAAATAAAAGCAGCAGCCCGTCATGCTCAGCTGCCCGTCACCTCCTCCCTCCAGGTAAACTGTAAAAATGTGCCTTTCAGTTGAAACATTACTCAATCGTAGCCTAATAAACACTTTCAGTGCTTGCAGTCTGAGTGGAAAATGTGACATGGAGATGAGATTTCTTCACATTTGTGGTTGGATTGGAAGGACATGCTGTAGATTGTATTTCCTGTTAGGTTGAATGTTTGTTCTCTGATGGACAAATATTTCATGTCTTGTGTGATTTTTGTAAAAGTTCCACTCTGGTCATCTATTTTCAAAGCGTTCCCAGTGGTCTCTTAATTATGATTATGCCATTTTCAGCCAAAATATAAAAACCTGTGTCATTTTCTAGGACATGGTTTCTGCATTGCTCAGTTCATAAAAAATTGGCCTATAAGTTATGGTTGGGACCATTGGTGCAGAGGAACCCCACCTCCTTACCCCTCCCCAATTACTGAAGGCTATCTATTTTACTCAATTCCCAGCTAGGGTTCACCCCCTCAACCTAATAGCGGTACAACAAAAATAGCGATATCAGAGCCATACAGCTGTACCGTTTAGATCCAGATTCCAGCTCAGACGAGGAAAATGAAGACCTACATGGATCTAGTCGTCTAGTAGTGGATGGATCAGGAGGGGGAGCGGAGCAGGAAGCTTGTGGCCCTGCCTAGCGTATTTGCTGTGTCATGAATTTGATCTTTTTCAAACGGCATTATTTCGTCTGCTCTTGATGACAACAATGTGAATAAAGCAATATTCAGAAAATCTATTTAGAGCGTAATTTTCTTAATATTTGTCCATCATCAGAGAGATGCTATAAGAACATGTAAAAAAAAAAACCCCACTAAAAATTAGATTTTTATCTGAGTGGGTCTTCAAAGTTTCTGCATTGTAAAATAACACAGAAGTTGGGGTTTAGATTTAATTAGATGCTTCAGAACAAACTCTCTGCATAAGTGCATCCACTTGAAGTCCCGTCTTTGGACTACTACCATGAAAAGAGCAATTCTAGTAATCCTATACGTGCACTTGTCGGCCTGTCCCTTGGGGGCAATTTGACACTGAGCTCTCTGTGAAGAAAACATATTTGTTGTATTTAAATTGTGTCCTTATAGTCTGAACTGTTAGATTGATTGGGCAGTGAGTTGTGAGTCCCCTGGGTGTTTTTTAAACATTTTATTTAGTTTGTTACACAATAAACCCATGTGTTTTGGGGAGAATGTGGAAGCCTGTGTGTGGGAAGTATGTAGGTTCTTGAATTTGTACGAGAGGGACTGATGCCAAAACGGACTTCAATCTATATTTTCCCACCAAATCTGCGTTGGGTAATTCCAAAGCGGGACATTAAAACCGGATTACTTATGAAAATGCTATAACAAGTTTCAACAGCATTAGTTTGTTTGTTGACATACTGAAACATCTCCACACATGCTGCTGAGAGTTGTAAATTCCTGCTTGTTCTATTAAATTAGAATGGTGAAGCTGGAACAAATGACTTCCACTAGCACAAAGGGGAGGTTTAAATCTTGTCAATAAAACAGCTCACGGCCCACCCCTCCTGCATCTCTGCGTTCTGCTTGGTCGACCCAGTGTGACCAGGAGGTCTGGAGAGCCAAGGTGGATCTGGGATGAAAGCCGGGATTGTTGCTGGATGGGGCAGGTTCCTGTGTAGCACCTGGCCATCTGGACATTACATACCCCTGAGCCGTAATGGATGCCCTCCTCCCCCTTCCATCTCCTGGCTGAAGACCCATAATGGGCACCCCCGTCAGCCCCTTTGGGACTTGAGTTTGAGAGGTTGCACAACTGGACAAAAGCTCTGTTCATGGTGAGATTGGAGAAGTGCAGGGGACTGAGGAGTTGACGATGGTTGGGACTTGATTGTCAATGACGGCTCATACCATTACCTGCCTTCTGCCACAGTGGAGACAGGTGTAAAGAGGAGGGGCTTAGGGTTCAGGTTACCTATGCAGGCATGCTAGCTGATCGCTTAAAAAACGTAAACAAAATTCAATCTAAACTCTTATACATCCGTTATACAGGGTTTGTAGAGTCATGAAAAACGGGGAAATTTTGGGAAATTGAAAATGCAATTTCCAGGTCCTTGAAAAGTTTGTAAAAAACGAAATTATGAAATGTTAACATTTTTGATGCAAAAAAACATTAATTCAAGATCAAACACTTATTCTGTATTGGACCTGTGACAAAAAGAAGACCCAGCTTGGACTCTTAAAAAGAAAGGATTTGCAGAACTTGAAATATTGAATTTAGAGAAAATGATTTATGAAATCTTGTGATATGTACCAATGAACGGAAAGTAGGATTCTATTTGAGTCCATCTTTAAGGAGACATTGAAATCATGTTGTTGGATAGAAGAGGACATTTGTTTTGCTCTGAAACCTTTTAGAACTTCTTGTGAAACATTGAGGCAAATCTAAGTGAAGAAGTTTTTCTCTGACACTATCTGATTTACGAACTTTTTGGTAAGCTTTTATTTTATGAAGTGCAATAATTGTTAAAGTTGTAGAATCTTTTGGGCTTCACATTCCTCAAGAGGTGAAACAGTCGAGGCAAGATTTGACGTGAAGTAAAGCAGAGAGGGAGCCTTTCCCTGGAAGAGATAAAGTATTGTCTCTTTAATTAATCCAAACACACACTATCTACTTCAGGGAGTTAAGTTGTTCATCTCACCTGTCTGGCCCTACACCACCAGGATGAGCAATCTCACTGCTTCACCTAATTGCTGAACCTGTCAGCTTTGTTTTGAGTCGCACAAACTCAAGCCAGCTGCAAACCCCGAACCCACCAAGTACCCCTAAAGTCAACCTGTAACCTACTGTTTTATTCACCATCACATTGACTGATTTTAAAAATGGCAGTCGTCTTTCATCTTTAATGGATGATCGCTTACACTTAAAAGTTAAGTGAAGGAAGAATTAACGGAAGAATTATTTGAAATATATTAAGATCCATATTTTGAAAATCAAATCAAAAATCAAATCAAAAATCAAATCAAAAATCAAATCAAATAAAAAAAATGTAATAAATTGCCCACAGGCTGGGAAAAGTAGTTTGTCCAACAAAACCATTTCACACCTGCCATGAGTCTGTGACTGTGAAGGATCTTAAGAAGAAGCAAAGCCAAAATTTTCTAATTTTGAACGTTGATAGAAACCCATCTAAATTGACAGACACACACCAGAGACGTTTATGTTGACTAGAATCATGACATTTCTCCTTATATTTTGTCACTCTAACAATTGTGTTTTGTATTGCACTCTACAAAGTTGAAGGGAAAGAAAAAAACAAAAAACACTTTTGCTAACAGCCAAAAAAACTGGGTGCCACGTCAGTCACATTAAAACATAAATCTCCAGTAAGTTCATCCTGTGACATCGTGGTATTTGTGGAGTGGAGGCAAATGTCAAACCTCTTGTTATACTACATTGAATTTTTAAAGTCATAGAGGATTTTTTTTCTAGAATTATTGATCACTAATCTTAATTTAGATGCATGGACCATTATATTTTTTAAAGAATAGGACATCACTCAATAAATCCATGATGACATCACAATGGCATCTAAGTAGTTGTTACAAAATACTGACCAACAGATATGAAAGGTGGTACATACATTTATTAATTCCAACTAAATAAAAAAAAAATAATGGTTGTTTATACTGGAGTTGAAATCATAGTGCAGGTTCACTGTCATACCTGTGGCTTATATTACGTAAATGAATTACACAAAGTGTGGCAGAAGAGACACTCAGCAACAAATTCAATAACTCCAATTTAATTATCCAGGAAACTGCAGTTTCTTAATGTAAATGCATTATTTTTCTTAAACCAGTAAAATCTCCTTTCTACAATTGACTGTATATGAAAACTGTACCAAGTGACTTCCTGTCCCTCGGGGCATTCCAAATAGGAAGTACCTGCTGGAAGCATTCACTCAGAATTGATCACTGCTTACTGATGAGTTCTGGTTCAAACATATTGCGAAAAAATGGCGACTAAATTAACTTCATTCCACTGGAGCAGGAAGCAAGCTATTTTTTATGGGTGACATCACACTCATACAGTCAATGGTTCCTACACATTGACTGTTCTTTAACTTTACTCTAAAAGTGTTTTTTTAATACCAGTGATATATTTCTAAATAAATATTAAATAAAGGCCATAATAACTTTCTTCCATTTGCTGAACGTGTAAGTTTTTACCTGGAGCTAGATTCCTGCACCTTTGTGCATCTGTGTATCTGTGCATCCACCTGTATCTTGTAAACAATGGTTTTTATACTGCCTCACCTTCTCAGATGCACATTTTAATTTAAGATTTAAAACCTGCTGCATGTTTTGAAAAACCTTAGTTGTTACATAAAAATGTAACTTTTGTGTATTTTAACCACATTACTGTTTATTTTAAAGGACATTGTGCTGTATGTTTAAAATAACTTCTAAAATTGTTTTATACTTTCCTTGTGTGGACAATCCTTTAGCGAGGGAAAACAGTTTAGTTTCGTTTCAATTTGTCCTTTTTTTTTACTGTAGTAAAAAACCATAAGGCCACTTCCCTCCAAGAGTCTAAGATGACATGTTGGCATGTCAAACTCTTGGCGCACGCCTCTAAAGTTTTCCTGACACATTTTGTCAACTTTTCTGGGGCAAGGTGACGCTATCGGTCCAGGAATCTTATCAGCTGTGTAATGTGTAATGTGTAATAAGTGGTAATGTAGCTGAGGGAGGTGTCTGTCTGCTTGAGTTGGGCAGATGTGTGGCACAGTGATGGTGGTGTTGATAGTCGGGATAAATGTGTCAATGTGCCACTCATTACTGATTCCCCGCAGGGGTGACAGATAAATTCATGTGGGAGAGATTCCATCTACAAACAAGGAAAACATTTGATTTCTGATTTTGGAGGGCTGCCATTTGTGATTTCCTGGCATTGACACTTGTGCAAAGTGGCAGATAGCAGGAAGAGCAGGGTGTTATTTTATCAACTTGAATGTCCAGGAGGGCAAAAAAGGCAGGTCTTGCATGGATTAGATATAAGCAGTTGTCTTCCCACTCCTTGCTTTAGTGCGAGGAATGTTTCTGTACCTGCATCAACAGGTCGCTCTTCTTCTCTACCTGTCAAACCCGCAGGGCCGGGTCAGAGCTTGGATTATGTCTCATGTCTCATGAGGCCCAATGTGTGTGTGCATGTGAACTGGAAGGGGTTTTCAGGTGTGGGTGCTCTTGATGTAATACTGAGGTACTTTTGCCTTTAAGATGCTGTTGAGAGACGGGTTTAACATACTTTGCATTAAGTTTAAATCAAAAAGCATAAGCTGAAACTAAACTAATGTAAGCAAAAAAAGGAGAGCTTTTTAAATGTTGGGCTTAGTCCTGGCTTCCTATTGCATATTTGCATTGAGGCTAGGTCTACACAATAACTCGCAAATTTATCATTATCGCAATATCAAGCTGTGCAATCCGCATGTCGCAAAAGATGGCCAACATTGCAATAAATGTTTACCTTAAATGTGGTAAAACAGTCAAGTATTTAACAAATCAAATAAATCCATTTATGGATTTGACCAATCGGGTGTACCCCTTCAGGTCGTTGGCCAGTCAGATGGAGCCCTTTCATGTTTGACCTCTTATATAGACTAGGGTCATTTGGAGTATAATTAAACTGGTGCAGTGAAATAGAAATAAAGTTATGCTATTTGCTTATGTGTACCGCAAGTAATATCGTCATGACAATATTGATCATTATCGCAAATCACGAGTTTTCCTGTCACGTGCCCTCCAAGAAGGTTTATCTAAACTACAGAATTCTTTTATTTTATTTCAATGTAGAGGCTCACCAAAAGTCAAAATATACAGGTCATAAATGATGTAATGAACAATTGTACGTTTAATCCGCTATAACTGCTACAATTGAACTGCTATATCGCGGTTCACCTCCTGCAATCTTGCTGTTAAATGGATGTTTTTTGTGCAACTTGGCTTTTTCCCCCGCCTTTGTTTCTGTTCTGATTAGTTGTAAACCCTTGTAAATCAATCTTCTCCGTGTCGTGTCTCTTCTACAAAGGTTTGAACTTTCAGGTTAAACACGAGGTGTCGGGGTTTAGTGTGACAATGTTCACGTCGGAGAAAAGTGTAGGAAGTGTGTAGTGAAAAGTTTTACAGCCTTTAAGCATCCACAATTAATGTTAAATAATAAAGATGACTACTTCACTGATTTGACCAACCGCAGGTCATTTGTAGAGTATTACTTCTGCAATAAAAGAGGGACCGCTACACAAAAAAGGTGTCATGGTGACATTTTAAGGGGTGGCGTCAAGATCCACATCTGGGTAACTTTTAGATAGATTTTTGTTTAAACCTTATGGTTCGTTTTAAGTCCACTGAAGCATGAAACATGGTCATTGTTCTTTTTTTTAAATTTTATTTTTTAAAGAAAAATACATCAACGTTTAAAGAATATATTATACTTTGCTTTTTTAGCATTGAGTAACAGGTGGTGAGTATGTTGCAGAGGTGCTTTCAGTTTCTTCTACAGCCATCTTGAGTTTTTAGTGTTTCTCTTTCAGGGATCCAGTGTTGCTTGCTCTATAGACAGCCTTGTTTCTGGACATGTATTGTCTTACCGGATCGCCCATTGTGCTCTCAGACAGATCGGGGTGGGGATGGGGGTGGGTGGCCTGGTGCCAGTTGAAGCCAAATTAGCTGCCAGCCTACTTGCACACACATGGAAACAGTGGAACTGAGAACCCCTAGAGTGAACATGTACGGCCCATGGATGGCTCCAAACCAGCACATTTGCAACCAGGGCTGAGTCACAGATGCACAACAGAAATAGACCCTTCCTCAGAAAAATTCTTGTTTATAAACGCATCAGCAAAGTTTCAATGTGTTTTTGTCCTTTAACTCTCAATATTATTGTCTGATAAATAGCTTCTTCCAGGAGAACAATATTTTTACTCTGTAAAGATGACTTTCTTTGACGTCATTCACACTGCAGTAAAGATTCTGGAACTCAGAGCTGCTTATGGCTAATTTTAGATCGTAGTTTCTGAAAGTAAGTTTTTGAAAATCCACTTTCATTGGCTGCTGCACAATGTTTACATTTTTAAAGACCCACTCGAATGAAAATCGTGTTTTTAACAAATTTAACTTTAAATTGTGTTTCTGAGTATTTCTTTGTTCAAATCGTTGTTAATCAGGAGTTGACAAAAAAATACTGTTGGAAAAAGCCTGTAGCAGTGACGTAGGCGCTACAGTTGGTAACATCCAACTGATGCATCCACTTGCAGACGACAAGATCCATGTACCTCTTTGTTTTCCTCGTCTGAGCTGGCATCTGGCTTAAAAGTGTATGGCTGTTTAGCTCAGATATTGCTTGCGATTTTTGTTGCCCTGGTTGGGGTTGTGAGGGTCTGTAAGCTAGCGGGATAGAAAGTAAACAAAGGCATGATGGGAAATGAGCTCTGTCCCAAGGGGAGTTTTTAATGAACTACTGTTGCTCTGCAGAAACTATGTCCTCGAAAACGAAACAAGTTCTCAGATTTGGCTGAAAACGGCAATATCAGAATTAAAAGACCACTGGGAACACTTTGAAAATAGATCAACAGATGATGGGAGTGGAACTTTAACATTCCTCTCTGCAAACTGCCTATCAATACAGAACTGCTAAAAATGTATCATTGAAAATGGCATGAATTGGATGAACTTAATGTTCATCCATCCATCAATACGTCTTCTGTTCCTGCTTAGTCTAGCGGACCCTATCCTAGCTCCTCAACGGTGAAGGTGGTGTCCACAAATACCGACTCACATTTACTCATAAGGGACTGTTTATACATCGAATAGCTTTAGGCTGTTAGAAGAAGCCAGAGTATCTGGAGAAAATTCACACATGCACAAGAACTTTATACAGAAAAGACCAAGCTGGATTCAAACCAGTGCCTTATGGCTGTGAAACAACAGTAAGCAGCCCTGAAAGTTTTCTTTTAGAAAAAATTACTACATAACAAATTAAGTTAAAGTTTATATTACAAGATATTTAGATATACAAGGATGATCTTCACTACATACACCCATAACACTTTGATTGCTTAAAGGCTGCAAATGGCACTTTTGGGAGACATGTTTTTATATTAAAAATAATCTAGACAGGCGAGGATTTGTCAGAAAACCTAACCCTTTCTTAATGAAGAGTTTTCATGTCCTTTTTTTTGACAAAAAAAATGACCTGTTTTTTAAGTAAATTTTAATTAAAGAGTGAGAAAATGTAATCCAAAAGGAAATTACCAAAATTAAGTAAATATATCTCCAAACTACAAGGTGCAAAAGTTAAGATCACATGTGAGATTATAATAGTGTAAAATTAGTTTTTGCATGTTGTCACACTAAAATAAAGTTGAAAGGAAGCATTTACTTAACTCCTTATGAAATATCACACTTTAGTCATCCAATAAATTCTTGATTTATACTGCGCATATTTAGGCATAGACATAATTATTTCCCTAAACAACTTTAATTTAGCAAAGGTTTTACTGAAGTTTTTAAAGACCAATACCAACCATACGATACCAAGACACATTAGTCAGTTTTGTTGATAAATTAATGCAAGTATGGAGAAAATGTTATTTATTCTATATTGATCCACTTCAATACAAATACACCATGCATATCCTCTGTCCAGTGTAAACGGCCTGTAACAAAGACCGGTAGTGCCTTTTTTTAATATCTTGTTATGTCTGAGGACCCAAACCCATTTTTAACAGAAGTCTGCTTTATTGTGTATCTACATGCAGTGGGCCAAAGAAGTATTTAGTCAGCCAGCAATTGCGCAGATTCTCCAACTTAAAAAGATGAGAGAGGCCTGAAGTCTTCATCATAGGTATACCTCAACTATAAGAGACAGAAAATCCAGAAAATCACATTGTCTAATTTTTAAAGAATTTATTTGCAAATTATGTTGGAAAATAAGTATTTGGTCACCTACAAACAAGCAAGATTTCTACCTCACGTCTTTTCCCCTTTAATTGTACTTTAAACATGTAACCACTTTTATTTAAATAACAGAAAAACTTTTAACTTTAAAAAACTATTTGTTTGGTTTTGTCTAAATATGAAAAATACATTAATGTAAGAAGTCCAAACCATCCTATCAAAACATTTTTTCTGCTTCAACTTCTAGCTGAAATATGATAGATTGTGTGTCTGAGTGGGAGTGTGGGAGGTCTGATTCATGCAATCAAACATGCCAAGTTTTTATTAGGATTAATAAAGATATAATGATAGCCTTCCTGCAATGGCAAAATACCCGGTTTGGGCAATGTTCCAGAGGGAATCTTCCACTGACAAATCATTGTCGAGTTACAAGCAGCGATCTGTCTGTCACTATTCATTTTCTACAAACTCCTTTTTTCTTCAGACGACTTTGATCTTCCTGTCACTCTGTCTTTGAGATTACTTTCTCACCAAGATGGAAGGCGGCTTCATCTTAATGAAACTGGACTGTGATGTGATTCAGCAGAAGCTCATTCAAAACCATGAACGATGCTTGTCTATCATTTCTAGTTTCCACCCTTTGCGTCGTGGCATATGCTCTCTTTTTTTCTCTCTGTTCTAAGCCTCAAACCCTGGCAGCTTCTTAAAAAAAAAACGTTCTTCTTTTAGCACACTGGTAGGTGTAACTACGACAGGTTGTTGCTAAAATAAGGTTTCTTGAATGTGCTTTCTTCTTCCACAGAAGGAACTTGAATTGAGATGCAAATAAGTCTGTCTAGATAGATCAGAAATGACTAGGGAAACAAGCTTGGGCTGGTAGATGGGTTTTGTAAAGACAGATTGTTGATTGATTACCTACTGAAAAAAATTAAAAGGTGAAACGGCAGGTTTGAAATAATTTTTTACTGTAAACGGAAGAAGCAACTTTGACAAAGTTGAATCAAGGAAAAAAAAAGGACATGTTGAGAATGGCAGTTTAAAGTGAAACACAACAGAAATATAATTTGCAACGATTAAATCTGTGTGCAAACATGGCAGAACTTTAAAAGAGCAAAAAATATTCAAGGTGGTGTTTGGAATTTTGTCTAATACAGTAAACCCTAACTGCTGTACTGGACGGGTAGTACAGTCATAGGACATTGACCAACAACATTAGGTCTGCTCTCGTGCCACGGTATCAATATCAGTGTTTTTTGCCCTTTGTGGAGATATGGGGATGGCTCATTGAACAATAGGGATCAACGATAACATGAATGAGGAGATCTTCTGAGTCCCACAGTTTGTACACATCTACTGTTAACACAATGATTTGACAGGTTAGTGAATTGAACTGTTTAAACATTGATATAGCTTGTAGCTATAGTTGTATAAGGTTGCGTTCTTCAGGCTGTTCACTTGCGACCCTTTCTTGTTGTACTACTCTTGTGTGCATCTTCTTTGGTGGTAAACTACAGCAGTAATAAAGAAATCTCTTGACTAACGGCTGAGAAGCAAGTGAATGGTTTCTGAGCGGTACAATAAACATGTGAAATGCTTGCACAATAAAGCACGTCTAAATCTGCGCTTGGGGGCAATGAGGAGGTGCAAAGAGCTTGGCAGACTCCTCTTTTGTCTCATCTTTCTCATTTCTTCGGTCGCTGTGCTTTTTTCTGTCTGGGTGAGAGTAACAGTGATAGATGAGCCTGAACAGAGAACATAACCCTCTTATAAAAGAGAAATGGAGGCTGTGAACCTTGGAAAAGTTTGCAGGTCCTTGTGCATATGTTATGTGCTGGGGTGTACTGTGATATCCTTTATAGAGATTGCTTTCACTATGTACACACATGTATTTGATTTGTTTATTTATGTACTGATTGGTCTTTCTTCTCATTGGTATCGTAAGACCATTGACGGTTTTTCTTTTAAAACTTACATATTCCTTCTTTAAAACTAACAAGTACTATGTATATATTAAAGATACAAATTAATGCATAATGCATGCCTTGAGAAGAGCGCACTTGGATCTTTCAACCCAGCATGCAAAAATAATGAACTACTGCAGCCAAACTGGTAAAACACACACCTTCATGCAAAACCTCAGTGCAACTGTTTCAGGTTATCAGAATATTTTTCTGAGGGACAAATATTTGTGTTCTTCGTGCTCAAGCACTGACAGGAAGAGACTTTTCAGGGCTGCATTTCAGGTGCTTGAGAAAAAAACAGACTTCACTGTTATCAAGATGAGTCTGGCGTCTTTCTTTAAATAGTTCACAGAACTTTAATGTGGTTATTATACATTCATAATGGGCTTATCTGTCATTGCACATGTGTATGTACTTGTCGACATTTTCTTAACAGCCTACTGTAAGGTAAGGCATATTTGTTTTTTTTTTCACACTGTTTTCTTGTAGGACAACAGAGATAAACAAATATAATTAAAAAGTTTGAAAGGCATTTAAAAACAAAACAAATATTTGTATAAATATTTTTGTAATGAAAAATAAAAAGGTTTTGAGTGCCATGTATGTCTGCATTAGTACAAACATTTTGTATAAATACAGTTGTTTTGGTGTTAAAATTCTGGCCAAATGTTTTCTTATTTTAGTTTTTTGGGTAAAAAGAAAAAGTGTTAATCCGTACTTCCCCTTGTACAAATGCATTGAACAGTTTTTGAAACTTGAATTTCAGAAGCACATCTGAAGTTCACTAAGAGCAAAGAAATCAAAGCTTCAGTGGCATACAGATGTGTTTGCTGCAGAAAACAACAAAGCCTATTCAAGGAGATTAGAACACGTGATGGAGGAAGTTGTGGGATCTCTGTCCCATAGAACCTCATTCAAGCGCCATGTAAGACCACATTGTTTTTGGTCTCACTTTCACTGATAAAGATAAAAAAAAATCAAAAGCAAAAATAGTATCATGTAGTAAGGAGAACTGCAAAGGGAACAAGCTCATAAAGCCAATGATATTGCAGTTGTGGGACATATATCTTGGCTCCTTTAGTTTCACATAGATTATATCTTGCATGCTCTAGAACATATACACCTCAACTTTTTAAAGCCAATTTGTCTTATTTTCCAACAGTTATAACTGCTGTTTCACTAATCTCATTGTTAGGTCAATTTAAGGTGCTAATGCTTGTAAAAGTTAGATATAGATATAGATATCAAACAGCTATTTAACATTTTTGGACAAAGAACAGGATAAAAATATAGGATAGAGGTGTAAAGATTAACTTGGGTAGTGTAGATCATTTACTTAAGACTTGAACTTGAACTTTTTGACCATAGCTTGATGTCTTAACTTAAGGTAAAAGTTTAGAGGACTTAAATTAGGTGTTGTATAATTTTATGACTTTTGACAAAAACGATGAACTGGATTCAGACTTGCAACTATCAAGAATCCATTGAGTTTGCCTCTCAAAGACGTTGTTTAGATTTCAAATTCATTGCTTAAAACTTGACTAAATCCTCAAGATCATAAAGTTAAGACTTGGGAAAGACTTGTTATCTATAGATGAAGGTTCTTTATTATCCAGACAATATTTCATTGAAGTTCAACCTAGTGTGATGAAACACTTCACAAAAGATTTTAAGTCCAGATGACTTGTCTCCTGGTTCAAACTTGGCTTCAGTTTGTTGCAATAAGACTCGTGTTGTGACTTTTAATCTTGATAATAATTCTAAACTAATTGTAGATGAAAGTCTTTAACGTTGAATTGAACTCTAGTTCAACAATTTGGGAGTATGTTGTCTTTTAAGACTCATGATGATTATGTTAACTAGCCCCCTGCTGCTCCAAACAGGAAGTGCCTGCTGGCTCCAAGAAGCAAAGATTCTGTAGAGCTTGTAGAAATCTGAAGGAACTGTGTTTTTGTTTTGAAAAAGTCTACTTTATAAACTAAACTCATGTTGCATCACCAAACATGAAAAGTTTTTATTTTTGCCAAATAAACTGAGATGTGTTTTAGGCATCTCTTCCATGAACATTCCTTTAAACTACAGCCATGTCAGTGCCTCCTGTTTGACACTCCAACATTTACTGTTTTTCGCCAAAATGCTTAATTACAGGTGTGGATGTTTAAGTGATTGATGTCTGAGTGTCCCTGAGTGAGGGATCAGCCTGTCACTTAAGCACTCTAGTTGCCTTTCACCCATACTCTTTAAGGAGGCTGCAGCTCTTGCTTGCTTATTGTCTTCTGCACACTCCTCTGGTTAGTTTTGCAAACTTTTTTACTTAAAAATAGAAGCAGATCCCTCCCAGGCGTACTGCTTCGGTGTGTGGCTCGGCCTGCATCAGAGTAGTGTCAGCTTCCATAAACCTGGCCTTAGGAATCCAGCAGACTTTCCACATGGTAACACAACACAGTCTAGACACACTAGCCTCCACCAGCTTTAACAATATGGATCCTTCCTCCAAACCTCACATATAATTTATTTACAGGCTAAGACTAAAGGCCGCATCGATGCTGTGCTCCATGCAGAAAAGAGGTCTCCTCTCAGATGACTGGGTGTTTGTTATGCTGGCTAATCTCTAAACTGAACTTTTTAACCGCTGTGGAGGAAGTCATTGTGTTCAAGAAAAAAAAAGGCCACTCAATGTAAATGAATGGGGGATCAGAGTTAACCACCCCAAGCAAAGCTCTATGTGATGAATGCATGTGTGTGGATCTAGTTCAGCCATCTTAATCCAGAAACCAGACTCTTGGCTCCTTGGCTCATCAAAGTGGGTAGCCCAGATTTAATCTTTGAGTGTTTGTGTGTGTGATTATATTTGTCAATAGTATTGTGGCCTTTTTGTACACTCAGAGGCTAAGCGGTGTGAAAGTAAACATGTCTTCTCAGGATTGAAGAGAGAAAGGAACTTCCTAAAAGACTGTCTAAGGTTAAAGTTGCATATTTTATTCCTAATAAATACAGTTAATTACTAGGGGTGTCACGATTTTGACTTTAAATCGAAATCGATCGAAATTAAGTCACAATCTCGAACTTTGAATAAAAAATGGAATCGTCGATGCTGCCACGCCCCCATGTTGCGTCTGGTTACTTTCCAAGCGGAAAAAGTGCTGCAACTCCATTTGTTAATAAAGTTTTTTTTAAAAGTGCTGCGAGTCAACCTTCTCTAACAGCCCAGCAAAAGATAGCATGGCAACTATTAACTACTATTTATAATTTTTCGTTCTTATATAATTGCTTTTCGTTATTTTACTTTATTACTTTATTTATTTTATTTCCCAAATAATGACTCATCCGCGATGATCCAGTCTAAACTGAGGGAAGTGACTTTAAAAAAAATAAAATAAACAAAATATAAAAGAAGTGGTCCGCTCCTGCGTTTGATTAGACCGGTGGAGCGAGCGACCGGGTCTCTAGCAGAGCAGACGGACTTACAGTTTTGTGTTTTAGGGGAAGTAAGGATGATTTGTTACGTGTGGGAGACTTAGGACTGTGATCCGTCCCGCAGCTCTACGTGAACGAGCAACCGGAATTTAGGAGAAGCAGGTCTCCCGGTAAAAGTGTGTGTCGGGGCAGAGCTCGGAGCGCTAGCTAACGCAGTGTGCAAGCTTGGAAGCAGAAAGGACGCTCAGTCCTTAGAAACCGTTCAAACATTTGCTTTTCCAGTCGTGTCCCGACAAATTAAAGGCCCACATATTTACGTGCAGCCAGGATGCAGATTGCAGCGTTTCACGCATGGATTTTATGTTCATGCTAATGTTGTTAGCCCGTGTTAGCATACTGCTAATCCTGGCTTCCGGCTCCGTTTTTCAACAGAAAAAGCTCTGACCACACGGATTAAAATTAATGAGCGAACAGGCGCTTCATAATAGCCGTAACATTAAAAAAAGCACGTTTAGGAGATCATCTTGTATAATACTGAGCTGACGTATCTATGTATGTAGCCGCTCGGCGGAACTAAGTTTCGCATCCGCATGTGCGAATGATTTATTCCGACCGAAAGTGTGACCCATGTGAATGTTTTTTATAATCTGAAAAGGTTTTTCTGGGCCCATGTACACGGTTGGATTCTAATCCGACCAATAATCCTTATCAAGATATTTTGCACATGTAACCGCGTTTTATGGTGTCGACTCGCAGCTTGGCGGGGGGGGGGGGTGGCATCACGATGGTGTCTCTAAATCGGGATGTCAGTCACCCATCACGATGGACAATGGTATCGTCCATTGGCACAACCCTAGTTGGCACCACAAAAACATAGATTAATCTGTAAACCAACAACTACACAAACTACTATTCCGTCTTCGTTTGGAATTAAACTTCCAAGCAACTCAACTCAGGCAAATGCGATTAGGCGTGCGGTAGGAGTATTCATAGCCGCGAACATGCAACCTTATTCGGTGGTGGAAAACTGCGGTTTTAGGCATTTAATTAGCGTGCAAGAGCTACGCTACGAAATACCAAGTAGAACGCATCTCTCAGCTACGGTGATTCCCTCCATGTACAATAATGTAAAAGAGAAAGTTATTGAAGGTCTGAGCAGACCTTGAAAAAATATTAAGAAATACATCCAAAAATATTTAATACATTAGTGGTTTAAGTTCATCTGTTTAGAAATAGTTTAAGACAATTGTTCACAGACTATGGACATGTCTGTTTTATTGGTTTTGTTTGTTTTGTTGTGAACTTGAATTTCATCTTTTTTGAAGAAGACTGCTATTACAAAAGACAAACTGGAAGTCAGTTTATTTAAAAAAAATGAATTGACTAAAGATATAAGTTGTTGTTCCATTATGTTGTTAATAAAAGTTTTAAATTTGACCATGTAGTGTGGTACATTGCAAACAAAGGTCAGATATGCTATTGCATTAAAGTCTAGTTTAAAAACTGACAAAAAAAAAAATGTTTTCTTCGGACACAATATTATATAAGATTAATATGTCAAAAAATTTCTTTGCATTTTTCCTAAGCCAAAACAAAAAATTTCAGCAAACTAAATTAGAAAACTTCATAAAACCAAGGTGCCGCTTTAGCTTTTAGTGTTTTGTGGCTGCAGGTGTGCTGCAATGCAAATGCAAATGCTCATATCAAGCATTTCGTCATACTACGTAGTTGCCAAGATACATAGATCACTTTATATTAAATTTTCCTCCAGAGACCTGACACACAGCAGTAAATCACAGCATGAAAGGAGCTAATCTGTCTGACTCATTTTTTTTCTCCTTTCCACAACTTTAATGTCTTTTAGCCGATATGCCAAATATTCAAGGACTGTTTTTTGCATGTTGAAGCATTGGAGTTTGTAAAGGTCAAACCACTTAGCAGTCTCTGATTTCTTTTTTTAATTTTGTTTTTTGGTCAATTGTGGTGTGGTTCACTACTCTGACAAATTCTGTCTGCCTTTTTGTCTGCATATAATTAAGTATAAAACATTTGGGTTGAAATGTGCTCCGTTAACTTCCCAGCATTCCTGAGGGAGTGCAAGTTTTTGCAACTTTCATGCTAAAACTTTGACAAATCTTGGTCATGTAAATCAATTATGGTGTACAGAATACACATTTAAAAAAACAGGAGGAAAATGTTTAAGAAATCTCTATAAAATAATAGTTTCAATATTTTGTTGATTAGGATGGATCTATATATTTTTTCTTTTCTTTTTTTTGGTTCACTGTTTTACTAAAGACAAATTAATGTGGTAAAAAATGTAAACGTTGCAAATAACCAGATGTTTTCACAACAATGAAAAATATACATCAGACCAAAATGTTGGTGCAACATTTTGCAGATGACTGTATTCTGTGTAATATAAGACAAATACAAAAAACATACTAAATCATATACGGTTTGCAAATCTAAATCATTTTTATGGTGACACAAAAAGAGTTAGAACATTGCCAATGGTGTCTGTGGAAACTATCTACAACCTGACTTTATTTATTCTTTATGAATGCTCTTGTTTGCATGTTTACGCTCTGTGGAAAATCATGCCACTAGAGAGTTCCTGCTTAGTCTGTTACTATGGATGCAGGGTAAACGATGAACTGTAAACAATCAACTGCAGAGACATGAAGTTCTTGTTCATAACAAAGCAGACTGTACATTGATGGAAAACTACTTTAGGTTAGCCAAAGACCCTTTATCTGTTATGTATTGAAACCTAAATTACAGATCTGCTGCTCATATCTTAAACCTGTTGGATCATTTCCACATTTGGTGGCTTCTGGTCTTTTCTTTGCTCCCATTTTTTTCACTCTTGATATCTGCATCTGATGACACTTCCGAAGCCCTTATCTCCTCGTCCAGGTTGTTTTTCACTCTAATGAAGGAAAGCGGTGACACAAAGAGCACGTTGCTATCTCTGATTCCCACCTCTTTGCATCCAGCTGTTTTTAAAGGCTCATTCCGTTCAGCATCGAACTTGTTGTCAGGCTCTCCCTTTCTCCAGAGAACTGTTTGGGGGTCCTGGTTCCCAGCCCTTCTGATGCTCTCTGGAGACCACTACGGACTGATGGCCAGATAACATGACCACTGAAAAGAGGGGTGGGAGGGGCAGTTAATGAGACTCAATGAGGGCCAGAAGAGGCTTAATAGATATCAAAAGACTTTAATACATTTAATACATTCTTGTTTTAATTTTTTATTGATTTTATTCTGTTTATTTGCTTATTTTTGACATAGTTCACATCCTAAAATCAGGTGAATCATTTGCAGGTTTTGAGTTTTGTGAAAATGTGTAAATTAAAAACCTCTGAGAAAGTCATTTAATGCATTACAATTTTAATTTAATTAAAAGATTCCGAAAATATTCAATGATGCTTATTCGTGCTGCCATGTTTTCATGATCAAATATAGATATGGCAATGTCCAGACTCAGATTCCAGCTTTCTTGCTGTAAATGAATAGGTCACCTCTACAAACCATTAACCTCATCAGTCTACATCACCTATTCACGGGGAGAAATTAGTTTCTTTTATGAAGGCTGGGGCACAAACGGGCATTCTCCGTTGTGACTAGACTCCCGTGTGGTCCCAGTTTGTATCGGGGAGCATTCAGAGCTCCCAGAGGACCTCCTCGTTTGTCGAAGCTCAGAGGAGTTAAATCGTATATAAAACAAATTAATTGCCCCCCGTTAGATCACTCAAGCACTCACCCAGGGGAGCATGTGCTTATCACACACTCGGGGCTCACACACACACACACACACACTGTTGGCGTTCCTGCGCTTGCCAGCTACAGTCCTCCATGGAATTGTGATGGGTGTGGGAGGTGTTACTCCTCTCCATCTGTTGGCCTCCTCAGTCCTGACTCCTGCTTTAATCACACACATCCTTCTCTGCTGAGCACATCGCCGCGGTCCATCTGTCCCGGCCGCTGTGGCTGATAGGGACCCCTCCTGCTGTTGTTTATGGGGCCAATCCTTGTGGCTCTTTAGAGTGGAGTACAGTGATGGGGAGGGATTTTACAGCCCCTTCATTCAGCCTGGTTCTGTACTGTAGAGGTCACTCTGATTACAACCAAACGCTAACGGCCGTCAGAGCGGACCGTGCAGCCGGCCTGCTCGCTGCTGTTTATGGCCTGCGTGTGCATTCGGATGATTGTGCTCTTCCTTTGGTGCCTGTTGAGGCGTTTATTACCTTGTATAAGAGTGTGTTTGACAGAATGAGGCAGATGTAAGGTGTACAGATATGTGGGGAACATTTTAAGCATTATATTGTACCAACTAAACAGAAGCCATCCTCAATTGAACCCATTACACTTTTAGACTTGTAAGTAATGCCATATTGTATGAGAGGAGCCATTGTAACTGTATATATTAGCTTTGTTTAAAGACCGATAAAGTGTCGCCTATGCAAAACATTTTGAGTTTCACTTTTATATTTGGTTTGTGTGAGAGACTATTCAAATATAGCGTCCTAGTCTAAAACTCATTTTTATAAGAATCTATAGTTTTAAACCATACTAGCACATTATACTTTTATAACATGCTTATTCATACATGTAAAGTCAATGGCTGAAATTTAGAAATGGAGAAACTGTAGTCACCTGTGGCCCCCAGCAGGACTAAACAAACTCCCCAGTCAAAACCTTAGCAATGCAAATGCATGTAAATACCATAAACCTGTGTATACTAACCTACTAACAAAGGGACCTGCCCCAGGGGGCTAACATACCCCTGTAATCAGCTGACCCTGCAGTTGTGTTGGTGTGTGTGTGGTGGGTTGGGGTGGGGTTGTTTCTATGTTTGAGTGGGTGTGTGTGTTCCTGCTTGCCTAATAAGCTCATTTATCCCACAGGCCATGAGCTGGTGCTTATCAAAGACATTCTTCTGTCTCAACCATCCATTTCTAAACTCTGAGTCTTTAGGAGAATTTCAAACAGATCAACAAACAGAAGGCACAACATCACAGAGGCTTTGAATGAATGGATGTTTGTTCATTCTGATCCCAGGAACCAAAAAGAAATTTGAAGCTGCCCAGAAACCTGAACTACAGTACAGTTTTCCTTCGTGGAAGGTGCGTTCTAAAAATAACCCGAGATAGGTGAAATCCACAAAGTAGGGTTTTGAGGTTGTAAAACCCCTTAATATGCACTTTCTGCACTATTCTTTCTGCCATTCTCGGCAAACTACCCCACTATCTATGCCGTCTTCTTTCTCCTGTTAACAACATATATAACTCTCGTTCCTCACTCAAATTGCTTCTTTATGTCCGTAGATTCCTCTGAACTAGGAAAAACCGCCTTTTCCATTGCTGCTGCGCTTTCCTGGAATAATATTCAAAACTCTCTGCATTTAAGTGACCTTATTCCATTGAATTGTTTTAAAGCAAAACTTTCTGAGCTTTTAAAAGAAACATGCACATGTCACCCTTGACCTATCTGTACCACTTTTAATTAATCCTATTAGTCATTGCCCTACTGTTCATTTCAATTTTAATTGCATCTGTATTTTGTAATGTATTTTATTTCAGTTGTTTTTTAACTGTATTTATTTTGTATTGATGCCCTTTGGCCCAGGTCTTCCTTGAAAAAGAGATGCAGTCTCAATGGAATTTCCTGGTAAAATAAAATAAATAAATAAATTTTTTCAGACATTTTCATATGTTTTTTCTCTTGTTTAAACTCTTAAATGTGAAACCTTCATAGAAAAATAGGTCAAGGATTATAAAACAAAAACAAAGATTTGAATGTGATGAAAGATTTGGAGCATGTAGATTTCGCAAACTGAACACACTCTGTACAGGACACACGGCAGAGAGGAGATTGATTGACAGTGGTCTACTGCCAATCAGGATGCAGAACACAAGGTGGTTAACAAAAACGCATGCAAAACTGCACTGAAAAAAATCTTTGAAACAGGACTAACAAAGACAAAACATGAGATTGCGAGGTAACACTATACATTGAACTGGTCTGGTTGAGTTTGAAATCATTGATTGTCTGTGCGGTCCAATCATTCTTTGTCTGAATGATGAAATTGGGCGGTATAAACTGCATTTCCTAAATTGACTGATGTCCATGATTACATTCTGGTGTAAATATGTCTATTATGACAAGTTGATTGCCTTTTACCACTGTTACACTAAAGCCTTTGGCCTCTGTTACCGTATTGACTTTACTTTTCATTTATAATCCAGTTTTTTTTTAACAGGAATGCAGATTAAAATCTTTGTTAACCTGCTTGCTTCATTAGTTAGGGATAAAAGAAATATGGTAACGGTGTGAGGAACAGTAGCGTAATTTGGGATTAGGGCAAAGGTCAAATGTTAAGGTCCCTCTTTCTGTTTTAAAGCTGCACACATGGAGGCAGTGTGTGTTTAACTTGACAGTCTAGTTTTTGCAGGGAGGGGTCTTGGAAGCATGTTCCCCGTAAAGATTCTGGATCACATGCCGGAATGTGAGTTATTAACTTACCTGTGCTGCCTGCAGGCGGTAAAGCAGGACGGAAATGTTACTGGTTATGACTTTTTTCTATTTTGTGGAGTAAATAAACTAAGACCAACTTTCTTCCTCTAAAAACAAAACTTGTATGTCTTATTTGGCAAAAAAAAACACAATTCTTATACTTCCTGTCGCTTCAATACATTACAGATTTTTAATTTTTGTTTAAGTGTTGCATGCAGTATTGCTCAACTTTGTCTACATTAAAAAAAAAACAAAAAAACTTTTCTACCCTAGGGCACTTTTCTCACCTCTCATTTCAAAACAACCACTTCCTCCCAACCATTTATAGACCTGTTTTCATGTATAAATTGAAAGGTAAAAGCAAAGTTGGCTCAGTCAGTTGTAATTCTTGTTCTTTTTTCATTTCTGCTGCTTTCAGTTCTATTTGCATTCGATTGACAGTCTCTGCATTAAAACCACTACTGATGTAAAACTTGATTTGGTTGTTATAATCTAAAGTAAAAGTTAACACTTGAACCGTTGCCAAAAATATTTTGTTTATTTTGGCAACACTTTTTCAGTATGTTTGTACAACACACAATTATGATCTTAAATGGAGCTTCGTTAAAAAAAAAAAAATCGATGGAAACAATATAAACAGATTTGGCAATTGGTTTGCTGTCAGAACATAATTGGGTGTGTTTAGATTTTAGCTGTGGAAAAATACAATATTTCTAATGCACACAAAAACCTAACTAAAGAAAGATCAAACATATCAATGAGGATACAAACAATAAAAAACCCTTAGTGGTTTTAAAAGAGCATCGACAATTTATAACCATTCAATCTCATAATATACGTCATTGGACAATACACAAGTCTGTCATCAATAAACAACTAAATGAACATTTCAATAATGAAAAAAAGTATATAAAGGAAAATTATTCAATTCGAAGTAAAGGAAACACTAGAAATGACATTCTGAGCCATTAGCGCAGTTATTTGCAGCTCCATTTTCCATCCAAACATTTATGCTACACCGTAGCGCCAGATGCATGTACCGGGTGACACGCGTGATTCCTCCGAGTGCTCCTCTGTAACGCCGGGCCCAAAAGCCCGCAGAGGTCCAAAAGGACGGCTCGAAGAAGTCTGAACCGGCTCATAAGCCACTCGTCCTCATTTGCCAGCAAGTCTTCTTGCTGTCTAAAGATGCGTTCACTCCGAATTCTTCCATTTGCCACATCTTCTAAGAGCGCAAGATCAGCCATTGTGCGTCAGCTAAAGGCATATGCATGAATACCATAATTCCATAGCTTATGAAGAAATGTTTTTCTATGAAAACAACTTTCCCCAGTGGACACTTAATATGTCCATCCGCACGCCCGCACCTATATCTGCTCCGCCAGACGGACACACTGACGAGAATATCAGTTTTGTACATTATTTCGTTTTGTTAACTATATTATTTATGAGAATGAATTGCACAACATGCCAATATTGCAGAACATATTTCACTTTTCTTTTTCCAAATATGTGTTCATTTGAATTTCTGTTGTAATTTTCGTTTGATTTTTTTTGTTTGTTTCACTGCTGATCGATCAAACGGGTGTTGGTGTAGCTGTTAATTGTCAGACTTGCTTTGTGAAGTCTTCATGTTATTTATGAGAGGCAGGATTGTCATTTTCACTTTCACGTGTTTCTTCCATCTGCCGACGGTGTCGCCGTTTCTCATTTCACCCGTTTTTGTGCGTACGCCTGGGTCAGAGCTTGAAGGACCGCACATTTTCCCCTCAAGTTTGCTTTTTATAAATCTCAACTATTGCGTAGAGAGTGACGTACACCTTCTTTTGTGCGTACGCAACGTTTATAAATGAGGCCCCTGGTCTCCAACATTGAGATTAAATGGAGAGTGAATGAAGATGCTGAAGAGAGAAGTGCAGGCAGATTAAACTTCAAGATAACTGGTAAGGGCAATAATGCCAGAGATGAGTCGGTGAACAGAAGGCAGTTTAAGGAACACCGGTCAAGACGTATAATAGCTAAAAGCAACATAGCTCAAACTCTTTAACACCAGAGATGTCGCTGGTGACACCTAAATTCCATGCTCTTTGAACTACTGTAACTCTTTGACCGTTCAAGTCACCAATGTGAATCATCTGAATCCAACACAAAGAAAAGCAGCTATGCATACTTGCTATGCGCCGGTATGGATCAGAATGAGCTGATGTACGTTGATTGCGTAAGCACTTACCTAAGATGACACACTAAGTGTTGATGGAATTGCGTATATTGTGTAAATGGTTGAAGAGTTGTGGTAAAAGAATACAGTAATTAAGAATGTCTGTATGGGAAATAAAGCTCAGGTGTTAAAGGGTTAAACAACCAGCTGGACATCTCTTCTTTCCCCAAAACCACCAAACCAAGTAGATGAACTAGTGCAAAAAGAATCACAGCTTTATTTTTTATACTACTAATAAAAACAATTCCACTTTATCGCAAAAACACAAGAAAACCATCAGAACATAAAATTAAACTAAGATGAAAAAATAAGCCCTTAGAGCTGAAATAGTGAATATATTTTTTTATTTCTTCTGATTTATCCTTTACACTAAATAGTAGATTTCATATATCATTTAATTTTTGACTTGTTCTCAGTCAGAAAGGCTTTCCTAGTCACTCCCATGATGTTTCCAGACTCGGTCAGACTCATGATTAGTATATAACTGTGTCTCGGTATGTCATTTCAACAATATTTTTTATCTTTGGTAAAATCGTTCCCAGTGGTCTATTAATTACTATTATGCATTATTTTTAGGACATATTTTCTGAGCAGTAGGATAAATTGGGCTCTGAGTTGTGGGCGGGACTGTTGGCGTAACCCTCTAGCTTAAAGCCCCTCATAACCCCAAACTAACATTAGCGGTGCAACAAAATATCAGAGCTATCCAGCCGTACAGTTTTAAGCCAGATGCCATCTTAGATGAGGAAAACGTAGATGTTAAAGTACCTGTCTTTAAGTAGTTGCATCAGAATGGAGCAGGGCAGGGAGACTTTGGCCCGCCCATTTTAGTTGATGTGTCACATCGGAGAGCTTTTTCGAGCGCCTGGTTTTGGTCTGCTTCTGATTGGAAAAAGAAATCCTCAGAAATGAAGTTTTAATCTTAAATGCTTTCACACATGTCCTCCATCATCAAAATAAATGCTACAGGCACACGTTAAAAACCACAAAAGACACCAATTTCAGTGGAGTGGGTCTTAAAGACACAATAGGAATTCAGCTCATTTTTACACATGAATTGGATCTTTTTTTATTTGTTGGTTCTTTAACTTTTTAACCTTTTTTTAAAGTGTTTAAAAGTTTTGACTCACATATCTTGCGGTCTAAATCATATGTTTATCACCAGTTCTTTGAGTCACAAATGGGACACAAAACTATAAGTTGGGCATTAACACAATTAAAAAAACAAAAACAACCCCTATTTTTTTTACTTGTTGAAATATTGCCTGCCTTTTTTCAATCTGTCCCATCCTGCCCCCTTGCTTTTGCTAATCTTTCCTCCCTTAAAGCCCTGGTAATGACTCTGAAAAACCCAGATCAGAGACAAACGAGCTTTCCCATGCACCCAACACGAACCCCACTGGACCTCCTCATCCCCTCCCCATCGCTCCATCCATCAGCCCACTAAGGAACAAACCGCAAGTTGCCTCAAAGCTTCCTTCCTTCTCTTCCCATCTTTCTGTAATGACCGTGATTATCAATCCAAACAATTGTTACAATAATTGCGGCATTAAAGAGTAGCCATCTCCCAGGCACTTCCTGTTTGGGGATGACTGACATGTGAGCAACTTCCTGCTTCCTCTCTGTGTGACTGGGGGCACAGGAAAGGGCGGGTCCTTCCATGACTAATCGCTCTCACTGTGAGGAGGTAATGAGCTAATGAGTTTCAGTAATGTAGCATGGCATTATGTCGTTTCACAAATGCCGAGTGTGAAATGGTCTTATCAGTTTTGCAGCTTTCAAAGATTTTTTCCCCATCTAATTTACTTCGAAAGCGGCTATATTTCATCTGTAAAGTGCATCATCTTTATCTTGTTTGATCCCAGTTTCAGGCTATTGATGGAAAATATAGATTTTTGTTTCCAGAAAGTCTACATCGCTTGCATTTGGTCGTTTTTTTTTTTTTTTAAGTGGCTGTCAACGGAGTTGTAGAACAAAAAGATCTCTTGGAGTCTGTCTCTCTGGACAGACCAGTTCTCAAAGCAACGTCCGTAACCAATTGCACACTCACAAATGCGTTGAAGGTAACCTGGCTCATCATTAGCTGATATTACCCTGAGAAACAAAACAAGAGCCCCTAGACATCATGCACTTAGAGGCTTTCTCACACTTTCTGACATGTTTGAAATCCAAACAAAACAAAAACGAGCTGCTGAGAACAACTTGAGTCAGCAGCTCGCCCGCTTTGCTGAGCCTTCACTCATCTTCCATTCACCAACCTCACCGCTTTTAAAGATCGAGACAAATGTTAACACACCTTGCATAATGAACTAATGCAGGTTCTCGGGCATCTGCTCGCCTTTCCGTTGGCTGAATGTGTTGGTCCTGAGGTGTATGGTGCATGGTCAGAAGCTGGTGCCTACACTTGAATGCCATCATGATGTAATGGCGAGGGCACAAAGGGGATTAATCACTCTTCAGCCTTCACAGGAGCATGCAGGAAGTGCTTGTAGAGTGTGTTTTACTTTGTAAAGAATGAAGCGCTAATTACAGGAACTGCATACACGAGACAACAGACGAGATGAGAAGAATTTCAGTACTGAAAGTAAGGCATACAAGTTTTGTGCTAGAGGTACTGTCTGGCATGTAGATGGGAATTTCCATTTAATTTAAGCGTTAGACATTTTTGAGAACAACCACTTAGAAAAAACTCAGAATAAAATAAAAAAAATTGTGAAAATTTGCCAATAAACAGTAATTCACCACTACCATGAGTCAGAAAAATGAGTGAATCTTTAAAGTAGTATGTTGGTCTTCTTGGGTTTGGTACTTTTGGTATCATTTCATTGAGAAATAACAAAATTGTTGTTGTCTTTATCAAAACTGATCCATATTATTTCAGTTAGACTAATTTAAATACATGCATTTACACAATGATAATAATTGTTCATAAATGGTAATAAATGTTTTTGTGGCTTGCCTCCATGCATCCCTCCCACATTCCAAGAACATGCTTCATATGTTAATTGGTGACTCTATGGTCTGTCAAATCCTTTGGGGTTTACCCGCTCTTGCCCTTCAGTAACGGGATTTGGCACCAGCATCCCCGTGATCCTACACAGGCAAGATGGGGAGATGGGTTCTGTGTGCTAGTTAGAACTACAGAAGAAAAACATGTCTAAACATAGGGGAAAATTAAAAAATACTCTAAATAAGTTAAATTGACATTGATCCAATGACCATTAATTGATTTGATTTAAGCTGAATTGATATTTAAATTAGGGGATGCAGAATTTTGTTGGACTTTCATGTTGAACACAGATATTTGTTTATTTAAATCACACTAAAGAAGTTTGATTTGAATCGATGGTATTTAAATTAATTAAATCCAAAGTAAATATAACCAAATTCTACAACACAAAGAGCATATCAAAGAGAACTTAACTGCCGCAGACGTAGGTTGAACTGCAGTTTCCTTACTTAGACTGAAATATGCAAGTTAAACCAGTTTACACTAGAAACAATTGAACTGGATTGAAATGATATGAACCAACCTGAATAGTACTAAAACAGCTTGACCTAAGGCTACATTTAAAGCCTTAGTCACATGCGCCAAAAAGGGGGGTTGACCAGTGTTAAATGGTGCTGTGGGTTTGTGCGTTGTCAGGGTCCATGGAGAGGAGTGGATGTCTTCCACCTCCCTTGAGGTTTCGGATGGCCATCTCAAGGGCCATCTCAAAAGGGAATGTACCATGGTACATGCGGATAAGTGTATTGTGAAGTATTTGTAAGGATAATGAAGTACCACGCACTGATGACGTATGAGTGATGCTGTCGTACGGTGACTTTATGCCACACTCTGATCGTTAGTGAGTTGCGAGTACTGGCTTCTCACTGCTGCATTGCCCGTAGGATGCTCACACAAAACTACACTCCAATTAAATAATTTCCCAAATTCACCTGAACAGCACTAACGGGCTCCTTGCGCAGGATTTGGTGGGGTTAAATTTGCATTAACATTTTCCATTTACAGGTTTACAAAGCCGTTTTTGACCTTGATATTTCCTGCGTGCCCCATACAGGTTTGACCATTTTTGCCTGCAGACAGCCCATATCCGTCCGTAAGGTCAGTTGTGACCAAGACCTAACCACTAAAACTGAAATGACCCTAACGATATTAAATGGACCTGATGTGCTGTTTTGAGGTTTGCCAAGTATAGTCAGCCTTTGAGCATCATTTGATAGAAACTTTTCAAATGAATAAAACTAGGTGCAAACCAAACGTTTCTTTTGGTCACTATTTAGTGCAACTTTCAGTACGGTATGTACAATTTTTATTTCCTATTTTTGCAGTTTTATGTTTTCATCGCTTTTCCCCCCCGAATTGTCTTCCAATAATTTCTATCGGAACAGTTTTGGGTGATTTTTATTGCAGCCCAGCAAGGACACCCCCCCCCCACTACATTACCCCTCCCCCCCCTCTCCTAAACAGCTTGTCTGCATTCAGGTTCTAAGTGGGGTGTCCAGAGTATCGCATCACATATGATTACCGACTAATCTTGTTCTTGCTCGGGGTTTCCTCGTGCGATCTGACCAGAGATAACTTGGCATCATGCTACCGTAACACTAGTCACCCATTTACCCGTCTGCAGTGTCATTGAGTCAAACCGGCTCTACCCCCCCCCAGCCCTCCTCATCCGCTGTCCTCCTTCCTTCCCCATGCTTCATTAACCATGCAGTGTACAATAGAACGATCCGCCACTCATGTGTCATCACTGCTCGTTGACGAATTGCTGTTTAACTTCAACATTCCAGAGACATTTTTTCTGTGCCAATGAAAACAAACATTTGACTGAGTCTTTGTGAAGATTCCTTCTTGGGGCTGAAACCCTGCATATGAGGCAGCCTACATTATGTTTCACTTTTTTACAGATTTGCACTTGACTCAGCAAGGCTGACAGGTACGCAGTTGTGCAAGCCAAGGCACACAGAGCAGTTGGTGCTGCCGTTGGAAGAGAATTGTTAAATCCTGTAATTAGCTGCTTGGGATTGTTGTCTAGAAATGCACGAGTGCAAGGCAGCGCGGTCCCTGCAGACAGTCACTCTGTAAACGTGACATACTTTAAACTTCCTGGTGCTTGAGACAGGGTGGGTTCTGTATTTGCAGTTTGAGCCATTTATTAACCACAGCAACTGGAGAGACTTTCTTCTTGGGTTTCAAGAACCCTGGAAGGCCTCAAGGTGATGCTCAGAAACGAACAAAACTTGAATGAAAATGTGTGAAATGGAACTTTTTTTTTTTCTTTCGGTCTCGCGTGCAACATCTGTTCGTGTGGGTTGCTGGCAAAGTAGAGCAGTGCACGTGAATATACTGTACAGGCGTGTGTCTGTAAAAAGGGAGGATGGGTAAGCAGTGGGAGTTTTAAAAGCATGCGTCGGTAAGAATATCAACCTCCAAACCACACCTATTTTTAGAGTGGCGTAAACTGAAAAATAACCAAGCTAGCAAAAAAGAAAGAAGTATATCAAAGGCAGTAGCACAGTCTGCACCCCAAATTCACCAAAAAAACAAACAACCCACAACAACATTGCATCCTTTATTGCCATAAATAGATTAATACAGAGGATGTGGTTTGTCTAAAGGAGAAAACGACAATTAGACGACAAAAACCTAAAATTAGCCTAAATGTCACAAACAACAATAAGCTGCAAGTTGACACTTGTGAATTTTTGAGGCCAACTTCCCATCATTTTCTATTCATCTGACGAATCTTTCTTTATAACCTTCATCCACTCTGGCGTGTCTAATTCACAGTACAGTAGCAGGCGCAGCGAGCCACTTCAATGAGTGTGAAAGTGGCTTTTGAGAAAAAAAAAGCTTCCATTCAGCATCTCCGACACCCCGTGAGTGTCAAAAACCAGACTTCTCGACGTTTTTTTCTACTTTTTTTCTTTGCAGGAAGTTGTGGTTGAGTCATTTTCTTCAACCTACCCTAAAATCTTTTATAACAGTTAAAACTGTCACCTGTATTTTACAGTACCAAGACTGTACTGTGAAATATTTTGAATTTTTTAAGCATTTCTTAATTATACTGTGACAAATTAAATGAACAAGAAAGAAAGCAGCACCTGGACTAACTTTGAGTCTTTGTATCATTTTTTTTTCCAAAGACTGCACAGATTAAGAACCGTAATGGTATTGTGATATTTCTGAACATACTCTTGTTGGTTTGTGGAGAAGGCATTTCCCTATATACTAATGTGGACTTAACTTAAGCAAATACAATTTTTTTGATAGATTTTAAATCTGGCTCAAAAAAACACAACCATTACTGCATTAATTCAGCAGCTTCTTTTATAATAAAATTGCCTCATCAGGCTCACATCATAGATCCTCTGTAGTTTTTAAGGAAAGTTTTCTGCAAGCACAGACGATGCTTTTCAGAAGTTGGCACCGTTTCTTGAGGTCTTGATGTATGTGACCTGGTTTGGTCAAAGAAGACCGCAAAGTAAGTACAACAACGTGCTTGTCTGCCATCCCTTTATAGTATCCGGTTTTGGGGGTTACTACCTCTACCCCATCCTGTTATAAAATTACATCAGTTCTGACTTTTAAGCTCAGAGTTTCAATAACTGTTCTCCATTAACTTTTAGGTTTTTTTCTACTGACATGCTAATGTCTACTTTTTACTGAGTATTTTATCACCCTTTGAGACGTTAAACTAATTAACACTAAGTAAAACAAAAAAAGGCTCCTATTTACAGTCTAAAAAGTAAGTATTGCTGAATATCCAGCTCCTAACTATGGACGACTGCATTGAAGTATCTACATCGTTAAAGATCATTACTGATCAGTACAGCTTTGTTTGATTTCCTAATACACCTAAAGTTCACATTGTACCTAATTAATGCTAATCTACTATGCTAACAGATGCTCACTAAAAGTTAACCCTAAAACACTTGAGATGTTTCCGGTGATACCTAAAATAACACGTTCTTTGACCATTCACATGATCACTTTGCAATCAAATGTTGGATAAATGGTCAGAGAATTACTGTACTTTTTACTACTGTAAAGTGTTTCATAATGGTGCAAAGCTTCTATTCTTAGTGTCACAATTAGCTAAATAACATTGATACGTTTTTGTTGTGGATATAGTCATAGCAATGACATAAGGCCTTTTATTTTTAAATGAAAAAACATTTGTTTGTTTTTTTGTGGCTGCTCGTACACACAACTCCTGAGGACCGGTTTTTAAAGTTTGTCTAAATTTGCAGTGAAGTAAGCTGAGACACAGTATGTTAGCAGGGGCAAATATTTGGCATTTGCTTTGAAGACTTGCTGTCTGTTATTTGTACGGATAGATAGACAGATGGATAAATGGGTATGTCTTTTTTGTAACTTCTCTCATGTACAGTAAGATTAAAAGCTGTCATCTTTTCAGTGCCAAATAAGTACAGAATATAGATATCAACATAAAACATTCAGAATGGTCTTGTTGTTTTTTTTCCCTTCAAACTTGAGCACCATCTCAATGTGGTTGGGCTGGTTATAGTAAAGGAGGGAAAAGTCAAACACCTTCTCTTGTCCTCTGCTCTCATCGTTGTCCGTAAATCAGTTCAACTTGGTTTGGTTGGAACTGACAGTGAGGATTTACTAAAAAGAAATGGTGCAGAGCAGGATGCTAGCTTTTGCAAATGCTTTAAATTCAAGCAGATTTAGACTGTGCTGCCCTGACTCTATGTTAATAAAAAGTCACTTGTTCTAAGCAGACCAGGGTTCACTCAGTTCAAAGGAAAGCAAATCAATTTTGTATTATGGTTGATGTAGTCAGCCCTCATCATTCTACAACCACTTATCATAGCATAATTATTTCTATGCTTCCAATTTTGATTTACAGCTGATTTTTTGTTTCTATGTGTAGAATGATGTCAATGACAGCTGTCAATCAGAGGCCATGCTTTGATATTAAATAAAAAGATGTGGTTTGAATTTTAAATGTGCCATTTTCTAGCAACCAAAACACAAGAGATTACATGATGGAAATGAGAACCTCAGCCAACATTTGACAAACTGAACTAAACTGTGACTGACTGGAGATAAATATAGGGATTTTGACATTGCGTGCATCACCAAACCCAGGAACGTGTGCACCTTTTGGTGTTGTATCCCAGTGAAGCGTTTAAGGATCCACTCTCATGAAAATTGTGTTAACATTTCTTCGTTGCATTTTGTCATAATGGAAGACTTGTATTTTTAAAAATTAAGCTAAAAAAATAAAGTGGCTGTGGTGCAACAGTAGAGTGATCGACCTCTCATAAGAAGATCACAGGTCTGTTTCCGCCCTGCCTGCCTATCAGTGTTGAAGTGTCCTTGGGCAAGACACTGAACCCCACATTACTCCTGGTGATTATAGGTCAGTGTCACAATGTGATGTGACAAGAGTGGCCTGGTGTAAATAAGAGGGAGATGACTCTTAAGTTCAGGAACAGGTTTTATTCTCTGGTCTCACACTCTGGCTGCACAGCTCACACAAGCTCTCCCTTCACACCGAGCTCCTTCTCTTTTATGGGCTCCAGTAAAGTGGCTGGCCACACATTGGAAGCCACACTCAGACAAACATTTCAAATAATTACAACAAAAGATAGAAATATCTTGTAAATAATACAGTTAAAGTCCTGCAAATAAAGACATACATAAATAAACAAACAACTGAAATCATTACAACAAAATGTATATACAAAGAAATCCAAATTCTTTCCACTTCCTGTGCCCTACTATTAAACAGGAAGTAAGGCCTTGGCCACCATTTTGTTCCTTGGGCAACAGGAAGAGAAGGTGAGAAACATTACAAAAATCAAAGAAGTCTTAAACATTTGGTGATTATGCATTATGTGTCTAAGACTTATGACAGACCGGTGACAAGTAGAAAACTACTTTGTCACAGTCGGGCATAAGTGTGTGAGTGTTAAATTTATCATTTAAGTATTTATTTTTCAAATCATTATGAATCAGGGGCAGACAAAAAAAAATTAAGTTTAAAAAAGATCGTATTTGTGACGTAGAAAATACATTGGGCTCCTTGCTCCGCTAGATCCATGTGCGTTTTTGTTTTCCTTGTCCGAGCTTGCATCGGAGTTAATTTGTACGACTGGATAGCCCCAATTATTGCTGGCCATTTTGTAATAGCGGTAATGTTAGGTTTATTTATTTATGTTTACCAGGAAGTCACTTGAGATAAAATCTCTTTTCCAAGAGACCTAGCCAAGAGGCATTGGCACACACACAAAAACAAAGGTTAGAGGTGTAAGCGGCTGTAAGGTAGCAGGAGAGCATAACGGAGAGCTCTCAGTTATGGGTGACGGAAGGGGGGGGTGAGGTTGCTCCACGCCAACGTTCCCACTCACAACTCAGAGGGGAATTTCTGATGAACTGCCGCTGAGCTGAAATTGTCTTTGAAAAAGACAGGTTGTTAGATTTTGACTGAAAACTGCACATAGTTAAGACCACTGGAAAGGCTTTGAAAATAGATCAAAAGATGATCAGAGTGGGTCTGTAAAATCTATCTTGTTTACTGCAGTGTTGGTAGTTGTTGACATTTTAGCTTGCTTGATTCCCTTTTTAATAAAGCAGAGCTTAATGATAATTAATTGCCTTTTTAGCTTTAAGTTTTATTCCGTAAAAAAATCAGACACTTTAGGAGATTACATATTTAGCGTTGTTGTATTGGCATTTCTGTTGTAAACTAATCTGTAACCAGAACGTTGTTGCGCCTTTTTTAGTCAAATACATGGAGCATGAGTTTAACGTTGCCAGTAAAGCTTAGTGTTTTTCCAAAAGCAAAAGAAAAAGTAGATTTATTGTTGTTAGTTTAGGAGATTCCAGGTCAGGAATATCCCTCAATAGTATTGAAGTTCCTGTATGTGGATGCACGCATCCCTGCTGAGTACAAAAAGACAAATTTCCAGCATTAGTATGGTTGATGTAGCAAAGCCAAATCTCATAGAGACAGAGTCCAGTGAAAGAGGAAGAGTGATATAGATGAGGAGGAGGAGAGGCGGGCATATACGGAGAGCTTCAGAGAAATTAAAATAATATCCGTCTCCCTCAGCCGCGGCTGATATTTCATTTACCAGCAGGGACTGAGGTGCTGCCGCCCCCTTCCACACCCCCATCGCCACCACCACCACCACCCCAATGGCTCTGTCTGTCAGTGGCCGGACCCGACACTCCCCTGCAGGTGATAACAGATTAAACCTATTCCATTTCATGCCTCAGGCGCCCAAATACAATCCATGTGGGGCTTCTGCAGGCCCTCTGGCTCCCCCATGTACCCTCCCTCAGGGCCCCCCGCCCTGGGTAGAGAGCTGGCAATGGCTGCCCCAGTCCACTGGGCTAAGCCGGCAAGATGGAGGGCTGCAGAGATTACAGCCCATCTGTGGAAATGACTGTGTGTGTGTCTGAGAATATGTGTGTATAATGGGGTTATGTCAGCTTAGATGGTCGACTTGCAGCATTTAGAGCCAAATTCACTTCTATTTCTAAGTTTTTAAAGTATCTCAGAGACGTAATTGTGTCTGCTGATTGTTAGGTGTCTCCTAAGAGTGGCAGTTGTGGTCTGCTGTGCTGATGTCTTATTTTTGGGAGTCAGGAAATATTCACTGGACACTGCTGAAGTACTTCCCTGGCTGCATTCCTGCACCCCAACCAGGAACGGTGTCAGAGGAGGAAATGAGAGAAATCGAACCCACAGAGCTTCCTCAAAAGCCGGCTTCCTGAGCACAGGAAATGGAATGGCCCCCTGGTGTTTATAGGTAGCCCTGAGCGATCGGACCTCTCTGCTTCCCTGAGGCCTCTTTGCCCCTTCAGCGCATTTGGACCGACATCAAAGTGTCAAAGTGTTAAGAGAAAACACATTATGAAAAAAAATGAACACAAACGGATGCCAACCAACTTTTCCAATCCTTTTTTTCCTCTGATTCTCCTGGACTTTGTAGGCACGTCTATCTCCTCCATCTATCCTGGTCAGGTTGGGGATGTAATTTGTCATGAAGTAGGTGTTGATGATGGAGACAGATAGCTGGCTTCACAACTCAGATGTTGTCAAACCTTATCTGACATTAAACTCAGGCATAGTACTAAAATATTGCACTTTATTTATTTATTTTTCAAATAATCCTCTTATTTATTTAGTAGTTATTAACTTTTGTCCAGGTTCTAAAAATGTGGTTGTAAAGCAGAGGTTGGGACCAAGTCATCCTCAGACTTCATGGTTTTTAGGATTTTTGGATACTAAAACATATCATCAGGTTTGGTTTTGAACATTTAATGAGTGGTGCATTGTATAGAAGAGAATTGATCACGGAGGAGAACTTGGTGATCTCGGTTTGGGAGTCACGCGACACCTAGTCTTTCACGTATCAGAATAGAGCTCTGAAAGAAGAAGCCTGGAGCAAGATTCGCCAAATTTACACTGCTACGACATTTCGCACCAAGCCTCTTGCAACTGTGGGTGTACAGGTACTAGCTTTGGGTAGCAACAGTCCAGTGTGAAGACCAATACTGAATGCATGTTCTTGAATGCGTGTAAAATGCCGTGTGTGTACGTAGCATCAGAAATGATGCGAAAAAACGATTGCCATCCAAACGAATACTGACATCTACAGAAGATTTAGTTCCTTTATTAAACAAGAGTAAGTTCCTGATGGTTAGGTTTGAACAGAAACAAATACATGTAAAATGTAGAAAGTATTGAGATGTCAAAGTAATATGTTGGTGACTATAGCCCTTTCACTTCCTTTTGGGGTTTCTTTTTGTAAGAATAATAGTAACATTTAGTCCTTTTTATACTATGAACTCCTAAAACACAATTTTAGTAATTTTGTACTCTTTAAGCACTTCAGAAAATCTTTTAAAGTATTTCCATGTTGTTTCAGTAACTCAAACTTTCATGCATCACTGAGATTAAAACCCATTCTTGCCAACAAAAAGAAAACAGGTTCCACCTCAGATGAACTTTCTGTGAATGACAACAGTAAAGAAAATATTCTTAACTGGTTCTGAGGCGTGAGATTAAGACACCAGTTGGGAGTCTCCAATGGAGATGGGATGTTTTTCTTTTGTTTTGGATTTCTAAACAAGCTCCCCTTTTTACTTTTTCGTAGTTCTGCAGAGCTTTAATTCTGAAAGTCATTGCATGATAACAAAAATGTTGCTCTACTATTTTTACTGGAGAAACAGCTTTTTTCCTCTACGCTCTTTGGTTTCCTTATAAAGACACGCCTTGCTGGAGGTACACAATAGCAGGCTTGGGTAAACCTGCTCTGTGCTTCTCAAGAGCCAAGCACCAATTCCTCCAATGACCCTTTAATCGCTCCAGAAATGAGAAACTCCGATTACGGCCATATTTACAACTTACTTATCCCCTTTAAGTATTAGCAACCAAAAGAGAAATATGAGAAAATATAGATTTATTGCCTGCTTTGGTAACCAAGCCTGGATCATCTGTGATTATACCATATATTTCTTTTACAAGCTGGAATATTGCAGAAAATACCCCCTTTTTTTATTATTTGGAAGGGAGAAAAAGTTCAGCTGTAGTTTGGGACCAAATTTATGCGCAATATCCTGCAAGGAAGTCTCTCAATCTTTGTGTGCATATGTGAGGAGAAAAACGAGTGAGCTCTCCACAGCTTAAAAGTCTTCAGACAGAGAAGCAAGAAGCAAACACTTCCATTTCTAAGAGGCTGGGCATTGATGTGGGATTGTGATGTGTAACTGCAGAACTGATGCATAACAGAGCGGAGTGGAAAATAGCGAAACGGAGGGAAGATTTAGAAAGAAATCAAGAAATGGAGATGTGTATTTATACTGTATCTCAGCTCTGCACATTGGAGTGTGTTTGTGAGAGTGATTTCTCTCATGTATCGCTCACACTAAGAAGAGCTGGCTGATGATAAACAGGATTAGCGGATTATTAGAGGGTGCTGAGGTGTGTGTAGTCTGAGTGTGTTTGTGTCTGTGGGCATTCGCAGTTTGCCTATTTTTTTTTTGCTTTTCCTCAGTCACACCCACACTAAACTTGTCCCACTATCAATGCGTTTGGAAAATCCCTCCAAATAACTGTCCAATCAATGCTTGACCCATTTCTGAATCAACCCTACGCATCTACTGCTGCTCTTTTTTTAGCCTGCATGTTTTATTGAAGTATCTGTGTCACTGGCCTAGCACCTTCACAGAGGAACCCCTCTCAGGAGTCTTAAAAGAACCGTGAAAAAGATAATTGAGTCATTGGCCTAACCTGTATTTTTTTTTCATCATCCTTTACTTTTACACCAGTGGGAGAGAAACTATAACCAAATTTGCATTAACTTCACAGATGGGGAGGGTAGGTTGGGGTGGGAGCAAAGATCTGTTCATTACCAGGTAATGGAGAGCGATGAAAGGGAAAGTGTGAAATGGCAGATAGGGATTTGGTCCTGCGCATTTAAGGAAAGAAAGAGACAGGCTAGAGGGAGGACGGCGGCTATCGCACTCTGATAAATGACTGATCGAAACTCCGTTAACTAAAACCTCACAGAAACTGTCAGGTTGCCCCTCAAGTGGTTGGGCTGATGTGGAATATGTGAGAAGGTATTGTGCTGCAACCTACATGAGTACTTTCATGGTCTTTAGTAACATTACTGGATTGTTTTCGTATACTGAACTTAATGTATGGAAATTCCTAAAGATCAATACTAGGTATTCGTGAATACACAGGTTAGGTTGTAAAGCATTTTATGTGAAACCTTAGACACAACTGCCCTCATGGGTGGATACGGGGTGTCTGCATGAAAAACATTGGCAAACCTGTATGGGGCACGCAGGTAGAAAGCGCTATAAAAGTATACGCCATTTACCATTTAGGTATACAAGTACGCCATTTGTGCATGGTCGGTACTTTGCACCTTACATCATATATCATCATTGTGTGTAACTTTCATTAGCCTTACAAATACATCACGATACACTTACCGCACACACGACAATGACAGTCCTTGAAGTGGCCGTTCGACACTGCAACGCCTGCAAGACACAACAGCGGTCCCATTAAGATGCAGTCACTCCTCTCTACGACCCTACACAGACTCAGACAACCCAAACACTCGCAGCACCTGTACGGCTCATGCGACTACAGCTCCAACTGGGTCGAAGTTTAGTTATTTTGTAGTTTAGGTCAGTAAAACTAACATATGTAAGGAATGAAAATTTAACGCTAAAAGAAGAGATTTTTTATGATTTAAAGCAATTCAACTTTACTAAAAATCTGAAATTATTTTATTTTTTGTTTATAGTTCAGATGAATAAAGCTGTATTGATATAGCACTTTAAAACTCTTTCAGGATACCAAATTGGTGGACAATAGAAGAAAGACAAAAGAAGCTTTAACATTTTGCAGATTAATATGCAAAAGTTTTTGTTGTAGTTTTAAACTGAGCAAGTAGGAAATAAAGTTACACCAAAATAATGTGTTAAATTGTTTGCTAATGTTTAACATTAGTGAATAGTAGTGATTGTTATCCAAACATTATCTGCTAAAAAATGTAAATAATTTTAAGATTTTAATGTGTACGTTAGCATTTTTTGTCTGTGAATGAAAAGTGGCATTTTCATTTCCAAAGTATTTATTTAAATCGGATGAAACAAAAGCCAGAAGTGGTAGCTATATTTATAATTACAATGTCGTTCTTTACCTTTTTTAATATGGGCTGGTCCACAATAATTGGGTTTTTATGCTTTAAATGAAGATGTTCTGAACGCTTTAATGTAAATGAGTAGCTTTGAACTGAACTGTCTGTAGGTTTAAACCCATGGTAGTAGTCTTCATGGAGTCTATCTCAGTGTGTTAAGTTTTATAATATTCAAAGTATTCTTTCTTCTTTAATTGAAGGCCTAAAAACCTAAAATGAGAAAATACGAAATAAATGATTTTGATTGTCAAAAGTAACCGTCTGGATTTAAAATGGATTGCGTTAAATAAAAGTACATTTCTAAACATGAAAAAATCTTGCGAATAAAAATCAACCTGTTATTTTTTTTTTACGTCGTTTCATCGTATCTTTAACAGTGAATACAATTTTCTGAGCTAAACGTCTGTAGTAGGTGCAGCTTCCTGATGAAATGTGGTTTTGAGAACCATGACACAAGGAGCGGCAAAAGCACACATTTGTGTCGTGTTCTGATCTTAATTCATTATAATAAAAGTAATAATTTAATGAAAGCTAATGTCACAAGGAGAAAAATGAAAGATTTATAATCTACTTTTTTGGGATTCTTGCCAGGATTCGAAGCAGTTTTAGGTTTTGGCAAATATTTAGCACGCACACTCCAGAACAAACACACACGCCTGCATGGGAAACCAGACTTTCAGTTGGTGGTCTTTCCTGTCTGTGCAGCACAGGTGTGTGTGGTGTGTGTGCACTCTCCCTCTCAGTTTTGAAGCTAATTATACCACAAACTGACAACCGTACATCTCTCTCCAGTGCAGCGCAGAAACATGGAAACATCTCATCTGTAACTCGAAGTCCTGAACACTTTCTGAGCCACCATGAGCCTGCAAATCTCACAACAGTCAATGCTGCTGAGTGCAGTTTCCACAACGCACACCGGCGCTCTGTGGGCCCCCCGCAGACTCGCAAACACCCACAGTCCCTCTCGCCTCTCAGAGCATCCTGTTCACAAACACCTCGAGAGCAAAGTTATTTTGTGCTACTCTGGCTCACTCGTACAAAGACCGAATTAGGGAACTTATTTGTGTTGTAGCGTGCGCTCACTTCTACAAAGGGGGAATTAGGAAGTTATTTGTGTAGCTCATGTTCACTTTTTAAGAGAGCAAGCCATCATTGGAGCTGTTTATCTGTGCCTGTACAAAGCCAGGATTAGGGCCTGTCTTTGAGGCCTGCTCCGTAATCCCTTTATGGATGTCACCTGTCATCTCCCACTAATCACCCTCCAACTTTCTCCACCTCTGCTTCCACTATCTGCCCATCACGACTGCCTTTTACTTGTTTCCCTGGGACCAAGATGAAGAAAGGAAGGCGAAAAGGCAGAGTTCAACAGTGAAGGATGGCGAGAGATTTGGGAAATCAGATTTCACAGAAGGAGAGGAGTGTGGCAGAAAGACGAAAAAAGAGGGAAAAAAACCCCAGCCTGGCATCTAGCCTAATACCCCCCCAGGGCCATGATCTGTCTTTCCTCTTCCTCTCAATCTTTTTTGTCTCAGTCTTTTCCCTCATCTGTTCCATCACCGTCATACTTTGTTCATTTCAGTGTGCTGTACATGCCCATCTTTCCATCCATCTATCCATCCCGTCCTATCTGTCCATCCATCTCAGCTCATCTCCTCTCAGCTTGCATGTTTAATGTGATGTATTTATCCTGCATGTAATGTAAGCCGCAGCTGGCCATTAGTCAATTATGAAATTTAATCGTAACAATTATGAGAATCCATAAAGATTAACGCAGCATTTCCTCTTTCATTTACCCCCTGATAATTTTGTAGTGAGGCCATGGTTTCTAACTTCCTTATCGCTGTCTTCTTTTAAAAATCCCTTTCTTTTCTTGGAGCACCAACTTTTCCCCAACAAGTTCTCAGTGCGAGCTTACAGCCAGCTGGACCAAGCTGCGAGTGAAAGTGCAATTTAAAGAAGCAAAGGAAAAGTGTATCTCATTAGGCCTCGACTGGCCTCCATCACATTAAGCCTTTTCCCTGTCTTTCTGTTTATGGGCAGTAGAGCAGCGCAAGACTGTGTGCAGGGCCAGGGACTGAGGAATCTGATAGGGATAAACCAATTTACCGTCCACACAAACATCCCAGCAGGCGTACACCCCGCCCTGGCTCCCATTGCTCATTTAAAATGGTGGTCGGAGAGGCCAGCAATTAAGTTTTAATTAGGTGGGGTAATTATTGCCGGGCAGGAAGTATCAGACGCCAGGCTGATTGTTCTCTGGCCCGATGAGGAGGAGATGCAAGCTAATGGGGGCGAGATGTGGGGCAGCAGGGCCGAGGAGTTGAGGATTGGGAGACCCCTGCAGCCCTTCTGGTCTCCCTTTACCACTCCAATCCACACTGTTCATTACCTTCAGTGCCTACTGCAGGTGAAGGTTTCCGTTTGACAAGTCAAGCTTCTGGATGCAGTCCCACATCCTAAAGGATCCCTGGAACAGCATGATATTGGTGATTAAAGAAGACATTTATGTTAGATATTAGAGTATTAGAAAAAAGGTAATTTTTGCTCATATTCCTAAACACCCTTGAAAATTAAAATTTAGTTGAGAACTTATCTTAAAGAAAGCCATCTATATTTTTTAGTAAAAACCCCCTTTATTCATAAGTAATTTACCCAAAGCTTCACTGATTTCTTCAGATACTTGTAATAAGCAGCTGTTTAAAAGTAAATTGTAAAAAAGTGAATCTGACCAGTTAAATAAAGGTTTAATTATAAAAATGTCAGCATTTTTTTTTTCAGAATCTGTTTGTAAGTGAATGTGAACTCTGATATTTGTTTCATTCCACACTGACGACTTTTATCACATTAAACGGATATTTCATTAAAGGTCTCAAATACTTTGAAATACTGCTAATTCTTAAACTAGTAGCCTCAGTGTTTTTCTACCATTTATATTTATTTTAATTGTTTTTTAAATATTATTTTGTGTTTAATGATTTTGTATTGTTTTAACTTATGTTTTTATGTCTTTAATGTCAAGTATTTCTGGTTCTTATTCATGTTGACCAAAGGTGAACTGCAAATAGTTATTGATTGATCGTTTATTTATGGAGTTTTTCAGTCTTAAATCAGCTTTTTGTTTACTGGTCCTTACTTTTTTAAATTATTGCCAAATATGCTATCAGTTTTACTGACAAGTCAATGGCTCCAGTTTAGAGTATGAGAGGTCTGTCAACCTACCTAAGGAGAGATAATGAAGAACAAAGAGCATGTTAGATGCAGTTTGAAGACACAGAACATGGAAGGGGAATTGGTATTTATGGAACATGTTATGGAAAAAACATGGAGATGGTAGAACCTCAAAGACTATCATCTCACGGTGTCAAAGGTAAACAGTTTTGTTAGCATTTCACGATGTTGCAAACACAACAATTTCTGGGAATTCAACCAAATCCTGCATTGTGTTCCCGGCACAGCAACTTTGGCCAATCGTTTTCATTTTGAACAAGTTCCACCAGTAAAACTCTGCTAATCAAGTTTAGAGGCTCAAACATTTGTCATCAATTTAACCAATCACAGAAGTCAACAAAAGCAAACACCCAACAGTCTGTTAAAGCACTTTACCAGTATTTTTTCATGAAAAAGTTTTTCTCTCTCGTTTCAATGCGTTTGATGGAGCACAAACGAAAGTCAACAATTGAGGAGAACTTTTCAACTGCAAAACAAACGTGGAGAAGGTCTTATTGTTCTATAAGTCTGCTGGCATATGTGTGTTCTTACCACGTGTGTGAATTTAAGATCCAAACTTTTTAATGCTGTACTCATTCAACTTAATAGAAGAGCTAATGGTCTGTTAATAAAGATATAAAAAAACAAAAACACAAAATGAACAAATAAAAAAAGGATTTGAGTCCTAAAGTTCAGCCCACTGTTGTTTTTCCACATCCAAAGAATCGAAAGGGAGCATTTATAATGTATTCAAATACTTTTACTAACAGGCAGATAGACATATGTTTAGTCTGCGATCGTTCTAAATGAAACCGATGTTAATGAATAATTACCTTTCAAACACCTAATGCTTTAGAGAAACATGGAACATTAAATATTAGCAATAAAAAAAATTAAAGACCGACAGACAGACGGACAACAGACAAACTAAGACTAAATTAACATGAACTGTTTCCAAGAATTAGAAAAGGAAAAAAAGCATTAAGTTGTGTATTTTATTTAAACATAGAAAAAGCTACTGGAACCTAATTTTGGCAATTTTGTTCTCTATTTAAATATGTCTTTGGCAATAATGTAATGTTAGTCATATTTTAACTAAATGTACTAAACATGCTGTTGTAATTTAATTGTTTAAGCTTTACAGTTGCTCTTGCTTAATCTTGACAAATAAAACTCTTGAAATAAATCTGTTAAATAAGGAATTTTCTCTGATGTTTAGTTTTTTAGGCTACATAAAACTGTACTTTAATACAGGGGAAAAAACACCAACTTTAATACTCAAACTTACACTGCAACTTTTTAGAAAACCTTTGCAATTTCAGGTTTTTTGTCTTGCAAAAACCATAAAAAATGCCCTAAAAATGCCAAATGGACTGATTATAGTACAACATGCAGCTTCATACATTAGAAAAGACAGAAGGGCTAAAAAAAAAAACAACTCATCAGAAACTGGTACAAGTAATCACCAACCATTGGCCATTGTTTTGGCCATATACCTTTTATATGGCTACAACCACTTTTAATCAAAACAATATTATTTCTATAAGAGAAGATTAACAAGTACTGGATTAAGGTAAGTCTGGGAAGTCAAAAATGCATTTGAGGCTAATGAGAGCTTGATGTTATTTATGCATTTGGTGGTCAGACCAAAGTTTTTATTTAAATTCCAATTAACAGCCTAAAATAACTTGATGCATGTTTTAAATGTGTGCATAGCTTTAAAATGGAGCAAACGCTTTAAAGTCGGGTATCTAGAAGAGAGTAATGCAGTGTTTTTTTTTTTTGTGTTAAAGGAGTCTAGACTTTTGAGTGATTGATACCAGATTAACAAGGGAGGGACATTCCTAATTCTGCATAAATTTGTTGAATATAATTTAGCAGAACATACAAACAAAGGACACGTATGTGCAAGCTCATTCTCACACATGTAAAAGGGGAAAGGGGGGGGCACCAATCGACCTTATTAGTAAGCATCATCCGCTGGGGAGTGGGGGATTCATCTACACAAGCCCCGACAGCCCCCCCATACCATCTCTTATCAGCACACAACACCAACTCTCTCTAGACTCACACACGGACCATCAATGATGTCACGAGGCTAATCTCGTCGCGCCTCGGAACCCAATTAAAAAACAGAGATGTGTGGCTGCCAACATCAGGAATCTAATCACATTCCAGGAAAAGGCGCGTAATTTCCTTGGCTTTCTGCAGGGGTCGAGATACAGATTGGGGAGAGGAGCGGGTGCAGATCATCACACTCCAGCCCCAGAGGTAGGCCTGACAGGTGGTGGGCTCCGGCTCGGGGTGTCTCTGAAAGCACGAGTGTGTATTTGTACGCAAGTACAGAGGAGAAAGGAGGGCTCAGAGTCGCTGCCAGGCTGAAAAAGAAACAGAACGAGTTAACAACAACACATTAATCCATCTCAACAGCCCACTCACAGGCACAACAATTGCAACATAAGGAGACAGTAATCCATAGGGATGCTGCATTTGAAAGCAGTGGAAAGTTAGAACGCAATTATTTTGTTGATAGACCATTAAGAGATTGGAAACAAAGATAATTGTATTCATGAAAATGTTTGAGTTTTTGTTTTTTATTCATTTTCATTTGTAGACAAGCCAAAATCCTAAATTATTATTAGTATCAATGGATTTTATGTGATTACCACCGCAGAAGACTAACAGGAGGGTAGGAAGCATCGACCAGTTCTTCTGGTTTTTTAAATGTTTACAGCTGTTTTTAACACTACACACACACAATCTGATTAAAATGTATAGTTTTTAAATGAAGGATCTCATTATTAAAAAAAATCTGTACTCGCCCAGCGCTAGTGCCAAGGAGGGGCTGGATAATTAAAATGAGTCCAAAAATGTTTTTTTTTATTCAAACATATTAAGCAAATTTATAACAAAGATTTAAAAAGATGATAAAGTAGAATTTAAGAACAAACAAAGAGAAACAAAGAAATGACAAATTATGAGATAATTTAGATATTTAACCAACACAAACTCACAAACACACACATGCACGCACATACACAAAAATAGAGCAAGGAGTTCTCCAATAGGTCCATGAAAAGCAGAAGAACATGGAAAGAAATGCAAGCCTTACTGGTCTCAGTTACGATTGGAGTTCTTTAATAAAAATTCATAATACTTTTGGAGAAAATTGAGATATGGAATAGTTTAAGGAGAAAGTCACTGTTGAGCAACAAGAACACAAAAAACATATGGGCTCTCCTCAGAACTTTTGCACATATATTAAGTAGACAATTGATACAAAAAAGATATTAAAAGGAGTGTGTTAGTTACATTTGTAATAAATACCCGGCGTTTGAAGGAAACCATGGCAACAGAAACCTGGTGTTGATGTGATTATACTGTTTTGCTTTCTCATAGTTGATGCAACCCTATCAGCAAATTTCAGCACATACACATTTTGCTCAGTTTGCTCACTTTAATTTAATTCATCTTTTTGGTTTAGTGACATAATTTGTGTACAGTAGTCTTTCGTTTATCACGGAAGTTACATTCTAAAGACAACACACAATAGGTGAAATCTGCAAGTTGGATAGAGACGCTTTATGTAAAAGTCCTCATTACACGCTTAATTTTTCTCAAACATGAACATCTTTACACTTTTTCCTCTTGTTTAAACTCCCAAAGTTAAAACCTTCATAGAAAATAAGTCAAGGATTATAGAATGGAAACAAAGCATTCTAGCTGGGATTTGGCAAATTAAACACATTCTGTACATGATGGACATGGCACAGAGATTGATTGACGAGGTCTACAGCCAATCAGGGCTCAAACCCAATGAGCTGTAGAAAAAAAAACATGCAAAATTTAACTAAGAAAGATTTACGAAACTGCAACAGTATGAGAAATGGACTGCCATAAAGCGAGGGACAACTGTAAGTTTTATTTTATAACCTGAAAACAGTTTAAAGCTTTAAAATGATACTATGGTTTTTGATAACCCAGTGTTTTGTGTGATGATTAAATAACCCTTTAGACAAAGCAGGATGTGAAATATCCTCCTATCCTAATGCATCCTATCGATGTTAGCATAGTGCAGACACATTTTGGCCCATCAAATATAGAATTTGGACCTGAAATTGTTCTTTTTTTTCCAAGTAATTAAAAAAAACTATATATATATATATATATATATATATATATATATATATATATATATATATATATGATATTGATGAAGATGGGGCCCTCTACAAAGAACGGGGTGATAATAATGGTAGTCTTCAAAGTACTGATGTGACAAACATAACACTTATGGTAATCAATCATTAAATTGATCTAAAAATCAATATTTCCTCACGCTTTTTTATTGGACAAGTTGGGCCTTAAAGAAGAGAAGTCACGATAAGAAATTAAAATATAACTCATCATTTTTGCTTGGGCCAAAAATATTAGATAAAATGTACTGTCCAAGTACACGACTCAGCAAATAGAGAAGGTAAATTCTGCTGCCTCAATGGGGGTTTGGGTTGGCTTTAGGAAAGCTTTTAGTGGTAAAGGTGGGCAGTTCATGACCTGGTCAGGAATGTGGTCACCCTTTGGTGGACGGCCACAGGGATTTTACACCAGGGGGGAAATTCTAAACCTCAAGTAGAAAGCCTGTCAATCACCTCTGAGTCTTGGCAGAGAGGCCCAGTTTCCCATGTAGACAGATGCAGACCAAACGGAGTCGAAGAAATATCCGTCCTCTTGTTCCTGATTTTCAGTGTTCAGAAATGTACTGTGCACTGGTTTGAGTTTGAGTTTGTCTTTGTTTTTGGTGGTGGGGGAAGTTGGGTGGATAGCAGTTGCTTGCTGAGATGGGGCAAACATAGTTGACAGCTTCCTTCCTCACCGTAAACATTGCAGCGCCACTTAGACATGGGTCAGGGACAAGAACACCCATGCACCTCCCACCCACTGCCCTAGACCAGAACGGAGTCTCTTCAACATGCACCCCGCCCTCCACCCTTTTACAAGTTCAGAAAGGTAACCCTTCCTGGCTCTTCGTCATGCAGCCAGACATGTGACCTGATGGTCTGCATTACCTTTCATGTCTCCACAAACAAACCCCAAGAATCACCCCGTATCTATGCACTCCCTCACCTCATCCATGTACACTCTCATTAAGGCCTCTCAGCTCAGCCTCAGAGAACACTAAAGAGTCTTTCAATGGATGAATCAACATGGTAAGAACAGCTCTTAACTGAGCTGAAAGATGCTAGAGATGTGGGCTGCTTTGTAGACGAGCCTGTTTGGATGCAGTTGCTTTTTGAGTGGCAACGATGCATCGTTTCTAAAATCTAAAATAATTTGAGGTAGAAAATGCAGGTAATACAAGTTTTAGAAATAGATTCTGAAGATAGAAAAAGTCTAATGGAGGTTGTGTTACAAGACAGTAATCAACATTTTCATCACTCAAGAAAATAAGTAGATCAACTGGATCCTTGCCATCTGGAATTCTGTTGCAAGAGTTGATATGCACTGAATAATTTCAAAGTGACTAATACAGAATGTTTAGTTTACTTTTCCTAGGTAATTCAGGGTGTACTTCGCCTTTTTCCGACACTGGTTGGCAGCATCCTTGTATTCTATAATACTGGACTGATTTATACTATATAGGTTTTTCACTGTGAGTGTGAAAATGTCAGTCTGAGAAAAGGCTATAAAGTTTGAAGTAATGAGTTTTACAACCTTTCTTACTATGGGGATTTCACCTATCACAGGTTATTTTTAGAATGTAACTCCTGCGATAAATGAGGGACGACTATGGATAAAAAGAAAACTCTTCTCTCATTTCTAACAAAATGTTTATTTAGCATTTTAAGGGTGTAAATTCTGAAGAATAGAGACCTGAGCATCGGTCCATATGGCTTGTGATGTCCAGAGGAACCATCAAGAATGACTCCTCAATGCTCTGCTTAGACTCAGTGATGGAATAATGACTTTTCATGTTTCAAGATTTGTTTAATTCTGGACTAATTCGTGGATTTAATTGCTGAGCTTTCATCCTTGTTTTCAGTACAATGCTCATTTATTTATGCTGAATATTGTTCCTGGCATGTCAATTAATTATCATATTTGTTGGTAAGATTCCGTTTGTGTGTGTGTGTGTGTGCATGCGTGTGTGTCGTTGACTGACGTTGCCTCCGCAGGGAGCTTGTGGATTGGACTGCTGGTTCTAGATGCAGTTTTCACATCCTAATTGAAGTTGGTCTTTTGAAGTAATTAAGATAAGGGTGTGGAGACAAAATAATTGGTATAATGCGACAGTAATTAAGCCGTCCCCCCAGCCTTAATTTAGCAGTGCTGGCTCTTCTTCACAAACAGTACGTCATTCTGCAGCTGTTGTGTTGAGTCTGCACTTTGCTTTCATCTCTGTTTTCAACTGCAACCCTTAGATGACCCTATTGACCACAAGGCCAGAGAAATATGGAGGAAAACGGTTATTAAAAATCTTAATTTTAATGTACAGAATTTTAAGTTATTTCCTGATTTACCTGAAAATTCATTTATAGTAAAACTTCTAAGTGAAAAAGTTTCGGTTCATTCTCTTAAAATCCTAAAATTCCTTTATAGACTGAACTCAAAAATACTTTTTTCAAATTTTAAAGAGTCTGTTATTGGTCAAGTTGTGCAGAATTGAATGTATTTCTATCTCATTTTAAATTTGAGATATCTGAAGTCAAAAGACACGAGTCATCCAGCACAGCAAAGGTGTGATGACAGGTGTGAAGGGATGAAAAAACAAAGGAAGAAATGTGGTACAGCTGGTCCAAGAAGAGCTTTGTGGAACAACCTGATTCCTTCTTCCTTGAAGGTTTGTCCAATTGCAAAGGCTGCATGTTTATGCAGTGATGTAGTAGTGTGGTAGTTGAAAGCCCTGTAGCATCCAGAACATGGAAAAAACCTGTAAGACCCATTCCAATCATCCTTTGAACTTCAATGAATGGTCGGCTTTCGAACGTATATCATACAAAAGGCGGACCAATCTATAAGGCACATTAGGCTAGATAATTCAGAGATAAATCTGTCAGTCAGACTATATGAACAGTCTAGAACAGTGTATTTGTAGCTCCCAAACATGTTTGCAACACGTGACAAAACAGAATACTGACGCTAAAACAAACATTACTGTGACTACGTTAACTCCCAACCTTTTAAGCAACATTAAAAAAAAAAAAAAAGTTGTACAAGTTAACCGTGTTAACGTGTTTATAATACCCAACCTTGTTTGCAATCGTTAAAGAAAAATATACGGGTTACATTTTGACAGAGCATCGTGCCCCTCTCAAAATAACTGACTTATGTAACCACAACCAGAATTAATCAATAAAAGGCGCTCTGGATTCTGGGGTGCAGTGTTTTTGGAAAAAAAAATAGCACTTTTAAAGTCTTAAAGTGCAGAAAACATGGTATTTTCAAAGTGTTCTTAGTGGTCTTTTAAATATGAATTTTCTGTTTAGACTAAATCAAAATCCTGTGTTGTTTTCTAGGACATAGTTTCTGCAGAGCAGCAGTAGTTCAGTAGGAATTTCCCCCCTGAATAGTACCAGGACCACTGGTGTGGAGCAACACCACAAAGAAGATATTTTACATTTTTTTCATCTGCTCCTAATTCACTACAATTAAAGAGATACTCAGAAATGCAATTTAAAGCTTAAGTTTCTTTATATATGTCTGCCATAATCATAGAAATTCTTCAAGAAGACTTTAAAAACTACAAAAATACAGTGAAATGGGTCTTTAAGGTGAACATGGGTTCAAATGTGGTCACTATTTTTTTTTTAAATCGGTAAGGAGGGAACAAGGAAACAAAAGTTTTTACTTTTTTTATTTAGAGTAACTAACAGAAGCACATACAAGCTTCTTGTAAGGTCTGACAAATATGTTATGTGTAAATTGTGTCTGTGTATAAGTTACACTGAACTCTCTGTGGGCAGAAAAGAACTTCCCTCCAAACCGCATAGCTCAAAAAACACCACTTTAAGCTAATGGTATTCCCTTTTAACATCATGTAATTTCACATCTTTCACAGGAAACTGGACACCCTCCCTAGATACACACAGAGACACACACAGACACACACATTTAACCTCCAAAGAAAATTTGCTTAAACATTTTTCCTACTAGATTATGTCTAAAGTGGTACAAAAATGTGCAGACTTTTGAAGGATTATAAATGCACAGACAGGCATGAACAAAAGCATTATTTTTGGAGGTGTATGTTCACGTGCGTGCTTTGAGAATGTGTGTGTGAACATTTGTGTTGGCTCAACGTCAGGCAGTCGGCTTAATCCTGCCCCCACCTCTTTCCTGAGCCTGGCCACAGCTATAACAGGTAATACACACTGTGTCCTGCTAAAGCGCCACCCTCAAGCAGAACCAAATGGTTCAAGGGTGTGTGTGCTTGTGTGTATTAAGGGTTCGAACAGGTTTCTTGGAGAGGGATGCTACAGCTAAATAAGGGGGAACATCTCACAGCAGTGCAGGTGCCACCAACAGTCTTGGACGCTGTCCAAGTCAGTGGCAGGCTGTTTGTCTCCGGTGTGTTTCTGAGTGTGCGTCTTTTTATTGCCATATGGGGCATGACCTAGCTGTGGTTACAAGCAGGAGTTGTCAGTAGAGTTAATGAAGGCTTTTGGAGCAGCATCTTCCTATGGTGGTTTGAAACACCCCCCATTCCAACCCCCCACATATCATTGTTTTGCGTTTCCCGTGTCAGAATGTGTGCGTGCAACAGCAAGGTTCTGGTCTTCACCTAATTTGTGGGTCTGGGGGCCTCAGATTGGGTTTTGTTTCCAACCTGTTTTGATCAGTTTTAGTAGAAACTTGTCTGGAAGTTTCTGACAGGCTTGGATTGATCAGTTTCATCAGATGCACTAAAAAGCTCTGCTTGTTTACCTTTTGTTGGTTTAATATTCTTGACTATTTATAACACTAAGGATTGGCATCTTTAAAACAAACTTTGGTGTACACTTACAGAGTACCTTTCCACCGTCCCGGAGAGCCAAAAGTGCTTTACTGTCGCAGTCCCATTCCCACACTGATGGCGACTCCGCTGTCTAACAATGGCGCCATCCTATTACCACCAGGGTTCAGTGTCTTGCCCAAGGACACTACAACACATGGGTGTGCAGAACAGGAACCAAACCTTTTACAGTCTTTACCAACTGTAACCCATTTCAGGATCATTTTTTTTCTCTTGTTTTGCATCCTGTTCACTTCAAAGAGTTCTTTATACACACAAAAAAACAAATCCAAAGCTTATGTACACAAACAGTTGTCAGTGTGCCTGTACCTACTCACTATCTATCAGTTAGGACATCTTTCTCTTATCTTGTTTTTCTTCCCTTGGGCTCAATGATGGTAAACCGAAAAAGCCGCGCTGAAAAGCTTCTTGATGCCGCTAATCAGAAATGATTATGCCCCCCTAAAAAAACTGTTTGGCTGCTTGCCTCCAATGCATTTTCCATTTCTTGCTTACCTGAACAGGTAGCAGCAGAGCAAAAAATGCAGCTCTGCCTGCCTCCTGCAGCTCTCCATAAATCATTGTAGAATAAAAGAAACTGTTGGGTAACTTTTAGAAAAACAACTGCTGAACCCTGGAGTGATGAATCAATCCAAAGTAATAGTTTTTTTCAAAGCTACTAAATGATAACACAGCATTAGCAAACAGATTAGAAGTAAGGGTATAAAATAAACACCTGCAGAGCTTAAGTGGTGTGTAATTATATGACATACGTTAGTGTGAGAACCTACAGCACCTGGTTGCCTGTTAAGATTTATCGCTGTAGACTTTTATAAGTGTCTTTGATGTTCTGATGAACTGTAACAAACATGCAAAAGGTTAACAAACAAATTTAGAATTAAGGGTCCCCAGCTACCCCTTCGCCCACATGACTGTCCGATCTCTATCTTTCCTAAGGGTTACAGCTTCAACTGATTATTTTGTAACCGTATGTGTTTTGGGCTACGGTACTCTGTTTGGATTTGTTTATTTACTCAGTATCCAAATGACATCTACTAGTCGGAGGATTCTACACTCATTGACAATACAGTAACTAAAGTTAACATTGTACATCTTGGGCCTTTTGCCAACGTATCACATGTCTATCATGTGAAGAAATGACAAGCAATTGTTTAGCAATTAAGTTTCAAATTCTGGAAAAGGGTATTTATAATTTTGCCCTAAAGTCTTAGTCCCAATTTTCTTTACGGGTAGAAACAGGTTGTCTGTTGGTTAGAAATGGGAAAACCTGTATGGGCCAGGCAGGTGGCCCGCAAGAAATATCAAGATCATAGACATAGAGCGTAATTGTTTATGGACACTTTTTTTCTTTGGCAAATGCTGAGGGCGACAGGTCGTAGTGAACACTTGCACAATAGGTAGGGGTGAGTAAGGGTGAAGTGGATGAAATGCAGGCGTGTTGTACGGATTTTCATTTTTCAACCCCCTGTACGGGTGCATACGTCTAAGGCTTTAATTCATAGCAAGTTCTGAACAGTGAATTTTTTTTAAATATTTGAGCCAGTATTACCATTTTACTGGAATACCACAGTTAAGCACAGAAGTCTGGAGATGTCAAGCAAATGTTATCCAAATAGGGTGCGAACTGATTACGTCTTTTGTTACATTGTGTTTTGGTTGTTTCTTGGGGTGTAACAATTCATTTGAACAATTCTATTCATATAATTTGTGGTTGACGATACGATTCTTGTCGATTTTGTTTCATTTTGAACGATACGAATGTGTACTGAACAGTGCAGGTGAAGTTTTCCAGCCCTTGTTGTTTTTTCCACATTTTCACCATCCAAAGAAAGAATCCAAAGTGAACATTCTTAGAACATTTGTAGCACACTGTATGGTCACGTCTTTGCTAAATTCAAAGTGTTTACACACATTTGACTGGAATGATGGTTGATCAGTGTTTGCTGTCATCATGTGTAGTCTGCTGTTGGCCGCTATAACCGATGTATTTCTTTTCTTTTTGAAACGATTTTATAACTATATAGTTTGATTCGATTAACAGCTTGCCTCAGACAAATTGATCTAGTTGGATAAATCGACTCATTGATTAAGTCAATTAATCGTTACAGCCCAAGTTTTTAGCCATTTTTGGGGCAGAAAAATCTTGACTGATTTTTATCTCCATTTAGTTTAGTTTGATAGTGAGTTTACATAAAGGGGTCCAAAATTCTTATGACAATGTTGGAATTTTTTTTAGGAAAAGCTCATGTGCATCTACTTTAAGGAGATTAAAAAGAAAGAATTATAGTTGTTTTTATAATAGCCAAATAGTGTATATTTACCAATTTAAAAAGTTGCTGTCACACCACTTTGTCTCATTGACCAGTGACTGTGACTCCTCCACCGTAGAGGAGGAGTCACAGTCTCCACATTTAAAAAAGGGTGTGTCAAATCTGGGTTCTAAAATGGTCATTGATTTAGAACCTCAGTGTTGAATGGAGATCTGTGGTAAATGTTTGAGGCAGTTAGTGATGGTAAAGCCATTTATATCAAAGTAGCAGTTTGAGACAGAGATCAATTTTTGATTTGGACTACTGGAACTTTCTTAATTTCAGAGTAAGCAAGTCATCTCTCTCGCGTCTCCAACAGGTCCAGAATGCTGCTGCTTGTGTTCTGGTTGGAGCGCGAAGGAGGAACCTGCTTCTAATGGACAACAGGATGGTAACAGTTTTGGCTTTTCTCCTGTATGCCCAGATTTTTGAGTAGGAGATTCATTTTTATCTCTGACAATGTACAGATTTACTCCTTGTTTGAGAGAGACGCATCATAAAATATTAACCATGCATTCAAAAACTTTTGCTAAACATAACATTTATCAGACACATCATTTGAGAATGTTTTGTTTGGATCCAAGGTTCTTTATGCAATCAATAATTGAAACTGTAAAACAGCCAATTAAAGATGAGACTCAGGCAGACGATATCATCGTCCATCCCGATGGTCAACTGCCAATTTAAGGGACATCGCCCAACCCTACTCGGTACGTCACTTTTGTTGGTCTAAATCCAACTTTTTGTGTTGACATGATGAAAGTTGATTTGACATTACTTTAGGAGGACACTCACCTCACTATGAGACGACAGAATTCCAACCATGTAAGTGAAAAGCCAACCTCTTATGTCTCATCATTCTTTATGGCCGGGTTCTTTTGTTCAAACGTTTAGCAATTGTCATCAGCACTAAACTTGCCCGAGGTTTTATGAAGATTAATACACTGCTGAGTGTATCTCCATGAGGTGTTAAAGAGCTCCACTTTCCTTTGTTACCGCCACGTCAATGTGAGAATCAGGCAGCCAGCCAAGCCGCGATCCTTGCACCTCCCGACTTCGTCAGAAATTAGCATGAAGCAGTCTGCTCTCTGGAGAGGACGATCCGAGTGCATGCGGTGCAGTTAGGCAGCAAGGCAGCAGAGGCATGCATGCAAGTGAGCGTGAAGTGATGATGTCGAAAAACGTGGGTTTTTTTTCCTTAATTTTTTTTTTCTGTACCTCTGGGTCTCAGCGTGTGGGGAATGAATAAGTAACAGCACTAGTTAATTCCCACTCTGAAAGGTGCGACATGTTGAAATGTAATGACTTGGCTTGCTGAACTGAAACCGAACACTGCTTTAAACCACAGAGGTGTCGTGGATGGGAGCCGAGAGAGAAAGGGTGCACGGAGGCAAAGGTTTCTTATCCAAATTAATACAGAGCCTCGCCTTTCATCAAAGGCTTTATTGAGTAATATAGACTGTTCCAACTCACAATGGCTCTTTCAACACTCCCTTGGCAATAGGCTGCTGAAGATTCATGTCCTTTTTTTATTCACTCCAAACATTTTCCTTATTTTGTACTTCTATCTGGTTTTTTCTGCCATTCATCTATTCCCCTCACATCTCGCCTTTCCCGAGCCATCTTTTCACGGCCCCTTCATTGACAGTCTCCCACTCCGCCACCTCCCCAGTCACCGGGGAGCTCATTCTTAGTTGCACAAAAAACGTCCGTCACGGATTGCCTTCCTACCGTCCGCCTGCGAATTAGCTGTGTGATTACACTGAGCTGGTGGGGTAAAGCCCGCGCTTGGATTAGGGAGCTGCACAGGCTAAGGCGAAGCCCAGCAGAGTACAGACGGAGCGACCGACAGCCGCCTGAAAGCACTGACGGCCTAACTAGCCACAGAGGAGAAGGAAGGCACGATCTGCATGCAGTTGTCGCCTTGGCACATCGCGCTGATACTGGCTGGCGGGAAAGGCCAGCCAGATAGTCGGTGCCAGGAAGCTACAGAGAGAACAGTGTTTGGGCTTTGATTTGTTATTTTTGGTTTTGGATGAGTGGGAACAGGGGTGGGGGAGCTGACATTAAGTTAAGTGGAACTAGATTCTTCTGTGCAGTGAAGTTTGTCCTATAAACTGGTATTGTTTATGCCCCGTCATGTTCAAATGTCAACGTATGATAAGCAGTTCTGTTAATAAAGGAGCTGCTTCTGTGGACAATTTTCAATTCCATTCATCATGTTCTGGTGAGACCTTCAGGTGCTCAGAATGGAACTGTTTTCTTTTTTTTTGGCTCAAATACAAATCTGATTATGCATATTAATTTTACATTAACTGCCAGCAAATATTCTTGGACATCTCTGTTTTGTGTTTTGACATTTTTGATTAGATTATTATTGTTGACAAACCTGAAGTGCATCAATGTGGGAACTTTGAAAATTTCTCTAGATGTCTTTGTATTTTAGCGTGACTTGTGGAGTCTTGCCATATTGTGATAAAAGTTTAAAAAAGTTTGCACAACAAATATTTTCTCTTAAATGTTTTTCTTTGAGTTCACATAAATTCATTTGAAATATCCCTAAAATTGCAGGCACTGAATTTGCATTAAAAAAGAAACACCGATCTGTTCAAACCTTAAATTTGATACAAATTTAGCAACTAGATCTTAAGTTAATAGTAGTTGTAAAAAGTAAAAATTTGTGTTAGGCATTGCCAAAGTGATCTACCTTTTTAAATGGTGCCATACAATAGTTTTTATACTTTTGAAAGTGCAACTTTGCTATCCACATACTTTTGCTAAAGTGTCTTTTGGTCAATTATATAATATGTTATATATAAGTTCAGAAACCAAACTTGTGGAAACCACAAGAGATTTTATTCTGAGATGGGTTTAATGGAGGCATTGTTGAAATACGTTTGGTCATGAAAATCAAAATATGTTAAAAACAAAACCTTTCAAGGAATTGTTTCTTCCTCAGCTAAGTTTAACAGCATCATATTTTCCTGTGGCGGTATTTCATTTACGAATCCGCACCCCAACTCACATGTGGTTTGTCAAATCTGCATGAGATCCCTAAGCTAAATAGATCATTGAACTTCATTACATTAACAAAGAGGGCAAGGCAAATGTCATTGGTTTCTAGTGGATATCTTAAATTAATCAAATACCCAACATACAAATATACAGTTTAGTTAACCATTTACCTATGTGGAATTGGTTACTTCAAATCTAAATGGGATTTTCTCACCATTTTAGGCAGCTTTCACACTAAAGTCCAGTAGTTTAAATGGGTAGAGAAGGCTTTTAAATGTAACAGCTTTATCTGGTTTGACTTGCGTTTACAAATGCAGCGTTTTCACAAGCGAACCAAAGACCAAAGTGGACCAAACTGCGGGAACTGATTAACACCTGATAACACAACTCACTTAGAGGTGATATTTCCAGACCGAGATGGGAAAAAAGTAAAAGAGAATAGATCAGGTAAGCTTTCACTCTTGCTAAAAAAGCAGACCATGGTTTCAATCAATCATGCCAGTGTGAATGTGATCTCAATATGGTTTAATAATGAAACTTATTTAGTCTACTTGTTAGTGTAATATATACATTTGCTCCAACGGTAGCTTACGCTGGACAATTTTAAACCTTTGTCACATTTGCCAGTACGGTTTCTCATGGATGCATCTTAATGGATAATGTTTTTTGCAGTTTACTTGAGGCTTGTAAAGCCAACTGTGCAATTGTCATGAACATGGATACTATGATTGTTGTGCATGTGGTAATTGTATCATGAAGTATTTACATGGTAAATGTATGTTTCACAGTTGTATGGGTGATGCTTCTGAACTGTGTCCTTACACACCAGTCTATTGGTTAGTAAGGTCCCTGGCCTCTTACTGATGGCGGAAAAATGCCGTACACACAGGGTGTAGTCACAGGATGTCCACACAAACTGCGCTCAAATTTCCATTTCACGCATTTGCACTCTTTTCTAACAATCATACTGCATTGAGGAGCGTCACTCATCACGCGAACAGCACCACGGCCTCGTTGGGGGATTGATTCTGTCTAACCAACTTCACCTTTACTTGCCCTTACGTGCAAAATAAGTGTTTGCTATGACCTGTCGCCCACAGCATGTCCCTGGGGAAAAAAAAGTGCATGAACTTTTTTGGTCTACGGGTTCAGTGAGCGGTCTACGGCCTGGATATTTTGTTTAGACCATTTGCGTGTCCTGTACAGGTTTGTCCATTTCTGCCCACATCCATTAAGGCAGTGCTAACAAAGGTGTTAAAAAAGAAAAGTAGGACAGCAAACCTGCTAACGGGTTGTTGTAGGATTCATTTTAACCATAAGCTCAGCTTAAAATAATTATTTGGAGGAAAATACCAATTTGTTGTGTTGGTGTGATCTGAAACACGGTAGAAAATGATAATAGGCATGCTTCTCCTTATCATGACCATTCTCCATTAAGTAAATGCAGACAAGAGGCTCGCTCAGCCTTTAAGGAAGACTCTTTGGGCTTCCTCTTACTATGGAGTTATGTCTTGACATGTACAATCTAAATTTAATGACCGCAAACTCGGTTGACAAATACATTTCCGTGTTTGTCTTTGCCGGCATGTGTGTGTTTGAGCAATGGAGGCTAATCCAAACATCATGGTGCTGACATCCTTGAAATGTGTTCCTCGCTCACTTTCATGCTGTCGCTCTAAGTAATCTGCAAATACAGAGGGGGATTCTGGGAATAAAAACCTTTGCTGACCCACCTGACCTTGGCTGATGGAGTGGCTGGCGGAAGAAAGAGAACGCAGAGAACAATGAGGATAGAAATAAGAAGAAACGGAGGACAAAAAGGGGGATAGATGGAGAACGGTGGAGGAAGAAAAGATATAAAGAGCCAGAAACTGTTGCAAAGCAATAACCACAAAATCATTCCTTTAACATCAAGGGCAACAGCGATTATTAAGCTTTCCACTGCTTTGGCAGCATAGTTAAGTCTGTGTAGAAGTACAATAAAGATAGCGAATTATGACTGAGATGTATTTGTCCCTGCTGAGAGCGGGTATCAGTGAGGAGTCCATGAAAAGCCGCGCTCATTACCTTATGCAATTTGATTTTTGTGAAATCTAAGCAGAATTTTTAATGGTGTGCCACACTGCTCAATAATTCCACCGATAAGAGCCGGGGAGAATGGGAGTGCAATGGCCTGTGTAAATCTGTGACTGAAGACATTGTGGTTATCGCTCTCCCTGCTCTCCCTTTTTCCTGCACTCATCCTCTCTTCCCCACCGCCGATCTCTCTTTGTCTTCATTTGCTTTCTGCTCGTCTTTCTTTTCCATCCATTCCTGCACTCCCTCCTTTCGTTCCCGCGTGAACTTCCCTGTGATCGATTGTCCGTGCCTCCAGACGAGCACATTTAAATACATTTTTATCTCGTCTGAAGCGTTTCCCGCTCCTTCTTGTCCTTTTTAATAAAACGAGATAAAGCCAAGCTTCATTAAAAAGGTCGCTGTTTGTTTATGCCTTGTTGTTGCTGCCGCCGTGCGCAGAGACCTTGGACTTATATCGGTGCTCATCAGGAGGCGGACCTTTCATTCCATTTCTATACTAATAATGTTAAAGCGCACACAGACTGAGATAAGGCTCCCCTTTTAAAGCAGATGCATTATTTAACACAGCAGCTAATGGTCCAGATTGTCCTGTAACAATTGAATAACACAGGCAGATAACGGCCAGCCTTTGCACCGCACCTTTTAAAGATCCAGGATCGCAGATACTGGCCATGGAGGCCTGTATCTGTGCTGAGCTATCGCACAAAACATTGCTCCAACAAAAAAATAAAAAGCGTCACCGCCAGGCGTCCAGTCCACGGGGGGGAAAAGAAAGTGGAAGGAGGAGGAGGCAGAAATCAATAACATGTTGGTCAGTATTAATCTGGCATCAATATAGCCTGTATCTTTTACTTTTCATGGTAATGGCTCCAGTGATCTCCTGAAGTGCCTCTCAAGTGCTTAGAGCGATACCGATAGCATCTTATCAGGGCCAAAGGAAAGCACAGGCCAAGGAAAGACGGGGAGCGAGGTGGGGGGAGGTTGTGGCATCAGGGTCCTGGGTCAGTCAAAGCAATGGTAAGAAATATGTATCTGACTGAACCCTCAACGTCCAGCCTTATGAGCGGCGAATATTACTTTTTTGTTCCATTGTACAATAAGCCTTAACTTCCAGGAAATGGGTGTCTTTTCTGGTTTTAGCAAAAACTATCAACTTCAACACAAAGTCCCTGGACTGGTTTGATCCAACAGCAACATTTTCAAGAAACCTAATGAGAAAAAGCTCTTCATCTATAAACAAAAACATAAACCCAACTTTTAATTTAATTCATCAAACATTATTATTATTACTACTACTACTGAAGTACTGTGCTGTACAACTATTGACTGTATATGAGAACTGGACTGAGTGACCCCTCCCCCCTGGCGTTCCAAAGAGGAAGTGACTGTTGGCGCCAAGAAACCAAAATCTAATTGACTTCAATAGAGAAATAAACAGCCGTTACTCAGTCATTCTATTGGTCAGAAGAACCGTTCTGGATCTGATGCCTTTTTTCAACATCTTCTCGATAATCTTCATTTTCATGATATATTTTTTGTAGTTCAAGTTATTCAAGTTATAAACTGGACAATCAAATACCTCAGTAAAAGTAGGTGGAGCCTGCTGGACCCCACATCCAACGTTTAAAACCTTGGAAAGATTTCTTGTAGTCCGCTTTCAAGTGGTAGGGACTCCCAACGAGCTCACGCCTGATTGGCCTGAGTGGTTGCCTTAGATATGACTGACTCGGACCAATCACCGCTTACTAACAAGATCTGGTTCCAACACGGTAGCATCTGTGTCACAAAAAAATGGGGACTGAATTGACTTCATTTGGTTGATGCTGGAAGAAAACCACTTCCTACGGATGACATCAAACAGATACAGTACAAACCTTAGTGATGATATTGGAGAACCGGGGATTTTATCAGGTCCTTGATGCACTTTAAAAAAAAAAGCTAAGTTTACGGTTTTTACGCCGTCCAACCCCTTTCATTCCATGATCTTGCATTGTTTAGTCAGTAACGTTTAGTTGCACGGATTTGCACTCGAGCTTTCTCATTGAAGGGGGGGGGCACTGCAGTCCACCCTGCAGGGCATGTGAAGGATTCCTTGAGGGGGAAAGGCGGGGCAGATAAAAGCTGTGCGAGTGCACGTTTTGTGTGCGTGTGTGTGTTTGCTCGGCATTGGCAGCACGCCCTGCTCACTGATCCTCCTGGATACCTTCCATTGGCCCTCTTCCTCTGAACTCCCCCATTCCTGCCTGCGTCTTTTTTATCTCATCCGTAGTTCCAAGCAAATTTTCCACAATGCTAAACTCTGCATCTGATATGACGAAACTGCAGAAAAGGAGAAGCATTATTTTAATCTCTGCTCGTCATAGGAGGTGGGAAAACACGGCTGCTCGACATAAGCGACTACAAAAGACAACATTTATCAATATGTGCTTGGCCCCCCCCGCCAGTTTATAAGCAGAAAAAAATGCTGAAGGTCCGATCCCAGCCGGAGGAATTACTTCTTCGTCTTTTGTCTCTTCAAACATGGAGAAGTGACAGTGAAATGCCCCCAAAATACTGTGTATCTAATGAAAATGTTTTAAATCTCTATTTGGGATTATCCAATATCTTTACAAATAGAGCTGATTATCCTATTAAGCTGAACTCTTACTATAAATAGCTTTTTTAATACTGATGTAGATTTGAGGGGTCGGAGCGGAGGGGATAAGTGTTTCTAGCAATGTGTTTTTTTTCTCATCCAGTGCCCCTTACTCCCTCCCTTTTCCGCATGCTCACAAGCTCTCTCTTGCGCCTGTGGTCCTTTCTGTACACTGAATATTTTACACTAATACCATTCTCCAAATGTCAGAATGGGAGAGCATAAAAACCTTCTGATTTTATTTTTACCTCCAGAGAAAAAGTCCAGGAGAAGGGCTTTCCTTTTATTCCTTCTCTCCGTCTCTCCGGTCTCTCTATTCCCGCTTTATGCCTTTCCATTTATTTATATTCAACAGTCAATCATTTTTTTTAAAGGAGGGAGTGAGAGCGAGGCAGCAAAGCAGGGAGAAATCTGAAGATTGCAGATGGAAGTGGTATTTTTTTCCCTCTCTTCTTCTTCATGTTCTTATCCTTCCGCATTTGAACCGGCGATGTGGAAAAGCGCTAGGAGCGCCGCTTTACATAGCAGCCTCCCTCTCATCAAAAGCTGCCAATCGGGCCTAAATCAGCATGCAAAATGCCACTCAACCCTGTAGCCTTTATTAAAGTTTGCAGGGACTCAATTTGAGATAGCGATCGTTCCTATTAAAAAGCCAAATGTAAGATATTTTTTTTATATAAATCTCAGGGTGGAATGGAATTGTTAATCAGCATAGGCTGATGTGATTTCTCTGTCACAAATCCTGCCCAGAGCTCAGTGGCACACCAGCTTTACCGTAACTTCGGGCTTAGCAGTCGCCACGGAAACCAGAGGAGGAGGGTAAGGGGTGGATTCGGGTGGAGTGTTTGCGTGCACAGAGGGGTGAGGAGGGGGGGTGCTTCTTGGGTTACCCCCCCTCCACCATCAGCACCACCACCACCATTCTCCATCAGCAGCCTCTCTTGATGAGAAGGGAGCTGATAACGGATCTTGATTGGATTGGAGGTGAACTGCTGGAGTGTGTTTCCTTCTGCGCAGCTCAGAAAGTAAACCCGACTTTTCAACATTTTGAAAGTTTGGAAAAACTGTCCGTATTTTTTAGCCCATAAGTCGCACTTTTGGGAGAAACAACAACAGACAAGAATAGACGTTTAATCTTAAAGGGGGAAAACTACATCTGTACGCTTCACAGCATTAACCAATTTATGTTTATTTAGCTTCATGAAACATAGGAAGAATCTATTATATTAGCGCAACATATGAACAAATATTTAGATAACTAGCATAAAGAACATGCAAACTAGTAACCTAAACTCTTTATATCATTTCCATCTTTATATCGCTTTTGAACAACTTCTCCAAGCCTACTCTATGACTGAGTGACGCTTCTTCTTCTGATACATACTGATACACTCACCAATATTGCCCTCTAGCAGTGGTTGCTATTTGTTTTAAAAAAATCACATACAGGGTAAGTCGCACCTGAGTATCAGTCCCACTCCCGGCCAAACCTTTCAAAAAAACAGTGACTTGCAGTGTTCCCCCGCGGAGTCACGTTTTAATATTTGCAGTTTCACGTATTTATGGATTTTTTTCAGTTCCGTGACTCCTCCGGTTCATCACAAAAACTCAACTCAAGACGCCTTTTGCGTCCGAAGGAGTTGCTGCGGGGGATGAGGGGAGGGCGGCGGCTAGTTGGCATTCTTGCTGGCTGCTAAGGAACATTTCACAGCTGGTTCCTGAATCGCTATAACCGATGTTTGGGCCCCTGGATGGAGATACACTGTGGTACTGTCTATTGCTCTGAATTAAAAACACAAACTCTGTTGAGCAATACTCCAATGTTCTTAAATAAATGTTTTACAGAGTTAGGAGTAAGGATAGAGTCTGACGATACAATACACATCGCGATACATGTCTCATGATATAGGTATAGCAATACATTTCAAGTGTCACTCGTTCTAATCTGGAGCCCACTACAAAGCCCCACTATCTGCGTTTTCATATGGTACTTGCAGCAACGGGGCGAAGAGTTTTTGTTTGATATGCATCCCAAGCAAAAACTATGTAGTACATGTCTCATACCCACAACTGCAAAGCTGACTGAACATTTAGCATTGATCACAGGCCGATTTCCAGTTGTTTTGGTGCAGAATAGACCTTCTCAAAGAGGCTCAGTGTGCTGTGCTGCAGCTAGCAGTTGGGGGTCTAAGTACATAACAAGAGTCAGATGCTGAGGGACGGTTCCAATAACTAAATAAATATTGTCTTTCATTCGCTGATACAAATATCGGCAAATGAAATATCGTGATATATCACTGAATCGATTTTTCCCTGCACCCCAATCATTTTCCGTGTTTTTAGCCACACTCCAGTTGAATTTGTGTATGTGACCCTCCACTGTCACCTGAGTTCTGTCCATGCCCCACCCCCAGGTTTGCAGCCTGAGCTGCAGCCCCCCCCCCCCAAGCTTTCCTGGATCGGTATCGACCACGCTTAACCTCACAAACCACACGTATGAAACCAGAGTGTGGGAGTGGATTAAAGAGCGCTCACAATGAGGAGTGAATGAGTGCAGTCATGGCCTCGTGGTACAGTGTCCTCCTGTTACAGATACGGAGGCAAACAAATAAAGCTTGAACTCAGAGTTTGTGGTTTGCATTCACTGGACATTCATTCAGCTCCTGCTGTAAGAAAATAAATGCATGGAAACGGCCATTCCTGCAGAGATGAAGCTGAAATCGGAATGAACATGCAGAATCAGGCATGCTTTCCAGCATATGGGCCGCATTAACCAAGTTTGTCTTGACTCTCTGTAATTGAATATAACTTTAATGGTTAGAGGTTTATTTGCTGTTATCCAACACTAAAGTAGATAAAAGCAACAACCGTCAGGATGTTTCTAGGCGTCGGGATGATCATAATGTCCAGAAAAGTTTTCAGAAATCAGGAGACATGATCTTAATCTGGCCTTTTGGGTCAACAGAGATTATGAGTGTTTATGAGGATGCACATTCCCTGCCTTTGTCTCTGTTTGTGTTATTGCAGTCTGCGGTCTGGATTAACGGCGCTTCCCTACGCTGGCAATGGAGTCGGTAGCCGTCTCTGTCTGATGATGTCACAAAGCTCTTAGTTGATGGTTATCTGTTGGTTTGGCTGAGCCCGCTGAGTCTGGCACTGCTGCGGTGTCTTGTGGTGCGTGCACCGCGCTGCCATCATCCAGATGAGTTATTGGATGGATTACAAAAAGGAAACCATCTCTTGCAGAACCAAAACACCTGGCAAAGGTCAAGATTGAGCTAAATGTACCCAGGTTTCTCCGTAAGGCTCAAATCTGGAGGACACTGAAATTGAGTATGTTGTTCTTGAAAGAAAGTACGGAAGATGTTTTCTTGGTGACAAGTGTAGAAGAAAACTGAAATACTTTTGGAATTGAGTTTTTTCTTTTTGTTTTGAAAATCACCCTTTGTTTGAAATATTGTATATTTTCTCCAACATTTAAACTGGAGCTTAGTGCACTGTTTTATAATGGCAGCAAGGAGGGATTAAAAGGAAGGGAAAGCAATAACAGCCTTCGTGACCATCGTATACCCTGCCATGGCGCCTGCTGTCTGTCAGCATTGTTGGCATTGACAAAAGCATTTTTGTACCCAGAAATAAAAGATGGAACTAAAGAGTAGAAACCTTTATTGGACTTTACATTTTATTTCTAAAGCTTTGTTTACATCGATGTGTGTGGCAGGGGCGTCAAGTTTCAACGTTATGTCAGTGTACAGATGTGATCAGTGGTTGTACGATGAGTTTTGAGTGCGGCGGTCTAGTGGCAGCACGCTTCAGGCGGCAACACCTTGGATGTAAAAAATTTGGATGCACAGCAAATATTTTGCTGTGGGATGTTTCCAGAGTTGAAATATCTGAATTTTGGTGAAGAATTCACGTTGCGTCAACCAGTCAGTGAGTCAACTTTGGCCCTTGATGATCTGATCAGTGAGTCCAAAAAACCAACATGGAGAAGTTAATTGTTCTCCTGAACTTGGATATTTTTTTTATTTACATCTAGACAATTATAAAAGAAGATCCTTTAGCTTTGTTCTTGTTCTTTTTCTCATTGGACTATTGTATGCCAGTCGTCAAAAAGATGGAAGTACAGCTAAAAGTGGCCATCTTTTAATGATCTCATGATCCCAGACATGGAGAAGTGATTACCAACTCTATTGTAGAGTTCTTCAAAAATGAATAAATCTGATCTAACGTCATCCATGTCTTCCATGCATTGAGGCTAAAATACTCTCGCCATAATCCTGTGGAACCAGCGATGCATGGATTTTACCCCCTTTATATGTAGCGTCAAGTTTCAGAACACATTTCTGGAGAAGCGTTGAGCAGCAAATGTGCTTCGATGGTGGCTGTAGCGACCTTCAGATTATGGTCTTGGCATGACATTTGTGCGTCTATATCAACACATGTCCTTATTTTTGTTAGAAGAAATTTTAAACATCACTAACTATACAACAATAAACCCAAATTTTGTTTGCTTTCAGCTTGGAAAAGGCCTGATTCCTAAACAGCGTGACACTGATGGATGTTTGGCTACCTAACCATGAAACCCGCCATCTTGACAGCCTTGCCACAGGAAACCCCCGTGAGTATTCCAACTATTTCCAAAAACTTTTAATGACCTGGGTCTCCAGATTAAGCTGACCCAAGGACAGGTCTGCAAGGGTAATCCTGTAGAAACCTGAGTGGTAAGAGTTCAGTTAAAATTACTCGGGCTGTAAATATATCACTCAACACAAAAATCAGAGATTATTTTAGTAATATGGGAAATAATTTTTATGACTTTAGGGAAGAGACTTTTAACTGACCCTGGAAGTATTGGTGGTGCAGGTGTAGTTTGTAAACGGTTGTCATTTCCAGCTGACCTTAAGTGCGTTTCTGTTTCTGAAAATCTTTAATAAGTTGAATTTGGGGTTTAAAAAAGTATTTTTTCTTCTGTTTGTACAAGAAAAAAAAGGTTTTCTTGTTCTTCCTTAATAACAATTGTTTGTTACCACATTCTGGTTCTTCATATAAAAAAACCTACAGCCACAGTATCTGTATAGGACCTACTTTAATCTGATGTAGTGTTGGGCAAATACAGGTAGTCTTAGGGAGGACGCCATCCCGCCAATGGCACCACAAGCAAACTGTTTAGGTAATCAGAAGTTGTTGTAGAACTTTTAATGGGCCTTATTTCTTTTTCTAGACAACCAAACGAACTGTCTGTGGCTGTAACTGTCTAAAGATGTTTTAGGGCAGTAAGAATGCATCTGTTTGGGGTGACTTGGATCAGTGGTCCGCAACCCCCAGGCTGTGGCCTGGTTCTGGTCCGTGGGACAGTTGGAACCAGGCCACTGAGAAAAAAACACAACCTACATTTCTTTACGTTTTATTTATTATCTGATTCTTGCAGATGTTTTATTTTGAAAAGGTGCTGAATTGTTCCACTTATGTCCCACTCATTCTTGACGTGTGTAGTTGCTCGGTCATTCGCTACTTTGGTTAAAGCAGCTGTGCCAGCCGTTACATTGAAACCCCCAAGCTAGCAAAGTTAACAAAAAAACAAAAAAAACACTATTTGGAAAGTTTCTTTTGGCAGAAAATAGACAGTAAGGAAACAGAAGAGGAGACTTCAGTTTCAAAATAAAAGCAATCTGCATTTAACTGAGAGAAACCTGGAGTCGCAATAAATCCAAATATGGGTATATTGTGACAGTTGTTTTCACAAACCATAGCAATAATAGAGAGTATTCAGCAACCGTCGGTCAGATGTTTTAGGGATGTTGCTAATAAAGTTGTTGAAATGGTGGATTCATATTTATTAGTATTATATTTAGAAAAAAAGTTTTTGTGGCTTTTTTGTATGTATCTGTTGTTCCTTAAAAGTTAGATGAGGCTGAAGGCGTTTAACATTTTTTTTAACCTTTCACTTTAACAGTTATGGGTTAAGGGAGAATCTGTTTTTTCATTGGTTCCTGCACAAAACCCAGTGTAAATAACGGTTAAAGCAGCTGCAGATATTCTACAGAGGACGATTATAAACTTCACCCTCAAAAGTTAAGGCAGACTAGAACCAAAAATAGTGGGATTCCCGCCTTGTGCGGTCCGGTCCATTGTCTGACCTTAAACCGGTTTGTGGTCTGAAAAAGGTTGGGGATCTCTGACTGTTTTTGGAGAAAACTTTAGATGTGAGCTTTTTTGTGAAGCTAAATAAATCTTTTGCTACGTTTTGATTTCAAAAGCTGTCTCTATACTTTATCATTTTTTGAATCAAGACATTTGTAGAAGCAAATTTGAAGTTTTGTTTGCTCCACCAACTTTGCAGAGTTATGCTATGTGGTGATGCTTTGTGTGGGGTAGAGTTTATGAAAATATAGTTATGTTTTTGAGGTGTAAACCTTAATGAATTGTTACTACTTAAACTACTTGTTTAAGGATAACATCTGGCTTTTTGCCCTCTTTTAGTGCACAGAATAAACTGTCAGGTCTGGTTCAGTATTTGGTCAAAAGGTCCTACTTCTTTAGCAGAAGTGCAGGAAGAAGGCTGCCAGGGAGCCGCTGGTGCCGGGGTGAGCGTCCCAAGCGGAGCAGAACCTCCAGCTCCGGGCTGGAGGGCAATCTTTTGTCTTGGGTCTGAGAGGAGACTCACGTTCACACTGGTGAAAATGGCAGCCAGACAAACCCCACTGTGTTGTAGGAAGTCTTGTTGCGGTATATTTCTTCCTCGTTCTCCTGCGTATGATATGTTTACCAAATACCTGTTTAGAATGCGGCAGCGGCGGCGGCTGCGCCACGCGCTCCCTTCCAGTCCCCGAGGATGCTCAGCAGTAAATGGCAGTATTATTTGTCAGCTCTGGCAGTGTCTTGAGGCTGCTTCAGAGAGATACAAGGAGGCAACTGATAAGGAGAGCATCAGAAGGGCAGTTAATTGCCTCCAGTCTCCGGGAGCTGGGGAATATTTAAAATCTATGGGATTAAAGACAGATTAAAAACTGCAGAAGCAGTGGGCCCAATGGCGCTTAAAGATTGCAATCAGCAAGGGTAATGGCGGAGAAGAAGGAAGGGAGGGGAGAGCGAGGGAGGAAAAGGAAGAAAAAAAAACACTGAACGAATGCAGTGGTTGGTGGAGGAAAGAAATGACAGATAGGAAATTCAGATCCGCTCCTAATGCCCAGGGTTCCATCTTGTAAGCACGATTCATCTACGTGTAAATCGTTTTTTTTTTTTTCCTCGTCTTTTCTATTTTTTTGCCTCATCTGAGGCCTGCTTCGCCAGCGTTGCTTCTATGGCGCTTTTCTTATCGATCCATCTGTGAATTAAAAGCGTTTCTCCCCGTGAGGATTAAAGGGGGGGGGGGGGGTTGATTGAAGACGGCATGAAAACTAGCTAATAAGTCGAAAATGTCAGAAGGGCACTTTATCGAAACTGTGTACTTTTCATATTAAAGCTGACAGAGAAAATATATTTTTTTTTTTTAAAAAGGGAGCCGGGCTGAGTAAGGAGGGAAAGAGGAATGAAAGTCAGATGTGATGGTGCGGCATCACTCGTGACAATCATGACAAAGAACAAAGAGAGGGCCGGCGTTGGACGCCTCCACCAAAACGTGGAGCCATAAAAAACAACCGCGCCGTGTGAGAGACGCTAAATGCCGTCATTAGCAATATTAATGACATCTAAATCTTATCGGAGGAAATCTGAAGGCATCAAAAATTACAGAAGAAAGAACAACACGGCCCACATGCGCCGATACGTCTCTGTTTGGGTTAAAGAGGACACCGTGTGCCAAATCCCGAATTGTTTTCCCACCTTATCAGAAGCCCACTTACTTAATCCTGTTAATGACTACACGAGATACTTAAGGTATCATGGCCAACATCTGCTTCACCTATCAGCAAAAAATATCAGCTTTTTTTTAATCCATTTTTTCCCCTCCCTCATCCTCCTCTCAGTCTGCAGTCTTTCGTTGAAAGATTAGCCTTATAAATTATGCATTGCTGGGTAGTGGGGGTAATCCGAGGCAGAGATAGAATCGCCACAACGTTGAAGGGGGCATCGCAGAGGCAGCGCCGCCATCATAAATATGAAACAGATGTTGGGTGACATTTTAAAAAAAGTGCCTCCAATCCCCTCCTCTGCTGCGTCTGGTGTTTTGAACAGAGGAACCTGACATCCTTCAGCTCTCCACTCTTCCCTCTCTTTTCGCCTTAATCCTGTGGAACCAGCGATGCATAGATTATACTCCCTTTATTTGGCATGTGTCTTATTGGGCGATGGAGCCAAGAAAAACCTCTAAATACCCGCTCCATCCAGAACATCTGATTTGGCATCTAATCTACCCTTGTGAAAGTCTGTTTTCAGCGACCCCTTTAGGAAAATTAAACGATGTCTTTTAAAAAAGGTGGGAAGTGCACATGTGAGCATGAGAATCTGAGGGTTATATAAAGATGTTTGATAGAGATGTTATGATTGAGCAGCTGTTCAAAGAATATGGAAAGCTTTGACGGAGCTCTCGTAATGTGTTCGGATGGGCGGCGTGGTCACGGCGTGCAATTGTTCCTCGTCTGGCAGCGGCCCTGAGGACTCCTTCTCGCCGGTGTCTTTCACAACGGAAGGAGAAAAGGCGTCACAATGAAAATTGTCCTTCTCATCCCGCTTTGTCTCATCTCTTCTGCCGCTTCTCGCAGCATCCTTGGCTCCATTCTGCCGCTCCTCATAAAGACTGCAGTTGTTGCGCTGCATTGTCACCTATTGTTTGGTGGCAGAAAAAAAAAGATAATGCTTGTTGGAATGGTACTCAACCTTTTGTTTGCATTTTACTTATCTTGCATTTTTTGTGTTTGTGCTACAAAAAGACAAAAACTGTTCAGGGTCAAGTTTTTGGTGATCATCCAAACTTAGCAAAGTTATGGAGTTCTGTTACTGATCAAAACCGTTTACGACAAACCTGTTAACTTATTACATCCAAACTCTAAGACGCAGGCTGAAGCTCTCCGGTTTTTATTACAGCGATAGAAACTACACTATTGTCATTTGAGCCAATTAGAAAACAAAGGAACTGTACTGTAGATGTGAAACCTGCTTCCATAATCAGAAATTTCTATCAAGAAAAACATTGTTGCTTTTCATTATCTGCCCAAAGGACACATGTTGGGTTACCCGATGGTATGAGGTTATGATGTTGACTTTCATAGAAAAGTGTGAAAAGCAAATATCCTTTAAAGTTAAATGTAGGCCTGCAGCAGCAAGAAGCCAAAACCCTATAGACCTCTACAGAGAAATAAGCAGGTGCTACTCATTCTATTGATCAGAATGACCATTCTGTCTCTGATGATTTTAACGTGATACCTATCATGTTTCTCTTTTCTTTATTGGAAGTTATTCAAGTTATAAAATTGGCCAATCAGATGTCTCGATACAGTAGGTGGTGCTTGTTGCCCCCCCTCCATCTAACGTTCAAACCTGGCAGATTTCGTGTAGCCCACTTTGAAATGGTAGGGGTGTGGACTTCCAACAAGCTCACTACTGATTGGCAAGAGTGGTTTCCATAGAAACATTGACTCAGACCAATCACTGCTTACTGATGATGTCTGTCTCCAACATGGTGGCCTCCTTATTGTGTTTGAAAATGCGGCTGAATTGACTCCATTTGGTTGGAGCCGGAACTAAACCATTTGATTTCACATCAGCTCGCTGCAGTTCTAATATACAGACATTTGGTGAGCCACATTTGAGTAACACGGGTTCATTATTAGATCATGTTTGATCTAATGGGCTCTCAGACAGATTTAAGTCTAGATTTTGTTCAGGATTTGTCAAGATCTTCATGTAATTTTACTTCATTCAGGGATGAATCTGCTGCTGTGCTACAAAGCAGCCCCACACCATAACACTACTACCACCAATGTTGACTGTCGTCTCCAGAAATTACTGAACACAACTATTTAAAAGTTCATATTGTATTTCATCAGTCCACTAAATATATGTCCAAAAGATTTTGGGCCAATTCAGATGTTTTGGTCAACCATGATGAGTTTTTGTGTCTTCCTCCTTGGATCCATTTTCTCTTTAATCATGAACTTCACGTCAAGCGAGGCCTGCCTTTCTTCCCATGCTAATCTCTTCGATTTGTATCAGTTTTGCTCGTGGAATCATTTTGGTCATTCACTCTGGTAGAATCCCCAACTTTTGTCAAAAAATGTATTTAATGGCTCTAAATGTTTTTCTTGGTACTGAAACGGATCCGTTTCTCAGCTGTTTGTTGATTGCTTAATGTACCATCATGTCTCAACTAGGGGCGGCCGTGGTGCAGCGGTAGGGCGGTCGACCCATGATCATAAGATTGCAGGTTTGATTCCCGCCCATGTGTCGAAGTGTCCTTGGGCAAGACACTGAACCCCACCTTGCCTCTGGTGGGAGGTTGGCGCCAGTGTTCGGCAGCGGAGCCGCCATCAGTGTGTGAATGTGTGTGTGAATGTGTGTGTGCATGGGTGAATGGGACTGTGACTGTAAAGCGCTTTGGGCCTTCGTAAGAAGGTAGAAAGCGCTATATAAGTATACGCCATTTACCATTTACCATTTAACTCTTTTATTTATTGCTGCAATTAGTTAATTCTGTTAATGAAAATCATCTTTAAGTAATTTTAGTTTTATAATCTGAATCATGACCTGCCATCAAACAACTTCTTTATTTGGATTCTCAAAGTTGAAAAACTTTAATTTTTCTTACAAGATAAAAATCTAAAATATCTCAAAAAGCATTTGATAAATAAGGTTTTTATTTTAATTGTAAAGTCAATTCAAAACCAATTATTTCACAGAAGGCAGTATAAGAGGAAATTGTCTTTTTATTTAAGTAAATGATTAATCAGAATTAGTTATAAAGTAAAAGTAAAAAAAAAAAGTAAGTTTAAGTGTGTTTTGTCATCAAACTACATACATTTAGTGTATATGTGAATATATGCTGTACAATGTACACATTGTATTTGTGAATATGAAAACTGGCAACTGTCAGCATTGTGGTTCTGTTTTTTTAGTTGTTTATGACTTTCACTCAAAGAATAACCTCAGGTAGAACCTCAGGCTGAAGCGACGAGGAGTTTCGGTGTCAGGTTTCATAACTAGACTTGTCTTTTTGCAGATGATGTGGTTTTATTTGCTTTGGTCTCCATGCTTGTTTGCAGCTCATTAAACTGAACCCAGTGAAAGTCCCATTTATTAGAACACAAGAAACTGAATGAAGTTTTAGTTGGCAATCAGTGAAATAATTATTTTTGGATTTCTCAAACATAGAAACACGAAGTGTCCCTGATAAGAGGAAGTGCAGCCATGGGACAGAAGAGTTAAGGACGGAGCGGAGAATACATGATGGAAGTAGAAAGGGTTGATAGAAGCAGGTGACAGAGGGAAAAGGGGATGATGGAGGGAGAGACAGAGAGCAATGGCCTCCAGAAAGTATGATAGCAGCACCAGTGAGTGATTGAAGTAGAGGTGTGTGTGTGTGTGTGGGTGTGTGTGTGTGTGTGTGTGTGTGTGTGTGTGTCTGTGGGCGCTCCACAGAGCCCTCCCCTGGCCTGTCAGTCAAAAAGGAATGAGGCGGTCTTATCTCTCCTGCACACGTGACCCCCTAACCTGACCCCCCCCCCACTACCATCTTCCTCCCTCCTCTCCCCGATTCAATTCACATTACATCCGTCTGTCTCGCTTCCTTCCATATTTTCTCTTTTCATTAGAATATTTTGTTGTAAAGAAAAAGATGATCAAACTAAATTTGTTACAACCATTGAATGAATGACGATAAGAACCTGTGGTTCTGTTCTCCAACATTCCTGCAGAGCACACTCATCCTAAAGGTGGGACAAAAGCATTCAGAGGGTTATGTACGTCACCAAGAACTGTGCATGTTAGCGTCCCCATGTTTCATTCCCTACATCAGTATTCTACATTAGATGCAGCAACAGGACATTCACAGCCTGTTTCAAGAATAAAATAAAAGACAGTGTTGCTAGTTCAAGACCTGGTTCTGATACGGTGGAGTTCTTCATTTTAAAACCTCTACTAAACCGGCAAAGGAACCAGAATGAGTACGTCAAACTTACATCAAAATAAATAACCTAAAGTCAACTTAAAGAATCACAGGGACAGAATGGAATTCAATTAAACTTTTATTGATCTCACAGAGGAGAAATGAAGTCGTCATGGCAGCTCTAACAAAAAACAAGACACAGATTAGAGACACAGTCAGACATAGAGCTAAAAAAAATGGAACTTGATATTTTGGACTTAAGTAAACTTAATATTTTAACTAAACTATACCTATACACCAGTATCAGAATATCTTTACAACACAAAATAAAACATTGCACAGAGACACAGGGAAATTTGATTACATAGCACATTTTACGTAAAAGGCAATTCAAAGTGCTTCAAATAAAAAATTAAGAGAAACAGCAACATTAAATTAGTTAATATTAAAATAGAATTAACACGGAAATACATTACAAATAAGATTTGGATCTAAACTTTTGGAAATGCAAATGCAGCTGAAACGGGCGAGTCTTTAACCTGAATTTACATAATCTGAATGTTACAGGTGATCCAAGTCTGTACAAGACAAGACAGTTCCAATGATCTTCATCCAGTCTGACTTCATGGGACAAAAAGGGGAGGGGTTCATTGATTTCTTAATTCAGGAGGCTGCCAGTAGGCTTTCACTTGTAGTGCAGACACCCAGTAGCACAAAAAATAAATTAATAGTCAGATTTGTTCAGAAGTATTTAAAGGTGTCGATATGTAGCTTGGATAACAAAGTTAGCTTAAGATGATACAAATATCTCAGGTAAGTTGGGCGAATCCAAACAATTTTAACGTTTTGACACTGAAGACGTCACAACTAGATAACACAGGCTCCTCAAAATACCGTAACTCTTTGACCGTTCAGGCAATTATCGTGAATAAGATGATTTTGATGCAGAGAAAAGCAGTTTTTGGCCATAAAAGTTCAATGCCAGCACCTAACTACTGTAAAGTGTTGTATATCAGCACAAAGCTGCTTTTCTCCACTTCAGAGTCCACTCGAGTTACTTAAACAGTTGAAGAGTTACGGTAGTCGAAAGAATGTCAACAATGGAGCTGAATGAAACGCCAGTGTTAAAGGGTTATGGCCACAGTTTTCCTACTTATTGGTTTGGCCAATGTTAGCTGGATTCAGAAGAAATTGTGGTGGGTCACATGTTGGAGGCAATATTTTCAAATCTACAATGTTTTTAGTTGTTTATCTTAGGAGTGACGTTCTCAACATAGGCTGCAATAAACTAAGGGTTTTGCAATACTTATAGAGGCAGTAAACCCCCCCACTACACTCCATACACTTATCTCAGGCAGACTTTTCTCTGGTTTAAACTCAAAGTTGAAACCTTTGTAGAAAAGTCCAGTCTTAAAGAATAAAAACAGCGATCTGATTGCAATTAAAGTTCTATGTAGAACTGGTGAACTGAATGCAATCGGGATGCAGAACCCGATGCACTGTGAAACAAATATACCGGTATATATCTACTGTATAGCGAAGGGACCACTGTATCCTAGTCGTTTACAACTGAGTTTAACTGTTGCAGCTTTAAATATACTCTTTGAATGCTTGGTTTACAGTAGATCTATTGAGGCAACTGTCATCAAGTTTATTATGTTTGCATGTTGAAGCTACATAAATCAACGTGGCTTTGCACATCAGTTAACTATGAAAATCCAGTCAAACAGCCTCAGGGCTTCATCTACACCTGTGCTCTGAATGCAAGTGACAAAGGCAGCCGCATTGCCTGCATGCTTACGCACGTTGTCACCTGTAGAGACGCGTGTGTCACTTCAGCTAGATGTCCTATCGGAGTCTGATAACAGGTAATTATCCTAGAGGTGGTTGAGAGCAGCAAGGGACACCTCCAGCCTAGAGGCCCCTGTCCCTGTGCTGGAGCGTGATTCCAGTTTAGCTCCAAAGTTTATTCCACGAAAGAAAAATAATTCTGGAGATCTTCGTCTATGGTTTGTAGATTTCTTTGTCTCTTGTGCTTTGCCAGGTAAAAATAGAATCTTGATCAAGAAAAGTGGATTTGAGTGTTTTGAAGTTTATCCTCGTAGCTCTCTAGGGAGGAAATGGGAAAACACCCTGCTCCTCTTCCTCACCTTGCGGCCTGAAGAAGTCTTGGTTGGGAATCAGCCTGGGATTGTACGTTTGCAGCTCACTGTCATGCCTTTCAGTGACGTTTTTCGCTGAAGCACTTTGAGCTCATCACAAGAGTTGGACAAATCGTTGAATTGTTTGAACATCAGCGCAGTTCCCCGTCCTTTGTGAGAATTACGAGTGAAGGCTGTAACTCAGTGGGAGCTTTTTCACTCGCTCCATTCTTCCCTCCCAGTAAAACAAACATTTGAAAGCTTTTGTGTCTGTATTTTACCGTTTCAAAACCTTGTCTTCTTACGGGTGATCTAAACTATAATCACCTTGACATCCGTCAAGCTTCGGCAGGAAACAATGCCGCCTGGCTGCTCAGAACTGAACATCAATAAGCTTAGAGGCACGCTGCCTTTCCCGACGATTTACACTTTAATGCAAATAGCTGGCTTTGTACTCTCCATATGAAAGGTGTTATTAAATCTTACTTTGCATTATTCCGGGTTTGGGGGGATAAATCTATCAAAGGGTTCAGAATTCAATAACTTCAGTTTTTTGTCGTTGTTTTTATTTATTCAAATTTTAATTAAGTTTTGATTCCAAATGCTTTTGGGGGGGGGGGGATTGGCAGCTTTTGACAGGAGAGAAAAGGAAGAAGTCCCTGTGAAGTTTTTCCCTCCCTGCCACCAGTCTGCTCTGCCATTTACAAGACCTCCGTCTATGGAGGGGGGTTGCATTTTTTCCTTAGGGGTGGGTTGGGGGGGGGGGTCTTTAGTTTTCTCAGCCGTTAGATGAGAAAATCTGTAGGGGAGGCTGGGATGAGGACAGTAGACGGTTTTGAGGCAATTCAGACAAGCTTCGGGTCTTTAGGTCAAGCAGGCTCAATCCCTTCAGTAAAAATATTACCCCCCCCTCCCATCCTCCCTCCAGGCTCCAGCCCCACCCCAACCACTGTAGGAATTATGCGTTTGCCCTGTGGCTTTATAGCTTAACTTTTCTGCTCTTTTCATTGTGGCTGTGCAGGTAAGAATCCACTGTGTGTCTATTTATAGTTTGACTGTGGGGCTAAAACTGCTCCAAATACACTTTGTCTTTCATATTTGACAACTTCATTAAAACTTGATCAATTAAAACCAACTCATTAGCATTTGAATTTGCAAAGAATTAAAATGAAAAATGTCACGCTAGAGTTAAAAGCAGCATCAAATGTTCCTCCCTTTTGCTTCTGCTGCCTTTTTTAGGCTTTTGGAATCACAAAACAGGAGTTTTTTGCAAACCAATGCAATAAAATCTTCTGTGTTGTGGTTTTAAAGCAACGACATAACTTTTTTTTCCCGCTAGTGTTAATAAAGGTTTTCTCTTTTCTGCGTCTTGGTTCAAATCTTTTTTTTTGGTGAACAAACGTTTTTTAAGGTGAACAACAATGAAATGTAACTTATATTTTGACTAAAGAAACACACACATGACTTTAATGCTGGTATATACTCACTAAAAAGTATAGATGTTTGTTTAAAGCTTTTTCCAAACTTTACTTACGAGGTACAGCTCTGGTGTTTGTTTGTTTTTTATTTGAATGACAAAAACATCATTTCATTGATTACACTAAATAAACCAAGGAGGATAAGTTCAAATTGGAAAACTACTTTGTTTTATATTTTTTAGTTTCTAAATGGGTCCATTTGAATTTAAGGTTTGTGCTGTTACCATGACAACTATAAGAGTTTAGGAGATGAATTTATGTCAGTTTTTTAAATGTTAAAATTTAAATGAAAAAGCAATTAAAAAAATGTCTCCAACGTGTCAAACCCTTGTTTCATTGGTAAATGACACACAGAGGGCCGAGCTTGGGACAAGGGGGCAAAGTTTGTTTGGTTTTCACAGAGGGAAATTAAAGCAGGTTTGTTACTAAGAGTATTGCATGAAAAAAAAAATATTAGTGTTTTGAGGAATGACCTTTAATGACCTCCCCCCCTTGGATTAACTAGATTTAGGAAGACCTCTGTATATTAAATCCTTTAAGATGATTCAGTCTTTTAGTGTTAGTTTTTAGTTAGAATTGTTTTTGTCCTGATGACTTCACTTTGAGACACACTATCGTGTAAAATCTACTTTGGTTCAGTTTGATGTTAGGGAGAACATTTCTCATTTGTTTGTCATAAGAATATTTGAACATATATTTTCTTCAGATATTTCTAGTATATTTAGGTTTTATGGTCTAAACATAGAGCTTAGTTGAAGTTCAGAAATGGAAAATTGGTATAAACCCTAAAAAATGTGTTTATTATAGTTTTCTGTCAGTGTAATCCAGTTAAAGCGAGTCTTCCTTCTAGAAACTATACATTCAAAATGTTATATCAAGAATGCCTAAGTAGTGTGGTTGAATTTCAGGATTGTTTTGACAGTTTTGAAAAAGTACATCCGTCGCTTTCATCCCTTTACTTTGCTGAACATATGTCAGCAATTACTTGATAAAGCATTCAACTTAATTTTATCCAGTGTGTGCTCAGGCGACGACCTGGGCCACATCCTGTAAAACTGACTGTAGATGAGGGTGGAGGAGTTTTAGGAAGGGTAAGGAGGGGAGGGCTTTTTGATTATAGTGGAGGTGTCAGATGTTGGCTGGAGTCTCTGAAAACAGTCCTAAAAGCCTTGTGCTTTCAATTAAAACATCCATCACGGATTACTCACACAAAAAACATACTTTCAGTGCTTTAGGAGTGCTGCCTGTTACTTACAAAGGGCTTACAAATCCCACCTCACTGCCTCTGGCGTCTCATAAGCGCACACGCTCGGCCCTCCTCTGCCTTTTTTGCAGCTGTCCATTCATTTGTAAAATAACGACCTGCTGAATTAGCCGATATTTGAGGCTATTTTGAACTTGTTGAGTGGCGCCCAGCTCTGCGCAGGAATGCGGTGAAGCTTGTGTCGAGCTGTCCGACAACCTGGGAAACCCACACCACTTTGGAGAGACAATACCTCCGACTCTCACTCCCTCGCCTCCCTCCACCTCCCTTGGCGCTGCCAGACAGGCGGTATGAAGCCGTAATCGAACCCCTGGATGGTGAGTGTGTGGCAGTCATGCCTGCCACAGCAGCCACCAGGATTTTTTCCCCCTTCCTTTTCACAGGGGCTCAGGTAACCTTTCAGGGCAGAGAATGCCAATTTAAATTAAAGTGTTGAATACCTCCTGCCTCTGTTGCTGCCTTTGACCGCACCCGTTTGATATGTCCACTAGCTGCATGCAACACAGCTCACCACTGGTAGAATCAGTCGATACTGGATAGAGATGGGATTGTGTCTGTAAGAAGACACTGAGACATCAGGTTTGATTCAAATCCTGGCATCTGTTAAGCTATTAGATCCTTAGCAGCCATGTTTATTTTAAAATTCTGGAAATAACATAAAGTTTATGCAACATTTGTGGACCATACCTTTCAACCGTTTTATTCTATTTTATGAAAGATAGGGGGGTTCAGTTGTTTAGAAACCTTCCCAGCTTGGGTTAGACCCTCACAGGTGCTGAGAGTTTTTGTGTGGATGGTTGTAGAACATAGTGGTTGGATCTTAAGGGGAGCAGGTGTCTTGAACCTCCCTTGAGGCTTGTACAGACACCTCAAGCAAGAGATGTCATGAAGTGGAGCGTACTGTATTTGAAAGGATATTTGCAGACGCACACACTTATAACGTACGAGTGATGCCGTCGTATGGTGCCCTGGCGTCACACTGTAGTAGTAGTACTGGCAGCTTATTGATCATGCATGAACATTCTCTCTTTTTGGGTTCACCAACCGATCTACAACCTTATTTCGTGCTGGTCAGCTGTACGGGTTTGACCGTTTTTCACCCGCTGACAGCCTGTATCCACCCTCAAGGACAGTTGTGACTAAGACTTTTCGGTAAAACAGTCCGTTGGAGTCTATGTCTCTACTTGGTGTTGCAGCAAATTTTGTTTCGTTTGACGTCCCTGCAAGCGTGACATTGTTTGGCCAATTCCCCGCTCCCCATAATGTCCCTGTAATTGTGTCCTGTTTGCTAAATTGTGTCCAGCTTGCTAACAGGTATCCAAAAGGCGTTTTTGGCACAATATCACAAATTCTGCAGTTTCGGTGACTCTGGGAGGCCGATGAAATGCGGTCAGCTCCGCCGACGTAAGCTCATGTCGGGTGAGTTCTGTGTTCACAGGGTCACCTGTTGAGAGAATTAAAAAGAAATGGCCGTTTATGTGTGAGGAAGAGGAGGCAGAAGGAGAAGGAACTGACTGTAGATGTGAGGAAGTAGGAAGCGAGGTTTTAACTTGAATCCTCTCTTCTCTCTAGTGGTCTCTCCTCTTTTTTCCCCCCTCACTGTATCATACCCATTTCCAGATAAATGTGCTCTGAGGCTGCTGTTGGACTCACTGATACACTCTCAAACTAGCTTTGAGCACAGACACCCGTCGATCTATTCTCCCTGAAAACCTTCCTCTCAGATCAGCCCGTGTTTACATAGCATTACCATATATTAAGCATTGCATTTTCATGCACAACGTCCCTGTCGCAATCCTGACAGCAAAATGAAGAGGAGAAGCAAACTCGAGGCCCAAAGGGACGGGAGCAGCACCGTTTCTTGCCATTGATATTCATTACAGTCGATCTACAGAAGCTGAATCTGGCTCCCACCCCCTTGGGGAGAGAAACACTTTATGTCCTTATCAGTGTTGGGAACAAGGATTTTCTCCTCAGCTAACAACAACAGTGGCAGCGGCTACGCCGACTCTTCCTCTGCTTCGCTTTCTTTAGTTAGCGTCGCTTGGAAATGTGTTTAATCTCTGCGAGCACAGCCCACCTCGCTGCAGATAAGGTGAGGTTGGGGCGACAGCAGATGACCTGCACCACATCCGCCCTTCTCATCACTTTCACTCTCTCCACGCCGCAGTGCACATGTGAGACCTGCACCGATCACCCATAAACGTCCTGGCTGTTCTGTGTTTGTGCACATCGGGACGAAGAGTTGGTTTCCCCCTTGACGGGGGAGGTGATGAGTGGCTTTAGTCAAAAACAACAACTTGTTGAAATCAGAAGCTTTCGGAAATCCTCTTTTAGATGATAAAGGTCAAATGAAATAATTCAAAGATTTCGTGTATAATCATACTTGCCTGTTTCACTTTATTATTAGATGAGGATGGATATTGTAAGACAAAGTCTGTGGAAATTTACTTTTCATATCTCTCCTTTTAGGGTCTTTAACATGACTCAAAGGTTGTGTCACAACCTACTCATCTACATTTTTAAAATCCAGTCCCCTGGACATTTCCCAGACGTCTTTGCGAAAACTGTGGATGAATCCGATTGAGTAAAAAAAGGGTCAATTCAGTCGCCATTTTATCGTGATGCACATGCCGCCAAGTGGATACCAGACAGCGTTAGTAAGCAGGGATTCTATGGCAACCACTCTGACCAATCAGAAGTGAGCTTGTTGGAGGCCACCCCCCTTCCACTGAAAGCTGGCTCGTGAAAATCTGAAATATTTAGAATCTTAAGCATCAGGACCAGCAGGGTTCATATATATATATATATATAGAATATAGAACACATTGCATTGTGTTTGGACAATTCGTCATTTGAAAAAATGGATATAAAGTATAAATCATCCAATAATGATAATAATCCATTTTATTTAAAAGCGCCTTTTAAGGAACCCAAGGACACTGTACAAAACAAAGATCAGATGTAAGATGTTTATATTTTTTAGGTTTTTGGTTTGGCAAATGGATTACGTCATATTTGATGTTTAAAAACGAGAAAAGTGTCTGAATTGGATTAAAATTAAGGACACTTGATAGTCCCGCACTGTACAGTCAGAAATGGCAAAACAGATTAAAGATAAGAATCTGTATATCCGTAAGAACTTAAAATGTCGCAACGCTTTCAATTCAACAAATAAAACAGGTATTTTACTGTCCCAGTCAGGCAGAAGAGACCTTTTTCCTCTGGTCCTTTGACCAACCAGGAACTTACTTGGTAAATAATTGTTGATGATATTTTAGACCTTAAGTAAAGTTCTAAGAATCAAAGATACCTTTAATATTATCCTATTGCGATATATTTGTTTTTTATGTAGATATGTTGTTTCAAGCTGCTCCCACCAAGAAAAAAAAAATCAAATAAGTACATCTAGACATGGGTGGGGGTAGAGGGAGATATGTGGTTGAAATACTCACACTCCTCATAAACTTGTCGAAAAAATACGTCTTGAAAACACACGTATGGTGAGCAGAGACAGCAGGTGGTTGTTCACCTGCTCTTGACACCCACTGAGGAGTGTGGCTGCTTGTGGTTATCTGTATGTGTGGTTTATCAGTTAAGCCCCAAACAGGGAAAGTTCATCCTCTGTATAGATCGTATCTGAGAGTGTTGACAGCAGCGAGTCTAAGGTAAGCTGCTCTATGAGCTCATGATGAACACTGTGACTTAGCTTTGTGTTGTTCTAGACAGATTTCACAATTAATCATCTCCTGACTGGAGATTCCAGTTATGCTGGAGCTTCTGCTACACAAACCTCCACAGCAGATATCAACAAAGGCTAAAAGGCTCTTGCACTGTAACACTTATTAATATCACCAACTGTAAATGATTGATTACTTGAAAAATAAACAATTTCCAATCAAAAAAGCAACATTTTACTTAATAAATGACCACACAACCTAGATATGGTAAATTTCCACTGGTAATTGGGAAGAAAAAACAAGTGATGATGAGTAAAATTTTGATGGTTTTTGCCATGGATTTATGGCAAACAACCAGAGTGTGTCCAATAACTTTAAAAATAACACTTTTATTCCTTTATCTTTTCAAACTATGTAGTTTTGAAGTTCCAGTATGAAACTTTTTTCTTTGAATCTTACCCATGAACATGTAGGCCTGCTAATTTTCTTTATTAAAATCCATATTTCCACCTACTTAATTATCTATACATGGAACTTTTTATTAGCAAAAATTGACTTTCTGCTTTTATGTGCAAACAGAGACAAAATGAAAGATCTCTCTTTGTATAGAGATCCCATCTTGAGTCAATATGAGCATTTTCATATTTATTAAAGCTTCTTCAATGGAGTTGTAATCATGGACTAGTAATTCAGTTTTGTTTAGAAATAAGACAAATACTTGGACTTCACAACCTATTTTAAACCTTTACATAAGTTGAACGCTTTCCAAATGGTGATCCTTCAAATAGTCATCATTGCGACCCTTAAACGCACAACCCATTATTTGATTAATACTACACCAGAGGGGCTAGAAGTATTTCCCAGTATAAAGACATTGATCTAACATTCTTGTGTGTCTAACTGGACGTTTAAAGGTTTACTTCTACTGTACATAAAAATAAAAGAAGTACTTTTTTGTCTTCATTAAATCTAGTTTTTTTTAACCTAATTTATTTGTAGAACTGGACGATTAATTGACCATGTCGACTAATCGAATATAAAAACGCTAATTTGGTGTTGTTGAGATGGCCCATTATACAACTAAGAAAACCATTTAGGGTTGGGACGATTTAAGAATTCGTTAGAGTCCAGCGACTCAGCCCCTCCCACAGGCCGGTAAACAGGCCAATACACAGATATTAAGATTTCTCCAGTTGGGGTAACATTGACAGATAGATGGTAGAAAAGTTTATACCTTTTAGGTGTTTGTGAATCAGTAAAGGAAATATGACTAGACATGCAGACAAGGTAGTTTATAACGAGTGGATGTTTGTTAAAGTCCAACAGAACTTTAATACAAAAATATCCCAATAGACCACCATGAAAGAAGCTGTGTAGCTTCTTGCTTTTACTCACATATCACATTAGTCACAAATTAAAGGTGGTACGCCTATAAGATCAACTTCTAGCCTTTAACCCCTCAAATGTCTGTCAGAGGATTTTATTTTCTTAACATCTAAGTGTTTCTGTAAGAAGAGTAACTCCTAAAGAAACGAAATACCCCATATTACTAGACACTTTCTTCTGAATCTCCTCTCAATGTACCACTTGAAAAACTAGAGTAGTAGTTTGTTTTGTAGCAATACAGCATAAAAGCAGACCAGAGCAGAATCACCCATGCTTCTTGTGAGGTGACAGTGTTGTGTAGTGGTTAACAGTGTCACCTCACAACATCAAGTGCAGAGGGTTTATGGGTTTTCTTGGTGGCAGTATAAAAAAAAACATGCAGGTTAGATAAAACTTCCTGTGTTAAAATGTCAGCACTTTGACCAACTTCTATGTCCAGGATGTACTCTGTGTTCTGCCCAGTGTCAACCTCAGGTCTTATCCATCAATTTTAACAAGTTTTACCAGAAGATTTAATGATTGACTTGAGTAACAACTGGTAATGATAGTTTTAAAAAAAGCTAACATCCCCTTAGCCATCCATCCATCCATCCATCCATCCATCCATCCATCCATCCATCCATCCATCCATCCATACCTTTAGGGGCCCAGGAGGAAACAAAAGACAGACAGGATAGTTGTTTTAAGAGGAGGATCTCCACCCAGGGGAGGACACAAGCCATATTATTTGCTTCTGACAGCCACAAATTACCACAGATTCCCTTCATCCACTTCCCTATGCATGAATGAACAGACACAAGCTGTTCTCTTTATAGAAAGCCTCTTTCTTTCTCCTTCTGTAGGTACCTGCTTTTCTTGGCTCACATCAAGGCAGCAAATTCACAAGCAGCTTCTAGTGAAGCGTCCAGACATTTAAGGGGAAAAGATTCAGTTAAAAGGATTGTCCTTTTAGAAGGGAAGACTCACCAGTCCACAATGTTGCAAACGTTTTGCATGTTTTCAGCATTTTTTATGTTTTTGGGGAGGTAACCCTACACTTGCCCATCCTCGGTGGCCCTAATTGGCCCTAATGTTGTTCTCGGTCTGCACTGCTTTCATGGTTGTAATTAGGCTAATGGAGGGCGCCAGTGCCAGACTGTGAGCCACAGCGAGGGTCAGCAACCAGCGGGCCGGAGAACTTCAGCCAGGCAGCCATGAAAGAACAAGAAAGCCTTTGCTGGCTGAGCACAGCCCTAATGGCCACCGTTAATAGACGTAGTGACAGTAGTAAGGGAAACTGACTGAAAGGGGGGCAAATGTCAGGGAAGGAGATAAAGTGCTGCCTGGTGATGACAGGTGCAACGCCAAAACGGCATCAGTTTCCTTTCACAGGAATCAAAACTATGGGGTTTTGTTTACCGCTATTTATCCTGCAGCCCAGCACGGCCCTGCTATGATGACATCTTCAGGATTTACAGCAGATTCAGGGTCTAGACTAACCTTTTGCATTAGATTCATTACTTCTACTCCTAGGGGCACCTGCAAAAAAGTTAGTTAAACCCACATTTTTTTACCCATGTTGCATTTTACGGCACAACTTTACATGGTCACCTTAATTGCTATCCAGTTGTAGCAGATAGGAAGAGAGAACACTCGGGCATTTGTCGCAACATGAAATGCACTTTGCTGATGCGTTAAGTTTTTCTATGTTTTGACTCAAAATGTTTTAAAAGAAGTCATAAATGCACTATTGCAATTGAATTACAACCGACTGCTTGCCTCTGGACCACATCAGGGACCTGCTGTGATTGATTACAATGATTTCCAATGGAAGCGCCACGACGATGAGTAAAAACATGTTCAGTGGGTCCAAGTGGAAAGAATGTTGATTTAAAATCTTCTTTCAACATCTCAGCCTGCATGCGCTCTGTTTTTGACACGGCTAGCTACTTGACTCCCTATAACTGCAACATTTTTAAATGGAGCCTGCAAACATACAGGCCGAATCAAAGTTGCCCCCCTACACCAACATTTGTCTCCTAGCGCATAGTTTACTTGATGATGTCATCAATAGTCGCCGGTCATCTACGTCAGCGCGTATCTGGCAGCGCTGGCAAAATGCATACATCGCTTTTACAACTTTAAAAAGTCATGCAAAAACCAAAACTCAATACTTACCATTTAAATATAAACTTCAGCCGTGTGAAAAAAGGTTTTGGTGGATTCTTGGCATATTTTCTGTGCATAAGTGTTGAGGCAGGACTGACGATGAAGTGGCTCAAATTAGCACTGCAAGACTGAAGCACTGCAACACCACAGAAGGCATCAGTGCAAACCCCAACCAGGTTTTCAGGGTTCGTGCTTACAGCCCTGCATACTGCAAAATGACGATTCAACTTTCCCCCACCCCCCTAAAATATTCATCATTGTATCATCATGTTCTACTGATTGAATATCCAATTTTAATTAGCTTATCTTGGCCACCTGGCTGTAATGACTTTCATCTATCGTTATCACATTTATTGGCTGACCTGTCTATCGCTGAGAAGATGGAGCCGTCTTTGGTGATGCATGAGAAGCACCGGAGGCAGAGGAGATGGGGGGGGGGGGGTAAGATAACTAAGAAGAAGGGGTCACAAGGAATTTTTCTGCCAAAGCTAGAAAACTTTCTGTCAAAGCATAAACGGGCTCTGGTAATAAAGTGACCAAGTGCTGGACAACAAAAGCCCCCCCAGAGCTGAGCTGCCCCATCGTTTGTTCTCTACCCCACCTGCTCTGAGCCATCCGTGTCCCAGTTGGTGCTGTTTTCGAACCCGAATTCAACTCGTCTTATAATTTAGCTGTGAATATAGCAGGAGACGATGAAGAAGGGTGATAGACGTTAAGGACCAGCGTTAGGCAGGTCTTAGATGCAATAAATTAACACATTTCTGTTAAAAAAGAAAAGAAAAACTTCCTTTAGCTCTAAAGGCTGGAATGTAATTCCAAGATGTTATCTGTTGTCATTCAATGAAAGCCAAAACTGAAACTAGATTATTACAAACGTTAAGTTTGGTCTATAACTCCAAATGAATTTGGATAAATATGAGCTTGTTGTTATTAGTTTTTAAGCATCATTGTCATTCAAACACTGGATTTCATAAATACAGAAGAGAGAAAAAAAGGAGAACAAGTGGTTGGAATGGTGGGATATAAATCCAGGGAATGACAAAAAGGAAAACACAAAAAGAAACAGAATGCTTCCTTGTGTCTTCTGGCGGTTTAGCTTTTGTTTGAAATGAAAATTCAGAGTGTTTGAAGGATTACAGTGGATTGGCAGGCCCATGGGAGCCGAGCGGTTATCTGTACAACAGTAATATGAAGGGTGGTAATCGTCACGCACACGAATGCGTGTCCTCTTACTATGAAACAAAAGTGGCACTTTGAAACACACAATTAAAATAAAGTAAAATAAGCTACGTTTCTGTGTGACCATTGGTGCTTCCTACGACTGAGTATTAGGGCCACCTGAAAATGAAATAAAAATGTCAAAATAAAGCTGAAAGAAATATGGGAAAAGTTGTAATTTTACAAGGAAAAGCAGAGCTTTGTAAGAAATAAAGTTGGAGTTGTCGGCCTTTATCCACATTACCTGCCATTTTAAATCCATCAATGCAGTCATTTATGGCGATGCCATTAGGCTTTAGTTACCATAGGAATCCATGTGGCATAAACAGAGCACGGAAATCCACTGCTTGTGGGTCAAAAATGTTCTGAAAATGTTTGATTTCTCATAATTTTGTTACAATATTTTTGACTTTTTTACATAACTTTACAACTTTATTGTAAAATTCGGACCCGTTTCTCATAATTTTATGACTTTATTCCTGCAAAATCAAGACTTTTTTTCTCACAGTTTTACATCTTTATTCTTGACTTTTTTTCTCATTGTTCTACGACTTTATGCTTGTAATATTACGACCCTTTTCTCACAACTTTACGATCTTGTTCTTGTAAAGTTTTTACCCTTTTCTCAGACCTTTACAACTTTATCCTTGTAAATTAATTTTTTTTTATTCTAATGTGACCCTAATACTCTGTTGTAAACCTGCATGTTTGGAGGAACAGATTTAGTTACAGTCACAGCGTTCTGGCTGGGTCACCTCCTCTGCCCCTCTGCCCCTCATCCATACATCCACCACATCATTCCTTTGCCTCCCCTTCACCCTCGTCCGTCACGCACCATTGCTACTGAGAGGCGGTAATTTTCGTTTGTGTCCGACTTCTGATTTATGTCGGTATTTTGACATGTCGTTCTGAGGGTGCAGTGCCCCTCCTTTCTTCTGACTGCTTGCTCACCTTTGCTTTCATGGGGTGGGTTCAGCGGGAGGTAATGTTGTGGTTGAGACATACCTGTGGGGCTGACCTGGGTTTGAACGCAGACATCAGCTCTAACTGACATCCTGTGACACATACGCGCACTCGTCCCATTTATTTACCCCCCGTCTGATTTGTGAAACGGAGACAATAAAGCACATTTTAGCGATGAAGCAACTCTGAGAAATTATTCAACATGGGGGAGGAATTTTTCTGAGTTCTGAAAGCCTTTAATGAACTAAGCTGTCAGAATAAGGCAGAAGAGCTGTGATGTTATTGCTGAATTATAATTATTTTTCTTTATCTTACAACTCGGCCAATTTTGAGGTTCTCACAATACGCAAAAACTCAATTAACTTGGCCCAAAACACCTAAAGCTATAGGTGTTATGTTCCCATGGAAACAGGGATGTCGTGGCCAACAGAGCAGCCAGAATTAGAAAATATGCAGTCATAAAAATCTCTCAAGATAAAAAAACAAACACCAGTGTCATCAAAAAGGGATCCCAGTTGTGTTTTGTAGAGGCGTCGGGCTGAGTTTGGGGCATTTGAGCCGAAGACAAAGTTTAGAGGTGTTGGAGGCTCTTACAGAGGTTTAGGAAACTTCTCTCTACTTGATGCTGTAGTTTTAGGGCTGTGCAATTATTTGATTTAAAAGATTCATTCGAATTTGGTGTTAATGACATTTTTGGGAAAATCAAGATTTTAGTTTGCCAGCTTTCTGCTCTCTTGCGCTTCCGTTTCTTGGAGTAAATCAGTCCGAGATCGTACACCTCATTGTTCCGATGTTTCACCCTCCTAATTATTGGTTTGACCATTTACATTTGAATGAAAACGTTCTTTTCTCGTTTTACAGTTTACCTATTGGTGAAACCATTGAAACATTTTAGACTATCTATCTAGAAATGATTGGCGTAAAGAAAAATATTTCACTACTACTCCAACAAAATCATGTAGAAGTGGTGTCTGGAAGACAAATTTTAGCTATGATTCATGTACTTTTAAAACCACGTGTAGCCGCATGTCTTACCTGTTTTGACATTGTTGGGGAAGGAACTTTGGTGCAGTTGAGTTTAAAACCAACGTTAAAAATTTGTCTTAACATTAAAGAAAACATTCCAAAAAATAACCACTTGATATTGTTGAAAAGCACTTTGTGTTTGGATGTCAATATGCTACAAGGATAAAGACCTTTTTAAATGAAATTCTGTACCTTGAGTTGTTCTTACAAAATTGGAAACACAGTTGGGAGCGGAAGCTTTCTAACCCTATGGTTCCCCTTTGACTCAGTTGTGCTGTCTTTTTGGTGTGCAACTGTTTTTACACATTTAGTGACCTCTTCCTTTTTGATGAGAAACATTTTCACAACTCATGAATCTTCTCTGCATTCATTCCCCGTGTTTGCTCTTTAGTACGTTTGTCAGTGCTAGTCTACTGTCACTAACCTAGCTACACAACTTTACACTAAAACTGATGGGATTGTGGAAATTCCTCTTTTCTGTCTCCAAAATGTTGTCTATAATATAAAAGTATGCTTTTCATTCAACACAGTTTTTATGTTATTGCATAAACACAAGTTGAGATGTCCGGATATGCATTGATGCAAGGTTGCAAATGTTGACCTTTGCAATGAAAGGTGATGCTAAAATGTACATTTCTGTTCATGGTACAAGCAGCTCTTACCTGTCTTGTTATCTCCAAAAGCACGTCTTGACAATCTGAAGGTGTTTGCTGTCATAACTGATCCACCATTGCCTGCCAACATCAGCACGGCGTATTGGCAGAGGTGATCTTGTTACACTCCTTCAATCTGCAGCTCACAAATGCTTTCCAAGAAAGCAGTTGCTTGGTGTTGAAAGGACCAGGACTAGACAGTACCTTAAAGACATATCATCTAGTCAATAGCGTGAGTCAGGAAGGGGTTTTATCCCAAACATTGGACCAACTTAAGGGCACATGAAAGTTTGCACAAACTCTCCATGTCCATCAGAGATTTGGAAGAGACCTTATTTTCTTTTCACCAAAGAAGTGTTGTTGGTCACTTGGTTTTTCTGGCCTCATTCTCCTGTCTTGTGCATCTTGTCTGTGTAAAAATATTGAGTTGATGTGGCTTTGAGTTTTAATTTTCTTAAACGAGGAAGGAGTTGCAGCCAGATATGAAGCTGGTGTAGCTTAAAAAGGTTTTTAAGACCAGCGATGGTTGAATGCGCTCTTTAGGTCTGTATAGTGTTACTGCCCCACTTGGAGGGGTTTTAACCATTGATCTGCCAGAAAGAATGGGGCAAAACACCCAGTCCAGCGTCTGCAGTCATGTCTTGGAAAGAGAAAGCTGAAGTATTTGTTTTGTCTGTTTGTATCTTCCCAAGCCACAGAAAGCAATGAGGTTATGAATTTGCTTTCTCTCTCTTGTTGCAATACTGCTAAAGCCTTAGTCACAACTGCCCTCAGGGCTAAATACGGGCTGTCTAGCCAATAAAGGGAAACCTGTACAGGGCACAGAAGTGGCCCACACAAAATATCAAGATCATAGGCAGCTCAATGAGCTTGTAGAGCAACATTGTTCATGCACAATTTTTTATCCCACAGGCATGCTGCAAGCGACTGGTAGTACGACAGGAGTTAGTCATTTTCAATCCCCTCCAAATCCTCTGGACTGCACAAAGAACTGTTCACGTGATAAATGAGTGCACGCAGTCTGACTGTTAGAAATGAGGAAATTAGACAGTGAAGTTTGTGTGGACTAGCGGTGTGACGAGAACCTCATCACTGCATGTTTTTTTCTTTTTCTTTTTTTCTTTTCTTTTTTAAGTTCTGCATGTGGTGTGTGATTGGAACTATAATCAACACATTAAACACATTCATCTTTGCTGATAATTTACTTTTTCTGCTAGTCCTTTGTTCAGACTTCAAGGGTTTCTGGGGAAACCTTTTAATAATAATAATAATAATAATAATAATCACTATATAATACTGTTCTGCTTCACTCCCTCTACACTGCACGCGCTCCCTCTACTCACACACACACACACACACACACACACACACACACACACACACACACACACACACACACACACACACACACACACACACACACACATCCTCATTCTACAACAGAAGTTTCCTTCTTGCGAGTAAATACGACAAATTTATTGTGTTCTAATTATTCATTTCTATTATATTCATTTTTCTTTGCAAGCTGCGTGTGTTCTTGAGTGTAAAGTTACGTGTCTGTATAAACAAAGGCGGAGCCTCCTGTCCCGCGTTCTTCATGGGTGTCAGGCTTCATGGCTACCGGAAAGGTGACAAAGTGTCTGCAGTCTGTTTAAGCGGCTGGGTAGCTCGGTTGCTGAGGTGAGAGGCTACCATGCAGGAATCCAGGGTTCGATTCCTGGAGGGGAATGAGCACTGGTACTGGGGGCACTTACCATATCAAAAGCGAGCAATTAACGTCACTCAGTGAGGGTCCTTAGGCAAGACCCTTAACAAATGCGGAGAAGAATTTCCCCATTGTGGGATCAATAAAACATCAATTAATTATTACTGGGCAATATATAATATTCTGAGAAGATGTTTGTACCAGAGAGCACAGGTGAAGGCTCACATGCAGCTAGAGAGCAGTCCACTGTAGGAGAATCAACACACACGTGTGTGCGCTCCTACCTCCTACACACACAGCGTGCTGACACACACACATAGTCATTCTACAACATCTATATAGCTATTTCATTATTTAGATAGGTAGTAGTTAATTGTTACTGTTAATTGTTAATAAAGAATACTGCAGGATTTTGTTTGGCGGGGGGAGCGTGCGGTTAACCACGACACCGCGCCCCCTGCTGGTTCATCACCGCGCTGATCAAAAATCCCACACCGTCACAGCTCTAGTGTGGATGTGCTTCAGGCACTTTGCTGTCACGTTGAATTAATTGAAGATGAAACAAATCTGACATCCAACCGAGGAGACAAAAGTATGAATCGAGCAACATTTATGCATCAGTAAATTAGTGTGCATTGCTTTGGTTATAACTTTTTAAGAAGGTGTGTCGACATCAGAAGCTCTGGTCTCCTGCCGTCTGTCACTGAAAGCTGACCAAAGCCGGGGGGTCGGAGGTGAAGCAGTAAAGACTGTAAATGATTAAAGTGGCTGCAGAAATACAAGAAAGCTCACCTGAAGCACTTTATCTCAAACTCTGGAATGCATAGATGCCCGTGTTTGATCTTTGGCAGCAGGGCTGTGTTGACCAGGATTGAAGCCCTTTGAGAAGCGGGACAAAAGCTTGTGCCTTAAAGCTGCCGTTGGGTTTAGTTTGGTAATTACAGGGCTTGTTTTCTGATTTTTGAAACTAGTCTTTGTGATTACAGCATGTTGTCTTTCAGGGCTTATGGGCTCCGTCTGAAATCTTATAGACTTTACATCAGAAACGCCTTCAGTAGTGTTTGTGTGTGTGTGTGTGTGTGAATGCGCTTTTAGAGCATCACATGATCAAACTGCCGGGCTCATAGAAGAATGAGTGTGCAGGTATGTGAACATGCTGAGCGTGAGTACAGGCCACGCCCTCAGCTCTCCTCTGGTCATTAGACGTGTGTCAGTGAACAGAGAGCTGATCAAAGCGTGAACGCCGGTGGGCCGGCAGGCTGGATGGCAGCAGACTCGTCTGTAATTGGCCAGCAGAGGACACTTGTAATGAGAGGCTTTCAGTCCGGTCAGCCAGGCGCACACTCATAGGAACACCCCCCCCCCCATTTTTGGGTTAATAGACAGTATTCTCCTATTCCCTTTCACAGATTTAAAAAAAAAAACTTTTTCAAATATGTCTAAAGTTTGACATGTTCACCGAAGACCTTTGAATTGTCATTGTCACTTTTATTTTACCTTCGATCACTTTGGAAGGTCTATTTCTATCCGTTTGAGAGTCCACAGCCAGAATGGCTGCTTTCTCTTTCAGAGGACAGGTTAAGGTGTTAAAAGAATGAATGAACGTGACCCTGCAGTTTTTCTTCTCTTTTTTTGTGAAGCCACAAAAGTAAGGAGATGAAGGTCACCCAGTCCGTGCTGCCTTTGTCACCCGTCCAGAAAAAGACAAAAAAAAACCAGCAGGGAAAGAACAAGAAAAAAGGAGTTCTTCTTTGGTTCGTTCTCGCTCCGTCTGGCCCGCCTTTGTTCACCTCTCTGGAGTTATATATCATCTATGCGATGCATGAAGTTCACCTTGTCACAGAAACCCAACACAACCCCACTGCCGTCGGTCGCTGTGTGTCTGCAGGCCAATTATGGAATTCATAATATAGCTCGGGTGTGAGGCAAGCCTGTCATCACCCCCATGCCCAAGATAGCACATGACCCTTTTGATTTCTTATTTTACACTTACCTTTTTCCCCTCTGCTTTTCTTCTAGTCTCTTTGAGCGAGTCTACATGCATGTAATCTGTGTTGATAGAAAGCTTCGCAGAGATCTTCACGCTCGCCCTGATCAAGAACGGCCTCTGCCGGGCTTCGCCCACAGTTAACCTGATGCACAGCGGTCCCGCCGGCCGCACACAACCTCTCATCTTCCTTCAAAAGTGACCTGGATTCTCCTTCACACTCCACCAGAGCTTCGTTTTGTCCAGGCAATCTTCGGAAAAATAATAACTTTTGGATCTGAAAGTCCTCGTCTGCCAGATTTAAAGGACAGGAGGATGAAAGAGTTGGTTTTAAGATCTGTCAAACTCAGAAAGGTGTAAATTTAAACACTGCAGGGTACTTTGTAAGATGCGTGAATGTGCATCACAAAGGCAGCAATTTCTCCTTCAGTCCACAATCAAACGACTAGAAAAGGATTGCCTTTTCCTATAGAGAGAGGCCACATGAGCTACATCCAATTTTCCTGAGGGAACAAAAAGATTCTGTTTTTGTTTTTGTTTTGGGAAGTGTTTGTCTAAAAACTCCACAGTCATTTACTTCTAAGTTCTAAATATGATGTAGCACCAAAAAAATGTAGTGTGGTTTTCACTAAAGGGATCATTGGAGAACTATAGGTCCTACAAGATAAATAGCTTAACCCTCATGATTCAAACTTTATTTCTTAAAATATAATTAAAATGTGCTCATGTTTTATTTTATCTGTTTAATGCTGCAACACTGAAATGTCCACATTGCGGAAGAACTAAAAGATTATCTTATTTTATCTTATATTCCACATTTCTTGGGTCCATATCTGATCCCTAGTTTGCCCTAAAAAAAAATCTCTTGGTTCAGTTGCCATAAACTGTAGTTGGTCTTGGTTTGGACCATTGAGCAACACCATGAGCCCAGGCAGTTCATCAAGTATCCACCAGTTGGCTTTTTATACAAAGAAGTTACTTCTTATACATTCTAAGGTAAAACTGTACTATTTTATCACAAATGTAAAAATCTTCCAGTCTGGTTTTATGTAGAAATTTAATCAAGTGAAATTTAGATCAGGGGGGTCAAACTCATTTTCACCGAGGGTCACATCAGCATAGCAGCTGTCCTCAAAAGGCCAGATGTAACTAATATATGTAACTAAATGTAATGAAAAATAAATGTAACTACTCCTTAATGTTAAATAACTCATTTTTTTTTTTTTTTTTATAACTGTTTAAAGTGACAATTACAGTTGCATAGAAAACACATGTTTGCTTGTTACTCTAGCATAAATCGTTTTAAATGTTGTCCGCTTATTAAAACCCACATAACTCCATTAACGAAGGATCAAACTGTCCAAGTGAATTAAGAAGAATATCATAAAACTGAGCTAGAAAGAACATTTATTACACGGAACATTTTACCAAAAAAAAGCTGCAGACAGCCTTGCATCCAACTGATGGTTTGATGACATCCACACATAAGACCTGCAAACATTGAATAAATACAACAGCAGCTACACATAAATAATATGTAATCAACTAAAGAACAGTTTTATTTTAAGAAATTAAAAACTTAAATATTAAATAAATACATAAAATAACATGGTGGGCCACATTTGGCCCCCAGGCTTTGAGTTTGACACATGTGTATTATGGACAGAAATCAAATCAAGTGAAATTTAGATCTTCACAGACGGCCGTGGGAATTTTGGATCGTCACATGCTAAACTCCAGCAGGTTCAATGTAAAGTGAGACGGACTCCCCCTTTAAAAACAGGAAGACGGTATTTCCAACAATGTCAACAGTGGAGCCAACGCTCCGGTGTTCAGAAGATGCAAACACTAACTGCTATATGACGATCTGCGAACCAAAGTGACTTAAGAATTTTCTGTTTTGTCTTTTCCTGTTCAAAGCTCTTTTTAAGACAATAACGCCCCCAAATGAGGATCAGTTTGAACTGCAAAATGGTTTTCCTTTGTGCTTCTGTCTTTGATTTTCTCTGGAGATCATGTAAAAGCCCCAAACCAGAGGAATCCTCACACTGAGGAGACGGGAAGCAGCGTTATCTTACTTTTTTATGGAAGATCAGAATGGATACACCTCATGTTTTGTCATCTAAACAACCTAAACGGATTTGTTTTTTTGTTTTTTTGTTTTGTGTGTATGTGCGACATTGTTCTTGGTATTGCAGCAGCTTCATTTCTACATCAGCATGAAGCTGCTGCTTCTTGAAGCACTCAGATCTCAGAGCACGACCTTCAATATAGTTCAGGAGTGTCGGTTTTATCAAATGCACCTGCTCTGTCTGCAGATGAACAGTGTTTGATTTAAGTTACTTTGGCTCGTTCTCCACCTTCCAGGCACACCTTCAGTGTTACATTTCATGAGTAGTGCAAGTCTACAACTGGATTAAATAAAAACTTCACAGTGATGTAAAAAGGAGTTTTTATTAAAACATTTTGTTAAGCAAATTGATTTAATTATAATCATAGGACAAATAACTGCCATTAAATTAAAGGTTACAACATTAACACTGCTCCATATTTTCCATCTGAGTGCTACACAGCACTGAGGACATGAATCACGCATGCAGTTGCACACCAACCTGGTGCAGGTACGGCGAGCGCAGGTCGACAATAACGCCAGAAATTCTGCTTCAGAAATCTATAGCCACCGAGGCCTGCTGCCTTTCAGATGGAAATATGTTTGTGTGTCATCCCGCCACACAAAAGGGTGGGAAGGTGGGAGCGTGAGCGCGGGGGTCCGACCAGTGATTACCTCTTAAATACATATAGATGCAGCTCTTTGAATGGCTGAATATTGAGTGGGAGATTGGGTTAAATTAGATGTTAATCAGTTCCGTTTTCCTGTCGGTGAACTGATAAGAGTCTCAGGACCACCCCACCACAAGCCACCAAACATACACACACATGCACACTTTCTCCTTTTTTTATGGTAATGCAAGGAGTGCGCCTCCCCATTTAGATTTTCGACTCACTCTGTGTCCCTTAGAGAAGCGCCGATCGTTCGCTCGCTGCGTTTAATAACAAAGCAGGAGATAAGTTGTGAAGCTCAGACTGAAAGCAGACTTTTTTTTTCAGAGAGGCTGAAATAGCCCAAGTTAAACCCGCAGAGGAAGAGAGGAGGGAGGGGAGCAAAATACAAAAAATCATCACCAACTCCCTACCTTTCAAAAGAAGAAATATTGCAGCGCTGAAAAGGCTTGTATGAAATCCTTCAACTTCTGAAAGACTCATGGACACAGATGATTGTGCTCCTGGATTCTGTTGCCTCATTCAAGGCACAATCGAGAGCTTTTGCCCGAGGATGACATATTTATGTGTTGGGACCAATACGCATAATATAAATATATTGTAGGGCGTTCAACGGAATATAAAGTCATTATACTAGTCCCCGAATATGGGCGTGGTCGGCTTGAATCACTGCGAATATGAACGTTGGATTAAAGAACATCATTACACCGCTCAAATGAACCAGTAACATTATTGTGCTCTGCAAAGTGAGGCGTTTGAAAGTGGAGAGGCTCTAAAACCGGCTTAAAAAAGTGGAAGACAACTGCAAGGAACGGGGATAAACCTAAACAACACTGTCAATGTGCTAAACGGGGTTAAGTTATATGCTAACAGTTGAAACAAAAGGAAATTTAATGGTAACGAAAAACCTCAAATTTAAGGCTGAACTTTGAAACCGAAGATTTATTTCTTTGAATTATTGCTCTTCAACCAATTCATAAGTAGCTTTGTGCAGATATGAAACGATTTACAGTAGGAAAGTTTTTACACTATTAATGGTAAATCAGTTGATACTGATGCAAAGAAAAGTGGCTTTGCACCGATATGAAACACTTTTGAATAGTAACCTGAATCTGTTGGGGAAAAACATTAATTGCAAAGAGTTACGGTGGTTTAAAAAAGGTTATTTTTCTTGCCGGTGACAGTTTTGTTACTAACCCTTTAATAACGGACACATCGCCTGCGACACCTTAGTAACACATGGTCCTTGACATACCGTAACACTTCGACCATTCATGCGATCAACTCGAATCAGCTGATTGTCACACGCAGAAAAGTGGCTTTTCACATCGATTTTGTACCGTTATGTGTTATTTGTGTGTAAATTGTGTTATTTGCAGTAAAGTGTTGCAAAACAACACAAAGCCCCTATTCTCTGTGACAGAATAAGTCGATCTACGTTGATTGCGAACGTTTTTCACTACTATAAAGCGTTGCATATCGCTGCAAAGCCGCTTCTATTGGCTCAAGAATTACGTTCGTTGAGTTAACGGTTAAGGAGTTACGAAGAATGTAAAGCTCTGGCGGTGAAGGGTTGGCAACAAAAAAGAAAACCCACAACAACACATCAATGATAAAAATGCAAGTAATTTTAAAGTGCTTATATAAAAGTATTAATATTTATATGAAATACCCAATGAAAAACTCTAATTACTATCAATTTGCGACAGCTATATTCAAATTATTAATGGTAAATGATTAACTGTCCAAAACATTTAAGAAAATCTAAATAATATATTTGGTAACGCTTTATAATAAGAGTCCTTAATAAACTATTTGTTTAATATCAAAAATTAAGCGAAACGACTCTGGTTTACTTTTAAATCTGTTGCTCATTTTGGCCAAATTTCATATTCATAAATGTAAATTCTGTGGTCGAAAACCCTGTTTCATTGTATTATTTTCTGAGCTAAATCAGTATATTAATAGTATTTGTAATTCTGAAAAGTAAAAAGCAATTAAAACCTTGTCTGTATGTCATAGATTCAACATTTTCTTGTAGAGTTTAACCCCCTGGATTATTTCTATTTCTATTCTTATTTTTTTAAATACAAATGTGTGTTGGATACTTGCAATTATGTTCCTATTGCATACATGAAAGTTAATCCTAATAAAATGGCATGTGCAATAATGTTTATATATGTATATATATTTATATAAAAATTGCTTGTATGGGGTTAATAAATATATTAACAGTTCCCATGTTAAACTGGACTTAGATTTTATACGTCCAGCTGATGTGACTGAACCTCCAGATTAAACCACCTGGATGAACGAGAGCCTTCATTGACAGTTTGGGTGTTTTGCATCTTCCTAAAGTGTGGGCTACGTTTTGCCACAAAGAACCACAAAGTACAGAATATGAACAATGACCTTAATAACACTAACCAAAGCCACAGACATAACAACTCTTCAACACATCACAACAACGATGGGAAAGAACAGAAACACGTACTGTCCTTTACAGATTGGGCCTTATAACATTTTGAACTAACGGTATTTTAATAAACTTCTAAATGTTTGCACTCAGAATCTGCCCTTTCCAAGGGGCAGTAACTGTCCACAAGCAGTTTCTAAATGTCTTGTAAAGATCACCCCGTATTTGGTCACGCTTTAGATTGGGGGGGCTGCAAAACACTCAATAAACTGTTAATAACAAAACTGTTAATATGTTTATTAATCCCATACAAGCAATTTATAAATAGCTCATGAATAGGATGAACAAATGCTAATAAATGTCTTTATGAGCATCTTAAGACCACATTACTCATGCTCGTTAATGTCTTATAAGGAGTTTATTAAGGTATGTGTTAATGTATTTACTAAAAGCTTATTTAAACTTGTAAGTCAGTTGTAAGACATTTACAAATGCTAATTAATATACTTATAAGCAGCTTACTAAAACATTACTAGTGCTTGTACATTTATGCAAAAGTGTATTTTAATGTCTAAGTGCAGCGTATTAAACTATTGGGGTAAATTTCTCCTGATCCAAGCCTGTTGTTTTAAAAAGCTAATGTATTTGACAATTCAAAGCTTTATTTATTTAAAGTGATTGAAACCTTACATAGATTTGCTAACAAGCAGTTTGGGGGTTGATTGTTGTAAGAAATGTGATGCAAAAAAACCCTTTTCCGAATGTTTCAACAGAAGTCGTCTTTTTCAGCACTGGCTCACCTGCTGATACTACAAAACTGTTTTGCTTTCACCAATAACACCACATTGATGTAACAAACATCTGCTATTTTGGAAAGGGCTTGTTTCTGCACACACTTCTTTCCATTGGAGGATTGGGTTTTTTTTTTTGCCCAGATAGCAAAAGTGCGGTGGGAAAAAAAAAAGAAGAACAAAACTGGTTTCAAGGGTTTCTGATGGGCTTTTAAGGTGGCTGTTGCGACACGCTGTTCAGTGTTTGTGTGCGCCAAAACCCCAGATGAAACGGTGCGTGAAGGCGCAGGTGCAGGGCACGAGTCAACGAACCCGGCACCCCCTCAACGCTGCCGCATTTTGTATTACGCCACCAATGCATCATCCCCAAGACACAAGAGCAGCAGTTCCAAACAAAACAAACCGTTTCACATCAAATTCAATACAATTTGGCTCTCTAAAAGTTTAGTTCAAAGTCATGTTTTGTTTTTTAAATGAACTGATTTTGGTGCGGTCCCCATCCAGTCATGGAGTATGGTTGCCCTTATTCACTATTTTTACTGGAGGTTTCTGACTGTTCCTGTCCCCGGTAGCCGACTCCGTACAGGACTTATGGAAATGAACCAGACTGAACTGGCTCTTTTTGATAAAGCTGAAGCTCAAAAAGAACTGAATTGAAACTAGTAAGACTAGTGTGAAAACGCCTCAGGAGTTTGTGTTGCAGTTGTTCCTATTATACTTTCATGCAAATCACTTCTGATCTTGATGTTCCTTATTATCACACCTTTGATGCCACATATATTGCTGGCGACTCAAAATAACACACGCTCTTAGATTTACCCTAACTGTTGACCGTTATTGCTGTCAACATAAATCCATTTGATTCTGACGTAAAGTCTACTAATTACTAACAGTGTTTCATGTGGGTGCAAAGCTGCTTTAATTGATGATGACGCCTTTGATAGATGATGATGAGCACTAGTGCCGTGGTGGAAATGTGAAAGTATCTGCTGTCAAAGTGTTGTTAACATCCCTCTACGTGTTTCTGAATGACTTATCACGTGAGCTGGTTTGGGTTTTTTCACATCATTAGGATTTCATAAAAACAGTAAAATTGGTAAATAGTGTGTTTTTAAAAAAAACATTTTTAAACTTATACGCTCGTTTGATGGAACTGCAATTATAGTTTAAGTTTCAGTTGAAACAATATCCATTTTTATCAAAATTTCTTGATTTAAATTTCAATGAACGCAAATAAAAAAGCATTTTCTGATCTTTTGTATTGCTGTGTGAAACCTGGACCTGTTTTATCAACAGAGCTGATATCCTGGCAGTACAGTGATCCATCGCTATAACGCAGTTTACTTTTCACGGTTTCGCTACTTCACGGATTTGCATCGTGCATTGTGTTCTGCATTCTGAATGGCTAAAAAGTCTCTCCACTTCTTCTCTACCTGTGTCAATGTAGTTTAATATGTACACGTACGTAAAACAGCTCGCCAAATTTACTTTACGTACGTGCAAATTCTCTTGCAATTTCGAGTTTTTCTAAAACCCATAGAGCGAAAACAACTGCCTATCACTATGTTCTTCTCCCGAACAAACACAGCTGCACCGCGGGCTTCAAAACACTGCAGAGTGGAGTCAGGATGCAGCGGCTCAGTCTGAAGAGCAGTGAAATACACCCGAGTCACTATTTGTCCCACTGTACTTTGTATTTTTTCATAATAATTTTATATTCTCTCCCGTTTAATCCAATTCTTTGGGTCGCGGTGGGCGGGGCTTATCTCTGCGATTTGAAGCTTTCTGTTCACATTGATGATTCCAATTATTATTTGACACAATAGTACAGTACAGAAGTTATTTGTTAAAAAAACATTTCTAAAGTACATTGATTGGTGAGAAATGCTTGAGCCTGTAAAATGGTTTGTTCTTTCTTTTCAATTTACAATAGAGTATTTAATTGTATAATAATTGTTAAAAAACAAGGGTTTACTGTAATACCAATGAGGTGAAGTTTCCCATGGCACGCTAGTGTACCACAACCAGTGTGTCACTGGTTACAAAACACTGGCGTAGTGAAGGTAGCGTTTATTAGCAAAGGTTAGCTTCAGCTGCGCTAAAACAGTTATTTTGTGATTGAAACTATTACAACATTTGGCATACGTTTCTTCCCTCGCCATTTTTCTGCTTTTGGATTCACCTGTTAGGGTCTGTAGAGCCCCTTCTCTCTTCAAACTTTACAATCAGGAAGTAGATCGAGGAGGATTTCATGAAGCAAAGGCTCCTTCACTTGACCTAAATCCAAGATATTATGAGAGCACAAAACCTTAAGAAGACAAACTCATATTAATAAAATAGATTTAAAAAATGATTTATCTATATGTTTTACCATGGTCTGGGTGAATACTCAATTCTGATAAGTTGCATGGACACCTAGAAAAGGAGTTCTGGTCACATAGGTTCTATGTTATTGCACTGGCATAAACACCAGTTGGTACTACAACAAACATTTTTTATATTGATTCATGAAAGAAATAGTTTGTTGATACATAATTATTGATCAGAGTAAATGGTGGATATTTCTTCAATTAAAGCGATATAGGATAGACTTTGCTTCTCCGAACCAACCTTCAGCTCTAAGAGGTGAACTTTCCCTCTGAAATGATGCTTTAGCTCACTTTAACCCTTGTGCTATCTTAAATGACCCCCCCCCCCTTCATTGACGTGTTCTCCCTACCATGACAAAGGTGGATAAAGGTGGAAAGATTTCATGTAATCCATGGACACCAGTGAAGATCACAAATCATTGAAGAAAAAAGGTTCAGAGCACTGTCTAGTGGGTCTAGATGACCCAACTCCCAACGTTAAAGTGCCTAGGATAGCACAAGGGTTAACATGACGTCTAGCATATAAATGCCTTTCCTCCGCTGATTAGTCCTCATCCACTACGCTGCAGTAGAGCAAGAAGCAGGTTCTGTAGCTGTTACCATATCAAGAAGTTTGCTTCTTAAGAAAAAATATTTCAACGTAAAAAAACGTTAAAATTAGAAGCACTAACAACTGATTTATGCATTTCTTTTGGGACAATGCCCTTTGAGGCGTCCATTATCAGAAATGAATGGGCTTTAATTTCTGATAATAGACACGTCAAAGGGAGTTATACCCTACATACATATATAGATGTTTAAATTGTTTCAGGCATCGTCTGCAGTTTACAATTTTATTTGTAAATGAAATTGAGGCTTCGTGTCATAATTCTGTAGGTAAATTCATGTAAAGTGTCATGCACCTGAGCTTTGGTCCAGTATCCTCTTAGTTTACCCACTCACATCACATATGTCTGTTTTGGGTAATCGCCATAACAGTTTAATGCAAACCCGTCTCCACATTCAGCGTCACCTCAGCTCTGTGCATTTCGACGCACTCTCTTAGCTTCAGCATCAAGCGCAGCAGTTTGACTGTTTCAGGTCAGAGAAGACGAGATAAGAAGAGTGGATTTTTCTTACCTTGGTCACCACCCTCCGAACACCCCCCCCTCCTTTTGCAGCCCCCAGACGGGTGCAGTGACAGGCCCCCGGTGTAAGCCCTTTATTTACATTGGCCGTAATACTACAGGTGATCAAAACAGCAAGGTCGTCTCCCACGATTAGCGCCTGAAATGCTAGATGTGTTATGACAAGCTTTACTCCCACCACACATTTATCCGGCATCTCAGAACAGGCCGAGGCGTTATCTGAACATGCTGGCACTTCGTGGGCATCTGAGCACGATAAAAAACCTCTTTCAGAAAAATCAAATAACTGCTCCAATTGCAGCTGAATTTTTATCTGGTTTTCTTTCGACATCACAGATTTACACGACTTTTCATACGAGTCACTTAAGCTTCTTAGGAGCCTTTTTTTGTCTCGCGTTTCCCGAAAAAAGAAAGAAAAAAAACGATCTTATTTTCCTCTAGAAGTAAAGAAACTATTGATAAACTTAGAAGAATCCAGAAGCTTTGCAGAGCATGAATGTCAGTTTCATGTTACAGCAGACAGTAAAAGAATGAATGATTGAAATTAAAAGCAAAAAAAGGCACTTCTAAAGCGACAAGATACCAAATTTTAATTTGAGTTTACAGAGGCGTGGAGCAGAAAGGCAGAGAGGCTTTGATACCCCGCCGAACTGAGTCCTTCCCCAGCTGCGTTGGCTAATTTGTTCCCTCTGTCCCCCTCCCAGCCTTCGTTTAGCAATATTAATCAAATTACACCTACTAAACTTCCTTGTGTTGTTGAAATACTTCTTTTATTTTATTTTTTTTAACAAACAGTCCTCTAAAGCCTATTCTGCACTGAGACGGGAAGAAGAAACACTAGAATCAGGTTAATGATTTAATTTTTTCCAATTAAGATAAAGAAACCCTTTCCCTCTTGACCTGCAGGGCAGGGCAGCGCAGTACATCAAAGCAGCGCTGCTTTTAATTGTTTTGGTGCTCAAGAATATTATTTCAAAAGATTTTTGCGCCTTTTCCACGTCTGCATATGCTTTTCCAGTCATCTCCACCCACATGTGGCCCCATCATTTCCATTCCTGCCACCACCTTTTAGACCGCATGACGCTGTTCTCAGCGACTGTCCCGCACGCCATGGCTGCGTTTATGGTTTGAAATAAGAAAATCAATTAAAATGAACCGTATCAAAACCATTTTAAGCTCAGGCTCTATCAAAGTATAACATCTATTGCCCTCTGCGCTTTCTCCCCTGCCTTGAAGTTGAGGACGACCCTCATCTAATTAGGAAATTCGTTTGATGATGCTAATTTAGGACAGATTAAAAGCCGCTGATGAGAGCAGATGCAGAGGGATACCGACAGAAGGAAAAAGGCCTGCATGACGCCACAAACATGGCAGAAAACACAAAAATGTTCTTAAACTTTTCGGCTCCATGTTGATGCTTTTATGCAGCCAAGAATTGTTCCAATCATTCCTGCTGGTATATTCCCATAACGATAAAATAATCTTCAGTTTTTAGGACCCCTTCTAACCTAAAGGGTAGATGAGATTATTAATTAATGCACACTCATTATAGGCTGTCATCATGGTCAAAACACATTAATCTGCTGCAGGAGCGTATGCAAAAATAGTTTAATCACAGATGGTCTTTAAGGTAAAATGATCCTATTCTTTATTTAAAGATAAATCTTTGAAATCGTCATCACGGCCCTTTGATATTTAAGGTTATTTAGATATTCAGCTGTTAAGTTTCTGTTATGCAGTTTTGTTTGAACATTTGAAAGGAAGAATAAATAAGTAAAATATTTACAAATCTGGTGAAGCTACATAAAAAACTCTGATGCCCCCCCCCCCCAGCTGTTCAAAAGATCAATAAGATCAAAAAACAAACATTTACTCCAAGTAAGGAAACACTTTAACTATTAATAAATGCTTTAAACAAAATTCGAAGTTGAAAACTTCCAGCTGAATTTCTGTTGACTGTAAATTCTATGCAATAATTGGCCTTTTAAAGGAATCAGATGTTTTGTGGTGCTTACTAACATCACCTCAGGGTATTTTCCAAAGCTGCAAACTGATGATTTTTCTTCCTTTTTGGATGGGAAAACCTTTGCCCCCCAGCTTTTTCCGTCCAGGTCTGGCGGGTTGTGACATCACAGACAGTTGGTGTTTAGACGCAGTGATTCAACTAGCAGATACTAGCTGACCAGGATGAATCCAGACTCCTTTAGGAAAATGTTTTTATTAAAACAAAAACGACGTTTTGACACAAAAAACCCCAATAGAGATGTGTTCCTTTTTTGTGTTGTTGTGATTGATCCAAGACTCTGACGGTGTTGTTTCTTCCGTCCAAACCGAGCTGATGCAGCGGCACAAATGAGCGTCAGACACGCTGGAAGAGCGAACATTAAAGATGCTCGGCTGGCAGCAGACGGCCTCACATCTCTCTGTGTGCAGCCTAGCATTGCCCCCTGCTGAAACCCGACTCTGACATCCAAGCTGCCTCTGCATGCCGTTCCATTCACGCTGCTGGTAATTGTTCTGCATTCATATACAGAAAGGGACATTTTATAATTTGAGAGCAGATAAAAACATGTCCTTATGTAGTTATTTTTTTGTTGAATTGCTGATATTTTCTGGATGACCACTGTTGAATGTTTTTTGTTTCGTTGTCCCTCCTGGACGTCAGAATTTTAATCTGGTTCAGAATATCTGTGATGGATCCTTGACACAAGGATTTGTGTGTGTGTGTGTGCGTGTGTGTGTGTGTGTGTTTGTGTGTGTGTGTGTGTGGAGGCTGCTGCTGGTTAAATCCTCAAAGTGGCCTGGCCGCTTCCTGCCAAAGCTGCCCGCCTCAGTCCAGAAGTAATCCACAGCAAATTCCTTCAGCCTCAGTATCAGAGGCCCGCGCTGCCAGGACGCCGCACAACCGAGCTCAGACGGCGTGATGGGCGGGCATGTTTGCTTTTTGTGTGACATGCTGCCGTGCGCGTTTGTGCACGCAGCGGCGACATCACCGGCCAGCTGACTTTTTCTTTTTTTTTGTTATGGCTGCGTTCGTGGCCAGAGTTTTGCTGGCAGGAAGGAGGCCCTTCGTTCGTGTGCTTCTGCATCCGTACGAGCTCGTCCCCCTCAGTGAGGAAATATTCGCCCCTCAAAGAGGCAAACGGAAGACAGGCAGGTTCACCACTGATCCCTCTTGATCAGTGGCAACACTAATAAGAACAATGTCCTCGTGCCTCTGGTCTGTTCTGTCTGTGAAAACGCAAATGTTCCACCTCAAACAGAGGAAAGTGCTTTTAGTCTGCAGACTTTTGTCACTGAAACGGACTCAAACGCCCAACACATCCTCTAGTTAGGGTTCAAGTTTTCCAAACTAGGATTGTCTGTGGGAAATTCCAGAATAACATCGTACCTTCATCCTTCGTTTCAATTTTTATTTTTATTTTTATTTTTACTTTTACAAACAGCACTTTTAAGCCAAAGACGGAACAACTGCCTGAAAATCACCACAGTTCCGATAGCTGCTTATTTTGGGTGCTTTATCCTGAGAAAAGCTTGGATCAGCTTTTATTCTTTCACTGCACCCCCACACTCTACTACATCTGTTCATACACAAGAGGCTTTAGATCGTTTTCATAATTTACAGCTGACCTGCTTTGTTCTTTTGTTTTTCCTCACTGTTTTTCACTTCAAACATGGTTCGGGTTCTCAACTAAACCACAGCCTCAGTCCCAACTGCCCTCACAGGTGAAGACGGGCTGTCTGCGGACGACGGGTCGTAGTGAACACTTGGACAACACTCAACGGTTAGTCGGAGTGAAGCAGGTGTGTTCTAACGATTATTTCATGTCCTTTAGAATGGAGGAGATGTGCTGAGAAGTGATGGTGAGGGATGGAGACGGTTGATATGTGGAAGATGAAAATACTCTGAACGAAGGGATTTTATTGATACAGGATTGGATAGACAGAGTTCTGCCAAAGATGATAGTAAGTGAAGGGGGAGAAGAGTTGATACTAGAAAAACGTCCAGCTTCAGAGAGTTCAGATTTGGTTTTATTGCTCTTCAATTAGAATAACTTTGAGGTGAACCAGGATTGAATCTCAAGTTAACAGTTGGTGACAAGAAAAAATACAATAGAAATGGTCAGAAAAAGTCCCCTTACTAAATAATTTAATAGAAATTGACTTGGAAGATACTTGGTCTCCATGGAAAAATTAAAAAAAATTAAATTCTAAGATTTTCACAGTTCTCCGGAGACTAGGTCTTCGGCAGGACTGGCTTCCACCATCATGCCCTCTCTTGGTGGGTAAATGCTGCTGGAAAACAATGCAATAAAGCAGACGCTGACCGAAAGTTTTTATTTATTACGTTTAAATAGCAGACCCCTGTTTTGTATTTTTTCTTCTTGTAAATGTTTTATTGGCTATTCTATTATAAGATGCCCTTCCTGATGCACCCCTGCATTTTATCGGGGCTGGGGGCTGGCACGGGGAGCCCATACTTGGCCCCCCTCATGGCTACATAGTTGGGCAGTAGCGAGAAGGGTCTTGTCTAAGGACCCACTGGAAGAAGCTGATCGTGCCTCGTTAAACAGTTTTATCCTTTCATTTGCTACATGTATGGTTACATTAGATTTGTAGTATTTTGAATATTGCACTGAAACATGTTCATGTTAATAAAAAGCAAAGTTGGTAAAGGGGGGGTGTTGAATCATAGAGCAGGGTGTCATCAGCAAACCTGTATAGATGTATGTTACATAACCGTTCTTCCTGACCAGTAACAGTGAGAAATATTTGCCGACCAGCAGTAAATTCTTCTGAGGTTTTCCCAGTTCCCCTGAGACGGGGTCTTCAGCAGGACTGACTTCCACCATCATCCCCTCTCTGGGTGTGGAAAACAATGCAATAAAGCCAACGCTGACATATAATGAGGTGTGTTTTCCTCCCTGCTCCCTCTGTATTGGACTTAAGCTGTTTGGTGGGAAATCTTTGAAGTTACAAACAAGAAACCTGGACATTATTGAATCCCATTTGGGAGGGCCTGGATTGAGAAAGCCTTAAAGACATGCAGGGAAGCAACTCTCAGGCTTCTGTGCCTTTTAATGTTCACAGCCTCCTGCTGCCTTTCATGTTCACGCTATCTGGAATTAATTGCTTTTTCATAGTCCGTGTGTTGGTGTGTGTGCTGGAGCACGTTTGATTTTCAGCACCAGTTTTTTTATTTTTTTGTTTGTTTACAGTTTGGTGCTCCATGAAAATGTTTTCACGCGCCAGAGGCTTCGCTTTGTCATGCAACCAGATCACATTTAGTGCTTAGGCTAATTTCCTGCTTCTGTATTTGATATTTGACCAAATCCTTTGGACTTCCAGTTTAAACTGTCAGACGGAGTGACCGCAGCACGGTCCCCATGGGAGGCTGAGGGAGCAGTGGGCGGAGGCTAACACAAGTCAGAACCCAAACAGACGCTGGTGAGAACCAGGGAGCCCTCCGCCGCTCCCTCAGACTCTCCATTTTCACCGTTTTTGTATAAGATGTCGACTAATGCAGTGTGGACTGGCGCCAGCAGTGTGTATGGCTGTACGGTGGTACTGTCGGTAATGTGTTTATATAACGTCGCTCACATTCCATACTAAGAGCCTTCCACTCGCCCAAGTTCATTCAAGCAGGACACACACACGTATACACTCAGTCTGAGCACTTGTGCTCAGGAAACTCTGCAGCGCATGCAGACTCCAAAAGGACACGCACGTTCTCAAACCCATCCTCACATTCACCGTGGCGTTGTAGAGGCGGAGCCAGCGTCAGCATGCGAGCTGCAGAGGACCAGGACGGTTGGTTTCTGAGGACTTCCATCATTATCATCACAGAGGCCTCATTTTCTGACACCTTCTCTGCAGAAAGGGGCGGTAACCTTTCATCTGAACCAAATGAGCTGTGATCGTACAGCCTGCTATGTTTGGTGGCGTAATTCACTTTAAAAGGGTAGAGTGTCTGAATTAATTCTTGTCACATCAACCAATCAAAAACTCAGCTTTGGCCTGTTGGTGTGTTAAGGGGGTGGAGTCCAAACCGACATGGAGGAGAATCTGATTGTTCTCCTCATGGCTTTTATGATACTTTTCTTATTCGTGTGGAGATAATAATATAAAGATCCTCTAAATTGATTGCCTTTTTTTTATTTTGTCCTCCTCGGACAAATGCGGGACAGTAAGTTTTCCATCTGGGTCACATAGAGACGGAAATGGCGCTAAAAGCGTCAGCCGCTGCTCCTGCAGTAGATGGTGAAGTTCACCGTACTGGGAGAATATCTGAATGATGTCATGAATCCAGACGGATGTCTTTGTAGAACTCTTCAAAAATAGATAAACCTGATCTTTCACCATCATCCATGATTAAAAAAAAACCTCTTGAAGGTAGCTCCTCCCACATGCGGTGGAACCGGCAGGTTTGTGAACATTCTTTCGTTAAGCAGCAAATCTGAAAAATCAGAGGTGGCGGCCAGAAATTTGACGCGTAATTTTCGTTTGGGGTGAATGTAGCATTGCATGTACACATCTTATTGCACCTTTTGTTGTTTATTGGAATTTGTTTCAGTTCTTGGAAACGGCCATTTAAGAAAAGTCCCACTTAACCTGTTTTTTGTTTTTGTTTTGTTTTGTTGGGTTGCAAACTGTTGAGATGGTAAAAACCAGAACCGTTCACACATGTCTGTGAAAACAAACTTTGACTGTAGGTGCTTTCTGAAATGCTGAAGTTATCGTCTGATGGGTCAACTGGAAGCTTCACATCTGATTTATTGCAATGTTCTATGGCATCAGAAGGCTAAACTGCCAACGTTAGCTCCTCCCACCCACGGTGAGAGCGGCAGGTTTATGAATACGTTTCTGGACAGGTGTTGAGCAGCAGATTTGTCGCACATGACGACAGTTGCGGTGGCCGCTCATATTTAGTTTGTTCAGAGCTTTCTGAAAACTTAGAATTAAGTTTTTCAACTTTCACTAACAAATGCTCAGCAATCATTATGCACTAAACCAATAAACTATTAAAGTATTAAGCTAGTCAACAATTCTGTTAAATCCAAAAGCTGCAATCACACTTTTGTGAAAGGGTTGTTGACAAGTTGGAAAGGAAAGGTTGGAAAAAGAAAAACATTTGTTATCAGCGGGAACTTCCAAATATGTTAAAATGGAAGTGTTTAACCCTTTAACACCTGAGCTTTATTCAATGAACATAATTTCAGTGAATTCTGAGGTGGTAGAAAAGCAGCTTTTTGTTGATCACATCGGCTCTGCATCCATTCAGAAAAGCCGCTTTTCTTTGCATCAGAATCAGCTGATTCACTTTAATCGCATAAGCGATCTTAGAGTCACGTTAAGTCGAACAGCGAGCGTTGGTTAGGTATCGCTGGTGACTTCTCTGGTGGTAAAGGGTTAAGGACAAAAACAAACAAACTTTATAAATAATTTCTGACCAATTTTCCCTGGTAGTCAGAAGGACATCTGTACTGGACCGACTCCGCCACATGTCAAGTGAATACAGAGGTCCGGGTTCATCGCTGTAGCTAAGCTTTAAAAATAAGCCGCAATAGAAGACATCCACTAAGGATTCATCTTTATTTAATCACAATTAAATGTTTTATGGCAGTAAAACTCCACACTACACCCTTTATCCGCTTTTCTCTCTCACTTTTCTCTTTTGTTTAAATCTTTTAAAGTTCAAACCTTCATAAAAAAATAAGTCCAGGATTATAGAATGAAAACAAAAATCTGCTCGTTTGAAGATTTGTGTAGATTTGACTCCATGAACGCATTCTGTACAGGACCAATGTCACAGAGGAGATTGATTGATTGACAATGGCTTACAGCCAATCAGAATGCAGATCACAATGCACTGTAAAGAAAAAAACAACATACAAAGTTGCATTAAAAAAATCAGTGAAACAACAAGATTGCAAAAAAGGGAATTGGCGTTATTGCAAAGGAAGACAGTGTTCTGTTTTTTTTGTCTGTTTTATAAAGACATTTTGTTTCTAACTTTGATTAGGTACAAACTCCCATTTGTGACTAAACTACAAAGGGTTTTAGAGTGCTTTTTATAAAAATATTGAATTGATGATTTTATATATTTTCAGACGTATGTGACATGAAGTTAGTCCACTTTAGGACATTTTAGAAACTCCTCCTCCTCCACTGCTGAGCTTTCAGGGCTTCAGGGCGTACTTAGTTTTAAGAGCAGGTAAGGGTCTCTAAATGTATCATCAATGACTTGAAGGTTCACTTTTCAACACCGTGGAAACCTTCTCAGTTGATTCAAGTGCTTCCCTTCAAATGTCATGTTCCACTCGCAGGGAAACACACCTGCATGTGAGGTTTTGCGTCTGAAGAAGTGACGGCCGCTCAGCACCAAAGATGGAGGGAAAACCCAAAAGCAATGTTGCAACTTTTGCCAATTCAGTGTCATATACATCAGTGCCAGCAACATAATAGGGCAGCTGTTCATCATGCATCTACAGCAATGTTCCCAGCAGCGCACGGGCCTGTGGAAGGAAAGCCTTTGATGGCATGTCTGCCAGCGAGGCGTGGAGCCCAGCCGGTTCGAGAGCCTGCTGCTCTTTGTGGCGCTGCCAGGCTGCGACACTCTTTGCCGCCCTGCCAGGTTCTTCCTGCCGAAGATCCACGAGCTCTCCCCGGCTCCATCTGTTGCTCCGGAGAACACCTCCTCTGTTCGCCCGGTGCCTCTTCCGAGGAAAAGTCGAGGGCCTCGCCGGAGGAAGGTGCCACTGAAGTTTCTGCGGCGATGGCAGCGGGGAAACGGTAACCCCGGCAACGGGATAATCTCAGTCGGAGACGAACTTTAACAGAAAACTGTTTATTCTTTTTAAATGCGTGTAAATATTTTTCAATCATTTCCTGACTGATACGTCAAATTGAACGGTTGACAATAACGGACGTCAGAGCCTGTATTTTGTCGAGGGAGGTGTGCGAGTCAAAAGGCTTTGAGTCCCCCCCCCCCGGCCATTGTGCTGGTTGACACTCTAATCCGGCGCAGCAGCCATGCAGGTGTTGTGCCGCATTCAGGTCTTTGAGGCGGCTTTCAGCACAGCCACAGCACCTCTGCATTCAACGGGATGTCTCTACAAGAAAACAGTGGATCAGTGTGAGGGGCGACTCGGCGTCAGCTGTCATGCAGCCACTGTGAGAAGCACATTTACAGCACAAAGATCGCCTTAGACTGTCTTTGTGTCAGCATCCTTTCTCCTCCACCGTAATGACGGCCGATTAAATCCTGGTCGAATGCTAGGTGTCAGTCGAGCAGGTAAACCGAGAACGGCGAGGAAGGTGGAGCCCGGAAAGTATTTCTGATGAGGGTTTTATCGTTCTGCCGAGGTGTCAACTACAGAGGGAGCGAGGCTTGCAGGATAATATGGATCTGTTTATTCTATTATTCATAATATATCTTTCTCTCACCCTGACACGCTTAGAATGCATGTCAACCACCGGTTTGCCTTTTTTCCCATTCAAGAGCTTACAAAACGGATGTGTTTACCTTCTCCCAGAATGCGTTGAAAACCTGCATGTCTCCGATGAAGCTTATTAAATTTGATGAGTTAAAAAACCCCTTTATCTGCCCTTTGCGTCGTCCCGTTGGTATCTACCCCGAGCCAGGCTCTCTCCTCGGAATGCCAATAACGACGGCGCAGATAACCAGGCCGTGTTTTCCTCATTTCACCCCTTTTTTCTCCTCACGATATGCAGTGCCCCCTGATAATAGTGCAGAAATCCTGAACAGAAAGTCTGGGCTTGCCGTGTCTGTCTGCAGAAGCCTGTTCCGATGACGCCTTCTGGATTTCCTCCTTTCTTCTGAGGGTTAGGTGACAGATGTTTGACAGTTTGATCTGACACTCGGCGTCTGAATACTTTGGAATCAAAGGAGCTGAAACGTAAACAGACAGGAGTTATTTGTGAGCAAACTGACTCCTTTTATTCTGAAATGAGCTACAGAGGGACAATCAGATCAGTTTCTTCAAAGCTTGGGGGTGTTGAGCTTAACTAGAGTTTGTTGGGAATGGGCTAAGCCTTCATACTAATTGTTAGAAAACAACTCATTCATTTAAAGGTCTCAAATCCTGTCATTTTGTCAGGAAGGTGACATCTCTGACATCTTGTATCCCACAAATAAAGGCGGAGGTGCTTATGGCATCCGGCCTTGATTGACACCTCTTGCTGTTGTTTCTGTGGACTTTTTCTACAATAACTTGTTTTGATCAAATGCATTCCTGTGTGGGTTCATGTAAGATCCAACAGTCGGTTGTTTTATAAGTTTTAAAAATGTAACCAAACATTTATTCAAATTCTGTTCATGTTATAAAATCTAAAATAATTTGTTTTAGCAAAGATTTCTTACAAATGTCATAGGTGTTGATAAGATGCTTAAAAAACATTTATAAGCATTTGTAAATGTCTTACAAACGTAAAAAAATTGGTCAGCGAAATAAAAAATCTTTATTGATGTCCTCCATCATTGCAAAATGCCACAAAAACATGTTAAAAAAACAAAGTTTGATTAGATGAACTATACCAAGAGGGACTGTAAAGCTCAGGACTTCCGTTATTCTTTCCATTCTTTGTCCCAGTATCGTAATTCCTGGCCAATGACTGAAGAGATCTTTAGTCATGTGGTTTTGTTTACAAGCTCTGGTACGAAGCAGGAACGTCCAGTCTGAATACAGACCAAACGCAAGGTTCAGGACTTCATCCGGACCAAATCGGCTTGTCCACCACCGACGGTTGGAAGAGTCTTGGTGTGAAATGTCAAAGGCCTGAGCGAAGGGAAGAGCTGAACATAGTTGTCAAAAAATTTAGATTAATCACAATTCATTCAGTCTTGATGTGCATTAACACATCAAGATGCAGAAAAATAAAGATTTTAAACCTAAAAAAATAAATCATTTTTTAAACTTGTTTCCTATAGAAGAACAGATGGACATGCTGGACCAACTGAGTTAGAATTGAAAGTTTTTGTTATTCAAAGCTAAATCCAAGGGCATTCAGACGAAGTTAGCCAGCGGGGGGGGGGGGGGGGGGGGGATCTGTGCTGTGTCAGCAGTGTGCTTAAACCAACTCCAAAGATTAATCACAGGAAAACACATACAGCACGCACACACACACACGGGCGCACACCCGCAGTTGTATATCTCCCATTCGCAGCAGTTCAAAGTGTGGTTGGTTTGAAACAGATTAAAAACTGTCTATGAAGTGATGCATTGCAATTGTCATAGAAGGGGTGGGAGAGATCTTTTTTGCATAAAAATCCCTTCTTTCTTCCCACCGCTATCAGCAAAGAGATGGAGAACTCACTAATCCTGCTGTGGTCGCATTTGCATCGGTGGCAAATAAACAAAAGCATGCCATTTTTCATCTGCGGCTCCTATATTAAAAAGGAGATGGAGGGGAGTACAGGAGTGAGGGGAACGGCGGTGGCGGGGGGGCAGCCAGGCGGACCCTTTGGTGTCAGAGATATGCTCACTGATGTTTGGTCTTGGTAAATGGAAACCACTGTGGCGTGTTCGATGCATCAATCCCTCCTTTCCCATTCCAGGTGAAGACAGAGGAACAGATGGACTGATATGGGGGGGGGGGGGGGGGGCATCAGTGTGACGCATGAAAGACGAAAGAAATAAAAAAATCTGCAGAGTATCTAGGGGGAAGAAATGCTACAGATGAGACGGAGCAAGACCACCCTCACTGCTCTGCATCTGATGTGACTGATGACAAATACATGTTCAGAAACTGAATCTGCACCACAACCTGTTTTTGGGACACCCCAGACAAGATGGCAGATACAGTTGCTGGATGATTAGTGGGGGAAAATTTCTCTCCTATCTATCATAACTATCTAAGTGGTTGAGACTTTGGGGTATTTTAATGCGTAATGGTAGCTGTTAGCGTTTGAGATGTTTGATACAATCGGCTGCATGCTGAAGTAAATCGTTTACTTAGTCATGGTTTACCACAGGGCTCTGTGCTTGGACCACTATCAGCATATGTTTCCATTGTTAATTTATATACATCTCTATAAATATCCTGACGACGCTCAGTTATCTTTCATATGCGGGCATTTTGGTGCCTATGTATCTGCCTCATTGGTGTCTCTTCAAGTCTTAGTCACAGCTGTCCTTACCGGTGGATACGGTCTGTGTGCAGGTGAGCAAACATCTACGGGGCATGCAGGTGACCGGCAGGAAATATCAAGGGCGTAGACAGTTCGGTGATCCCGTACAGAGAAAATAGTCATGCATGTTTTTTCTACGGGGATGCTGCGAGCGACGGGTCGTGGTGAACTCGTGTACAACGCGTTACGGTTTTCGACCCCCTCCCAAATCCTGCAGGCTGTGCAAGGAGCCCATTAGCGTTGCTCATGTAATAGATGCGCGGCTTCTTCCTTTTAGGCTTCATGTAAAAAAACGAGGAAATTAGACAATTAAAAAGTAGATGGTGTGGTGGTGTGGACATCCTACAGGCGTCCTACAGACACTTATGTATCACCTGCAAACCTTGTCTATGCCCATTGCTCAAGGCGGTAACTTTACCAATGACTAGAACGTGGTGTAAGGAGGTTGGGGGTTCATGCAATTTCTCTTAGGCTTGCAATTACTTCACGGTACATTTGCCCCCCCCCCCACAACTGTACAATTGCACGTTCCGTTTTTATGACGGCTCTGGAAGTGTTTGCATGAGCCTGGAGAACTGAAATACACTCCTGCGCTCCCCTTAAGTTGGGCCCTGTGCCTGGTTGTTTCTCTCAATGACCCTTCATTGACCCGGACAACCCACAAACCTGCAGTGGTATATGGGTCAACTCCCATACAGGTGCACGTGACGGGGGCTTCAGCTGGTGGAGGCAGATGGATGCACAAACTGCAGCTTGTGTGTCTTAGGTGCAATTTATACTTCTGCCCTGAAAGAGAAGTTGTACCTTTGTGAATGAATAGCTGTAATGCCTAGAAATTGAGTCATGACATCTGGACGTAAAGACTTCTTTTTGAAACCTTTCACCATCCATCCAAGTGGCTTCATCAGTCTAATAGCTTTGTTGTTTTTTAAAAATGTTTCTAAAGAACGTTGATTATTTGGTTTAATCGATTAACCCTCATCTCACCACTCTACCAAATCCCAAACCTTTCCAAGGGAATGAGTACCAACTTTTGTGAGACGCAGTTTCAGATCCAACACTCCTGTTTGATCATCTCACACAGAGAACAATTTCTCCATCGGCTCTGGTTTAAACCGCTCCCTTTGGTTCCTCAGGGCCCGTGTGAAAAGAGATTAGCTATTCAAGGCAGGCAGCAGAGTGACAATCGCCACATCAGATCAATATTACTTATCTGTCCCCCTTTCCCTCTCTCTGCATTACACTGCTGGTACAGTAATACACCTGGAGGAAGCAGTGAGTGTGCCGTGATTAGATTAGGCCTTAACTGTACACAAGCATACACACAGATAAGAAACATGCCGCTCTGCCTCCCTTACAGCCGCTGAGTGAAGTGGAGAGGATAAAGACGACATGCTTAGGCTGTGGGAGTTTGCTGCTCTCTGGAGAGGGATGCAGAGTTGCTTAGTGTACTTGATTTGTAAGTTTCATTGGCGTTTGGATCTCACAGTGGACTCTTGGGGAGAAATTTGCTGCTCAAAGCTGAAGATCTAATATATTTGTCATAAAGTTTCATAAACTGCATTTAAGAGTCATGAAAAGGAGCTAGAATCTTTGTTTTTTAGCTCAAGAAGAAAAGCCATTCACAATCTTCTACATTAACGAATGACATTCTGTACTTGACAAGAAGAAAAACCATAAAAACTACATCTTCAGCTACTCACACAAGGGTGGAGTCGCCTCTTTTCTCTTTTTATACAGATGGGAAAACCTTTAAAAGACCAATGACTCCAACCCTCCTTGATGATGACTTCATTTGACTCTTCCTTTTCTTCCTAGTTTTAGGTCTGAACACCTTTTCCTTCTTTGCCTCTCGTGTTTTTCTAAGGTGTGGTACTTTAGATGAAGGAACTGTGCTGTGGTCTTCATATCAGCCCAGTAAATAATTGAAATTTCCTGGATGTGTGCATTGCACAGACACTTCCATAATTACGCTGTCAGTGCAACAACTGATTAATGCCGTTTTGGGCAATATGGCTTCAGCTGCAGCGTGCCTGCATTTAAAAGCAGAAAGTGATGAGTCTACACTATCTTGAGTTTAGGTTTACAGTTTGCTGTTGCACGGACTGAAGACTGAGTGGAGTCTCAGATTGGGGCGTTTCATAATCGCGACTGACTTTAGGAGTCAGATGATGGGATTTGCCTGACACTAAACACTCTTGGATATTAAGCCTTTGTCCCAACTGCCCTTAGGGGTGGATGTAGGCTGTCTGTGGGTAAAAAAAAACACAGAACTATCAAGGTTGTAAAACGTTCAGTGAACCTTTATAGAAAAAATGTTTATTCACATTTTTTTTCCCTGGGCATGCCGCGGACGACATGTAACAGTGAACACTTATGCGACACCAGAGGGTAGTAGGCAAAACGCAGGCGTGATGTGTGGATTTTTCATTAACCCCTTCAAAGCCTGCAGACTGCACAAGAAGCCTGTTAGTGCTGTTCATGTGATAGGTGACAGATAGGTGTGACAGAGTGTACTTTTAAAGGCAGCCTAGGGGCACATTTGCGTGGTCTATTACTCTGACTTACTGACGACTAGGGTGTGGTGTAGGGACACCGTACGACGGCATCAGCCGTACGTCACCAGTTCTTGCAGCGTCCTTTAGACTTCAGAATACTTCCCAATACACTTACCACACGTGCAACAATGGTGCGTTCCATTTTCATGACCTCCCTTAACCCTTGTGCTATCCTATGGGGTCCAGATGACCCCACCCTTACATTGACGTGTTCTCCCTACCATGACAAAGATGGATAAAGGTGAAGAGGATTTCATGTAATCCATGGACACCAGTGAAGATCACATATCATTGGAGAGAAAAGGTCTTAACCCCACTCTCAATGTTAAAGTGCCTAGGATAGCACAAGGTTTACGGTGGCCATACAAGCCTCAAGGGAAGACGCACCTGAGCTCCACTCAATATGCAGCCACTGCTCTATGACCCTCAACACACCCAGACAACTCGAAAAACCCCAGCCGCCATATAGGTTAACTCACATACGGGTGCATCTGGCGAAGGCTTAAACATTAGTCTTTTTTACACACAAAGTTGGTATATCTTTATAGTGCTTTGCAATCAGTTTGAAAGTCTTAAAAGAGTACAGAGAACTCTTCCTCGCATGAACGAATCCCGCAGAGAATCTTCAAGAACTTCATCTTTTTCTCTTTTATCCCGGATGATCCATGAAGCTCCTCCAACACTGAAGGCAGTGATGGATCCTTACCTCTGACCACACGCGCCGACTTATCGCCTCTTTGACAATTTACTGTATCGTAAATCTGGGCGGAGCTCCACCACGGGCAAGTGTGAAATAGGAAGATTCTTTTTTTTTCATCCTCTTCCCCCCTCTGCCTGCCTTTCCCCTGACCTTGCAGCTTTACGAGTGCGGTAATACGCTGCAGATGAAGAGAGTAGCAAATCCACCGAAGATAATAGACAAATCATCTCCACTAGGTGGTGGAAGAAAAAAATCCCCAGACAAACAGACAGCCTGTGTGCTCTTGGACACCCCTTTAAGGAACTCCAGTGTTGATAAGTAATTATCCCTGCCCAAAGGCATGATGGGATTCAGAGAGAAAACATCTGTATGTTTGCGCTACAGTAAATCTTTACAGAACGGATTGCAGATTAAGAATCTGTAGATCAGTAATTAAATTAGTCATCACAAATGCAGGCTTTTTTTTGTGAGGAGGATCCTTCATGCATGTGTGTATTTAACGCCAAATGCATTTATTTTGTGGGGAATGCATAATACCACTTAGCAGAGTCCATCTGTGGATTTGCCACTGGCCTCCCTCCTCCACAATCCACTTAGATTACACAAGAAAAGAGAGTTATTAAATTGGAGTCATTCCACACTCTAAATATGATCAGACAGGATAATGAGGATGAGGTCTCTGTCGGTTTGAATCAATTAATCAAAGTTCGGAGTACTTGAAAAGTACGCAAGTCTCTTTGAGATGAAGTACTTGTTTTTAGCAGAGTTGGAACGTGAGTTGCAAAACACGGCAGGCTGACGCTTCTGAACCTGCAGTGCCGCCTTCATCCAGTCACAGCCGACTGAAGATGAGGATGGTTGCACAAAAGTATCACATGACGTTTTCTGTGCCATGACCTCAGGCAGGTAGGGTAGGGCCGACCCACGCGCACCTGCAGGAATGTGCAGCACGGCGAACGGCACCTTAGCGCTGCAGGTACATGAGTGGGTGGGTTCCTCACTGACAGGAACTTGTTGTTTGTGCAGAGTTGCATTTGACCCTTTTTTTGTCTGTGATGACAGTAAATTTATGTTAAGGCCTATTCATTGTACTTTTTGCAATTCTATTCAGGTGCACCTCATCTTAAGCTATTATTAGAACATTTAACCACCCATATTAAAACTCAGGTGGGCCGTTTTTTTTTTTTTTTTTTAAATATACTTTCTCCATCATTAAAAAATGCCACAAGAACATTTTCATGGCAGTGGGTCTTTAAAGGCGTTTAAAACGCTCATTCACAACACAACCAGACCTGACACTATTTATGCAGTAAAAAAAATAACTGTACTGAATAAAATGTACTGATTGCAAGGTCAACAAACCAGTTTCTCCATCGTTTACATTGTTCAGAATATGGTTTTTGTAAATGGTTCCATCACTGTATGAACCAAAGAACCCTTCAGAGACCGAATGGAACCACTTTTCCAGTTCGTCCATTGAATGTGTGTTTGTGAATTAAGGTTAATTTAGCTGTTTTACACAGAAAAAACACCAGGTATACGGGGGTTAACGTAAAACAAAATCCAAATTAAACTGGTAAAACGATTCGCCTGAACACCAAAAAGAAAAAATAAAGCTAATAATATATAGTATGTGTTTTTTTGTGTTTCAAAAAAATACTTTTTGTACTTCAAGTGAAGGAAGAGTAATGATAATTAACTAGGGTGTTGTTTTAACAGATTGGGATTTGTGGGAAGTGGCCAAGAAAATATGCCCCAATCTTGACCTGAAAGTCTTTTCTGGGGGGGGCTTTAGAAGAGGAGAAATGAGGAGGCAGGAGAAGGATGGGTGTCAGGAGGGGGCTCAAGGAGCAGTTAGAGCAAATAAACAGACAGAGCTTTGAGGATATTCTATCTGAAGCTTAGTCCTGTTGAGTATAAATATGGCGGCTGGTAAGCCGTGTAAATAGGCCTGTGTTTACCTGTCTGCACGGCCCAAATTAATCACCCATGCCGCCACGAGCCGGGAGGGGGAGAGCGGAGAGGCGGGGCGGTGCAGAGTCAGGAGTGTAAACACAGCTAAAAGCTACTGGTTGGCACCGTTTTGTTTTGGTTAGGATACAGAGTGAGTGATTAGGCTACTCTGCTGTGATGAAGGGGTGGCAGCAGTGATGGAGCACCACGCCGCGGCTTTGTGAGGGTTTGAGTGTGCGCACTCTGAGGAGCAGGCCGCTATCGCACGGCTGTTAGGGTTCTGAAATTCAGCACTTGCAGTTTGAAGGCTCTTCTTTCACGATTACAGGCGTTTATTTTCTACAAAGTGAGTTCCACCGTGTTTAATAAAAACACCCACAGTGACCCCCGGTTTATCACAGGCGTTACGTTCTAAAAATAAGTTAAAAAACACGCAGGTCAAATCTTTGTTACATTGAGGATAGATGTTTTAAGGCTGTAAAATCCATCACTGTACACTGTACATATTTTTTATACAGACGTGAACATTTTTACACTTTTCTCTCTTTTTAAACCCTCAAAGTTCAAACCTTACTAGAAAAATACGTCCAGGATTATAGAACGGAAACAAAAATCTAAAAGATTTATCTAAACTTGATAAACTGAACTCATTCTGTGCAGGAGACACGACACAGAGGAGATTAATTGACGATGGTCTACAGCCAATCAGGACTCGTAAAAGCAAAATTGCACTGAAAATTAACAAAAATCAACATAGCCAGGGAACAATGTATTTTTTCAGTTTGCCACCATGTGTTCTTCAGAAAAACTGGACCAACAACCTTCAACTTCCAGTAAGCATGTCGTTTCTCAATTCTCCACCAGGGGCTGGTTACAGATGTAGGCCACCTAATTGGTTTTCATTTTTAGAAAACCATGTCTTTTTTGAGTAAACTGACTAATTAATGGGGATTTTAAATTATTTAAACCTTAAAATAGCATGTTTTTAAAAATGTGGTTTATAGATACATATTTAACTTAAGTGGCAAACTGTACATTATTATTAAACTTTAGTTATCCTTGTGAATACACTACCCCGAGATATTTACAATTGTTTAAGGGCGGGAAAATGTTAAACTTCACCAGAAGTAAACAAAATGGGTACTAAGAAGGAAACTTTTATCCCGCCATCTTTTTCACATCCTCTGCATTGAAACAATAGGAAGCCAGAAAGGTGCGTCGCTGCAGTGAAGCCAAAGGTTCCCAGGTTGGTGGAGCTTGTTATAGATCGTCTGTAATATGATTTGGCATGCCGATGTCTTTTATTTCAACCGTTAGAATCCAGCGGGGATCAGGAGGCTTTCAGGTGCGGGAAGGTAGAGCGGCTGTGTTTGGATTAGCGGTCCAGAATAGAGGCTGATCATAATGCCGCTCCTCATACCTGAAACGATTATTGCAGTTTTTTTTTAATCACATCTCCTAAAAGAAGGAATGGCTTAATTTAATATATGCTTGGTGTTTTATCGTAAGCTCTGACGGTCTTTGAGGAAGTGATTTCACTGCTTTGGAAGTGATGTCAAGTTTTCCCGTAAGAGCTAAATGACTTAACCGTTCCTCATGTTTGAATGAAAAAATAAATCATTTTCTTTAAATGAATGAGGTTTTGGGGGACAAAAGTGCAACCTAACATATAGTGGGTGGAGATTCTGTCCAACACCTCACTTCTTCTCCTGAGCCTCAGTTTTTACGACACAGTACTGGACACGTACAACACAAGCCCACATCATAACCCTTCCACCACTGTGTTTGACAGTGCCAGGCACCTCAAAGTTTTCAGAGTAGGGGGCTACTTAGGAAAACGTAGTTGACTGCCACTTTAAGGGACCTTGTAAAAATGGAACGTACCATTGTCATGCATGTGGTACATTGAGACGTATGAGATCTTTCATGGTACATGCATGATATTTGTAATTCATAAGATCTTTCTGCTAAAGAAAGTGCTTGGAAGGCTCCTCCACTCAGATTTGGTTTTATCCAGCAGATATGAATCCATAAGACATTTTATGGAAAAATTATGTCCCATTCTTAAACCACTGAATCTTCTCTCATAAAATACGCAAAAACTGCGTAATTCAAAAAAACCAACCAAAAATGTTGACCAGCCCAAAACAGAATTCACGTAAAGATCCGTCAGCCTAAACCCTCGACGGACGAAAGCAAGAGCCACTTCTGAATGATGTGCATCACACACGTGTCACGAAAGACCAGAAACTCATAGGTAAAGAATGTTTACAATGAACGTAGTCGCTGTGCGACGTGGCCTTTTCACAGTTTGTGCAGATCTTTTCTCAATAACACTTTAATCCCAGCAATTTGTGGCAAACTTTTGAACAGTGGGAGGAAGTGGGCGGCGGCTGGGGGGAGCGACGACGCACCGCCTTCCTGGAGGACGGACTCTGTCACACCTCGTCCCTCATGTCACGGCTTTGCTCTTCTCACAGGGAAAAGGCCAAAGGGTTTTTCCATAGCTTCTAGGAGAGGGAGAGGGCTGTCATGGGGGTGGGGGGTGGGGGGCATCAGCACAAAAAAACCCTTCATTGTGTCTCAATAACTTTAAAGAGGAAACTAATCCATTCTGCTCTTAATTGCATGCCACGTCCCTCGATGTGTCTTCCCTCCCCATCTCCAGATTCTCATTTCAAATGCAGTAATGAGTTTTTAAAGGACATAATGGTCTATATTATGTTGTGAGTTCCTAACAGTAGGAGGTGAGGAGGAAACTGGGGTTGCAGAGAAAGTGCGTGTAAACTGAAGGATTAAATCCCAATTTCTCCTGTTCTTTCACCCAAACTCTGGACTTTTAATTGCACCGCAGTAATTACAGGGGGGGGGGGGTTTGCTTTTGGAAAGAAAAGACGTAACGTTGAGTCTTGCCCGTCTCATTATCAAAGCTCGTCCCCATTCGGGTCAGATCAGAGATGCACAGTAATTAAGTCAAAAGGCTTCAGTACGGCAGAAAAGAGCCAGATTATTTGACAGGAGACCCCCCCCCCACCTCCCCGCACTCCTCAAGCCATGTCCGGCCGAATCTGCACTTGCTGACATGCGGCACTACGCCTCTAATTTTCACATTACATTGCATTAGCTTCACCAGGTTTTAGGAAGGGGGGGTGGCGGCGATGCAAGAAATTTTTTATGCCGTTCAGCAGGAGCTGCGATTTGGGCTCAGGAGTCAATCTGGCGCCCGGTGATGATGGCGGTGGAGTTAGCGGGTTGGCAGGCCTGATTAGGCCGACTTAGGCTGGGGAGTCATATATGTGCAATTTCGCTGATAGGCTGCGAATCTGGATTTCCTGCTCCACTGCGCTCATGGAGCTAAACCCATCCAACCGAGGAGGCTAGGCAAAGTGGGGAAGGTGATTTCCTCCATCTCCCCACGCGCGCACACACACACACACACACACACAAGTGGCCCGACCTCACCAAAGGTTTGGAAAACGGCCGTGTTCATGTGAGGATTCTTAATCAGAGGAGAAATATTGAAAATCTTCAATTTTCGGAACGTTTGCCATCTTTCAGCTTCCATCGTCTCTCCTCTTCTCTTCGTCCGTCCCTCACCCGAGCGGTACTCCGTCGGGCCTTTCGGCGAGGACACAATCCTGCGCTTGTCCACGCACACAAATGCGGGACAGTAGGGAAGCCTCTTCACCCCCCCCCCCTCCCCCCTCCAGGCCCGCTCTGTCATCCCAGGCTTGTCCATCTCAGCCCGGGGAACAGTGGAGGAGCTGTGTGTGTCGGCTCTTCCCAACAATTACCTTCAATTACGGCTCACTGCAGTGTGGCCTAGTGAAAGGCTTAGCCATTAGGAGCCCCCCCTCGCCGCACCCCCCCGCCCCACACAACACACACACACAACCGCACATCCACCCCTTGGTTCTGGAGTGTGGCCAAGCTCCATGTGAAAACAGCCCAAATAGCCCCCCGCTCACTTTACACGGCCCGCAGCTCGCCTTACGTGAGCGAGCCCCAACCTTTGCACCCCCCCCCCCCAGGTTCTGCTTCTACGTGGAGTCTTCTGTTGGGGTTTGTTTGTGTTTGTTGGGGGACAAAAGATGGCCGGTTTATGTTGTTAAAGCCAGTTTCTCCTCAACTTTCCTCAGCTTGACTTTTCTCCTTCAAATAATAGTTTTTAATACGTCCTTTAACGTTTGTCTGATGATGCTTGAAACATTTTATAACTTAATAGAAATATAAACATGTGCTGTAATGTCATTGAACATAAATGTTTATTTCAGAACTTTCCGCTCTTGTTCTCAGATTGCGTTCATGCGGTGTTGGAATAATCGGAGGACGACCAACTCGGAAAACACACACAAACGTAAAAATATGAACAACTCTTCCAAAGGCAAACACGTGTTTGTATGTGTTAGCAGTGCACCGTCTCTGGGGAAACACCGGCGTTTAACATGAATACGAGTTTCAATATAAGCGATTGGGATTGAAGCGTCTGTCCCCGGGCCGTCGTTTGCCCACCCCTGGTCTGAACTGGAATCTGCCTCTAAACTGTCGCACCACTTATGATTGCTTAGCAGGAGAGATGTAACAGAGCTTTCAGCAGGAAAGAGCGCAAAGTCCATACAATTCAGAGTGAATTTTTAATGAAGTCCTTTGTTTTTTTTAATCATAGCTAAAAATGGCATAATTATAATTAAAAGCTCACTGGGAACTCTATGAAAATAGATCAGAAGATGATGGGGCGGCTCTCCCTCCACAGGCGTGGTATTTTGTGTTTCTTAGCCTCCGCAAACAAATATCCCATTTTCTGAAAAATATTATTACAAATTTCTCTCTAAGGAATAAAAGCAAGAACACAACAATGTTTTAAAATAATTAAGTGCACTCGATATAAAACACTCAAAAGGTGATCAAAGTGAATTGTTCCCCTCATATCATTATTTATGGACTTTATCTTCAGGTGTTGCATTTCTTTCGCTGACATCGTTGGCTCTCGTTTGCATGAGGAGAACAATGAGGCCCCCGCCTGTTAAACCGCGGCGTCCCGGCTGCAGCCGTGTGTCTGGGATCACACTTCTCTGTTACAAGCACGGCTGGGGTGGTGAGCGGGGTGGGTGGGGTTAGAAACCATACTCAGAAACCCTCCGGGCGTCAAACCTGATCGTCGGCGCCGCTGTTTGTGCATCCTCCTTTCAAGGCCGGCCAAGAGCCTCTCCGTTTTGCCTGAGCCGAAGCCCCCGGTACACACACGGCGGCGCGCAGCCTCAGCGTCTGGTAGGTGTGTGTGGCCGCGCCGGCACAGCAGGAAAGCGTGTTCACCTCAGACAGTCTTGGTTCTGGCTTTTGCGGCCCGGCAACTCCTCAGCCATCCCCTGGACGGGCCCCATCCACCGAGAAGCATGCACTTAACCGCACCCCCAACCCCGCAGCCTTGTAATCCCAGCCCGCGAAGCACGGTGAAGGAATACTTTGAGTCGATCCGACCAAAAACAAGGCGGGTGGATGTGAAAGTGAACGCCTGCTGGATGTTTTCTCACCGTCTCTGGACAGATCTATGACAACGGCGGCTTTTTGGGGGGATCCGGTTCAGCATCCAACTACACACATGCAATCAGCCCGGATGCGATCGTCACCAGCTGTGATGCTCTGCCAGGCCTGTCAGCGCGCTGATTTACGGCCGCAGCGGCGGGATGAGCGTGCATGCGAAGACGCCACCCAGTTCGTTTGTGCCCGCGACAGATGAAACGGCCCTGAACGGCGGCAAAGCTGTCGCACGCCCCGCAGACGACGGAGCTGGAAGCAGTCTAGACGAGTCCCGTAAATCCCCCTTTATCAAAAACACCGGTGTTGGTGCACAGCTGTGCATCCACCTGATTTTATGAATCTGGATGAGCAGAAAGGAGCACATCACAAACTATTCTTGAGCCACTACAGTGAAATGAAAACATTTTGGGGGGGTGTTTTTCACATTTTTTTTGAAAATTTTCTGATAATTAAGAAAAAATATTTAGAAAATGAAGATTATAACACTTGCTGAATTTTCTTGATCTGGAAAAGATGCAGTTTTGTGACGTAGAAAATATTCTCGGGCAGGCCTCAAGCTCCCTGCTCTGAGCTCTCAGAAACGGAGAGGAAAGGGGGCAGGACTGCTCAGTGATGAGTTCTAAGAACTCCTGTTTGCAATGCAAGGCTTGTCTTAGAAAACGACACAGGTTTTTAGATTTGACCACATCCGGGTCAGAAGAGCACTGACAGCGCTTCATCAAAAGAAAAGGATTGCTTCTGGAAAAAGCTGCTTCAGGTCCTCAGTTAGGTTTTGCAAAACACGTTGCAGCTGCCAACGGTAAACCCAGAAAAATCCAGGCGTGATTTGCCGTCAGCTTCTCCTGGTTCCTTTCCAAGCTCAGTCTGACGCTGGGATTTTTGTGGTTTGGCGATAAGTGGCGAGTCGAGAAAGTTGAGATGAGAATCTGGTCTGTGTTCTTATTTGTGCTGTTGTTTCAGCCGTGTCGCGCAGTGTAAACACGCAGCAGCGCCTGTGATGCGGCTGCGGGGGTTATCAGATCGGTAATTGTCTGCGTGGCTTTTCAGGAAGCGCCGACCATTCTCCCTGCAGTATCTACAAACGTAATCCTCCATCTGACTGCATGTTCTCCAGCTGGAGCTCCGTCTCAGAGCGGCTCGCAAACACAGAAAAGGTTTCCAAGCGGAGCGCCGGCGTGTTTGCATCAACCGGTCCTGATAAGATTTGAAGTTTTTCTAATTAGAAGTAGCTGATTGGGATCATTATTGTCCTCCATTATTTCCCCTCAATTAAATGATACAACTGCAGACAGAGCTTCTAATCAGTTTATGATGTGCAAAGACTTTTCCTTCCCCGCCTGCTTTTCTCCAATTCCCATTAAACAAAAACATGTTCTTCACTAAAGGTATTCGATCTGAAACCTGCAATCGAGCCGAGGAAGTGTCACATTCAGCGTTTCCATGGCAAAAGGGTGGTGGTTTCATCGTTCTTATCAAAAAAAAAACACGTTTTTGAGGAACAGAAAAATGAAAAAACAAATCTTGTTCACATAAATGTAATTGTTTTGTTAAATCTTGTGCTTTAAAAGTGGTTTATGTCTCCTAAAAATCAGATGTTGGTTTACCGTAAAACATTTGGGGACAGGATCCCTCCTATGCGGACATCTCTGAGTTTTCCTGGAATCAGCCGCTAGGAGAAGGAGGGTCTAAGGGCAGAGAGGCCCCAATTAGTTTAGTTTAGCAGCTATGGCATTTTATAACTGATTTAATGTTTTGTACGATTAGTGAAGCCTGTTGGACGACTGTGTTGTAATATTGGGCTAAATAAATAAAACTGAATTGATTTGGTTCTTGTCTCCTAAGTATTTGTAAATCACACCCACCGGTCAATCCACATTGAGATTCTAGAATCTTCTTTTATTTTTATTTTTTTGTATTTCAGTAAAATCTCTTATTCTGAAAGGTCTGAGGTCCAACATTCCCAAAAACAAACTTCACTTCCACTCATGGACTGTATCAGAGTGTGGCGTCAGCCATAGAAAATGGTCCAACCACACCAACGTAGACGCCGCCATGTTGGAGCCTGAAGACGTCCGTAATCACTGATTGATCCAAGTCAGTCTGTGTCATTTCTGTGGCAACCACTCCCCCCAGTCAGGAGTGAGCGTGGTGAAAGGCCACGCCCCTTCCACCTGAATGGGGGCTACACAATGACTCGTTTCCACAGAGCGGTACGGTCCAATCCAGTCTGTTATTTATCTATTTTCTCTTTTCTAGCATTTCTGTCCATCCATGGAGCCAACAGATGGCGCTGAAGGCCTTTTATTCGGACATATTTAATTTAACAAAAAGGGGTTTCGTATATTCGGACAGCCAGGGTGTAAATGTGTATGAACCCTTTTTGTTTTTTATTATTTTTTATTTATTTGTCACATTTTGTGCTTTAAGTATATATAAATAGTAGAAGAAAAAGAAATAAAGAGGGAGGGGTTACAAGTGCCGGGTTGCTAATTTGAATTTTAAGCTGTGAAACATTTACACTAGATCTGCAGAAAGACAAATATTACATCCAAACGGGAAATTCTAAATCTAAGATGAGCGGAAGACATCTGTCCATCAATCTACTGTGGGCCCGCCCACCCACCCATCCAGCCAGCTGCAGAGAGGCCCCCCCTACAGGGGCCCTCCGGCACCGGGAGGCATAGCGTCAGGACCCCCAGGCCACAGGACAGGCGTGCTCTGCTGTACCGGGCCACAGCCATGGGGGCCACCGGGCACTGGACACCAACACGCAGGCCAGGGATGAGGCTAGGGACCAGAAGACCACCCAGCCGGAGCCTCGTCACCGCAGGCCAGCCCCGGAGCCCGACCCAAGCGGCCTAAAGATCACAACACAACCACAGCTCCACCCCACACCACCCCTCACCCGACATGTCCCTCAACCCCAGTCCTGTCTGTTATTTTGAGTGTCTCCATTATACAATGGACCCATTAAGCTGGACTGAACTGTACCATCTTTGGACCCCCATTGGTTGTAGGTATATAGAGTAATTGAACGGACCAGTTAGGCCGGAGCTACTGCTGAGACCCGTTGATTGGCTGAAGGTCATGACGCTTCCTCTTCGTCGCCTGCAATCTTCTCTCAAACAACATTAAATGCTTTGTTTCTACAAAGACCGCCATTGTTGTTTTTAGATCAAAAATGTTTCTTCTGACCAATAGAATGACAGGAAAAGCTGTTTATTTCTCTTTAGACGTCTTTGAGATTTTGGCTTCTTGGAGCCAGCGGGTACTTCCTGTTTGGAACGCCAAGGGGGAGGAGTCACTCAGTCCATTTCCTATGTACAGTCAATGCTTCTACTATGGAGTCAGCAGATCCACAGTCCAAGTATATTTACAATTACTTATGGAAGCTGAATGTATCCCAACCAAAAAACACTTGATGTTTTTCCAAACAAACGCAACTGAAAGCAGAGAGGATGGATGTAACCAAACACCAAACATGTCTAAAAACCACAATCAACACAAGCTGGGCCTCCAGGCTGGAGACTTCCTGCCAGCATTCCCTCCTACTGTTCTTCTTGTTGCTCTTAGGAGTTTCTAACCAATCTAACCAATCTGTTGGGTCGGTTTGTCCCAACAAATTGGTTCTTCCTTTCATTTTGACACATCAAAACCAAATCAGTTTAAATCTAGAGATTTCTAAAAATAGATTGCATCTATTTGTCTTTGCAGATTATCTTTTTAGACTCACACTATGAAACGGACAAATTCCTGTGAGGTAAAAACTTTTCTTTGGATTTTAAAAATACAACCACCTTCCATCCTTTATTCTTCTCATATTGATCTGAATGCTTCCACGGCTGCAGACACTCTGCAGGATAAACAAAAGTCTCATGGAACTGTCAGTAAAAGCGTCAAGGATTATTTAATCATTAATGATTTAATGTTGCGGTGAAACGGCTGAGTCGTCTGGCCTGAACGTGGTGCAGGGAGGAGGCCGGAGGCAGCAGTCGTTCTTTAAAAGCCCCAGCTTGAAAGCTTTCTTTTTCCATGATCCACAAATTCACAAGCGATCCTCAAAAAATTCCAGTTTGGGTTTTAAATGACTTTAATTACAGAATCATTTCATTACACCTGTCTTATTTGAACGTAAAAAAGAAAAAGAGAAAAAAAACCGCGGGAAATCACCCGAGGTCACTGTAATGCAAACAGTCTGCCAAGATCAGTTTTGCTGGTTATAAAAAAAAAAACGAAGTTGGATTTGAGTTCTAAGATTGCGTTTTCCACACATCTGAGAAAACAAATGAACGTCTGAGCTGCACAGGCTTCCACATGCCCCCCATCAGTCATTTAGTCATTCTGCGGATAAGAATCTGGATGAGCTCAGGCGATTACGCTCTTTAGGCCAATGCTAATTGCAAGGTCTTTGCTCTAAGTATTGTAGAAGTATTAATTAAAGCAGAGCATTAATCAAAGACCTTTGGCAGCCAAACCATGAGAATGACAGCAGGGAGGGAGGGGGGCGGTTTTCTCAGAGCCAGCGGAGCCTCTGTGGGGGCGGAGACAGACCCCGGCCCTCGATCGGAAACCTCTTAAGTGCCCAGCAAAGGAAGAAGGGGAGGGCTGGAGGGGTCATGAGGTCGTTTCAGAGATATCAGCTGGAGCCAGGCCTGCGTGTGGAAGACATGACTCAGATTTATGGAAAAACAGTGGCAGAGAAAAGTGGGATTTATTTCAGTGCCCCCCTCCTTCCTATGAGTGATCTATGGAGGGAACTATAAGTTTCATACATATTTACTATTTAACCATAAAAACAATATGAGAATGTGTTTTTGTAAAACTGTAAAGTTTTTTAAAGGCATTTGTAGCAGTACTACAGTACCTTGAGTACATTTACTTAATGTAAGTAATGTGGAATTAGGTTCTTTCAGTCAATCAAACCAATAAAAAGAAACATGTATTCATATGCACAAATAATGAAAGCCAAAAGTAAATATTGATTGTTAAAAAGATAGTAATTATGAATTAATAATAATAATGATCACTCATGAATTGGACATTTTTAAAAGTGAATAAATTAAAAAATAAAGAAAAAAGCAAGTTTATATTTATTTCAAGCAATCAAAACAAAAGTTAGAAAGAATGCAAACGAGAGAGATGCACCCCGATGTATAAGTATATCAATTTGTTTATTCAGTTATTGAAAACAAATTTTTAAGTAATATATATATATATGTGTGTGTGTATATATGTTAATGATGTGACTTTAATTACTCCTAATCATTAATCTTATAGACATTACGTGACACATTGAATTCATGAAAAAAGAGTGAAAAAGGAGCGGGCGCGCACATACTACATACATGTATACATACCTCGTGTATATGTACATATCTCTACACATTATGTATATATAAGACAACTAAACTAGTGAATGAAAACAAGTTGGGAAAAAAATATAAATATTAGTTATAGATTTGTTTTGAGATACTATAAACTCCATATTTGGGTTGTTTTTAACCCAAATCTGAGGTTAGAAAAGGACAAAGAATTTTCTATTTTTGTGTTTTAAACTCAGGAACAAAAAAAACTAAACTACTTTGACCCAGAAAGTAATCCGAAAATATATTCCATCATAAATAATAAGAGTAAATACATAATTTTATGAACTTTTAATGTATGACTTTAAAGATTTTTTAAATTTGAAACTGACAGAAGTTTAACCACAACTGGGTTTTTTTTTTAAAGATGTTTTTGAAAAAATTAACTAAGAAAACTAGTTCTTTTTCTTTTACCTCCCACTAAAGCCAGAAAAGTTAAAGGTTCCACAAAAGACTTTGATTCTCCTAAAAATGCAAATGTTTCTAAAGAATTAGAGAAAGGTTTACTTTGAAAATCCAATGTTTCAGCTCAGCATCCTCCTTGAGCTAATAGCAGCAGTTCATTCCATATATAATAATAATAATTGACATGGAGGACGTCACCTCTGCTCTCTTTCCTGTTAAACCTCACTTTGGCCAAACAGAATCATGTTTGGACATGGCAAATATTCATCGTTTCTGCAGTTTTGCGCCCAGACTTGAAAGTTGAAATTATACGCCACTTCTTATTAAAAGCTGAGATTATTGCTTTGAGCCTTAATTTATCCATATGCATGCATTTAAGCTCTAAATATGCGGCCGGCGTGCGAGGAAGGAAATCCTATTACCGCCTACCTGTGAGATGTAAGGAAGTAAGCCCTCTGACTCGCAGCTGAACGGGAGACAAAAGGCATCAGTGCTAAACGACGGAGGTGATTTTAATCACGCGCTCTTACGGAAAGAAAGGCCCGAGACAAAATAACATCTGAAAACCAATTCAGCGAACAAAGGCCCGAGTGTTCCCTGACGGCGGGATAGAGGAGGAACAGAGGACGGGTGAAAGAATTTAAGCAGAGAAATGAGGTTTTATCGCAGACTAAAGGTTGGGGTTCAGAGAGGAGACCAGGGGAGGCAGTGGGGGGAATTAAAAACTCCCTTTTAGTCGGCGGGGGTATTTCATTTCTATCTCTTTCTCCACATCTCTACCAGCCAACATTATTTTCCTGTCTGTTCCCACTTTCTCTTCTTTCCCAAACTGACATTTACAAAATGGCCGTTGAGAAATGGAGGATGATGCTCAATTTGTAGAGCGTCTAAAACGTAAAAGAGACTGTGAGGCGAGGGGGGGGGGGGGGGTCGATGCTCAGGTTTCCCTAATGGTTGTGCTGGGATCAGGCGCTGTTCTGATTGGACTGCTAAATGATTTTCCGGGCCGAGAGCCAAGCCAGGACTCTGTCAGGTTATGTCCCACGACAGACGAACAAAACGGGTTGGGAGGAAGTGCAGCTCAGACAGAGGAGCTCGTGAAAGGGGGGGGGGGGGGGCACAGGGTGGAGATTGATTCTCCAAGTCGACGGCAGGAGGGGTCAGCTGTCCAAAGCAAACAATGATGGGAGTCTGCAGTTTGCAAGAAGAGGTGATGAGATCAACGATTTAACCCAGAAATGAAATGCTAAATCCAACAGGGTGTGAGGTCAGAGGTGGAGATTTACACATCTACTGGAAAAAAAGAAGCAAAACCCCAAAGATGTAAAACATGTACCGTATTTTCCGGACTATAAGTCGCCCTTTTTTTTCATAGTTTGGCAAAGGGTGCGACTTATACTCCGCAGCGACTTATTTTAGAAATAAATTGAAATAAATCCATTGTTGACCCTCCTGTTATGTTCATTTGTGAGGAGCAGAGATGATGTTCCTGGGTCAATTTGATGGATGAGGTATGTTAAGTGTTAAAAGTATGTTAAGTGACTCAGAGAATCGGCAAAATTTTTTTTACAGTATTATCTTGAAGGCTAACAACATAATATTCTATTTTCCAATGATTTCATAGATTCAGAAATGCAATAAAAATGACAACTGTTTCTACAAATACAGGATGAAAACAGAGTATTAGTTGGCCAATGATGCTCCATGAAAGGAATAAATAAATAAGTATGAGAAAGAATTACTGTGAAATTATGAGATAAACAGTCTGCTATGTTAGTTCTTGGTCTCAGATTTTGTCAAATAAATTTCCCGTCAAAATGCGACTTATAGTCCAGTGTGACTTATCTGTGTTTTTTTCTACTTTTAATGCATTTTTGGGCTGGTGCGACTTATACTCCAGAGCGACTTATAGTCCGGAAAATACGGTAGTTGTTTTTTGCAACACTGTATTTTATAATCTGTGCAGAGCCGATATGTGAAGCCACTTTCCTTTGAGACAAAGTCAACAAATTCACGTCAAAGGCACAACGGTTGAAGAGTAACGGTAGTAAATACGGAAAGACATGATCTTAGACAAATTTAAAATTGCACTGACATCAGGTGGAGGGAGATGTTCAGATACGATTTCTTGAAGATAAAAACAAAAATCTGTCATTTCTGTCATTTGGCCCTAAGATGAGCAGCCCTTTCACAATATCTTAGTCGACCCCAGTGGCAGAGCTGGAACGTTTTATGTTGGGGAGCGGGGAAGAAGACCTGAAAGGTTGGCAAATGAGAACAGTGGAGTGGAAGGCCATTACAAAGGGAAAATTCAAAAAACTGTTTTATCAATGTAATTAATATTAACACCTCAATCCTTTTAGCTGAGGTGCTACTTCCAGTGCATAAAGAAGCTTGTGTTGCTGATATTTGTAAACCTTGGTCAATAATGACACCAATATTTACTTATAAATAAGACTGCAAAGCTTTTTTGCACGGTGAGGGGCAGCGCCCCTCTCCGAATCCCCCTGTAGCTCCGCCCCTGGCAGACCCCAAAATACGTGTGATGAAAGGTTTGTGTGAATGCGGTCTCAAATATTGGACTTTTTGGGGTATTTTGTCACTACTCTGTGTGTGAAGCCTTCTGTTCTGTCTCAGATGTAACCCCAGCTGTAAGACTTATTCCATTTTAATCATCACGCCGTTCTCTTTTACAAACAGAAAGCCAGACTTTATCTTGCGTTTAGTTTTGCTGTGCAAAAAAAGCTGTGGTTTTGTGGTTTTGAAAATGATTTCTAGATTGGTCGAACTCTGCAGACACAGAAATAATCTGACGGAACTTTCTGAAGATCTTTTCTTAAATATTGCTATGATGTTTTTGAGCAAAGACACAAAAAATGCATTTGAATCTGTTTATTGGAGAGCTTAGAGATGCTTTGACATTCTTCCATACAATGAGGGGAGAAGGTTCAGGACAAATTCTAGATGAATGTCTTTAAGAAGACGTGGTGCTTCTATGGAAAACCCGATCTCTTGTTTTTAGGCTGCAGAATCTTCTCTCCAGGACGCCTGCATGCTCAAACCCGGCACATTGAAAGGAAAAATACCACTTAACTTTTTTAAAAGTGCAATTTAGTGCAAATGTCGAGTGGGATGAAAGGCAGCGTGAGAGGAGGAACAGCCTGCTTCGGTGCAGGCAGACAGAGGTGCATTAACTTAACTTATCCACGCTCTTTCACAATCCTTTCTACAAGGTCAACGCAAAATTATCTAGCAATGTACACCTCCTCCAGCAATTGCTCCTCTCAGTTCGGAAAATTTCTTTTATGCAGGAAATTGTGGGTGTGAAGAGGAAGAACTTAAAAAAAAAAAAAAAGGCCCTAGCAGACCTAGTGTGTTTTTTTTTTCTGCAAAAATGGTCCGTTCACTATGTTGATAAAATGAAGAGTTCTCACTTAATTAAACATCTGCTGCAGTGCAAAGTTTAAAATGAAGAAGAAGAAAAAAGCACTCATGTCATGCCGTGACAGTGGGCAAATTATCAAATACAAATTAATTAGTATTTTGAATCCACATTCAGAGCAAAGAATTGCATTTGGAAAATTAAAAAGATACGGGCGTCTCCTCACTCTGGCTCTGCGAGTTTAGCATTTATTACTAGAGTTCAAAAAAGGCAAAACGCTGCCTACACAGCACTGCTCTCATATTAAACATTAGGATAGTGGAGGGAAGTTATCCCTTAGGACAATCCTCTGCCGAATCCAAATTAAAATAAATATGGAAATAGTGAAACAGATAGACATCATGTTTGACACAGGAGGCTGAGTTTGGCCACAGGCGTGGTCTGGTCCTTCCTAATTGAAAATAAAGCAGAGTGCTTTCTTTATTCAAGTCAACCCAGGATCATTAGTGAAATAAATGACAAACTGTACCATAACAACGTCTTCCGGGTCTTCAATCATGTAACGATGAGGCTAAAAACTCTTAAAAGAAGCTCCTCCCACCTGCAGGGAATTTGGCAGGCGTTGGTTGCGTGAACTCGTTCGGCGTGTAGCTGTTTTCATCCTTTGAAAACATTTTTAAAAAAGTCCCAGGAAACCAGTTGGTTTATTATGTTAGGTTGCTCTCTGGGTTTTTGTTGAGATGGCAAAAACCAGAACAGTTCAGGGATGACTGTAAACGGAAACATCAACTTTAGTTACTTTCTGTAATGTAGTAGTACTTTGCTGGTGGAATCGTAACAACTGCAATGAAAACGATGAACAAACGATGAACCTTTCTGTGGCTTGATGCTAATGCAGCATTCAAATTACACTAATGTAGTTACTTTGATGTAGCTGGAGCTAACGTAGCATAATGTTAATTCAGAGTTTTTTTTGTTCCTTTTGTCAACAGATTTTTAAAAAACATTTGACATAAGAAAATGAGAATATGAAAGTGAAGGCAGACTCTCAAAGCCAGAGTCTCCTCCTTTCTCATGAAAGGTGCTTCACCTAACGTCATGGATTCTCATATTGTTCTCCAGTCATCGTCTTCTCCGGCTCTCAGAAGCTCCAGGTTCTGAGAGCGAGCTGGGCGGCACTGGCGTGGAAGGTTGAGTGAACGGAGAGTTAATTAACGGCACGTCGGAAAATCAGACATAATAGTACACCTCGGAAAAAGACTTGACACCGAGATGGACGGATAAGTCATTAATTGGTTTTCTTATTGGTACAATGGCAGGAAGGAGGAAGGTCAAGGAGACTTCAGCAGGAACCACAACTGTATCATGAGCGAGGAGTGGTGGAGTATGAAAGGGGCGCGGATGCAAAGTCGATGGGAGATAAAGGAAGCTGAGAAACAAAGTAATTACACCTGAGATGCTGCTGATGCAGGTCAGGCTTTACAATCCTCAGCCGGAGTCTGCTCCTTCTCCCTGCATCTCCATATCTCTCCTCCTCCTCCTGTTCTCCTCTGGGAGGGTTCTGTTCGTCGGGGATGTGTGGTGGCACCCAGCTGAAACGCTTATAATTCCAGTGCTCAGATGAACGCGGACGATAGGGCGGGAAGGGGGAATACGGCGAGATAATTATGGGCGATACTCGTGATTGTGTGAAAAGGTGGGCCGCCAGATAAAAAACCCTCATCAGAGCGGCGGCGAGGAGAGTGGTGGGCAAACAAACGGCGAGAGATGTGGAACAAGAGCGGGCGGGATGGAGGGAGGGAGGAAGGGGGGAGACTGGCAAGGTTAAAGGAAGTTAGCGTAGTGACGGGATTCAGATAGAGGAACGTATCATGACGCGAGGTCAGGACGGTGGAACGCAAATGTGCAAGCCGTGACACTGGAGATTTAAATCTCCTTTCAGTTGTTTTATCCCTCTTGTTGAAACGGTGTTATTTTTTTTCAAAAAGCAAGCGAAACTCTGCGGAGAAAAAGCCTCCAGACTGATTTTCTGTGAACTTTGTCAACGCAGCGCTCAACGAGCTGCAGAGATAAGAGCATGTCAGACCGGTGGCCTTGTTTGATACGCGTCGTCCACTCATACAGGTGTACACGCATGTGGCCACAGCAGCAGGAACAGGTGATTTTTATCACCCTTCCTTCTCCTCGTCCCTGCGACGCTCTTCCTCTCTCGTGCAGAGACGGGCGATAAGAGGCGCAGATAGCACTCTATGGCGTGAGTGATGAGGAGATACCACTCATGCGTCCAATCAGGGGAAAAAACAGCAAAAACCCAAATGAAGGCAGCCTTATCACCCACATCTGACACTTAATGCAACTCCTTTTTTCAAGTAATATGTGCTTCGCTGTGGCCCTAATGGATTTGAGATTTCAGGGGCTTTTTGAGTTTATTGATTTATTTCGTACACTTTGTCCTCTGAAGGATATTGCCTGAGATGCTGTTTTTATGAACAGTTTGCTTGTTTTTCTCGCAGTGGCGAGCTGCAGAAATCAAGCGTCCCGGATGCGCTCGCTCGCACGTCACAGCCCGATCCGTCCGTCTCTGCTGATCCCCTCAGATTCTACGTTCGTGCCTTTATTTTTCAGCAAATTCCTCCATTTGATAATAATCGTTGGGGGGGGGGAAAAAAAACAATTAATTCATCAAACTGTCCTGAAATAAATGCGGCTGTCACCGGCGTGGGATCTCCGTGGCAGAAGCACGATGCAGAATTTATTAAAAGCCGTGGCGCTCTCTCATCCTTCCTCTGCAAATGCATTCATCTTTGTGACGCGGGAATATGAGTGAGATCCCAATCGGGGCTCCAAGGTGCTTTATTGAGTCATTTTACCTGTTTTTCCCCGGGCGACTGCAATCAGGTGGGCTTTCAGAAATAAGTAATGGCACTGCAGCCATTGCATATCTGAAATATACAGGTTATAAATCATTTTTAACGCCTTTAAATATTTGACTCCTCTTATATTTTGACCTCACGGGGGGGTGGTGCTGGGTTTGTTAATAAAATATTGCGACACAAACAGCGTTACAACCGTAACCAGCGGCTCTAAAGGCCTCAGGACGGACCACCAATGCTTTTACGCAGAGCCTGGCCGATCTGCTGCGTGTGTATTTACATTTTCACCCTTTTCCTTGTGTTTGGATAACGTGCAGCAGCGGACCGACCGCTTTCCACTGGAGAACTCAGAGACAGATGTGCACAGGGGAAAGGCTAACCCATCTAGACATTATCTACCTCAGATCCAAGCCTCGGACCCAAGGATAAACAAGTCCTTGTTCCGACTCGTGTTTGGAGAGGGAATCGTGCCCGCCGCGCAGCAGCCGTGGACGGTGGTAGAGAGGGTCCACTTTGGGCGGATATGAGGAGCAGATGTCCTGTCTGCTGCTATCCAGCTCCAGACGGAGACTTATGCTGACTGAAGATGGAAAGTGGAGCCTAAAAAACACTCCAGAAGACCTCTTGTTTTCTAGCAGGCATTCTTTTGTCTGACTTTCCACACAGGAAGTCACTGTGTTTAGTTTTTACAGAGTCATAATCTCTCACTGTCTAAAAGCCGGCGCCAAGTTTTTGCCTTGGAACTTTCAAATTTGAGAGAAAAACAGATTAGCCAGTTAAAAATCTTCCACTTTCTAATTAGCGTTCTCCATCTTTTCTGTCCGCTTAATTAGAAAAGGTTTTCCGTCCATTTGCCTCCCTTTGTCTTCACAGGATTGTCACCGATCCCCTCGGAGACGCCGCGGCTCAAACTTCCTCCATCCCTCCCGTCCCTCCCTCCCAGTACTCATTTAAACTTTTTCTTCATATATTTTAGAATAATACAGATTTTTATCTTGGTCATAATTGTGGTACAATTATGGGAGGTGATTCTCCCACGGTGCCCAGCCAGGTCCGCTGAAACGACGTGAGCAGAATCTGCTCGGAGGTTTGAATCCTGATGTGAAATTGAGAGGAAGAACGATGAGGACGATATCAGGAAATTAATGACGAGTTAAAGGGTGAAGAAGTGGGTTCGACCTTCAAGTTGTCTTGTCTTCTAGGGGTGGAGGAGTTTTTCTGAGAACTTTGGAAAATGTCAGCCCCTGCAGGTATTTCCAAATAAATATGAAAGATGTCAGTGAAGAAAGAAATGACAGTTTAGTCATTTTTCTGACCTCCACACGATTGTATTTGTTGTCTCCTTGTCTTTCATGTTTACATTTTCTTTTTTATATCTTCCATATTCACAGTAGGACATCAAGATAACCCTTTAAGCCCGACCGTTTACGCATCAACACAATTCCAATGGGTTGAAATGTAGAAATGAGATTCAAGACTTTAGTTACAAACCTTTACTAACGCTTCATTTTTGAAAAGTTTGCAAAGTTTGCTAATCATTTATTTTTGTAAAGTTAACACTTTATAGTTGGTAAAGTGTTAGTAAACGTAAACAAAGTGTTGGAAATCAGTACAAAGCTGCTTTTTGGAATTACATTACTTCCCAAAATGGTCAAAGTTACGGTGATTCAAAGACAGTCAACACTGCAGCTGAACCTTTGAGGTTCAAAGGTCAAATGTAGTCATTTCAGTTGTTTGGGGTCATATTCTTTGTGGTGAGTTCATGTTTTAATCTGTCTACATTCAGCTCCTGGGTTTTTCTGGCGTGTAGCACAAAAACAGTCTTTAAACTAGACAGTGGTGTCATTTCCATTCATTATTTGGACTGCCTTGAGGACCTTCATCTTAACTCTATTCCACCACGAAAGATGTTTGCAGACAAATGACGAAGCTTCCGTTTTTTTTTTTTGTTGCTAACGTTTGATGCCCACAATAAACAAAACAGAGTATCCACACTAAGCTTTAGTGAAAAGTGCTTTTTATGGCACTTCCTGTCTCTGCACTTTGATGATGATCATAATATTTCGTTTCAGACTTATACTTTATGGAACAAAAATAGGAGAAAAACCCCAGCAGATATCCAAAAGAGAGTGACAAGAAGTAAAAGTCATATAAATTCTCACCTCCAAGGCCTACATCAGTTTTAGAACTGAAGCCAACACTGTCTATTATATTCTTGTTCCTTTTCTAGTGAAATCCCATTCAACACATGCAGGTAAATAATCACAGAAACATGGAAACAGCCGACACACTTTGTCATGGATAAACACATTTAATTAAATAGAAATCTTTATTCCCAACACACTCAAATGCATCCCCACCAATTTAAATAAATATGTACAGATATTTCACATCACTTTGACTCTCTCTGGTCTTTTTCTGGTCAACCCTTTACTCACTTTTGACCTAAAAAAACTAAAATATCAATGAAGTGAAATTCTGAAAACCTCAGTATTAGTACTTTTTTCATTTTTTAATTATCTCTCAAGATTTTTTTTTAACCTGTCCAACATTTGAGCAGACAGATGAGAGCTGAAGGCCTCTTGTGTTGGACTTATTTGACTGTTATGAGTCTTCTGACACAGTAGGTGTATATTGGAATAAACCCCTTCTGTAATTTTTGTAACTGTTTCCTGTTGGACCGGACGGAAAAGAAAAGGAAGGAAGAACAGAGAGGGATGTTGGGGTGGGGGTGGGGGGTGTGATTATAGAGGGGGGGTAAAATCATAAAGCATCACATTTTTCTTTCTTTTTCCGTTCATTTTGTTTTGTGAACAGCTGCTCCACCTGGTGTCAAAACCTAGAAACTAGGATTCAGTTGGGCAAAAACTTGAACCACATTTCAAAACTTTTTACAAACTTTTCTTTTGAGTTGTTTATTATTGTTATTGTTTTATTAACACAAGCCCTGTGACTATTTTTCCCCCAAAGTATTTGAGAAAACTGTATGGAATGCTTAGTGAAGGTCCATTTCCATTGAAATGAACAGTTTTCCACACCTGTTACAGGTGCCTCCATGCTAACTTCCGTCCTGAGGCTGAATTATTACATCCCGTCTTTGTTATAGACATGAAAGCTGGAGCGGCGAGTCACCTCCACCACTTGCATCGATCGGCGTGCTGCAGCTGCAGCCCGTTGTTGTAAAGGTGGAGCAGGGATGTAGGGATGACCACAGCACAACAGACAGAACATACACCCGCTGCAACCCCACAGAGGTTGGAAAAGTGGTGCAACCCACTCCCACTCATGTGGCTTTTTTAATCATCAAAAAGAATCAAAGAAAGTGGCTCTCCATCAAGCTGCCGCACTCTTTTCTCCGTACTCATGTGTTCGTGATTCTTAGAGAGGCTTTTGAAGCCTCACAGCCGTCTCCCCCAAAATGGCAAATTATTCATTCAGAAAGATGGAGGTGGGACACCGAAAAGGAGAACGTTCTCTGAACCTCAGAGCACGGCCTTTTCCGAGTGTCTGTCGGTCTGAACGCACGCCGCCGGGGCAAACGGGAGTATTCCCCTCTCCACTTCTCAAGTTTTGTTCTAAGAAGCTTTCTGTGATCTGCGTGATTTTTTTTTTGTTTTTAACTCGCCTGCCCCCTCCCCCTCAACCGCACCGTCTCTCTTTGATCACAAACCCACTCAGCAAGGCGAGAGAACGCAAAAGTCACCAATCACAACATCGGTTTGGACTCTTTTGCCCCCAACCTTCTTCAGGTTTTTTCACAGAATTTCAAGGATTTGCACCTAAAAACCGGTTCAGAGAAATAAAAATGTGCGTCTGAGGCCAGAGGTGATCAATTAGTTGTTGGCTTTTCTATAACCTACTTCTCTAATTAGCCTCTCTCCCTTTAGTCTTGACGATTCTCCTTCAGTGACACTAACTGGAAGCCTGCAGAGAGCCATCGCCTTTAATTAGAATTGCAAAGGTAAGCCTCGGGTTGTTGATTATTCCGTCTGAAAAAAAAAAAACCTGAAAGCTTTTTGTTTCATATTTCATCTCTGAAGAAAACTTTAAATTGGAAAAATTAGAGGAATAAACGCTGTTGTTTTCGGTTTCCAAATCCCAGCCTGAAGCGGCAGCTGAAGCTTGAGGAGTCGTGCTTCCTCCTCCTCTTCCTCCTCTTCCTCCTCTTCTGTTTCTGTGACAGCTCAGAGTTTGCTCCGCAAAGGTCGACCACGGTCTCAAGTTTCCCCCCGATAAAACACAAGCAGCCGCTTCCAGCTTTGTGCCCATGCGTTCCACATACGCTTGGCGCTCCTTGGCGGCGCGGCGGCGTTACACAGGCCAGGTGCGGGCGGGAGAGCAAACGGCACCGGGGCAGGAAGTCCCCGGTGACCTACATTCAGCAGAGACGGAGCGTGAGGAAGAGCAGAGGAGAGGCTCAGCTTTAAACTACAGCAGAAACCAAGACACAGAAAATCCACAACCTTTCTCTCATTTGTGTTGGAAATGAGATTTTTTTAATTTATTTTGACTTTAAAATAAAATAAAAATGTTGGCACCTAAAAAAGCCAACATGTAAAGTTTTAAATGAATCACTAATAAAGTGGCGGTTACACGCGTTCCTTCCATCAGAAGTTCTTGGATTCGATCTAGAATAATAAAATCTCGGTATTCTTGTGTCATATTTCTCTGTGAAAAGCCAGTTCTTTCATTGAAAAATTAAACTAAACTCAGCATAAATGCGTTTGAAGTGGTGCCGGGGGGGAGACGTTTGCGCCTCCTCCTCCTCCTCCTGATGAAGCACGCACGGGGCAGCGCACCATCGATACAGGAGATGAAACCGCCTTTGAACTTTTACTTCTGTTTCTCTTTCCAGCTTTGTTTTAGGCCGCCGCGGCGTTCACGTTGAAGTCTCTGTATTTGAATAATCTAAAGAGCTTCTATTTAATTCTTTTCTCAGCAAACAGGTTTTTTTTATTTACAGACATGGCTGCTTGAACTTGTTGCTAGGAGGCGGCGTTCCCTCTCAGTTTCGTTCTGCTTTATTTTATTATTTTTGCAGCTTTTGGGGGATGTTAGAACGGAGGAACGGCGGTCAGAGGATCGTTGTGTAGATCTGTTCATCCGATCTCAGCTGCATAAATGAAGCCGATGCGTATCAGACGCTTCGCCAGTCAAGCATGGCATCTGATCTGGGGGGTGAATGCCCACCCTCTTGCTTTACAGCCCCCCCCCGTGGGGGGGGCTGTAAAGCAAGAGGGTGGGCATTCACCAAGTTCTCCGTCTGTGCCATCCGGAGAAGATGGGCTCCTCCCATTTCCTTGAGAAAGTGAGCTTTGTGGCCTTTTCTCACGATGGACGTGCAGAAAGAAAACTATTTTTAATTCAAACTGACAATACGCTGGGGGGCGGGGCCACCAGCCCCGTGCTCTGCTCCATTCCGATGCATCCACCCGCCAACAAATAGATCCATGAATGTCCGATATTGCTCGCCATTTTTGCTGCACCGCTAATGAGGTTGGGGGTGTGGGGGGCTTGTTAGCCAGTTGCTGTAAACGGAGAGCTTTCCACAACAATAAGGGAATTGGGGGGGGGGGGGGGGCCGTGGTTGATCCACGCCGACAGGCTCACCCACAACTCGGAGGCAAATTTCGAATGGACTAGACAGGTTTTTGGTTTTTGGCATCAACATATGACCAAATGTGTACTTTAATGATAAACTTAAGTAAATTTAGTTTTTATGTTTTGATTTTTTGTTGTTTTGTCTCAACCCCCCCACTAGCAGTGCTTCATTTTCTGTAAAAAAAAAAAACTACAGAGCAATTTGCTGAAAAAAAATCATCAAAAAGCCCTAAATAATGTTCTAAAATGAAGCATTAGATTGAGTGTGATCTGTCCCGACCACTTAGGTAAAAGTGAAACATTTCATTGCCGCCTCTCGTGATGAAGGTATTTGTTTCTCACACCAGCTGCTTGCACGAGCGCATGTACAGTACTGCACGTGGTTTTTAATAAGTATTGGTTATTGACAGAGAAAGTGTCTGACAGGGTTGACTGAGTGGAAAGTGATGAATAGATAAGCGATGGGCCAGAGGAGGCATTCGATCTGCACATCTTGGTTTGTGGTGAAGAGCGACTTCACGCAATAAAAATTCTGCACGGAAGATGACGTTTCTGCTTCTTTTCTTGCAAAGCGCTGCAGCTAAGAGAAATAAAGTTTTGACGACGGCATTAAAGCGGCGTCTTTAGTGCGCGCTCTGCACACGCAGCACTGCCTTGCTCAAGATAATTAAGGGTGAAAACTCCTTGTCATTGCAGGGAGAAGCTCTTTAGGTACCAATTCACCCTGATGAATAAAACCCTAATTAATCCAGTTAATCTGCTGCATGAGATTATTCCCGTTTTCGTGGCACTGTACGCTGCCTGTTCTGAATAATAAAAAGGTCGAACATTATAAGTATGTATAAATGCAGATGGAGGATATTTTTCTTCCAAACTTGTGTGATAAAGTCTTGATCTCTCTGTTATTTTTGCCCCTTTTTTATATATTTTTTAAAGTGTGTCATCATCATCAGCAGCAGCAGCAGCAGAGGCCAAAAGATCAACAGTAATCGTACTTGTCTGGGAGGACCTTGCGGCGGCATTGTGCTGCCCTCCAACGTGCAGCTGCAGTCATTTTTCACAAAAGCTGTAAATATGACAGAGCCGCTTTGCAGCAGCAAAGCCTGAAGTTCCTGCAGACACTTTACTTCTGTGTGGAGGAGGTTAAAAGATTCAAAACAGACTTCAAATTGAAGTGAAACAAACAAAAGAAACTCCTGTTATTTTTCAAAGGACACTGCAAGAAGAGATATTCTAGGAAAGGAGAAGAAAATCCCTAAATTGATCTAAAGAATAGTTTTTTTTGTGCTAGTTCTCATCAAATGGTTTGTGTTGTTTTAAGAATCGATTACAATTCCAACTAGTGTAATAAGTAGGAACGACTCATTTTAGAACAAAAGGAGATTCTTAGTACAGGTTAATAAATCACCACACCATCTAAAACTAGGTCTTGTTTCCAAAAGAATGACGGTAAAAGCTGTTAAACTTTAAAATTACATCCTTAAAATTGACCCTAAAAGTTACAGTGACATTTTTGAGTCTTAAACTATGGTCAAGAGTTTGGAGCAACAGGATTTGGATTCATTTATAATAATAATTTCCTTATTTTTAGATCTTAGTTTTTAATGAGACGCAGAATTATCAAATGTTCAGAAAAGCCTGGAAAGAGAAGCTAAAATATGTAGAATGTCATAAACGGATCTAAAATCATTTGCAGTGTAAAAATGCTAAATCTACAGCTAATCTTCTCGGTACATTGGAAAAATATCACGTTCAAAAACATGAAATGCATGTTTCTGCCAATGGAACCAGTATTATTGGTCGTGGTGAGATTTCTTACTGTAAGTTGGGATGATTTGTCCTTTTAAGACTGAATTAAACCTTTAAATGATCTATAAATAAAAATAATCCTGAAAAGAGTTTTATATCTTTAAAGTAAATAAAATATATATGCTTGTACTTTCCCCCATATATAGATTTAAGCAACACAACAGTCCAGCTATCCTCATTTCTAGACCATAATTACCCATAAATAATACTAGAATAAACACGTTAGGATCAACTCAAAAACATCTACAAATTAAGAGTCAATTCCTTAAATCAACCTTAAATAACCAATAAATAAAACTTCTGCTTGTATAAAGATAAAACTTTTTTACTAAAAAATAAAATGTTTTTAGCATCAAACAAGATTTTCTGAATTTATCGTCTTAAATCATTTTACTGAAAAGTTCCTGTTAGGTCAGTTTTGTCTTCTATCAAAATAAGATAAAAAAAAATAGATATTTAAACTAGAAACCAGACAAAATACTCAGTGGGATTTTGTTTTTACTCTGTGTGAAACTGTGATCTACGTTGTGGCTCCTTCCAGTGATTTTTGGTGGCAGAGTTCATAGAAAACGCAGCGTCCGCCTCCTCAGTCGTGGGCTTAGTCACCAGAACCAGGGAGGCAGCTGCGTTTCCGTGAACGCCGGCCTTTTCAGTGGCATCTCTGCATAAACGTGGACCGTTTGAAAGGGACATCTTTGTCTCAGGTGAATCCTAGTTTTCTCACAACTTTACCAGGCTGGAGCTTAAAGAACCGCTCCAACGACAATGGGGCTGTGAACGATGGAGCACATTTATGAAGAAAATTTAGCCCAAAACTGCATGTTTGAGTATTTCTTTATTCAAATCGCTGCAAATCAGGAGCAGACGGGCAAGAATCCAGTCTGAAAAGGAACAAAAGTTAAGTTCTGTTACCCTATATCACCCTATTCAGTTCTTCAGTTGGTAAGAAACATAACGCAATATTTAAATTTAGAAAAGATTACGTTTCCATTGAGACAGCAAGGAAACCTTTTTTATGAAACATGGCAACCATTTATTATTTCAACGGTATTTAAACAAGTAAACCTCTACTTCAATGTTTAATTGTAAAATCTGCAGGGTTCTTTGTTTGTTTTTTGTCTTGTTTGAAAAAAGAATAAAAAATAAAAAGGAACAAAACACGCACCATTGTGTCTCCTGCCGCCCTGCAGAAACTATGTCCTAAAGACACATATTTTTAGATTAGGATCGTTATCTGAAGACGCTTTGAAAACAGATCTAAAGGTGATCAGAGCGGATCTTTAATGACTCATCAAAATGTTCACGCCGTGTCTGATGCACCAAAGTCTCCAAAAAAAATGCTGCTTTAAAGGAAGGTAAAGAACTTTTTTTAAAATTTAGAGATAACCTCGAGTACAATTCTGAAATCTTTCAGTCAGAACAGCCGTTTTCTGTGCAGTCCCACCCATGGGGGGGTTATTGTGTGCACCTGCAGTGTCGGTGTTTGTGCCTGCAGAGTGCCGGATCTTATCACAGCTGTGTAAACATATTTTGTGGGTTTCTCCTCCGCTGCCGAGCTGATAAAGAGATGGGCGACGGTCCAGCAGCGACACGCCGGCTCTCTGCCGGGTTTACCGGCGCTCCTCGCTACCCGAATCTCCCCTTTCTTCCCACAATCCCCTTTGACGACCTGTTTTCCTCCAACTTCTCTGTCTCTTTTTTTTTTTCATCCAATTGCATTTAATCGAGCGGGGATGCTGCATTTAAGGAATAAAATGATGGTTGTTAGTGGAACCGGCGCTTATCTGCTCTGCTTTTGCACATTTGAAGTGCAACAATAATTGAAGCGCAAATATATTTAGAAAATGACTATTAAGTCTGTTCTGTTTGTGTCCTAAAGGAAGGAAAATATATCTTTTAATTATTATAGTCGCTATTGTCTTTTGATTAATAATCATAAATAAAAACGACCTTGTTTGTATTTGAATTTAAACCTCAGTGTTATTTGTAAAATGTTGTTCTGCATTTTAATAATTCAAAACATGGTTTAGTTTTCTTTATCAGACAATCAGCGCTGAGTGAAGACGGCTGGTATCGGTTTAAAACACCTCCTACCGCTTTAGTTACAACCGTTTAATGTGCTTTAGAAACATTTTCCTGCTTCAGTCAAATATTTTGATGTGAAAGAAAATATTTCTGCCATTTTTAAATTGTGCTTCATTAAAATAAATGTAGTTTGTTTGGATTTTTACCCCAAAAGAGGACAAAAGTCTTGAGCTAGGATCACAGGTTCAAAGCAAAATAAACTGTTGGTAGTTTTTCTTAATCTTTTTTTTGTTTTTTTGTTTTTTAAATCCCTGCAACAAGAAACATCCGTGTTTATCTAATTGTGAATAAAGTGAATCCGGCCCAGAGTGCTTTGCAGAACGAAGCCTCTAGCTCTGCTGAAGAGCCCACCGTGGTCTTCATGGCTTTTTTTGGTCTATTTTCTTTACCTAAACCACACGACCTTATATGGCAGCTCTCTGACACACTCCAGGACGTGAACACTTACAGATAAATCTGCTTTTTCCCCTCTTGCTTCATCTAATCTGTTCAATCTTTTTTCTTTATTTTTCTTCAGTTTTAAGCCGTAAATGAGCCAAGTGGGTGAAAACGGGAGATACGATCGTCCTGATGACAAAGGTTTGACAGTCTTTAGTCAGAGCTTCAACTTTTGCTCTTTCCAACCTCAGCAGTGTTTTCACGATGTGTTCGAGGGGCGTCAGGAAAACGCTCTCTTTTGTTTCGTCCTGATGAATTTTAATGTCCACCCATGGAGTTCAGACAATAACAGAGAAAAAATGGGAGATTCCAGGATTTGACCTTATGGCGTGATGATGTGACGCAGTTTCACACGTATGCAGGAGCGTTGGTGCGTATGCCTTATCGGCGGTGCAGATTAAACGCAGAGGCTTAATGACGTCTGGAGTCGTGCAGAGGTGAAGCCCTGATGGTGGTTATAAGCCAGCCTGGGCTCAAAGGTTGGGTCAGGAAAGACGACTCCAGGAAAAATAAGTGACCCTCTTAGTGATGGGTCGTCATTATCGCTCTGCTCTCTGACTTCAGGTCTGAGCAAAGCTCACACTGCTCCTCACAAACCAAACCTTTGCACAAAATGATACATTTTCAATTTCTCCATGAACTGGACTGAAAAATTCAGTATCAAAATCAGTTTAGGACTTTTTTTAAGTCAGAATTGACCGTTCAGCGTCCGGCTTGAAGTTCCCAAAACAACCTTATGCCGATCAATAATGGTTATGAAACAACTTAGATGTAAAACCTAAAAGAAATCAAATGTAAATGTCCAAGAAAACATCATCATGAATCAACCCGTCTTAAACGCAGATCCAAGCGACACTACGGATAGAAGGATGGTCCAAAAAGCATCTAACTGAATACATTGACCAATCAGATTACAATAAATAACACACAATTTTAATATGCCCTTGTTAGCATGACTAAAACAGACTTAACTAAAGGTAGCACTGATATTTTACTGAGTAAGCTTATAGTAAACTATAGCTAGAATAACTATACTTTAGTATAGTACTTTAGTTACAGTACTACATTAGACTAGAAAAATATAATGAAATGGTTTCAAATCTACTTTGTAGCGTTCCCTGCTCGGCTGTAGGTTTGTAATTTGGACTTGTTTGATATAAAATGTAAAAACAGATGAATCTTAGTTTATTCAGAGGTCTTTAACACATTACTTTGAAATAAATTTGACTCAAAACTCAACAAATTTGACATTCAGTGTCCCAATGTTTTTTTCTGAACTGGTTTGCATCTGACACATATATAATTGTTTGTTTTGTGTTATTGCTTTGCTTCTTACTAATATATATATATAGTACTTTATTGTATTAATCTACTTGCATATCAGCGGTTTTACAGATTCACCAGTTTTAGTTGACATAAACATTTTTTTTGGCAATTTAATGAAATTTGCAGCAGTTACGTTTTTTATTTTTATTGTCCACAGCTAACCCACCATTTAAGCATTTTTAGAGTACATTATTGTATCTGTTTTCAATTTTACTTTAATTTCTTTGGTTCCTCCTGATTAGAAATGTTTACAGCGCTTTTGGTAAGAAATTTGGAAACTTGTGTTCTGCAGTAAAAATAGAATCTATTTTTTCTCTTCATGCTACATGATTAGAATAGAATAGAATGCCTTTATTGTCACTGTACACATGTACAATTCACATCACACACACATGCAGTGAAATTAAAGCCGCTCACTATTCAGTGCAAACATGCAAGAGAGAAGTAAACTCGCAGAATAATATAATAATAAAATAAAATAATTTCAATAATTAGTTCATTCAAGGTTCATTTCTATATCCCATCGTAACCCTTTGATAGTGACAGACAATGTACATTGTGTGATAGAGTGGATCTCAATTGGCTCCTTATCAGCAGTACAAGATAAGCGTTTGTGCCGTCCACCGTAAGACACTGAGACGGTTTTACTGCGATCGCGTCGTCCAGACGGGGATTTTTTCCTGTCGTTTGACCAGGACTGAGCTGCACAGAAACCAGAGCTGATGGCGGCGTGTTGGCTTTCGCTCACAGCTACCACCGCTAGCAGCATAGTCGGATGATGTAGCTTTACAAAAGATAAGCATCTCCTCTTAGATTGGACCAGGCCGCCTGCTTCTTATGTTAGTGTTAAGAGGTAAAGCCGCAGACAGATAAAAATAAGAGAACAGACAGAAGAAAAAAAAGCCAAGCTACTGTCACGTATGTGTTTTTGATGTATGGCAGCACACGTGAAGCGCAGAACTTCCCACATGCTTGTTTGTATGAGTGGGTCTCCTAAAGATAGAATTAGTCACAATTTCAGAGTAGACGTTTCAAGGTGCAGTGACTCACAAATATCTGGCCGGTTACACGTTCTTAGAAGACGGTATCTGTGAGGCAAACTAAGCAATACTTCGAAATTGCAAGTCATTGTTGAAACCCCAAAATGTGTTTCACGTACCGAACAGGAAAAGACTGAAGGCTGCAGGAAGCAGTGCAGTTTGGAGGCTTTTCACCAGGAATTCCTCCTCGCTGTTGCTGTTGTATGATTTGTGTTTTCTAAAACAGAAAATAGTTCACAAGAACTGCAATAGAAAAGCTGTCTGCTATTTAACTGAGTCACATGACCGACACCTGAATGATGCTTCTTGGTAGGAGCTGGCGGCCTTGGTCGCTGCACAGCGGGCGCCACCAGAGTCCCACAGCGTCCCACAACTTTACACCGCGTCCCACAGCATCACACAGCGTCCCACAGCATCACACAGCGTCCCACAGTGTCCCACAGCATCCCACAGTGTCCCACAGCTTTACACCTCGTCCCACAGCATCCCACAGCGTCCCACAGCTTTACACCTCGTCCCACAGCGTCCCACAGCTTTATACCGCGTCCAACAGCATCCCACAGCGTCCCACAGTGTCCCACAGTGTCCCACAGCGTCACACAGCGTCCCACAACTTTACACCGCATCCCACCGCGTCACACACAGCGTCACACAGCGTCCCACAAGTTTACACCGCGTCCCACAGCATCACACAGTGTCACACAGCGTCCCTTAGTGTCACACAGCGTCCCTTAGTGTCCTACAGCGTCCCTTAGTGTCACACAGCGTCACACAGCGTCCCACAGTGTCACACAGCGTCACACAGCGTCCCACAACTTTACACCGTGTCCCACGGCATCACACAGTGTCATACAGCGTCCCACAGAGTCACACAGCGTCCACACATAGCCCCTTACACATAGCCCCTCTTATGTGTAAGGAGCTCGCCGCTCCACGGCCTGAAGAAGACGCAGACGTCTCCTTTGATAGATGATGATGAGCGCTAGAGCCGAGGTGGATGTGAAAGTATCTGCTGTCAACGGATTGTTCACATCCGTCACGTGAGCTGGTTTGGTTTTATTGACATAGTTAGGATTTAATAAAAACAGTGCAACAGTGAAATAGTGTTTTTTCGACATTTCTAGAATATGGATAGAGTTTTGCGCACGAGTGATAGGAACAGCTAATGAAACTTGTGTTTGATCCACTTTTTCAAATCAGTCTAAATGTTGAACCTCGTTTCCTTAGAAAACTTGAATTACACATATATACATGTGTATGTTTGGGGACAAAACGTACTAAAGCATTAGTCCCAACACCCCTTAAAGGTCGATACAGGCTGTCTGCGGGTGACAAAGTGGGAAAACCTTTACGTTAAGACCGCTTGGTGAACCTGCAGTGAAAATGCGTTTCTACGGCTGGAAGTGACAGGCCGAGGTGAGAAATGAAACAACAGGTGAGAGAAATGAGCAAACGTTACCATCCTACAGCTGTCCTACAGACACTTATCACATGCATTCAGCGACGGCATACGGTCAGTAAGGAGCTGTCACCTTCCTGACTTAGCAACGCTACTCACACAGTGTGATGTAATCCGTGCGTCATAATTGCAACACTGTGCAGTTAGTTGATGTGTTTCAGCTAACATAATGCATTTGTATGTGTAGATGTGCGTTTGTAAACATGTAAATGAGTTGGTGTATTTTTAATCTTAAAATCCACTCACCATCACAGGAAACAGACATGAAAACCTTTTATGGAAGGAGACTTGGGGAACTTTCGGTTGGGGAGATTCCCTCCGAAAGTGAGGACAGCAAAGTTTCAGAAAAACAGAGAGGAAGTGGAGATTCATGAATCAGGTTATGAGCTCAGGGTTCAGTGAGGGATCAGTTGGAACAGTAATTGCTGTACGTGCATGCATACTGGTCCTATAGCAATTAGAGTTCTTTTTTTTTTTTTAGCAGAAAATGCGATTTTCACCTCTGCTTTACACCTGATGGCAGCTGCTTCCTGAAAATTCCACACCCAGGAAAGGCGATGAACCCTGGAGAAACGTATAATAATAATTTGTTGCTCTGATGTTCCATGTTTGTTTGCTACTTCGTGTTTGTTGTACTGTAAAACTAGAATTGCTGACTATCTGAGGCTTTTACTACTCTCCTTTTACTACTCTTCCTAGCTGGGGGAGGGATCCGTTTTCTCCAAATGATATAAGGGTCAAATCATGGAAATGCTTGACTTTATTACGTCTTCTGCTGTAGACCAAACAGACGCCACACTTGCATTAGAAAGAAGCCTCCGGTTTGACTAGGGTCTCTCAGACCCGCCTGTATGTTAGAGGAGCTTTAATACTTGGAGCCGTGAAGGCATCAGCATTGACTGACTCACAGAAAGTGCCGACCTTCGGATGTTCAGTGCTTCGTTTTCTCATTTTTACCAAGCATGAAACACAAATATTTTACCCAGAAGCTGCATTCCTGTGGGTTCAAAGTGAATTTTTCAGTTTATGAGAGTCTTGTTTCAAATTCTAGGGGGAAAAAATGGCATAAAGCACCAAGAAAGGCAGGAGGGACCTTCAACCATCAGCAGACCGCACATGGGGGCGGCCAGGGTTTTCAGATGGAAACGTGTGGGTATGTCGTGAAAAAGAAGCTGTGCTGGGTGAAAACGCCTTGCCAGTCATTTGGATGGAGCTTTGCTGTCTTCCTGTGACAGGCCTGGTAGTTTCCTCACTATTAATGTGGTTGAAACAGGAAGCAGAACGGTGACAGATGCACCTTGGTGCTCCTCTGCAGCAGAGCAAGCTTCATTAGGCGGCTCCGCGCCGTCACCTTGATTTCACACTCTTACGTTCGACAAAAGCGGCTTTGACTGGCGTGTTGAGCTACATGTTGGTGATGACACATTTAAAAAAACCACAATTTAGTAACTTCTGCATTTGAAATTCATCTTTCATAAAAGGCTACTGTACATTTGAATGATTCGTGCTTCCTCTCTTGTTTTATACAGTCTTCTAAGAATTTATTCCACTAGAAATGCAATCACTTCTGAATTTTTGGGGAAAACCTTTTTGTTTAAGATTAAAAACAGCTATATATATATATATATATATATATATATATATATAAAGAGTCTTTATCTCTTAAATTTGCTTCTCAGTGTGAATTCTATTTGCTTTATTTTATTGTTTTGTAATTTAGCTTTAAAAAATTCTACAATTCAGACTCTAGATCTTAACAATAAAACAATAAAAAATATTTAACAATCGTTTTTGTTATGCAGGTATCATTTCATTCATTATTTTCAGCAGCTTTATTTTGTATTTTTAGCATTTATTTGGCCACGTTTTTATTAGTCATTGTTTAGTATTTTTGACAATTGTTCAGGTATATTTAGCGTTTTTTTTTTAAAGGAATGTAGCAGCAAACATTTGATTTCTTTGATATAATTGTTCATTTTTGCTTTTCAACACTAATTTAGCCTTTCAATGTCCAGTCAGGACTTTGCCTGGTCTGAAAAATGTTACCCAGAGTTCTGTTTTTTTGTTATTTTCTTTTTTATATATTTTCACGTAGACTTGTTAGCTTTTGACACTTTCTCTTCTCATGAAGGATTTGGCTTCACCTGATTCAGGATCGTCATGTTTTCATTAGAAACATAAAATGGTTTGATCCGAATCGGGTCGTTTTTTTAAGTCACACAGAACGAGACAGTTGAAGGCCCCCTTCCTTTGAATGAATGAAAAGTTTCTTGATGTCAAATTAATGTTAGCATGTCGGTTCTAAACGGGTTTTGGAAGTTCCATCACCTCCTCCTTTGTTAAACAAACCAGGTTCACTTTTTGAATAAATCTGGACGGGTTCTGGATTTGCTCGCATGCGGCTGCTTGGTGAAGCCACCCACGACCGTGGAGGGGGTGGGCCCCCACCGCCTCCGCCGCCTCTCCGCCCCTTTACCCGCCTCTCCCAGAGGACCGGCAGCGGTGATGGTGATTATGTCACCACTTAGTGAACTAACTGACACTGATGGGTTTGAAATGCACTCTGCGTCCCAGTGGGCCTGGGACCTCCCCCGCCCCCCCACATCCATGGGTCTGTCGGGGCCCTCTGCGCTCGGTGTTTGGTTACTCCAGAGTGACGGCAAGGCCAAGTTCAACGGTGCAGCCGGCAGCTCTCTGAAGTGTGAAGGGTGATGGCGGTGGGTGGGGCCACAGCCTCCTCTCTGGACCCCTTTTGGTGCCACCCTCACCCCCCCTTTTTACCCCTAAAGACCCTTTAAGTTCTGACCACTTTGTCTGAGACAAACATTTTCATATATGCAGGATTAACTTAAAAATAATTCCCGTGATGATTTCAGTTGAAGCTCCTAACATTCTTCCATTTCTTCAAAGCCTCAAATATTAAAATAATTAAACGACATTTGTGCTAAAACTTCCGATTATTTCTAGAGGTTGTTTGTGTTAGTAGGACGTTCTGTTACCGTGTTCTGATCCAGCAGAAAGGAACTCAGGAGCCTCTTCTGGTTTCACAAAATTATGCTTTTAAAAGGAAACATTTCCCTTAACTTTCTTAAGTTGTATGCTAAGTATTTTTAGAAGGGATGCCACAAAGTGAACCGAATGTTCCACCTCTGAACTGCATTGTGGGGAAAGTGAATTATTTTATTTATCTCGTTCATTAGGCTAAATGGACGACTAATTAGAGAATTTGGCTTCCTTAAACAGACACTTTCCATTAAAAAATGGTGTTTTTGTATGTAGAAAATTACGCTTAAAATTGCATTTCTGAGTATTTCCTTGACATCATTACGCAGACCAAAAGCCTTTAGCGGTGACGTAGAAGCTACAGCTGATGGGCCACAGTCGCCATGCTCCGCCCCTTTCTGACGCATCCACTTCCAAACCGATCCATGCTGGTCTTTGTCCTCGTCTGAGCTGGAATCTGGATCTAAACCAGATTGATGCCAGCTTTGGGGGTGAGGGGCTGAGAGCTGGCACGAAAGGGTAAACGAATGGATGATGGGAAGTCAGGGCAGGCTCTGCACCAACAAGCCCATCCACAACCCAGAGTTGAATGTCTGATGAACTCCTGCCGCTCTGCAGAAACTATGTCCTAAAAAAGCGACACAGGCTTTCAGATTTTGGCTAAAAACAGCAACTTCACACTCAAAAGACCACTGGGAACGCTTTTGTGGGACATTAAAGATTGTCCAGCATCTAGTTTTGTTGCTCCTCCTTATAACTCCAGATGTTCTTCTTGTTTGCTAAATACTACTTAAGGCAATTGTTGATCATCAGTAATGAACTCAGAAAACGAGTCCAGAAACGTTAACTGATTACAGGCCTTGTTCTGGTCTCCATTGTCTTCATCGGGGGTTTCACGCTAAAACCAAATCATCCACACTGAGCTTGATGACCACCACGTTGGGATGAAAGGAAATTCTTTGGCACCAATCGTCAAATCCAAGGATCCTGTCTTCAAACTTCGTTGCTCCTTTCTGGTGTCTTCTCAGCAGACGTTACACCTCAGGATTGATTTTGTCTGACTAAAACCTGAACTGCACGGGGTTGCAGATCTTCCCGCTCTCTAAGTTTTACTTGCGGACTTTCGTTGGAGGCGCTCTTGAGCTTGAACCACCACAGTCCTACTCATCACAGGAACACAGTCACTCACCGACTCTGCTTTTCACTCATCTACTGTAGTTCAACCACCTGTGTTTTGCCGCATATACCAACCAGAAGTGTAACAATAAAGGAGAGCAGAACACGCCGATGACATGATGGCGTCTGCAGGTGACGGCGGTCTCACCTTGGACCTTGCTCACAGGTTTCTGAATCCAGAATTCACTTCAGGTGAAGTGACGGATGACGTTTTAATGCAGTAAACACCCTAACTCCCCCGCAGGAAGTTATTTAAGAAAGAAAGAAAAATCAACAGTTTTTACAAACGACTGCACTTTGCATATGAGCTTGAAGGACTTAAAAAAAAAAATCAACTATTTCCAACCAAATGTTGTGGCGTCGACCACAATTTTGTTATTGTGAGAAACAGAAACTGCTTTTTTTCCAGAACTCTTACGGATGTGTGAACAAAAAGTGGGTGACTCTCTTGGTTTCACTCATTAAATGTTTTTGATGCATGAAGTTCAGAAAGTCGCTGCAGCCCCCAAACGGTGGCCAAACGCAGCGTTTCGTGTTATTGTCAATTCCCTTTAACCATTAGGAAACGTTGACAGGCCAATTATGAAGCCAGCCTGGCCGTCCACCCCCCACCCCCTTCCCTTCTCATCATGGGGGAGACATATGTGTTTAGTCTATTAAAAGAGACAGCCGGCATGCTTTGGGGAGGTGACCCCGGGGCTGCATGACAGCTTCAGTTACACTAACACATGAGCTCTCCCTCAATCCCCCATCAGCCCCTGAAAACACAGTCAAACCTACTAAACAGTGAACTGATCTGTGGTCCCTCACCTCCACCACCTCTAACCTTGAACCCCTAACCTCCCATCTCGGCTGGCTTGGAAAGGGATCACCAGTAAGTGTGTTTTTAAAAGGGGAGCAGAGAAAACGAAACATAAAATCCAAACGAGGTTGGTAGGTGTCGTAGAGTTCTCGCTTTTGGCTCCTGTTTTCGTCTCGTTTTGGATTTGATTAAGTTCAGGAAATGATTGAATAACTCCGTCCACCTGTCCGTAGGTGCTAAACTCTTCAGAGTCTGCGGTCAAACGGAGGCTGATGCTTCCTGCTGATGTGCTGAACTTGAAGCACCTTATTCTAACCTAGAACCTCAGGATCAAGGAGAACCAGCACTGAATCTGCAATGGTCTGTCAAATTAAAAAAGAAAAACGAAGCAATGTTTAGTCAAAATTATCTAACGTTTCATCAAGTGCGCCATCTTGTGTTTGACATGGAAATCACTGCAAATTAGTATTTTTACTGCCCACCAACTGCTACTACAGGATCCTAATCCAGACAGTTAATAATCCTTTAATGCTACAGAAAATGTCTGAACTACTGTAACTCTTCAAGCGTTTATACTATTAACGTAAATTTGAAGCGGAGAAATGAAGCTTTGAGTTGACATGCAACACTTTATGGTAGTAAACTTTACTGTAGTAGCAGAGTGATGCATATCAGGGTAAGGCTGCTTTTACTCAGCGTCAGTCAGTTATTTACGTAAGCACTTCACTTTCAGACCCGGCTAAATCCCTTTTCTTGGGGTTGCTGGAGCCTATCCCAGCCACTGTTGATCAAAAGCGGCATACACCCTGAACTGGTCCTGATGATTATCCAACTTTTTAAATCGCTTTTACTACTGGAAAAAGACCAGATCATTGTTCAAATAAAAAAAAAAAAGCTCACTTCCTCAGCGGCCAACAAAATGGTGCCTTAAAAGTTGAAGCCTGCAGCATCGTTGTGTTTTTGTGTTTGGACAAAAGATTGCAATGTACCAACAAAATATGGTTTCTGGTATCTCAGATTAGGACACATCTGAGCTCCGTCCACCAACACTGTATACTGTATCAAAATGATCCTCTGTGGAGGTCTTAACGGCTTTGTTTACTCTGACCTTTTCCTTACAATTACCAAGAATTTAAAGAAATTTGGGGAACCAATGGAAACCCAATTGATATTTACTGTCTGGGCGTCAGCATTTTTGTCTTTCAAGCCATTTTGTCTTGTATACTATGGACTTGGAGATGGAGATGTCTGGATGTGTTGGTTCTACGTCAAACCGTGGGAGTAGGATCTAGATCATGTTGGATCCAACAGAACTGGGGATCTGCTTCTCTTTGGAGCTATTTAGTTTCATTGAAAGTGTGGGTGTGAACTACTGGTTTGACCTTGGATCAGAGGTATTTTGCTGAAGTTCAGGTTAGAAAATACAAAGTTTGACCTGTTTTTCTGTAAAGAGTTTTTACCAACTACACAGTATCTTTCTACAGAGTATTTATACAGATATATCCTGTATAAAGTTATACTCTTATTCTTCAAATACTTATTTTCTTAAACACCAGTAACTAAATTACTAATACTTTGACTAACACTCAACAGTTTTTTTTCCGTTTTACAAACTTTGTTCCTCTTAATTCACTCACCCCTGCTGTGGTGTACTTTGATGGCATTATGGGACTTCCCCCAAAAGGGGGAAGTGTTGCTTTTGTGGCTTCAGGTGAAGTAGTAATGGCATAAACAAGCTGCCCCCTGTGGAGAAATGAAGTTTCATTATTAATATTTGAATGCGTTCTGGCACGCAGCAGCGGGTCTACCTTGAATGCAGCACAAAGAGGGTTCCTGTGAAATTCTGGGGCCAAACTTGACAGAGATTTGGTTTTGTGACCTTATGCAGAGGTCTATGCTGGAATCCCTCCAGTGGGTCTGAACTCAAACAAATGTGTAAAAACTAAACCCACCCACAGACATAAGAAAGTCTGTGCTTTCAGGGAAGGAACCACTGAGGTTCCTTTTTGTCAATCCATCACTCAACGACGAATGGATCCTGTTCTGTGCGAATGATATTAAGATTCCCCTAGAGGTTAAAACATGTGGTATGTAAGCCGCATGTGAGAGAAATCAAACTTTATTTTTACAGCTTTGATATCCTAACTGTGTTTTTGTACTTTAGTCGCATCCAGGCTGGCAAACCTGGCATGTTAAAGACGCAAACACGGAGCGAACCGCTGCTGATTTTATGACAAAGCAAACATGCAGACAAATAAACAGCAAAATCAACCCGTGACGTTTAGGCTCCGCCCCTTCAGTTTGATCAAATTCCTCCGTTTTGCCTCTTCTTTTTTTGGGGCGATTTTTGTGACATTTCTGGACAAGACATTTCACACGTCGAGGCAGATCAAAGGCGCTTTACCACGAAGCCACCGGTCGTTACAAACATCTGGCTGCGGTTGTTGCTGACAAAAATGGCGTAAGTAGTTAAATGTTGGAGTGGGCGATGACCTCCTTACACATTTTACAAGCGTTGTATTTTCTGGAGATTTACCATCCACTGCATCTGAGAACCGAGCAGAGTGAGGGCGACATTTCCCGCAGTGTCTAACAGAAGGACGTCTATTCAGCCGCCACGTTGAAGCCAGATGTCGGTCTGTGGCAACCACTCTCACCAATGGCGAGTGATCTTGTTGGAAGGCCACAGCCCCGTCACTTGAAAGGACGTGGGGGCCAGCCGGTCTTCACCTACTTCTATTGAGGCATCTGGTTGGTCAGTTTATAACTCGAACTACAGAAAAAAATTAGGATTATCAAGAAGATATAAAAACAAAAAGGTATCAGAGAAAGAATGGTTCTTCTGATCATTTGAATCACAGAGTAACACAGCTGTTTATTTCTCTGTAGAAGTCTGTGGGATTTCGGCTTCTTGGAGCCAGCAGGTACTTCCTGTTTGGGGTCACTTAGGCCGCCTTTACACTGCATGGTTCAAGTAGCCCAATTCCTATCTTTTCCTCTCATGTGGCACAGATCGGATATGATCGGTGAATGTGTAAGGATTCCGTTTTTCTCAGATCGGATACAGGCCTCTCTCATATGTGGAAATAAATCGGAAACGAATCGGATACGTGCATTTGCGTGTGCCATGTAAGCAGACAAATCGGATATTCCCCAGTAAATGCGAGTCGTACGTCAGTGATGCCAACTCAGGACACCACCTACTGAGATCACATGACTTATTAAGGTGCTTTTCTTGCAGTGTAAATGCGGCCTTAGTGCAGATGTCAGAAACAGTCAATAAGTTTTACCGTTTTGGATGTGATGACTACCCCAAAAACGGAATCAGTCTGAGGAGTAAAGTGTTCTGTTACGTCTTCAGGCTCATAAATGTAAAACGGAGCCAAAGCTGTTCAATGCATGTGCTGTTTAATCCCTCTATCACATACAAATGAACCCCAACGAGCCCTCCGGGGGCAAACGAGGGTTCCTTATCATACCAAAGGACACCTCCACATGTGAAATGGGAATGTTTTATTCTTTGCCGACATTTTAGGTAAATAACTCAAGAGAAAATACATTTCCTCCTTCTCAGTGATCCAATGGTAGCCCATTGGTTGACAACAAATTACCACTTTAAGCCTGGAAGGTTAAACCCACTGAAGTTCCCTCCAAGTCTGTGCCAGAAGGGACAAACTGCATGATGGAAAGAAGGAAAAAAACGACAACAATGACAAAAACAGGCTTTACTTCTTCACCTCGCAGCGACATTTCTTGGGTATTTAAGCGCGAAAGGGGCTTAGTCTCTCCGTAAGGCTGAGGTCTGGGTTTTGACTGTGAGAGAAGAGACCAATTAGGCCATTAATGTGAGTGCTGACGGGCGGATTACTCCCCCGGCGCTGCGGCCCCTCCAAAAACAGTCAGTAATAACAATAAAGCCAGTAATAACCAGGCTGTCAAAGAGACAGCTGCAGCCAGACGGGGAGTTTGTCGGAGTCTCCGATGTGACTGTAAGTCGTCTCGGACTAATGTCCTTCACAGCTGGCTTCACATGTTTGAAGCTGCCAGAGCGGCTTTTGTGCGTTTCCTGGGCCCTTTGTTTGAACTCTGGACTCTGGGACTATTGTTTAGTCGTGCAGGAAGTTTAGCATTTTTAATCAGCACGCAGTGCCTTGAAGTTGGAAGGTAAACAGATTCCACATGCAACACACCTCCAGCGTGTTCTCACGCACACATCCCATGACGAACCCCGCGTGCACTTGCTGTCTTTAAAGTCCCACTCCAACTCTTTTCTATTTTTAAAGCATTTCCCATGATCCTTTAGCTATGACAACGCCGTTTTTAGCTACAATCAAAAATGCTGTGTCGTTTATTAAGAAATAGTTTCTGCAGAGACGCAGGAGCTCATTACACATTCGCATTTGTGGGCGGGACTGTTGGCGTGGAAGTTAATCTTGCTAATTTCCTAGAAGGTCTTTGTTTACACTTTCTCCGGCTAGCGACAAGCACCTCACAAGCCTAAGCTAGCGTTAGCGTAACGGTAAGGAATATCGGAGGTATCCAGTCTAGGGCCAGATTCAGGTTCAGATGACCAAATGAAGACCTTCATGGATCTATTTGTCTAAAAGTGGAGGATTTAGAACAGAAGCAGAAAATAAAAAACTTAAGGCCGCCCACGGCAAGTCCAAGCTTTTTCAAGCATCCTGTTTTCATCTGCTCCTCATCCGATGCGATCTAAATAAAGAAATACTCAGGAAGGAAGTTTTTACCTTAAAGCCTTTTATACATGTCCTTCATCATGAGAAAAATGCTACAAGAACATGTTAAAAACACCATAAAAATCCCACTTCGATCATCCTTTGATCTATTTTCAAAGTGTTCCCAGTGGTCTTTTAATCTATCGTTTTCTAGGACATAGTTTCTGCAGAGCGGCAGGAGCTCAATAGAAATTCACCTCTAAATTGTGGTGTGGAGCAACCCCACTCCCCCTTCCTGTCACCCATCTGTTTCGTTGCTTTATCCGCTCACACCCCAAACCTAACATTAACATCAGAGCCATCCATCCGTCCAGTTTGGATCCAGATTCGACGTTCATGGATCTGTTAGTCTGACAGTCGATGCATCAGAATGGAGCTTGTTTTCTATCTTTTTTGATTTGAATAAAGAAAAAACTCACAAAGTCATCTTAATTTTCTTTATACATGTCCTCCATCATGAGAAAAATGCTGCAAGATCATGTCAAAGTCACCATTTTCATCACAGTGCGACTTTTTTTTGTGTTCTTTCTCTGCCGTTTGTCCTGGGCCCACAGGGCTCAGATGAAACATCTTCATCAGCTTTGTCTTCACCCCTCATCACTTCCCCTTCAATCTCAGTTTAGTCTGGATGCTCCGCCTTGTACAGCCTTTTGAAACCAGGACTCTTTTTTTTTTTTTTCTTTTTCTTCACTGGTTTCCAGTAATTTGGTGTATTCATATCTAACTTTCTGCTTTACCTCTCTCTAAAACAACCCTGTTTTGGTCTGAGTGGGTCTTTGAACCCATCGCTGGACTGCATCCTCGCTGTCTTCCAGCAGTTCCAGGTTTACAGTTACATGGCAGAGGTCAGGAGTGTGAACCTCCAACAATCATGCAGGTGCACCATTGAGCTCCTTTCAGCGGCAGCAGGAGGACACCCACCTGCGTTCTCAATTAAGAGGACAGATCAACAAACACGCTCTCACAAATGAAGGCACTCACATGCACCCGCGGTCATGACCACTCCCTGGACCCCGTGTAGTTGAAGGATTCTCTTACTGAGCAGCGAATAGCAGCGAGGAACTCGAGCAGCCCTGCCATCCGGCGGACAAAAGGACGGATGGCCCTGGGGCTCGGGATAAGGAAGCTCCATGTTTGGCCCGTGGACCTGGAGGCCCTTGAGGAGCCCCCTTAAAGCAGGTGTTTCAACAGGAGAGACTTTGTGAAGAAGCTGCAGCAGGAGAACAGAGGTTTCGTTTATAAACTCCTCAAAACACCACTACAAGCTGGAAACAGTTGATGACATCATTCATCTGCCGTCTTGATGGTTTTTTTTTTGGGGGGTCTTGGTTCCACCTTTCTATTGGGTGATGATTTAGAGTAGCTTCACAGGTGTTGGAGGCGGCCCTCGGTCCGTTCCCACACGGCGGTGAAAAGCCTTTTGGTTCATCCACACTGTCATGTCGCGGTAACACGAGAGCGTGAGGCACAAAGCTGGATTCTTCATGTGCTAATGAGTGAGGAGAACAACTCCTGAAGCACCTGCGGGTCCCTGAAGCCGCTCAGGCGGCGCTGGGACTGGCTCCAGAACGAGGAGGTGCACCGAAAAATGAAAGTGGACCTGCAGCTGGTGTTGACCTAACTTAGTGCTCAGAAAGACCGACAGAAAAGTGGAGAGCAGACTCTCATATCTGCAGGATATGAGAAATAAATCACACTTAACTTGATTTTTTTATTAAAAACCCGACGTCTCTCTTTGGTTTCAGGAAACCGTAGATCCTGATCTCCGTCAGCGTCTGCGGTCACGTCTGCACCAGCTTGGACCAACGCCCGGGTCAGAGGTCGATCGGTCGTTTGAACTCATCTCTGCTTTGTTGGAGCTCTTCTTAAAACATTCACATTCTTGATAAATAACTCCGAGCAACAAAAAAGCCAGACACTTCTGTTACAAACCGTCCTTATGACGTGTAAAACGGGCACAAAACCTGCTGTTCATCGTTCTCTGCTGCGGTGCTCTGGTCGGACGCTCTACGCCCGTACCACCACCTGGCTCGGTTAGCGTGTCACATCCTGACTAATCGTATTATGCTAATCGCTCCCAGATCAGCGGCCCTGACCCCCGCGTGGCCCCGTGACCCGGCCAGGGAACCCTCACACGGCATCAGAACCAAAACCCCACCCTTACTGTCGAGTGGGGGGGGGGGGGGGGGGTAGAACCACAAACTGTCATGGCAGCCGAAGCCAAAATGATTAGAAAACGTCAAACAAACGTTGATCATTGTTTTAGTGTTTCTCTCTTTTCATCGTCTTTAACATTTAGCAGTTTTTCAGGATCTCAGGTTCTCTTTAGCCTCAGGCTGTTGTTTTTCTAATCAACGGGTAAAACTTTGAACCTTTTGGGTAAAAGTGTGTCACTGCTAACTGATTTCTCTGCAGTAAAACACAAACACTTGGAGAACCCACAGGGGCATTTACTTGTTTTTTTTTTTACATTTACTGTCTTATTTTAAAGTTAATTTGATTTTTTTTGTTTTACTTTTTTTTGGCTCTGGTAATTTCTACACCAAAAGTGTCTAAAGTGGACGGCAGTTTAGCTCAGGCGCTAGAGCAGGTCATCCAACAACCAAATTCAAATTAATTTTATTTATAGCTCAAGGTGCTGTACATAAAAACAAAATCAAATGCAATAAAGTACGATAAGATACATTAAATTAGCCCCACACAATAAAATACACAAAGACAAACACCAGTGAAAAATAAATAAATAAATAAATAAAATAAAGAGTAACCAGAAGGCGCCGTCTGCCCTGTCCTCCTATTGGCAGGGGTGTCACTATAAAACCCAAACACCCCAGCCGAGGGTGAGAAAACACCCGTAAACAGTCTAATGAAATAAATGTGTTAAAATGTCAAAAAAAGTATACAAGTAAAATTCTAGATTAAACTGATATGTATATGATAAAAGGTCATAAAATGCAAGAATAAAAAATTCTAGATTAAGCAAATAAAATGATAAAATGATGTAATAAAACATCTAAATAAAAGCTAATTTAAAAAGGTGTGTCTTTAATTTCTTTTTAAAAACCTCCACAGTGGATGAGGCCCTCACATCCTCAGGTAGACCATTCCACAGACGAGGCCCGTAGTATCTAAACGAGGGTTGGTGGATCGATCCCCGCTCTCCCCAGCCAGCTGTCGCCCCCCCGAGCGTGGCCAGTCTGCAGCTCACCGCCCCCCCCCCAGGGGCTGGGCCAAAATGCAGAGAAGAATTTCTCCCATTGTGGGATAAATAAAGTAAATTATTTATTTATTTAAATGAATAAACGCCCCAAAAAAAGTCAAATTTTCTTTATAAGCCCCACAGAAAATAGTTCTTGGGTTTTTCAGTGTTAGAAAAGTCACAAATAACATTAAATAACCTGTGTTTCAAAAGTAATCCTTAATAGTAACTGATTATTTTAGTAATGCAGCAGTTTTAAGAAATACTGAACTTTTGTTTCCTTTTATGGATGTTTAGTAACAGTTGGAAAACAGGAGTTTATACCCAATTTGAATTATTTTGTCAAAGTAAAATTGATAAACAGAAAAAGGAAGAATCTATTTTGTCTTTTGGGGAAGAAAATAGGAAAAATTACTTGAATTGAAAGACTGGAGATGATAATTAAAACTCTTAAACTTCTGCTGCTCTACTACTTTAACCACCACCATTCAAAAGAAGAAGAAGAACAGAGGAAAAGGGCAAAGAAATGTCATTTAATTTGCTCTCATTTCTTTAAACCATTTTCTGCATGCCGTTTTTTTCCAGAAACCTCTTAAATGAAAATGGAATGAAATAAAATAAAATAAAAAAAATAAAGGCATCTTGCAGTAAAAACACCAAGAACATGTTCATTTTGTTGCAGCTTTAGAATTTCTATTTAGCCCTGATGTGTCTAAAGTAATGTAACATAAACTATTTACAGATAATCATCAAACTAAAAGTCAGATTATCTCTGGTCCTTTTTGCCGAGAGAAAATAAGCAGAATTGTCAAAGTTACTCAAACATGTTACAGGGTTTTTTTCAAAATAAAATAAAATTGTAAGGCAAAGAATTAATTTTATGTTACAGTAATTTTTTAAAGCAGAGTAGAGTTGGGAAGCAGCTTTTCACAATAAAAGCATCAGAGCAACAGTCAGACGTGGTGGTGGTAGTGTGATGGTGCGGGGCTGGTACCCAGGAAATCTGAGGAATTTCACACAGCAGCACTTGGATTCTGCGGCAGAACAGTCAGCAGCAAATGAAGGTTCTGAAGGGTTCTACTCACATTCTGAATCCGATCCAGATTGTTTTTATTGACCCTAAACCTACAAAATCCTTTGACGTGTCACAAAAACCAAGTCTAGACTTCTACTCGCTCATCAGTTCCAAACAGTATTTTCTATTTGATCACATTTTCTTTGAGTAAAATGCGTGAAAACTTGTGTGAAAACGTAAGCACAACAACAATGACAGCAGGATCGTTTCAGTGTATTTTGCTATTGCAGTTTGCTTTCCAAAATAAAATCACACAAACATTTCCTTTTGAGATAAAGCGTTCTGATGAGACCAAACCAAAGCGAACTAAGCAGCTAAGAGCACTGTGCAGACCCCCCTTCCCCTCTTTTTCCTCTGTTACAGAGGATTGGTGTGTGTGTGTGTGGGGGGGGGGGGGTCAGGCGGAGGTTACTAAAATACAGTGGGCTTAGCCTCGCCATACTGTCCATTAACTATCAAAACAGGTGTTTGAGCCCCAAGCAGGAAAAGTGCGTCCCGTTTTTTTTTTTGTGTCTGGTTCAACTTTTGGTAGATTTTTGGAAAATGAAAAGTTGAACCAGACACGCTAACTCCAAGAGCAACTTCATTTTCACAACTTCAGATGAGCCGTCTTTGATTTAAAGGTAACCAGTGCACGGAAGATGCCTTTGGAGAAGATTCATTATGTTTTTCAATTATTATTTCTTTCCAGCAGATTCTACCTGTTTTCCCAATTTTATAGTATTTACAAGCTAATTAAGCTACATTTTTAAATAGACAGCATTTTTCACATAACTCTTCCAAATAATGAAGATGATTTCAATATAACATTTAAGTCAAATTGATTTATCAGAGTTTGTCAAAAACTCTCCTTTTGTCATTTGGACGGTGTGAAAACACAAATACGGGCAGCATGTGGTGTTTGTTTCCCGCCTGGTCTCACAGTCAAATACTTAGAAATCAACAGGTTAGACAGCATGGAAACCTGAGCAAAAGTTCTAATGTAACATCTGCTGCTTCGAGCTTTTTCCTGCTGACCTGCATTTTGTTTTTCACTCGGCTGTAAGTTTTGGGAAACTGTGTAGCTCCTCCCTCCTCTGACCTCACGCCCCTCCTGAACCCAACCAGTTAGCAGTTTCTGTTCTTGAAGCGTCTGGAAGAAAAGCAGGAACCAAAATGTTTCTCCAAAACAGCTTTCTCAACAATCTCCTGTTAGAAAAGCAAAGAAAGCTCCTCAAAGCTCTCAGCTTAAGGTTCAGTCAGCATTGTCTTCACGGGTGGAGACAGGCTGTCTGCGGGTGAAGATATACAAAATATCAAGGTTGTAGACCGTTTAGTTGCCCTATAGAGCAAATATGTTGGTGCACATTTATTTCTTTAATCATGCTGTGGGTGACCCTTTGAATGCAACAATTGCATGAGGTTTCGTAAGGGGCCAGTTCTCGCACCCTACCACTGACTAGAATGTGGCGTCAGGTCACTGTACAACAGGATCACCGTAGGTCATGGGTATTTGCAACGTACACTAGCCTTACTAATACTTGATGATGCACTTATCTCTCAATGGTACGTTCCATTTTCTGACGTTCCTTGAGGTGGCCGTACGACTCTCAAAGGAACTGCAAGACAACATGTGCTCCCCTTAGCCCTGTGACATAAGAGCTTTAGTGCCAGTGTTGACATTTTTTCAACTACCGTAACCATTAAGGGGATCAATGTAGATCAGCTGAATCTGTTGCGCGGAAACGCGGTTTCACGTTGTTATGGAAAGCTGCTTTTCTCAGAATCACATGATTCACGTTGATCGCATAAATGGTTTAGTGGAGTTGCGGTCGGCCAAAGGACGCGTGTTATTTAGGTTTCACATCTCGACAGCATCTCCGTTGTTAAAGAGTCCAGAAGCAGCCGCTCCTCTCTATGACCGTCCGCGGTCATGGACCACCCAAAAACCTGGAGTACCCGTACAGGTCATGTGACTGAGGCTGTACACTGAGGCCAAAGTACGACTCCTCTATGCGGTTTGTTTTCTGAATACAGGAAAAGTGTATCACAGTTTTCATATTAGTGTCAGGATTTCATAATGTCTGGATTTGCAGAGTCAAAGATTTTTCTTTGATGTTTCGGGGGAAACTAGAACGTGTGCACCTGGAAAGAAAGAAATGTCAAATTTTACAAGAAATATTCACATCAGTTTGTATATAAATGTGCAAAGTTCAAAGGTCTATAGATATCAAATTTTAGAGCGACATTCCCTAATTTGTTTTCAGAAAAGGACATTTTCTCTTAGTAGGATGAACAGCAGGTCTTTCATTTAACTGCGGTCCTACTTTTCAGCAGAGCTCCAGTGGAACTCTTAAATGTCAAATATGGGTGCCCTCCAAAAGCCCCGCCCCTTTGTGCAGACAGACATGCCGTGCTCCTACGCCGCCCCACTTCCGATCTCTTGAATGTTTTTCAGCCATAATGAATCTGGCCCTGACTTTCCAAAGCAAACAATGCTGTGGGGACTGAGTCCTCCAAAAACACTTTGTCAGTTCCAATCAGGCCTGAAGTATGACTCAATTGTCTGTGCCTCCCTATGCTATGAGTTACCCCCCCCCCCCCAGCGCCACCTCTACTTCCTCCCTTCAGCTCCCCCCTCCTCCATTTGCCTGCCTTTTATTCTCTGACAGCTCCTACAGGAGCTACGTCTTTGCAAATATGATTATTGATTTATTCATTTTTCACAGGATGGGGTTTATTTCAGAACCGCTCATTATTGAGCTGCTGTAGATGGGAACGTTGTCAACTACTGAAAACTAGATTTTCACTCTGACCATTTGAAGGCCACGTTCTGCAGTCGTTTCTCCTTTTAAACCCCAGTCCGGTTGAAGTCTAAAGCACTTTGAATTATATACACGTAAAATTGAAAGCATTTCTATAAAAGGTTTGATTCTTCTGACAGATGTTTCATTGACTTTTTCAAATTAAACACGATCTCCTCCTAGATGGACAGTACAATGGTCCAAAACCAGAGTTTCTATAACTCCAAAATAAGATTGTTTTAAGATCAAAGCTGAGGCCTTTTGTGTTGGACATCTTTTACTGTTTCAATAGGAGGTTATGCATCTTCTGACACACAAGGTGTACAGTATATTTGTATAAAGCCCTTTTGGGTTTGAGGCTAAACTTTATTTATATTAATTGAGTTCTTATACATTTTTTGTTGGGCTGGACGGAAGAAGTACAATTAGTTGATTTCATTTTGATTTGAAATGGTTTATTTCAAGCAATCAAATAGAAATAATATACACAAACAATACAATCATCAGTTATACATTCATACAATAACTAATCAAACTTATGATAATTAGACATATTAATACATATTGCTTGAAAGGGAGTGGAAGGAAGCGAACTTATATAATCCCACCCCGTTATACCGTAACGGTTCGGTTCGGAGCCGGTTTAGCTCGTGCTGGTTTGCGGCGCCTTCCGTCCGTGAAACCATGGTTTGAATCCGGGCTGCTCCCTGTTCCCTTCTCTACTTCTGTGCCGGTCAGAGAAGGTTGTGTCAGGAAGGGCATCCGGCGTAAAACATTGCCAAGTTTACCATGCGACTCATTCGCTGTGGTGACCCCGGATGGGAAAAAGCCGAAAGAGAAAGAAGATCATTATCCGGTTCCTAGCTTTTATCAGACAGGATTAAGAATCTTGACGTATCAAATAGTTTGGATGGTATCATCACTTCCTTGCCTACTCGAGCATCATCTAGCTAACCGCCTAGTGAGGTGACCGGAGTGGACCTATGTGATCCTTTGTGTCCTGTATCAGTTTCTGAAAACATAAAACCACATAGCAACTATACCAAACTACAGACCAGGAACTGAGACTCAAATGACCAAAATCCCCACCTTCATCTTGGCCCTAGGCTTCAACCACTACACTGAAAAGAGCTGCCACTAAAGGACCTTCCTTAAGTCAAGACAATTGTGACTGAAATGACTATACCTCATCGAAAAGAAAAGAAAACAATAAACCATTTAAAAATTACCATCTTTGTAAAAGGAATCATCAAAATGATCACAGGAAAAAGCCCAAACTAAATGTTGTCTGGATGTTGGAGATTATTTTGTCTCAATACAGTTTTGTGTTGTTGGTTGAACCATCTTCTAGAATAATACAAAAAAAAAAAAGAAAACATTTTGAAACAAATTTGTCATTATGTCACATAGTACAAATTGTTGCAGCTCCAACTATTTTAGAGTTTAGCATAGTTCCTGTTCAAATCTACTCGTCCAAATTTTACATTTTCTTTTATATAGACATTTAAAAAAGCTACAGATTGAGATTTTGCCTACGTGTATCAAATGTTGTCGTTGTTCTATTTTGATTTAAGCTAAAATTGTTTTTCTTTTGCAAAGTCTGAAAGGCTTCCTCTTTGACTGCTGATCCGTTGTGATGTTTTACTGGGCACTTCAGGGTTTAATGCTTTACTAGAACTATAGGGATTGGCAAAACCAATCTGAAAACAAACCATTAAAAAAGTAGAAATGTGCTTCTATGATTTGTATACTTTTACTATCCCTCGGAGCGATCTGCGTGAAGCCCTTCACCTTTGGCTGTTGGAGCAAAACTCTTGTAAAATTCAGTTGCCTTGAACCCTTCTACCTTTGTAGTCATGGTTGAATGAGTTGACCCCTTCTATTTATTATTTGTTGAGTTTTCTTTCTACTGCATTGGCCCACGGCCATGTTAATCTCAGCTGCCACCTCCGTCTTAATTCCAAGGCCTCCATCCCTTACAGAGACTGAAGGAAGCCATCAGGAGTGATGCCTGCTTGGCCACAGAGTGAGCATGTTCCCTTCACGCCTGATTAACTCTGTTGAGCACTGGGGATAGACCACCTCAAAGAGAAAACTGCCCCGACTTCAAAGTCTCCCCACTGAGAAAAAGCGCCTGTCCTCGCGTGTGCACACACACACACACACACACACACACACACACGCGGCCATGACCTAATATAGCACGGCCATAGCCACCCGTGTAAATACACACGCACCTCCACGCGGAAATCTGCAGTGCTTTAGGGGGGTTGACTGGCTTTATTGGGGAGTGATTGACTGGTGGTGAAGGAGTGCAAATCTCCTTTTTTCAAGTATCAGCTGTCGACACTTCGCTTTCTGATCCAACAGGCTGTTTGCATGAAAAGATTTGACTGTGGTTTCAGACGCCTGCGGTTTCAACGGAAATAAAAACACGTATTTCTGATTACAGGAGGTTTGACTAGAGATTAAAAACAAAGTTCCATTAAATCAGATAATAAATAGTGGTAGATAGTGAACTGAACGGTCCTTGATGCTAAATAAATTATTAGTTTTAAAGCATTTACTCGGCAGCTAAAATATTAACCAACCGAGATAAGAAAATGTATTTTTGACCACGATCTCCATAATAACGAAAAATACATTTGATACATTAAAAAAAGATACAGGTTGTGTCCACATTTCATCTCTTCAAACCCCTAAAATCTGATACAGTGCAGGACTTTCCAGTGGCCTGTTTTTTTAACCACCACATATGATGTCACCTGTTTGCCAAATTAAAACTAAATAAATGTAAATGACTTACAATGACTATTTATGTCACTGTGTTCTGATGATGAAAACTTGGATGATTTAATAAAAAAGTAAAATTACATACTATTCTTTCAAATGAAAAATTGTTCAAATGCATTGCATTGTGGTCTATATCATCTAATTTAGTGAGCATTGTTGCAAACTAGTTTTTCACGGAGACTTCTAGAAATTTCCAGGGCACTGGATTTTGGACTTTTGGACACCCTGAAAAAAATTGCCAGACCCTAATATACTGTAGTGCACCAACCAGGGAGTAGTGAGGGAATTCACATTCACATGTCTCAAGTGTTTTAAGTCACCTTACCAAATGCCTCCGTCCTTTACATTGACACTGGAGATGACAACGGAAAATCCACACGTTCTTTGTACTACCATAACTCTTACCATCCAACAAATTCTTTTTTTGTTTTACTGTGTTACATGTCAGCACAGAAAGCTTTTCTAAGCTTCAGAAAATATTGGATATACGTTGATGTCGTACATTGATGAAGAGTTGGGGTAGTTCAAAGAGCCGCTAAGAAAAGCCTGAAATGTTAAACAGACGTAAAATCCATCCGTCCGTCCGTCCGTCTATATTTTCACAGCTTGAATTTGGCAGACGACACTAAATGTGACATCAGCTGGTGCTTCCAGCTTTATTAGAGTTGGATAGGGACCATTAGCAGTAGAAAGACAAAATAAACAAATACAAGTACTCCCTCCTTCTTATACCGCCATATTTGTTGGATTCATGATGTCACGTGTGTGCGGTTGGTGTGTAACCCTTCTTCTTTCCCATCTACCCGTTTGCTTTCCTCTTTGGCGATATTCACATAAAGAAGCCGTCAGTTGCAATGGCCTCGGGCTAAATTCCACATTCTTGCTGAACACACACACTGGCTCTCACAGCGCAGCAGTTACAGCTTTCTAGGAAATGTAAGTTGACCTTTCCTTTCCTCACTACACGCTCCACTAAATAGACAGAAAGGGTTTGGCCTCTGAGACAGTCAGTGATGCACCCTGTTCTCCATTTTGTAGGGTTTCGTTTTTAAGCTGCTCATCAGTAGTTCAGAAGCTTACATCCCATAGTTTGTTTATACCGGCTTTGATAAAAAGTTGATCGGTCAATAAAGAGCTTCTATAATGAAGTGGTTTTAATACGGAACTGGAGGATAACGCAAACATACGTGACATTTCAGAGAAATGTGCAAGTAATGCTCGTGCAACGTACGGTTAATTCTCGCCACTTGTGGACCCTTGTCCAAAAGTGTGTTTGTGACCTTGCTGCTGCTGCCGCCACGTGTGGGAGGAGCTTATGTCAAAAGTTTTTAGCTTAATCTCTACACTATGGAAGGCAGGCATGATGTTTAGAGATCAGGTTTATTTATTCTAGAGCGGTGTCAGGACTCACGTCTCCATGTCTTGTTCAAACACATTTAGACTGAAATGAAAAGAAAACTTTTCTTCCTGTTTTCAGCATTTTTGATACAATTCTTTTCTCCAAATTTGAAAAATGCTCTGAGAATACATTTAGAAATGTTGTTCAATCTCTCCTTTTTCTCCTGGAAATACATTACTCCTGTTAATCATACATAGAATCATAAATCCTTTTTTGTTTTGGTTTGATGTTGATTTTGAAAATAGGAGACTAAATATGGATACAATGTTTATAGGAAATATACTTTTAATCATGAAAAAAATTGACTCATTGTCTTTCCTTTATTCTGTTCATAAAGAGACTTTTTAAATGGATTTTTGGCTTGGATCAATGTTTTCCTCTTTTAAAACTCTTTTAATGTATTAAAAGTATTCATTCTTAGTCTTCCAGTAGTAGTTTTGCATTATGAATTTTGAGCAGATACTATAGTGTCTTATTTTCCAAGTAGTCTTACCTACAATGAAACAACAGATTACTTTATCCTGAGGCAATTTGAATGGTAACAAAAGTGAGACAATTTACTTTTACCCCATACAAACGGTTTCTAGAGTGAAATGTTAACTGTATCTTGTTCTAGGAAAGCATCTCAGTTTACAACTCTGTTCTCTTAGCAACAGAACCCGCTAAGCCCAGAATGCCCCTCCCCTCCTCCATCCCTTTTTCCTAAACCAAACATTCAGATGCAGCCAATCAGCACTGAGCTCTGCGCTTCCTGGATTACAACACTCCACCCCTTTCTGCCAGAGAGGTTGTTGCTTACATAACCTATGACCCTGCTAATGCATTAATTGAGAGGGAAGTATGTGGGGGTCCATTTATTGTGATGGAGAGCGTTGGTGATTGCCCACTGACCCAAATGCTCTTTTTCACCATCTCCCCCTCTGGCCTCCTATGATGCAGCATTGTGTTATCGTTTTCCATGACGATGGCCTTTTTGAAAGGGTTCACATCTAAAGTGACGGTTTTAGGTTCCATTACTGTTGAATGTTTATTATTCGTTTCAAATTATCCAAAAAAGTTAACGTAGCCCTTTGGCTCCGCCTCCTGCAGCTGACGGCTAAGTATGGGTCACAAAACCTTCCATAGACATTTGAATGTCTATGGAATGTAAAGTAAATAAATTCACTGGTAATAATCCCTCAAGCAGTGGAATTGAAATATTAAAAGTTATTTCAGTTATGAGTGATTTAAAAATGTTGAGTTTGATCAGTAGGGATTTCAGGAAAGGAAACCATTCCTGAAATCCCTTTCAACTCCATAAAAAACAGTTTGAAGACAGTTCTACATCTGGATCAGGTTTACAGACAGTAACTTCCTCAAATTCTTCATTTAAAATGTTAGTAAATATTCTTTACATACTGGCTTGCATCTTACATTAGAGCGACATTCAGACATTTATGCCTCGTTTCCACTGAGCGCTACAGAACGGTCCATTATAAAATGGACCAATTAAACCATCCCATTGTTGGGCTCCTGTTGGTTGTAGGTCCATAAAAAAATGGGACAGAGTGCTTAGGGAGGAGCTACCGTTGAAACCCGTTGATTAGTTGAAGGCTACAACAACAAAAAGTGACTGTTTTCCTCTTCACCGCCTGCAATCCTCAGTCAAACGACATTTATTGCTTCGTATCTATGAACTAGGAACCAAAAGCTAACTGTAAAAAAACTAGTTGCTGGATGACCTCCATTGTTGTTATTAGCTTCACCCCACCCGCATGGGGCGTGATGGTCCAACTTTTAGTGGAAATGCTCACCCGAAATCCCTGGTCCATTCTAAACCGTACCGTACTGGACCGTACCGGACCATACTGGACCGTACCGGACCATACCGCTCAGTGGAAACACTGCTGTCACAAAGATGTTGTTATGTTAGCTAGCTGGTGGGGGTGAGTGGCTGTATGACCCTTTAACACCGGATCTGTCGGCGGCGACATGAAATATCACACGCTCTTCAAATTACTGTAACTCTTTAAGCGTTTACCCTGAGGGGTTCTGAACAATAAAAACAAAAACAAAAAAAATCTAGTTTGTAATCATTTCAATGTCACTTCATTTTACACGAAACCTAAAAACGCTTTAAACATCCTCTGCCTCACCCAAAATATCCATCCCAACAATCACAGCTTCACCCTTAATTCTCTACTCTTCACCCTCCATCCCATTGTAGTCAAAGTAGATCTCTTTGTCAACCAGCAAGCAAACAGTAAAGGCAGGTTAGAAACTAGTTAGATAGGAACTCAAATAAGCTTAAAATTAAATAAAAGATCAAATCACAGGAATATTTGAAACAGAGTAATATAAAAACATTTAAAAAATAAAAAGAAAATATGTTAATTTAAAAAAAAATATATAATAGAAAAACAATACCAAATAAAGTAAAAGAAAAGAAAATAGACTTACTGGTATGCGTCCATCCAGTTATAAAGTCAGTGTAATTCCTGAATGAGCCAAACAGAACTCTATGATATTGACATCTTGATAATAGGTTAATAATTATCAAATACAAATAGCCATTGTTACAAACCGGGCCCCTAAAAAGAACTAAATGTTGTTGGGGAAACCTCATCTATGAAACGTTTGAATTGTTATACAAAAAACAAGGTGTAAAATATTTTTGAAACAACGTCATTAGTTTTCAGAATCAAGAATAAACAGGCCTAAAAGCTGCAGCTGTACCCAGATGTTAATGATGGATGGTGAGAGCAGAAAATGTGTCAGTATTGATTATCATTACCAAGTCCCAGAGAGTCTGTCGATCAATTAGGCGTCGGCCTCCTTCTGGCTTCAGACATAGCAATAACAAACCTATGAGGGGAGGAGGAACTCGGCCCTGTTAATTAATGAGGGCTTTATTTTCCTTTGGAAGGCAGCCGCCATCAGCAGCACACAACCTGGGCCACATTCACACAGTCAGGGACAAATAAAACCAGACCATTTATGGAGAATGAAATATAAAATAAAAAAACAACAACACAAATCTAAAGACATCAACACAACTACAATTACATGCCATTCTACTCAGTCTTAGTCAATCCTATTACCAGAGTTGTCAGTGATCCCATGAGGCCTACTCTTGAGGACAGCCCCCATGGGATCCAAAATGCATTAAGAAATTAATGTTCAGCCTGGGATCTTTCCAAAACCCCAGACTCAACTAGTTTCTGCGTGAGCTGAAGGAAAACGAGAGCCCAAATGAGTCAGGAGGTTGACTCTTTGGGTCAGTAATTGATAGGCCGTCGTTTTGATCCCCCCCTACTTGGCGCCTTCTTTTTTCCAAAGACAACTGGCCTTAAATAGCTGTCTGAAGAAAACATTGAGTGCCATTGGGGACACTCCTGTAAGTCAGAAATCCTTGTTCTGGTGGGGGCCACATTTGGGTTCTGCTCAGATACGTCGCCTAAACAAAATAAAAAGCCTCATCAGACAACAGGAAGTTGACTTTTGGATAAGATCTTTGTAATATGGTTTGTAACAGACACATTTCTAATAACAGCAACAAAAATAATAATGGCAACGACAGTTGGCAGCAATTTTTGGCAGTAAACTGATTGATTGTGTTGTGTTATTGTTGGCTTTTCCTCTGGGAATTTATGGGTCACTGATTGTTGTTAATGAAAAGTTTTGAGAAAATAATAGATATGTTTCTTGGCAACCGGCAGAGACTTAGGTAAGTAAGTGTTTTTTTTGGTGAAACTAAAGAGCCTTTGATCATTTGAAACCCATGAATTTTAGACACATAAACATACTGAATAATGCTGGTATACACCAAACAAAGCCCATACTTTGACATTCCCACAGTGGTCATGGAGCAATATTTAATCATATATTTATCAGTATTTATCAGTTCTGTTTAATTATTGCTAAATCTTTTTTGTTATCTTGGAAAACAAGTGAATCTGTAAAGGCCTTACCTCATTTCTGAAAATAAAGTCAAAGGTAGAGCCCCCAGCCGCCCCCCAACCCCATCTGGATGAAACTCGTCTGCTGGACTATTCAAACATGTAGTTGTAGAGTTAGATAGGCTAATACTTTTCTAACAGTCCTGGTACATCGCCTGTCCGTCCTGGGGGAGGATCCCTCCTTCATGTGGACACCCCCGAGGTTTCCTCTTTTTCTTTCCTGGAATCTGTTTTTTTAGGAGTTTTTCTTCACAGAGAAGGAGGGTCTAAGGGCAGGGATGCCCGTTTTAGTTTAGTTAAGCAATCAGCTGTTGTATTTTATAGCTGATTTAATGTTTTGTTCAATTACCATTGAGACAACTTTGTTGTAATATTGGGCTGTATAAATAAAATGGAATTAAACTGAATAGAATGAGCCTCACTCCATTCACTGTTACTATAGTATTCCATTTACAACCCCAAACCCAGTTTGACCCAAATGTACTTCAACTTGGCCAACATTTGTTTTAAAACCTGTGATTTATATCTGTGCATTTTTTCCCTATATATCTATAAACTACTAGTCAATTGTCAGTGGAGTTGGCCAAACATTTTGTCCTGCTTAGATGATTTGTTTTGTTAAGACGTTAAACACAATGTGTACATTGGTGGTTCCCAACCATTTTTAGGCTACAGAACGGTTTAATGTCAGATAAAATTTTGCAGACTAGCTCGTACCATCCTGAAATGGGCCTCCGATTGTTTAGTTTCTTTTCTATTTGCAGTTTCCCTTAATTTTTGAGGGTAAAATATCTGCAGCTGCTTTGAACGTTATTTTTTATGAGATTTAATGTAGGAACCATTCAAATGTGATCCAGATTTGATCCTAACCCGTATCTGTCAAAGTGAAAGCTCAAAGATCAAAGGCCAACTTCAGTTTCATCTAACTTCTGTAGGTACATACAGGTATTTTGTAGATATAATCATAGACGTGAATCCAGAGTCTGAACAACTTTATTAGCAGCATTTTTGTAACATTAGACAGATGAGTTGAGTTAAGTCGAAGGCTGTGTCCTCACTCGAACTTTTCTTTGAAACAAAACTTTACAAACGAGTTTGTTTTTTGAGAACTTAGCTAGCTTGAGAGCTTCAGTTAAACGGTCGGCGCGGCCACTTTAAGAAAGGAGCGGATGGAATTTCAAAGCTGAGCGACTTGACATGTGTCAAGAATGAGACGGATGTGGTGGAGAGAATCCAGTAGTTTCCCCAAAATAAAACTTCTTTCAGAATCATGTGGTGAAGCAAATGGAAAATATTGGGGGTCGTGTTTCCTTTTCTTTGTAGCCTGGTACCAACTGTCTCACGGACCAATACCGGTACGTGAGATTGGACGGTTTGAACCAAAGAGTAGTGGTGTTGTTGCAAAAACAAAATATTATTCTAACTTGGATAGACTTGTTTTTCCCGAAATCACAGACATCAATTAAACATCTAATAATGCCATCAAGTCCATGACGTATGTGAGGAAAAAGGGCAACAAATTATTTATTTTTCAAAATGTCTTTTCTTAATGTTCTTTTGTTTTAACGGAAAAAATGCCTATTAAAGGAAGCTGTTGACATATAAGCTTATCTTTTTACTAAATAAAAAGAACATGATAACATATTAATATTATGTACTTACTGAGTATTACTCAGAGCTCTTCAGCTAATATGCATGACTGCCTGATTAGCATTTGTTTCTTTAGTCTCTCTGTGTGACCTTTAGAAGAACTGTGGGTGGAGGAGTTTTCCACCAATGGGGGAAGATTGACAGGTGGATTGTTGCAGCGTCCGCTGTCATGCGCTCGTTGTACCAGTCCGTCAGGGTGAAAAAGGAGCCGAGCCAGAAAGTGAGGCGCTCAATTTACGTGTTGATCTTTGTTGGAGCTCACCTGTGGTCACGAGTTCTGGGTCATGACCGAAAGAACCAGGTCCTGGAGACGGGGAACTGTGTGACCTTGACACTTGGTTTGATTAAAATGCTCCTTAAAGCTGTTTTTCTTGTTTGGAAGATGAAAACAAAAGTCATGATCAGCATCAGTTTCTTTCACAAATATATAATTGATAAAGAAAAATTAAACTTATATGCTTACTTGGAGTTTTAGGTCCAAAAGAATAAAGGAGAACTCTTGACAGACATTACACCAGGTGCATAGAGAGAAGTTTATGGTCCACTGGATGCCTACATCAGGGGTGGAGAACTCCAGGCCTTAGGGGCTGGTGGCTGGACTTGTTTTCCTGATTTGATTCCTCCTGGATCAGGTATGTCCAGCCAGAGCAGCACATGGTGGAAAACAACCAGGAATGTGGTCTGTACCCCTGATCTACAAGCATCTAAAAAGGATACAAACCAAAATTTAACTGTAATTTAAAGTGGATGCCAAGAGTTTTGGTTGAAGTGGGTTTCTGTTCTCAGAACTTCTTGAATAATTGTGGTTTCTTTATTTGTAAATGTGAATCGGACTGTTAAGAACCTGCTTTTATAGAAAACCACATTTCATATAATTTTATCTACAAAGCTGTCCGCTGTTAAGTACTGCCAACTGCCAATACTTTAACAGCCATGTTGCTGTCTGAAGAAAACAAACTGCATCCACTGCAGCCTGGCTTTAAAATCCTTTAGGAAGTGAGCATTACTAAACGAACAGCTTGTATGTATGCATGTGGTCATTAATAGGTATGGTAGCGCTGTTTGTTAATGGTTGGGGTTGAAAACACGGATGAAAACATGTTCTTGATCTGGTGCTCCACTCTCTGAGTCTGTTCATCTGCTCTGGTGTTTTAACTGTTCATCCCATCCTGTTTCAGTGAATTTTAGTGATTTTATTTCTTTGGCCTTTACTTTTTCATACTTTAGTAGAGACTACAGGTAGAAATATGCAATGTTGCTATAACCTGGCACAACCCAACGTTTCAGGTTTTACGTGATCCATGTTGATGTGTGCGTTGTCGCTTGTTTTAAGCCAACAAACTCTTCAGTGAACTTTACAGCAGTAAATTGTACGGTAAACTTTAGGACGGCAAAGCAGCTTTTCTCACTAACAGAATCTGCTCCGGTATTAAAGGGTTAACTTACATCAGAGCACTTCAAATAGTCAAAACCTGTGAGCTTTTATAAAGTAATTGAACATACAGGAGTAGCACAGCACAAAGAAAAAAGTTTGAATAATTTGAGATCACATTTGCCAAATGTTGTATTCCAGACAAAGAATTAAAATTACTACCCTCAGTACATAACTGTACTTCTTAACCCGTCAAAGGAAAGCAGTCATAGTTCACAGAATCCACTCATACTTTGTCTTTACTTTGTAACTGCTTTACCTGTTAAGACAAACTCAAAGAAAAATGAGTCAGACTAATAAAATGAGGCAGCAGAGGTAAGTGGCTCACAGATACGGCTTGTTTTCTAAAGCCAGAGAAAAATGAGTCAGACGTAGTTTTAGTGATTTCCAGCCTAAAGTCAATGTTTGAAGCTCCAACACTGAAGTGCAGTTAAGCCTCTGGACTTCTCTAAGAATCAAATTTACCACCCAAAGCAGACCTGAGCGCACTCGGCTGCTCCTGAACCCATCCACTGGCACAGGAACAATGCCGGAAACGGCCCCTTTGTAAATGTAGCTCCTATTTACTCAAAGCCGCAGGAGAACGAGACTCCGGCCTGTTCCTATATGAACTGAAAACTTTCAGAATGAGGCCAAACTGTGAAGTGAAATCCATTGCTGCAGAAGAAGAAGGCACACATCCCTCAGAGCTCGGACTGCGTCTGAGCAGCCCTGCAGTCGTGTTTTCCACCCCGTGTGGTCTGTTCATATTCTAATCAGTATGTTTCTCCTGCATGCATTGATCGGGACTGATAACCACTACATGGTGTCTCCTCAGCAGATGCATGCAGCAGATAGGATGGTAGAAAAGAAACGGAAGGACAAACGACAGCATTACACAGAAAAAAAAAAATCTCAGAGATGCGTCTTCATGCACGTCAGGTCGTGGTTTCGAGAAAAAAAGCCTTCCATGTCTAAGGTCAAACTATAGGTTTTTGATTATTTATTTTTTTGGTTGTCCTTTTCTAAATAAATAGAATTAAAAAAAAGTGTTTTTTCAAGTCAAAAGTACCATTTAGAAGAAAAAAATATTTTTTTGTGTGATTTTGTGACTAAGAGTTGAACTTTACACAAGGAACAGCTAAATAAAAAGTGTAAATACATATTAACTTAATAGAATATTGATTTTGAGTCACATATTGCTTTGACTAACATCTTAACGTTTCTGCAACTTTTTTATGTTCTTTTAAAATGCAAAATTCCAGCAAAACGTTAAAACTAATAGTTCTAGGTGTCGAAGATTACCAAAAAAACGTAACTTATCTATGCTTAATTGTTTTTACCTTTACACATAAGAGAAATAAACCAAAAAATGTAAAAAGGAGGTGATGTAAAGAAGAAACAATATGGGCAGAAAAAAAAGTTTTAAAAGTCACGAGACATTTAAAAAAAGTAAAAGAAGGAAAGGAGTGGATGAGACAGAAAACAGAACAAATACAGAAGAGCAGGTAGGAAGAGAAATAAATGATATTTTGTCTGATCAAGAGAAGAATGAGGAAATAGTGAAATGTAAAAAGGAAACAAAGGCTTTAAACTAGTTTGATTAAAAGTGTAAAGAGAGTAAATGTGGGGGAAATAATAAAGAAAACATCAGTCTCACTTTTTTTTAAATAAAGTTGATTTTTTTAAGTTTTACTGCACAGATTAGAAAGCTGTTTTTGTATTTTATATAATATTTTATTTGTGATTTTCAGTATTTCAAATATTTTCGCTGTTTTCAGCATCGATCTTTGACTAAAGTGAATTACGGGTCTGGACCTTTGACCTTCAGCCAGCCGGACGCATAGAAACAGAACCGTGTACCGCCGGCGTCCCGGCGTCCTGCATCTGTGCAGGCATGGCGCTCTCAGTCTGGTGACGGCTGAACGCGGCGAAACGTTCAACCTGAATGTGTTTCACGTGTGAGCGGGCCTCATGCTGGCAGTGTCGCTCTGGTGGTGAACACAGAAATCACGTTTCATCAACAGCTGTTTCTTCATGCAACAAACAGAAAGTTTGATTTTTTTTTCTATATTTGAATTGAAATTTTGGCCTCGACTTTGATCCTTTTTAAAAATATATATATATAAAAAACGACTTTTCAGGTTTTCTATCTGGCTAACACATTCTCCACAACTGCAAAGTTAGTTTGTGTGACTTTATTGGCTCCCCCCGGTGACTCAGGTATAGGAAGGGAAGTCATTACAGCTTAGCGGTCCGGCCCGCCCGTCTCCGTCTACCGAGCGCCGAGAAAAAGTAGCGAATGTCGACGGCTATCTCTCACATTTCATCAGGAAGCCGTCTTCTCCGGAGACTCCATTTGTGTAGTAAACATCTTAAAAGGTTCCCTTGGCTCCCCCTCTCTTTTTCCTTCTTCTGATATTTATATATTTTTAAAGCTCGTCTTTGTGTGTGTGTGTGTGTGTGTGTGTGTGTGTGTGTGTGTTTGTTTTTAAAACTGCTTGACTCCTAAAATACAGATATCACAGCTGGGCCCCGCTAGTTTTTGAAAAATGAGCATATTACTTCCTGCATCTCCCTTTTTTCTTATTTTTGTCACAATAAATATTTCCATTTATATGCAAATTATTATCTACTGACCAAGAATGGATAAAAAGTCGTCTTGTTTTCATTGTGGCGTGCAGAGCGTGCGAGCGTGGGAGCCGGCAGAGAGCAGCTCCTCATTTATAGAGTAAATAATCTCCCATTGCATTCTATTATTTATACCCCTAGCTTGAAAGGGACTGTATTAACTTATAAGTTATAAGTAGTTAGAAGTTACTTACTTTAAACTGGGAGGGGGAGGGAGGGGGGGGGAGCACTGCTTAGCTGACTTCCCCCCAAATTGCTGACATAATTACATGAATGTAATTTTTTATGACTCGCAGAAAATCTTGGCATTTTCACTGAAGCAGATAATTAGACTTGGAATAAAGCAGGGGCGGAATAATTAATACATCAAAACTAGATGAACTTTTTCTAATTATTTTTATTTAATCTCCATTCTAATTATTGTTCTAGTCGGCTGAGCGAGATTGCCTTTCTCATTCAGGGTGTGAAATGCACCCGTAGCGCTCAATCCTCACCCAGTGAAATATCAACTAAGCGTGGAGACGGGAAATCACAGACCCCCCCCACACACACACACACAAACACACACCTCCTGACTCTCTGATTGAACTGTAATTTAAATTCCCTCCAACAAACAATTTACGTACACCTGCCAGGCTCCTTATTTATTTATTTCCTCTTCCTCCACAAATGTACAGCAATCAATATTTCCTCTGCTTTAAATGAGTTTGTTAATTAGCCTAATGTGGTTTGGATGGAGGCTTGTGTGTGTTTTTTTTTCTCCTTCCTCTATCTCTGCATTCAGGAGGAACGCGCGCCCCCAAAAAATAACCGCAGGAAATCGAGTGTCTGTGGAAAGAGTTGCTGACCACAGTAAAAAAAAAAAAAATTTTCCCACTTATCTCTGGTGTCACTCTACCAAGAAAGCGGCCTCTGAGAGGGAATCGTGCATCTGATAAGAGCGCAGCTCAGTGCTGATGTAAACATAATTAACACCGACACACACACTGCATGTGGGTGAGATGCACAAACTCGAAATCCAGATTACCTGAGGACAAATTGTCTTTAACCACAGAGAAAAAAAAGTTGCAAGTAGGCAACAAGCGACAAACGGCAGCTTCTTTGGATTTTTGCAAAAAATAAAAACATCCCACAAATTCACCTCAATGGATCCTCCTTAGAAATAAAAGAAACACTCGTCACAAGCATGAAATTAAAATAATTCTTTCTCTCCACATTTCTTATTACAGTAGATTAAAATTGCCGCTTGATTAATACACAAAACAAGATCAGATTTAATTAACATCAGATTTAATTGAGGCTCCGCCGCTCAGATAGACGATCGCAAGTAATTAAACAAATCTCCTTCAGAAAGAGGAAAACACAGTGGTGTGCATCGCACGCAGGCAAATCTCCTCATTTAAGACAAATATATTAAACTTATTATTATTATTCCTTTATATAGATTACAATTTTAACAGAGAAATAATTTGGGAATAATTTAATTAAAAAGATAATGTCTGAATTCCTCGTCTGTTTTGACCCTGTTTGAATAGATTCCATGGCTGGGGTGCATTTAATTTGCTCAATTCTTCCAGCATCTATTTGTGAACATCCAGACAAACCTTAATCTAGATTAAGAGCCATCAGAAAAGAGAGCTCATATCCTGTTTAATGAAATCGTATTTGCTCGCACGCCGACTTGAAAGCCTCTTGAAACTGCTCTATTTACGCGGCGAGGAGCCTGGAATTCGCCGGCGTTTCGGGGATCCGCGGCGGCGGCGGATGGGAGGTTGTCAGTCTGGTTTTTGTTCAGTCACTTCAGCGCCGCCAGAGCCCGGCTCCTTATTTCTTGTTTGTGAGACTTGATATTCTGCTTGCGTTTAGTTGTGGTATCATGATCAAACCAGATAGCACTCTCTTATCGCTGTGTTGTATTATTTCTATGGGCCAATATTTTCGGTTTTATCACTCCAATCTGGAGGATGTGCAAGGTGTGTGTGCGTGTGCGCATGTGTGTGTGTTGGTGTGCTTGTGCCCCCTGCATGGCTCACGGGGCCTCATGCAGCTCAGCTGCAGAGCTGCAACAAGTATGCAGTGCCACCGTGTGTCCAGAGGAGAAACTTCAGCTTCGTCTGATGGAGGCGTTTCTCCTGCAGGAGGAGCAGACGCCGCTGGATGTGAGGAGGAGGAAGGAGGAGAGATTCTGCCAGGTGAACAGAATCCACGGGAGTCCGGTTCTTTCTATGGGTGTGTGTGTGTCGGGACTGACTGCCTCCTGGCGCCACGGGGGATGAAGGCTTCACGCTCGGGCTGAGATCACCTGTGCGGGCGCCCTGTGTGGCGTGTTTATGAATCAGCTTTTTTTTGTTAAGATTTTCCCCTTCGCTTGTGTCTTTTATTTTTCCCATACAACCACAGGAGGAGGAGGAGGAGGAGGGGGGGGTTGGAGGCAGCCGGCCGCACCTCGCCGTGAACCCCTCACCTGGACGTGACCTGAGGGGTGTTTATGGTCCCGGTTCATCTCCATGACGACAAAGCCTCGCAAGCGCGGCTGTGGAATGAAAACAGGTTGGCGGCTCAGACAGAGAGGAGTCAAGGACGTAGCTGACACACACACACCTGTGCACACGCACACACTGAAATGGTTACCGCCACAGTCACCTCAGTCGACCTGTTCACATCTGAATCTGTTGTGGAGCGACCAGCCGGGGTTCTTTGCACGTAAGGTTAAACAAAACTATGAAGAAAAAGTCGGTGACAGGTCAAAGGTCATTTCCTTTACCTGAGTTACAGAAGCTTTAGGTCCTGGGGCCGCAGGAAGTGTCTTTGTTTTAGCTCCGCCCACATCGGCGTAACCCTCTGTAGATGTGACGACTCCATAGCAGCCATTGGGTTTGTTTCATCTCTAGGCCTGATGAACGAACGTTCCAACGTTTGTGTCGACGCGAGGAATTAAGTTTTCCTCAGCAACCGATGTTAACGCTTATGAATTTAAGACGGAAGAAGAAATGTTTTCAGTCAGGCTTTAGATTAAACGGACCGAAGGACATGAAGCAATATCATGAGATGACTCGTTAAAGACACAAGAATGAACGTAGATCTGTTCACAATAGATATTTATGTAGAATAATAAAGTAACATTCGTTACTACATTAAGCTTTTTGAGACCTTAATGTTGTTCCTGCCAAACACTAAAAAGGGTTTTAATGCAGAATCGTTCTTTTAAAGAGACAAGAAGAAACGTTTGAGTTCATTTAATTTTAGAAAAGGACAGATTTTCTTTATACTTCTGTCCAGAAAAATATAAAAGAAAAAGCCTGTGCACCACATTTAACATTAGTTAGAAAAATACAAAACCCAAATTTAAACAGCGTTTTACCATCTGTTATGAAACTACACAGGTATTTTATGTTATCTTAAGTTTTTCCTTTAAAATTTGACTTGCTTAGTTTCATAATATTAAGCATATTTACCTTTTTTTTAGGAAAAGGGAACAAAATTAATAATAATTAAAAAAAATGTTTTTAATCTAAACAAACAAAAACTATATTTTTATTTATTTTTTATCAAAACCATTTTTTTTATCTTAATTTAATCTACACTCATAAATAAAGAGACATAAAGCATCCAGATTTCAGGCATTTTATCGTAAAGTGGTTGTAATTCGTGTTATTCAGGATTTTCCCACGTTGGGAAACTGTTGGGAAGTTTCTCCTGAACCAGGATCCGACTCTGAATGTCACGCTGCAGCGCCGCACCACCTTCAGCGCGTCCCTTTGGTGGAGCGGGCGGCCGCTGTTCTGCTGCCGGAGTGTCGGACGACGACAGACGAGTGGGATTAGCCCCAAGTTCTTTCTGAATTTAAAAAGTTTAAATGGAGTCCGGAGGAGGAGCCGGGAACTGCAGCTTCCTCCTCCGTCCTCATCCTCGCCCCAAACCACTGGTTCAATTACCCATCATGCCCTTGACCTTGGAGGTCAGCGAGCGTTGGAGGATGAAGCCTTAGATGACCAGAGAGAGGAGGGTGGAGAGATGGATTGTGGGAGCGTGTGAGGGAGGGGTGGGGGGTTAGAGCCCTGCTCTCTTATCTCTGCAGCTTGCTGGAGTTTTAAATTATGCATTCCCTGCTGCTCCCGCCGACTTACACATCTCCATCACACGGCTGCCCGCATCCGCCCGGGGAGCAGGCGGTCGCCACGGCAACCTTATCACAGATCGCAGATTTCGGCTCCAGAAATGAAATAAAAGAGGAAATTGGCTGTATTAGCATAAGAGGAGTCAGCCCGGAGTTGAATACACACATCAGCCCCCCCCCCTCTCCCTCCACCCCCACCACCATCCAGAGCTCACAGAACCCCCCCCCTCCCTGCTTCCTCTTATCAGCTCTGTCTGATCGCTGCTCTCCTTTTCTATATTTTTTTCTAATTCACCCCCCCCACACACACACACACTTTTAACACAACCCCCCCCCCTCCCCTACACGTATGGCTCTTTGTTGCTCAAAAAAAGAATGGAGCGTAGACGGAAAATAAGATATGGCCGACGTGACCTCTGACCTTTTCTGAGCTGTGTTTGTGTGTGTGTGTGTGGGGGGGGGGTAAACAATAAGCAATAACCTGGAGGTGTGACTGACAGCGGACTTTATTTCCTGTCCAGCATCACCTGCATCCATCTTCTCATTATTGGGCGCTTTCTCCGCTTGTTTGTTTGTTCATTTCATGGGATTTTTCAACTCTGTCTCTGTATCATCTCCATCAAGCAATAGTCTACTACAGAACCCCGGAGCATAAAAGAAAAACTCTTCAGGAGACGCTCAATGTCTTTCTCCATAGCAAATCATGAAGCAGAAACAGCAAATCCTTTCTAACTTCCTGGGTCGTTCTCTCCTCAACCCCTTTACCCCCTAATTGAAGTTAAACAGCTGAGAAATAGCAACCATAAACCCCCAGATGGTTATAAATGTCAACATACTCTTCCACTTAGATTGACACTTCCCTGTAGCTTCAGCAAAGCGAGGGTGTTTGTTATGGTAATCATTCTCCTCCATCTTCCTCCTCTCACATCTTTTGTGCAAATCAAACCAGCGGGGTCCAGACAAGGAGGGGGTGGACACAATGCCCACCAAGCTCGCTGGTCATGCTTTTCTATTATCATCATTATCTATATAGTAACTTAGTTACATGTAATTTGTAATCTAAATTAAGAGAAATCACTGACAACTCTTCCTCCCAAAAACGTAGACAGCATTGAAAAAATTCCCTGTGCGGCTATAGACGAGGTTTGGGTGTAGATACAAAAACCAAACTTTAAATTAAAAAAATAGATAACAGTTTAAAATAGTCATCTTAATAAAAGCCCCCCCCCACACACAAGGAAAACAGTCCACACTTCAATTACAAACATGAGGAAATGTAAAACTACTTTGCAAGCTAAAAACTAAAAGATATTTCCATTTTAACATGGACTTCTTCCGCTATCACAAGAAAACGTAGAGGATTGAGAACAGACTGTAGCGTCCACACTGAGACGTCTTAACGTCGTTCAACTCTCACCAACAAGACGCTCCCCAAAGTTGGTTTTTAGTGGATTTTTGACTAAAGCTGCTCTCCTCAAATGCTTTCATGTCGTCTCCTGCACCTTTATTCCCCTAAAACCGCCGACAGCAGGTCGGATAACAGATCACAGCCCCAACAAACGTCTCTGCGTGGTGCGTTCACTGAGCTCCGACATTAGCCGAACCCAAACGGCCACCCAGCCCAACTAAGTCCGCTACAGTACTTTTCTCATTTTTCTACAATCCGTAGCAAAACAAAGCAGTTGGTCAGAGAAAACGTCGAACGCCAGAGTTTCAGTTTAATCGTGGTGGAACTCGGGTGGAGATGGTGCGGAGGTTGTCGGTCATAAACCATGTTCACATCAGTCATCGTCGCTGGAGGAGAAGGTTGAGGCGGCTGCAGTTCAGTCATCCTGAGTCGGGCTTTAAAACCTCCTCAGTAGATGAGGTAGTTTCCACAGGAACGAGGCTTGGCCCTGGGGGGTTCTGGTCTGACCACCAGCAGACCTGCACCTGAAGACGTGAGGATGATGAAACCAAAGTCACAAGAACAACTTGAAGCGAAAAGTCTGAGATTATTGGTTAAATAATCCTTTTAATTTGGCCAACACATAACCACTGCTGATTTTACCATGATCTGCAGATGAAGTGACCTCTTTGAAAGTGACAAAAGTTTCATTATAACAATGATCAAAAAAGAGAATAAAACTGTGATAAAAATGCAAAATCGGATTTCAAATCAAGTCTGAAACCATGCATGATCAGGGCCTGACGATCATGTGATCAGATTCTGACAATCTACAATATTAATGCTTTAATAGTCCAGTTTACCAATTAATATATTATTGAGTTTTTATTTTTGCAGGTTACTCCCCCCCCCCCCAAAAAAAAGAGGTTTTGCTTAAAGGCCTTTGATGTGTAGATGTCAGTTTTTGTAAACCTAAAGGGGGTTTCAACATCACAAAAGAGTTGTTTCAATTGTGTGTTTTTGTTGTGTGTCTGCTGTGCTGCTTAGAAGGAGAACCACACTTTCCTAAATGTGTGGAGAAGCCTTCAGACTTGTGTTTGTGAGGGACGGCTGAGTGTTTTTGTGCTTCCGAGAGGACGTTTCCACCGAACTGCAGTGGATCCACAAACACATCCAGGCAGAAAACAGACGTGGACTTTTGTTTGTTTGTGCCTCTTTATAAAGGACAGATTTGTGAAGCAAACTTACCTTGAAGATGGATTGACAGCAGTTTTTAACCTGGCCAGGAGTCTGCTGAAAAAATGCTGAAAAAATTACATTTTCCTAAAAACTGTTTGAATCAGAAAATAAACCAAAAAAAAAATCCATAGAGATGTGAAACAAAAGTGTAACACAAACATCAATTAAGAAAAAGATTGTAGAAATATTTATTTTGATGATGAAATAACAAACAAACTCTTCCCTCAATTTTATTTTGTTTACTCAATTTATGTTCCTGTAATGTTTCCTCTCAATTGAAATAAGGCAAATGACAGAAAGAAAAAAAGATTAAAACAATTATTGAACCCCAAGAATGTTATTTTTTCTAGTTTTAAACTAAATTTAAGCTACATTCCCACCAATATTGAAAAGCACATTTTCCATCTATATATGTTGAAATAAAAAAACTGCATTAATTTTGATCTCAACAAAATCTGACTGAAAGTGGTAGTCATATGAATGTGCTGTTGCATAAAAATATTTAATGTATAACCATATATACCGTTATTTTGAAAAAACAAAGAAACAACCCAAAAATTCTACAAACCAATGAAGACCTAAAAAAAGTTGTTTTTTGTAATTATTCCTTGATATTTTTCATGATGTATATTTTTTTTACAAAAAGTCAAAGAATGCAGAAAAACAACATCAACCTAGTCGACTTATGTCATTTAAAAGTACAATTCGCATTTCAGAAAACGAAAATAATTTTAGAAATGACAACAAACATTTTTTTTAAATTTCAAAATAAAATAAAATATGTATTTCTTTCCCATAATTTTGAGCCTTTCTTCTTTCCATACCTGCCAGTGCAGCATTGGGAGGTTCTGGCAGAGCTTCTTCACACTGGGACCGTCCACCTCCACCATCTCCACTCACAGTCAGCATGAACAGACACAGTCTGGCCACATACTTTCTGTTTTAAAGTCAAAAAGCGAGTTAGAAGATGCTATTGAAAACAGTTGTATCTCTTCATGTGAGTCCAGCGTTTGAACATCTCAAATTACAAATAGGGAGCTCTTCTTTACCACCCAAGCATCCTGCTTTTGTTTGATCACAAGTGCCTCAATACTGAAGGACTCCTGAGTGCTGCTGGGGCTTTATCTCCTGAAAGAATTCTTCCTGATCTCCTCCTATCTTTCTCCTCACTGCAGCATCGCTCTGCTCCCCCCCCCCCCCCCAAGCCCTTAATTGGTTTTAGATGGTGGATACTTTAGAAAGACACCCAACGTGGAGATGGTCCTTGGTGGTCTTTCAGCACTCCTGCATGTGATAGTGCCTGCTATGGTTGGAGCCTCGTTGCAGCCTACATGGGATTTCACATAGGCTATAAAGACGCTCGGCGCCCGTGGCTCTGTCCCTCCCACACGCCGTCTGCTAGGAAGAGCGCCACCTTTCACAATCGGATGAGTGGAAGCGCCTGTAGTAACCACGGCGAGTCTGTGTGTGGAGTGTAAAGTGCGGAAATGTGATGCCAAGACCACACATCCGGCGCGGCTCACTCTGTGCCACAGTAATGCTAAGTGACAGGGTGAGACGGGAGACAATGGATCGGTGATGCCCCCTCCTCCCAGACATGGTCCAACCCCTCCATCCCACACTTGTCCCTGCTCCCTGGCCCTGAGCAGATAACCACGGCGGGGCAGTGAGCGGGATGAGGAACGAATCCTCGAGGTGCTTCCCCTGACGGCGTGGAGTGAGTGGGATCGGCGGGGCTGATACCCCCGTTGGTTTGTGGGTAGAGTCGTCACGCTGAGCTTCAGCCCTCGGGGGGTGGTGCCTAAAAGCACGATGTCTTTTCTTGTCCGGTGGGACAGCCTCGGTCATAGTGAATTTGTGAGCTGCGCATAGTCCCACATTGTGTTTAAGAGTGTGGGACGGCTGCCATTTGTAGTTGTGTTTGGACATGCATCATTGTGGGGTGGGCTGCAGATACGGACATGCAGACAAAGTGGATTGAGACGAGCCGACAACAGCTCCAGCCTGGCCCCTGTTTGATTCGATGCTTTTTGCTTCGGGCTAAAGCCACTACTTTTACTCCTCTCACCAGCAGGTCAGCGGTGAAGTTTGTCTGCAGAAGCAAAAGCATTTCGCCGCACGTCTACCTGCCGCCGCAACTTGTGCCAATTAGGATTTAATTAAACTTTTGAGACTTTAAATCCCTCCTATTTCCTTCGTTATCTAAGAAAAGCAGATGAGACGAGACATTTTCCTGCGAACAAAGAGCATTTGTTCAGAGTCCTGAAAAAGTTCTGACTCCATAATGAACAAAGGAGGCCCTCACACCGTGCGCTGTGGATGTGGATGAAGGCACCTGCGTCTTCGTCGCGCTGAGAGCTCAGATGTTGAAGCAAAACAAACAAGCAAGGCTTATGAATCATGGCGCTATCGGTGGACCGGTCTCGGCCACCTCTGTGTTCTTTTATTGAATGTTATTGTAGTCTCTCAGTAGATATTTCCTGGTCAGAAATCAAGATCAAAGCTGAGAGGCGAGAGGAAAAGAAAAGCCGTGGAGGAGGAGGCGAAGGAAACAATGACTGATGGACATTGGAGGAGAGGGGAAGAAGAGGGGATGAGAGTTGGAGTGGGTGGCTACTGGCACCGCTTTAAAGTCCTGGCAGGAGTGAGTGGTGATATTGGACTTAATGCGAAAAGTGGGGGTATGAGGAGAGATGCGAAGTGGATTTAGGATCATCCTACGATGAAGGATAGACCGTCTCTCTATCCTCTGCTGCAGTTGGTCAGATGCATTTTTTCCTTGTATTTCTCTTTTTTATGGAGCAGGAGAGTAAAACTAATTTTAAACAACAACAATACACAAAGTAAATTGACTTCTAAAATAAACGCTTTTAGTGTCGCAAATGACCAGAGACCCCAGACTTAATTTCAACATCTAATGATAGATAATGATCTGTGGTCGGACGGACTCACTTTACTTTTTGTTGAAGACAAATTTGTTTTAAGCCGTAGTCCTAACTGGCCTTACAGGTGGCCACAGGCTGTCTGCAGTGGAAAAAAGGGGCAAAGCTTTTCAGGGCACCCGGGTGGTCGTGGTCATAGTGAAGGGTGAAGTAGGTGAGGCGCAGAAGTGTCATACGTCCATCTGGAGCAAAGTCATTTCAGCTACTTGTATTCGGGATCTCGTTCTTTTGGTCATGACCAGACCTCATGACCATAGGTGAGTACGGGAACGAAGATCGACCGGTAAGTTGAAAGATTTGCTCTCCAACTCGTTGTTGTTCCTCACTTCCCCAAGATGCTTAAACCCCGCCCCCTGGGCCAGGAGCACTCCACCCACCCAGAGAGGACAAACTACCTTTCTCAGACCTCAGACTTGGCGGTGCTGACCCTAATCCCAGCTGTGGCCAGTGTGTCTTACAGAGTTTTCATTTTTCCAACTCCCCAACCTGCTAAAGGAGCTTTTTAGTACTGTTCACGTGATAAGTGTGCACTCCTCTCGTGCAGCCTGACGGTTAGAAATAAGGAAATTAGACTGTCAGAGCGTAATTTGTGTAGACATCTTACGTGTGTGGTTAGTAAGGATCCAGTACTTAGACCTTACTAATGTAGGGTGTGGCGTAAGGACGCCAACAACAGCATCATCGCACGTCGTAAGTTTGTCTCACAAACACGTCACGATTCGCTGCAGTGGCCCTACGGACCTCAAGGGAGCCGTAAGACACACCTGCTCTCCCCTTTATGACCCCACCGCTCCTATCTACGACCCTTCACTGGCTAGGACAACCCAAAAACCCACAGAACCCATACGGGTCAACCCCCTTTCTACATGGGCCTGAGGCTCAAAAGGAATTGTGTTACAATAATTCTCTTTCATGTTGAAGTTGTCTTCATCAGTCCAGAAAGTTCTGCCTGTGTTTGAAAGCCTTGTGTATCTGCACGTGGGTGTGATGTGTTGGACTTCCCTGTGGCCTCTGTCTTGGTGGCTTTAATTGCCGTGGGGATCTCGGGTTGGCAGAGACAGAGTGGACTCCAGAGATTGTGGTTCCACCTCTGCTTTCCAAACTGGCTTTTCTCCCCATGGGTCTTCTTGTCAGGCGCTCCTGAATTTCCTCATTCGCCACCCTCCCGGCCCACACCTCGCCTGGGTAATGGCATCAAAAACAAGCACTTCCCCGTGCAGATCATCTCGTTTCCATGAGGAAGTGGCGCAGCTCTTTCTACAACGATCCTATGTCTTTTTATCCTTCCATTTTTACTTCTACAGAACCTCTTTTACCCACTTTTTCTCCTTTCTTTATTAATGTTCTTACAATTTTTATTACTTAGCTTGCCTTTGTGCTCTCAGCAGAGCAGATTATTTAGCTTTTAAAATTCCCTCCTCCGTCTTACTGTCACCAGAACATCCACTAGTCCAAGATAGATGGTAGGCGATGCACAGTGGTATCCACTGCAGTTTTAACTCTGTGAATGTAAGTTCCTTCACTAGTTTAGACTAGTAGCGAGGGAGTGAGGGAACAAATATGTGGACGACAGAAACTAACATTTCTGTTCCATAAAGGTTTCAATGCCTGTCCTAAAACGGAAAGTGCTTTAAAGTAGTACCAGTTTTAGAACCTTTAGGAGTTCAACAGCAGCAATCTTTACAGAATTTAAACTTCCTAAAACCCTTTTCCTCAACTTTTGAGAATCTCACGTGACACACAGGAAAGACTAAAACCGTCACTGCTCTGGCTATTATGATTAGCCTTGTCTTATTGATTGGAAAAATCCTCTCCTGATTAAAAAGTGATTATGCACATGATCTACTAAGACCCCCCTCCACTGTCCTCCTCCTTCTCTACCCAGAAGCCAACATGCCACATCCGTGAGTCTAGATCTCTGATCTGATGCCTCGGTTCAGCTTCGACGCTGGAGCACGACCACCTCAGGGAGGTCTACATGGATAAGCGTTTAAAAACACTAATCTGCGAATCACTATCCCTCCCAGATAACCGTCTACTTGGGCAGTGATCAGCATGGAGATTATGGATGATGATTCTGTGTCTGTGTTCGAAATAGACTTGAAGAGCTTAGCTCCAAATCTGAAATCATCCATCTGAGATTTCAGCCTCATAGAAACAAACAAAGTTTGGTAAAAGTGAGACTTTAGTTTGTTTTTCTTTCCAGCTGAATATCCAGACACAGTGAAAATCCCTATAATAGAAAGTAGAGAAAGGGAATAACCCAGAAGTGATTTGTTTTTACTTCCATTTGTGGGAGATTTAAAGAATGCAACCACCCCAAAACCCACCGATGAGGCCAATTGAGGGTTAAAGTGTTTGGGCTCTGCAGGTGTTTGGGTTGTCCGGGTGCATGGAGGGTAATACAGAGAAGTGGCTGCGAATGCTGCACGCATGGTGCGTGCTAACAGTCAGGCTGCAGCAAGGAGCGCAGACTTATCACGTGAACAACACTCTGGGCTTCTAGCACAGTCTGCAGGATTTGGGGGTATGAACATTTTTTGAAAATCCATACGACAGGCCTGCGTCTCACCTACTTGACCCTTACCTGTTGCCAGCACCGTGCCCGTAGGAAAAAGGGACACAAACATTTTCACTCTACGTGTTTGCTGAGCGGCCTAAGACTTTGATATTTCACACCGACCACCTGCAAGTCCAGTACAGTTTTGACCATTTTCACCTGCGGACAGCCTGTATCCACCTGTAAGGGCAGTTATGACTGAGGCCTAAGGAGGAATTTTAGGTGTGAACATGAAATTAATTCTAGAAGATCATAGAAACACGCTGGTGAATCTGGAAGAGATAAAAAAACAATCCTGACATCACTGCTTTAACCTACAAAAGCTTACTTTTGCTGTTTTTGTCAACAGTCAACAACAATTAGCCCTGGAGAACCCCACTGGGACAAATTTAGCTGCTGTTTTTATTTTTTTATTTTTATAAATAAAACCTCAAGCTTAACGAGCAGGAAGTAAAAACCTGAAAACTGTGGAGATGGTTTTAAACTCTTAATTCAGATTTATGGGATTCCAGGTAAAATCAGATCAAAAAGGAAAAATATCAACTAGAGGGGCGTGGTCTATTGATTGACAGCTGCCCTCCTGAGCTGTGACTGAAGGTGGAGCAGGAACGTCCGCTCTCCTAAAGATGACCTGACGTTCTAATGACGACAGAGAAGCTCTAACTTTGGTTTGGGTGAGTAAATAGCGTGGTTGTTGAACAGATTGTTGACCACCTTCTTTCTTAAAATTATTTTTGAAAAATTTAACTTCAAAATTTTTTATTTCTAGTTTTCTTTACTTCACACTTCAGTTAATTGTTATACCGAATCTTTTATCGTAAGATATCAAATGAGCATGCTAGCGAATTAGCATGCTATCAGATTAACATGCTAATTTATTTTGAATATTCAATTTAAATGAGCAAAGATTAAAGAGCCTGAATGTCCGTAGATGTTGACCTAGACAATTTTAAAACTGTATGAATTGAATTTTGTGATAAATGAACTAAAAACTCTATAGGAGGCTGTTTTGATTCATGCTACACTTATTTAGTTGCCTCTGATGATAAACCTCACTAATAATTAATGTAACTTAGTTCTGGGGAAAAAAATCCTTTAATACTATTTACAGAAATGCTAAGAGGTAAATTATGTTTTAGAGTATAATTATGCTCATTTAATGAAAGTTTTCTATTTCCATTATTTAAAAATGAATTACTATCATATGTTTAATAAATGTATTTATTAATATATTAGCAATATAATCTATTTACTATACAATATAACATATATTGTACTTGAGGATTGTATTATCTTCCTTAAAAACATTACAGATTTTTTTTAATACTATAAAATATTGACATCTAAAAATATTTCTAAGCAGCAGAATTCAATAAATATCTCTTTCTGAACTGTGTGTGTGAGAATATATATATGACTATTTTTTTTTATTCAACACTTTTTTTATTTAACACTTATGAATAAAAATTGTTTGAGTCTCCAACCTTTTCAGGTGACGAACCTGCTTAATGTTTGACCATATTTTTACAAACTAGCCTGTATGAGGCTAGTTAGTGTCTGATTTTATTTTTTTAGCTGATGTTTCTATTAACTTTTGAGGACAAATTTATCTTCATTCTTTGTAAAATATCTGCTCCTGCTTTAAACTTTATTCCTATACTAGACTCAATGTGGGAACCATTATAATGTAATATTAATTTTCCTCTTAAGTAGAAGCTAAAAAAATGCCAAAAAAATAAGATGGATAAATGCAAAAAATAACACAAGCAAAACCACTGTGGCTAAAAGTGGTATTTTCTAAATATTACAATAAATAACGTGAATCACCTTTATGACTTTATTAGCGGCATCATTGTAACATTCTACATCCGGTGAATATTCTGCATTATTATTATGATGTGTGGGAACAACTGTCCCGGAAAATCCGTATTGGTAGTCAATACTCCTGATTTTGTCCGTTAAATGCAGCTTTTATTTTGAAGTTGAAGGCTTTTCTTCTGTTTCTTCTCTGTATTTTTCTGCCAAAAGAAACTTTCTGAGTTGTTTGTTTTTTCTTAACTTTGCTAGCTTGGGGGTTTTAATTTGGCAGTGGGAACAGAAAGTAGTGAATGGATGTTCATCATGTGACTGAGCGACCTGACGTGTCAAGATTGAGAGAATCCTCTAGTTTCCATGATACAATAATAAATAATAAATAGTAATAATGGTTTGGATTTATCTAAGCCTTTCCAGACGGTCAACTTGCTTATGATGTGACCATTATGATGGTAACTACTGATGTAGCCTCAGCTGCCCTGGGGCAGACTGACAGAGGCGTGGCTGCCAGCTCACGCCTACTGCCCCTCTAAGTATCACCGGCACATTCGTACGCATTCACACACCAGAAGAGCAACACTGGAGGCAGAGAGGGGGAAGTGTCTTGCCCAAGGACACAACGACAGTTGACCGGGGAAGGAGGCTTGAACAGCCGACCCTTGGATCGTTGACCCGCCTGCTCAAACTTCCTTCAGAATTGGAATAGAAATAAAAGGGGAAAAAATGTAGGTCATATTTTTCCCCTCTGCGGCTTACAGACTGGTACCGGCCCGCGGCCTTAGGGTTGAGAACCACAAGAACGTCAGAAGCCCCAAAGAAACAACAGAGAAGTAACTCTGTTAGCATTGTGGATTAGCAGGACTGATGGTTGATGTTGGGTTCCTGTGGATAATTTGTAGTTTTCCAGGGAAAATGGTCTTTTCTTTGGGTGTTTTAGGAGACTAGAGCTCATGGGAAAATGTAGCCCTTTATGGAAGCTTTTCCTGGATTTATCTAATCTGGGTCAAAGGTCATTCCTCAGAAAGTTTTGAATGCATTCCGGTTTATCGCCTTTATTCACCAAACTGATGAAAAGTACAAGCGGTTTTTCCAAAAAGACACGTGAACTCTGAATGTTGCTTTAAAGAGTTCATGCAAAATTACAGCAATTTGATGTGATTTGCTGTAATATATGCCATGATTCATGACATAAAGGTCTGTGTCAAGTGGGGAAATCGGGTTTCGTCGTACTTTTTCTCCACTCCATGCTTGATTCTGCCGTTTTCCAGCCCGTCTGTGTCTTTGTAGGTCATGTGGCGCAGCGGCTCTGATGTGTTGTGAGGATAGCGAGCCCTTGTTTTGCCCGGGCCTCTGTTAGGTGCGTTCTCGTCTTTGTACCTGAGCGTGGCGTAACTGCAGCGCAGACAAAACAGCAAATCCAAAAGCTGATCCACATCAAAGCCGCCGCTTCCCTCCTTTTCTCTCCTCGGTCGCTGCTTTCACGCTCAGCCTCTCCCAGCTTCTCCACCGTCCTCTCCCTAACCTTGGCTTGTTTTTTATCTCGCCATAATCGACGCTCGTGGCCCCCTTGTCGGCCTCCTCCTCCTCCCTTCGTCTCGGTGTGTGGGCCGCTCCTCCAGAGGAGGTCCACAGGTAAAAGACGGAGACGGAAGCGAGAGTGGAAGCTGGTAAATGGGATTAAAATCCTCCTCATCCTCTTCATCATCATCAGCATCATCATCATCTTAAACCAGCCTTGAATGTTTGCGGCTCGTAATAACGTGCACCTTCTGTCTAATTTGGCCATTATTCAGGCCTGTCAGACCACAATTATTTAGAGCTTATCTCTCTCGCACACAAGATGAGGTGTTTGTCACGCTCATCGCACACACACACACACACACACACACACACACACACAAAGACGATGCTTTAGAAATTCCATTGATGACTGCCTGTGATAGGACCCCCCCTCCCCTCATCATTACTGCATTGATTACCTTGGGTGGCTTATCATCTACACAAATTCGGTCTCAATCTGGCATTGTTTATGATGCAGATTGCATTGTTGTTTGTTTATTCTATCGGCCCGATTTGTGTTCAGTAATGTCATCTATCCCCCCCGCGGACCCGCAGCCAGGAAAAGAAAAGAAACACAATCTCTGCGCTCAGATTGGCTGAGAGTGGGATGCGTGATATTGGCTTCCTATGATCTTTTGTGAGGCGTAATTCGATGCCGCGTGGAGTGTTTGGCGGAACAAATATAGAAGCGTTTGTTAAATTATATCATAAATTAGTGATCAGGAGGGGAAGAAGGTGTGTGTGCGCGTTCCCTAGCAGGGATTGGGTTACGTTCACCGTAACAAGTCCACTAAAGTTTTTTATGGAGAACAAACCAGGCGTGTAATGTGTAATAAAAGTTGGAGTAATGATGTTTTTAGGCCAAAAGAGGAAAAACTCAATGGACGCGCGCGGCTGTCATTAAGGCATCTTTTACAGTTTGCAAAACAATTCTTATCAGTGGGGAAATGCTACATTTTCCAAGGATGAGGAAATGAGGCAGCGAACAAAACTAAGCATCAGATAGCGAGCCTCCTTAATTCTCTCATCCCCTGTTAAATAATATCATTATCATTGCTTAATGACGATGGCGCTGCAGCGCTTATGGAATAAGCCGATTAGGACAGAGACAAACAGCGTGGGGCCAGGAAGTACCGCGAGGCCATTTACCACTTCATACAGGACAAATGAGTGTGTCCCCTCCATCTTTCCTTCCCTCATTCCCTTTTTTCAATCCCCCTCCATCCACTCTCCACTTCCATCCATTTCATTTTTTTCCCCTCTACACCAGGCCATCATGAAGTATTTGATTTCCTCTCCTCCGACCCCCCCCCCCCCCAGCCTTCTCCACCGCCCCTTCTTCTTTGTGCCGAGGTAATCGTAGATGCAAAGGGAAGGGGGCCGCGGGGTTCTTATCAGCCCATAACATCTGTTGGCGTGTCAGGTGAGGAGATGGAGCGCTCGCGGCCTGCCGGCGGCCCGGACGGCTCCTTTAATGCAGAGAGGGGAGTGTGCAAACAAACAGCGGCTGATAGGGTCTATGCTTGTCACAATCGCTCAGGACCCTGATCTATCTTCCTCTCCTTCCCCACTCTCCCTCTCTGTCTCCATCTTCCTCTGCGCGACTTCGCCTCCTCTTCTTCACTTCACTTTCACCGCACAATACCTTCCTGTCGCTCCTTAGAATCTCACCATGTGCCGACGGTATTTTCAAGGTTTGTGTACCCAGCTGATTGGGCTGTAATGACGGCGTTTCTGCAAAACAGATGGAAAGGGAAGTAGACGTCTGACTGAGAGATGTAACAGATAAAGACGTAGACTCCGGCGCCGTTATCGGGAGCCGTGCATGCTCAAAGAAAATGTTTCGACCTTATCAACAAGCTCATTTCCACAATCATCAAGAGCATCGACAGTGCCAGCACCATCACTGGGAGCTCCACTGTTATCATCCCCGTATCCATCATCATCACTGTCATTATTAACAGTATTGGCATTGTGACGAGGAAAAGCATCAGGATCATTATGGTCATTATGAAGGTCATGCCTTTTCTTTGCAGTTTTTCCTCAGTCGGCAGTTTTCCAGGCCAATTATGTCCAAACTGCACACTCGCCAGGACAAAAGAGGTTCTGACACTTAGACGGGACCTGTTTTGTTTTTGTAGGATTCACAAATATGAACGCCCTGGATAACATCCTTAACACATGCACAGAGAAAGGAAACGGTTCAGTGAGAACCAAACAGAATTCATAGAAAAGAGTGAAACCCAGAATCCACCACTGCTGGTGCCCATTGACTGAGAGTGTGACGTCATCCATTAAAACGGTTTACCTCCAGCTCCAATGAAATGAAACCAATTCAGTAGCCATGTTATTGCAATATGAACGCCGCCGTGTTGGAGCCAGACGTCATCGGTAGCACGGATCGGTCCGGAATTCAGGCTTCCAGGCTTCACCTGCTTTTGTTGAGACATCTGATTGTTCAGTTAATAAGTTCAATAACTTGAACGGAAGGTATCAGATCCAGAACGGTTCTTCTGACCAATAGAATGAGCAACAGCTGTTCATTTCTCTATAGAAGTCTTTGGGATTTTGGCTTCTTGGAGCCACTTCCTGTTTGGAATGCCAGGGGGGAGGGGTCACTCAGTCCAGTTCTCATATACAGTCACTGCACACTTTGATAACACAACAACTGGACTCCAGTATTGCTTCAAAGTAGCTTGTAAGTCAGTTCTGTTTAAATAGTTACCACAGTTGCCTTCAGACACGATTCAGACAAAATAAAAATAAAGCAAGACTTACTCATCCAACCAATAATCTACTATAATCTTCTGTCCACTTAAAACCCACACATGTTCGTCACTTCTGACAGAAGTTAATGCAACAGGTTCCATTATAAAAAACTTTGAGTAGAACCGATGGTGCTGCGCGCTTAGACAACTAGAGAAAAACCTTACTAAAGAACCGATCTGCAAACACCAGTCTGCCTCAGAGGTCAGACAGAAAACTGACAAACAAAATAATCAAAATAAAAAATTCCTTCCAAAAACCACCTGCGTTGAGGAGTGTCTAATATGAACATGTAGCGAAAGCGAAAGCTCTCCGCTGAGTCTGCAGCGCCTCTGCTGAACTGCACTGATTCTTCTGAAGCCCCACAACTATAATGTCATTGTCAGAAGGCTTGTGGCAGCAAGATCAATAGTTAGTAATTCTTTGGCTGGGGGTCTAAGACTCTCTCTGTCTGTCCCCCCCTCCCCGAGCTAGAATGTCCTCTAATGGAGTGGGCCAGATCTAATCAGTGCAGTAATTGAAGTTTACTTTGAAGCTTTCAATCTGGGAGAATATTTAAAGACAAAGCCACCATGAAACACTATCTACTGTCCCAGGCCTGATGTGATCTGGATCTAGTGGCCTGTTTAAATAATTGATGAGAGTCTGAAACATACTTTTATCCCTCTGCTCGTCACGTTTGTGTATGAGATTGAACTCCATCTAAAATCCAAGGGCCTAACGCCACAAAGACGCTCAGACGAGCGGGGAGGAAGTGCTTTGAGGTGTCGGCTGTGTTCACACCAAACCTGCTAAATGAAGTTTCAAACGAAGGTAACGGCAACAGAGAACCAACAGTTCCCACCGTCCCTGCCTTCCTTTATCCAGTTTGAAAAGCTGCTTGATTTCCGTGCATAAATGTCATGTTTGACTATCATTAAACCATCAGTCATGTCGCCCAAAAGATGAATACAGAAAAGGGTTTTAAGTGTTTAGACTTTTACGCTGCAGAAACGGAATTTTTGATCAGGAAAAAGCCTAGTTTCATGGAAAAATGTAGTATTTTCTGTCTTTCAAGAAAAATATTCTTATCAAAAAAGTTTTGAGCAAAATAATACTTGTTCAAGAAAATATGTTTATGGTGACTAAAATTTATACCCCCCCCCCCACACACACACACGTACACTCAAAGATGACACGTGAACAAAAATAGAAATAGAAATAGAGACTGAATGGAAACTTGTTTCTGACTCGTTCTGCTGCAGAAAAACTCCTGAATGGATCAAAAACGAAGGTTCTGCAAACCTGCAGGTTTTCATTTAAAACGGCATCAAAACTCCTGTGAAGTCAGAAGAACAAGGAGTTGAGTCAGCATGGAGGCATTGCTAACGTTTAGTTTCCTTCAGAATTCACCAAACAAAGCATTGTAAACGAGAACTGTAAATATTTGAAAGAAGAAGACAGAACTTTAATTGAACCGCTTTGGTACCATAAGTCCAAAAACAACAGATACTAACAGGCAATAAATATCAGTAAAAACATTCATAAAGTTTTAATATTCTCCTCCTTCAAACCCGTTTCCTTGAATTCATCATTTTATTCTGTTAAAGGACAAAGATTTGTGGTTTCATGGTCATTAGTTCGCATACGGCTGTAATGAGGATCCAGATTCTTGGGATTTTTTTTAATCTACTCCTGAATAATAGTAGGAATGTTTGTCGTTAAACCATTAAAAGCAACAGTGATGTTTGTGTTTTGTTTACTGCTGGAGTTGATCAACAAGTTGACAGAGAAACTGTGTGGAAATAGCTGCACTTCCATCGACTAGAAGTTGGAAACACGACGATTTAAAAAAAATAAAACTCGCATTTCTTTAAAAATAGTTTGATCTTGCAGGAGGTGGTTTTTGAGACAAATTGAATGGACGTTTCACATAATACTTTTAAATTAAATGAGTCACATGACCACCAACTGGATGACAACACGCTGTTTGGTAGGAGATGGCGGCCGTGGTCGCTGCACAGCGGCGCCACCAGACGTTCCACAGCGTCACACGGCTCATCAGAAGTTGGGCGTGTCATGAGGAATTGTTGGATCCTGTGGAAAACCACCATTTCCTAAAATGACTTTCCCTTTAGCCCCTCCCACGTGTAAGGAGCTCGCCGCTCCATGGCTTGAAGAAGAAGCTGACGTCTCCTTTGATGGATGATGATGAGCGCTAGAGTCGTGGCAGGAATGTGAAAGTATCTGCTGTCAATCAAAGTGTTGGTCACATCCGTAGCCGTGTTTTTGAATGACTCATCGCATGAGTTGGTTTGCGTTCATTCACATTATTTGGATTTAATAAAAACAGTGTCATTGTGAACATTTGTTTTTTCAACATTCCTAGAATTTGGATAAAGTTTTGCGCAGATTTGTGATGGAAACAGCTCATGTTTAATGTGATAAAACCATTTCTTTGTTTTTATCTTTAACATTAATACTGATCTCCTGTTCTAAATGGATATAAATAAAGCTGACATATTAATTTTCATGCATCCAGTAAAAAGACAAAGTAGCCATTGAAACGTAATATATTGAATAAACAGAATCGTGGTTTGATTTGTGAATCGTTGATCTTCATCTGTGAATGACGTAAGGATCCACAGACGTCGGTTGTTGTGGCTAACGGTTTTGCTGGGTTCTGACCGGCAGATGGAGGTCTTCCTCCTCCTCTTCCTCCCCGGCGTGGTGCCAGCGGCTGCATCGTGGCATCTGTCCTGGCAGCCGCTCTCTGATTGATGGGCCTGAGCGCAGAGGGGCAGTGGGAGATGAAGAGGGGGCTGATAGCAGCAGCTAGATACTCCCTGATTCACTGCGTGTCAGATGCTGATAACAGCAAGACTCCAAGAGGAAGGAGGAGGGTCTGTGGAGGAAGCCCGGAGAGGAAGAGGAGCCGTAAATAAATACGAGGAGATGTTGGAGCACGGCCACAAATCTTCTATTTCAACTCCTCATCTGTCTTCTCATCCCAATTCCAATTTTATTTTTTTAGTGTTGCTGATATCTGGAGAAGATGAAATAAACCCGCCGTGTTCTCTGAGGTTTATGGTGCTGTCATCCTAATGTATGTCTGCTGATAGCATAGTGAGGGTGGAGAAATGAAGCGCACCTCCTTCCTCCTCCTGCTTCTCCTTCAACGTAGCAACAGGATCGCTCTTTTCCCATCTAGGATGGCTCATCCCAATTTTACCCCACCTCTGCTTTTCCCACTGTCACTCTACCGTCGTTTGCTTTCCACCACGAGGAGCTATGAGGAGGAAGTGGGCTCCGCCCGGGGTCACCGGGTCACATGTTTGTACCGTCACCTGATGGTCACGAGTCATTTAGCGTTCCGGGACGAGGCGTTCTCGTCCATCATGCCTGAAAGTCTGCTCAGGAATTTGGCAACGTTCCACGGATAACAGCCAGAGCTGTCATCTGCATTCGCGCAGAATTCTCTCTGAAAGGCGGCGGCGACCAAAGCGCGCGGTTTTAACCTCACGACAGCTGTCAGCAAGACGTGTCATCACTTCACCTGAGGACCTGAGTCTCCACACAGCATTTTTGAGTCAGCAGGTCATTCAGCTTCACCGTTACACAACCTGCAAGAACGAAGGCAGAAAAAAAACATGTCTCTTTCGGTTCATTCACACCTTTTTCAATGTATGTTGAGATTTTCTGTTAACACCACTGCAGTCCATCAGCTGTGCTGTACATGCTGGACGGCGGATACTTACATTATTACCTTCTCAGGAGCCCCATGGGGCTTTAGAGACCCACTCACCCAAATACTGATGGCGGCTCTGCTGCAGAATCTGGCGCCAACCTGGAACCACCAGAGACGAGGTGGGGTTCTGTTTGACTTTTTAGTTTTGTTTCTTGTTTTTTGCACATTTAAAACACAGCAATAAAACCATTTGAGGACAATTAAATGCAGGGAGAGGCATGCAACCTAAAAGGCTCTTTCTAAGGCCTCCACCTGATGTCACTTCAGAATATAGAATAGACATAGGAGACGAAATAAAACCAGGGATAAGTCACAAAGTAACAAAACCAGTAACAACAAAATCCAATTAGTTCATGTCTGAACAATAAAGTGATGTGTGTGTAAAAAGCATAAAAATACCAGAGAAGCTGTTAAAATGATGTGAATGTTTGTCTGAAGATATTTTCATTTATGGTGAAATTAAAGTATACAAATATATATATATATATATATATATATATATATATATAGGGCTACATCCATAGATGTGTGTACATATATGCACCAGGCGCAGCTTCATTGTATTTGATACATTTTGCTTTGTACATGCACAGAATCAATTTAGTCAGGAAAAAAAAACGCTTTCAATGAACAGAGTTTTCTCATTTGGACAAATTAAAAATAATTCTGTAAAAAAATCTGTTACATTTGTTTTCAAATGTCCAGATAGTTCCCTCAGCAAAGGGAAAATCGTATTAAACTGAAGTGATATTCATGTTGATGTAAATTCATTTACAGAGTATTCATAAACGCTCTGGGGTTCTAGTGTGGGATTTTGTGGTTCTGATGCGGCTCATTTAAGGACAAACGTGTTTCTGACAGACGACTTCTGGTGAAAACAGGTTGTTTTCAGCTCCTCTTGATACTGAAAAATATCCAAAAAATGTTCAGTTTGGTCTCGTTTGTCAGCCAAACCTGAAACTCATGGATGAGTTGTTTTCATATAAACAAATCAGTTTTGTTTATCACATAAAAGTATGTAACTTGTTTATCACAGTTGTTGGTTATCACAAACATAACGGTTGAATGGCAATACCTGTAGTTTTGAAGGTCACCTGACATTTTTATTGGCTGTAAAAGCAGCTCTTGAGCAGAAGAAGTGACTCCTTATCTTGTCATTATGTCAAATCGGTGAAACATAGTCACTTTTGGAGTGTTTGAATCTCTAGAATCCCATGAATAAAACTGTCTGCTGTGGTCTGGCTCCAGCAACCGTGTCTGAAAACAGTTGGGGTTGAGGAGGATGTTCTCCTGGTGTTTAGCATCGATCAGAGGGAGATGGAGCTCTGGCTTCCAGGCCGGTGTGTGTTGCTCGGCCTTAATTGATGTAATGAATGTGATTAGGTGCTATCTGAAGGATCGCGGAGCGTGGCCGTCCGTCCTTTTTCCTTATCTGCTATTGCTTCCTGGGCCCTGCACGGAGGAGCAGTAATGCATCAGAGTGGAAGAAGATGGATGGGCAGGTCTAAAAACGGTGGAATTACAGAGCTCTGAACGGAACCGCCCGTCACTGAAGCTATTTTTTCCTGAACTTTGTGGTTCTAAAGCAGGTGTTAGTTCTTGAAGAGGCCTAATGTGGTTCTCCTTCACTCCTCTAGCTCAAACACATAATTTTCATGTGTTTCTGTCTTTCTTTCTTTTTAAATAAATTCTCATGTTCCTGGGTCACACACTGCCAGTAAAGACAGTTTCAGCAGTGCAGCGCTGACATCATGTGGCAGGAAGAGGTACTGAGTCATAATTAAACGTCTTATTTCTGTCAGAAACACTGTGATCAAGTCACAGGCCCTTTAAAGACTCTTTTGGAAACCATGTTCGGTTAACATCTACAGGATTCTGCACCTTTGAGCCGCAAAGCCATGGGTGGTACTCAACCAAAAATGTCTAAAAATGACCCAAAAATGTCTAACGTAACATACAAAGGTCTAAAAAGGAAAAACAGCTTCTGTTTTGAAGGTAGTTTTTGAGGATCGTTCTTAACTCATAAATCAAGATGGAACTAACAAAATCCCACTCTAATTTTCTAGGACAGTGTTTTTTAACCTGTTTTGAGCCACGGCACACTTTAACCTTGATAAAAATCCCGCGGCACACCAGCAAAAAATAAAAATAAAAAGAGGAGAAACTCTATAGTCTGTATTGATCTACAGTCCCTCCACAATCTCACGTACATTTTTGTGATAATTGTGGCAGAAAAAGCTGGAAGCTGCAGCAGTTTTTTTTTAAAAGATGTAAGAAGAAGATAAAAACTGTCTGATGTGTTTTCGTTGTGTTTCAAGACGTTAAAGGATTGACTCATTGTGCGCTGAGACGCTCTCACTTTAACACAATGCATCATGGGAGATGTAGTGATGGCATACAGACTCTCTTCTCTGAGCTTCATGGTTTTGTTCACTTGTTCCACGGTCTGATACCGGATTCTGTGGAAAGCTACACCGCTAAAGACGAGCTTTAGCTGGTATTTTTGTTGGAACTGAGAAACTTTATGAGCAGAATCAGAACAAGGAAGTGAAGACTTTAACCACTTCTGATTGGTCAGACCGAGGACGTGTAATTAGGGCTCCAAGAATGATTGAGACATAATGAGACAGTTAAAGGGGCGGGACTTTTCAGAAAACAGCTGACGCTACGGCTAAATCACGGTACCGTCATTCTTATCAAAGTGTCTTTAATTGAATCAAATAAACACAAAGAAAAAGGTATTTTATGATCATTCATATTCCTAACTACTTATCAGATATCAGGGCCTGTTTAGATGAACAAATAGCTGATATCCTGGAGATGGAAATGTTTTTAGATCACTGAAAATGGGTAAATTCCCACGGCACACCTGACCATCTCCCGCGGCACCCCTGGTTGAAAAACACTGCTCTAGGACATAGTTTCTGCAGAGCGGCAGTAGTTCATTAGAAATTCACCTCAGAATTTGTGAGCAGGACCGTTAGCATGGAGTAAGCCTGCCCTGACTTCCCATCATCTCTTTAATTACACACTCTCCCACTAGCTTACAGCCCCTCACACCTCCAAACAACACAATGGTGATCAATCATCGTGTCTGCGTGTCGCGTTGCGTGTCTACGGAGCGGTGTCCTTCCACATTCGGGTTGTCTGTGCCGATCGATCGGGAGATGTCTCAGCGTTATTGGGTGCCGTAGTCGCCGGAATGTTTGGTGAGCGGTGTGCGTTAGCCTCGGCTTCTGTGCTGTGTGTTCTTCCGGGTTTTTTTCCTGCTTGTCACAGTCATCTGTGACGTCACGCCCCCTGGACCCTGGACTTGCAGTTCTCCATGAGGCACAGTGCGTTTCTTCAAACTCTAGTCCGGTTTCTGCTGTGTGGGCCATTATTCAGTGGCGGCTCTTTTTTTTGCTTTCTTTGAAGCTGTGTACCATTGCTAGTTGACCTGCATTTGGATTGGTTGGTTTATGGATATGTCTCTTCTGTGAGAGGGGGAGAGAAGGAAATGTGAAGAGTGTCCCCCTGGCCTTCAGCGGAACTAAATTCTGCCCTGTTGTGTGTTTGTGTGTGCGTGTGTCAGTTTGCGCGTGGCCCTGTTTTGGATCGGCCCTAAGGTGACACTAGGACGTTCAGGTTTGACGCGATTGTGTGGGAACTGTCGGCGCCTCGGTTCCTCCGCTTTTAATTTTGGCATCGGCGGCTTTTTCCTCGTGTTCCTTTTCGGTTTCTGCTTTATTTAAGGAAGACGGATGAGTCTCCGCCGTCCGGATTTGTTTCTGCTCAGGTCTTTGGTTTATGATGCGTGCCTCTCTGCCTCTATGTAATCTCTCGCGTTGTGCAACACGTCGTTCATCCCGTCTTTGGAGTATCCAGACGTCCTTGGTTAATTCATTTCAGTAGTCTGTGGTTTGTTGTCCACCTATTCGAGAACCACTATTATCAGATACAAGAATCAAATCCGGCCGAGCCGCAATCCATTGCTACGTGGGATGTTGACCTTCTCTTACCATTGGTGTACATAAAATTGGTGTTAAGATTTTGTGCAGGTTCTGTATTTTGTGCAGGTTCTGTATTTCACTGTCAATTCTCTGTTGGAATTTGTGATTCTGGTGGTTTCTATTGTGCGATGACTCCACAATGGGACTTTTCCTTAACTCCTACCGAATTTCACTTTCTCAGATTTGTTCTTTTAAGAGCACTGTTATTCCATTTATCTCAAGCATTGTGAAACTGATCAGTTTCTGGGTTATTTATATGTTCTTTGGCAAGACTAATACTGGTTTTGCCTTTATCTATGCATTGCATCCTGAGCCTTCGAACGCCTACTCCCCGGTCAGCTGCTCCATTTCTGGCGATTGTCACCCCTGCATTCCCTGATCTGGTGCTGCAATGATGACTGCTCAACGTACCTATTGGTGGACCTCCTCTGCGTTCCAATGACACTTCTTACTTGAATCAATCTATATGTCAGCGGCAGAATGGATGTGAAATTCTTGGATTATATATGTTGAAAGAAAATGATTTGCCAGGTGGAAGCCTAAAAAATTTAGGATCTTCTGAGTTTGTATTAGTATGCGATGGAGCTCAAAATTGGTTTGTAAGTTCATTTATATGTTAGTGTGTCAATGACGCATAGTAATTCTGGCTGTTGAGCTCGTTGTAGTATTGTCGTTGGAAGTTCGTAATAATGGAAGTTACTAAGCTCGTGTATAATGGAAGTTTATGGCGTCGAGCCCGTCATAGTGTGATGGAAGCTTAGAGTAATAGATGTTACTAAGCTTGTGTAAATATTATGCCAAATGAAATGTTTATGGCCGTTAAGCCCGTCATAGTATGAGATGGAAGCTTCGAATATGGGGTTATTTGAGCATGGCATAGGATGTCATCGGGAGCAATGTATTGGATGTAAGTTAGTGTCATCATACGGGTTGTTCATGGCGGCTAAAATTATAGTTCCGCACAGCGTTTTGCGGACCTGGGCTTTACGTTCTAAGATCAGGTATGAGTACTTCTTATGTTGACTCCCATTTCATTTCTTTCTCTCTCTCTTTCAGATAGTTTGCTCCCCTGGTGAACGGGTGCGGCCCAACGGTCAATAGTGCCGGGGTAAACACATAGCAGATCCACTAGATAGAATGTTCCCTTCGTCGAGCGGTTCTTGAACGTGAGCGGCCCAATGGTCAATGGTGCCGGGTAAACACATAGCAGATCCACTAGATAGAATGTTCCTTTCGTAGAGTGGTTCTCGAATGGGAGCGGCCCAATGGTCAATGGTGCCGGGTAAACACATAGCAGTCATACTGGAAAATGGAATAAAATGAAATGAAAATGTAATGCCACCGAAAACACACCTCAGCTTATTTACACACTGATTATACTTTCACATTTTCTTCTGGATGATCTTGGTGTTGGAGGTTTTGTTACCCGAAAGTGTAAGGAAAAAGAATTATCTCAAGAGAAGTCCTTCCTCAAGTGGAAGCCGCGAATTATGAGTATAAAATGCATTGGTGTTTAAATTGAATCAGGTTGTGTAATCTTGTTGGCTCCCCTTCATTATTCCCTCTTTCTTCAGATAGTATGTTCCCCTGGTGAACGGGAGCGGCCCAACGGTCAATGGTGCCGGGGTAAACACATAGCAGATACACTAGATAGAATGTTCCCTTCGTAGAGTGGTTCTCGAACAGGAGCATCCGAACGATCAATGGTGCTGGGGTCAACACATAGCAGATCCACTAGATAGCATGTTCCTTTCGTAGAGTGGTTCTCGAATGGGAGCGGCCCAATGGTCAATGGTGCCGGGTAAACACATAGCAGTCATACTGGAAATGGAATGAAATAAAATGAAAATGGAATGCCGCCGAAAACACACCTCAACTTATTAACACACTGATTATACATTCACATTTTCTTCTTCTGGATTTTATTGGTGTTGGGGATTTTGTTACCCGAAAGTGTAAGGAAAAAAAGAATATCTCAAGGAATTGAACGGAGCCTTATGCCAAAACGAAGTTGTGAATGCCAACCTAAAGATGTTGTGAAAACCTAAAGATGTTGTGAAATAAATATTCTTCTGCAAGAGTTGTCTGACTGAAACATGTTTGTGTATGTTTCAGTCATTTTTGGCCAAAAATCCTCAAACTGCCTCCACAGTATCTATTTTTTCAATTTTTAACTTGTGTGTTATAATTCAGTTCTTCTTCTGTGTTTCAGTTAACAACTTCAGTGATTTCACTACAAACAAATCTGAAAGTTCTCTTCCAGTCTCTTTTCATTGAGCTGCTTTCTCTGTTCTGCCTGAAGGGGGCAGTGTTGGACAAGAACCGTGTTCTCCTTTCTCCTTGTTCTGAGGAAAGAATCGTTTCATGAAGTTTGTGCTGGTCTGAGACACATCAGCACAAACTTCAGTGTTCAATCTATGTGCTGATTTATTTACACCTTTTCAGTAAAACCTCCTTTTGCGTTTTATTGATAGAGTAAAATCAGTCTTCCTTTTATACAGACAACTGAAACAACTTAGAAACAGAAAAAGCTCCAATTTTTTATGATGCACAAACTTAAAAAACAATTTCAAATTCAGATTTTTTAGCTTCTTCAAAAATAAGTGTGAGCGTTTTCCTTTTTTTTCTTCCAGTTCCGGTTTGCTAAATGAATCTGGGATGTGAACAACAATGGTAAAAACTGTAGCAGTACAGAAATACAGGAGCTAGATTAAAAATGAAAAGAATCAAAGGAACAGAAATAGTTTAAAAAGGCTGCAAAGAAACAAAAAATAATAAAAATGTAAAAAACCAAAGAAGAATCAAGTTTTTCCTATTCATGTGTTTGAACTGAACTTGACCGTCAGTGATCTTTGTGTCTAAAAAAACAGCACAGAAGTTTAGCAACAAAAAAAGGACACGAAGAATTAATGAAATTAATTAATTGATCTGTTTCTGATGGTTTTTATTGTTTGAGGACCTCCTTCAGGGTTTTAAAGAGTCTAAGGGAAATGAAACCATGGCTGGAGCACGGATGATGAGGAATGCATCGGAAAACTCTGTCAACCAGGAGGATTGTTCTACAAAGAACTTCTAAACCGGATCTCTGGAGAGCGCTGTTTAAGACGCCACAGCGATGAACAAGTTCAGATACGTTCTCTGTTTCTGCGTCCGATAACTTCTCAGGTCCAAACTGTGTCTCAGAAAAGACTTTAGAGTCTGATTTGCATTTAGATCTTTTCCAGCACTAGAATTGCTATGAATTAAATGTTATTAACTCATGAGAACCTGGTTTTTCTAATTATCAAGAACACGTTGAAAAAATCCAAACTATGTAGAATTTGATTTATTTTCTGGACAGATTCAACTGCAGAAGCAATAAGGGGAAGATTGTTAGGAAATGTGTAACAACTGCTCCACTCTGCCACCGTGTGGCCAAAGCAGGAACAACCTCTTGATGATGTCAATGAAGCGGTTTGTGATCCGGGCACCAAACAAGCATCCTTTGTGTGTTTGTACAGGACCGATTCTCAGTGATCTTGTTTTTGTCTAAGCCAGGATGGAGACTGACTAGCTCTTACTGATGTTTCCAGTAGAAAATAGCCGCTCTGTCTGAACATGTAACACTTCAACAAATGTCCCAAAGTGGTTCCCTGACCTCACAGGAAGTGATGATGTAGGATTTCTCCTGTAAATCGTGTGCCGTCCGACCCTTTGACTCAGCTGTGGCAGCACGGCCAATGGAAACAAAAGGAGACCCATTAACAGAACGAGGAAGAGGCCGATAGATGGATTCAGTGGATGGAGCTGGACGAATATGATGGATCCATGGCGTTGTCAATAACCTCCCAGAGATGCATTTGTTCAGCCATAATGAGCTGTGGAGCGCCCTCCTTCAGCGCTCCCCTTCGGCCTCGGCTTGGTCTGCCTGAAATCCCTTCAGCAACGATGGCATTGATTGCTTCGCTCAGGATGGCCAATTACGGCTTCCAAAGCAAGTAATGAGGAGCAACCACTCTGCCGGTGATTGCTACAGCCGTACAACAACAAATTATGGACTTTACTGTCAACGGCTGGTTCTGCTGTACTTTCTTCACAGTGTGTGGTCGGATGCAAAGGCCTTTATAGGCCTAAAACTCTGTCAAAGTTTGTTGCTTCTTGGAACGCTATCGGTTTCAATCAACAACCCTGAGAAATTTGGTTTCGCACATTATTTTTTTTATCAAAATACCAAAGACTTTACTTTGGAATAGGCCCGCACGATAAATTTATCCTTCAATCTTCAATATCAAGCAGTGCAATACGCATATTGCAAGAGACAGCAAAAACTGCAATAAATAGTTACCTTAAATGTGATTAAACAATCCTATGGCATCTTGAAGTTTTTAACTAATCAAATAAATCTATTTATGCATTTGACCAATCAGATCGACGCCTTCACGCTGTTGAACAATCAGATTTCTTTTATGTTAGATGTTGGCCTCCTATGATGACTCTTATTCAAACAAAACTGTTTCAGTGAAATGGAAATGATGTTTTTGATTGTTTTGCTATTTGTTCGTGTGTCACAAGTAATATCGTCATTGTAATATTGATCAATAATATCGCACATCACGAGTTTTCCTCATATTCTGACCTTTCAGTAGGACCCTGTCTGAAGTTGAAGTTTGACTGAAGAAATGTACTTTCAAGAGTTATATACAAGTACCTGATTATCTGGAATTTATCATAATTTCAAGCTATAGTCGCATAGATCCGTATGGGGTTGACCCGTTCAGGTGCTGGGGGTTTTGAGGTTTTCCAGGCCGTGGAGGGTCGTTGACAGGAGCTGCCAGATGTTAACTGGAGTGCACATGTGACTTGCATTTCCCTTGAGCCTGGTTGAAACTGGAACGTACCACTGTGGTGTGTGTGGTCAGTGTATCAGGAAGTATTTGCAAGGCTCATGTAAGTTACGGGTGATGTCGTTGGTAAGGTGCGAGTACTGGCCAATTACGAACACTGCAGGATTTGGGGGGGTCGAAAAAATGAAAAATTCATACAATACGCCTTTGCCTCACCTGCCTCACCGTAGAAACGATGTGCCATGAACACAAACTACACTTTTGGTTTTGATGTCAAACTGCTGCACTTTAAGTTTTTTCGTAATTTATTTGGAATGATAGTAATATTTAAAGACATTTCCACTTTTAGCCGAATTGTTGGGAATGTCAGGTGGAGTTTTAGAGGTGGTGCTGGTTTTCTGAAGGGAGTTAGACATTCATGCTCCTGCGGTTGAGCTTGTATTCTGTACAGATGTTATGAGGTCAGAACAAAGGTCTCAGGCACCAAATGAATACACAGTATATTCACAAAGGAAAAAAATCACTGAGCTGGTTAAATACGTGAACAAGCGTTTCATCGTCTGTGCCGCCGGCGTCTCTTTCGCTTAGGCTTTGGTCAATCGATTGCTTTCCTATAGAAGGTCACAGGGCCATGTTCGCTGTCTGAAGCAAAGACGCTGCATTTTCTACCCTCCAGCATTTAATGCACAAATATGGACAAATAAACTCCTCCTGCTGCCAGGCTCCTTGTTTTTCTCCAAACCAGCAGTCCAGCATGGTTTGTCTGTCCATCCTTTCATCACAACACAAGCGCCGTTAATACAAAAAACCCAATATTCACAAGGAAGGCAAAAAGTACGATGAGCTCCAAAGTTTATTTATTTTAGTAGAGACGGCGACGGGGTGGGGCCTTTATACTGGAGGGTTTTTGTGGTGTGCGGAGCAAATTGTAGCCAACATCTGCTTCATCCTGTACTCTTCTCGTTCAGAATCAACTGGTTGACGTCATCATGGGTCCAAATATCTCAATGACCTCAGCAGAGACATGGATCATTGACTGTACATGAGAACTGGACTGAGTGACCCCGCCCCTCCTGGCGTTCCAAGCAGGAAGTACCTGCTGGGTCCAAGAAGCCAATAGCCATAGGCTTCTATAGAGAAACAGATGAGTCACTGCTTACTGACGACGTGGCGGCGTCCGCATCATGACGTACTCAGATACAGTCAATGGCAGACAAACGTTGTGTCCTACCACACCTGTGGTGCCATTGTAGTGTCTTCAGTCTCAGAACTGATTCAACTCAGGCTTTTTTTGTGATTTCAAAAGAGGATTTCACATTAGCTCTCTGTGCTTCCAGAAGCCTGAGACTTCAGGGACCTCCGGATTCTTAGGATCCTCGGGGATAGCGGAGTGAAGATGGCTTGTGGCAGGTAAGGCCCATTTAATTCTTTAATTCCCATAAATAAAAACGCAGGTATCACAGCAGAAAACCTGTGAAGTTCTGGAGCTTCAGAAATAGTTTATGTAAGAGTGTCCATTATCAGAAGTTAGTGGCCTTTGCAGAAGCAACAGTCTGATATGAAGCTTCCTCCATTATTTTTTGTTAATGGACGCCTCAAAGGGCATTTTTCCACTCATACCCTGGTCACTTACAAAAGAAATACATATTAAATCAAATATTAGTACTTTAATCTAGTTTTTTTTAAAGTTCAAATGGTCTCTCACAAAAACTGGACTATTTGATACACGTTGTGACACGTTGTCATGGTAACAACTACAGAACCAACCTGCCTCCTGCAGCTGGTATGTGAGGTCTAACCAGTGGCGTATCAATTTCTGATGAAGACAAAGTTTGTTTCAAAGCAACAAAATCCACAAGTAGTTCCCTAAACCATATTGACTGAAGAAATCCACCATTACTATATGTATCAACAAGCAATTGCTTTGATTTATTAATGATTAAACTATTTATAAACACATATTCGCCCTGTATCAAACAGTCAAGACAGAAAGACAGACAGACGGCGGAAACTGTGGTCAAAGGTAAAATGGGACATAGATCCTGTCATGTCCATCACAGACATTTTCTTTCTACTGTCTTGCTGTGGAAGAACAAATGTCCACTTATATTGTATTACAAGTGTCTATTGTTCCGGTTACCAACTTTAGTTAGTAACCACCGGCCAAAACGATAAAGCTTCAACTAGAGCTGTGACGGTGTCGAATTTTTCATCACCGCGGTGATGAACCACCAGGGGGCGTGGTGTCGCGGTTAACGGCAGCCCCCCCCCAAAAAAAAACACAAAACCCCCCCGGCGGACGCATCGGAAATAAATACAATTACAACATACTATTTTTTGTTAACAAATAACAGTAACAACTAACAACTACATATCTAACTTGTGAACTAACTATAGGTGTTGTAGATTGACTGTGTGTGTGAGCGCGGAGCGTCTTGTGTAGGTAGGTAGGAGGAAGGTGCGCACACCTTGGCAGGGGGGGGGATGTTGATTCATCTGTAGCGGACCGCTCTGGAGCTGCACGCAAGTTTCACCTGTGCTCTCTGGTACAGACATCTTCTCAAAATATTATTTATCGCCCAGTAATAAGCAGACTGCAGACACTGTCACCTCTCCGGTAGCCATGAAGCCTGACACCCATGAAGAACGCGGGGCAGGAGGCTCCACCTTTGTTTATACAAACACGTAACGTTACGCTGCAAAAAATAGTTCCCAAACAAAACATGCAGTGATTTTCATGGAAATCCAACAGCGCGAGTTCATGTTTGGTGTTACGGAGTGAAGGAGGACAGTAACAACCCCCCCCCCCCCCACACACACACACACACACAAAATCCTCCGGTGGGCGGCCGTGTCGCGCACTTAGGAACACACGCAGCTTGTAATGGAAATGAATACAATGGAAATTAACCAATAGAAAGCAGTAAATTTGGCGTATTTCCTTGCCAGACGGAAACTTCTGTTGTAGAATAAGGATGTTTGCTTCTGAAAGCGTGCGCCTGTTTGTGTAAACGGAGCCGCGTGTCACGTGCAGCGCAGACCAAACGAGCGGCCTTGAAACGCACAGCGAAAGTTAAACTTACCGTAATTTCCGGATTATAAGCCGCTACTTTTTTCCTGCGCTTTCAGCCCTGCGGCTTATTCAGTGACGCGGCTAATTTATGGATTTAATTGGCGGCCGCCATGTACATACTTTCGGGCTTGGTGAATGGTTTGAATTCTCTATCTAACACCAAACACAAGCCATTTGTTTTGTAACACACTTCTAAGCAGCCAAACAGCATGGATGTCACTTCAGGTCTTAGGCACTTCAGTCATGGTTCAACAAAAAGAAACACACAGGCCCGGCCGCATCCCAGAATCCTTTGGTGCCCTTAGACCCAACGTGCACGTGATCACCGCTACAATATGATGAAGCTTTCAAGTTAAAAGCAATCGTTAAAAGCAGTGTGAAAAAATCCCCCATCAGTAAATGGAAATGCCGGTCAGCTGCGTGACGGAGAGAACAGCGCATGCTCAGAAGTGTATTTACCTCTAAGTCATAGTGACTCGGCTGGCTGCACGTAAATATGTGGGAATAACATCAGCCTTTATTTTGTCGGGACACCACTGGAAACACAAATCCATGTGGTCGTTTTTACGGTTTCTAAGGACTGAGCGGAATTTTGCATTGAAATGCTCACAGCCGCCGTATGAGCTTTTCGGATAGGAAGGGGAGACAAGGAGCCCGCTTGGCGAGCGCGGAGCACAGAGGCGTCCGCGGAGCAACAAGTGTTCGTTGTGAAAGGAAACTTCTGACGAACGCGCCGCGGTGAGGCGCGCGCTTTTCAGTCGCCGCTGCTTTATTTTACTGTTTTTTTAACCAGCCCCGTTAGTACCATAATGCTGCCGCGACACAAGTGGAATGAGAGCTGTTCCCGTTCACCCCTCCATGCACTGCTGCTACTTGCTCATTCTTAAACACGTACAACAGTGTGGCGAGCCGGGCGTTGGCCCCGCTTTTAGCCCCTAAGACTCATGGGGAATGGGGGATCGCGGATGTAAATTTCCTCATCATAACTGAGGGATGTAATGTTGATTATATGGTTACTGTTTGTAAATTTATGTATGATACCTTGATTGTCAATAAGTAAAAAATAAAAAAAAACATAACTGAGGAACTTGTGAACAGAATAGAGGGCCATGCTGTTTCAGATGTGGGTGTACTTGGATACATAAGCTTGGATCAAGGCAGTACCCGCCCACAGTGTGATAATGAGCCACGCTCACTCTAGGAGTCAGGACGTGCTTTGTCGAGGCAGCGGCTTGTATTCTGATGCGGCTTGTGTATGTATAAAACTAATTAAGCACGTGAAAATAGGTGGGAGCGGCTTGTAATCGGGTGCGCTTTATAACCCGGAATTTACGGTAGTTAAGGTTTGTCATATCAACCCTCTGAATATTGGTCATAGAGGAGAAATTAACAATTGCGGGTTGTGTCCAGCAGGAATTATAGGACATCAAGTTTTTCACATATCAGGATAGAGCAGGATTCACCAGATTGGCGCCGCTTTGACACGTCGCACCAAACCTCTTCCAACTATCGGGTAGCGACAGTCCTGTGAACACCACATGCTAAAAGCGTGTTCAAGAACCCGTATTCACCGGTGTGTATGTAGCAGAACTATGAGACATGGTTGGAAAAATAGTTCTCTGATATTAGTGTCATGATTTGACCAGCAAAGCATTTATTGTCACGCCTTTGTCATAAACCAAAAAAGTTAGTAAGAAAACATCCTGTTTTGTGTGTTTAAAGCTGAATGACGGTCCAAGCAAACGTTCAGAGCAGGAGCCTCTGTCAAGCTCAGGAGATCCGGCTGAAAGCTCATCGCCTCCTCCTTTCTCCTCCTTTCTTGTGTCCCATCTTTGTTGCCGTGTCTTTATCGTGCCTCGCTCTTTGTGATCATGTTTGGATGTCTGAATTTAAAAAAAAAGCTTCTATTTTTTTTCTTTTTGTTTCCCTGAAACCCAGCTTTATTTTTACTTCTTCTCTTCTCAGTTCAGATCTTCTATCATCTTTCTCTTTCTCCTGCTGCAGCTTTGCTGCGCGGAACTTTCATATCTGAGTTTAGAACAAGGACGAAGGCGGCGGCGGCGGTGGCGCAGTGACAGTCAGACTTGGGGGAGCAACACAAACACCCATCAAAGCGCCGTTTTATGTAGGCGAGGGATAAGAAAGAGCCGGCGCGTGGATGCAGCCACGAGGCGTCTGATTAAGGCTTTGGCGTGAACAGAAGAGAGGAAGAGGAGGAGGCTGTGGGGCCGCAGCTTTCATTAGAGCACACACACAAAAACACACACTGTTGGCTAAGACGGACCGAGGTCTGGAGAGGTTACAAGACAATCAAGGCTGCCTCTCCACTGTAAACCCACACAATAAAGAGCTGACATCAATATGCCAATGCAGCCGTCCCCACCATGCCGGCTGGCATTAAAGGGGAAAGGCCTCCACAGTCCATCCACGCTGATTAAAGTGCAGTCAGGACGGGTCTGTGGGGGCAGGAAAAACACCAAATTGATGTGGGGGGAGTTGCAGACCGTCAGAGTTTGATGATAAGCTGGAAAACTCTGTGCTTATTAGACGCTTTTTCAGGCTAACCATTTCTGTTCTGCAGTTCTAATGTGATTCCAGAGAAAGAACACAATCAATAAAACACAATAGTTTTATTGTAACTCGAGGAAAAGAACAATAAAACCAGCAACACATGTTTAACTCTTTGTAGTCGGACCTTTAGGAGTTTTTTTTTTGTTTTGGGGGAAAAGACAAAATAAGAAAATGACGACAACAGGAGAAGCCCTTAAAAAATGAAAATGGCTAAAATCTCTCATGGGGCTCCAAAAAATGCTTTTAAATCAAGTAACAATAACCAAAACACAGACGATTATTATGGGATGGCCACAGGACCTACGGCTTACTGAAAAGATGATAAAGAAACGTGATTGACAGTTGGAAAAACTGAAACATCCAATTAAAGGAAATGACGAAATAAAAAATGTCTAAAAATGCTTCAAAGTAGGCCTGCACAATAAATCGCAAATCTATCAATATCAGGCTGCGATAAATAGTTACCTTAAATGTTCCAAAACAGTCTTAAGGCAGTTTAAAGTATTTAACAAATCAAATAAATCCCTTTTATGCATTTGACCAATCAGATGCAAGCTTTTCTGTTAGATGTTGGCCTCTTATGTAGACGAGGATCATTTGGAGTGTCATTTAAGTTATGTTGACTCTTATTTAAACAAAATGGTTTTAGTGAAATGGAATCGATGGCTTTGGTTGTTTTGGTATTTGTTCATTGTATTGCAAGTTATATCATCATCACAATATTAATAACTGACATCACAAATCGCGAGTTTTCCTCATATCGTGCAGCCCTACTTTTAATGAATGTAAACAGCAAACATTTGTGGGAAAAAACTATTAAATTTAAGAAACCAGGATGAAAAAATGCAATTGGGAAGAATAAAAAATAGTAGACAATTGTTTATAAATTGGTCATTTCGTGAATCTCTGATTTTAGTTTATTTAAATTTTGGCATCATCAGTCCTCCATAGAACAGGGGCGGTGAAAACTGATTTCCTCACTCTAAATACTTGTTAATTTTAATTATGTGAGTTCATTTAATCCTAAAGCAGAAAAGAGGTGAAGAGTAGAAAAAGATTTAAAAAAAACTAAACTGCAGACTGATATGTAGAAGCTTGTCAGTCACAACCGTATATTTTTTCTTTCGTTTTGCAGATTAAAAAATAAAAGCTCAGAATTTCCTGTTCAGTTCGGCATAAAAATGCAAAAATCTGAATTTATCAGTGAAACTTGGAAAACAAAGATGGTTTTTGTGTTTTCTGTTTTTCCCTAGATACAAAAGTGGAAAAGAGCTTCTTCCTTTTTTGTGCAGCAGTGAATTTTACGGCGGGGGGGGGGGGGGGGGTTCTCCACGTTCAGATCATTGGTGTTCCTCCGTTCTTCGTCGGTCCCTGCACTGCTCCTCTTCCTCCTGTAGATGGCAGCAGCACGCCACTACATCAGAGGCTAATCAGTCTCGTTCTGAGGTTGAAAACCCCAAAGACGGACAGTTGGAGCCTCTTCTGTTTTTGATTCTATGATCTTCATCCGTTTTAGCTTCTGGATGAAGCAGGAGGCTTTGATGAAGAGGAGAAAAACACCTTTAAACTGCTCGTCTTCCTCTCAGAGGTTGATGTTTCTTTGTGTAATCCGACTTGATGAATGCTGGCTTTGTTTTCCCGCCAATGCTTCTTCTCCTCCCGTCAGCGTTATCTGACATATCTGGGCCGGCGTGTTATTTTCAGAACGCCGTCTGCCTGCTGCAGCGTTAAGGTTCTCATTTGTTCCTCATTTGTGAACAAAGTCTGTTTTTTAATTCCGGTGATTATGCAGATTTTGCAAACTGTATGACTCTGCTGTGCTGCTGCTTCTCCACTTGGATGAAAGTATCTGGAGGCAACGGAGCCACAAAACTTTGTTTTTCTCAGAAACAGATGTTTTCCAGTCGGTGGGGGGGTTCCGCTCTCGGGGTTTTCGTGTTTGACACGAATACTGCTCCTCGCATTCTGACTAAATCCGTCCCGTGAACACATTTGAATCCGTCAGCAATGTTTTCTTCAGAAACCGACTTTTCAGGCAGAGTCCAGCTTCTGCTTCCAACGAAAACACTTTAAAAGCAGAAATCCAGTCTGTCCGAGTTTCTCAGCAAAAAAAAAAGTGAAATACATTTACAGGAACATCAAATCCAGCTTTTCATGAAGGTTAAAGACACGAAAATGTCAAAATTGAATTACCTTTAAAGCACAACCAGAACAGGATTCATGGTTTTTGTGGAAACAGAATAAAAAAAACATTGAAGCTGAAGTTGAGATGAAACTAGAGAACAAAAGTTTATATGTTGTGGACCAAGGCTTCAATAAACACAGGCAGTTTTTTAAATTTACAAATCAAAATGTAAACGGGAAGAGACAAAAACAAACTTTTCTTCTCCGTTTGATGCTTTTATGAAAGTACTGAACTCAAATCTAAGAAGTAGAAAGCCGCGTCACAGAAAGAATCTGAAAATAATTTACTGTTGAAAGCCGATGCATCACTACGGTAACGGTATGTCGGATAGCAGCAGCTTTCGAAACCTCTTGTCATTTTCAGATGATTTGGTTGATATGAAGCATAAACGGTCCAGGAACAGAACCGTCTCTGATAAAGACGCAGGAAAAACGTCCGTCACTCGTTGGTCACATGACCCTTCAACAAGTCCCATCACGCACAGACACGTTTGAACTCTCCTTCACAATGACCGACTTTTCTGATCCACCTTTTGTTATTCCACTGCTGCAGGAGATGACGTTGACTTCTGCTGGAGCTTTTCTGTGCGGTTCTTTATTAAAAACCTCTTTGTGCGCACCGTGACACATTAATGAGTTGCAGGTGGATTCGGGCTGTTTGCAGGTAGAGAACGATCAAACCTGTACCAAAGATCAGGGTTGTAGGCCGCTCAGTAGAGAGGAAATGTTTCTGCAGGCGACAGGTTGAACACCTAAACATGACGTAGAGTTTTTTTCTCTCTCTTTTGACCCTTTCTTTAACCCTGCAGACGGCCTGTTAGTGCTGTTCATGTGTTGATTACGTGCAGCCAGATTGAAATAGGGGAAATTATCAAGAGCAGGGGGGCCCAGATCCAGGCCATGCTTTCCAACCAACCTGCCATTAAAGCTCCTAATTGGCGAAACACACCTGATCCAGGTGAACAGCAGCAGATGAGGCAGGTTTTCTTTTTTTGAAGGCCTAGAGTTTGACACCCCCGATGCACACGCTGTGGGCGGTCAGTAATTGGCCAGTAGTCGTATTTCAGTGATGACTACAGTGTTGTGTAAGCATGTAACTTCCTTTATCTTTACGGACACTTCCTGTCCCACATGGACGACAGTGGCGCGCTCCATTTTCATGGCGTCTCTTGAGGTGGTCGTACGAGCCCCTTAAGATACGGCCGCTCCCCTCCACGACCCTCCACGGACCCGGACGACCCAGAAACCCGTTTGGTTCACCTCCAAACCCCGTTTGGGTGCATGTGACCGTGATGGTAAAGCACAGGAGAGTTCCAGCGGGGGTGCAGAGTGGACAGTAGCTTCCTGAAAAACGAGGCAGAAACACCTCTGAACTTAATTACCCGATGAATAATTAATGTTTGATTGCAGAGTTCCCCCCGGCTGTCAACACAAGATCATTTATCATAAGATTATAATTTATCGCTAATTGCTTTGGCAAGAGGTTTATAATTAGAATAATTTGCTTATTAAATGCACAAATTTTATTAAGCTGCACATTTCTGTATAAAGTATTGATTTAGCTGCCCCCTCCCCCCACCCCTAGGGGAGGACCGCCATTAAACAGCGTTTAATCTAGTTACATGTTGGGGATTAAAATGCCTGTTTGCTTACATATAAGGCCGTCCTGCGTTCAGCGATGGAGTTTTTATTCCAGCAGGTGATTATTGTAATGTAATGAAAAGCAGGCGACCCAGGTAGCAGTTTGAGCGCAGAGAGCTGCGTCAGGAAGCTAAGAAAAGCACGGCAGCATCTTAAAGACTTAAGCTCCTCTGTGAATCCTGTTTACCCGCCTAAGCTGCGAGGCCTATTTAGACGACGGCAACGGGAGCTGTTTGTCTGCGGCGTACTGAATGTTTGCCGTTTGGCTGCAGTCGTCACGGCGTCGTCGGGCGGGACAGGTGGTCGGGCAGAGTTCAGCCCATCCTCTCCGTCTGACTTTGCTTCACTTCCAACAGTTTTCTGTCGACATCTTTGATCTGCAGCGACTCTGTCGGAGTTTCAGGCTGAGGTCGCCCCGGGTCACCGTCTCTGTTTGCAGTGCTGATTGAGTTTCACAACCTGAACAATCTCTATTTACACGCTTGACATCACCGTTTAGTGATTTACATTAAGAATAGATACTAAGAGAACAATTCAAAAGTGAGCAGATGAAGAACAGAAATGAGAAAAAAACAGCGTAAATTTACAAGGACATTAAAATGCACGAAAGGCAGATAAAAAGCTAAAAGAAAACGAGTGGAAGAAAATAAAATGCCACCAACTACTAAATGTTAAATCTAATCCAAAAAGGTTTTTAGTTGAAACTGTTTGAGTCCATCAAGCACAGTTCTGGAGGAATATTATTCCATAATTGGGGGCTGCCAACAGAAATTGCACCTCAGTGTTTCTGTGGTGACCACAAAAAGTCACTCAAACTGTGACTTTCACCCAAATCTCATTTGACGATATAGAAGAGGGGATATGGAAGATAAATTCTGACTTTTATTGAAACTCTGCTGTTCTTTAAAGAATCAGGAAAAGAGAGTAAACTCTCTGATCTGTGGCCAAAAAAACAAAATTAGAATAGCTGGACTCTTATTTTGTCAATTTTATGCCTTTTTACATGTTGGTGGGTGTGTTCCAATAGTTGTCGGACTTTTGGTTCCACCTACATTTGGATGCTGGCGAGTGGAGTTTTGTTAAGATGTCGCAATCAGAGACGAGATGGATGGACGATTGTCAGAAGGTTTCTTCTGAATCTAAACCATTGACTGTATAGAAGAACTGGATTAAGTGACCCCTCCCCCCTTTGCGTTCCAAACAGGAAGTACCTGTTGGCTCCAAGAAGCCCAAATCTCATAGAGTTCTATAGAGAAATAAGCAGTTACAATTCCAAAATCTAATGCCCCAGGAATTTTTCCAGAAGTCCCCGCGAAAAATCAGTCTGCATTGATGCTCACTGAATTGGCTAAAATAGACCACAATGCATTGCGTTTGATGACTTTATGTGAAAATAATGTATTTTCATTTTTTTTATAAACCATCCAGGTTTTTTTTAATCAGCACACATAAATAGTTTTTTGTAGTAGTTAGGGATTAAGGTGGGAATTCGGACATAAACAGGTCTCAGATACAGTCAGTGGTTATTGGACCAGTTATGGACGGACCGACCGATTTAGTGCTGTAATCTGGACTCATGAACTATTCAATGCTTTATTGTATTATCTGTGTTTTGATCACAGCTCCTAGTACGTTCGGTTTCCTTTAAATGAGCAGAAAATGAAGAGAAGGAAAACATATATACACAGCACGCATTCTGATTTTACCTTTTTACCTCTTTTGTTGAATATTTGAAAAAATCCCACTGGCTTCGAACGCGCTGACGCGAACGTGGACGCCCCTGCTGTGTGTTGGCATTTAGTGGGAGGAGAACGCCAGCTCCTCGTCCTGCTGCCCAATCAATGTGAGAGGACGGAGGAAGGAACGGCTGAGGGCCACGGTAACACTTTGTGAGACTCTCACCTCCCAGCGTGCGCACGTCACCCAACGTTACCCTCAACGCAGGGAAACCAACCGACCTGCAGCCCAACTGGCCCGGAAAAAGGCGCCTCCTCAGACGGATATCGCTACAGACAAGTGGCAGCTCTTGTTTTGACACGGACCTTCACACCGGGACCCGCGCGCTTCGACGGGGCTCCCGCTAAAGGTTTTGGCAGCCGGTTGAAACCATCAGACGGCCAATCAGTGGATCGATGGCAGCCGTGACCGGCCCGATGACCTGTTCTCTTAGCACGCCGACCCCCCCCCTTCCTGTCTGTCTGTGCTCATCACTTTCAATTTTTTTTTTTTGCGCCCCTGTTTCCTCGACTCCCCTCCAACTCTTCTCGCCCTCAATCGGTGAAAACTTTTTCTGTCCCCGCCCCTCCTCTCTCCCTTCAGCGGCAGTCTGGGTTTTCTGGTCTAATGAACCTGGGGGGTCTCAGGGCAGCTTCCGCTGGGTTGATTAGGATCCTCATTAAAAAAGAAGACCAGTGCGCACTCTCTTTTTTCCCTCCCTTCATCCCTTTACGTCCATACCCCCACAGACCCCCACCCGCCTGTCTCAGAGTGGCATTTTTAATCACAGCCGCTCATCATGAAAGGAGGGACCGGTACACATATCAGAAAGATGCCCCTTTCTTCTCCATCCTTTCCTTTCTTTTTCTAATCTTCTGTAATGAAACCAGTCTGATGTGAAACAAAACAAATCTTCCCGCTTACTAACAGGCATTTTTAACACATCTTTTTAGTCTTTCATGCGTACTGCAGTCCGTAATGAGCAAAAACAGCTTGTTAGGAAGGGTTATACGGGAGGACAAAAAAAAACCGGCTCAGCCTGCTGCACAAAGTACAAACCACACGTAAACGGAGTGAATTAAGCTCAGAGAGAAAACTGGAAGGCGAAGAGGATCGGAGGGACGAGTCTACAGTTACTGTTTGCTCAGCAGTGGGATAGGATCAGCTGTGCTCCAGAGGACGCTCCAGGCCAAAAACCAAATCTGATAATGTCGAGTGGGAGGACTAATCTTCCTGAAATCTGTGTTCATCTAATCCCAGAAACAATACTGGAACCTGTGTGTGTGTCCATGTCTGTTTGTGTAGTTTTGTGTCTATTTGATTTCTGTTTTTCAGTATTTGTTCCATGATTTGACCAGAGTTGCAGGTATACAGATATATATATTTTTTTACATTTTTCTCTCAACCAACCAATAACCAGCTCTAATCAGCCTCCCTGCTTCTATCTCTACTTGCTATTTGGTCTTCCGGTCCTCATTTGTACGGATAAAATATCCACAGGAACATCAGTGATGCCTCCACAATCAGTTTATGCATTTGAATGTTGATGTAAATGTGGCAGAAAAAGAGATCTGCAAGTTTTGGAGCCACTCCAATGAAAATGCTTTGACATGTTCTTGTGACATTTTTCTAATGATGGAGGACATGCATTTCTTTTAATCAGTTCGTTGTGAATTGTCCTCTGCTGAAACTATGTCCTAGAAAACAACACAGATTCTTAGATTTTGGCTAAAAACAGCATCACTATCCTTAGAAAAACCACTGAAAATAAATGGTAAATGACGTATACTTGTATAGCGCTTAACAGTCACAAACATTCACACACTCCGCTGCCGAACACTGGCGCCAACCTTCCACCAAAGTTAAGGTGGGGTTCAGTGTCTTGGCCAAGGACACTTTGACACATGGGCAGGCAAGGCGGTAGTCGAACCTGCACTCTTCTGATCGGGGGTCGACCGCCCTACCGCTGCATAAAAAGATGATCAGAGTGGGACTTTAAACAGTTTCAATTGTCTCCAGAAGTTGGCTACGCGGGACACAGTGTGTTCTGCCCTCTGATTGGCTGTAGACCATTGTCAGTCACTCTCCTCTGTGCCGTCTCTTGTTCAGAACGCATTCCGTTTGCCAAATCTACATGAATCGTGATCACATCTTTGTTTGCATTCTATAATCCTGGACTTATTTTTCTGAAACTTTGAGAGTTTAAGCAAGAGAGAAGAGGTTGAAAGAGTTTTACAGCATTAAGACATCTAGAATAATTAGAAAAAGGAAAATAAAAAACTAAACATGACAACTGTGTGGACTTCATCTATCGCAGGTTCATTTTATGATCTAACTCCTGCACCAAATGAGGTATTATTGTACAGGTGCTTACCAGTCGACTCCTAAACTTTACAAAAGCATTTATGAAACTGTGGCCTGTTAGCTAATCCAACCCCTAAATCTGTAGTACATGAATGTCAAAAAGAGGCTAAACTAGGTAAATATACTAATACAAAGCTGTTTGTTTGTTATAAACCGTCATAAAGCCTGAAAAGGTTGAGGAATTTGCTTCATTTTTTAAATAAAGTTCAAACCTAAAAAGGACAGTGTTTCAAAAAGGTGAGACGATTTAGCAGGTGGAATCTATCACCAGGTACTGAAATGAATCTGTCTTCTGTTGATAGAAGGTTACATAGTTAAGGGAGTGCTTAAAGTTTGAATCTATTCTTCCATTCAATCGTATTCAGACACTTTAAAATAATCTCAAAAATGCCCCAACTGGAGTAAGCAGACAGATTGAATTAATCGGTGTTGGTGGAAAAATATCGACCTGATTCGTTCATTTATATGTCTCACTGGAAATCTCTTACTTTACCTCTAAGAGTCTGTAGTAAAAGGGGACGGCGAACTGTCCATGTTTGACCCCGTTTTTCCCAGAAGTATCTGTGATAGGCTCCAGCAACCACCGCGACTATGAGCGGGTTTGAAAAATAGATGAATGAAAATAGGATGAGTGATGGGCTCTTTATATGAACTTGACCGACTCACCTCAACAACATGCAGATAAAGGCCATTTAGGAGGAAAAAAGTCAATAGAAAGTTTAGTCCAATGATGCAAACAAGACAACAGATTAAAATAGTTCTAATGAATAAAAAGTGTGTTCCACTGCCACCAGATTCTAGCACTTAATACTCCTTTGTAATCAGGAATGGGAGGCTTGATTTAACCGGTGGATCTTCTATTGACCGTCAGACTTTATGTGCTCTAAACCCACTCAGTCCCACATGTTAAGTCTGAATCAAGCTCCACTTAAATGGGGCCAAATAAGCTGGCCAAGTTCAAATAAATAAATAAATACATAAATTGGGCCAAATAAACAATAAATAGCTGACCTAATATATTAAAAAGTGTTAAGAAAACTGAGCTGCCGACTGATAGTAATGTCATTTTAAGCATTTGATTTAAATATACATCTTTGCAGACATAAATTCTTTCCTTTTCACTATTTTAAATGATGTTGGGGATTATTTAAAAGGATGGCCCCTCTGTCTCCACCAGGCCTCAAACAATGAAGAAAAGCTTTACTTTTACCACTTTTTTTGCATTCTTTTTTTCATATCTTAGCCTAAATGACATTTTTTTTGACAAGATGGGTAGTAATTCAGATCAGATAATGGATTATCCATTAGTTTATTCATATAGCATAAAACACAACAAAAGCCGACAATGAATAAAATACTCAAAGTATGTACAAGACCTCCTTAATGTGCTGCCTGCTTATCTCAGAGTGAAATCACAGGAGTAATCCTGTCCTTCGCTAATGGAAGCCGTGCAGCAGTTGGATTCATACTCAGATGCCCATTTTTAGTCACAATCTGTAGATGCCTGAACTGTTCGATAAACATTCGGATAAGAAGAAGTGCACATGTGCTAAGGCGTGTACACAAGCGCTTGTTCCTGCTCGCTGATTTCGTTAGTGCGCCCGTCCTCTAATTAGATTCCATTAGAAGTGGCGCTCATAACTCTAGAGGTTTCCTTGGCTGACACATCGCTCAGTTTTAAAAATACCACCAATTAGACACAGCTTCAACACACCATCACGTCCAACCACCCAGAAAGATTAGACTGCTCTCCGCCTCGACAGGCGCTTGACTCCCAACCACCAGCCGAAAAAGTCGCAGAAGTTCTCCTCCAGTCGGTAACGGCCGAGCAACTCCTGGAAATGAAAGGTGGAGATAGGAATCATCCTAGCAGAGCCCAGGCAGAAGGTTTATCAACAGAAGCAGTGGTTGGGGATTTACCGGACAAAGTATTGAACTCTGGCTAAACTCCCCAGTTGGCTGATGGGAAGTGGGCCCTTTTCTCTTTTGTCTCCGTTTGGCCTCATTACGGTGCCTTGGTTGGCTCTCATTATCAACGACTGAAGTACCTGCTCGCCTGTGATAAAAGCCGCCTGACAACATCTCAGCCCGTCTTTACAGTCTTTTCATTTCACAGAAGAAAGACGGGGATGTGGAAAAGTCGATGTGTTGGTATTTTGCCCCCCCCCCCCCCCCATGCTCTGTCTGTCAGGACTGCATCTTAGCTAACCTGAGCCGGCATTGGAAATGTCACCCGGTGCATTAGCATTTAGCCACAACACACCACTGTCAATCTGGGTTTATCTTTGACATCCTCTACGGTCTATCACCTTAGCCCCGCCCCCTCGTCCCAACCTACCCAGTCACTCATTGTACTAATAAGGCGCGAGCACAGTAGAATTTATCAGGGTGAGACACTCCCGCCCCGCCAGCCATTACTCATCCACACACCGGGACATGCCATCGGCGGCTAATTGCTTTCTTTAGCATTAACATGGGTGACGTTTGGCAGACTCTTTACAGAAGAAAGATGCCTCTGTCCCCACCGCCGAGGCCTCAAAGGCGAGGAAGCCCTGCAGATGAGAGACTTATCAATAAATCTAGATATACAGTATATATTTTAAATAAAACCCCAAAGGTATTCAATGTCCTTCATATTCACATTATTTCACCAAGTAGATCTGTTAACCAGCTCTGTTATCTGTACCACCATACAGTGACAGGAAATAACACCTTCTTTGAATTACTGTAACTCTTCTACTGTTTACACAATTGGCAAAGGTTCAATGCAGTCTGAAGCTGAGAAAAGTAGCTGTGCACCGATAAGCAACACTTTACTGTAGCTTATTTGTGCAAAGTGCAAAATGTTACTCTGTGGTACTTAACAGAGGTAATGTGTGTTTTTTTTTTATGGCAATTTTCTCTACGTCAGAATAAGCTGATAAACGTTGACTGTTGCGCTTTACTTATGTAAATCGTTGCAGATCAACACAAAGCTACTTTTCTACGCTTCAGAGTCAGTGTAGTTAATTTTGATAAACCATTATAAAGTTACAGTAATTCAAAGAACGTCAACGAACGTCTGAAAATAATGACATGAAGTGGTTTAAAAGCTCCAATATTTCTTTATAGTAACTAAAAAATCCACAACCTTTGGATTAGATGATTGTGTGTGAATCGTATACACTTTTCCCCGGCTTTGTCTTCACGGCAACTGGGACAATGAGGATCTTCAGAAGGCCTGCAGATCAATGTCCTTTCTGCTGGAAATGTCAGTTCAGTCTTTCTATTAATCTTTTGCTGCCAAACAAAACAAAACAAAGACCTTTGTTAGATATTGGAACATGCACCATCGCTTTGATGAATAATCCCTTCACTCACAACAAAGAGAAATTGCTTACCTTACCATTTTCCACCAAAAATAAACCCCTTTGAGTCTACGTCCACACGGCGAGCTTTGTGGAGCAAAGGTTTCCAGGTCCTCTGGTGTGATTCAATATTTAGTGGAGGTATGGCCCCCAATAGAAATGCGTAAAGTAACCGTGATAATAGATAAATCACAGATGGTCTTTGATTAAGTAAATATGGAAAAATAAAGAGGAATGTTAAAAAAGTAATGTTTTAATGAAGAAACTTGATTGCTGGAATCAGCAAACTAGCAGAAAGAACACTGGAGATACGATGACTGAACTGGTAACTCCCCACAATCTGAGGCTACATTTTCAAGCAAAGGCTGATGACGTTTGGAGTTGGGTCTGATCAGGTTCATATGCACACAGTAAGTGAGAATCTGTTTGGAAGTGGACTGACACCAACTTTTCCCAAAGGTCCTGGGGCTTCATTTATAAAGGTTGCGTACCCACAAAAGAAGGCGTACGCCACTCTCTACGCAATAGTTGAGATTTATAAAAAGCAAACTTTTTATAAATGTGCGGTCCTTCACGCTCTGACCCAGGCGTACGCACAAAAACGGGTGAAATGAGAAACGGCGACACCGTCGGCAGATGGAAGAAACACGTGAAAGTGAAAATGACAATACTGCCTCTCAGAAATAACATGAAGACTTCACAAAGCAAGTCTGACAATTAACAGCCAACACGAACACCCGTTTGATCGATCAGCAGTGAAACAAACAAAAAAGATCAAACAGAAATTACAACAGAAATTTAAATGAACACATATTCGGAAAAAGAAAAGTGAAATATGTTCTACAATATTGGCATGTTGTGCAATTCATCCTGATAAATAATATAGTTAACAGAACGAAATAATGTACAAAACTGATATACTCGTCAGTGTGTCCGTCTGGAGGAGCAGATAGAGGTGCAATTAGATAGACGGACGGACGGACGGACAGATGTACTAATCGTCCACTGGGGAAAGTTGTTTTCATATTAAAACATTTCTTCATAAGCTATGTAATTATGGTATTCATTCATATGCCTTTAGTTTGTTTTATTTTTGATAAAACAATGTATGGCGTATGTCTCAACCATTCAGAAAGCAACAAGGAATTACATTTGCTGATCAATTTCCCATTTCCACGTAGATTATTACCGACATCTGTAGCTTGTCAGATGTAATTAAATGGAGGGAAATAAATGCCCCATCACAATGCGGAATGACGCACAATGGCTGATCATGCTCTCTTAGAAGATGTGGCGAATGGAAGAATTCGGAGTGAACGCATCTTTAGACCGCAAGAAGACCTGCTGGCAAACGAGGACGAGTGGCTGATGAGCCGGTTCCGACTTCCTCGAGCCGTCCCTTTGGACCTCTGCGGGCTTTTGGGCCCGGCGTTACAGAGGAGCACTCGGAGGAACCATGCGTGTCACCCGGTGCATGCATCTGGCGCTCCTGTCCCCCCCCCGATGGAGCGCTGTAGCCTCACAACCTCGGACCTGCGACGGTCCGAGGTTGTGAGGCTGCAGCATTTACGGCGTCTGCCACCGTTTGCCGCTCACGTGCCTTTTCGGCATCAGTAATGGTCACACTGTGCCCTTCAAACAACACTTTTCTCCTCTTTTCCACCTCGCCAACGATAACTTCTACTTCACATTGAGTGAAGTTATGTTTTTTTGATTTCCTCTCGGTGTTTGCCATGGTTTCGCAATCAATGAATATTAATTTGTGGGCGTTTCATGAACAATTTATGGGCAACTATGGGCGTGTCATGACGCGGCAAAAGCTGCGCTGCATTTAGAATGGGTTGTGATTTCTTAAGGGAAAGATGCGTAGGATGTGCGTGCGCACGGTTTTATAAATCCGAATATTTCTGTGCGTACGCACGTCCTATGTTTCATCCGTACGCCACTTCTGACGCAAATCCTACCCAAAGTTTTCTAAATGAGGCCACTGGTCTGCTTGATATGACCAAACCAAACTAGGTCACCGTAAATGCACCATCAGTCCAGGAGCTTCTTTCTCAGTGAACGCAATCGCATTATGCTGGAATGGAACCAGTTCCTTGGTTTTTGGTGGGGGGGGATTTTGGAGCCCATTCACCGCTCCTCCCCTTCACTCCAGTTTTTTTTTTACTATTGCAGTGTGGGAAAACCAGCACTGTGGATAAATATGGAGCACAATAGCCAGATTATTTTTGTTAATATTTGAATTCTGCACACTGTGAATTAATGAGTGTGGGGACATTTATTAGTGCTTGCACAGGACTTTTGCAAAGCCATCTAATAATGTGAGCGTGTGCGTCTGTGTACTTGGCTAGCTCTCCAGTTATTGCTTTTGAAGTTGTTAATTAAACCCTCAACCATCTGGTAGCTCAATGAAATTACGCCGAGCTTCTGAGCCGTGAAAAAACATGACTGACTGTCGAAATGAATAAATAAATAGATTAATAATTTAATAAATGCTTCAAAATATCTCTTGTCTAAGTGATGGAAAAACAAGAAGTCATATTAATGTAAATTTGCGGCGGCTCTGCGCTGTCATCCCTGCTGTGTGTCGCTGGCTTCATTCCAGGTGTGTGTGTGTTGACGTGGGCTCACAGGTGAATCAAAGACAGCTGTCAGTGTGTCAACCTTTGGTTTCTCTTGATGTCTTCTTCCTCTGCACAAAGTGTGCACCCCTCCACGCTTTTCCCTCTGACACGCCGCATGCTTCCCAGGCATGCTGGGAAAACTTGCCTCTTTTAGATTTCTTTGTGTCTCTTTGTGTTTAAAAAAGACTCTGCAAGTCTTTGGAGTAAAAATAGTATTCTGCATTTTTTAGTTCCTGCCGTTGGGTGCTGTGGTGTTGACTGTATTCTGTGTTTCAAATAAAACTTAAAAGATTTCCTACAATCAGATATAATAAATGCACAGAAATAAAGCGTAACAAAGATTTTATTCTCTATTTTTAAATGTATAGAATCTTTTTTGTTCACTTTCATTTCTTTGCCTCCTTTTTATCTTTTGTATCTTTTTTACGTTGTTTTTATGTAAAGTACTTTTGTTTTTTCCTTTATCTCCATTTTCTATATTTTTGTTGTGACACACACACAAATGTTTTAAATGTAAACTTTTTCATTCACATTCTTTTCAATTATTCCTTCTTGTCTTCTTTTTTTTAATCTCAAAATTAAATTCTAAATCATAAAAATGGCCAATAAGTCGTGTTCTAGTGTTTTAAACTTGAAATTTTACTTTGAACAAGACGTTTTTTCCAGACTGTATCTCAGTGAAATGCTGGCTGTTAGGTGATTTCTATTCAGGGTTCTGTCTTTATTTGTTATTTTCAAGCAGCAAACACAATTATATTTTTTACAATATAGACCAAATGAAAAGTTTAATTTTCACTAAAAGTTGACAATAAACGAGCAAAAGCAAACCCAGACAGAAATCTGATTCTTATTAAAAGTAATTCATTGACTCTGATGTCAATCCAAAGTTAAAGATTAAGAATTTAAGAAATTATTCATTAAAAGGATCTTAGGCATGTTATTTTTTTTGTATTTTAGTAGCAAAATTGATCTTGAGAATAATGTTTTTAACTTCTTCTTTTGTCATTTTTGTGATGATAGAGGACATTTATAAAGAAAGTTAGGCTCAAAACTGCATTCTGGGTATTTCTTTACTCAAATCGTGGAGAATCAGCAGCGTCAGATACGCAGAAAAATACGCTGGGCAGGCGAAAAGTGGGAAAGGGGGCGGAGTTGCCCTTCGCCTACAGTCCCGCCCACAACTCAGAGGTGGATTTCTAATGAACCCCCGCTGCTCTGCAGAAAATATGTCCTAGAAAACGACTCAGGTTTTTAGATTTTGGCCAAAAACGGCATCATATTAATTAAAAGACCACTTTGAAAATAAATCAGAAGATGATATGAGTTCTAAAAGATGTTTAAAGTGTGCATCCCAGTCCAAACAGACATTTTCCTGGCAGTGGATCATGTTTTTTTTCTTTTTTCTAACTTGTCCTGTCCAACAGCTGGGCAGACAAATGAGAGCTGACGGCCTCTTGTGTTGGACATATTTTACTTTAACAACAGGAGTTATTAATCTTCTGACAAACCAGAGGTATGTCTGAATAAACCCCTTTTGGAATCGAGGCCAAACTTTATTAATTTCAATCATGTTTGAAAATCTTTGGTGTTGGACCGGATGATAAAGGAAAGAAGGGAAGAAGAAAGAGGGATGTTAGAGAGGGGGGGGGGGGTAAAACCATGAAGGAGCATAAAGCAACAAGTTTCTGGATGTTTATAATAATTACGGTGAGGTTCAGATGTTCAGATCAAGTCTATAGGGGCGGGGCCTGTCCACACACACACTCAGATGTTTTAAACACACCTGTTGGCTGCAAAAAAGTCCACATGTCAACATGTACACAAAACAGATACTGTTCACACACGCATACTTATGCCTTATGCAACATATTTTTGTTTTTGAAGTAAATTATTTGTTAACTTTTCTCTATACTCTCTGTAGGCGACAAAACTTTTGTCTTGCCAAAATGTGACCTTTCTGTGTTCATTAAATGATCAATATTTCTTGAGTGAAGCAATTTTATTTTAGTATATTGAACATAATTTGGGAGGGTTTTAGCTTTCATATGAGACATTTCTAAAACCAATGGATTCATTAAAAGTGAGGTTATATGTTTTGTTTCTACAAAATGGATAAGCTGACTTACAGGGACTGTACGTCTGGATGAAGCTCCTGTTCTCTGGAAGGATCAAAGTCGGGCCCCCCCCCTCACTGAAAGGCAGGCTGGCATTTACAACTGTGACCGCTGACACTCGTGCAACTTGTCATTTTTTTCAACCGCTCTGCAGGGACGCTTTTTAAGATGTGAGTGGGAGGTTTTTCAGAGGGGGAAGAGAGAGTTTACCTGGTGAAAGAAAAAAAAACAATTAGACAAATAAACATACATCCACTTTTTTTCTTTCGCTTTTCTGTGAGTGAAATTTTAACCACTTTTTTGTTTTTATTTAAATTACTGTCAGACACTGGAGAAATTACAGTAAAGTACAAAAAACATAAACAAATAAGGACTTTAATTCAATTAACTAAGAAAAAACACAAATAGGCTGAAATAAAGACATTTCTGAGGGGAGATTCTCTGTTGCTGATGATTAAACGCAAGCCGCTCACTAAAATACGGCTAATTGTGTGTGGAAACACCAGCCAGCGTTCTTTCTCTCTTCTCTCTTCTTCTGCAGTGAGATTCCATTAAACGCCATTAAATCTCGGCCTAAGAGCCCTCTGTAGCTTCACAATTACAGAAATAAAAAAATCACAGTCCTCATTGAGCGCTCTTCTGCATTAGAGGCTGCCTGGAGTCGCGTGGGAGCTGTAATGCGAGGCCCCGGCTCAGACCCAGTCAGAGGCTGTGCAGAGCTGCAGAGCTGCTCATTACAATGACTAAGAGCCCAAATGAAGGCCCTTATGCCAGAACCATAATGGAGCGAGGCTCTTGTGCCGGAACCGTAATGCAGGCTCTTGTGCGGCGGCGCTTCTCTTCCCTCCGCTCAGTAAAGGCTTGAGCTGAAACCGCGGCGTTGGAGAGCTGACCCCCCGCCCAGTGGACGCTGCGCTCGCTGCCGTGAACAATGCGGACATTGTTCTGGCTACAGTTTAGAGGGCTGCAACTGCAGTTGGTCTCTGTAGAACAAAAGCATCACATCTGTGGTTTACAATCCTCCTAGCATTTAGATACATTCAAAGAGTTGATTTTGTTTTAGCTGGAGCTGTCATAACATGCAATGGGCTTAGCACAACTTACATGAACTCATTCAGTGTTTGGCAAAAAATTCACTGATTAAAATTGTTCTTAAAAGGAGTTTGAAGTAATAAAGAATAAACCACAGTCACCTTTTACCCTATTGTTGCTGATGCTAAGTTGTTAGCATGCTAGCTATGTTGTGATAGATTGGTTCTTTAAACATACAAATTTGTGATCCACATCCACTTACTGTGTTCTCAACAAAACTGAACCATATCCTGTAGAGTAATATAACATTTTTAGCACTGACAGAGAGGATTTTCTGCTGTCTTTGACACGTACTAACAACTTTACATTTTTAACCCTTTAACACCAGAGGTTTACAGGCGACACCTAAATTAGACGATTGATGACACACCATGAATCTTGGACTGTTTACTCGATTGTCGTGAATCAGCTCATTCCAACATTTCAACGGATCATATTGTATTTGCACCAAAATGCAGCACTTTACGTAAATAATGGTGCAAAAGCTGCTTTTCAGCGGATGTACGTTGATTGCGTAAACACTTGACTACTGCCAAGTGTTGCATATCAACACACAGCTGCTTCTCTCCGCTTCAGAATCTACTGGAATTACGTTAACCGAGTGAAAAATGAAAGAGTTTTTGCCAAAGACCTTTAGCATCATAGAGAAAGTGGGTGTGTGTGTTAGCCTGGGGGCGGGGCTGGCAGAGCAGACTCTTCCTGGAAGGGGTTGGTCCTCACTCTGTGATGTCACAATGTGAGAACCCGATCGTTTTGGTAGATTAGGAGGGACTGGTGCTCAGAGAGCAGGTTTTTAGACAGAGACTCAGAGATGCGTGAATGGATCAAAATACAACTTCATGAGGAATGAACATTACAATAACACTTAAGTTGATTTTGCATGATATAGGCCCTTCAATATGAAATGTTTTCCCCAATAACTTCCAAAACAAGATTACCTCTAAATTTTTAACTTATTAGCAGAGTAAACAATTTAAAGAGAAAAGAGAGAATCTATTTTTCCTTTTTAATTAACTTCTGATATTCAACAAGCCACAAACTAAAGACCAGATTTCCTACAGAAACCTGACTTTATTATCATCCAAATCAGAAACTTTGCTCAATCTTCTGCATAAAACATCATGGTCGTGAATTTGTGGTTCAAATAACCATCAGTCCCAAAAGATTATACCCAACTGTTTGGTGAGCTTTTACAAGATCTTTATGTACCATATTCTACAATAACCATGACATCGATGCCCATTAATGAGTAATCCTTTGATTATTTTACAGTATTTATATTCATTAAACTGATTTACTTACAAGAAAAGGCAAAAATAGTATATATTTGTCATTTCCTGCAGTATTAAATACCTTTATTCCACAAATCATAGATACTTTGGTTTTAATTTTTCTTTAGGAGAATTTAGAAAAAAAATTAACACAATTTAAAAAGAACAGCTTGTTAGTACAGATTATTACAATTTGCTTAAATAATTTTTAGTCTATATTAATAATGGTTCAATCTATGTATTTTTTTCACATCTTGCTTAAGTTTTAAAATTCTGTTTTGATTTATATTCCAAAAAGTTTCCAAAAAGTGAACATAGATGTATGAAACATGAACTTCCTTCAGGTAGAGAATGATGGATGAAACTTTTAATGAAATGATCCCTTAAGAAACCTGTTGAGTGATTAACTCGGAGACATTTCAATTCCGTGGGGTATTAGCGGTTGCTACGAAGCCGTCTTTATAAATACACGGCGAGCTATGAGGCTGACGAGCACAGTATGCTCTCCTCCGGTTAAACAGCACACACGTTTTTTTTGCTGTTTTTAGGAAAGTGACATTTCAAAGGAAACACAAGACCTTTTTCTCCAACACAACCCAAATCTCCTGCACGAGACTGGCGCTGCTCTGCTTTAATTACGAGAGAATTGAAGTTAAAACTAATATTCATGTCAGTGGAGGTGGAGGAGATTAATTTGTGCCGTCTAAAAATAGAGGAAACATTTAACTGGTGAGGGAGGAGCACACGTATCCATCCTGTAATGTGGACGAGATGGTTGGTAGCGGTAAATGCCAGGTCACCTTGTTCTCTGCTTTTCGCCCGAGTGTGTTCTGCATCTCCGTCGGTGTGTGGGCACGGGAGCTGCGAAGCTGCTGCACGGCCTCATCGATTTCATGCCCTCTTCTCACATCTATTCACATCTTCTCTCCGACTCACCTCCCTTCTCGCGGTTGCCCGTGGCAATGGTTCACCTCAGTAACCAGCAGCTGAGCAGGAAGTGGGTGGCGGCCTCGTGAGGAGAAGACCTCCCCGAGGGGTTGTGTAAGGCGGTCATGTGATGGGGGGCTTTCAATATGTGCCAGCAGGTGGGTCTGCGGTGGTTGTTGGGGGGGGGTATCACTGCAGGCTTTAAAAAGTGAAGGGAGTATGTAAAATATGGCATCGATCCACCGCTTCTTTGGAGGATGGAAACCTCGGAGAAAGACGATCACAACGCTCGCGCACATGAACTGAAAGAGCGCAGATGGAAGATGACGATAGCAAAAGTATTGTTCAACAGCCCAAAATATGAAAAATGAAGTAGATTTAATTTAGTATTTGTTGTTACAAATACAAGCTAGAAATTTAGAGCTAAACTGTTTCAAGTTTAAAAAGAATCTATAATCTTTCCTTTTGTCAGTCCTTATATTAGCCTCTGTGTAATTGGTAACACTTTATATTAACATTCCTTAAGCTTTGTTAATGCATTAACAAGCATTATAATATAATTTTTAGGGTTTTTGTAAGACATTTATTTGTACAATAAGGTTAATTAAATTACATTTACAAGCATTATTATTAGGATGTTTTTTAAGATGCTAATGATACGTTTATTGGCATTATAGATCCCTAAAAAATGTGTCAGTGTTAATAAATTTAATAAGATTTATTAACAACCTTTGTTAACAAATTAACAAGTATTATTATTGTTTGTGGTTCTAGTAAGATATTTATTTGCATTATAGATGTTTAACACAAGCCTAAGTGTTAATAAGCTTAATACGTTTTATTAACTAACTTAACAAATTAATAGGCTTTATTAATGTGTAAGATGCTAGTAAGATATTTATTAGCATTATAAATGTCTTGCAAATACCTGAAAGTGTTAATAAGATTAATTAACATCTAAAGTCAGACCACTGTCTTCAAAGTCCATATTAATAAACTACTTATAAGCTTAACAAATGTATTAATTAACTTTGTTAACAGTTTATTAAATGTTAACAAAGGCCTGGACGGTGTGGCGCTCCAGAGTAGGCTTTGAAACGCGAATAGGGCCGGCCGGCTACTCCACGTAAGTGAGCTGCCGGACACAGGAGAACCGTATCTCCTGGGAGAACTGTGTCTCCGAGCTGAGGACCGTCTTTGGGACGATGAAATCTGCGTTTTCATATGTTATACATTGGTACTGGTACCAACTTGGCACAGTTTTGGCACCTATCCCTATCGTTGACCTGCCATAATAAAACCAGCCTTAAGCCTGTCCGTCATTCTTTTTTTTTAATTACTTATCTTTTTATGGCCAGGTTTCTTCATTTAAGTGCTTTTTAGTAAACTGCATCTAGTTATTGTTCATGGTCACTAGAATTGTAAATATGTACTACTTTCCAAATAAACTTAAGTAGCCTAATCTCTAAAGTCATTAACCGTATTGTTGTCCACTTTTCATGATGATCGTAAACGCACCAATGCAGCTGGAATACTGTCTACCATGCCAGCCAGATCCACCAAACCTTCTTCCCCGGAGTCGTTCCTTCTTGGTTTCTTTTTTCAGGTCTTGAATCCAGAGGTTTGGATTGTTTTCATTAGGTCCCATTCGTGCCCCACTTTGTGTGGAGTCTTGGTGCTTGCAGCAGCACAGGGTTCAGTGCTTACTCAGTAATTCCCTGCTCCCAGGCTCCGTATTAGCAGCTGATCCAGCCGACTGCTCTAAACATCCTCGCTCAGTCGGCTTGGGATCTGCTGCTCAGAGCGGGAGGCTGCCCAGGCTCTCTGATGCCTCCCTAAGCTCTCCAGCACAGAGCAGTTTACTGGCACGGGATTGGCACAACTGGTGTGTGTGTGTGTGCTTGGCTATTTTTTTGTCTTTTTACTTTGCTGTTGTTGAATGTTTTTCCCTACTTCTGATTTGTAATGGTCTTTGCTGTTTGGCTCGTTTTCTTCTTTCTGTCTGGCCATGTTATCGGACAGAAGATAAAAATGCATTAGGAGGTCACGTTAGAACATCGTACTGTTGAGAATATCTAGGAATATTCTGACGTTGATGGATGACATTTTACTATTCAACACGTTTGCCAACCTAATTTGTGGAAAAATCCCGCTGGACTCTGGTTTGGTGTCGGCTGGTTTCCCTGAAATCCAGCTAAATTGGCTCATTTCTGCAAACACTGAATCCAGTCGGTCCGGCCCAACCTCAGCCCCAACCAGCAAATCTACAGGGAGCTTTGGAAGCTTCCTGTGGCGGAAGAGCAAATTTTGTTGGAGCCTGAAAGAAGGCAAACAAAAGCATTGTTTCCCTGACAGCTCTAATTAGGAATAATGATGTGTTTGACGGAGAGTCTCTTGTTTTATTCCTGATTGTGTCGCCGCATTCGACCTGTGTACATTGGTCATGATGAGGAAAACAGCATCCTTAATGTTGTCCATTCAGTTGTTGTATTGGTGGCCCACATAGCATTTCTCATCACAATGCCAAGGAGGCTGGAGACATTTCCGATAATCATCCTCTCTTTCGCATGACTCTGCCAATCTAGAAACTACTGTTTAACAGGCAGCTGTTCTGTTGGTGGCCTTTGTAACCCCAACAGAGCAGCACATGGCATGAAGCCGAGCGTGTCCACATTTAAGTGTGGCTTTTAACATATCGCCATTTAGTGCATTATCAGTGTTTTTTAGATTTGTGAGTTCAGAAAAAGTCAAGCATTTCACTACGTTTGCAGTTTGTTTTCATACTTTCTTTAAACTCATTGACAGAACAAAAACACGTCTAATTCAAAGTCTAGTTTTATGTCAAACTAATGGAGACTTGGTAACTTTATTAAGCCAGAATCTGAATTCTTCCTTTACCCCTCTGGCTCCTCCCTATGGCTCCAAGAGTTGGGGCATTTGGAGCTGTAGGGGTTTCCAAACGTCTTTTTTAAGGAGTAGCCGTACTGACTTAGGGCTGGCTATCCCTCCACCGTACAGGTGATCGTGAAACTAATTTCTTCATGTGGGTGTGCTCTAAGCAAAGTAGTTTATATTTAAGCTTAAATAATGACCTTTTTTATCTTGCATGACCTTTTAAAGTTATGAAACTGATGTAACGTAGCTCACCGGCGACCATTGATGACATCATCGAGAGGTAGTAACGTCAGAATTAGAAGGCACTCCGCTTGGAGGACTTAACGGTAGGTAGATGAAAAAGTCTGTTTAGATAAAAAAATATATTAAAAAAAAAAACAGCAAAAATTTTTTGAATGTAGCCGCGCCCAGATTTGCCTAACCCCCCCCCCCAAAAAAAAAAAAAAACAGTGGCTAAAAAGAACGTTTAAAATTTAGAACCATATCCATAAATTGATTCATAAAGAACTCTGTTGCTATTCTCTAAGGTGGAAAACGGCAAAAACAAATTCTTATAATTTGAAACGGTTCATAAAATAAGCAAAAATCTGCCAATCTGGTCAGAAATGGGGTCTTTGTAGGAATTCCTCTATTAAGGAAAAACGTTGTAGTCACTAAGCAATGTTTTCTGAACCCCTTGGCACCTGAGTTGAAATCCAGCTCTGAAAAAAAAAGTCACTTATGTTTTTGCTTTCTAGATGCTAAATTTATGCAATTTATTGAGCCGAAGTGGTTTGAGACATATCTGCATTAATAGGTGTCAAGGGGTTAAACAAAGATTGTTTTGCTGTTCTTGATTATTTTTCGTGCAACACAGTAAATTAGACATTTATTTCTAGAAATAGGGGTGTTTTTCTTTAAAGGTCGTTTTTGTGCTGTAGCTAAACGTGGCGTTTCTCTGTGTGCTGAGCTGGAGCAACTTTATCTTTCAGTCTAAGTGGATTCGATCAAATAATTTTAATTTAAATCGGAAGTTGGCATTCTGGTTGTACATAGAATTGCTTGTTTATCGTGAATGTTGGTTTCTGTGCCAGTAAACAAACAAAAAGTCACTGCAGGGAATCGTGACATTAAAAGACGCGCAGACTGAGGAACCTGATAAGTCTGCATCAAAAATAAGTCGGATCAAATAATCCTCTTGACAGATAATGAGCCTGCGGTTCAGAGATCTTTGCTGGTTCACATGAGTGAGCGTTGTAAAGCACCTTATTCTTTTGCTTGTTGTTGAATTAAAATTAAAAAAAGATCAAAGAAAGTCAGCTTGCTTCTGTGAAAAATAACAAGTAAAGATTCCTGATTATTTTTGCATTAAGTTTGACTTGATTCTCTTTGGGGATTGGCTGACGGCTCCTCTCCTTAAAACCCAAATATTTATGTACTTTATAATATTTGTTTTTTTTCCAGTTACCCATTGTTCCTGTTCTTCTTCACCACATGTGCCACACTCTGCCTCCATCCTGCAGATTAACTCAGCTGACATTTGACAAATGTATCAATGAATATATTTGAATATATCTGCGAGTGGACACATGAAAAAGGATTGTTTGTGTTATTGATGCTCCTCCACCTACCAGGGCCCAGCTGTGCTGGTGCTGCTCCTATAACAGGGAAGTGAGATGTTTTTAAGGTAATTAAACTGGATCATCTGTTTTATTTAATATCTCACACCTGAGCTGAGGCTAACTCCAGCAGCAGACCAGGAGCACAGAGTTGGAAACGATCTCCTACCTGCAACTGGTTATTTTAAAACTCATTTAAAAAAGACATTATTTATCTACAAAACTTTACCAATTCATGGAATTTATATCCTGCTATGACGCGTCTGACCTAATCTGCCCGTTAACCCTAACTACGTCTCTTGAGCTCCAGCAGTTCCTCTGAAAAAATAAACTATACCATGTCACATCGTTCAACTTTAAGAGATAAACCAGACAAGAATGTTCATTTAAGAAGTCCCATTTTTGATGCTAACAAGCTGCTTTACAAGTCTGCTATTTTAAGAGGAAAAAAAATCCAATTTAGCAACTGTCCCAAAAAAAGACTCCCTGATACTGTATTAGCCACGGGTAGCAGGGTGTCTATTTACCAGGATGGTCTTCAAGAAAGGTGGAATCATTGATAGACATCCATAATGATGGTGTTACGCCATCACTAAGTGGTTTAAGGCCTGTTGGGGCATGTCCAGAGGAGAGACGGGGAATCTGTTGGTAGAAGGATGCTGAGTCTAGAGCTGCCAGAGGTCTAGAGAGGAAGACCAAAGAGGTTTATGGATGCAGTGCAGGAAGACATGAAGTTGGCTGGCATTAGAGGATGCAGAAGGCGGGTTTAGATGGAGGATGCTGGATCGCCTTGGCGACACCTGAAGGGATACGCTTAAAGGAAAAGAAGATGTTATTTAACCCTGTAACACCTGGGCTGCACGGTGACGCAGTGGTTAGCGCTTTTGCCTCACAGCAAGAAGGCCCCTGGTTCAAGTCCTGAATGGGGGACCTGGAACAGAACGCCACTGGGGGGCCTTTCTGTGTGGAGTTTGCATGTTCTCCCCATGTTTGCGTGGGTTTCACCGGGGTCTCCGGCTTCCTCCCATCATCCAAAAACATGCTTCATAGGTCAATTGGCGCCTCTAAAGTGTCAATAGGTGTGAGTGTGAGAGTGAATGGGTGTGTGATTGCGGCCCTGCGACAGACTGGCGACCTGTTCAGGGTGGACCCTGCCTTGGCCGGGATAGGCTCCGGCAGCCCGTGACCACGAAAGGGATAAAACGGTAGGAAATGAATGAAAGAACACCGAAGATGTTGCTGATGATACCTAAGTAACACATCCTCTTTGAAATACCGTAAATATTTGAATGTGTGTCAAGAAGAAAATGTGTTTGACAAATTTCGTCTTACAGGTTCATTTAGCGATCTACAACCTCGACCTTTCATGTGGGCCATCTTTGTGTCTGACCGGTTTATCCGTTTTTGTGTATTCTGTGTTTTTAACAGGCGTTTTTCTGATAATGGAGGACATACATAAACAAAACATGAATATTTAAATTGTATTTCAGAGTATTATTTTATTCAAATCGTTGTGAATCAGAGAAGACGAAAAAATGTTGTTTTCTGAATCTGAACTGTACGGCTGCCTGTCTCTGATATTGCTGCAATTTTTGTTGCTCCGCTACTGTTAGGTCGGGGTTGGGAGGGGCTGTAAGCTAGTGGGAGAGCGTGTAAACAGGCCCGCCCACAACTAAGAGGGGATTTTCGAAAGAATTCCTGCCGCTCTGCTGAAACTATCTTTTTTGATTTTGACTTAAAAAAGCATAATTATAATGAAAAGACCACTGGATACGCTTTGAAATTTTGAAGATGTTTAAAAGATGATTGGAGTGTCTCTTTAAGCTTTCTGACAAACTTTTTTTTCACTTCGCAAGCTAAAGGAGTACCAATTAGCTGGTAACAAGATGCCTGAGCGACATTGTAAATCATTTTCTGGCTGTGACCCATGTCCCATTAAATAATAAAATGGTTTCTTGACTCCAAACAAGGAATTTCTTCATGCAGAGAAAACTGCATCAAACTTTTACAGTCCACGAAACATTTACACATGCAAACATTCAATTACACCTGCAGAGGCAAAGAACTCCACCAGCCATTTCACTCCATCACCTCCTATCAGATGCCTTTCTCCTCCAAACTTCCCTTAACTGGGTTCTGGCTGACTGTGGGGTATCGCCCATAAACACTAGCAAAGTGTGAAAGCCACAGGTTGGCTGTGGTGTGTGTAACAAAGTGCAGCATTCTGTGTCTCCATGTCTGAACAAGGGCTCTGTCTTCCCCATCCTTTTCAATCTCGCGCACAGCAGTGCACCTATCGTTGAGAAGGTTTACTCATCAACTCACCCGTGGCGCCCTCGATTTGAAGGGACGCCGCATTAGTTCCGGTGGCTGGAAAAAATATGAGGAAACATGTGGGAAGTGCTGTTATTGCACTGAGCAATTTGTTTTTCTCTCCTCTGAAAATGTGCAGCTTTTTATTTTTTTGTTTTTGTAAATTTTGTTCAAAGTTGTGCTTTGAAACATTTCAGAGGTTTTCGACCATTTACGTGTTTGGACGTGGTTGCCGCAGCTCCGCCGCGCTATCGTGTCAGGAACCACACGGACTAGGAAAGCAGGTCCTTGCTGGGGTGTTTAAGGAGGCTCTGGAGAAGCAAAAAACGGAGTCTAATGCCCCCCAACATTGCCCCGACTTAGTCTAGATCTTTTATTTCAATCTAAGAAAATAACAAAACATAAATTAAAAAATCCCTAAAAGTAACTGAAGTACAAGGATTTAGATTATTTTCATTCAGATATGGAGGATTTAAAGCTACTATATATAATATTTTGTATTATTTCTAGACGCAGCCAGGGGCCGGAGGGGGTCTGGTTTGGGGACCACATTCTCCTCTCTGCTCTTGGCAGATGATGTGGTTCTGTTGGCTTCATCAAACCAGGACCTCCAGCATGCATTAGGGCGGTTTGCGACCGAGTGTGAAGCGGCTCTGACGAGTGTCAGCCGTCTAAGTCAGAGGCCGGAGAAAGATAGTTTGTCCTCTCTGAGTGTGTGGCCCCAGGTGGACGAGTTAAAGTATCTTGGGGTCTTGTTCACGAGTGAGGGAAGCATGAGATCGACTGGCTGATTGGAGTCTGTCGCATCCGTAGTTATGCGGTCGCTGTACTGGAAGAAGAGAGAGCTGAGCCAGATAGCAAAGGTCTTGGGTGGATGGGTGGATGGATGGATGGATGGATGGGTGGGTGGATGGGTGGGTGGATGGATGGATGGATGGATGAATGAGTGGGTGGATGGATGGATCAATGGGGGGTTGGATGGATGGATGGATGGATGGATGGGTGGGTGGATGGATGGATGGATGAGTGGGTGGATGGATGGATCAATGGGGGGTTGGATGGATGGATGGATGGATGGATGGATGGATGGGTGGGTGGATGGATGGATCCATTGGGGGTTGGATGGATGGATGGATGGATGGATGGATGGATGGATGGATGGGTGGATGGATGATGGGTGGGTGGATGGATGGATGGATGGATGGATCAATGGGGGGATGGATGGTTGGATGGATGGGTGGATGGATGGATGGATGGATGATGGGTGGGTGGATGGAGGATGGATGGTTGGATCAATGGGGGGTTGGATGGTTGGATGGATGGGTGGATGGATGGATGGATGGATGGATCAATGGGGGGATGGATTTTTTATTCGGGGTGTAACAATCTATGAATCAATTTCTCCAACCAGATTGATCTGAGGCAAGTTTTCGAAAAGATCTGTTACTTTATTGCGTAAACATAATGAACTTTATTACATTTAGGCAACATAATGACATTGTACTAACGTAATGACGTTATGCAGCACATTTTATGTAGCAGTAGTTGAAAGAATGTAAACACTGGGAGTTAAATAAAAGTCCAGATGACTTTGGTTTCTTTGCTCCAGATGTTCCTGAATCCCTTTAGACACTTATCAGAGCAGAGGTGGTAAAAGTCTGAATCTGCAGCAGGGTGGGGTGGGGGGAACAAAATGAAATCAGCCTGAAGTGTGGGTGTGTGCGTGAGGAAGGGTTGAGTTCACGTTGAGTTACTTCATTCAAATGGTTTTTCATTTCAGCTGATGCGGAAAATTAGACTCTTCATGATTTTCCTGTTTATGTGTTTTTCAACCCTCTGCTGTCGCGGTGGGGGAAATAAAAATATTCTCATGTGATGCTGACTCAAAAGGTCGACTCGTCAAAACCATTCAGCTCAGTTCTGATTTTTATGTTTAGAAGTGTAGTTCTTCCAAAATCTAATTCTGTTTTTCTTTGCAGTATTCTACAGCAACATCAAAAAGGAAAATTAGTCAAATTAGATTCTTTTCTTGGGGATTTTGTCAAAAGTCAGTCACACTGTGAGTCAATTGGAACTTTTTTAGAAAAGAATGTCCACTTAGATCTGGAAACAATTTCCTCTTTTATCTGTTCGAAGCCATAACCTTTTTTCTGTGAATTTAACCTGATTTCATGTATGAATGTCTGGGAAGAATTTGGGGAACATTTCCACCAGCAATGTTTAATTAGAGTTTGCTTCAAAATGCTGCAGCCAAATCCCCGAGTGCTAGTGCTGGTGTGCACTTCAGTGTGTTCTCCGAAGGCTCATTAATTAAAGTTGGAGTCATTACAGAGATAAGTGTGAGTTTATCTGTTAGAACTGATGATAAGAAGAAGAATTACCTGTTTTGGTTCTTCTGCTTTCTAATCAGCCACCCATCATGAACGTTTATTATTGTGTGTTTTATTTTTTTGTCATATTGTATGTTGAGTTTGTTTCCTCACACCAGGTCTTCGTTTGTGTGTCTGTGAACACGTGTTATCTAGCACCACTTTGGAGCATTCTGACTCTATAGAGAAGTAATTTTCAGATAAATTCATAAAACTATTTTAGGTTTTGGCTTTAAGGTACCGCTCTGATCATCATTTGATCTGGACCCAGTGGTCTTTTAATTACGATTACGCCGATTTGTCGCGTTAGAGGTGTTGTTTTCTGCACCACCTCTGAGAAATGGGCGGGGACTGTTGGTGCGGTGCCACCCCGACCCCACTTCCCCTCCCCTGAGTTGAGAGCTCTCTGTTTTACATGCCCTCCTGCTGGCTTACAGCCCCTCACATCCCCAACCTAACATTAGCAGTGCAAGAAAATGGCGAGCAAAGTCAGAGCTACCCTGCCGTACATTTTAGATCCAGATTCCAGGAAAACAGAGACGTTCATGGATCTGTCTGCAGGTAGACGCATCCGTTGCCCCGCCCAGCGTATTTTCTTAGTCACAAATACGATCTTTTTCAAACTGCATTTTTTAATCTTCGACTGGTTGAAAACAATTTGAATAAAGAAACACTCACAACAAATACAATTGTTAAATTAATTTTCTAAACACATGTCCTCCATTGTCAGAAAAAAACAAGTTAAAAAACACCATTTTTATTTCATTGGACCAATGAAAATCAGCTGTCGGTTTCTTCTTGTTTACCAGCTAAACCTGCATCTCTTACACTATTTTACACATCAACAGAAGCTCACCGTTGAGCCGACTTGAACTCCAAGCCTGCAGTGAATTTCATGTCTTTAGTGGAAGTGAAAACAATGCTATGAATCTATCTACTTCAATTACAACAGGATCTTTCACAACAGGTACCAAAGCTCCCATTAGTTTCAACTGTGCAATAGCAGTGATCTGAGCTTTGTTTTGTTTTTCTTTGATATGAACAAAATTATTTTGATCTTAACTATTTTACACCAGAGCTTTAGCTCCACTCTGGACGTTCTTTGAATTACAATAACTCTGTAATCGTTTATGTAGTTATCATTGTCGCAAAGCCACTTTTCTGGGCGTCAGAATCCGCTTAGAGTTGTGATAACTGCGCAAACAATCGAAGAGTTTTTTTGGTCAAATGCGAATTGTTTTCGAAACTGTCATGTTCCCATGAGGCGACTTTATTATTGCAAATCCAATTAGTGTAATTTTATAGTCAATGGAAACGCAGCTAGTAATAAAGTCTAAGAGGAAAGGGAAAGACGTTTTATAGAAAATTAGAAATATGTCATAACCTTGTTCTCTGTAAAGTAAATTAATAAACTGTTTGACCGTAAAAAATAAAAGTTTGACATTATAAAAGGAAGAAATTGCTTTGAAAATACGTTTAAGTACAAAGCGACCAGAAGGGAAACAGAACACTACAGAACAAACCGTTCACCCATAAACCTTCTTTACATTCTGATGGACGTTTAGGGTCAAGCTGGATATTTTTCCAGCAAGTCCGTGTTTTAAACGAGTCTTTCAGTTGATCGAAGTTCTGCGTCTTGGAGTTTGTTTTTAAGAAATATCATTCTTGAAGGCAGGTAAATGTTTGTAAGTCTACAGCAGGAAGCCTCAGGCCCTGATCGGCTCTTCGTCATCCGGCCAAACTGGATGCAATCATTTACTGTCGGACAGCCGTTGTCCGAAGAGTTGCACAGAGCACGGCAAACTTCCCAAAGAAACACATCTAAATGTCAGCTGTTGGACCCCTGAGTGAAGGTGTGTCAGCGTTGGAGTCCAGCGGTCAGACGGAGAGCGTGAAGCAGATCAGGAGCTTTAACCGTGTGAGAAAACCTGTTATGACTGGCAGAGAGTGATTGAAGCGAAGCTGAAAAGGAAGTGTTTTTGTTTGATAGCATGCGTCTCCAGTGTGTGGTACCTGTCACTCATCCATCACATCCATTGATCCTTCCAAAGTAAAAGTGCCGCTCGACCAGCAGGGAGGGGGGAGCTGAGAAACGGGAACTCAACGCAGGTCTTTGTGCGCCATTCATCCGTCTACGCCGATCGATCCTCCGCTAAAATATATGACTGTTTATTCGCATTCAAGCCGCAGCAGCAGTCTGCTAAAAGACGTATTGATTTCGTGTGGCTGTGTGCATGTATGTGGGTGGGAGGGGCAGCAAAGGCTGTATTTCAGAGTTGGGACCATCTATAAGGCATCTGCATGGACAGAAACAAGCAGACGTTTTTACAAAAAAGTTCTTTTCTTTGCAGACCTGCAGCGTTCACGTTTTAAGGATTGATGCCGGCCGTTTTCGAGCCGATGCATCCCAGATCCACTGTGTATTGTAATTGTGCTCCAGGCCCCTTCTTGTTATGAAAACCGTGTTCAGGATTAAACTATTGGAGCTTGAACTTTTATTGCTCAGTGCAGCACATTTGCAGGAGGGTGACACAAACGCATTGCCCCCAGAAGGCTTTCTTAATCAGGAGTTTTAACAGAAACTTTTGCTTCGTTTCGTTTCAAGAAGAAAGTGTCACTGGAAACAAGAGTCCTTTTTTTAAAGGTTTACTCACATTTACTGCTTCCATCAATTAGTTAATCAACTTACTTCATACAGTCTGTACCTCAAAGTGCTTTCTTATGTGTGTTTCCAATAAACGACCTATCTTTTGTCAGTTATGCAAAGGAATGGTCGTACATTTTTCTATGTTTATTGGATTTAATTTCACAGTTTTGTCGCTTAATTTTGTAGAAACATTGTTGAATTAACTTTTTTTCTTTGGTCGAAGTCAATAAAATAACTTTACAAGTGAGCTTTAATATGTTTCAATCTAATGTTTTTTTTAAAGATTTTTTTAAGGCCGGGGTGTCAAACTCCAGGCCTGGAGGACCGGTGTCCAACATGTTATCCGACCAAGCAGCCATTGAAGCTCTTTATTGGCTAAGTTGCACCATCAGGGGCCAGAGCAGATGTGGGTGCATTTCTGGAACCATCAGGAGGCTGGCCCCCAAAACCTGAAGTCTGACACCCCTGGTATAGAGGCTGTGTCGCACAGCCACGACGTATGTTTTGTGAATTTTCGTGATAAATGCGTCATTTTCGTTATTCATGAAATGTAATTCGTGTTTCTTGCTTTCTTCAGATGTATGAATTTGCTTTTGTGCTGTTCAAAGTTTTGGTCGGTTGAGAACTATGTGGGTTTTATTTTATATAGTTCATAAAGAACTAAAAGGTACATCTTTGTGCAAATTGTAGCTTTCCACGCCGTTTTTCCACGGTGTCTAACGAACTTGTCACAGATATGCCACAGATGTATAATTTTAAATCACAAGATACGGCGCACATGTCACGCAAATATTCCTGTTAGTCATTAATGAATTGCATATAACACGCATCAAGTTCATGGTCTACGTTGATTGTTCTTGGATTTATTCAGACTTTCTCCGAGGTTTTAACATCGCTCGCTTGTGATACCACAGAACATTTCTGGTAAAACTTTTCACTTGTTATCATGTTCATTCATGTATGACAGATTTTCATCGTGGTTCAATATGCAGAAACTGCGTCGCCAGGTTCAAAAAGAGACGACCATAACATATAGTCACGCGACCCGGTAGGAGGGGGTTGACCCATAAGAGCACCGGGGGTTTTGCTGGCCCATGGAGGGTCGTGGGGAAGAGCGGCTTTGATATCAGTAAATATCAATAATCCATTTTAAAATAACAGAACTGAAGTTCCACATCCAAACTTCATTGTACGCAGAAGCCTGCAGCCTAAAGAATCCTCATATTAAACACAAACAGTAGGCAGGCTGAGAATCGCTCACATCAGCTGCTGCTATGCAGAAAAGTCTCACTTATGGCCAAACCAAGCATTGGCTGTTAAATGATGACTTTCATTTGAAATGTCTCAATTGTTTTACTTTCAGTTGAATTTTAAGTTTATTAAATCATAGGTGTAAGTCAATACCAGTTATTACCGGTATACTCTTTACCCACTTGTATTCCTGTAACATTTCTTTCAGTTATTAGCTACAGCCCCCATACCTGTCCTCAGGTAATAAAGAGGACAAGCAAGCTTTGACCGAATTGATGGTGTTCTTTGAACCGCGGTTTTGGTCTAAAGTCGAGTGTCAGTTATTGATGGGCACTGCTGTGTTGGGGTTAGCCACCCACCATTTTCTCCTATATCTGTCTCCCCCTCACCTTACCTCCCCGCTCCCTGTGGGTCTTTTTGTAAGGTTATTTCCGGCCTGGTGAAGCCCCCTTGTTTCTGGCGGGCTGACCTTAAAAGTGAGCGATGGCGCTTCTTATTGTCTGTGAGGCAATAACTGTCTGGACACAGGTAATCTTCACTATGGTCGTGTCAAACCGACTTTCCTGCGCCACGAGGCCTCCGCGCCAACCACAGACAACACAACAAACACTCGGAAACCTACAAGCGCACACCCGTCCACAATAAAAGTGCATTTTCAATGTGCCCATGCTGAGAGCTCCACTCTGTAACTATCAGAAGCACTCAAAGGCAGCGGGGAACTGCACGGTGGAAAGGTCAGTCATCTCAGCACCTGCATGGAAAGGTTAAAGGCAGAGCTTGAAATAACCCAGTCCAGTGCCGGACTGCAATACACAAACCATGCTGTTTCCTCATATTTTATGTCACACTCCACAAAAAGATCCGTCTTCTCTTAAGCAGCAAGAAAATCGCAAACAAATAATTGGAGGTAAGCAGGAAGTGGACGGACGGCTGAGCTCCTCAGATCTCTTTAGAAAAAAGTGATGAGCCGTTTATTGTGTGTGAAAGTCCCTCTCCAATCATCTGTTGACCTTTGGTCAAAGTGGTATTTTAATTATGATGATGCCATTTTTAGCCAAAATAATGTCCAACGGCTTGTGTGGACGGTTTATGGATGGATGAAGCTTTACTCAAATTCCTTTAAACTCAACAGAAGTATTACTTCACCTTAAAGCTGGTGTATAATATTAACTGACAAATTGGTAACGATGAATATTTTTAGTCAACAGAGGTCACCAAGTAAAACAATACCATACTTGACAGAGCAACACCTGTGTGGAGGTTTTTTTTTTTTGTTGTTTTTATTAAATTAGTGTGTAGTTCTTCTTGTACCAGACAAAATACTGAAGAGAGAGGGTGATTGGAACAAAATGAAGGATGAGGCTACAGTAAAGAAGTTGGTGAATGATGAAGGAAACACAAAGGAAGAGGGTAAAATTACAAGCAAAGAGTCTAGTATGTTTTAATTCCCCTAATTGAGACACATATGTGTTTTAAAAGTAGGGCTGCACGATATGAGAAAAACTCGCGATATGCAATATTAATTAGTGATTAATGTTGCGATAACGATATAATTTGCGGTATATAAACAAAGAGCAAAACAACCAAAAAACATCATTCCCATTTCATTGCAACAGTTTAAAAATTATACTCCAAATGACCCTCGTCGACATAGGAGACAAACATCTCACATAAAAGGGCTTTTATTGCATTTGCTTTTATTTGCAATCTTAGCTTTCTTTTGCGATATGCATATTGCGCAGCTTGATATATTGCAAAAATGATACACTTGCGGTTTTTATTGTGCAGGCCTAGTTAAAAGTATTCAAAGTTTTTATAATGACTCGAACTCTTTTCTTGTGGCGTGTTCACCGCCATAGCGGTTGGTTCTTTTATCATTTTAACATTTACAGAAAGACAGCTTCCTTTTTAACACCAACAAAAAATGGTCCAGAAAAACACAAAAAAATTCAGATTCAACAAGAACCACCTATTTGTACTAAATATATGTTGTAGATTCAACCTGTTTGACTTTTTTTTCTTCATCGAAACACTTCAAACCTCGATAAATCCCAGATTCTTGTCGGCAAGAATCAAACCTCTCACCGCTGGTGTGTATTTATAGCTGCCCCACCTGCAGCCGTATCTCTGTTAATCTGGCTGTTCAACTTATTTCACAGTTGGGTTTCTGACATATCATCCCGACTGAGGAGCGGGAACGAACGTGACATCCATGGCAGAGAATCTGCACAATCTCCCGTCTGACAAAACAATCTCCACAGCCTCACATCAGCTTTCATTTAGGTGGAGGCGTCGGCCCCACCGTGGGTTGAATCGCCGTGCCTGTTCACATCAGTTCTGCTCACTAGATGACTGCTTGGTACATAGCGTGCAGCAAAGCAGTCAGGACCCTTTAACGGACCATCAGAAACGGTCTCACCCGTTGGCGGTGGTGGAACCATTCTTCATGTTTTGTCTTCGCATGGTGGCGTCACCTGTCGGTTGTTCAGGTGCCTGTGTCAGAAGACGGAAGAGGAAGGTCAGCATTTGTGTAGGATGTGAAGGTGATTGCGTTTTTCTGTCATTGATGGATGAGCTGCAAAGTAACTGGCTTCAGAGATGAATCTGTCCTGATTTACTGCAACTACAGTCAGTTTTTGGAACATCTTCAACAAAGTCTAACCCCACAGGCTGCAGTGGACCTGAAAGAGTGCACCTCAAATCAAACCAATTCGAGGAGGGGGGTGCTCACACTGAGAGCCACCATTGAAACGGCCGACTCCAACAGAACTGTCTGGACGTCCATCCGTCAGCCTGAATCCCCTCCCCACTTCCGAAAAAGCGAAAGCACCATGCTCACTACTTTTTTATGGGGTAAATATGACATGACCAACTTCCCAAAGTGAAAACCTCGTGAATATGAACATTTTACGAGGACTATATTCTGTGTTCTGATGAGGAAAACTTGGGTGGTTTATTAAAAATAAAGTAAAATTCTTTTTTGACACATTTAAGTGTCAGTTCTTTCTGATTTTTAGCAAAGACTTCTAGGAAATTTCAAGTCACTGGAATTTAGAGTAGTAGATTCGGACAGCTCTACAAAATGGCGATCACGCTATGTGGTGAGGAGTGAAGGAATTTGGTTCATCCGTACCCCCGTCTGTCCACCGTACAATTATGTTCAGTAAAGTTATAACTTGATAAAACTAATACATTTAGATAAATATGTAAGATTCACAGTTGGCAGGTCAACGGCGCCAACCAACACAGTGTTCCGTCAACAGAAACACGCCGTCAAGAAAAAGAATAAACCACATTAGCAGCCACATCCACGGTCAGCAGTCTGGCACTGAACTACTTCCTGAACATGAGCTAGCAGAGCCTGGCATTCAGCGGAGATGAACACGCATGTGCAGAGACTTATTGGTCGCTCTGCACGTCACTCAAGTGACGTACCTCTGGAGGAAGATGATGATTGGCTGACGACAATTTATAAAACATATATTTGGTTTATTTCCTTTGCCATGTTTTTTTTTTAATATCAGGCACTCAGAAGACATTTTCAGCAAGTATTTTTCTGAGACTTAAGACCATGTTTTAATGGATTTCTACATGTCAGCACCTTTGTAAGCACAAAGGTCCAAAAGTGTTTTCTAGGTCTGGGAGGCGCAGACGTATGCAGCCCCACAAACCTGGAGCAGGGACACCCTCCAGAACCGTAAAGTCAAAGAGCAGGTTTTGAAAAGTTCTATATTCAAAGAACAATAAAGGAATAAAATATGTTTTCATAAGCAAATCGTCAAAAACAGATGTATGTGTGGCTTTATATTTGGCAGAGTCATTTGCTGTCATGAATGTTTATGCCTGAACGCTGGATTCCTCTAAATGGAGCAAACTAAAGTCCTAAAGCAGCTGCTCTGCTGATGACATTAAAAAGACAAGCAGCCTTTACTGGATAGAAGCTTTTATGCCACCAATTCTTCTGTTTGAAAACGATTTATTCAACATTTGAGCATTTCGAATAGAAAAAATGCTAAAGAAAACACAATAGAAAAACTATTTAGATTGTAATAATGATTTTTTTTACTAAAATGCAACATGGATTCTCTGAAATATTTGAATGATTTACACAGAAGGTGTCCTATCAAAGGGGAGCATGTCATCTGGCACCACTGTGGTGCGTCTATAATTCATTTAATAGAATACTAAAAGGGGTTCTGCAAATGTCTTTTTCTTGAATTTGTAATGGACTTCTTGGAAGATCTGCAATGAACTCATTTAATGATCAAAAAGCTTTCAAACAAAGAACCAAAGGTTTTAGGTGCAAAAATAAAAATATATATATATTTAAAGGCGGATGAACGACGGAGGAAAAGTCCATTTGAGATGTTAAGAAATGTAATTCTTAAAGCGATGTTGACCTACTGTGCTGTTTACTGTTTTTTTTTAAATTATTCATGTCATTTAAATTTAAATCCTATGAGTCCTCAGAATTAGAAAAAAGTGTCTGCTTTGCTATGCATGAAAACATTTGATCCATGTTTAGTCAGAATGTAAATGTACATAAAACGCGTGAAACGTCTCGTAATAAAGGTTGGTGTTGGTTTGAACTGGTGACATGAGCATTGTGGTGATGTAGGTTTTTAAGGTTTTAATTCAAGAGTGTAGCAAATGTCTAATAGTTATAGATAGATGACAGCTTTTATGTTTGAGAAAGTACATTTTTGACACTTTGATCTTCATCTTAATGGAATAATTAATATACGTGGTAAACAGCAGTAATGAATGTTGAAGAAAACAATCTAAAGATTTTAGTTTATGATCTGAAGCATTAAAAATAGCATTCCTGAAACAATATGACCTTGTGTTGTTGTTTTATGTGAGGAATTATCATTATATGACATTTATATATATTACATTTAAAAGCTCAAAAAGTTGATTTTTCATGATTTAGTCCCTGGAACATATTGCTCCTAGTTCAGTGTTCCTGCTTGGCAGAAGCAAAGGCCATGCTAGGTCCATAAACTCTCAATTCAATTTTATTTCTATACCCCAGTGTTGAAACAAAAGTCGTCTCAATGGGCTTCAAACTGGTAATTGTATAATGAACATGAAATCATAAAGAACACGGAGTCAATAGGTAATGCCTAAACTAAACTAAACAGACTAATCATCCTCACTTACGAATACTCACGATACACTGACAACGTGCGCGATAGTGGTACGTTCCATTGTCATGGTGTCCCTTGAGGTGGCTGTACGAGCCTCAAGGGAACTAACTACTAGACCAGTGTTTTTCAACCTTTTCTGAGCCACGGCACACTTTAACCTTAAAAAGAATCCCGCGGCACACCAGGATCCAAAAATTTAAAAAAAAAACGGAGAAACTCATAGTCTGTATTGATCTACAGCCCCTCCACAATCTCACATGCATTTTTGAGATAATTGTTGCAGAAAAAGCTGGAAGCTGCAGCTGTTTTTTTCTAAAAGATGCAATAAAGGTTAAGTTAGAAGATGTAAAAACAGTTTGATGTGTGTTCGTTGATTTCAAGACGTTTAACAACAGATCTCCTTGTGCGCTGTCACTCTCACAACCCAATGCATCATGGGAGATGTAGTGCATTAAACGGCCGGCGGAGATCGCCTTTCGGAGCTTCATTGTTTTGTTTACTTGTTCCACGGTCTGATACTGGATTCTGTGGAAAGCTACACGCTAAAGACGAGCTTTAGCTGGTATTTTTGTTAGAACTGAGCGACTTTACGAGCTAAATCGGGACAAGGAAGTGAAGACTTTAACCACTTCTGATTGGTCAGACTGATGACGTTATTAAGCTCCCTAAGAATGATTGGTGGAGACAGTTAAAGGGACGGGACTTTTCCAAAATACAACCAGAGCTGCAGCTGAATCGCGGTACGTCATTCTTATCAAAATGTCTTTAATAAAATAAAATAAACGCAAAGAAAAAGTATTTTACGATATTTTATATTCCTAACTCCTCAGTGTTTTATCAGGACCTGTTTGGATGAACAGAGAGCTGAAATCCTGGAGATGGGAAATGTTTTAAGATCAGTTAATGAGGGCAATTTCCCACGGCACACTAGTGTGCCGCGGCACACTGGTTGAAAAACACTGTACTAGACACACCTGTGCTCCCCTTAAGGTGCAGACGCTCCTCTCTATGACCCTCCACGGACCCCAACAACCCAAAAACCTGCAGCATGGTATGTTCTGTGGACCAGGAGTAAAATACACTGTACTTACTAATTAGCTTTTTTATGCGATTCCTTTTCAAGTTTCCGAAACAATTCATGCCCATGATGTGCAGATAATGGTGTCCTAAAAAAATACTATATTACTGTAAATGCTTGATTTTTTATTTTTATTAAAGACTTTTTCAGTAGGGGTTCATTGTAGCTTTGCTGCCCAGATTTCCTCCTAGGTTCACGAAAAAAGCTTTTGAAAGTACCAAATCTTTGAAATATCAGTGCAAGTCTGCCTTCGCTAATGTACAGCACTCTGCAAGGACAAAGCGATCAATCCCAAGAAGCCCACAGGTGCTTTGTGTTTGACTCCAGCTGCAGGAGGCTGAAATGACAGGAGCCCATGCGTCACATCTCCACAATTTTCTCTTTTCACAGCAAATAAAGGACAAGGCGAGATGAGTTTGTCACCCGCCTCCAAAGCCCAACCCTGCTCTCTGCATGTTGTCTCGCCTGCCTGCTCAGCCAACAAAGTGAGGCCTTTGCGCGATAAAGTTCAAAGCAGATTATTAAATTAGAGAAAGACTGAGAGACAGAAAGAAGCTGACACAGACATCAAATGAAGAGAAAAGGCCTTGTGTGGGGGAGGACTCAGCGGAGTGGAAGCTGTGCCAACTTCTAAATCGCGTCTCTGAAGAACAAGAAATCTCGCTGCCCACCCCCCACCCCCCCAACCCCCAACTTTGTGATGTATCTGCCATGATGAAAAAAGAAGACACTGAGATGTTTTTAATCTTCTCTGACGTTTGGCATTATAAAGGCTTCTGTCTTTGCAACCTTTCTATGCACGACGAAGGGCCACTGTGTTAGAAAACAGCATGAGGGGTGGGAGTGATGCTCCGAACAACTACACTTCACCGCTTTAATTATGAAAAATATGAAGCTGGAGGGAGTTCGGTATCGCCTTCTCTTTGCTGCTGTGGGTAAATTAGAGGCTTGTTTGTATTGCAAATAACTGCTAATGCCGCTCTGAATCATGGGAAGTGGATTTGAAAATTCCTTCTTTTCCCATTGGCAAAGGTGTCATAGGATTTTATTCCAGGAAGGAGAGCATCTTTCACGAACTTTTATAGATTTTGTTCTTCAGTTTTCTGGTGCTCCATCTAATGCTACGTTCACACCGGGCCAAACGATGCACATTCAAGAATGTGTTACGGTTTAGAGTTCAAGAACCCAGACGCAGAGTAAGGCTTGGACGCGGAAGGACAAGTTCATTTCTGATAATGCACACTTCGTCAGCAGACAACCCTTACTTTAACACTAGAACGCCCAGGATTTTTCACTCCCCCTGCAGCGTCCAGAACACAGCCAAATGGCTGGGTGGCTCGAAATGACTAATTCAACAGCCTTCAATTAGCCACCTTTCATTTGTAAATGCAGCACCAACTACCCGATCATCTGGATGAAGACATGTCCTAGCTAACCACATTCTTTACTCAGATCAGGGTGGGGGAGGTTTTTCTGCTTCAAAAGAGCCTCCAAGCTCTGACAAACTTTGACTCCCAGTGTGTCAACTGAAAAACCAAGATGCTTTATTTTTACTACCCTGAGCAGACATTGAAAATTATCCTGGAGCAAGTCAACCCATTTGACTCTGATGGAGAAGAGATAGTCCTTCAGCTGGACTCAGACTGATATTTCTTTTGATAAGATTTCATGAACATCTTGTTCTCATGTGCTGATTCTAGCAGTTGTCTATCCATTTATTTTCTGTGCCTGCTCATCCTGGTCAGGATCACAGGGGTCTGCTGGAGCACATCCCAGCTAGTCACAAGCAACTGGGGAGGGGTACACCCTGGATGGGTCACCAGTCCATTGCAGGGCCACATAGATGAATAACCAGGCACACTCACATACACACCTATGAGAGATTTAGTCATTTAATTTAACCACATGTTTCTTGGACTGGGGAGGCAAAGGAGGCCTATTTGACATGTTTTGGAATTTATAGTTTCAACTAGAATTCAACAAAAAAACAAAAAAAATTAAAATAAAAAAGTGAAACAACATATATCTTTACATTGCTGAAGGTTTTCATTGCTCAGATCTCAGAAATCAGATCACAGTTGAGGAGATTTCATTGCCATCAGAAAAGAGAGGACGACAGAGAGGAGACACACTGTACCAACAGAAAAAGCAAAATATGCCACGATGTGGCTTTCAGAAAAGGTTGGGAGGCCTCTCCATCACAGCACAATTGAATGTTACATTGCTGAGGAAGAGCCAACTGCTTTGGTCAGAAGTAGTGTCGACTCGCTTACAGAGTTTCCTGTGTTTCCTCACTCTGAACATGCTTCAGACTATTCGGGACTGTGTTGTTCAGCATGAACGTCAGACAGAAGATGACAGCTGGTTCATGGCCCTCCCTGAACTAATGGGGTTCATTGCCATCCTCCTTGTGAGGGGGGGATAAAACTTCCATCCATGCAAAACACAAGATGCAAGACGGTTGGTGAAAATGGGAAATCCACTGATCTAAAAAAACTATGGTCAGAAACCACTTCAAAGAAATCATGCGGCATTTACACTTTGATGTCAAGGGCACGCGCATGGAACAAGTTGGGACTGACAGGCTTCTTGCAATCTCCAATGTTTGTGGGTTTGTTGTTGCCAACTGCATCAAACTTTCAACCCAGGCAAAATTCACTGGGAGCGTCCAGAAACAGTAAAAAAAACTCGCACAGGTACATGCGGGAGCTGAGAAGGTGAAAAAGGAATACCGTGTTTGGTGACAAGCTCCCATACCTGGCAAAGGGAAACGGGCAATATGCCAGGTGAATAGTCAGTACAAGAACAATAATGCCAGATTGCGGTTTGTTGATTGCTACAAGTATACCATGTGGCAAATGCAGAAAGGAGATTTTGAGGCAGTACCAAGTATGCGCAGACAAGTAGTGGGTTGAAGATATGACTTTGACCACATTATTTCTTTGCTTGAACATTTCAGTATTATGTCGGTAAAGAAGTGTCTCTTGTGGATGAACGATAAATCTCAGCCAAAAAGAAAAACCAAACTGTGGTGACCTCTTACTAGAAGTGACAGAGGTGAGGGGAAATAGTGAAAACTTGCGCAGCAACTTGGCTTGTCCTTTTTGCATGCCAAAAGAACAACCTAATGGCTGTGCTGTTCATGTGCAAACTATGTTGAAGGCTGCTCTTTGGGCATGTAAATTTTAACTAATCCAGCCACTTGGCTGTCCCTTGGACATTGTAGGTAGAAAAGCCAAATGGCTGCCCTACGGACGTTCTAGTGTTAACGCACGTTCAATGACCACACGTTTTGTACGCGGAGCAAGAAAACGGACCTCAAAACTTCTGAAGCGACTCGTGAACGCAAGAGTTTTGAACGCAGGAGCCCAAAATACATACATCTACATAGCTTCTTCATTGATGGTGGTCTCTTGAACGCACATTTCTTAGGCTGATGTGATTGTAGCATTAGGTTCTCCACAGCCAATCATCTGCCTCCGTCTAATCCTCTGCGTACTCCTCGTTTACACTTTCATGTCCTCCTACAAGACCCACTCTGATCATCTTTTTATCTATTTTCTATTTATTTTTTTCAGTCATTTTCAGTAAAATGCATTTTTAAGCCAGAATAATAAAAAAAAAAAACCTGGGTTGTTTTTTCAGACTTAGTTTCTGCAGAGCGGCAGAAATTTACCTCTGAGTTGTGGACAGAACTGTGGGTGCTTCCCATTGCTGAGAGCTCTCTGTGTACATGCTCTCCTGCTAGCTTAAAGCCCTTTACACCCCCAACCTAGCATTACCAGTGCAACGAAAATGGCAGAGCTATCCAGCCGTCCTATTTTAAGGCAGATTCCAGCTCAGACGAGGAAAACAAAGACGTTCATGGATCAATTTGTCTGCAAGTGGACGCATCAGAATCAGGAAGCTTATGGCCTACATACCGTCTTTTCCAATCTTTCTTTTTTTTGTATGCTCCCTATTGGCTACATAATAGAGCCTCCTCTTTGGGCTTCCTTCCGTCTGATAGTTTCAACCTCAGCATCCTTTTACCATTGTCGTCACTCTCAATGTGCCCAAACCATCTACATCTACCATCAGCTGTTCCTGTGGATTCTTCCCTGATCCTGTTGAGCATCAGCACCTCCAGAGAGAGAACGTCTTCCCCTCTGCTACTTCCAGTTATCACCACAGTCTTCTACACCTTTCCTTTCATTCTTGCTGTAGTCAGTTGTGTGTTCCTGAGCTGGAAACAAAGACGAGTTTATCTGAGTGTCCTCTCCTTGCTGCAGGGATCCACAGCCTTTTAACCATTTCCCAGCTGATTAGCACCACGAGGTCAGCTGGCTTGGATCAGCTCACACCCATCAGTTCAGGACAATCTGGAGGAAAACGGGGGAGGCAACCTGCAGACAAGAAACAAAAGATCCCACTCAACAAACCATCCAATTGTCCTAACAGACCATTTAAACACATCTGCAGCCTCATTGTCTGCTATTTTTGTTTTTCTGCCTCCCACATCAGAGCACAACCCACCCACCCACCCACCCCCTCCTTGGTTCCACATTGGCATAACGCTCTAGTAATGGGAACACTAGAGGGGGGCATTTATACCCTCAGGGGGTTCCTATGAATTGTCCGGAGGCGGATCTTCATCAAGCCTTTTTTTTTCCACATTTGCGTTTTGGGGGAGAACAGAAGCTGCACATTTCTGATTAGAGGTTGACTGGATGGCCAGATAAAAAGCACTGTCATAACACAATTTAAATACCAAAATATCTGTAGTCAAGGTCTTCATAATAGAGATTTCCAAACCTTTATGCCTAAACCATCAAATAAAGGTTTTTGATGCATGTGTTTATGCTGCCTTCTCTTACAACTATTATGATCTGTAAAATGCCAAACTCAATAAGGTTAGTTTAAAGTCCCACTCTATGTTTTTTCTATTTTAAAATCATTCCCAGTGGTCTTTTGGTCATTATTATGCAATTTTCTTTTTTGGTAAAAATAAAAAACTATGTGTTTTTTTAAGACAAATTTTCTGCACATTGGTAGTAGCTTATTAGAAATTTGCTTTTGGGTTGTGGCTGGAACTGTCGCCGCAGAAGTAAGCCTCCAGCTAAGTTCCCATCAGCCCTTTGTTTACACTCTCTCCTGCTAGCTTATAGCACCTCACAAGCTACCCTAACATTAGCATAGCGAAAAAAAGTGGCGAGCACGGTCGTCCAGCAGTTTTGATCCAGATGGCTCAGACGAGGAAAATGAAGACGCTGATGGACCTATTTGTCTTCAGAATTGTGGCAGAGCAGTGAGACTTTGGCTCGTCCATGTCTGATGCTGCGTCACAAACCACAGCTTTTTCCAACACAGGTTTTCATCTGCTCTTGATCCATCACCATTTGAATAAAGAAATACTCAGAAATGCAGTTTTAACAGTGAAGTCTTTTTATAAAGTTCCACTATCATGAGAAAAAAACTACAAGAACATGAAAAAAACACAAAAAAACATTTTTTATTGGAGTGGGTCTTTTAGATGGATAACATAGAAAAGCTTGGAGGACGGTTTAAAAAATAAAGAAAAAGCACTATAATATCGGTAACCAATTATTATCGTTCGATAGTGAACAATTATCCTTTCCCCAATTATTCCAGTAACAAAGCAAGTCGGAGAAACCCTTGCAGAGATCTAGAGCATGAAGAGGTGGATGTGATCTAAAATTCACAGCCCTGTGATCTCTTCAAAACAAAGGCCATCAACGCATAAAACCAATCAAAGCTGTTTCAGCGGGGACCTCATTCACGGTTAGCACAAGAGGTTATGCTCTGGCCTATACTCAAAGACGTCTGGGATACCCTTCATAGACAGACTTCTAACAGACGGGTTTACTTTGCTCCTTCTCTCATCTCCACAATCAGAAGAAAGCTTTGTTTTCATGATGGAGTATCGTGACTCCTAGAAAAACTTCTACCTGCGTGAAACGAGCGACAAAACAACGCTCTGTAAGGTCTCTTTGATTGTAAACCCAGAATCCACTTCTGCATGAGGTGGAAGGATGACATGATAGAATGAGCAGGTGTCTCCCCAGACTTGCCATGAGCCACACAAAAGCGCACAATTTCACTTCAAAAGAACCTGGAATGTGTCAGCGGCTATTTTTTGCCTTCAAACAAAGCCTCCTTCCTGGTGGTGTTGTTCTGAGGAGAAGCCCCAGGTGCATGCAGAGCAGGAAGCCTGCTGCTTGTTTTCACTGAAAGACGTGAGATCTTATCTGAAACCTAGACCCACATCAGTTAGAATGACACCCTGTATCACAGAAAAGCAGCCGCTTCATGTCACACATTCATGTGTGAGGTCTATTTAGAAATCTGCCTCCACACGCTCTTTATGTTTGTAAATCTGACACCTGTGAACTACCCCTCATGACGAACTGGCACTTTGCAGACATTTGCTTCTTCACTCCATCAGGCAACAAACAGGATGTAGAGCTATGGCAAAGGACAAATTACTGCCATTCAAAACTTAGAATAATCTGTGAAGCTAGACTAAGATTTATGTCTGGAAAGAATTTATAGAGGAAAATGCAAAAACATTGTGCCCACAAATTATTTATATTTACTATAGTTTCCGCACATCAGATTTTAAGGCGCAGTGTCAATGAATGGTTCGTTTTCGAACTTCTGTCAAATATTAGTGCACCAAACAACACTCACCGGACATTTGCCAGTTGCCACCGATTTGTCGGCTGCACATCCATGATGCCAATCTCCTGTTCCACCACATCCCAAAGGTGATCTATTGGGTTGAGATCTGGGGCCTCATTTATAAACGTTGTGTACCCACAAAAGAAGGCGTACGCCACTCTCTACGCAATAGTTGAGATTTATAAAAAGCAAACTTGACTGGAAAATGTGCGGTCCTTCACGCTCTGACCCAGGCGTACGCACAAAAACGGGTGAAATGAGAAACGGCGACAGCGTCGGCAGATGGAAGAAACACGTGAAAGTGAAAATGACAATACTGCCTCTCAGAAATAACATGAAGACTTCACAAAGCAAGTCTGACAATTAACAGCTACACCAACACCCGTTTGATCGATCAGCAGTGAAACAAACAAAAAAGATCAAACGAAAATTACAACAGAAATTCAAATGAACACATATTTGCAGAAAGAAAAGTGAAATATGTTCTACAATATTGGCATGTTGTGCAATTCATCCTCATAAACAATATAGTTAACAGAACAAAATAATGTACAAAACTGATATTCTCGTTAATGTGTCAGTCTGGCGGAGCAGATATAGGTGCAATTAGATAGATAGACAGATAGATAGATGTGTTAATTGTCCACTGGGGAAAGTTGTTTTCATAGTAAAACATTTCTTCATAAGCTACGGAATTATGGTACAGTGATCCCTTGCTATAACGCGGTTTACTTTTCACGGTTTCGCTACTTCACGGATTTGCATCGTGCATTGTGTTCTGCATTCTGCTTGGCTAAAAAGTCACTCCGCTTCTTCTCTACCTGTGCGTCAATAACGTTGCAGTTTAATATGTACGTAAATCATCTTGCCAAATTTACAACACGTACGTGCAAATTCTCTTGCAATTTCGAGTTTCTCTAAAACAAGAGTGCAAACAAAGAAAGGGCTGACGGGAAAAGCTGCCCCGCGGGCTTCAAAAGGAGAAAACACTGCAGAGCAGAGTCAGGATACAGCGGCTCAGACTGAAGATCAGTGAAATGCACCTGAGTCACTATTTGTCCGACTGTACTTTGTATTTTTTTCATAATCATTTTAAATATTCTCCCGTTTAATCCAATTACTCTCGGGTCGCAGTGGGCGGGGCTAATCTCCGCGATTTGAAGCCTTCTGTTCACATTGATGATTAAAATTATTATTTGACAGTACAGTACAGAAGTTATTTGTTGAAAAAACGTTTCTAAAGTACTTTGAATTGTGAAACAATTGCTTGAGCCTGTGAAATGGGTTGTTCTTTCTTTTCAATGTATAATACAGTTTTTAATTATATAATACTTGTTAAAAAAAATAGAGGTTTTTACTTCACGGATTTTGCCTATCACGGGTTCTTTTTGGAACGTAACCCCCGCGAAAAACAAGGGTTTACTGTATTCATGCTTTAGTTTGTTTTATTCTTGATAAAACAATGTATGGCGTATGTCTCAACCATTCAGAAAGCAACAAGAAATTACATTTGCGTGGAACAATTTCCCATTTCCACGTGGATTATTACCGACATCTGTAGCTTGTCAGATGTAATTAAATGGATGGAAATAAAATGCCCCATCACAATGCGTAATGACGCACAATGGCTGATCTTGCGCTCTTAGAAGATGTGGCAAATGGAAGAATTCAGAGTGAACGCATCTTCAGACAGCAAGAAGACTTGCTGCCAAACGAGGACGAGTGGCTTATGAGCCGGTTCTGACCTCCTCCAGCCGTCCTGTTGGACCTCTGCGGGCTTTTGGGCCTGGCCTTACAGAGGAGCACTCGGAGGAACCACGCCGTGCGTATTCATTTGTGGGCGTTTCACGGACTATTTATGGGCAACTATGGGCGTGTCATGAAGCCGCAAAAGCTGCGCAGCATTTAGAATTGGTTGTGATTTCTTAAGGGAAAGATGCGTAGGATGTGCGTGCGCACGGTTTTATAAATCCGAATATTTCTGTGCGTACGCACGTCCTATGTTTCATCCGTACGCCACTCCTGACGCAAATCCTAGGCAAAGTTTTATAAATGAGGCCGATGGTGACTGTGGAGATCTTTTGAGTCCAGTGAACTCATTGTCATGTAACAAGATCACGTCATCTGCAAAATGCAGGAAACATCTCCTCAATGTTCGACTGGTACTTCTTGCACTCATTATTTTTTTTATCATTTAACTGATTTGGATCAAATTGCTCAAACTCCACATATAAAGGAGTGTGCTTAGATGGGCGTCATTAACCAGGGAAGAACCTGGTACTGCTTATTCTATCATTTCAGGTTACAACCTATATGACTTGTGTATCTTTTTTAAATGTACTGTAAACGGTAATTCTTTTAGCCACTACGTACATTTTACATTATTCATACGTGAATAAACGCTGGAAAAAGTGAGAAAAGTTTTCATCTTAATGTGAAATTTTCAAAGACGTATCATGAATTGACCATGTTAAAACCATGGAATAGTATTGGTAGTTTTCTGTGTTTGGCAGATCTGTTTTTCCAGTGTACTTTTGTTTGTTTGTTGTTGTTTTGTTTTTCTATTGTTTCACTACGGAAGAAGAACGAATAAACCAAGCAAAGTTTGTTGAGCTGTTTACGTAATTTGAACGTGATCTGTGCGCCGCATATGTGATATAAAGGTTATACATCGGTGGTGCATGCATAAAAAGCCTGTTAGACGTGTGGAACAGTCGTGTTAAGCCACAAATTTGTGTATGCATCTCACAAAAATTACGCATTATTGCATAAGATTTACACAATGCGAATAAAATATGTAAAATACGCATAAACTGCTTGATTCTCAACCGACCAAAACTTCTGAACTGCTCATAACCGAATTTACGTAAGGACCCGTCGGCTGAAACCCTTAATGGACATCTGAGCACATCGACGAATGACAAACGCAAGAAACACTTATGGATCACGAAAGACCGACATTTCATACGTGGAAAATGCGTTTAAAGTACGTAGTAGTTGTGTGACACGACCTTTAAAAGTGAGCGTCAAAGTTAAATCCCATGAAAAAAATTCATCTGTTTCGGTTGAATGTTTTGTTTTCAACAAAATATGAAATAAGCTTGGAGATCTGTTGGTTTAATCAGCTCTTCTGTAGCATCATGTTGAGAACCTTAGAGACAGCGGGGAATATGATAATTGGTCTTTGGTGACTTATGTCCAATTTATTTCCAGTTCCGTACTGCGGTTGTTGGAGTTTAAGGCATCAGGGAAAATGTTCTCACTAACTGACTTGTTATTACTCATATTGTTGCCTCACTGTAAAGCCGAACACTTTTTTTTTAATTAGTTAGAAATGTCCTTTGCACTTGTCTGAAATAACTGGATTTCATAGTTCAACCACTTTAATTTTCTCTCATCACTTCAATTTCATTAGTGTGGGTGAGAAAAAACAAACACTTTGATGGTTTCTCTGCGGGCTTCAAGATTATTTTGAGTTTCTGATTCAATCAGCTGAGGAAATACTGAGCAAATTAAAGACAGTAAGTGAGAGTATTACATGTTGAACTTTGTCAGTTCCAAACAAAATTGCTTTTCATTAGATTTATGGGATGTTGTGCAAAATGTCATCCTGTAAATACGACAATAAGAAAGTTGCAGTGAACTCTGTAGGATTCTTCTTCATATTTAGATGAGTCATTTTTGTGTGCTTATAAACTGGAAAAGCAGCACAATAATTAAGTTTGTCCATCAATCATCTCCAAATGTTCGTGCTGTGCTACAGCTTGAGTAAAAACATGTTTTATCGCCTCTACCACGTCCTTCGCGGGGATACTGAGGTATCAGCAGGTCAACCAGGATCTCATTTTGTCGGAACGCGCTTGTTTTACCATGTGACCCTCTTTTTGCAGCCTTCCTGTTATATCAGAGCAGATGTTTTGTTTTCCTCGTCAAAGCTGGAATCTGGATAGAAACTGTTGCTCAACTGATGGTAGGTTGGGGGTTTGAGGGGCTGTAAGCTAGTGGGAGAGCATGTAAACAGATGGATGATGGGAAGGGGGCGGGTCTACTCTTTGCCAACAGAACTCAGAAGTGCTGCTGTCGCTCTGCAGAAACACAGTTTTTTTGGTTTTTTTTGGTGAAAACGGCATAATCTTAAAGAAAAGGCAACTGGAAAAGCTTTGAAAACAGATCAAAAGGTGATCAGTGTGGAACTTTAAAAGGGTTAATAAAGGTTTAAGACTGAAAGCAACTTTCTCTTTTGGTTTGACTTAATGCAAACAAAGACCCACTAAGAAAAAAATAGAAGTTATTTTCCTTTTGATGAGAATTTAATGGAGAGACGGCTTCCAAGGGGCCGTCTACAAAGTGCAAGCTCTGAGAAAAGTAATCCAAAAAAATGAATAATTTCTCAAAAACTATCAAATAGTTCAATTGATATGATATTCATGATCAAATTTATACTACAAGAGCAACTTTGAAACATTTTTAGTCAGTTTAAACTGCCATATGAATCACATTTAATTAAAAATCTTCAATAGATCTTCAGTCACCAAACTTTCTCACACGACTTATTGTACATATTATACCTATTTTTTTTTTTACTAGGCAATAGTTACTATTTCTTTTCTATTGGATAGTTGCACTATTTTTACTTGATTTTTTGAAGCTACTTTAAGTGCTCTCACATGGTTTTAAATGATAATAAAAAGGTTAAAAAAAATTGGGAAAAAACCTGGCTGAATATCAAATTGGTTTATTTTTTAAATGTACCAGAAAAGTATCGGATCGGGACTAGGTACTGGAAGTTACTCAGAATCAAAGGATGGGTCGCAAACAACAAACTTAATGGGGACATCGTAAGTTTGAGTATTATGTCACTTCCTGTGTTGATGGATATTTAAAGGATGTTGGATCAGGAAGTTCAGACAGACGTTTCTCTGCTCTCCCCCATTAAGGGGAAGCCGAACTTGAACCACATTTCACTCATGCATCTGTGAAGCCCCGCCCCCTCCTAACAAAACAGGGGATGGCACTTTTTTTTAATACACTCCACTCCTTTGCAACAGCACCTTTAATATCTCATAGAATTAGAGCGCTGACAGGTTATCATAATCCAATTTCAGAGGCAATCGTTCTGAGCACCTCAAAGCACACCAAGAAACCCGGATCGGAATTGAATATGCACTCAGCGGATTAGATTACGCCGGGGATGGGGGTGGGGGGTAATTATGACCTAGACTGGGAAATATGGTTGTGTTATTGTGAGTGTGCAGCAGTTGTGTACAGCGCTCGCTCCCGGGTCTCCACTTCAGGCTTGGCGGCGGCGGCGGCGGCTGATGGTTGTTATTGTTTTATTGTACACTCTGTCTCATGGCGCAATATCTGTTCTGGAAATAATGTCACCCTCTAATGAAGTAAGGCCCCTTTTATTATTTATCATTTCCTGCTGCCGTCAGGAACCACGTGGCGCCGAATGCCTGGGAGATGTTTTTAAAAAGGCCTTTTTAAATGAACACATTTGAATTGTAATGTGATTTTTTTCTCTTTTAACAAGAAAGAAACGATGTTTCCTCTGAGTGTTTGCTTGGCCTGTATGTGGTGTTTAACTCGCCTGTGGTGTAGAGCTTGATGAATGACTTCACCTCTATTTTTCTGCACATTTAGCATTTATTTTATTTAAATACGTTTTCTGCTGTGTTTTTTCCCCGTCTTTTTGACAAAGGAAGTTCTTAAAAACTTTAAATGAATGTTTTAGTTTCCTACTTTTCATTTTCGGGCTCCTATGACACAAGCAGGCTCTCGTTACATCCTGAATGACTCATTTGACACATGAAATGTAATAATTATGGTAAAGTGAAGATGCTAAAAGTAGACCAGTGGTTTCCATGTCAACTGTTGAAGATTTGAGGGGGAAAAAAGTGTCATGGATACGGCGTGTAGATTTCCAGTGTAATGTCAGTGCTGTCTGAAACTTGCTGCTTTAAAAAAGATATTAAAGAGCAAACCGATGAACTGTGGGCAAAATCTGTGGTTTAATTGAATGATTTAACTTTATGCTGTACAGGAAAATCGTTTTTTACATAAAAAACCCTAATTACACCTGTAGACCTCCTCTTTGGTTTGGCTTTTATCATCCCAGACAAGATCTTAAAATTAGTCTTAGATTTACATCTCAAGAAGGGGAGATCTTAGAAATAAGGGGAAATATTTATTTATGAGATGCATCTCATAAATAAGTCCATAGTCTTTGGCGGTTAGGCATGCTTAGGATGAACTCGGGCTGTAGATGTTCTAGACTCTGACGGTGGTTTGAGTCCAGACCATGACAAAGAACAGGGTAAAGGAGGGCAGGCGAACTGTCCACAATGCAAAACACTCAAACATTCACAAATTTAAAAGCAAAAATGTGATTGTGATTGGCTGAAGGGAAGAAGCAGGCTATTTAGGTATTGGTACAAAGCATTGACTGTATCTGGGAACTGGACTGAGTGACCTCCTCCCGCCTGGCGTTCCAAACAAGAAGTTCCTTGCTGGCTCCAAGAAGCCAAAGTTTCAAAGACTTCTATAGAGAAATAGACAGCTGTTAACCAGTCATTCTTGGTCAAAGGAACTATTTTCGATCTGATACTTTTTTCTTTAAACATGTTCTTGATAATCCTCTTTTTTTATATTGTTTCTGTAATTTAAGTTGTAAACTGACCAATCAGATGCCACAATAAAAGAGGGTGGGGCATACTGGCCCCCACATCCAACGTTCAAAACATTCCATTGACAGATATAAAGGTTTTAGGGGTGTGGCCTTCCAACAAGCTCACCCCTGATTGGCCAAAGTGGTTGCGATAGAAACGTTGACTCACACCGACGACGGCATACTGACGACATCTGGCTCCAACATGGTGGCATCTTCATCACTTTGATATCGACTTTGTTTGGTTCAAGACAGAAATAAACTATTTTATATGGATTTGCTCAGCTGTTGGACAAACGGGAACAAAAAATTTAAATAAATACATAAATAAACAAAAATAAAAAAATCATTAGGCAGTTGTTAGAACACGATATAAAAGATTTTAGAACGCAAGGATTAGACACTTTTATTTCAATCAAAATTCCTATTTACCATTTATTTTTCCATAATTACATGAAGGAAACAATGAGGTCCATAAAAACTCACAACTCCACTACAGCTGAAAATAAAATTTAAGGGAAGAATCTTTAGGTGTCAACATTTGTATTCAGTTTTGAAGTTAATCCTGTTTATGATGAAGTGAATGGAGGCTGAATCGATTGTTTGATTCTATTCATTTTGATTTTATTGGTTTATTTCAAGCTGTGAGCAAATTGTTATTTGATATATTAAGTCCTACATTGATTAGAAAATAAACAAAAAATAAACCAATACAAAGTAATATAATCTTCTAGACAGTGTTATTACTCATAATCATAAATAGGTAAACATACGTTTCAGAAGATTTATTAAATATAATGACTATTAAAGTAATTCAAATAGAGATTTATATGTTGCTTGAAAGGAAGTGGAAAGAAGTGAACCTGTATAATCCAACCCCTGCTAACTAGCCACCTAGTGGTCATCTGGGAACTGACCAGCTTTAGCTCTGAAGCAAGATTCAACCAGGAAGTCAAAGTGTTCCTCTTTCTGCTGTTGCATGAATTCCTCTGTGTGCTCTGAACTTCTTAATAAAGATACTAGGCCTGCACAATATACCGCAAATTTATCGTTATCGCAATATCCAGCTCTGCAATATGCATATCGCAAAAGACGGTGAATATCGCAATAAATCGCAAACCCACAATGTGTTAAAACAATCTTCTAGCAGCTTGAAGCATTTAACGAATCAGATAAATCCCTTTATGCTTTGACCAATCAGATGGACGCCTTCCCATTGTTGACCAATCAGATGGACGCCTTCCCATTGTTGACCAATCAGATGGAGGCCTGTTGTGTTAGATGTTTGTCCCCCATGTCGACGAGGGTCATTTGGAGTATAATTTTTAAACTGTTGCAATGAAATGGGAATGATGTTTTTGTTAATTTTTCTATTTGTTTATTTACCGCAAATTTATCGTTATCGCAATATTGATCACTAATATCGCATATCGCAAGTTTTCCTCATATCGTGCAGCCCTAAAAGATACGGATACGGAGATTTGTCAGTTAAAAGAAGGCTATAAATGTAGTTATCCTGACATAGTCCACGCACCGGCCCACTGCAGACGGGTTGCATGAATGTAGCAGCATCATTACAGACGGAAAGGAGGAAAAATCGGCGTCAGAACCTTAAAGATCTGAACCAGTTATCATCTGTCCCAAACTCGACTTTTTTTTATTCATTGAACTGCATTTCATTGAACTTTCTACTTATTTTGTTCTTCTTGTTTTAGGTTCATCTTCTTTGAGTTGATGATTAATCAAATATAAAAACTTCCTTTTGTTCACCCTTATCTACTGACTTTGTCTGTAAATATAAAATACATGTCGTAAGATAAACACCTCGGTTTTGTTCTGAAAAGTCAGAGGAATTACTACAGAGCATTAAGATTCTTGTTGTGTTCTTTAATCTGAGGCCAATTACAGTTCAGATCATTCTGATCAATACTTGCTGTTGAGCTCAGCTTTGATTGGATGCATGAACCTTTCTGAATGAGGAGGCGTCTTCCTGTTTTCCCCAATGGGCTGGACGCTCCTGTGTTTGTGCAGCTCTGTCATCTGGTGGTCTTGGTCCGCCTGTCTCCTTTTCATTGCCAGGGCTGCAGAACCGAACCGAGGCGAACTGTTGCTTCTCTGGACTGTATTTACAGGGTTTTTTAGGGAGATGAGGCTTTGAAATCACCACAAAGGAACAAAGCTGAGGCTTTAAATGATGAAACATGAGTAAAGAGCTGAACGTTTGCCGCTTTCATCTGCTTGCAGATTGCAGGCTTGAAAAAGGCCGTCGTGATTCATCCAACTAGCAAAGAACATTACCGGCATCGATTCCCGCTGATCGATGGAAAAAAAAGCAGCCTGTGACCTTTTCCCACTTTTGGAGGCATTAAATTCCTCATTGGAAGTCTCATAATTTTGCAACTGAAGGCATTAAAAAAACGATCTGCCGCCATTAAAGACCTGCGTCGATTTCCACCGCACGCCGACTTTTGCAAGCCGCCGATAAAAGGTCGGAAAGCCATCGTCTGACGCTCCGGCTCGCCAGAGCTACACGAGCAAACACAAAGTCAGCCCAGGAGACGGCTGCAAAGCCTATTACACACAGTCTGATTTACAGCTGAGCTGCCTGTAGCTCGGACCATCAAGCCATTGGCACGCCAATGTGCCGTGACACCGCAACTAATTGAGCCCAGATAAATCTGTCCACCCGGCTGAGCCTTGAAAGGGTGATAACACGCCTACCTGCACAACGCCGCCGCTACATTTTTTACAGCGTAACAAAAGAAACAACATGGAGCCACACGCAGCTCATTACCACCGAAGGATGGTTCCCGGTGTAACTCGCTGACAGATCCATCATTATTAAAATCTTATCACTTTCCCGCCTTTTTGTTGCTCCAACACCCGGATGAAGCTGTAATTAGCAAGAGTTCAGTCATTGTGGTTCACCATTTGTAAAACGCTTCCATGTGTTTTCCATCAAATGTTCATTCAAAACATGAGAAGCTTTGTCCAGCATGAATTATTTAAAATAGACTAAGACATATAAAATCAAGGAAAATTGTATTTTCTTTTCAATTATTATTATGTGAAAGTGGCCTTGTGATATCTCCAGGAAACTCCACCGTTCCAGTGGAGCTGTGATCTACTACTTGCCACTAGGTGGTGCTATTTCTTTGGAATGTAATTGAAGCATCCGCCACTAGATGGCTCTTTTTTTGCGGACTGTTTTTTTTTTTTGTCATCGCCGTTTTCTTAGAAATAAAGCACACATTTAAAGGATTTAAAGGTTATCAATTTAGTCTATTTATTTTAGCCAGTTTTTATGAACCGAACTGCCAATGAAAGTCTAATTTAACCTTATAGATGAGGCTCTATTATACAATTCCTTAATAACCTAGTTATGACACATTAATAAGCATTAGTTATATGTTTATTAGCAAAGAGCTATATAGGCTAGAAATGCTACGCTAGCTTGTTGCATGTGCAAAATTGGACGTCATATAGGATAAGTGGAGATGCCATAAGACTGCTGTGCTGCAAATGCAAAATTGAAAAAAACATGGATGAAACATTTCACAAGTAAATTTGATTTTGATTTGATTTGAAATGGTTTATTTCAAGCAATCAAATAGGAGTAATAAACACAAAAGCAATATAATCATCAGTTATACATTCATACAGTAACTAATCAAACTTAGGATAATTAGACATAATTAATAAAAATTGCTTGAAAGGGAGTGGAAAGAAGCGAACTTATATAATCCCACCCCGTTATACTATAACCATTTTATTTCATGATTTATCAATATCCGGTTCCTAGGTTTTATCAGACAGAATTAAGAATCATAAGGTATCAATAAAGCACGTGCCAAAGATGAAATTACTTAAGTACTACGTCAAAAATAACTTTAGAAATCAACATGGCAAATGCAGCATCTGAAATATATGCAAATTATGTTACTTTTAAAAGTCATTCATGTGCTTTAAAACATAATACTATACCAGTAAAATAGACACAACACTGTTTCAGGAGTTATCATAGCAAAATTTCATCAAGTATCAAAAGTTAAAAACATGTGCAAAGTTATGCTACATTAGGAAAGATTTTTGAATCATTTTATCCATTTTAGGAGCTAGTGAAGTAATATCATCAAAAGTCAATCAATTTAACAATTTTCAATAAGTGATTAATCATTTGTTTTACTTTTTTAATTTTTTTTTTTTTTTTTTTATAATAAGGTAATGCTGTAAGGGAAAATAAAAAGGGTCCATAATCTGTCGATTGTCCAAGGTTGGTATTTCTTCTTTTACTGATAACAGCCGTTCTTCTGGGTTTAAACAGTTAATAGTTCTCTTCCATGTTATGTCTGCAGACATTAGATTCAGGTCCATATCCTTCTTCAGCTGATATCAGCTGCGGTGAAAGTTGAGGTCAAGTTGTCTGCAGGTCAGAACTCTCTGCTGTTATTCAGGTGACGTCAGACATACAGAGAAAGTGATGATTCCAGGTGTCATATTTCTTGAAATTATTTGGCTCTTTGATTTATTACTCCACGTTGATTCAGACGACCGTGATCAAGCACTTCTCAAAGTCCTTCATGGTGTTCACGACCATAACCTTGGTGCGGTCCTCTGGACCGAGCGGTTTGACGTAAATCCTGCAGCCTTTAACCCAAGTGTTCTCAATCTGCTTAAGCTTCCTGAGAAGCCGTGCATGTTTTGAGATTTCAGCATTCCTCCTGGTCAGATGGTCGTTCAGATAAGCAGCCGAACCTTTCAGGTTTTTGCGTTGATTCATCAGAGCTAGCTTGTGTTTGTGATTCACAAACCTGATGAGGATCGCTGGTTTATCCGTCTCCTTTCTCCTGGGGAGCAGGTGGCAGGTCTCGATGGTATTGAGATCCAGGGAAATCCCTTTAGATGTGAGAAATGAATGTATTTGCTGCTCCAGCGACGCATCGATCTCCGTATTAGCACTGCTAGCTACGCTAGCGCTAGCATTAGCAGCGCTAGCTCCAGCTGAATTCAGCTTCGCTCGAGGCTTGATTGGTACTCCAGTGAGAATGACATTATTCATCCTTACTTGCTGTTCCACATCGTCCAGTCTTTTCTCCAGAATCTCGACCCGGTTTTCTCCCTGCTCGTTTTGAGCCCGAAATCTTCGGAACTCTTCCATCATCTCCCAGAGTGGCGTTAGTTTAGCCGACACTTGATCCATAAAACTTTTCAGCGTTTCTTGAATAATGTCAAGTTTAAGAACTTCCAGAAAACATTTTAGGAAGATCTGAGTGAGTTTACTCTCAGTAGTGAACATTTAGACTGATATCGTAGTCTATTTCAAGCCAAAGGTAGCTTTAACTTTACTCTGTTTCCACGTTTTCTGGCAGGACCATCGACCTTTTTTGTTTTATTGAGGATGACCTTAGTGTTTGTATGTGTGTTTGACCTCAGATCAGACCACACGACCCCCTGCTAGGCAGATTACTAAGCGGAGGAAAACAAAACTTACCAGGATTTCCTCATCGGCACTGAATTCTCGTGTCCAGAAGAACATCTGGTTTTAACTAGGGACCAACCACGTTCAGTAACAGAAAGTTTTTCCAACTTCAAAGAGTCCGTGGCGCTGTAACCTTGTCTTTTCATTAATCGGAGCCCTCTGCAACTAGAAAGTCATAACATTTTCTTCCTTTTGGTGTCTTGGCTCCAAACCAGGACTCATTGTTTGATGTTCCGGGACATGAAATCAGGCAGACGACGGGAAGACTATTTTGACTTGTGAAATCTGAAGAGTCACCATCAGTTAATTGGTTATACTTTAAATATGGACTGGGGCTGATCTTCAAGCATGGCTTGTCTATCTTATAATGAAATATTAAAAGTAGACACCTGTACCCACACATGCGTCACATCCACGTTTGCTGTTGGGGCTCTGAGCTTCAATCGTTCCTCATGTCAGTGTCATTGAACTAGGTCTTTCTGGAGCAGATATTCCACAGTCTGCCGCCATGTGTGAGCTCAATAAATCTCCAATCTCTGTGCTTACGCCACAACTTTAGGGGATTCACTGATTGATTACCACCTATTATAGTTCTTACTGTTGATTTTCGTCAGGCGAAAACTGAAAAGCTCAAAAAAAAAATTTGTGTTGCTGACCAGAGATCTTTTACTGTTTGCAGAATCGTGTGGCCGAACAACAGAAACATGGCAGTGGACACAGGGGTCAGGGGGTCGAGGGTCGGCTTTCACACCGACAGAGGGCAAACTTCGAAAACTCTGAAGGTACGTTTGATTATTTATCTCTTGGACTCTCCTGTCCTTTTAATGACCACATTTTTTAGATATGCAAAGGAAACTGTGAAGATTGTGTTGAAATGACCACATCAGAAAAATATATATATATTTTTAGAGGTAAAAAAAGTCTCATTTCTGGTATTTGATTACAATTCAGTCAGATTTCAAAAAGTTTCATGGTCGTTTGAAAATAGTAGCATGGCAGCCTTTGACGCGGTGGATCATGCAGTCCTGTCACAACTCAACAACAAATAGTTTGATACATTCAGTGGATGAAGAAACGCCTTCTTCTAGCAGAATGACAGAACAGACATTTTTTTAAACCAAAATGTCCTTTTTTAAGTATATTTTTTCCTCCAAACGTTTCAAATGTTTTCCAGCTGAAGTTTGAGGAGGTACATTTTTACAAAAAAGTTATTTGAAGCACGAATATTGAAGACAAAAAGCCACAAATCTAGCCTTTGAGTTGAATTACCTCCAAGGCCAGAAGGAATTGTTAAAAATGAGTTTCTGTTTGCATAACGTTTGAGCGGAACAGCCCACAAACTTGGACCTGAAATCTTTTGCACCCCTCCCCGACAGGGAGATGGTCTTTCCTACTGCAATGGTGATAAATGTGCATATGTATTTTTAAGACCTTGCCAAAACCCATTTCAGTCCACATGTGTACAGCGTGCACATCTGTCAGAGAGAAGCTGCTTCTTTTCATGAGTGTTTTGGTTCCTGCCCATCAGGAACGTCTGGTCCTGTCCATGTTAATGACTGTAAGGTGGAGTCCAGCTCCGTCTGTGACTTTCATGTGCGGGATTGGATGTCCTGTTGCTGCCCCTCGGCGGCCCACAGACTTTTGCCGGGCCCTGGGGAGGGCAGTCAGGACATCCATCCCCCCTCCTGCTCAATATGACCAGAGAGGATTTCATTTTCTGACAAAGGCAGGTGGAAGACAGGCTTTCCACAAGTTTAGTCACATCAAATTAGAGTCAGAGAGAAAAGAGATTAAAACGACTTTTACAGCTTCATCCAATATCCAGGAGCATCCATTATTAACAAAGGAATAACCCCATCTGCTCACGTTCTCTGGGAGGGCGAAGGGTTAGGCAACAGTTGGATGGAACCGCAGTGTTGAGTATTTTCTGTGTTCTGATGGAGCGCCAGGATGTATTCATCCAGGGCAAAATCCTAAACATGTTTGTCTTTGTTCAAATGATCATTTATAGGATGATCTAAGGACAAATGTCTCAAAGATATACGTCAGCTTGACCTACCTTTGAGGTGGGATTCATCTGGATCTCAATACACGTGTAAGAACTGCAAACAATGTCTATACATCAGGAAATATAGAATCTCAAAGGGTTGGGGTAGTCGTCGTGTTGTGTGGGATTTTGAGTTTAGACTTCATAACAGCAGGAGATCTACATAAATGTGTTTTTAAAAGGCTGGTAATGGCAAGAGCGCATTTGTGATAGACTGAAGTCTGGTCCAGTGCGGTCTGGTCCGGTATTTTGAGCGTTTCCATTATAAAATTGATGCATTAAGCCGTACCGCACTGTACCAGTTTTGGGCCTCGTTGGTTGTAGGTTCATGGCTAAATGAAACAAATTATTTAGGGCGGAGCTACTGTTGAAACATGTTGAAGGTCATTGTGACACAAAAAAAAAAACCCAAAGAAAACTGCTTTTGGTCCTCTTGGCCGCCTGCAATCTTCTCTCAAACAATATGAAATGCTTTGTATCTACAAAGAATCATAAGTCAAGCCAGAAAAATTGAGGTGCTGGATGATCACCGTTGTTGTTGTTGACAGCTTCTTCCCGCATGCGCCGTTACAGTCCAACCATAAGTGGGGACGCTCACCTGAATTCCCTGGACTACTTTAAACAGGACTGTACCACTCAGTGGAAACAGGTCTCTAGTGGTTCTCCCATATCTAGACCAGGTTAAGGTGTGGGAGCACTAAGGGGTGCTGATGCCAATTGAGGATTTAAGAATACAGTTTGATGGGAGTGTCAGAGATCATTCTGACAGACATCAGGCAGTGACAGTAAACACGTGTCCAACACAGAAGTCTACTGTTACAGTTGTAAGCCTTAGTCACAACTGCCCGCACTGCCGTGGAGTGAAAATGGTCATGCAAATTTGTTTTCTACGGGCATGCTGGGGGCAACAGGTGGTAGTTATAGTTATACAACACGCGGCTGCTTCTCTGTATGAAGCTTCACTGACCCGGGCAACCCAAAAAGCCTGCAGCGCCCGTACAGGTGCATGTTGGTTTTAGTGTTGTGTGTCTTGTGAGCGATGATAAAGTGGACACTGTCATTGCATTTAGACTTGTTTTAGAAACAGGAAGACTTTGGCCTTGTTTTATGTAGCTTTTTTATATTTTTAGTAATGCTTTGTAAACCTTCATTCCTCGTTAAGCTAAGGATTCAAACCATCTAGCATCTCTCTTTCTTTTCTTTTTTTTTAACTTGTCAAGTCCAACAGCTGAGCAAGTAGATGAGAGCTGAAGGCCTCTTGTGTTGGAAATACTTTACCGTTATAAAAGGGGTTTATGGATCTTCACACAGACAGAGTGTATATATTTGAATAAACCCCTTTAGTGTTTGAAGCTAAGCTTTTATAGTAATTATATTTATATCCCTTCCTTGTTGGAGCGGACGGAAAAAAGAAAAGAGAAGAAGACTGTGGGATGTTAAAGATAAGGGGGGAGACAGAAGGAGTGGGGGAGAAGCAGTCGATAATAGAGAATCATAACAGAGTCATATCATAAGTAGAACGCATGACTTAGGTGTCACCTACACACACCAACCAATACAGCTACCAAACACAGCACACAGCTACCAACAGGTTTGAAGTTTATTCATACATTCATTAAAACGCATCTTTCTCTGAAGGTAACTCTGACCACGGATTCATTCTTGTAACCCCAGCAAAGTGCCCCCCCCATCAGGCCTAAAGAACAGATGCAGTTTCAGCTCCGACTCCATTTTTGGGCTTCGACTCAAAATGAGGCCGCGCCGCGCTCCCCGCCGTCTCCACCAGAGGCGTCCACGATGACAGAGTCATTTGCAAATGTTGCCAAGACAATTATCGCCTCCTGTATCACCACTGGAGGTGTCGGTCCCGCCCCGACCCCTCCCCACTGTGACGTCACGGTTACCATGGGAACCCAACATGTCCACCAGAGGCCCTGCCAGAGCCCAGCGGGGAAGTGAGGGGGCTGCTCGTGGCGTTACCGTGCCCCTCGCCCCCTGCACCTCTTTTCCAAATGCCACCACCCTCTCCCCCCGCCTGGCCCCATTCCTTCCCATCACCCCCTGCCATTTCCCTGAGAGCAGACTGCCATCTGTGCACTGAGAAAAGCTCCCCAGTTCCTTCTTTTTCTTATTTCTCTGTTTTCAGAATTCACTGCACAGTGCCATGGTGCATCTCAAACTTTTTTTTTTCCCCTCAGATTCCCCATATAAGCCCCCATTAGTCTACTCAACCCCTCCTCTAATTAGATTCCATCCCAGGAAGCCATATGGGAACATTTTCCCTCAGTATTGAATTTCAGAAATGACTAAAGTGAACAAAACAAAGACGGATAAAGACTGTAATTAGACCTCCTAATTTGTTCTCCAACCCGAGTCATTTTTCCTAAACTGAAATTTAGAAACTTTTCCTTCTTCTGGGACCCCAGAGGAAGTATTCCTAGAACCTCGGAGACGCCGCGGCTCCCCGTTGGAAACCCACTGCAGCTGTGTGCCCACAGACGGGGGCGCTATGTGAAGCTACTGCCGCCTTCTTCCAAACGGATAAATGTAATAATAAGTCCACAGGCGGTTGTCTGCAGCTGTCAGAGACCGACTCACAGCCCCATGTGGGTTTGAGGTTCAGTGCTCGCATTAATGCAGAATATACTTAACCTGCTGAATTGTTATCTGCATATGTGTTCAGTGTGGCAGGGCTTCCTATTATGTATTCATAAGTTTTATTCTTTCTTGTCCTTAAAATAATCTAACTTAATGTTTTGTTGTTTTATTACTTTCTGCTTTCTGATCTAAGCCTGAATTTAAACAGAAATGCTTTAACAAAGGTAAACGCAAACTGCCCCCCCCCCCCAACTTACCTTAACCCTTGTGAGGCCGTGCTAAGGCCCACGGCGCTCATTTCCAATCGATATGAATTTGCAATTTCTTATCAGACTCTTTTCTTAGCCTCTGACTACAGGAGGAACATGGAGGGTCGTGAGCTGTAAGGGGAGAAAGGAGGCATCTTTTGATACTAATGACCTCGTGACAAAACAGACCTATGAGCTGATATATGCTGATAGACACCATGAAACTGGAACATTATCTGGAAATACTAAATCATACTGAACCAAAAAAAGACTAAAGAAAATACACAACATACCAAATCAGCTAAGCCGAATAATGTTGAATCTATGACTTTTCATTGTATTTTGCCAATTTCTTATTTACAGAGTAACAATACAGGCTGCAGAGTAGTGCAGTGGTTCACTGGTTCAAATCCCAGTTAGGACTTTTCCGTGTGGAGTTTGCATGTTCTCCTCATGCATGGTGTTGGTTTTCTCCGGGCGCACCGGTTTCCTCCCACCGCCTAAAAAGATGTTTTCTGGGTTAATTGACGATTTTAGATGACCACTAATTTGAGCGTGTGTGACCCTACGACAGTCGGGAGTCCTGTTCAGGGCCAACCCCGCCTTCTCCCAACAGTAGCTGGGATAGGCTCCAGCAACCCCGGAACCCTGAGGAGGACATGGACAATTCAAAAACCATCTGTGAATTTTAGACATCCAGATGTAGATGCTAAAGACAAACATCGTTTTGCAAAAAAAAGCAAACTTGTAGAATTTAAAGGTTAAAACAAATTGCTAATCTAGCCAAAGTCAGCTAAGAGTTACTAAAGATAAATACAAATGGATTTGACAGGTGAAAATCCAATGTAATACAAACAAGAAAACTGGATGATTTTGAATATTGTTTTAATCTTCTATTGATTTCTAAACGCAGCAGAACAACAGACAGAATTCATAAAAAGAAGCTCAGTATTTCTTTAGGATGGTTCAATAGTGAATGAAATGTCAGAAGCCTAATATACTAAACAGCTTAATGACAAACGTACTTGTTAGGAAATGTACCGCGTCAATTTTTCCATTTTCATTTCAAACTCATTTTTCTCAGCATATAACTGAATTCTGTTTTGATACATAAGCGTTGGAGCATTTCCCTGTTTTTGTCCTCTCGGATCTGAACTTTGATTTGTGGGTTTAGAGCCCTATCTCCCTCCAAGTTCTCTGCTTTCATCTACATCAAATTACTAGAAACCCAATTAAGACTTTTTTCAACTTGTGCTAAAAATGAGCCCCAAAAAAAGGTGTTTATGCAGACCAACATAAATCTGTCTTTGGGGGGTGATCCATGTGCTAAGTCAGACTTAGTAGGCAGGTCCCACAACAGCAAGAAGGTTTCTCCTTTCACAGTAGCAGGAGTCATTTTGTGACTTAATGTAGTTTGGATGAAGAAGCTTCAAGAAGAGAGAAGAAATTTGGTTAAAGCAAGCTGGGAAAAAAGTTAAACACTTTTTTGTGCAGTCGTATATGTTACAACAAATATTTGATTAAATTCTGCTCAAAGCTAAAATTGCAGTGTTTAATTGATGTCCCCACCAATAACAGTCACTCATGTCATTGCCTTGAGTCAGCGGAGCATATGGATCCCTTACGGCCTTACAGGCCTCCGTTCCCAGCCAAGGAGGTCTCGCATCCCCCCTTGGGCCTCCCAGGTGGAACGCAATATGTTGCTCCAACGAGAAGCTCTGTGGTCACAAGACTGTAAATTATGATAAACCTAAAAACAATAAAACAGATCCAAAACTTAGCCTTAGCTTTTCACGACTTAAAGAACAAAGTTCTGTTTTGTACAGAACACCTATTGTGTAATTACTTTTACGTCCATGTTGCAATAGATCACTATTAAAGAAAATTCTAAATGCTTCTAAATGCTTTGGACAAAGATATTATCAGTAAACACTGAGGAAAAAAAGCTGATACTGTATATTGTGGAGACCCATCAAGACTAAAATAATGTAAACTGTGATATAAACCTTGGAAGGTGGCGTAAAACCATCCCATTTAATTATCTACATTACAAAATATCCTATCATCACTAATAAGCTGAAGAAATAAAAAAGAATTGACATTAAATTTAGCATAAAGCCAAGTCAAAGTCATAGACCGCTTGGTGACCCCATATAGAGACAATATTCAGTCACATTTGCTGTACGGTCATGCTGTGAGCAACGGGTCATAGAGAACACCAATCCAACACGCGAGCTTAAACATAGTAAAGGAACATCTGAGCACTCTGATGGATAAAGTGAAGGATAAAGACGCAGTAAGTGATGCTACAACAGCTGGTTTACTGATGCCAAGCTAATAAACACATGACAGGATAAGAGCTAACAAATAGTGAAACAATTATGCAATAAATGACGAATTAACCATTTCAACTGAACAGACGCTAATTATTGATACTGGCTAAAATACTGAATATTGAAAAAAAGGATGCTAAATTGTTTGAAAGTAATTAAAAAATGTACCGATTTACATTAAGTTAAATGTTTCATCGTGTTAAAGTAATTCATTTCTGTGTTTTCCCAATGCTTGCTCAGTACGATGTAGAGGAATGTTTAGTGGTCCTTCATGTAGATCATTTCATTAGAAACCTCGTTGCCCAAATAGTGTTAAATATGAACATCACTTTTTAAGGTTTTCTAACGGTACTTAGCAACGGTGAAAACACGAGATTTAAAGAAGTTTATGTTATGTTGAAATGCTAATCGTCCTAAACACCGAGTAGCTGAAAAGACTGTGTATACAGTCAACCCTTTAACCACGGAGCTGGCGCCGACGACACAGAAATAACACGCTCTTCGGCATACCATCAATCAACTGTTTGCCTGATGTTTGTAAATCCGCTGATTCTACACGGGGAAAGGTGGCTTTGCTGCATTGTGCAACGCTTTACCAATGTAACGTGCTTAACGGCGTGTTTTCTCCAACTCAGATTTAGCCGATTTACATTGTTTACATAAAGTGGCCTTGTGCTAGAGTGTCCGCCCTGTGACTGGAAGGTCGGGTGTTCAAATCCAGGCCGAGTCATACCAAAGACCCTATAAATGGGTCCCAACGCCTCCCTGCTTGACATTCAGCGTTTAAACGGTTGGACTGCGGGGTTAAACCACCAAATGGTTCCCGAGCGCAGCTGTGTCTGCAGCTCACCGCTCCCCCAGGGGAGGGGTCAAATGGGGAGAACAGATTTCCCACACCTATGTGTGTGACAGATAGTGGGGCTTTAACTTCTTAATAAACACCACATTACTGTAAAGTGTTGCATATCAGCGCGAGGCAGCTTTTCTCTGCTTCAGAGTCCTAGAAATGACATTCATTGTGTAAACGGTTGTGGAATTCCGGTAGTTCAAAGAACGCGGCAGTTAAAAGGTCACGCAGCTGATGAATCAAAGTTTGCTCTGCGAGTATCACTTTGTGGTTTTTTAGGTTATTTTATGTACAGTCTGCCTGGAAACAAGTGTGTTTCATCAAAAATACTTGTAGTGGGTTATTCAGAGAAATACCATTTTAGGGCAGTTGAAGGTTTTAGGAGGCTAAGATAAACGGTTATACAACAGGATCAAACAGGATGGCAGCTGAATCTGAAAAACACTGCTCCATGTCTGCAATTTGAAGAAGATAAAACATTTTGGGTTTTTTTCCCTTTTGTTTTGTGAGAAAATGTGCAAACCAGCAACAAAATGCAACAGACGAGAATTCTTGTCTTCTCCTCTTAATTCTGGATGCTAATTTTCATTCTTAATTGCGTCAAGCCACTTTTTCTCACATCTGAAAAACGTGTACGTGTGAGGGTGTTGATTAGAGAAAGTAAAAATACAGCATGTAGGATTTTTATGCTAATTACCCTTTAAACCTGCTCACGTCAGTCTGCTTCTCTAATTAGCATGTTTCCAACAGGAGCGAGGATGAGTGAGAGAATGGTGCGATGTGGCTCTGCACGGCTAAATTAACGGTGTGAAAACCCAGACATTTGAGCTTTTTTTTCCCTTCCATTCTCTGACTCTCCCTCTTCCACCCACCCACACCTGTGAACCAGTCTGTGAGAGTTGGAATGAATGTTCCTGCAACCCCCTCTGTCTGTACGTCTACCAGGGCTTTGCTTCATATTCCTTTAGTTTTATGCATAATCTCTTACTCTTTTCCTTTGCTTCCTGTCTACACTGCCAACCTCCATTTTGTTACAGGGTTGCAGGTATTTTCTCAAACACTTGATACAAATGAACCACATCAAACCATATTTTAAAGCTCAGTACAATATATTTTTATTCTGTACTTTCAAGATAAGAAAACAAAACAAACTAAGGGGTTTTTAGGCCTCTAGGCCTTTTTTCTCCGCCCATTCCAACCTGCTTTCCCACGCCTCCTCACCACACTCTGTTGTTCTGGACTGTTGACCACCTTCCTCATCTCTGCTGCCTGTAACCTCATAAATCCACTTGAGTCCCACTCATTTACACAGATACTCTGTCTTGACCAGAGAAAGGTAGTTTGCCATCTCTCGGTGGGTGGAGTGCTCCTGCCACAGGTGGAGGAGTTTAAATATCTTGGGCTCTTTTTCTCTTTTTCACAGGTTCTTGCAAATCCTGATTTTTTTCTGTAGTTTAAGTTATTCAAGATGTAAACTGACCAATCAGATGCCTCAATAAATGTAGTTGGCGTCGCGTCGAACAGTCAAAGCGTATCATTGACAGATTCTCCTGAGCCCGCTTTTCATGGAAAGGGGTGGCTTTCTAACATTCTCCCTACTGATTGGAGAGACATGGTTGCCAAAGAAATATGCACTAAGACCGACACGGACCGATCACTGCTTACTGACAACGTCTGATTCCAACATGGTGAAGGACATACAGCGGGAAAACGACTGAAATGACGGAATTACCGTAATTTTTGGACTATAAGCTGCTACTTTTGTCCTGCGCTTACAGCCTCGCGGCTTATTCAGTGACGCGGCTTATTTACGGATTTATTTGGCGGCCGCCATGAACGTATTTTCAGTTTCAGAGCATGGGTTGAATGCTTACTCAACTCCAAGCAACAAGTCATTTATGTTTGAACACACCTTTAAGCAGCCAAACAGCATGGACTTGACTTCAGGTCTTAGACACTTCAGTCATGGTTCAACAAAAAGAAACACGCATGCCCAGCCGCATCCCAGAATCCTTTGGTGCCATTAGACCCAACGTGCAAGTGATCGCCACTACAATATGACACAGCTTTCAGGTTAAAAGCAATCGTTAAAAGCAGCGTGAAAAAATCCACCATCACCAACGGGTTTGGAAAAGCCGGTCAGCTGCGTGACGGAGAAGCTGCAATCTGCAGCTTGGCTGCACGTAAATATGTGGGAATAACATCAGCCTTTATTTTGTCGGGACACGACTGGAAACACAAATCGACGTGATCGTTTTTAACAGTTTCTAAGGACTGAGCGGAAATTTACTTTGAAAAGCTCACAGCCTCCGTGTGAGCTGGAGACATGTTCTCCTGGCTGCTGCTCGTTCACATTGAGCTGCGGGGCCGATGGCATTTTGAAGGCTCCCACACGTAACAACGCATCCGCCCCTCATACACAAAACGTTCAGTATTAAGTCCGATTGCTCTGCACAGACACGATTCGCTCCGTCGACCGGCGCAATGGGGACGAAGCGCTCCTCCCTGGAGCCGCCCTGGCCAGGGGTGTCGGAGAAGATAGGAAGGGGAGACGAGGAGCGCGCGGGGCGAGCGTGGAGCGCATAGGCGTCCGCGGAGCAACTCACGCGCCGCGCTGAGGCGCGCGCTTTTCAGTTGCCACTGCTTTATTTTAATGGTGTGTTTTTTTAACCAGCCCTGTTACTACTATAATGCTGCCGCGACACAAGCGGAAGGACAGCTGTTCCCGTTCGCCCCTCCATCCACTGGTGCTCCTTGCTCATTCTTAAACACGTACAACAGTGTGGCGACACCGGACGTTGGCCCCGCCTTTAGCCCCTAAGAGTTATGGGAAATGGGGAATCGCTGAGGCAATTTCCTCATCATAACTGAGGGATGTAATGTTGAATATATGGTTACTGTTTGTAATTTTATGTATGATACCTAGATTGTCAATAAGTTAAAAAAAAGAAAAAACATAACATGAGGAACTTGTGAACAGAAGTCAAATCCATGCTGTTTGGCAGATGTTGGCGTATTGAAGTTCATGAGCTGACGCAAGGCTGTCTCCTCCCACATTTGCACCCAATATGGGAGTCAGGACGTTCTTTGTCGGGCTGACGGCGTTGCATAATTTATGCGGCTTGTACACTGATGCGGAATATGTAAGTAAGAAGTATGCTTAATACGTGAAAATGAGTGGGTGCGGCTTGTAATCGGGTGCGCTCTATAACCCGGGAAATTACGGTAAGTCATTTTCTGTGGGTGATGTCTAACTCGTTCTATATGTACAGTCAATGCTGCAGTCCCACCTCCACCTGGAAATCCTCTGTCACACCTACAGAACATCTCACCACTGTCTTACTGCTCATGTTCTGCACAACTCCAATGTTCTTCCCTGTCACTCCAGACGTCCTCAGACAAGCCACAGCACATCTCAGGTAGCTCCCATCCCTGGAGAACCGTTGACTCTGAAAATTAAAATGTATTTATAAAAATGCGGAAACTTCCAATTACTAAATCTTAGCAGTTAATGATTTGTAAAGTTAATAAATATTGTAGTATTTTTCTTGACATTGCTGTCAGGTATCATGTTGGAAATGTTTTTTTCTGTACCGTAAAGGTTTGCGGTTTCCTTCAAACTTTCTTCCTTTAATATTTTGTTGTTTTGTTTGTTGAAGTTCACAATGTCCTTCTTGAGCTTTTCTGAGTTTAAATGAGTGACCAGAGAACAAACTGGGCCAAGCTTGGGTCTAAAAGCCACCGGTGATTTTACTGTCAATTTACAGCTAAAGTGCCAGCAAGGTTAGAACCTTTCCATGCCGAGTGAGTGGGAGTCGTGTGGCTACACCTGGCTGACGGAGGCACCGGGTCAGGAAGGGGCCGTAATGGACACAGAATAACTAGGATGTTGTTGCACTCTTTGCCTCATTGTTGTTTCTGTTTGTCTGGGCTTTAAATCACCAATAAATTAATTTCCTAGTTTGCTCTCTCAAACTGCAGGTTGAAGTTAAATGCAAACACATTCCATCATTGTTTTTCCTGGCCTTGCAGATTGGCCACGCTCCCGTCATGACTCATTTGTTTTTGATTTAAATGAGCAGAACAGGCTCAAGCACAGGTGCAACCACTAATTGAGTTGATGTTGTTTGGCACAATATGCCAAAATGTATTTTCAGTTGTTTGGACTCATCGTGGTCTGTAAAATGTTCTCTGGGGGAAAAAGCGACTCTTCAGAAACGGTTGTCTTTTTTTTTCCGGTTAAGCTTTTCTTTCAAAGTGGAAAAATCTTCTCTTTGTTCTGCTTAAGGTTTTACTGTCATAAGGAAGTTATGGCTCTTTATATGGGTCGAGTGCAGTCTTCTTTCTTTACAGGAATTCTTTTGTAGTTAAACAATTGTGATTTGGTCTCAGTATGACTTAAGCTACGTTCACACTAACATGTCAGGCACGTTCAACAAGGCGCTGAATGTGGGCCTTTTGAATGCTCTATTAGCAAATGGTGTTCACACTGGACGGTCGCCATCCGATATGAGCGCAGGAACTCACAATTGGAAGCAGCTTGGTAAAAAAATGTCAAAGCGGTGCAAATCTGGGGAATGTTGCTACCCCATCCTCACAACCAAATCTGAGTCCCTGTTGGTTAAAGTTCAACTGGTTTAACTTTCAACGCACGTTCAATGGCACCGCGTTTCGTACGCAGAGCCCGAAAATGGACTCAAAAACAAGAATTGCGACGCATGAGCGCGAGAACTTTGAATGCAGGAACCTAAAACGCTCTTTGAAAGCTTGAATTTACATTTCCAAGGCTAGTGGGAACGTAGCATTAGTCACAGCTTCTCTTACGGGAGGATGTGGGATGACTGCAGGCAAACCTTTACACACAAGGTGGCCAAGTCAAAGTCATAGACCGCTTGGTGACCCCATATAGAGACAATATTCAGTCACATTTGCTGTACGGTCATGCTGTGAGCAACGGGTCATAGAGAACACCAATCCAACATGCGAGGTTAAGTAAGAGGGAAGAAAGGTGAGACACAGGCGAGGGGTACGGACTTTTCGGTTCTCTACCCCTCTATAAAACCCTGCGCTCCGCGAAAGGAGCCGGATATTGCTGTTCACATGATATATGCACGCTCCCAGCGTGCAGCCTGACTGTTTGAATGTAGGAGATTAGTCAATCAGAGTGTGGTTTGTGGGGACATCCTATGGACGTCCTACGGCCACTTGCGTATGACGTGCTCACCCCGTGCGTGGCGCATTTGGTTAAGGTCCGTACAGAGACAGTACTCCTACTTTACTAACGACTAGAGTGGCGTAAAGTACGACCCATACGTCATAAATGCGTGTAACATCCATTAGGCTTCAAAATACTATCACGATACACTTCCCACACATAACAATGGTACGTTCCATACATCCCTTGAGGTGGCCGTACGAGCTTCAAGGGAAATACAAGACACTTCTGTGCTCCCCTTAAGAGGTCATGGACATTTTAAGAACCCAGAAAGCCTGCAGCATGTGACTTGGGCTTTAGCTGAAATGATTTAAATGTTATCAGTCTCAACTGATTTGCTGATATTTCTTTTTCTTAGAATTTCACTTCTAAAAGACTTTTGTTGTGAATTGGAGCAATATGGACTAATTAAACCAAACAAAACTGAACTGACAAAAACTTCCTCTGTTATACTTTTCTCAGCAGGTGAACATTTGGAGGTTTTCTTGCCTACGGTGCTATAATGGAAGCACAATCTTTTGCTTCAACCTCTCAGGTGCAACTAAAACTGCCTGATGTTGTATTTTTTATTTTACCTCATCTGCTCTGGGAAGACTCATTTCCAGAACTCAGTGGTGGTAGTCATTCAAATTAATTAGCTGGAAGAACGGCAACAAAATCTCCATGTAATTAGCTGATTTAGCCTAATGAGCTAATCTCTATAACTCCACTTAAAGCAGTTGTGTTTTTTCATCAGCATGCTTCTGTTATCGCCCTTTTCAGCAGAGAATACATCATTACACTGAGAAAATCACTCATTTAACCATCATTTTATAATCTTGAAAACTGAAAATCTTTGTTTTTTTATTCTTTTCCATTATATTTTGTCTGGAAACAAAATTTAGGCAAAACATCATGAATTCGCTTTGTGCTTCTTCAGTTTGTGACAGAAAACTGTGAGGGGGGGTCATGCAGGAGTTTAGAGAATAGAGTTGAGACTCTGGGGGGTAAAACGGACTCTTTGGTTTGATTGGGAAGACATTTAACCCAATAGTACCAGAAGTGCTTTTCTACTTTTCCTACTGTTACTTTTCAACCATTTTTAAACAATTAACGTCATTCCAATGGAAACATACGCTGAGAAAAAAGGCTGATATGCAACACTTTACAGCAGTAGGGTACTACTGTAAAGAAGAGCTTCAGCATTGGAATCTGTTTTAATTATATTCATTACTTAAATCTATGTTTTTCGACCGGTGTGCCACGGCACACCGGTGTGCCGCGGCACACCGGTGTGCCGTGGGAAATTACCCATTTTCACTGATCTAAAAACATTTTCCATCTCCAGGATTTCAGCTCTGTGTTCATCCCAACAGGTCCTGATAAAACACTGAGAGGTTAAGAATATGAAAGATCGTAAAAAACTTTTTTCTTTGTGTTTATTTGATTCTATTAAAGACACTTTTGATAAGAATGACGGTACCGTAATTTAGCCGCAGCTTCAGCTCTGTTTTTGGAAAAGTCCCGCCCCTTTAACTGCCTCCACCAATCATTCTTGGGGAGCTTAATCACATGTCATCAGTCTGACCAATCAGAAGTGGTTAAAGTCTTCACTTCCTTGTCCCGATTTAGCTCGTAAAGTCTCTCAGTTCCAACAAAAATACCAGCTAAAGCTCGTCTTTAGCGGTGTAGCTTTCCACAGAATCCGGTATCAGACCGTGGAACAAGTGAACAAAACCATGAAGCTCAGAGAAGAGAGTCTGTCTGCCATCGGACTACATCTCCCATGATGCATTGCGTTATAATGACGGTGTCTCTGCGCTACAATGATTCTTCCCTGTTAAACGTCTTGAAATCACAACGAACACACAAACAGTTTTTAAATCTTCTTGACCCAAAAGGTTTCGTCCAGCGGACACAGGTTTGCACTGCTCCATTTCCTTTCTTACATTATTAATGACATGTTAGCGCTTTACAGATATGTTCTATTTGGACCCTTATAGCTGCTTTTCTGACTGAGATTAAAACATCAAATTTTAGGAGATCAGTACATTTTTGGTCCAGGTTTCCCCTCAGCAGGGGCTCAGAGGTCTGCAGCGGGCCGTAGTGCTTGGTGGGTCATTCTTTAGTTATCAAGCAGAAAAGTCTGACTGTGTGTCTTTAAAGTGTTGGCCCTCCATCGAGGACAGATGGAGGCTAAATGCCTCCATTTCTGTCCCCCCATGGATAATCTGTGACTGTGTCCTGGTGAAACCTCAGTGTGCTTTTCTGATTCCAGTTGGATGTTTAAAGCAATAGAAGATCCAGACTGCAGTCTCCTGGACCCAAAGGTCGATCAATAATAATAATATTCAACAATAGTAATGTTCGTCAGGGAAAAAAGAGGGAAATGTCAAAGAAGGACAGACAGTGGCGTAAGATCGCGGAAACTAGACGGCTAGAAGGTGAGGAGAAATAAAAGGAAAGCAGGGGTCAAGCTGAAGTATAAAGAGCAGGAGAGAGCTTTGAGGGCTGTGTGAGTGTGGGAGTCGTGCCGAGCGAGAGGATGGTCTCCTGCAGCTCCATTGATTTTCCCTCTGCCTCCTCGCCTCTCCTCCTCCCCCCGCAGTCATAGGGAGAATGGGCTTTAACAAAGACCTCAGCAGACACCCGCCGACCATGACCGCTCTCCAACCAGCGTCCCCGACCTCCGTCGTGGAGCTAAAAGCCCTCCTCCCGTCGCCTGCCTCCAACTCCGCTGACATTTGACTCGGCTTGAATTACAGGGTTCACTTCCATCTTTTCTTTTCCCTCAGAGTTCTGTATTCTTGTGTGGGTTTTTTTCCTCCACTTTCTGTAGTCCAGAAGAAATGAATGAACCTTCTAAAGCTCAATATGAGTTCAGTCACTGCTGTAAAAGACATTTAAAATGAGTCAAATCTTATGGATCTACTACCATGAAAAGAAAGAGGACAAACATGTTAAAAACTCCCTCTTTTGGTTTCACCACATCTTAAAATGTATTGGTTTGGGCTTCAATACTAGAAAACTCTGTGCATGCTGTTATCACTATAATTCCTCGAATGTTTATGCAATTAATTCCAACTAATTCTGCTATACAGAAAGGCAGTTTTGTGCCAATTTACGAATCAAATGCTTTTTGTTGATCACTGCTGTAAAGTGTTGCATCTCAGCGCACAGCTTCTTTTTTCACCTTATGGAACCTTAAGGAACACCTTAAAATTGATTAGCAAAGCTCGATATGACATGAAAACGGTGCCTTTAAATCGGTAATGCCGTCCTGTGCAGATCCAAAACATCAGAACCTGGAATCAGTTCAGTCCTATTTGGTAACAAACATATTTATCCTGAAACTTCTTTTGACTTGTCTGCTGGCGGTCCTCACATCATATTCTTGAAATCTTCCTAATAATCCCATCAGCTGATTTGAGCAGGTGACTCATTGGGATTTGTGTACAAGTGGGGTCGTTTTTCTTCACCTATGCTCTTCCGTGAAGAGAGCAGAGTGCAGATGTATGGTTTTTTTTTTCTAAACTGTCGTCCTGTATGACAAAGAAAATTCAATTCTTTGCAAACAGTTTTATTCACATCAGAGATACAGAATCTACTTTTATCGATTTGTTAAAAGCCTTTTACCCCATAAGATAAAACTATTCAACCTTGATTGCTAAACATTTTAGTGCTGTACTTCTGAATCCGTTGGAATTACTCTAATTGCTTAAACGGTTGAAGAGTTTCTGTAATTCAAAGAACGTCAGTAGCTGAAGCTTTGGTGACGAAGGGATCACAGGTTATGAACCCCCACCACCATTTTTAGGCTTTAATGTGAACTGAGTGAGTCTGTCAAAAGTTCTACTGCATCCCTCCAGAAATATAGCTTTTCTTCATATTTCCTCCTCACCTGCTTCTTCTGCAGCCTTTATTTGAGCCATTAGACTAATTAATGAAGGAGCCTTTAAATGAAATGTTGTCTTTCAGCAACAAACATGGTACGTCTCCATTAACACAAAGTTGTGTTTGAATCAGCAGTAATTAAGCCCCAGCTCGTCTTGAGTAGGCCATCTGCTGAGTGAGCGCCAAACGGGTGGAGTCCTGTTTGCAGCGGTAAACGCTGCGTTAAACACGCCGACATGAAGTGATTAATAAGAGTCTTTAAATGTCTTCCAGTGCAGAGACTGGGAGAATTACATGCTCATGCACAGTTTTATGAGACTGTGCATTTCTCAAAGGCATCTTTTTTTTTTTTCTCCGCTCGAGACGACATTTGTTAATTAGGGATTTTTAACTTAAGTCACGGTGCGGCTAATTGCTGGTAATAATGATATTCGATTAGGGGAATCAATTGGCGGTGCCGGCGTGACTTCTTTGATAGATGGGGCTGCGTGAGGCTTGCGCGGTGACCGAGAGCAAAAAGACGACGGCGGTGATGCTGAGGGGAGCTTTTGAAGGATTTCTAAACCTCAAAGAGAGCAGCACTGTGCTGCTGGCAGTGACCAAACAACCGCTGGTGACTGTGAAGTCAGGGAATCTAAGGGTATTGATCACTTTTTATCGAGTCCAAACACTGCTCAAGAGTCCTCTTGTTGTACAGATCTACTTGGGGAGACTTGAGGAAAACGGGAACTTCCAGCTAACCTGGAAGGACTCAGCTGACAAGCATCACTGCCTTTCCTTCGAAGAGCCTTTTCTTGACAGAAGAGATCATTCTGGATGACTTTTTGTATTTTAGTTGATTTGTAACCGACGCGCTTTGCTCCGTGACTGAACATGCATTGATTAATTGAATCCAGGTCATCACAAGCTGTAAGCGTAACTGAATGAGTAGTTTGTCAGCTCGTCCCTGGAGCTGCCCCGAGGCTGTCTCATGCACTCTGCACAAGCTAATTCACCTGACACTTTGATGGCAAAAAAACTATTTATAGAGCTGAACGCCACTCATGCATGGTTTAGCAAGACGGATGAGTTATTGGAGGAGTTCAGAGAATCGAACCACCTGAAGACTTTACATAAACATGGTTACAGATACGGTTAAATATCTCCTCTATTTGCCCGTCGCTTGGCACTAATATTTGAACACTTTTTGAATTTGCCTTGCCGTCCAGCACCACAAAAATGTCCTCCTCAGCTGGAATTGAATCGGCTGAAGATTCTTTAGCCCAGATTGAGGCCGGCAGCAGTTTTATCAGAGAGCTAATAAGTACCACCTCCTCGCCGCTCAGTAAAAGCATTTTGTTTTGTTCCTCGGCGAGGAAGATGCAAGCACTGTTGTGTTTGGATTAAGTCAAGGCCAGTCAGCTCTCAAACGCTGGCGTGGCCGCGCAGATGAATTAACAGTTTCCATCACTCACTGACGAAAACAGCGGCCTTTGGTTTCTGGTCCTTCAGCCGTCTGACATTTAGGATTGATCCATTTGAAAGAAAAATGGCATCTTTGACGGAAATCCGAAGCACGTCTTTTCTGAAGGAACAGGTAGGATTTTATCATAGAAAACAGTCATGTATGGTAGTGGTACCAATCCATGTGTCATGTGAGCCTCGTTTCCACTGAGCGGTACAGTCCGGTCCGGCTTAGAATGGTCCAGGGCAACCAAAGTTGATGTCCAGTTTTTAACTTTGACATTTAAGGCAAAAATCGACATCACATTTAGACAAAATTGAAGTTTAAACCCCCTTATATATAAAAAAAAAACTTTCTGATTTGTGGGAACTTGTAAAAGGAGAATCTTAAAAGTTTTTACAAATTTTCATACAGCAAAGCTATATTATACAGGCAACTGGTAAGGAACTTGAGCACAGAAAATGCTTTTCTATATTAAATAGAATAACTTAAGATTTAACTAAAAAACAAAATTACTTACAATTAATCGTTTTGCCGTAAAAAATCATTTGAGCTTGAATTAAGTTCTAAAATGGCGTCCATAAAAAAAGTAATGTTGCTTCTATTAAATTCAACTTAACTTCATGTAGTAGTGTATTAACTAAAAAAATAGATTTTCCTGAAAACAGAAGATTACAAAATAAACACCAACTTTAGCGTCGTACAGAATGGTCCATAAAAATACTGTCTGACAGCAAACTGGTTGGTGACCTGTAAAAAGTAGGAGACCACTTATGTATTTTGTGCACTCCAAGGTTCATGTAAAAGCCTAAATCTGGTTGTGTTTACTGATTTTGAAGTAAAAATATTAGTTGTTTGCAAACAAGGTTGGCTGTCAAAATGCTTGTAAATATTCACGTGTCACTAACGAAGTTGGTAGTTAGTACCAGTCTGTTTCTTTATGTGTTGCAATTAAGGTGGGGAGTTATGGGTATTGTGAACTTGCTAACAACATGGCTAACGTATAGCGTGTTACAAACAAGTTCTAGTTACTGTGAACACAGTTGATAAAGTCTGACTGACTGATGGACCTATCTCTGTCTCTTTTGTCTCTCTTAATAGGCCTTACTGTTCGATGCATCTCATACATGACATACGTACATGCCCTTTCTAAGCCGATGTGCCCTATAATGTGAAAAAGATTGTATATCTGTGGGTAAAACCAACGGCATCGGGAGAAAGCATAAGGCAACTGGGTAGTAAACTATCCAGATTGTCTTCCTTGTAACAACATCAGCATGTGTGCTATTGCTTTGTTCCCTGTTTGTGTTGTTTACAACGCTCGTTCCCGTCCTGCACCGTCGTTTCAAAACCTTGTAAATCTAGCTTATGTGCCAGCAGTGGATCCAGTCTCCTGTTTCCTGCAGCTCATCCGACCAAGTGAACTCAGCATCATTCACCCGCAGTGTGTGGTGGGTATGAAAGCATTATTAATAATAGCTGCTTTAAAATGTGTGAATACAAAATGGAAAGCAGAATTGAAATGTAAAAGGGAGAGAGATTCTGTTGAGGCTGTGACTCATTGCTGTGTATGAGCTGATTCTGAAGTGTTTTATGGTCATCTTTCTTGTAATGACTGGTGTGTGTAAATGTTTATTGGAGATGCTTGTTAGTATGAATGTGCAGAGACCAAGTGGTACAATTTTTAGATATTATGGTTTGAAAACTACATTTTGAGACTTGCTAGGCTGTATTCGCTTGTCAAGAAAAACCCTTCAATACCGGCTCCACATCAGTATTTAGATAATCTGTCATGACAGACAGAACCCAGTATAACCCCAGTCCATATGAGGAGCACCGAGGGGGACGGCACACACCCAAACACGCACATTCATATCTTACCCCATCATTTCCAATCCATCAGTAAACAGGAAACAATAAAACTGCAGGTCCTGGAGTGATCAAAGTTCAAGCTTTCCAAGCCAGTCCAATCCAGACCTGCAAGTTTCTGTCAAGTTGACTTCACTGTCTGTGCAGAGCGTCTACAGAAACACCCCAAAGGTGCATGTGTACTCTTCTTGTTTGTGAAACTGAGTGTGAAGAGTTGTATTTAAAGCTGGGGGGGGGGGGCTGCATTGTTTCTGTCCATTCAAATTGAAGTTATATAGCCTAATAGATTGATAGAACCCTTTAACAATGGAGATTTTCCTCCAGTTTTATTTTACATTCTTTCGCCTACCATGGCTCTTCATTTATGCGATTAACGTAATTCCAGTGGATTCTGAAGTGGAGAAAAGCAGCCTTGTGCTGATGTGCAACACTGCAAACATAAGGTAGTTGATTATCTTGTGGAGAAAAGCAACTTTGCGCCATTATGCAACAGTTTACATTAGTTATGTGTGACGGTGCAAAGCCGTTATAAAATGACGCGTCAGAGACGGCTGTTTTATGTTGATCGTGTGAACGTTTGAGGAGTTACAGTACGTCAAAGAGATCGGGTTGTTTAGATGTTGTCTAAAACATCTCCTGTGTTAAAATGTTTAAAGAAATGTGTGCATTTGTATAGAAATATACTAATATTCCTTGGTTTTGGTGGTATTTGACAGCAATCATCCAGTTAGTGTGTGTAGTCCATTGACTTTATAAGACAACTGAACCGAGTGAGTGTGGCCTCACCCATGGAAAATGGTCTGCTTCTGGCACCGAGTAACATCCAGTCACCAGTTTTGTTGGAGCCAGACGTCGTCAGTAAGCAGTGATTGGTCCTAATTGATCTAAGTTTCAATGGAGACCACTCTGGCCAATGAGGAGTGAGGTTGTTGGAAGTCCACACCCCTACCACCTGATAGCAGGCTACACCAAAGATGTCAATAAAACGTTTTGAATGTTGGACGTGGGTGCCATCAGGTCCCACCTACTTTTATTGAAGCATCTGAATGGTCAGTTTATAACTTGAATAACCTAAACTACAGAATAAAAATATCACAAGGGAAAAAAGTTGTTCTAATATACAGTCAATGTGGTCCAGAGTAAAGAAGGGTTGACCTTCTACAAGAGAAGTCATGCTGTTGGTGGGCTACTGAGTTCTGTCGTACCTGCAGTCTGAACCTGCATGGATGTCATCCCAATCCAAACCCCGTGAGCCCAAAGTGTCTTTTATGAGTCAGGTCCACAAACACAGTTGTTTATTGAATTATCTTGAACATTTCAGAAACTAAATGAGCTATCACTAATCACCAGAAGTGGTTCTAGAGCCGTCATGGACACACAAGTTCAGCATCTCTCTGTTTTGTCATTTGTTCTCACTCATTTTCTCCCATCTTCCCTTCTCTATCCCCTCCTCACCACCGCTCATTCTCCTCTGAGCATTAGATGAGTGCACTGGTCTAATTGCTTTCTTTTGGGAGAGAATTAGCATGAGCTGCCTTGAATGGTCTACCCTGATGCATACAGAGCAGGCAGCAAGGGGCCCAAAGTGGGGGCCGAAGGATTAGTGGCACCTCTTCCATTAGCCATTCAGTCACACTTTAAAGCATCAAGTGATCTTTCTTCAGGGGCAAACAACTGAGATCTTTTTGTTCAACACGTTTTGCATACCAGCAGCCGTGTTTAATGGATGGTGCATGCTGATGATCACAAGAGGGGGTTTGTCAAAATCTACATTTTTATTAAAGTGGTGGAGGGATTATTTTCCAAATTCTACATTTGGTTTTGCCAATTTAGTTGGTTTTAAGAATGTATTATGCTAATCTGAAAATGAAAAATGTCACCACTTCAGCTGGTGTTACACTATCCTGACAAAAGTTCCAACATTTTCCTGTTAAAACAATGAGCAAAAGTTAGATATTGGTGATTCATCTGATCCTGGAGGAACCATATTGTTCTCAAGCTGCCAATGGAACATTGGGTCGGCTCCACACCTTACACGCACTCTTTGGGACTATGGGGTCCAAGCCCCCTTCTGTGGTCTCTGTACAACCTGAGCAGAAAGCTGGTTCTTATTGTCAGTGGCAAATGTTGTATAATTATTTAGCCCCTTTCCCCCAGGACAGATGCGGTGTTCAGTGTCTTGCCCAAGGACACTTTGGCACATTAGCAGGCAAGGTGGGAACCGAACCCACTGCCCTGCAATCAGAGGTTAATCCCTTAATATGGTTAATAACCTTTGCACCACAGCCATAGTATAATGAAGCAATGTTCTCAATGCATGCTGGACTCTGGCAGAGATTCCCCTTTTCCCCAATGGGCAACGTTTATACAATCTTGAGGGACTGAGTACACAGGCAAATCATTAGTTTACTGGTCAACATGCTGGAGGTTTGGACTCTCACCTGTGAACATAAGCTTCGGGTCCTGGGTGTTTTTTTTTTTTTAAATCCAGTGTCAGACGCCCCCGTAGAGTTGAGATTAGGAGCTTGGAGTAGAGCTGCTGTGGCTCTACCATAAAAAGAAACAGCTGATGTAGCTCGGGCAAGAATAGTTCTCATTGAAGAGCTATTCTATGGTATGTGCCACTGGCTGGGGCTCTTGGGAAGACCAAGACACTCCTCTGGTCTCGGATACCCTCGAGGTTCTGCCACAGAGCTGGAGAAAGTGTCTGTTGAGACGGAGGTCCGGACATCTCTGCTGAGATTACTGCCCTGGTGACCCGGTTTGGGATAAGCCATAAAAGATGATTTGAAGTTAAATTCTTCTATAAAAAAAAGAAAGAAAAAGTCCTAACTCTAAAATCTTGCACAATTGTAGTATTAGGGACAGTTACACGATGTCTCAAGGAACTTTCCTTCTGGTCTAAACCCATTGAGAAAAGTACATTACTTTTTCTTATCTAATACAAATGCATAACAAAAATAACATTTTTAAACCCATGTAAATATTTTTTAACAGGCTGTTCTCTTCATGTCATTTTATGTCCTCTTTTTGAGCTCCTTACCGTGTTAGGTGCTCAATATTTTACTCGATATTCACTGGATAACAGTGCAGCATCATTTACTTTCCTCTCTGTCCTTTATGGCGTATGTTTTCATTATTATTTGTTGGAAGCAGTTTGGAAAACGTCAAATCTGGAAAGCTGTGGTTGCATCAGACTCCTGATTTAGACGTGTCATTACAGATCATGTGGTTAGTTTACAAATACGAGAAGAAAACTCCAGAAAAAAAACAAACAATTTAAATGATCTAGTACTTTTTCCATTGAGCTTTCTACGTAGTATTATCATATAATATTGTGTGATGTGGGGGTGAGTATGTGTGAGTCTGAAGAGAATAGAACTATTTGTTTTTAATAACATGCCGGAGCAGAGGGATGTGTAGAGGCGGAGAGTTGGATAAATAACGTCGGCACTCGACATCCTCCCTCCATCTTTCTGGGTCCTGAGCTTCAGCTTATAAACCTTTAATATGCTGACTGTTGACACCCCCCATATTCTAAAGTGGTATTTTAGACTGGGCTTGAAGTCCCTTTCCATTTAAAAAACTGGGATTTCAGACTTGGAGATGCTAACGTTGGTCTCAGCTGCATCACAAAGATGGTCGTAATTTATCTGAACCAGCAAGACCGCATCATTTTCTAACAACAGCTGTGTGGCAGAGCAGTCATTTACCAGTCAGAGGGTTGGTAGTTCAATTACAGGCTACCCCGGTGTCCAGGAGCAGGACACTCCACCCTGCTGCCCACTGCTGTCTGCATTTCAGCACGGATTGCTGCTCATTAGCAAACTAAAACACACCGGAACCTTCTGAATGTAACCCAACTGAATGGATGCAACTGAAGCACTGAACCCGAGTCAGTGAGGTCCACAGTCAAGTTTCCATCCGTCTCATCTGCTGGTGGAGTTCCATCCAATCTCTGGAGACCAAAAGGCCTTCCATCCTCACCATCCTGCCACAATAAAACACCCAAAGACAACGAATTTATACTTTTCTGGATGAAATATTCACATTTTGTGAGTTCTAGCTATCAAAATTAAAAAAATATCAAATTTCATGATATTCTAATTTATCAAGATGCACCTGTGTTTGTGCATCATTGCTGAGTTTGGGTTGTTGTCGGGCAGAGTCATGATCTAATTGAGCAGGTAGCAGACTTTGATAAATATTGTTGATGAGTGCTGCCAGTAGGGGGGGGGGGGGCACGTAGAGGAGCAACTGTCAGACAAAGACACAGGTATCATCCTTCATTTGCCTGCCTGATTCTTCTCTGCACTCACAGGGAAGATTTCAGGGCCCCACTGGTTCCCTGTTGATTACACCATTGTCTGCTGGGGCAGCAGAGTGTGCTGCAGCCTTCCTCCCACTAATAAAGGGTTTACCTCCAATGGTGCACTTGATGGAGTTGTTGGAAAGAGCATCCAGAGTTTAAAACAACAGGGAAAGGAGGTTAAAACTAACTCAGAAAGGTTAGATATAGCATGTTAACATGCACAGCACGCAAAAATGCATGCATGGGGTGTGCAGGTGATATATACATGCTATTATAAGATGTCCACATGAACTACACTCTGTCTAATTTCCTCATCTCTCAGGAGTGCGCACGTATCACGTGAACAGCGCAAACAGTAAAGAAAGGCGTGTACTGTAGAGGAGCGGCATGACTAAAGGCCAGGCTTGACCTCACTCTGACCAATCTGTTTCATCACCAACAGACGACTTCAGACGCCGTTCCAAAACTGCTTTTGCATCAGAGGTTTGCTCTGTTCAGCCTGCAGGAGTGCTCCAACAGAAATGCTTGAAAACACTTAATTCACCGTGAACTAAGTCTGCCAATCAAGCATTTTAATTCTCGTATCAATATTAACTGTTGCCCTATTTCCTTCTATTGTCAAGCTCTGCTGTCAGGCTGGTCCAAGAGAATTAATAACTATTATTCCTATCTTTAAAACCGGAGTCTACGGGGACTTAATGATGACTTACACATGAGTTTGTGTGCACACGTGTGGTCTTTACTAGTCTTGTAATTAAGTGGCATTTAACAGACTGTTCTTGAAGGGAGTGAAGTCTCCAGAAACGGAATGAGGCTCTGCAGTGTATAATCAGTGAATCTGTCAGGGCATATTACCAGCATCTGCTCCCCTGTCCTGCGATTTCTGCATTATGTTTCAGATTTCATTAGATGGCAATATCTGAGCTGAAATAATTGAGCAAATATTGGCCCGGGGGATCCTCGATCACCCGCTTTTGTGACACCTGAAGAGAACATTATTACACATCTGTCAAAAGGAACGTAAACGTGGAGCCAGGCTCCGCCTCCCAGCTGGCAAATGAGCAAACGGGGAAGCAGCATGGAGAAGAAAATGAACGAGAGGACAGATCATGTTTGACAGACAGGAAATCAGAGGAGGACAGTCCTGATGAGACAGACTGACGAGGGAGGAGAGGTCACAGATGGACGGATGGCGGTGCGCCAACTGGAACTGGACTGAAGGTGGCAGAAAATGAGTGGAAGGATGGAAGAAAAGGAACCAAAGGAGCTGAAAGTATATGTGACCACAAGGCCTTAGTCCCAACTGCCCCAACATGTGGATATGGGCTGTTTGCAGGCAAAAGCTGTACAAAAATATAAAAATAAGAAAAAAATAGAGGAAAGTTCTACAATTGTCTTAATGGAAAAAAAAGATAGTGTAATTATTTTTTTTTATTCATACATTTTTGCCGACAGTCCGAAGCCCATCAATTGGCAAAATTCACACAGAGAAAATAAGAAAAGATCCTAAAGTTTAGGAGAACTTGTTGGTTTCGGACTCCAACCACTAATCAACGCCTCGTGGGCCAAAGCTGACTTCTTGATTGGTTGATGGGACACGTCTTCCTTGCCAAAGTTCAGATATTTTAACTCTGAATGTGCTACGATTGCATGACCTCTGACTTAACATTGGAACTGGACGCCCTTTTCACATTAAACCTAGCTTTAACCTTCGATTACTTTACGATACAGCTACCACATTCATGACAATGGGATGTTCCATGTTCACATGCCTTGAAGTGGCCTCAAGGGAAAACTCTTCAGCACTCGTCCGGGTTAACCCTCTTGTATGTGACTAAGGCTTAAAGGAGGGAAAAGCATCCTCCTTTTTTCCTAAGGCAGAGCGACTGGAAAGAATCGTCTTTTAGGAGGAGGCCTGTGGAATTCAGAAAGCACGCAGGGAAAAGGCAGAGCGAGGTCTTGAGGACGTTCACACGGGGTTGTAGCGGAGACAGCAGCCTAGTGCGTCACGCCTGACTAGCTCCACAACATTCAAGCCAATTAGAAGAGCCAGTTTTTATTGTGAGATAAAGCTCGTCCTCTTCTGGCAGATTGGGTGATAGATCGCAGACAATCACGCACACGCTTCACACCCAACAAGAAGCGCGAAGGCTCACAAGTCTCCATCTGGACTGTCCGTAGCTCTTTCCTTTTCTCATCTTTCTTTTTTTGCAATCAGAGACATTCTGTCTCCTTCATAATTTGGCTGAAGCAAAATCCCTGTTCAATAAAAACCAAAGCTACACATGGAGGGAAAAGGCGGAGCAGAACATGGATGGATGGATGATTTAATATGTCTTCTCGCTCTCATATCTGTGCTTGTTTTAATATGAATAGCTACTTGTGGAAGGGAACGAATTCAAAGCCACTCTGAGAGCAGAATTATTGGCTGAAGCCATGAGTGGCAGCCTCCATACGTGCCAGAGCAGCTCTGCGGAGGATGTAATAATAAAGTCCAGGGGGAGGTCGCACGTTGAAACAACTGTGATAGAAGTACCCCAATTCATAATCTGGGTCTGTGCAACCTACATTACCAATCCCCAATCCTTCATCCATTTCCCCCATGCTCTTCCTCTACATTTACAGCATTGTTTGCCATACTACCTTTAAGTGGACTCTCTGGAAATCCAATGAAGGAGGTTGAAGGAGCTGGAAGTCTGCAGTAAACCAGATATTAGCTGTTTCCTTCCAATCTTTGCCTTTGCGGCCGTGGTGCAGTGGAAGGGCGGTCGACCCCTGATTGGAAGAATGCTGGTTCGATTCTTGCCTTGCCCGCCCATTTGTCGAAGTGTCCTTTGGCAAGACATTCAACCACAACCTTCCTCTAGTTAAAGGTTTGTGCCAGTGATTTTAGTTCTTTTCTGATATATGTTGAATCGAGCAATAATAATAATAATAATGGATTAGATTTATCTGCGGTTTTCCAGATGCTTAAAGCGCGTTCATTGTGTCCATTATTCATTCACTCCTTATTCATAATTGGTGATGATGGAGGCGTGGCTGCCAGTGCATAAATGACCCTCACCAGGACATTCATACACACTCACACACCAGTGGAGCCACACTGGAGGCAGGGAGGGTGAAGTGTCTTGCCCAACGACACACCAGGTGGCTGGGGGGAGCAGAGATCAAACCGCCGACCCTTCGATCATTGGACTACCTGCTCTACCGCCTGAGCCACTGCCGCCCCAACCATCAAACTCACAAACACACAGCCAAACCCAACCTAACCAACCAGCCAACCAACCAACCAACCAACGGATTCTTTTGACTTAAAGCCACAAACAAAGTTATCCTCCAAGTTTTTAAGAGGTACAATTTTTGCTGTTAAGTCCATTTTGTGATGACCAGCAGAAGAGAGGTTCATTTTTATTCTCAGAGATTTTATACGAAACACCCTGTAGTTCCTGTTTGCATAAAGGGATTAAAGTATTATTATTATGTAAAAGGAATAAGCAGGTAAATGAACTTATTTAAATGTTTAATAGTTTAATCACTGCCTAAGAAAAGACTTTCATGTTGCAGATGGGATTTTTTCTCAGCTTTACTCCTTTATTGCAGATCTCCCTCAACAAACCAGCTGTCTGTCATGAAATTTGCAATTTTTTTGTTGAAAATGAAAAACCAAGAAATTAATTTGGACTTAAACCAATATGCCACACATTACTTCTGTTAAGTGTTGCAAAGCCACTTTTCTCTGCGACAGAATCAGCTCATTTAAGTTGATTGAACAAGTTGGTGGCAGGACCATTGGCGCAGAGCAACCCCCTCCAAAATGCTGAGAGCTCTCTGTTTACACACTCTCCTGCTAGCTAACAGTGGACAGTATCTACAAGAGGATGGAGTAGAGCAGGGAGCAGGTGCCTGCCCAGCATATAGATATTTTTCAACTGACATTTTTTTGTGTTCCTCTGATTTGTTATGATTTAAATCAAGAAATGCTCGGAGATACAATTTTAAGTTTACTTTTCTTTAGAGATGTTGTCAAAGAAATGCCATGAGAACATGTTAAAAACTTCCAAAACAGCATTGTTATCCGATTGGGTCTTTAAAGGATTAAAAAGTCTGTGGATGTTTACAGCCTGATGGTAGGAAGTGATGGCCTTCCATGCTTGACGACCGTGTTTGTTCATGCATCTCTGAGCATTTTTGACCAGGAGATGTACAACTGAAGAAGACTATAGATTACAGGCGTAATCAGGATCATAATTGCTGATATTAATATTAATTTTATGCTCTTCTTGATGAGGTTTCATTCATGAGTTTTTTTAAATAGTTATAAATAAAAAAACTGAAGTTGTCTCGTAGATAGAAACCTTGAAGTGTTGTGTAACTGAAATCCTCTGAAAACCGGTAATAACCATTAACCAATGCTAAATTACACTCCTGGTGGCGACTTGGACAACCCGGTATTTTCCCCTTGAATAGTGCTGCACTTGAAGAAACAGAGAAGCCTAATGACACATCAAAGAGAGTGTAGCCTCTGCATTCCTGTGACCCAGATTCAAGAGATGTAGGCTCAATTATTATGCTGTCAAAGGTGTGTGTGTGGGAGCCTATGCGTGTTCCTTTTTTTTTTTTTTTCTTGGCGTGGGTGTTCAGAAATGAGCCCCCTCTCGCATGTCCCATTGAAGTCACTGCTTTAATTAAAGCATGAAGAAATGTAAAATGGATGGCCCCCAGGTTTATCGCTTTTCTTACATTATTAAACAATCTCGCGCCAATAAGGAGCTGTAAACAAAAACAAACCATACCAACGCTTATTTTTCATCTCTGCACAGCCTCTGACAAACTAGACCACTTCAGACACTTTTAACATTTCAGACCTGCGTGAATGCAGCCTCATTGTTCACAGCAGCCATATCTGGTCTCATTTCCAGACTCTTCAAGCGTAATGGCTGCCACGCACAGACCACTTTAGGCTGTTTGTCCTTTAAATCCACAGTCTGGATGGAAAGGTTCAATGGGTGGGGAGAAACGTCGAGACTCAGGTCTGGGCATCTCAACTATAGAACAACTCAGAGGAGAGCCTTCTTGAATTGAGACATGTTTCACAAGGTCACGTCTCAAAACTTTTAAGAGTTTCTTTAGATTCAGGAGGAACAGTGATGACATCATCATAGCTAACATTGGGAGGAGGTGGAAGTCTGCAGTAAACCAGATATGAGCTGTTTCCTTCCAGTCTTTGCCTTTGCGGCCGTGGTGCAGTGGTGGGGCGCTTGAGTGGCAGTAGCTTGTTCGATTCTTGCCTTGCCCGCCCATTTGTCGAAGTGTTCTTTTCTTGGGCAAGACAGTGTGTGGATGGGACTGTGACTGTACAACACTTTGGGCCTTCGAGGAAGGTATAAAAGCGCTATACAAGCGTACGCCATTTGCTTTCGTTGCTTACCACGTCTAGTTATGAAAATTAATATATTTAAAGAAAGAAAACAAAGACAAAGTATCAAAACTACAAAAACATCATTGGTTGTAGGAATTTTTGGCGTGACAAACTTCACTTTGTTTCTAACATTTAAGCTTTGCCAATGCTTTGCACCGAGTTGCAACACTTACTTGTTGGAAGACCACTCCCCTACCGAATGAAAGCCGGCTACACCAAATCTGTCAATCAAACCTTTGGACGTTGAATGTGGAGGCCAGCAGGCTCCACCTACTTTTAATTGAGGCATCTGATTGGTCAGTTTATAACTTGACGTAGAGAAAGAATATCATGAAAAAAATGCAGATTATAAAGGAACATGTAAAAAAAGTAACAGATCAAAAAGGATAATCTTGACCAATAGAACGACTAACAGAAATAACAGCTGTTAATTTCTCTATAGAAGTCTATGGGATTTTGGCTTCTTGGAGCCTCTTTCTTTTTGGAGAGCCGTGGGGAGGAGTCACTTAGTCCAGTTCTAACTTTTCTCAGCTTCGGAATCTGTTGGAATTAGTTGCTTGAATGGTTGAAGAGGTACAGTAATTTAAAGAATGATCAGCTCAGTGTTAAAGGGTTAAAGGCTTCTTGCAATACATGGTGGCACATTTTACATATCATGTCCACAACAATAGTTTTAGAGACAGATGTTGATAAGTCTTCAAACTCCCTGCAAAATTGCTAAAGTGAACTTAGCTCTAAGAGACAATTATACAAGAAACATCGACACAAATGTTGTCAGATTCTTTTCCTGATCCATTAATGTTCAATATACATGTGAGATCAAAGGAGGAGCTTCTCCGTTTGTGATGTTCGAAGTCTAAGTCATCTGACTTCCATGTAAAGATTCGTCCATCTTCTTTAGTCCTGCGCAGGATGATGGGAATGCTGGAGTCTATCGCAGCTACTGAGAATTGAAGTGGGATGCATGTTAGACAGATTGCTAGTCCACACGAAAGTCACAAACACACACCTGTACACCTAATTCTGTGCGCTGTCTTGTGGGTTCCAGATGACCCGAGCCCTCCACTTTACCGTTACCTTGGATAGCACAAGGACAGTCACCTACCAACCTATGAAGCAGGATATTTTTTAGCAGGAAGTCATGCATGCACAGGGAGAATATGCAAACTCCAAACAGAAAAGACCTAGTTTCGTTTCATGGCATCGCTGTCTGCAACCGCTACACCACCGTGCACACCCTATGAATAGATGATCTTTTCAACTTTAAGTGAAAACCTAAATCTTTGCTAGTTAGTATATGGTGATATATTCCAACATAACCATTAAAATTGGCTCTTACCAACATTTTAGGACATCGGGCACCAGCAGATTGAAGACAATAAGTTTTGGGGTTAAACCTGGTTTATGATATTGCACTAGAGACATTTGCTTTTATTTGCTCATATCTATAACTCTTGGTCTTCTGGAACCAGGAAGTCAATTTTAAACGTTTACAGAGAGTCCAGAACTTTCCTGCTCCCTATTAAACACAAACAGTAGCTTATTAGAGTCTCTTTAGCATCTTTGCTCTAACTCCCAACCCCTTTTAAAATGTTCTTTTCTTTTCTGATCCAAGCCTACAACCCACACACCCAAGACCTACACAGGGGTTCAAATTTGTAATCCTTGGAGTAAAGTTCTTTGGGTTTTATTTAACATTTTTATTTATTTTTTACACAGCCCTTCGGGGACTGTCTGTTGGTAAAATATGCCATGACATAGAAATGGACCGTGGAAGAGTCAAACTATGTTTGGACTGCAGATACACAGTGGCAGCAGCAAACTTGCTATTTTTACAGTGAACATGACTAGCCTGAAGTTTAGACTGAAGCCTGATGCAAAGGAACCAGACCAGAGGTTTTAGTGAAAACGCCTGGTGAGTTCTATGTGTCTTCTGAAACTTTGCCTGAAAGGCGTGTCTTCATTTAAGAGTTTTTAAACCTAAAGAAAACATTTCCAGTGATCTGTAGTACTGGTTGTGAACTGTAGGTGTCAGTGTAACGTGTTTGAAAATGGCTGACAGCAAACAGGAAGTTCTGTACTCTGCTGTAAAAGTTATCAAAGTCGTTTCTCCAGGACAAGCTAACAGGAAAGCTTCTCACCACATGACTCGTTAGGGATTTTACTCTTCTGCCTCAGGTTTGCTAACTTACCAAAGACAGAAACAATCTTTTTTTTATGACGCTGACGGAACGCTGGGATTGGAAATGAATTGCTGCACAACCAATCATAATTTTTATTTAATTGCCAACTGAAGAGAAAACATTTAGAAAAAGGCATTAGCTTGATTGCCAGAATTGTTTTGACTTTGCCCTGTTGCATCAAATTATTTTAATGACTTTTATCATTTAGCCGAAATCTATTTTTTTATGTCTGCAAATGGCAGGCTCTCTACTTAGTGTCATTTGTGTGACGATTGTGGTTTATTAGTGGAAATGAATGAATCTATTAGCAGGGCAGGGGGCCCATCAGTGCAGACCTGCCTGCAGCTGCCTGGCGAGGCTTCACGCGATGATATGTCTCCTCTTAGGGCAAGTTGGTTTAATACAAGCGCACACATGTGGCTTGTCAGAGATGGAAAAGATACTGCTGCTGGCTTATCCCAGCCTCCAGCCGCTTCTCAGCTCATGATGGCAACTTAACCACCCACTGTATCCACAGCTGAGGTAACGCCGGAAAGCAATAACGCTGATACCGTAGGTTAAAGGTGCCAGATTTTGACAAGCTATGTCATCATTATCAAGCTTGTGCTGTGTGGGGGAAGAGACTGAGGCAGCTCAAGGTATTTCCTTTCATAAATCCTCGGCTGAGAGGCAGCAGGCATTGGATGCTTGAAACTCGGTGTGATAAGGTGTTAGCTTTAGGTTTTCATCTAAATCTGCCTAAAGGGGAAAATGCTCCATGATTCTAGCTGTAAGTCAGACCCCCTTCAATCCTAATATAGCCAGAGGAAACAACAGCCTCTGCCATAATCAGGCGGCGGCGGCGGCACGGTAAGCTTTCAGTATCTAAAGTGTGCTTCATCCCATCTCCTCCTCCGCCGCAAGATTCATTTCACAAATGCAACTCTAAAGAGAGCAAAGGCTCGCCGAGAAGAGGGAAAAACATCTGTGATTCCAACACTCCATCAAATCCATCTGTCGAGGTGTATTATTTGAGACAAAGTCCTTATACTCTCCTTTCAGAAGTGTCTCTGCATCTTTTTTAGCATGACCAGGTCATGAAAGGATCAAAGAGCCGACGCAGCATCCAGCCACATGACTGTTTAACATCTTAACAGGCGGAGAAAGGAAATCCAGGCAGAGAGGGAGGGGAGGCACGAAAGCTGTTTGAGCCGCAGTCTACAGCATACATCAGCTTAGAAATTCAGGAAAAATGGACTGGCACTCTCTCCAAGTCATTTAACATGGATGTTAACAACTTGTATGTGGAAAAAATTCTAGTTTTTCTTTTCTTTCTTTCTTTTAATCTAAAATAAAAGGACAGTGATGGATTCAGGAATGAGAATAAAAGTGGGAATAATTCTGTGGAGAAACCATTAAAGAAGACAAGAATCCTCATTAAAGAATAATCCACTTAGAAAAAAGCTGTGGTAGAAAAAAGACCTACAGTCTGATGAGTTTCTGGTGCTTTTAAAAATATAAATCTGATGATGGCATTTATCACTTAACCCTTAGAGCCAGAGCTAAGGCTACGGTGTCAATGCTGTTCAAACGACTGTTACTCTCTAAACATTTGTGCAATTAACAAAATTCCAATGGATTCTTATAGCTCAGAAAAGCATGTTTGCGTTGTTTTCCAGCACTTTTAATAGTTTTTGTTTGTTTGTTGTTTGTTTGTTTATTTATTAGAATTATGTAGATTGGGCTAACAGTTGAGAAGTTACTGTAGTTTACGGGATGAGTGTTGTTTTCAGCTTCGGTGCTAAAGGGTTAAAGAAATAGCATCATTATCTTGTTAGCTAGTGTTTGCTAGCTACTTGTCCAGGATAGCTAACAGATCACATCAAAACATTTGCGCTGCACAAAAATAGTTGCTCCCCGAGAGGCAGCACTAAGAACTAAACTTTCAACATAGTAATTGATCCAACAGAACTTTAATAAATTAAAGTTTGGACTATTTTTTCCCTCAACCCAATCAACCATTTTAATCAACATATTTGTCCTTTGTTTATGACGGGAATTACGTTCTAAAACAGTAGACAATAGATGCCAACTTTATTTTTTACTATAACTACAGACGTTTTAAGGCGGTAAAACCTCTCACTACACACTTTATATGCCTTTCTCAGACAAACATGAACATTTACTTTTTCTTTTGTTTAAACTCTCAAAGTTCAATATTATAGAATCCGCCAAAGATGATTGTTGTAAGCTGAACTCGTTCTGTACTGTATAGCAGACATGGCACAGAATTACCTTTACAAAGTCTATAGAGAGGACTGTTGTTGTGCATTTGGGCTATAAAAATTAAATTGAATTGAAGAGTAGTTTGATTAACAATGGCCTAAAAGTGGGCAAAATTGCACAAAAAAATTGGGGAAACTGCGAGGTCCAAAAGATGAACCGCGTTATAGCGAGGGACCACTGTTAGTACGTTTACTTCTAAAGTACCTGTTAAAACCTGAGATTTTCTCAAGCCAAATATACTATCATTGTTTCATTCACTACTAAATAACCTAAACATCTCAGATCTTTAAAATCCATTTTTTCCAGACTGTATTATTAGGCATAGATTGTAAAAGACTTATGCTACTTCTGAAAGTGTGAATCATTTACTGTTACTGGCAACAGCTGTTAAAATAGAAGATTCATGTTATGCCCGAATTCCTTCATAGTGCTCTAGTGCATTTGCCATGTTTTAATACTGTCCAAATCTATAAAGCCAAAATCGAGTGATCTAGAAATTTCCCACAACTCTTTGCAAAAATCAGTGCGACGCAATGCGTTTGAACAATTTTAGTGGAACATTTTTTTATTTAAATGTTTTTTTTTTTTTAATAAATCAAGGTTTTCATTATCAGAACACAGTGAATTCATAAATAGTTGTCAAAAAACGATCTGTTAGTTTTTTCACTTTGTGAAATCTGTGACGTCATATTCACTGTTTGAAGAAAAAAAAAGATGTTGTGAGCATGGGGTCACTATTCTCACTACATCTTGCTTTTGAAATCCAGGACACTACATAGTCTCGCGCTATAGCATTATTTAGTTAGGGATTAAGGTGGGAATTCGGACATAGTGGTAGTGATGTCAAAGCCTATGTGGATGACACATGTTTATATTTGCATATGCATTTGGTTAAAATCTTTTTAAAATTATTGATAAAGGACATGTGAAAATGTAATTTTGCAACACCTCAAAGTACATGAACTACTTTATTGACCCTATTTCCAAATAACTAAAAGAACAATTCTACATTTCAGAACAAAACAGTCTCCCCAGATGTGGTCAGTCAGCACAGTCTCTCTCTTCCTTTAATCAAGGCGGCATCAAATTTATCTTCTTCGTCTTTATCTCAAAATTACCCTTTTCTTCCATCTTTTACTTTTGTGATTGTGTGCCTGTCTTCATCTTCATCTTCTTCTTCTTCAAAAAAAACCCTCCTTTGTTAATGTGACAAATCTCTTCTAATGACTGAGCTGACATCGGAAAAACCACCCTCCCTTTTCTTCACACCCTTCAGTCACTTGGGCACATTATTCCGCCCTCTCTTAAGTCCCCTTTTAAAATCTCTCAGACGTTTCTTGACAAACTATTCGGGACGAAAATGAAAAGACTGCCCTTGTTCTATTCCTTTCTGAGTGTGGTGACAGACTGAGCATCGCAGTCAGCCGTCATGTTGACGATCTTTTCAGTTTGAGGGTGGAACATTTAAAGTTCAGAAAATCAAACATGTAGCCACCCATTTTTTTCCTTTTGTCTACCGCCTCCTACCACCCTTCCTTTTGTGAATATGCATCTCCACCATAGCAACAATAGCTTCTATCAGTCCACAAAAGGAAAAGATTGAAGTTAGTCACAAACTTTGAAACAGTTGGAGATCTGTAAGTTTGGAGTATAGATAATGAAATGCATTAACCTCAGAGCAGGAGGGTGGAAAATACAAGGGGAAAAGAGAGGATACCCCTTCCTGCTTTCTTCCTGTCCGGGGTGGCGGTGCATTGCATTAGATCCCTATGATAAAACTCTGTGGCTAATGAGGAAAGAGCGAGACACGCTCATTAGTCTATGTCTACACCAGTGTGAGAACAAACTGCAAGTGCTGAGACCGGAAAAACTCATTAGCATGCTTCTATTGGCAAAGGCCGAGGTGGCGTGGAGATGGGAGCGGTCACCATGGGGGGGTGAAACAAAAAAGACTTTAAAGATGAGGAGTTTACACCTCCACAAACAACTTCAAGAATTTTGAAATGTTTGAGCAAAGCTGTTAGAATCCTTTTACAGAATCCATGGAAACCAAGTTTTTAATGAAAAAGGCTTTTCAGCTATACGCCTATGAGACAGATTGTAACTTTATTTAGATGATGTATTGCCATAAAGTGATTACATTTTTTTCACAATGTATTTGTGAAGCTTCAGTGCTCCTCTCATAAAGCAGTATATGCATAAAAATGACTACATTTGTTAGGCTACAGCTTTTTTGGATGAGACGGAAAAAAGACATATGAGGGTTAGACATTTCCTTTGACTGATGCTCATGTTGTTGATCGTTGTTGTGTGAAAGAAAAACAGAGACAAAATTAAAGAGTTCATATCGTACATTGTGTGCTAAATGCTAACGTTCATCAAGACAGTGTAGGTGAAAAGTAGCCAAATCGTTTTTACCAAAAAGTAGTGAAAGTTGTTAGAGAAGTAGGAATTTCTAACCACTCTAGAAATGTAGCTCTAAACAAATTAGCAAAAAGAAAAAAATTGTCATGAAATACATAACAAAAGAAATCAAAAATGGCTCAAAACCACAATTTTTTTTATTTAAAAATCAAACTGGTGAGAGAGGAGACAAGAAAACGTCCACAAGGCGCATTACTTTTGTTTAGTGAGTCGAAACACTACTAGTAATTTGATATCTGAAAATGCATTTGGAGTTTTTATTAATAGCAACGAGTATGTGATGTCATTTTGATTATTACAACAAAATCAAATTAATTGTCTGGGATGTTTTGATGTAGTTTATTGACCCGCCTGTCTCTGCAGCTCCTCTGCAGCAGGCGGAGCTTATTAAACCAAGAACTTTGGTGGTAAATTATTTTGTTTTGCATCACCACAAGAATTACCTGTTCATCCTGGACACGGCCATCTTAAGGCTTTTGATCAATTGCACATCCACTTGTAATTTCTTTACGTTTGTAGGGCTAATATAAATTTTCTCGAAGAAAAAAAAATCGACCAAAAAGTTACATTCTTTTAAACAAAGAAGACTCTAAAAGTGTGTGATTATTCAGTTAAACATCCAATCGATTCATATCATAATTTGTGGTTGACGATACGTTTTATAGTCGATATTGGTTCATTTTTCATCTGATTCACTGACCTAAAATCAGTCCACAACATTTTAGCCAAAAATGTACTCAGTGTGACTCACACTTCAATACTGTTGTTTAGATCTGCATTTCAACACACATCTGTATTTCTCTGCTTTAGAATCTGTTGAAATTACATTATTTACATCAACGGTTGAAAAGTCACTGTAGTTTAAACACTAGAGCTGAAGCAGGATAAAGACTTATTTTAAAAAGAGGTAAAATAGTGACATAAAACAAGCTGGTCTTTAAAAACTAGACATTTACTGTGCTTGATATCTGTAACTTAGCAGAGCTGCTGAATTATCTTCAACGTTGCTCAGAAATGGTATCTTAATTCTTTATTTGAATGCAATAGTTGGAATATTAGGCTGAAATGAAGCTGTACATTTGTAAAGAAGGCTGTTTAATACAGATTTGGTTAAAAACAGTAAAAAAGAGCAGAAGTGAGCCAAAACAAAAAAAAAAGTACAAATTGGCTGAACAGCCTCAGAACGGTGAGTGATAGTGATGATGTTGTCACAGTCAAAGCAGAAGGGGGTGACTTTCCTCCTATCTTTTCTCCACATGGTTTTGTGTACCACAGATACCATTTAATGAATGACTCCTCAGGACCGGGGCTCCCAGTTCCAAACAGGTTTCTTTGTTCAAACTTCCTATTTTCAGCCGCTCTAATGAGCAGTTTTGAATCCACGGAGAGCTGTTCTTCCTTTTCTCCTGATGACTCCACAACGCTATACCTCTGAACCTTCTCCCACTCCGCCCAGACGCACAAAAAAGTAAATAATCTTTGAGGTTTTACATCTTTGGGGGCTTAAAAAAGTACCTTTATGTGAAAATGTGTGAGGAAACCAGAAAAAACAATAGGTTCATATGTGGAATATAAGGGTATAGATCTTTTTGGAACGGCGAGGAAGACCGGTGAAGCTTGTGCTGTTGATAAACATGCTAGTTCTCATTATTTCAGTCCTTTTTTTAATGTTTTTTATTTTATTTTATTTTTACCTTTTTCTGTCAGGCAAGGCCAGAAGAAGATGGAAAATGGTGTCCATTTCCTTATCATGATAATGTACTTTTCCAGTGTGGCTGATTTAAAACACAAAGGTGTTGTTTATGTAACTTCATACAGCTCTTAGAAACATTATAATGGAATGGGAAACTGGGTTAGCTTGAGAAAGCCTGAAGAAGGTGAAGGTTTCACTGACAATAGAACTATTTCTATGTCCAGCCTTGGGCAGCAGAGATCTGCAGGCGGTAGAGCAGGTCGTCCAACAACCCAAGGGTTGGCAGATCGATCCCGGCTCTCCCCGGCCAGCCGCCACCCTCGAGCGTGGCCAGCGATGGGCCAAAGAATTTCCCCATTGTGGGATAAATAAAGTAAATAATTATTTTATTATTTCTTTTATTAAACAGCGTATAGATATCTTCAGTTTTGCATTGGGTTCAAAGTTGTTGACATTAAAAGGTAACATTTTCTAACAAACACTGCAGCGGTAAACAGAAGTTTTTGTTGGACTGTCTCAGTACACTAACCTAACAGATGGACACATCTTCAAATTAAGTTTCGTAGAACGGCCTTACAGCCTTTGCAAACATCATGACCACAGTTGTTTTTAGTTTGTTGATGTGATGCCTCGACCGATTTTGTACGTAAAAGAGTTTCTCTGTCAAAGTTCCACAAAACTGAGTACAGTTTAACAAACTAATACATTACAATACAGTACAATACCATACAATACCATACAGTTCAGTACAGTACAATACAATACAGTACAATACAGTTCAGTACAGTACAATACAGTACAATATAATACAGTACAGTACAATACCATACAATACAGTTCAGTACAGTACAATACAATACAATACAATACAGTACAATACCATACAATACAATACAGTTCATTACAGTACAATACAATACAGTTCAATACAGTACAAAACAGTACAGTACAACACAGTACACTACCATACAATACTATACAACACAAAAGAGTTCAATACAGTACAGTACAGTACAGTACAATACAATACCTCACAACATATCCTTTAATATTGAACTGTTTCTAGCTTCACAACTAAGGTTTTCTTGAAAAAATACAAAAACAAAATCAAATCAATTTCATAAAATTCATGAACGGACTCCTTCATAGGAAATTTTTTTGTTTTTCAGCAACTAAAAAAAATACTTTGGCAGTTAGAATGTGTCATTACATAATTGCATTACTTTACCATATTTGCTGAGATTAAATACCCAGCTATCAAAAATAAAAATAAAAAATCCCTAGCTATCTAAAAAAAAGAAACTTTTCTGACGAAACAAAATTGTTTTTAATGGAAATATTTCCTTGCTAAATCTCTCCCCTCCATCCATCCATCTGTCCATTTTTCTTTCAATTGTTCTTATCACTTTTCTTTGCTAACTTACCCCTAAGAAGTTGACCTACAGAGGAATCTGCAGATTTAATGAATTCAGACGAGTTAGCAAAGACTCATGGACTTAAAAGTCTTTGAGTTTCATGTTCAGATGTTTGAGAAATCTTTTTCTTTTTTTTGATGGTGGATAAATTAAAAACATCTTTAAGCGAGAACAACCTTGACTTTGTCTTCAGTCTGGATCCTGATAAGACAGAAACAAACATTTTTACAGTACACCCCCCATTTATTGGCGCATATATTTATAGTCTTAATGCTCGGAGAGAACAAAATTCCGTTGTATCTTCTGTGGATCCCCTTTAAAAATAGTTCAAAGTGGAACATCTGCATGTGAAGAAGTGGGAACGAGTGTTTGCTCTGCAGCAAAGCAAAGCTCAGCAGGTCGTAGCGACGCGTGCAGAAAAGCATCGCGGGGGGGCTTTTTTTTCCACCGCCGAATGTCGTCATCGGTTTGTGCGTGGCACACATTTCTGTGAAATATTAATGAAGCAGAAGTACATTTTTAACGCTCCTTCTCTTCATCATCCTCCCACATGTCTGTCAGTGTAAGACGGTGTGGCAGAAACACACAGCGCCGGGCGCCGCCGCCGCCGCGCCCCGCCCAGCCCAGGCTTTACTGAGTGTGTCATCCTTCAGCTGTAAGAGGCTTGTTGCAGGAATGATCATCAGAGAGAAGAGGCAGTAAGGATTGTTTGGAGGGTAACACTCGATGGAAGCTGCACTCCGGTTTTTATGAGGGTGGGTGTTGTAAACTGGGGGTGCTCTGGCACACCGGCGGCGTGGTTTGATTCTTCCTGTCGAGCAGGGTGACCTGGCATTTCAGTGACTTTTAAAGGTGTTGCCATGCTGACATATTGCTATCTCATTTTCTCAGTGTGCCCCCCTCCCATCCGCACTCCATGTGATCCATGCACCTTTTGTTTTCTGGGTTATTTACTTTTCTGTAGACTGGGTGCTGAGTTAGATGCTCTTTTGCAAGTCAAATAGTAAGAAGCTCCCTGCTTGAGCAATGGAAAGATCCACTTGGCAATATTTAGCAACACGAGGACATTCATGTTTATCCTTTTTTTTTAATTTATTTATTTATTTATTTTTTTATTTTTTTTATTTTTATTTTTTATTTATTTTTTTTTTTTTTATGTTTATTCATGTTTATCCTTAATTTACCAATTTTATTGATATTTTCTCATTGTTGTAAATGAACTCGTTTGGGTTTTTTTTCTGCTGCTTTTCCGTTACAGGGTCAGCATACTAAAGGCCTTACTGATCAACCAAATGTATACATTTCTGCAGAATGCATGATAATAATAATGTGGACATAATTTTTGCATCTAACAGCGTAAAACAGTTTTTTGCAACATCTGATGTGCACCCAAAGGACATGGCCGCCGTCGCAGAGGGCCTGGTCCCCCCCTCCGGTGATGGGGTAGGGGACAGATGTGTTGGAGTGTATATTTTAAGGGGTAAGGGGTGTGTACTAAGGGGGTGCAGTTAAAATTGGCGGGTAGGGTACTGAGAGGACATCTCCTGATTACTCACAGTGATGTCCAATACCCCCCCCTACCAAGGGTCCTACATGTCTACGGTGCAATTAAAACCGGGGGGGGGGGGCTATTCCATACGGCAACCATGGGAGGGGGACCACTGAAAAGTAGCTCCTCCCCCCAAGGTGTATCGCGGGCTGAACCATATATTGAATATATTTCTTCATTTAAAGCATTGTTAATCAGGAGCAGAAAAAAAAATGCTGTTGGAAGAAGATCTCACGGGGAGTGGGAATTGGTGGTGGGGTTGCTCTGTTGAAACAGACCCGCCCACAACTCAGAGGTGAATTTGTAATGATATCCTGCCGCTCTGCAGAAACTATGTCATAGAAGACGACACAGGTGTTTAGAGTTTTGCTAAAAACGGCATCATCATATATGAAAAACCACTGGGAACGCTTCGAAACACATCAAGTGACTACCGATGCTCATAAGTCTAGTCTTTGCCAAGTCTAGTTTGCTTTGAAGCTGTTCGAGTCCAAAGTTATTTGCTGTACAAAAAAGGGGAGTCTGGAGTCTTATAAGTTACAGTAAAAATTAATATTTTAGTGTCACAAATTGTCCTTAAACTACTTTAATCAGCTTATGCGGACATCGTACACTGCAGTTTGTGTTTAACTGCATTCTCAATCCATAATGTTTACTTTTAGAGGAAACAGCAGCATCCTGTAGTAAAATAAAGAAACGTCTTTAACAAGTCTCAGACCTCATGTCACCAGTCAAGTCTCAAGGACTTGAGGTTGTGTCTCAAGTCTCTACTTGTGAGACTCAAGTCCTCCTCTCTGCCAGATGAAGGACAGACTTGGTGTTTGCAATGGTTTCCAAGCAGGGGGGATAAGACAAAAAAATATTAAAATAAAAACATCCCTATTAACTCTAAAATAGAAAAAACTGCTTCATTTTTTGACTTAATTTATATAAAATAAAGGTTTAAATCTTATCAAGAATGTGTCTAAAAACATCACCATACTAGAAATGAGCATACAACTTTTTTTCTTTATAGTTTTTCCTCTTAACCTTCTATTGAACTGAGTAAAACCATCTAAAAAGTCCATATCTATCAAAAGTCTCTTTTTTATTACAATAACTACTTTCTTCAAAAACAAACAAGCAAAAAGAGGAGAAATCAGAGTTTCAGAGGAACGGCAGTCCAGCCGTCCAGCTTCACTTAACTGAGAAGCAAAGTTACACAACAGTAGACTTGGCCTTGGCTCTGAGGCGGCACGGCAGGTCTGCTGGCGTGAGGAGGGACTTTGCTTGGAGACTCGAGCCTCCAAAGGTTCTTGTCCGTTCCAGAACAGACATTAGTTCACCAGCCAGAACCTGGACAAAACACATCCAACATAAAAAAAACAAGGAGCTCTCCCTCTGTCCAAAAAGAAAGACTCGGTAACAAAATGTGAAAGAAAAATGAGCTTTTGGCAACGGCCAGAACACCGAACTGTAGAATGTGTTCAAACTTTTCTCTTTTTCTGTTGGAGCGATCCCATGGTTGGAGAAAACTCAACACTTTTCTTTACAGACGGAGGATCCTGAGTTTCAAACGTCTTTGTACGAATGTATAACTGCTGATTGTATTGTTTTATGCATTATTCTTGCTTTGATTGCTTGAAGTAAATCATTAAACAAAATAAAGTCATAGAATGCTCAGTGAACCCGTACAGAGAAATAGTTCATGAAGGTCTTTTTCTACGGGCGTACTGCGGGCGACAGGTCATAGCGAACACGTATACAACACAAAGTAGGTGAGATGCCGGCATGTCATACATGTTATTTTTTCAACCCCCATAGAGCCTTCGCTGACTGTAGAAATAAGGACATTAGACAATCAGAGGGTAGTTTGTGTGGACATCCTACAGGCGTCCTATGGATACTTATGTACCACGTGCACACACTGGGCGTGCTGCATATGTGTAGAGGTCAGTAAGGAGCCAGGATTCGCAACTTATTTATGACTAGAGTGTGGCCTGAGGACACAACAGCATCACCTGTACGTCATAAAGACGTGTAACTTCCATTGTCCTCACAAATACTTCACACTTACCACACGCACGACGATGGTACCTTCCATTTTTATGATGTCTCTTGAGGTATCCATACGAGCCTCAAAGGACCTGCAAGACACACCTGCGACTTTCCACGACCCTCCACAGACCCGGACAATCAAAGAACCAGCAGAACCAGTACGGGTGCAACTAAGACTTTACCAAATGTTCAGGCACAGCTTAAGGAACATTTCTGTAAATTTGCTGATGTTAGTTGCAAAGCTACTTTCCTACTGTAGGACCTGGGCGAGGTGTAGGTTTGCCAACAACAAAAAAAACATATGCAGAAAAAAATGACAAAACAAAAAGTCAGTAATTGTAGTAGGAAAGTCAAAAAATTACTGGTAGATTAGTAAGTTATCCACAATAATGAAATTATTAACAGTCGAGATGTGCGAAGTATCCAACACTGACATCCAATCTTTCCCTGTGCAGGTCCATGCAATGTAAGAAACAGGATATGACCGCTTGAACAGTGTGTGCATTGTCGTTTGGATTTAGGCCATTTTTTTCAGTTAATTCTTCATGTATTAAAAGTTGACCCCCCCCCCCCCCTCTTAGGGTGATGGGTACACTGTTCCAGCCCTAAACTGATTGACTCTAAGTTGTACGTTTGTAGGACAACGCACAAAGACAAACGTTTCCTTTGGCTGCATGCACATCGTCTTTACCGCCCAAAAACAAAAGACTGTTTCATTTAATTGACCTCATTGATCAATCAGGTTAAATCCTCACATTATTTTTCATTGTCTGTCATTTGTCATTGGTGTTATACTAACTTAGTAGAAAAGCATCATTTTGGAACAAACTTCTTTTTAACAAAGTCTCAGGAAGCTGGTTATGTTCCAAACGATGACTGAAAACATACATTTAAATGCTATTGAGCATTAGTGCTGATTTTCTTAGTGTCTTTTGAGAACTACTGTGGTGCTTATAAATCATAGTTATTATGCTGTCAAAGAACAGCATCTTCTTCTTTTTTCGGCTGACAGCTTCACCTGAGATGCTTGCCAGTTGCAAGAAGACATGAAAGTGATTTTCTCTATGCACTCCTAATTACTTGTCTTCCTCTATTTCTAAAAATAAATTCAGATTTCATAAGGCCTCTTTGCCTGAGCACACAGCCACCCTGCCAAACTGTCTTTGTGCCATCTGCTGTCATTTTGCTCACGGATGTTTAGCCAAAGTAAAAGAAAAGGAGAGAAAAAATCTCCCAATTATCTGCGCCGAGCCGTTGACCTCAACCTCCGTGTATCGTAGCAATTTAATTTAACCCGGCTGTGCGTTGTACGCGCTAATTAGAAAGCATTTCAAAGAGAAACTCACACCAGGAGAGAAAGGGAAAAAAATGAGACTCAGATAGAGATAAACACTCACACAAAAGGAGATGTAAAAAGCTGAGAAATAATTCTCAAACGCCTCAATTGCTTCCCACAGAGCTGGAACTGAAAAGAGAAAAGGTGAGACTACCGGCAGAGATTTCTGTGGGAAGGAACGCCGTTGGGCTCAGGTTTATCACAGTAAAATTAGCATTAAAAGACATAAATTGAGGTTTGACTTAAAGCTGGGGGGGGGGTATGGGAGTGGGCGGGGCTTGTCCCTAATTTGCACAAACAGCAGAAAGTGTCTCATCTCCAATCTCCACATTTTAGGACACAAAGTGGTGTAAAATCAGATAAAATGAATCAAAATTGGAAAAAAGTTTTGAGCTGTTTTTAAAATATTACTAACTTCGACTCAGCTGCAGCCCATTCTTGTTCTGTTTCTATGCCGTTTGTTGAATGGAACAAAAACTGAACCCTGGTGGAACCTTGGACAATTGTTTAGGTGTGTGTTAGTGTACCTGCATGTGTGTGTTTGTGGAAATACACAAAGTGAACCCGGGTCACAGTAGTAGAAGCCAATAGTTGAGATCGAAGATGCTGCAACCCTTTTTTTGTTGCTATATGGAATGTTTTTTCATTCCCTCTAAGTTGCACAAAAGCACAAAATGTGAACTTAAATGAATTTGTTGCTGATTTAAATACTAAAAGCATCAAACATCCATCTATAGATTCACTTTACTGAACTCCTGGAGATAAACAGGAACAACTGTCTGCTTGGGGAGAACTGTGACACATGAAAACTGTTGACAGAAAAATGCGATGAATAAAAAAACTAGCAGAACTTTTTTAACCTGGTTACATAATTACATAACTACTTACTTTTAAAAAAAGGAACTATTCGAGAATGGTATAAAGAGACTGATTAGAGGAAGATCAGTAAGAAGTGGCAGACAGTGGTGGAGCCGTGTTTGTACGGAGGAACACAGGTAAAGTTACAGGTGTCACATGCACCTGTACAGGGGTTGACTCGTATGAGGGCTGTGGGGTCTTTGGTTGTCCAGGCTCGTGGAGGATTGTAGACAGGAGCGACTGCAGGTGTGTCTTGCAGTTCCTTTGAGGCTTGTACCTCAAGATATGTCATGAAAATGGAATGTACCCTTGTTGGGTGTGTGGTAAGTGTATCGTCAGTGTATTGATAATTGTTCACTACGACCTTTCACCTGCAGCATGCCCATAGAAAATGTACTCTAACATTTTCGCCTGACAGTACAGATTTCAAACCAAAGGCCTTGAGGGTCAGTGTCCGCGATATTTCCAACCTAGCTACCGTTGAAGCTTCTTACTGGCTAAACACACCTGATCTCTAAAAAACCAACAGGATGCCAGGCTTGGGGCCTGAGACCTCTGCCCTACAAGCTAGCCGAGTGGCCTTTGACCTTAATATTTCTTGTGGCCCACATGCATACCCAGTACAGATCTGCCCATTTCCCCCCTGCAGACAGCCAGTATCCACCCGTAAGGGCAGTTGGGAATCAGCCAGATTGTTCTGGGTGACAGCATGACTCAGGACTAATCAGGATCCCAAGGCCACACCCGTTTCCGAGTGTGAAAACTACCAAATACATAAATACATACAAATACAACCACATTTCCTGTGGTCACATTTATTTCAGGGTTTTCAAAAATATGAGATAGTAGCTGATGATTACTGGATGATTACTCATTGTTTGAGGGCAGGTTGACCCTTCGTCAGCATAACAAAGAGACCAATTCAGGGCTTCACATTTCTGTTTCGCATCACTTTTTAGGACGCATGTCATGACTTTGTGTTTCCTTGGTTCCTTTGATGTCTGTGTCGGCTCCTGTTTAAACAGGGTGGGAACATTTCTGCATGTTTGACTTTCTCCTACGTTTCTTTTGGAGCAGCTACTGTGTTTGCAGGGATTACAGATGATGAGAGTTCAAGCGTCTTAGCCCCTCACTGGCTGCCACAGCTGCCTGCCACTTCTAATGGCACTTCAGACTCAGATTGGCTAAGACCATAGGCAGGTTTATTAGTTTAGAGAACGCTTCAGCGCGTACAGCCTCTCTTTTTGGATGACGACGTGTGTTGTACTGAGAGCGTGAGCGATTGCCCTGCAACAGGAGCTCTGACAGGCCTGTAGAGTTTAAGTGAGAGGGATGCTGTACACGGGTAACATTAGAGTGTTCTCCGGCATCAACATGCTTCAACTCTCAAACAACTCCATTACCTAATGTGGAATGCAAATGCAGATCTGTCCGTCTTTTTCTCCCTGATGACTTGAGCTAGTTTCTCGTAATAATACCATTTAATCGCGTCTTATTGTTTATTTGACAAGGCCTCCCTCGGGTGCCGTTATGGCACTTACTTTGTATTCTGGGCTAGCAGTGATGTGTGTTTTGTTCTCATCCACTTCAAGGAATAAGAATCTTTGTATCTCCTGCCTCTGACTTGGTTTACATTTCTTTTAGAAAAAAAACAGGCCGCTGCTGATGATCAGCGCGGGTTTGTCACAATTGCTCGGCTCTCCGGCTGTCGGTGACAGGTGTGGAGGCCAGGAGCATGCTGGGAAGGAGTGAACATGCTTGTATAACCGCTGCAGCTGACACAGCTGATTGCATGTTACACCAATTCAACAGCCAGCCTCATTAGAGGCAGCAGCTTCACTGAATCACCAAAATCTAATGTTGGCCCAATGTTTTTCATAGAGGAAATGCTAAAATGGTAAATGGCGTAGAGCACTTTTCTAGGCCCAACATTCAGACACTGATGGCGGCTCCACTGCCAAACACTAGTGCCAACCTTCCACCAGAGGAAAGGTGGGGTACATTTTATTTCTATAAGGAGAGATCATAGGAAGCCAGTACAGATTTATGGTTGTCTTGAATAATGTGCATAAAATAAGACCATCATTTTTGGTGGTTAGGTTCTGGACCATGACGCCTTGTGTTCTGTCAGGATGACCTCCCACCATAGAGACTTAAACCCCAGAGCCTAGACCGGGCTGTTCTTACTGTCTCTACCAGATTTGGTGAAGCTTAAACGTGTTCAGCCGGACATTCTTTTAACTACTTTAATAGCATTACATTTTAAAGACCCACTTCAATGAAAATAGTGTTTTTAATAATTGATTTTTGATTTTGATTTGAAATGGTTTATTTCAAGCAATTAGGTAGAAATAATACACAACAGCAATATAAACATCAGTTATACATTCATACAGTAACTAATCAAACTTAGGATAATTAGACATATTAATAAATATTGCTTGAAAGGGAGTGGGAGGAAGCGAACTTATATAATCCCACCCCGATTATACTGTAACCATTTTATTACATGATTTATCAATATCCGGTTCCCAGTTTTTATCAGACAATTAAAAATCATAAGATATCAATAAAGCACATGACAAAGATGAATTACTTATGTATTACGTCAAAAATAACAATTTTAGAAATCAACATGGCAAATGCAGATCAATCATCTGAAATATATGCAGATTATGTTACTTTTAAAAGTCATTCATATGAATAAAACATAATACTATATCAGTAAAGCAGACAACACTGTTTCAGGAATTTTCATAGCAAAAATTTCATCAAGTATCAAAAGTTAAAAAGATGTGCAAAATTATGCTACATTAGGAAAGATTTTTGAATCAATTTATCAAGTTTTGGAGAAAGTGAAGTAATATCATTAAAAGTCAATCAATTTAACAATTTTCAATAAGTTTTTTAATATTTTTTTGTATTTTTTTTATAATAAAGAAATGCTGTAGGGGAAGAGTAAAAAGGGTCCATAACTGTCGATTGTCCAAGGTTGGTATTTCTTCTTTTACTGATAATAATGGATTGGATTTTCATTTGCTCCTGATTCATGATTTAAAAAATAAATACTCAGAAATACAATTTTTAGCTTAATTTTCTTTATTTTCATCCTCCACCATCAGGAAAATGCTACAAATCATGTTTTAAAACACAGTTTTCATCTTTAAGACGTTCTCAGGAAAGATGCTTTACATTTACAGCATACAGTAAACATTTATGGTAATTTTTTTTGCATACACACAGAGTCTGTGTCAAATCCCAGAGCAGGTGATTCTTCTGAGGCCTCCGTTAGTTTGATCTCTCCACATTAGTCGTACCCCCCGCCGCGCCGGCCTCATTACTTCAGCGAGTCCGGCAGCACAGAGACCCCCACCCACCGCCGACACGTGTTGTCCACCTTTAACTGGCATGTTTTTATTTTTTCCTCTCCTCTCTTGGTCTCTTTGCCTGCAAGCGGCCAACTTTGCTTCTGACCCAAAGCCTTCAGAACGAGACGAGGAGCGGCTCCGAGGCGGTCGTGCAACTGTTTTCCTGTAACAGTGATGTGGTGTGACATGAAACTCCCCCGTCAGCTTCCCACCCCCTCACTGAGCAGAGACAGAATAAAAGAGGTGGGGGGGACTTTGTTATTTTGTCTGGAATTACAGGGCAGGCCTGTCTGTCATCTCTCAGGTTCAAACTCGACACGGAAGCGTCAGTAAAAGCTGCCGTGGAGCGTCGCTGTCATCATCTGACAATGTGTTTGTTTGTAGGAGTCATCAGCGCCGCCGTTTCATTTTCACGGGAAGTCCTTAGCCCGGATGATTGAGCGGGATGTGACATTTTGATCGGCTTCTTCAGAAGCAAGCAATTAATTCAGACTGGATTCAAGTTTGATGACGCCCACGGGGAAGGGGACTGTTGGCAAAGTGCAAGTTCATCTCAGCAAATGAACAAACCGTAGGTAACAGGAGCTGCATTTCCAACACATATGAGCAAAACTTGATCAAAATTTTACAAGTGTTTCCATTTGGTCACAATTATGCAAATAAACCCAAACCCACTGACGCGATCACTCCTTCAGAAACACCGTGAGGGATGTGAACAATACTTTGTTTTACAGCAGATACATTCACATTTCTGCCACGAAACTAGCGCTCATCATCATCGATGGAGCGGTGAGCTCCTTACACGTGGGAGGGGCTGTGGATCCCGCCCACAATCGCTGGGGTGGTAAAACGATTGGCTGGAATTGTTCACCAAAACATTTTGGGATACAAGTGATTCAATTCAATTCAATTTTATTTATGTAGCCCAAATTCACAACAGTCGTCTCGATGGGCTTTGTATCGGTAATTGAAAAAGTGAAACATAAACTCAAAAGGATCATGACTACCTAGAATTCAATAGAGAAATACTAAAATGAAGTAACAAACTGACTAAGCTATACTGAAAACCTTTGCCCTTAGACACCCCCCCCCCCAGTTAACAGTAAGGAAAAACACCTAAAAAAACGGATTCTGGAAAAAATGAAGAAACCTCAGGGGTGTCCATGTGGAGGAGGGATCCTCCCCCAGGACGGACAGGCGATTTACCAGAACTCTTAGAGAAGAATTAACTTATCTAACTCTACAACTACATACAAGTAATTGACATGTCTGAAACCCTGAAGCACCCAAATCATCAAAATCCTCATTTTTTACAGTGTCAGAAGAACCGTGTTCATATCTCAGGGTTTCAACAGCCATCCCACATTCCTGAAGTTAGACGGCTCATGGTGAATGTCCAAAGCCTGTCTTCTAGAAAATCTCCTGGCCTCGTCACAGGATGGCTTGGCGTGGTCACACCGAAGTTTTGGTCTTTTGAAAGCGCAGCATGGTAAATGGGAGACAAATTGTGTCCCATTTTGTTTAGTTTTTGGATTTAAGTTGTAATCATGTTGTGATGTTCTATAACGTTTCTTCAGTTTAGTTGAGGTTTGAATCCAGGTTTTTACTGAGGATTCTTTGCTGCGTTTTTTCTAACCAGCAGTTCAAGTTTTTAATTTTTTTATTTTTATCAGCAAACCGACTTTAACAGCCAGCTGAGCTGAAAAAAGGCAGCACACTGCAAAAACAGCACCCGTGAAAATACGTCAAAAATTCCTAAAACTTTTTTCAAGAATTTCAAGAATTTGTCAAGGAAAATTGGCAACAATTCTGCTAATGGGGAAAGAAAAATGGTCTTCTTATTTTAAGGAAAAAGTTTTCAAGTCACTTAGACAAGTTTTCCTAAACTATCGTTATTTTACTGTTAAAAAAGGTCCTTAATTTTTCCTGTGAGACAAAAAACAAGACATCCCTTTAAAATGTAGTTTTTGCAGGCCAAGAGGTCAAAACAAAAAAAAGAGGTTGAAGCCCCCTCCCCCCCCCCCCATCACCACAGAGAAAATCAAATTAAGATGAGTTGGACACACAGAGATGAGCAAAATCAGACCAGTGCAGATTTGTTAGTCGCACTTGTCTCCAGTGCGTCTCTGCCAGGTTTTTTTTAGGCTGTGGGACGGCCGGACTGTGAGAAGCAGAGGGGGGGCAGTGTTGGCTCAAAACTGATGGCGCCAGTGTTGAGTTGCATTATTGGCAGATTATCAGAAAAATCAAACTCTGGAGACTCTCGCCTCCATTTTTCTTCAAGTTTCAGCTTTTCGGTTCGGTGACATTTTAAGTCCTCCGCTGTGTTTACTGTAGACAATATTACTTTGGAATCAGAAAGATATTGGCGTCTTTCTGGACTTGTGTCCATTTGTCCGTGAGCAAATGATCCCATCCATCAAACCTTTCCATCAAATGATTTTCTTTCTCTGCGCACGTGTCCCTTCTCGTACAGCATGTCAATCATCCCTCCAGTCAATACGTCTGCCTGTCCGTCCATCCATCAAGCCGGCTTTTCCCCCCATTCCCCCGTTTTGCCGTAGAAAGCTCCTCACTGACTTTTCTGTCAGGTCCAATTCAGCAGTTAATGCATGTGACTAATGAGCGCTAATGCTGATCCGCTGATAGAACAAACAGCATCAGATAGCTGCAGTATTCTAATAGCGGGATGTGATTTTACGGAAGAGGGGCTATCAGACCCTCTGTCACTGCTCGGTTAGACTTTCTATTCCCTCCATTGGTGGGGCTGAAGGTAGCTTTTTCATTTCACTGGTTTTATCATCTGCAGCCGAGCGCCGTTTGTACAAGAGCAGCAGAGAACGCTGCTTTGACGGAGGTAAAAGAATTGGATCGGTGAGGGATTCCAGCGGAAAACAGAGAATGAACCTCGGCTGGAAGTGAGGCGAGCGCTTGATGTCGCCAAGAAAGATGGGGGCAGGGGGGTGTGGAGGGGAGATGGAAGGAGATGGGCAGGGTAATTGAAACAGGAGAGTGCTGCAGCATCAATCTGTGTGTCCATCAGCGGCTCGGGCGCGGCAGGTGGAGGCGCGGCGTGCTCCCCGGCGGTGGGAGAAGGGGCCATGCGGCCCCGGCTGCTCTGGAGCCGGAGCTAGATTGACAGCAGAGGCAGGGGTGCAGCGTGCCGCCGCGCTCTCCAGGACTGGGTGACAGGTTGTCGGGGAGCATTTTGGGTGTTAGGTTTATGCACAGCGATAAGGTCAGCCAAATAAAAAGTCGGTGTGGAGGAGCGGCCGCCTGCAGACAGATGGAGAAAAATGAAAAAAGAATTTCCAAGTGGAGTGGAATTTGGAGACATTTTGTTCCTTTACTGTTTCTGAAAAGAAAATATCAGCAAAAAAAAGTAAATTGTGAGATTAAAGTTGAACAATAGCTGCGTTTCCATCACACATATTCGCAAAACTATCAAAATTCTAGAAATTAAACACAATTTCACAATGACACTGTTGCTATTAAATCCTAATTATATGAATAAACTCAAACCAAATCACGTAAAAAGTCATTCAGAAACACGGTGACGGATGTGAACAAGGCTTTGATTGACAGCAGATACATTCACGTTTCCGCCGCGGCACTAGCGCTCATCATCATCGACCAAAGGAGACGATGGCGTCTTCTTCAGGCTGTGGAGCGGCGAGCTCCTCACACATGGGAGGGTGGATTCATTGCACCCATCATATTAACCCGTAGCTCTAAGTACTGTGGGTTTTGTTGCTAAAATGAGTGGAGATGTGGAAGGAGGCGCTCTGAGCGCTGACTTTAGCCGTGAGCCACGCCCGACTTGACTTGGCTTGTTTAATTAGGAAAAAGTGTTTCCATGCAGTATGTGTGGCTGGCATGAACCGCTTCAGTCAAATATGGGTTTGTATTATGAATCTCATTGACATACAGACTGTGATGTCGGTTCCACACCGAAAACCGTCCTGCATTTCTCGCTTCCTCCATGACAGAAACCAAAGACGTTTTCCAAAGCCCCCCATAAGGATAAATATTCCTGTTTTTCCATAATGTCACCTGTCTCAAAGGTAGTTCTGTGTCCGTTGGAGAATGTTTCCTCCCGGATGCATGAGAAGGACGGAGATCCTCATGACTCCTGTAGAACTGAGGCGAAAACTGAAAGGGATCCATTAAAAGATCATTTCTTTGTCTGAATATTTCCTCTCCAAAGAAGATTAACTTCTTGTCCAATTTAATGTATTCCCCACTAGATCATTTATTTATTATTCATTACATATTAGAAATGTACTTTTTAATGTATTCAAAAACGTGGCAAAGTAGGCTAAAAAAAAAGAAGAAAATTTGTCAAAATTCAACATATTTTAAAGAAAATTTTAGAATTTTGAGACGTTGCTGAAAAAATTTATTTAAAAAAAAATAAAATCGACTTTCTAAATAATTTTCCTTTCCCTTTTCTTGGGTTACATTTTTTTTCTCATAGGTTATATTGCTTTATCATTTTTTCTCTAACTTTTTTTGTTTCATATTTTTTTCATTGATGGATTTGTTATTCCACTTTATTATCGTCTTGTTTTATTATTATTTGTTACCTTCTTTTATTTAATTTTCTGCTAATTGTTTTTCTTTGTATGCGTTTCTTTTACATTTACTTTCCACACTCTTCTCTCCTTTTCTTAAAGTTCCTGTTTTTATTCCTTTTGCATTTATAGATTGTTTGTTTTCTGTCTATGTTTCAGTTTTATGTACTTTTTCTTTGTTTATCAATATTTCGTTGCGATAGATGACAGGATTTGAAGAAATGCCTTAAACTTGTTCTGCTTTTTTCACTTTTACTGACTGCAGTCTAAATATAATAGTTTAATAAAACATTCCTTGAGCTTTTTTTCTTCCTGGAATCCCAAGTTTCTGAGTAAAGTTTGGAATCTTGACTGAAAAAAGTTCCTCTATGACACTTTTAAAGTCATAAACTGATTATTTTCCCTTCAGATGGGATTGCTGTGAAAAGCCCACTCTGCCACCTCCAGAACACCCACAATCCTCTCCTGCTTTATTTCAAACATCAAAGCCCCTCAATAACACTTAGGAGACGGCGTGAGCGAAGACCAAGGTGTTCTGCGGAGGAAAATGACTGTTTTTGTCACTAATAACAGAAAAAGCTGAAATAAAACAGCTGCAGAGAAGCAGGAGGTTCCCACTAAACAACGTCCTGAATTAGTCCTCTTAGATTTAATTAGGAGCTGCATTCAGAAGTGGATTGCTTTTTATCTGCGCTGAGTGAGTGAAAAGTGAAGTTAGATAAAGTTGAAGTGCTCCTTATTTTTGCTTAAACTCCACGGAGATCATGATCTGTATTCCAAGAGGAAGAGGAGCCTCTGAGTTGATGCTTACAGGACCAGCGTCTTTACAATCAAGACAAATGTCTTGATTTGGATCAAAACTCCTGTTTCCTTCCCATAAATCTGCCTCCCAGCTGTAAAGACAGAATGTAAAGATGGAGAATGTAGGCAAAAGACAAGAATTAACCATGAAGCCACGGCTTTAACCAGGAAGAAGAAGAAAGGAATAAGGTTTTATTAAAAAAATAAAAGAAAAGAAATGATTTGAGGAAAAATAAGTGAATAAAAACACATTTTTAAATGGGAGGAAGTGTGAGAAATATGGGATAGAGAAAGCTGAAATGGTGACGTGAACTTGTTTGGGCTTTCAGGTGTTTTTTCTGGATGGATTTAGTCATTTCCCGGCTGAAGGAAACGGCGGAGCTGCTTCTCTTGGTTTTTTTGTGTTGTTCGTGTTCTTTGTTGTCATTTCATTCTTGTTTTCTTTTTGAATAGAACTTATTTACCAGGTGACCCTGTTCTGCAGGTCTGACTTCCCTCTTAGTGACCTCTAAAGGCCGTGAAAACAGTGGAGAGGATCCTTTAACACAGAAGATGACGCCAAAACAGCACACGCTCTTTGGCACAGGTGTCATTCTGCAACACACCACCTAGTGGTTACACAAGGAGGTGCATTTGCCTTTACTTTCTGTCCTGCTTTCTTAAGGAAACAAACATGTTTCCTTAAGAAATTCAAGCAGGAGCTTTTCTGGTGAATTTCCTGCCCCGCAGGAGGCGCTGCCCTCAAAATGTGACATCAATAAAAGTCAGAATTCCAGCATTAGGATGTTTTTTTCTGCTTTTTTTCTGGGGGTTAGTGGTTGTTTTGGTGAAGACTTTCTTCAGAAACACAAACTGATTTGATGGCAGTCATGTCGGCGCCACCTCGGTGCCCTTTGCTACTCCCCCGGCCTCAAACACCCGTCAGCCATGTTGAACTCGGACTGAACAAGTTCTCCCAGAATGCCCGGGACTTTTCTGTCACTTCCTTTCTTGCAGCTTCTTTATTTAATGAGGTACGGGGTCAGTTCCAGTTTGACCTGAGTGCTAAAGCGCATGACGATGCTGCAGCCGAAGCAGAGTCGATAAAAACGACATCTGGAGGACGGTGGTGGTGGTGGGGGGGCTTGTTGTTTCGTTGGGTGCACGTTAAGCGCAATGTGGCGGGTAGTCTGTTCTCACCGCCTGGCTGCTCTGATCTCATCCCCTCACAGAGGGGGTTTTTATAAAAGCCGCGGCATCAACACGGCGCTCAGTGGAGAGGAGAATGTAAATACACCGGGGAAGAGGAGGGCTGGCAGCAGACGCAGAGATGCCGAAGAAGGAAGAGGAGTAGAAACAGGCGAGAGGGAAAGGGGAAGAAAAACATTCATCGCTGAGAATCAAGGAAAGGGATGGATAAAGCTTACAGGAGTGAGGGCTGATGGGAAAGAGTCAAAGAGACAAAATGGAGATAAAAGAGACACAGGAGAACATACTGTACTCTCCCTGAAATGTCAGTCAATCATCCGGAGCGCTCGCACTTCTGTGTTCCTTCTGTCTCCCGTGACGGTTTGTGTTTGCTCACGCAGCAGATCAGGAGGCCAACATTAGGAAAACTAGCGACTCCTTCTGAGGGCTTCAACAAACAGGCGTCTGCATCCCGCGCCTGTCAGCTGTGAGGCTGAGGCTGAGGAGGCGCACGTTTCCTGGAGGCAAACCACACTTTCCAACTTGAAAGCCAGGCATAAACGCCACGCTGTGATTTTTGTTCTCAACAGAGCGGGATGAAATGTGAGCGAGATGTAAGACGCAGGTGAACATCAGACAAATGATTTCATGACTTTAAAAGAAACCTAAACTCACCAGAACACCATGGAAACAGAGTCTGAGTCACATCCTATGAGGCTGCAGGTTTTTGGGTTGTGGAGGGTCGTAGAGCGGAGTGGGATTGAAGACATCACGTAGTTATAACTGCTACCACAGAGCAGACAGCTTCAACACAAGTGGATGAGTGGTGCTACACCTCCATCTTTCTCTTTACAGCCTAAGTCCATCTTCTTAACTTCTTACCTTTTGTTGGTAATCATAGTTTACGTTTTCTACCGTTTTTGTGCTCTTCCATCTAAAAACCCCTCTATTCCGATGCATAGATGCTCGTACCATTACGACCCATCTCAGACCTTGCAGTAGACCGTCCAAAGTGGAGGGGCACCCTGACCACACGGCTCAAGTCAGGTGAAAAGAACACGATGTGTGCGTCAGAAGAAAAGCAAGCCCGCAGGAAGTAACGCAACAACGACAGCCAGGGACCCACCTGCAGCTGCGACTTCTGCGACAAAGCAAGCCTGTTCCGGATTGGCCTTTTCAGCGACCAACGACGCCGTCTCAGACAATCCATGAACCAAGACGATAGCTAGGACGCATCCTCCATGGTCAACACTGACCGACAGAGTCCAACAGATGGGTCGTACCATTCGCTCTTCAGCTACGTTCGCTTCGCCCTCAACAATGTGCAATCGAGCGACTACTTTCAATGAAGAGTCTGTAAATGTTCCTCCTGGGCTTCCACCTTCAAAACTCTGGTTTCTACGTAGAAAAATGTGCCGCCATTCAATGTGCATTAAAAGTTAATCCAGGTTCAACTTTGACCAGTTGGGGGCTCGGCTTTGGCGATGACGTTAAGGTGCCGTTTCTTAAACTTACAGATGTGCCAACCATTTGAAAATTGATGATGGTGCAGAAATCAATCATTCCAGTTTGTCTCCGGCTGCAATTATGCGACAGCAAGTCTTTGAAATGTCAGAATAGAGCTGTGAAAGGAAAAGTCTGGAGCAAGATTCACTGGATACGCAGGGCTTCAACATTTCCCACCAAGTCTCCTTAGACTTTGACTTGTAGGTGGTGGCCAAGTGCGAGTATTGGGTGGCGACAGTCCAGTGTGAACACCGTATGCTAGACTTGCTTTAAAGGTTTGAGCGTAGAATCACACGGGGCCGGCCCGAAGGTCTCTTCAGTAGCTGCGTTAATAGAGCGTAATTTTCAAATGCGACTCTGGCCTCACCGTCTGTCATGTCAGCTCAAACAGTGGAACAATGCTTCCCAAGTGCTGCTTTGGAAGGAGCGCTGCGCTGCTGCAGACTAATAACCGGCTCCCAGCGTCCCTCCACCTGCTAATCTGAGCTCGTCATCAGCAGCCTTCGCCGCTCTCTGCATCCCGGGCTCCTGGCCTCGCTGCCCGTTACTTTACTTCTGTGCTGTTTTTCAAAATTACCGTTTCTTTTCTCTCACAAATCATAGAGAATGGTTTCTTCACACACCTTCCGTGGCGTAAATGCATAGGCTGGAGCTGCATGCTGGGTCCCGGATAGTCTAATCACAGCTCCCTCTTTGCAGTTTGATGAGGTGTGTGTCGCGTGTGTGGGTGGCTGTGTGTTGTTAAATTGTGTACGTATGTTGTTGTCCCCCCCCCCCTCACTTGGACAAATGTTCGTGCGATTTCCTGGCACCTAATTGACGGGAAGCGGAACAGTTGTTGGAGTTTTTGATGCGGATGTCTGACTGTAGATGAGAAGCTTCTGCCTATTCAGCGTGGAACCGTCATTCCCTCATTGTCAGCACCCCTGCGTCTTTTTCCCCTGCTTTCCATAACATTTCTTTCCTCCACCGTTTCGTCAGCCGCATACGTGCTTCTACTAATGAGTCGTGTTTAGACAAAAGGAGAACTTTCTTCTCATCGCATCTTTCTCCAACTCTGTTCTGGGAGTGATTCAGCAGGCTCTTGCGCCTTTGCTTTATCTGCCACCAATATTCTGCGGTTTAATGATCCACTCTGGGACTCCTAAAAGCGCTAAAAAACATTGTTGGAGCTGCAGGGGCTCCGGGGCCTGTCCCCGTCTGATTGCACCTCAGCGCGAGTGTGTCATTGGAGACTTATGCTATCAGATGAGCATTAGATTAACAATTGCAAAGGGAAGCTGGCTGACTTAGTGAATGGAGGGGGGAGATGAAAAGAAACAGGTTGGTGAAAAGCTTTCACCGTTGTTTCATGAAAGCTTTAACAAAATACTGCTGTGAGATTAACTGAAACCAATTAAAACTTACCAAGGGAGCTTTATACCATCAGAGTGGCTGGACAGGTCTTGTTATCCCACATGGGAGGGATTACAACCAAAGAAAAGTCATTTGCAGTAAATGTTGGTGGTTTTCATTGGCTCTCTTTTTTTTTAATCCTTATTTATACAACCTCAAACCCCTGAATGAAAGCAGGAGGTCATTTTCTAACTATTAAAATAAAGAAACCGCTCTGATCGCCTGGATCCAACAGACCCTTTCCTCCACAAAGTGCAAAGACCAGTTTAAGAGAGTGGGTGACTCCACCCCTTGACATGAGGTCCCCATGGAAATTATTGGAAATGCTGGAAAACTTAAAGACCCTCTTCAATAAAAATGTGTTTTGGGTGTTTTTAACATGTCCTTGTAGCAATTTTCTCATTATGGAGGATTTGTAAATAATAATTTAAGATTAAAACGGCCTCAAATTGCGTTGGATCGGGAGCAAATGACAATAGGATGTTAGAAAGAACTTGGACTTATGAAGCAGATACTGCTGTAGGGGGGCTGAAGTCTGGCTTTCTAAATCCTCCACTTGCAGACTAACTGATCCATGCACGTTCTCGTTTCCTCGTCTCAGTTGGAATCTGGCTCTTACCTGTGCATCTGCATAGATGTTGCTTGCTGTGTTTTTGCTACGCTAACGTTAGCTTGGGCTTGTGAGGCGCTTGTCACTATTTGGAGAGAGTGTAATCAAAGGCATGATGGGAATTTAGCTAGGCTAACTTCTGTGCCAACAGTCCTGCCCACAACCTTAAAGCTGAATGCTTAATAAGCTCCTGCTGCTCTGCAGAAAACTACTAGGTGTGCGTTTTGCTACTCACAAATAATCTGGACTTTTTGATTTGACAGGCGCACGCCGAACGCGCTCTGCAGCTAGCACCATCTTAAAACAGTTTAAGACTTGATATAACACAAAATTTCCTAAAAAAAAGAGAGCTGACCATGGCCTGAAGAAACACCAAGCAACAAGTGACACTAAAGTCATCAGAAAAGCACTTGGAGACGATGCGTTATTTTCTTGATAGCGACACCCACAGGGCAAATAATGCATGTAGTTGGCGCCTACACATTAAAAAACTCAACTTAAGCCTTGCACCACTTAATAGTGCTAACCTGCTCTGCACCTATGAACCTTTGGAGAATTCACTTCAGCACGAAATGTTTTTAAAAATAAGACTTCGCTAGGTTCAGATATACTAGTGTTCATGGATCCGTCACCTTCTTGGAGACCAGTTTTGTAACCAAAGCATTAAAGAAGATTTGTTCTGCCGTTGCGCCACTAGAGGCACATTGTTTGGGCAGTGGTGTAGAAGAGGTGAGTTTTAAAGCTGACATTTTGGTAATCATCCGGTGTCTGCAAGCGAGGGGTTTTGGGACACCAAACAAGAAATGTTTCACATGCAGCAGAGCAGACAGCAGGACTTTCCAATGAATGTAATGTGAGAGAACAGACTGTTTTTCCCTGGAGGACTACCTTCAGTGGATCCACAGAGTTGTTGAGCGTGTTGGTGTGCGTGTTCACAGACAGGCCTCTGTGAAAGTGTGAGGTGTTGTGTAGGTGGAACCTTCTGGAGTGTTGGAGGAAAACCCAAAGGAGGTGACGAAATGACTGGGCTGCAGCAACAAGCTACTGCCCCTCCTGGAGCTTATTCCTCCTCACACAGATATCAGTTAAACCTCCTTTCTTCGGCTGCAGGTTCTTTTTTTCAGACCTTTTCTCTTTTATCAGTTTCTTTATTTATACCGTTCTCAGTTTTATTCTGCTCTTAGATATTTTTTCTTTCTCTGTTATCCTTTCACTTGTATTATAATATTTATATTTTATTTATTCTTTTAAAAAAATTGTTTGGGCGTCATATTCTGGGACTCTAACTAAAGTTAGATAGTTTCGCTATTATGCAGATGATACACAAATGTTTCTTAATGTTAATTAAGTCAACCCTTAATATGTCTTAGAAATCAAATTACAGATTACAAGGAGCAACAAGTGCTCTCCCAAGACATTCTGTCTTTAGAGAAGGTAGCAAGCTCAGTCTAATAAAGTTTTTAAACAGTACTTTATTATTAAAAGCAACCATACAAAATCTAAAACTTACACATTTTGTTACTTTCTTATAATCTTTAAGTAATGTTTTAAGCTCTAGTTGTCCAAATCATCCAAAGTAACATGCTACTGTGTGACGTTGCTCCTGGTTTCTATCTTTTATTTGACTTCGTACTATGATTCATCAAAACGTTGGAGAAGCCCACAAACCTTCCGTGAAGCTGTATATTTATATATTTAGTTCTTGAGCTTCTGGGCTCCTGCTCCTTTCCTTAACCTGATTTTGTAAACATCTGCACTGCAATGATGACACAATGTAAATAGGCTAACTCTATCACACCATGACTTTCTCATAAATTGTGAAAGCAAGACAGTTTACCTTTTTTCTTATGTCAGCTGGTGCTCAAACGCCGGAGCCTCCTCCAGCGTGTGCATGGCTGCGGACCTTTCCCCCTGAAGACCTCTGTTCAGTTTGTGTGGCTGCGCTGTCAAGTCTACCCTGTCGTGTCGCTTTTTGAGCCACTCTGGCTGTTCCAGCTCAGCAAAGGTGAGCCCTTTACTGCTCAGGAAAAGGTTCACTTCTGTTTTTCAGACATGCGGTAAAGCGTTTCAGCACCTCCCCTCTGGACAGCTACCTGCCTTTGTAGGAGCCATAGCAGAGGAACAAAGGGGCTGTAGGCTACTGACCCCTGATCTAGTCACAGTTTAGATCTAAATCTGATAAAGATGCTGGTTTCATGTTCTTAAAGGCCCACTTTGATTATGTATTGATCTATTTTCAAGAGTGTTTTAATCATGATTGTGCTGTGATTAGACAAAATCAAAAAACGTAAATTTTCTAGGACATAGTTTCTGCAGAGCGAGTTCATTCGAAATTCCCCTCTGAGATGTGGGCGGCACTGTTGGTGCAAAGTAAGCCTGTCCTGACTTCCCATCATCCATTGTTTACACGGTTTTTCCACTAGTTTACCGCCCCTCAGAACACCAACCTAGCATTAGTGGTGGGACAAAAATTGTGATGACGGTGGATGAATCACAATTGAGCGGAGCAGGGATCTTGTGGCTCACTCAGAATATTTTCAACGTCACAAATGGGATTTGTTTCAAACAGCCTTTGAGATCAACTCCTGTTTCACAAAGATTCAAATAAAGAAATACTCATAGATGGAATTTTGAGCTTGATTTTCTTTCTTAATGACCTGAGTGCCACAAGAACATGCTAAAAACACCATTTCCAATAGAGTGTGCTTTAAATAAATTGGAAAACCCTTTAGTCTTAAATTAAAGAGGGAGTTTATTCAACTACAGACAGGAAAACGGCTCTAACAAACACTCCCTGTAAAAATCTAAGTTTGGTCTGTAATGTTCATCAGATATACGCATAAATGTGAAAGACTGATTGTAAGAAAAAGAATCTGAGAAGTCATATTGTGGAATTTCTTAAAAAAAATCATTAAGTAGGGTAACTTTCTGAAATGATGACTGACAGATACTTTTTTGCCCAACTGTAAAAGGTGGCAAATACTTGTCCACAGCAGCAGACGTAGAAAACTATCCTGTAAAAAGAAATTCAAACATTTAAAAGCGGAACTTCATTTAGTAAAGGAACTAGTTTCAATTTAATAATGTGTGACATCTATGCAAATGAAGGAATCATGTTAATCAGGGAGGGGGCAGATTCTTTCCCATTTCTCCCCGTAGTTCTTCAGCTTCTTTCCTCACTGGATTGTGTGACTTTGTGTGTTTTTGCAGCAGCAGGCAGGCAGATGTCTGACAGCATTCAGACGTTCAGTCCTGCTGTCTGCATATGACTCAAGGGTAGTCCACATGCACCAAAAACACTGACACATACATACGCATGTACTGCCGCCTAATTGGCCCGGTCTGCTTGGTGCAGCGCTGTTATTCAGCACTTCTCTCCAAAATATTCGGTGTGCAAAGATTCCCAGTGACACTTAAAGAAGTCCCTGGAGAGCCTCCTGACTTCTCCTGCTTTGACACATCTGTCACTAGCCGAGGAAGAAACACCTCCTCTCAGGTCCAGAAGGTTTCACACACACACACACACACACACGCACACACACACACACACACACACACACACACACACACACACACACACACTGAGAAAAACATGTTAATGCCCATCACAAGCTCACAGCACCGAGCCCTGATTACGTTTGCCTCAAACAACTAATCAAAAACGATCCCCCTTTCCTCCCAGCCTCCACACTGATTGCTTTGCCTTCTCACAACAAACCGTCGTGTTTGGCCGCCACTGCCAGAGCGCCGCAAGCGCCCCCTCCCCGCTCGGAAAAAATCAGAACCAAAGTGTCAGGAGCCTCCCCTTCCAGGTCCGTCATCATGCATTCCCCTCCACCCTAATCATTACCCCAATCAGTCCCCCTTCTTTGTCATCGTGATTCATTGCAATAATCATAAAGCAGTTTGTTTGGGAACACGGCCACTCTTGGAGCTGCGCTTGTGTGGTCATCTGATGGACACGCCTGCTCGCCACCGCATTATGAAACATCACACAGGACGGTACTGCTTTGTTTAACGAGCCTGTGACCACCAGAGGTCAGGAAACATGAACTGAAGTGGCTGAATATCTTCGATGGAGTTATTCCCTGTAAAGGATTTACACCGGAAAGCCAAAGTTTGTCTCTGAGTCCTGAAACTGTCACACTTTTTCTCCTCCAGTCTGTTTTTGAAGTCAACACGGTGTCCAAACACATCCCATTCTTTTTAGTCTTCATCACACTTTAGCTTCATTTGCTGAAAAGTAGGACGGCTGAGCAGAAGAAAACTGCTTTAGCTTCATGAGGGAAAAACTGTTGAAGGACAATAAGAAGTAACCGTGACGCCTGAAATTTCATTGGCTAGAATGAGGGTACACCCAAGATAAAGATAATATATACGAAATATACGTTTTAAGAACTTAGCATAAAGCTGCCACAAGCTGACTTAGCTGGAAGATGTTTAAAAATCCTGAAAAGAAGAAAAAAAGAAAAAATGTGTACTAAAAAAGAATCTCAATCAAATTTTTTTATTGAGGTGTTGCCACAAAAATAAAGATGTGCAGATGTACAGCTGAAAGAAAAAACAAAATACTGAAAAACAAGATTTAGTTTTTTTAATGTGCTCGAGTATTCTCACTTTTTTTGTTGTTGTTTATTTTTGTTACAACCCAATCGGAGACACGAGTCATAATAGACTGAGGGATTTGATTACTTGATGAATTTATAAAAAAAAGTTGTTTTCCCATCCATTCATCCATTTTCCAAATCCTTTGAATCCCTTTTCAGGTCACACGGTTGCTGGAGCCTATCACAGCTTTTATTGGGGATCGGTGGAATTTACTAATAATTACCAATATTGTTTTGCCTAAGCTACATTTTAACAATATTGTGTTCTTTAGGCAACTCTGACACCTAAATAAAAGCATAAAAGCAGCAGGAAGTGATAGAAAATAAGAAACAAACAAAAAAAAACAGACAGACATCTGTGCATCCAAATGGGTTGGGGGTTCTACGAAACAGATCGCCAGCCCACCTCTGGTGTTAGTCGAACAAATACATTTTAAAAAGGAAAACTTTGGGGGGGGGGCTACAATTGCGGTTCGGCATTCCAGCAGAGGACAGGTCTCAAAAGTGTGGCGATGTCCTGAGAAGAAGCCTGTTTACCAAAGATGAGGCGATAAAACGGCTCATCGGTGTCTTCAGCCAGCAGGTTGGACACGTCCTGAATCAGAAAAGCACAAGGACACGATGGAGAATCGGGTCAAAGAGGCAGCAAAGTACTGCTTTTATTTTGGTAGTCCACTTCCGCTCATCAGCAAGTTCATTAGCATGTTAGCTCACCATTTAATTAGTTAGGAGTTAAACTTTTAGCTCCAAACTAAACATTTAGTTAAAAAGCTAAATATTTAGTTTGGGCTTAAATGTTTAATTTGGAAATTAATAATTAAGTTAGATCTAAATCTTTAATTTGCAAACTAAATGATTAATTCTATAAAATTTAATATTTAGTTTACAATTTAAACATGAACTAAATAGATAATTATTAAAAACGGACATGCTAAATATTTACCTTTAAATTTAACATTTAGCTTGCTAACCAATTATTATGTTAATAAATGCAATATTTATAAATAGATTAATCAAAAGGTGAACATGTGCATTTGAAAAGTGAAATAGGTTTATTTCTCATAAACTGGCTAAAGAACCCAAAATATTACTGTAAATGTTTGACTGTATAACTTTACAGACGGGACTCCATAAAAATGTATATTTAAATATACGAGCACGGCCAAATTAACTGAAAAGGTGTGAGAGCTTCAGGCTGTTTAAAATGCATTTTTAAAAGTAAAAATACAGATTTTAAACGTCGTCTGGTTTTTAAAGCTGTAATAAAAGTTAAAAATACCTGCAATATTGACAGAACATCCTAATTTTCTGCTAAAACTCCATTTCTCTCTGTGTTTTTGCTGATACCCACATCAGCCCTCTCATTAGTTTTCCAATACCTTGAATTTCTCCTCCCGTCCGTCTGCTGTCTGTTTTAAAGCAGGCTAACTGCAGTAACCAGCACACCATGTTTGAATGGGTTTTGTCACCTCGTCTTTACAGGACCTGATTTCCCAGGGGGAACGGGCGTTTGGCATGTTTACATAGTGTCCACATTTCTTGGTGGAATCAAAAAAACAGCCTCTCTTCTACCTCACAGCTAACTAGACATTTGCAGTGTGACACCACGGGGAGACAGATGCTGACCCGACTCTCAAACTTGCGTCAAAAAAAAAGAGAAAAGAATTGCCTCGGGAGATGGGAAGAGCCCCCCAATCCTCTCGCCGTGGTCGTGCCGCGTGTATTCACAAGTGGGTTTTTGCCTGAGCTAGTTTCTCCTGATAAACATGCAAACAAGAATGTTTGGTACCGGCACAGAGCTTTGGTGTTTAAACATGCCATCTGTTTTGACAAGAAGGAAAAGCAGAAACTTTACGCAGTTTGTCTCTCGGCTGTTTGATTCTTTCCTTGGGGGTGACTTTAGAAACTGTGGTGCCTTGCTGTACATCTAGGTTGACAAGTGAGAATGATGGGAAAGTAAAACTTGCCGCTTTGGACTCTGTTACTGTCCTTTTATATACTGTAAAGTCAGCAAAGAAGGATTTTAAGGGTGTGGCAGCTGTCTTAGCCAAATAAAATATCCTAGTTAGTGTTTAGTGATGACCATTATTGCTCTTGATATCATGTTTACTACTAATAATACTATAATGGATCAGATTTATCTGCGCTTTTCCAGATGCTCAAAGTACTTGCAATGTGTCTCCATTATTCGTTGATTCACTCCCAATTCATATTTGGCGATGGTAACTACAGGTGAGGTCATAGCTGCCTGGGGCCAGATTGACAGAGGCGGGGCTGTCAGTACCCGCCTCTGACCATCACCGGGTCATTCATACACATTCACACGCTGACTTGTCCAAGGACACAACGACAGCAGTGATCGAACCACGTACCTTTCGATCATTGGTCGACCTGCTCAACCACCCGAGCCATGGTCCAAAGTTCCTATAAACACGCTCCTCAACCTTGTGGACAGCCTTCCCAGAAGAGTTGAAACTGGAATAGCTGGAAACGGGGATGGCCCTTCAGTTCATATGTGAGTCAAGGCAGATGAGCGAACACTTTTGGTGTTCTAGTGAATGACTCAGTGCGCTTTCCCATAAGCCCCCCTCACGCAGGAAGGACCAATTTGGCCGGCGGTTAAGGGCGGCTGCCTCAATGTTCTGCTGAAGGACTCTTTTTGCAATTAAATCGGTTAGTTCAAATGGGGCCCAAGTCCACAATTTTTCAAAATAGAGATATTATATCATCTAATGGTCTTCAAGGGAAGAAATATCTGATTATGTGCAAAAAAGTCTCAAGTCTGTTGTAATGTATTGACTATGCTTGAGATTTAAAATGCATTAAAACCAAATTCCTGGACTTGGGCCTCTCTTGCATGGGTTCAGCTTTATCCCATAGATGGCAGCACTAGTTATCCAATATGGCAGCGCCCCTGTTTAATTCAAGAAGGGCCCAAGTCCAGAAACTTTAGTCTGCTAGTCCTCTGAAATTTTAAAAGTGAGGTGCTTCATATTATAGTATTTGTAAGCTATGAACTGGTGCTAAATCTGGGTAAAGTATTAATCATCTGGTGTAGCCTCCCTTTAAGATATGCAATTCAAATCATTTCCTGGAAAAACAAACCTCATGGACTTGGGCCCCTTTTGAACTAACCGAATCAATTATTTCATCAATTCATCACTTTTACTGCAACACTCCTTATTCTACATGCACTTCTTTTACTTCTATCTTCATCAATCTCAAATACCATTCAATGCCCTCATGAGTTTTTTTTAAACAAGTAACCAAATCAAAAAATCAACAGTAGTCATGTAAAGACATAGCATTGGTTTCTGCATGGTGGGCATGGATTTATAGTCCTCACAGACCATTAAAGTCACCTCAGTGCTCCAGTCTTCTCTGCTGCTGAGGTCGAGTTCAAGCTCCGTCTCTCAGTTTAAGGGAATTTAATGTGGAGTTTCTGACAGATACAGAGTGTTGAGGCAAATATGGCTGGAATTTGGTCTTCATTTGTATGAAGGTGGAAGTCTGTGCATGCAGCGTATGGGTTGATATGAATATGTGAGGAGAAGCCGGTGAAGTGAAGCGAGGGAGAGACGGGCTGCTGGCTGTCAGTCTGATTGGAGCTCGGGATTGGCTGATCAGTGGTCCGGAAGCCTGGATATTACACAGCACAGCTCATCTCGAGGAGGGCTTTGACCTCGGTGTGCGTGTCCTGTATTTCTGACTGTCTCCAGTCAGCGTTCTCCTCGTCTCCATCTGTTAGACGTGCTTCTCTGTTCTTTTTCTCTTTTGGTTTCACTGTTTCATCCTGAATTCTAGATTGATATTCGGTCATACGGTGTGACCCTTGTTCTGGTACCATGTGACTTCATGAAAGTAACGAAGATGTCATAGCCTATTAGCTCAGCCTAATATTTTGCCCCCCCCACACAAACACACAAAAATATGAAAGTCCACGATTGGTCAGAAGTCAGTCAAAGTCTCAGTCAAAGTCACAGTGGTTTAAGGCGCTTGTGTTATTTTGCTGCTCCAGCTCCAGTGTTGAAGGGTGTAGCGGGTTTGTGGGTTGTCGGGGTGCGAGGACTCGTATGGAGGGGCAACTTTTTTACACTTCCCTTGAGGTTCGTCCAGCTACTTCAAGGCACGTCCTGAAAATGGAACATACCATTGTTTTGTGTTTAGTAAATGTATTGGGAAATATTTAAAAGAATAATGGAAGCTGGACGATCCTCTGACCGACAGGTGATGCAGTCGTACAATGCCCTTACGCCACACTCTAGCTGCTAGCAAGATGTAAGTACTGGCCGCCAACTGATTGTGATGAATGGTGCTTGCTTGACTCCGACCACTAGGGGGAGTCTATTTTGTATGGTTCAGGTTGTGTGTGTACTGGAGGAGGAGAACGAACATGGTGGAATAAACAGAGACACGGTTCTGGATAAACTGGCCTCCACGTGTTGTGAATATCAGGTCCAACATCATTACACTGATCATGTGAATGCCGGGTGTGCATGTGGTACGCAAGTGCCTTTAGGATGACCACACGGACTACACTGTAATTGCCTAATTTCCTAAATCGTAACCAGGGGAACTAACGGGATCCTTGCGCAGTGTGCAGCCATTGGGTGGGCATGAGAGAAAAAATCCTGTGTTTCACATTCTTCACCCTTACCTTACGTTGTTGTATAGGTGGTCAGTACTTTTTATTTTTTTGTTCTAAAGCATCACTGATTGGTCTACAACCCTGATATTTGGTGTGGTCCACCTGCGTGCCCGGAACAGGTTTGACATGAGGGAAGTCGATTCTGAGGCCTGTAGGTGTTCTGCACTTTTAGAAGTATTTTATTAACGTTTGATGACATTTTGGAGAATTGTTACAGAAATAAACAAACATGAAAGAAAGGATCTTTGGATTGTATTAGTAAAAATGGATCTTTTATTACCATTTCAAGAGCTCCAGGCACAAAAGCTTTAAAAATACAATCAGGTCTTTTTGTTTTTAAATCTAACTAGAGCTAAAATAATTCCTTCCCTCTTTCAGTAATCATTCCTGTTACCCTCATTACGCTCTGCCAGTAATAATTGAAACCGTAATCCCTGCAATCTGCCAAACTGCATCGAATATCTCGTTTTAAAAATGTCAGCTTTTCTGAAGCGACCAATTTGAACACGACAGATATTTTGACAAACTGAACATTACCTTTCTAGCTTCTTTTTACAAGAGCTGTGAGAGACCCTCCCTCCCCCACCACCCCACTCTTTCCCATCAGCCCTTTATTCCTGTGGATTCATTTAATGCCTTCTCTCCCTCCTTCCCCCACTCTGTCACCCCTCTAATCTGAAGTGCAATAGTTTCCCTGTGGCATGAAAATATTGCGTCATTCATCATGTCTCTCTAATTCATCTTAGGTATCCTTCCCCTCCTCCCCATCTCTCCAATCACCTGCCGCCCTGCTGCGTCACTTACCTTCCGTGTTGTTCATAGTTTACAAATACAAGTAGAGTTATATCCATCCATGCAGCAATCTGAAAACCAGGAGGGAGCTTTCAGTCTGTTGGCTTCTCACCCTTTTCTTTCCACTCGTATCCACCCTGACTCCTGTTCGTCGACCCATCTATCCGTCTGCGGTTCAGACAGACTTTTTCTTACAAGAATGCTCAGTCCTAAGCTGTTTTCTGCGATGACTGGCCAGAGGTGCATTGAGCTAAATTGAACCGGCTGCTGATTAGATGGCTACCCGTCGATAAGACCAGAGTGGAATTTTAGCCTCGGACCGTTCGCGTCTCCAAAAAGTCGAAATATTGCTGCTGGCTCTCCAAAGATCAGTTTGCAGAGAAAATACTGTCGATCTTGGCAAGATAAGGTCTTAGTATGACCCGACAGAGCCATAAAGATGTTCTCCCACTGTTGGTTTCGTAATTATCTCTGGAACTCCCTAAAAGTAGGATAGTTATTTATTATATCAATAGAGTACTCATTTTAAGTCACTAGTTCAATGATTCACTTCAAGAAAGATCACTGGGTGGTTTGGGCCAAATGTGGATTTTGGTTTTTGCAAATCCTTGTAAGCAAGTGTTTGTCACTTCAAGAAAAAAGGATCTGTGGATCTCTAACCCCTTTTTAAACCGAAGCTTTAGCTTCAGTGTTTACATTCCCTCAACGGCCGTAACTTTTTCACGTTCACGCAAATGTAAATCAGCTGATTCTCTCGCCACTTTGTGGCTTTGCACACACTAACATAAAATGAATCAGGAAGGGCGCAACGCCGCTTGTCTCTGCGACTGAATCAGCTAGTTTTTGGTCTTCTACCGCGTCAAACGGGTCAAACGGCGTGTGTTATTTAAGTGGTGTTCATCTGTGGTATTAAACGGTTTAGGAGGATCACATTGAAATAAAACCATGATATTAATTCTACAGAACTTTTAAGAATTGACCAATCCTTTTACTTAAGGTTGAGTAAAAGGGCGGCAGTTTAGCTCAGGCGGTAGACCAGGTCATCCAACAACCGAAGGGGTTGGCGGACCGATCCCCGCTCTCCCCAGCCAGGTGCCCCCCTCTGAGGTGGCCAGTCTGCAGCTCAATGCTCCCCAGGAATGGCCACGGGTCAAAGAGAAAAATTTCCCCTTTATGGGACAAATAAAAGTAAATGTATTATTATTATTTATTTATTGAGAACATCACCTGGACAAAGGGGAAACTTCACCAACATGTTTAATCCTTGGCTGAGCTGTTCTGGAGGAAAAACTCCATTAAAGTTGGTTATGAAGGTCACAAACCTCAAACCCAACACTTTTGTAGTAAATCTGTAAATGAAGAACTTCATTTTATAACTTAAATTCAGCTTAAAGTCACATTTAGATGATTGTGTGCTTTTGATGGTAAAACTGTAAACATTCAAAGTCATTGACTCACATAAAAAAAGATCCTCTTGTCCAGTTTAGTGTCTGAACATGACTAGACGGACTAACGTTTGTTAAGCGAGGTACAGCTCTACTGAAAAAAAGGAAAATATTGAGACTAAAGAAATACAGAACCAGAAACCCAAACATTACTGGACAAAACGTCATGTAGCAAAATAACCATCCACCTATATTTGACACTTAGGAGGAATAGTGCCCAAACTGCAGGTTTCCTGTCACCAATGTGTTGTAGCAGCAGAAATAACAGCAACAGTCAGCTTTACATATGGTTACATAAAGTAGCTTGTCAATGGAGAGTGTTGGTGTTTGTTCCGACACATTAGTCCTGACATCGATGAAGGGTTACGCCTTCAGGAACTCTACAGAGATAAAAACCTGTCTGACCATCGATGGCATGTGTTCACCTGATCATGCGTTGCTGCTACAAGGTGGGAGAGAGACACTGTTATCTAGTGGGGCTATTTTTCAGGCTCTTCCATACTAAACCATCAGCGCCCACCCACACACACAGACACGAGTGCCAGCACTCTCAGGGAAAAACCAGTGTTTCTGGGTTTTATCTTGTGTGCAACTCCTCCACTTCTGCAGTTCTTATTTTTTTTTCAGAAAAACAATAACACATGACAACTTTTTCTGTAAACTTTATTTTTGAAAAATGTCAGAAAACAACTTCAAAAATGTTAGTTTCACCGTGTTCCTCTGCCTGGTTTTTCAAAACTTGACCATTCCTGTCTATGAAGGACATTCACACTTTAATTATTCCTAAATGAGCATTTAAGTTTATAATGTTAAGTATGTATTTCATCGTTTTTTCAATTGTGTGATCAAACTACTTGTAGTTTGTCCACGATATCCAGGTTTTGGTTTTCCTGTCTGTCTGCCGTTGCCATGCCCCCCCCCTCGCTTTTTTTTAAGAATGGCTGCCTGCTCGCATCTCTGTGTCTAACAGGTGATCGGATTCAAACCTACAAACCAACTCCTGCTATGTTCCTCCAGATCCGTCAGTCCACAAAACCCTGTCAGCCCCCGAGCTTCACGCCAAATGCCCCAACAACACCGAGCGTTTGAGTTCCTGTTTGGAGCAGAGGCGCTTTAGGGGAGATGACAGGTGAGTAATCACACATGGATGAACATTTCGTTTTGAAGGTGAGAGGCTGTCGTCTGCTGTCAGTCTGCGTCTTTAACACCTTCACTGGAAGATTCCCTAATTTTCAGGCTGAACGCTTCACAGATGATCCATAAACCCTCCATCTTAACTGTGTGTGTGTGTCTGTGTGTCTGTGTGTGTGTGTGTGTGTGTGTGTGTGTGTGTGTGTGTGTGTGTGTGTGTGGGTGGGTGGGTGGGTGGGTGTGTGTGTGTCTGTGTGTCTGTGTGTGTGTGTGTGTGTGTGTGTGTGTCTGTGTGTCTGTGTGTCTGTGTGTGTGTGTGTGTGTGTGTGTGTGTGTGTGTGTGTGTGTGTGTGTGTGTGTGTGTGTGTGTGTGTGTGTGTGTGTGTGCGTGCGTGCGTGTTGGGGGTCTTTGTAGAGCACCTCCTTAATGTGAGTTTGCCCTGTCTGGTCTCTTCATTTACTTCATACTTAGTGAAGGATTACGTCTGTCATACAGGAGACCATCCTGGCATATCTCCTCATCATTTATATACAAAAGCTGCAAATTTTCACCTGCAAAGTTATTATTGATTTGATCAGGAGGATTCTGGGCACCGGTGTAAGACCAGTTTGGACCCAATTGCCATTGGTACCATTTGGATTTTGTCCTGTTAATATCTGCTACTTTTGAAAAGGTTCCAGTGCCTAAGCAGTCCTCCCACCGGTGCTTCAAATGTAAAAAAAACACATGTTGATTGGCGAACAGTCATCACGACAAACCAGCACCAGTGCATTCCTCTTTGCCGCCTGCAATCTTCTCTCAAATAACATTAAATGCTTTGAATTTATGACGTATCAAAAGCCAAGCAGAGAAAAATGAGCTGCTGGATGACCTCCATTGTTGTTGTTAGCTTCGCTCTTGCTGTAGTCGCACTACTATGACTCATATCTACACAATTGGTCTACACCTGCTTGCGCCATGACGGTCCAACTTTGAGTGGAAACGCTCGCCTCAGTTGCCTGGACCAGTCTAAACCAGACTGGACCGTACCATTCGGCGGAAACGAGGCTTTAATGTTAGCACCGGTCCAAACTTGGCACCGCGTTCGGTAACCATCCCTTTACCTTACCTCTGTCATCCATGCACCTTATTTAAGACCCAATATTTCATATAGATTTGGTGCAAAACTCTTTTTTATTTATGTATTCCGAAACCTAATCTTTTTGGTTTACGTCTTTACTTCTCGCTACTTTTTCTGCACATAGATAGCAAGGTCTCTAAAAGTGTACATTCCAGCAAGACACCTTGGATTTCCTCTTCCTCCCAAAGCACTTTACCCACACTGTCAACCAGCCCTTTGACCAGAGAAAAATGTCACTAATTGTCCTCTGACAAAGCAACCCTAATTGCTTTAAAATTGTGCTCCACAGAAAAGCTGCAACCCAGACTGTTTGTCATGACTGTAGAGCCTCAAAGATCACAAATTCTTGGTTGGCTTGATGAATGAATTAATTTCCTCAGCTCAAGGTAAACGGCCAGGCGTGTTAATTAAAGGATCACTAATGTTCTTGAACTTATCCAGCCTCGTGCTAATGAGGGAAATAATAGCATATTTTAAAAAGATGAATACCAGAGTGAAAACAAGCTTTATGTAGACAGACACCAAAGGAAAAAAAAAATCACTTGAGGTTCTTTGGTTCTTTCACCTGCAGAAAAAGGAACCTTTTTTTTCTGCTCTTCACAGCCCATATCTACGCTGAAATGCCAAGTAATTTAAGGTAAAATTAACATTTTGACACATTCAGCCGGGGTTAAGAAGAGGTGGAGAGGAGAAGATAAAGAGACAATCGGTGTTTAAGTCAGGAAGTCTGACCCTGGTAAAAAAGGTTGAATGTAGTTGAGTTCAAATCTTGTCTGTTGGACCAAAATTCAATAAAAAAAAGGATTTTCAAACAAGCAGGCAAAGTTGATCTAAATTAGTGATGAGCAACAGCACACTTTTAGGATTCAATCATATTTCTTATCCGAAAAACAAAAACAATCAAAAACTGTCCAGGTAACAACTTAAATGTGCAAGATTCAGAACACAAGACAGTTCTTTCTAAAATCCCCCTCTCATGCTGGGATGTGTTGTTGCTAAGGGTAACATGTACCGTCGTGGGTCCTGTGGTCACGTGACTGACCGAGCCGTTCAATATGCCGTGGGCACTTGAGGAACTCACCTAATACTCAAAAATATTTAGAAATGACACACGCACTTTCATTTTCTCATTTATTAATTAGTAATTGATACTTTTAGTAATTGATACTTTAATATCATAGTCCATACCAATATTGGGGATGCACGGGTTTGATACTTTGGAATCGACGATCTATCACTAATCTAAATCATTTTAAAGACCCACTGCAATGGAAATGGTGTTTTTAACATGTTCTTAGAGCAATTTCCCAAAACTTCCACCAGTGAGACTCACAGATAAAGATTTGGTACTGAACAGAGCAGGTGAAGTTTTCCAGATTCCTTGGATTTCTTAATTTTGTTCAGATTAAATATGTGTACAAATTAACAAGTAAACTAGAATAAGTGTCAGGTAAACTACTTTTAAAGAGTAATTTATTACTTTTTCATTTACTAGATAGAATAGTAATAAATGACTTCACTCAATCCCTAATTTAAAAAGTAATTCACTGCTCATTTCTTTGTTCCACTCACATATAAATTCTTAAAGGAATAAATAAAGCTAACACAAACAACTTACTCTCAAACTAAAAACAGAGAGGCTTCACAGAGCAATCAGGTTTTATAGCAGCACCTCATCATTTTTACCACATGAACATGAAAAATATGATATAATATAATATATATTTTCAGTTTTTTATTTGTTAAAAAAGTTTGAAATAAATTTCGTTCCACTTCATGATTGTGTCCCACTTGTTGATTCTTCACAAACTTTTTTTTATATCCTTATCTTTTATATCTTTAAATGTTTTACATCTTGATGTGTTACATCCCACCCCAAGGGAGGGAGAAAATAGGTAACATAAAGAAAATAATAATAAAGGGTTTAAAGACTGCCAGTGCAGCCGTTTATTTGAGTGACAGCAACAAGGGTGAAAGAAGGGAACAACCTTAAAGGCTCAGGCACTATTGCAATAAATAACAAAACCAAAGTGGGACCTAAACTAGAGGGACGTCACGAAGACACAAAACCTAACCGAAAACACGCAAGAGGGAAAACCAAGCCGTTTCCACAGACTTCTAATGCCAAGTCCGAAAACAGATTCCTCCCAGGAAGTCAGCCGCCCCTGGAGCAGAGGATCCTGGGAGCTTTTAAGGCTTCCCTCCAGGCAATTGGACGCCGCCTCAATCAGCTCTGCAGGGGGGGGCGGAGTCAGCAGCTGTGCCGGAGCTGACTGCTGCCGCAGGTGCTGAAACTCAAACACATACACACACGACAAAACAAGTAGACAAGCCCAGGGGTCCTGACATAATGTTTGCAGCCTGAAATGTGGCAAAAGGTTGAAAAGATCAAGGGGGCCGAATACTTTCACAAGGCAGTGTAATACAATAGAGTACAATAGTGCATAGACAGGTTGCTCATTGACACTAGGGCAGTGGAAAGCAGTTCATCTCCGGTACAAAACATGCACTGAATAGTTTTCGTCTTTGTTTTCAACAAATTGGAAATAGTTAGAATATCTCCAGTTGTCAAATGACCCTGTGGACAGTATTCCGTTTTTTTCCTCCATAGAGCTGTGAATTAGGCCGAAATTAGTCTTAAAAAGTCTTAAATTTCTCTTGAAGAAACATGTAGAAAACCCTGTTACAATAATTAAAAAAAACATAGAATGTTGGAGTGAGACTTTAACCATTGTGCTATCTTAGATGACCCCGCCCTTGCATTGACGTGTTCTCCCTACCATGACAAAGGTGGATAAAGGTGGAAAGATTTCATGGAATCCATGGACACCAGTGAGGTTTTTGATTTGATTTTGATTTATTGGTTTATTTCAATTATTGTAGTCAAAGCAATAACGAATTTACACGTATTTATCAAACTCATTACAGAAATTATGAAATGCATAGATTAAAAAGACAGAAGATAAAATAAAACAAAAACGTCACATGAATCACATTTGTTTAATTAAATACAGTGATCATTTACTAAAGTATAAGTAGAGTTTGATTTATTGCTTGAAATGGAGTGGGAAGAAGCAAATTTATGTAATCCCACCCCTACAGGTTCACAAATCACTCAAGAAAAAAGGTTCAGCGCACTGTCTAGTGCAGGGGTCGGCAACCTTTTTTACTCAAAGAGCCATTTGGGACCGCCCCTAATAAAAAAGAAAGCACTCGGAGCCACAACCCATTTTGACATCATTATATATATTATGCATGTATATATTATTCAAAGGTGCTCATTACGTCGATCGCATCGACCGGTCGACCTTCAATGACATGAGTGTAGATCGCGGGCCAGAAAAGATAAAAAAAAAAAAAGTACTTCTTTAAAATCCACCAGCCAATCAAAATCCTCACTGAGAAGTAAGGGACTTGATTGACATGTAGATTGGCCAATCGGACATCGTCTGAAGCATACGTCGCTGCAAATGCACATTATGTTCTTTAAAGGATGATACCGCGGCCGCGTGTGGGAGGAGCTACTAGTTCTGGTCTGATTGCTGCATGGATGTGTTTATCAATGCATGGTAGACACTGAGAATGTGGAGAGATCAGGTTTATTATTTTGAAGAGTTCTACTTGGTAATCATGTTTCCATGTTTGAGTTCATAAAATCATCCCAGAGAAAGTCTCTGCTTCAACTCCCGCAGTGAAAGCTGCGTCTCAATCTGACGCCCGTGTTTGCATCTCTCTGACAGAGTTGAAGCCAAAGCCCCTCCTCCGCCTCTCTACCTGCTTTTCCTCTCTACCTGTTCACCTGTTCACATCCTCTGCAGCTGAGATTTGTTTCCCCCGCGCTCCCGGTGTGTCCCACACAGAGAGCGCAAAATACGGTGGTCAGGGCGCTCCAGCGCCGCACAAGGATGAAAGAGCCGGACGCAGGTTTTAGCGGGGATAGACCGGGTTAAGCAAATGAATGGAAGAAGGCGGCCCGCTGAGGAAATATTCAATATTGTACACATTTTATTATTAGTCTGAACTATCTTTTATTTAGAAAATGTTTTCATTTTATCAGTCCAGTACGGGAAAAAAACATAATCAAAACTTGTGTTGGGCGGTTTTTGGCTGGGTCTGGCGGTTTTCAGATGACTTTTGGGCTGGAAAACTGTGACTCTATCTGGCAACACTGGCGCGAACTCTCAGTCTGTCATGAGCGAGTTGGTCTCTGCCCCGCGGCACGTCAAGTTCCCGGCAGAAGATCAGAGTGTTTATTGAAGCCGCCCCGCGTGTCTCTCCCTGCTATCAGCTCTGCAGGTCTCGCCCGATAAATACGAAATCATTACGAAGCTGTTTTTTACGTGGCACACGCTTCGTACGGAGCCAGCAGCGCCTTTGAAATGCAGTGAAAAATGAACAAACTAAAATAAAATTTAATTATTATAAAATACTCATTATTTTCCAAAGTCACAGGGAGCCACAACAGATGGATGAAAGAGCCACATCTGGCTCCGAAATGATGGGTTGCCGACCCCTGGTCTAGTGGGTCTAGATGACCCAACTCCCAATGGTAAAGTGCCTAGGATAGCACAAGGGTCATGGAAAACACTAACACCAAAGGTTGAAATTGGGCCAAAGGGTGGTGTAGTGGTTCACTCTTTTGTACTGGTTCAAATCCCAGCTGGGACCTGTCTGTGTAGTGGTTGCATGGTCTCCCCCATGCCTGTGGGGCATTACCATGGGCCCTCCGGTGTACCCTACTTTTCCCGCCAGTAGCCGGGTCGGCTCCAGCAACCCTGTGATTCAGTGGATATGGAAGACGGACGGATTGATGTTAAAGATCTTTTTTATATTTGGTAAAAAAAAAAAAAAAAATAATAACAAAAGCAGCATTTTACTGCTAAAACTCGCCAAAAGAAAAAACCCCAAAAAGGAACTTTCCAGCAAAACCACTTTGTTGCATGTTCGTCTCTGAAACGACCAACCAGTGATTAGGATTTTTGCCGTCTTTGTTTCCCGTCTCTTCCATTAGTCTGGTCTTCCTCTCCAGCTCTTTGTCTCTCGCTTCCTATCCCCCAGCAGAGGCATGTGGATTAGCAGTGAAAGCTAATGAAATGTAATTACCACCTCTGTCAATAGGTATCGATCGGCCTGGGCCTCTCAGAGCCCTTCACAGAGAGGGGGCCAACGCTCCAGCAGCAATGGCTACTACGCCTTGCCCCTCCCATCGCCGTCAGGGCCCCATTTCCTGTCTGGTTGCCATAAGTGTAGATAGCATTGACAGGACCGTATGAGGCGGAGCTGGATATGGTCTCTGAGCTCGGCCACGCATGGGGGAAGGAGATTCCTTATCAAATCAGCCAGATTAGGGAAACGGTGTGAGGGGAGGAAACGTCAATTCCTCCATCAGACCAGCAGCTCTTTGTTTTTCAGGGTCTGTGTAGAAAACTCACTGGCCGTCCTCTTTTCCTCCCTATATGATCCAGTTTAGTTTGTTTTTCAAAAAGGTGTTGAAACTTCAGAAGATTTGCTTAACAAGACGTGATTACAGCAGAAGTGTCAGACTAATTATAAAAAGAAAAAGGATGTTAGAAACATGTTCTCTTGGCTAATGAGGGAAGTTTTAACAAAGACTGGTCACTATTTTTACTTCACACAGCACCAGGCTGTTTGTGGATTCTCATGTTTTGTGTTTTTAGGTAGGGACTAGAGTGCTTCCAACTAAATGCTGTCATCTGAGATGGATCCTTCCTCAGAGATATTATTGGAATAAAATAAGCTCTGTGTGCCATTTTTACTGAAGCCCATGGCTCCTATTTAGGCTATTTAAAAGTTACTTTGCTTTAAATATCTGTAGCTCCTCCACAGTTACAGGTGGTTTGCTTCTTTGGTCCACACCAGAGCTCAGATGAGCTTTCCCTGTTGCAAAACCATGCAGAATGGCAATTCTTTTCCACAGTTACTGCTGCTCATAGTTGGGCGCTCATAGTAAAAGCCACAAAGCTGCTTCTTGTGCTAAAGGATTAGAGAACTCACTGAACGTATCCCTATTTATCCATGGACCAGTGGCAGGTAGGGAGCACTTCTCAGTCCCATTTAGTGAATGCAGTAAAATGTAAAGACTGTTCTATACTTTGACCACAAAGAGCAAAGAAATTTGCTTTCCTTGTCTAACAGCCAGAGTAACTTTATAATAAATGTAATGGGAGGTTTTGCACTTGTCCAAGTCTAAATTATGCCTTTTTTGTAATTTCACCACCAGAAACTCCAGTATCGATGCCTTATAGCACAGAGATGTATTGTCTGCAGATGCAGACATCGACCTTACAACGCTAAAAAGAACTCACGCCTCTTTATGGTGCGAGTGAAGTGAGTTTTGCTTCTTCTAGAGAACTCAATGACCCTGCGTCACAACTGCTTTTTTTGTTGTATCTTTAGGTTTTTTTTTACCAAGGAAATCAGCCTCCCTCTGGTGTTTTTTCACACATTTTTTTCTCAAATCTATGCATTTATTGGTAGAAAAACTTGTTACATTTCCTGTCAATTAGCAACACCTTTTCTAGGAAGTCCCCTGGTGCAAGGGCGTCCACCGCTTTTTACCCCGGCTGCCATAGATTTGGACCGTAATCAGAGGAGATGATGCAATCTCGGAGATAATTTAGCGAAATGTTAGTTTTCAAATTCAAGCTTGCTCTTTCTCACCCTGTGGGAAACTGTTTTTGCACAGTAAATGGCAGCAACCACACCAGTGATGGACGAAATGAGTTGTGCCTCCCCCACACGCTCACACGAGACTGTGGTGATGGGGATGGGGCCAAGTGTGTGGGAGAGATGGAGGGAAAGATCGATAGAGCAGCAAAAGAGTGCTGTAAACCATGAAAGAAGACAAAAGCCTCCTGTTTTCCCACAGTGCACCAGACTCTGATAGCCTGGGAGCTACGCTGCTACCACCAACACTTTCACACACTCTCACTCGCACAGTCTCTTGCATACAATCACCTGGCTTGAGTAAAGTAATAAAGGCGGGGGGGTAGAAACACAGTGCACCAGAAAATATCAATAGGAGTCTGTGGGAATGTACAAATACTTCAGCTGAGGAGGAAGTAGTTTTATTTGTCAGCCTGCCATTTGCAGAGGATGGATTTTTATGTCCTCGGGCGCTTTGCAAAACTTATTTTATGCCTCAGATTACTTTAAAGGCCCACAGTTTGTTTGGCCTCAAAGCTGCATTAGGAGAATGTTTTATTATCCATAACTTTGTGTTTCGTACGTGGAGGCGCAAAAGATGGAAAGTTATAAATATTCTTCTCCTGGTGCCCAACTTCAGTCATATAAAAAAAGACACGCATTAGTAATTCAAGATCTTGATTAGTTCCACAGTTATTCTTTTCCATTGAACTTTAAATAAAGACATTAGCCTTTTATGAATCTGTTTTACGAGCTGACGGACCAAATCTAGTGGCCTAGAAAGATGTTTATAGTTTAGTTATATTAAGTTAAATGAGTTGTATTTAGTTATTTCTTATTGTACTCAAATGAACCATTTTTCATCTGAATAATGCAAGTATGACAAATATGCAATATATTAAAACACACATTATCCTTTTTATCTTGTCCAATTTGTTTAATTTAAATGAGTGTGTAGAAGATCTTTAGACACATTCAAGCAAAAATTTTGCAAATCTAACAACAAAAAACATTCCTTCACCGCATTTCCAGATGGTGTGTCGCATTGTGCCTCTCACGTGCCAAATGATGAAATTTCTAAGTAGACCAATTTAGCATGGAGATAAAAATCCAGTGAATGCCAAGCTAAGCATGTCAGGACAATGCTGCAGGCTTGTACAAAGCAGAGCGGGACGACTGGAATGCATGGAGCTGGAACGTTAGAGGGTTAATCTTATAGTCGTACATAATCTCTAAAACACTGTAAGATAATGCCAGCTGCCTTTGCAAATGTGCCTTCATCTCTGCTTGCTTATTGTCATCTTTTGTATTTATTCCACTCTCTCATTTCTCAAATGTGGTCAACAATTGCAGGAATGCTCTTTGGTGTTATGGTATATAACACCAAAGTATATGATATATGTAACATGAATGCCTTCGGTTGAGCACTGATATCAACTCAATGTAGCGTCATCAACATACAATAAAAAGGCGGGTAAAAGGGGTTGGAGCTCCATGCTTCTATCATATTGCAGCAAAACACTGAAATGGTTTCCTCACCAACAAAATCCAAACTAATAATATCTCAATACTTGGGCTTTTGGGAAAAGCTATAAATAGCTATAATTGGCTATTTCTGGACATCTTTCCTACTTTCTCAGGTTTTTTATAGCAGCAACTCAAAGCAAGAGTCTATTAGTGTTAAAATAGAATGGCGACTTTCTCTGTGTAGTTGTGTAGACATGGTCAAGAAAATCTGTTACAGTTAAAACCGAGCATCAGAACTGGGAAGAAAAGGTGAACAAAGTGACTTTGAACCATGGTAGTTGGTGCCAGACAGGCTGGTCTGAGGATTTCAGAAACTGCTGATCTACTGGGATTTTTTCTTACAACCCTTTCTTGGGTTTACAGAGAATGGTCCCAAAATATCCAGTAATCAACAGTTCTGCTGGCATAGATTGGTTAATGCCAGAAGTCAGAGGACAGACTGGTTCCAGCTGATAGAGAGGCAACAGGAACTCAAGGAAGCACTGGTTACAGCTGAGATGTGCAGAAAAGCATCTGCAACATAGACCTATTACTGGACACAGCCGAGTGTGATGTCATCAGTAGAAAACACCAGAATGAGGCCAAATCAGTTGCCATTTTTCCGCGATATGGGCGCCGCCATTTGGAGCCAGTCAACGGGGATTGGTCCGGGTCAGTCTGAGTCAATGTTTCTATGGCAACAGTAGTGCCAAATAGAAAACTTTGCTGTTCAGTAGCCACATACATTGACATTGCCATTATGAGTGAGCTTGTTGGATGTCCACACCCCTTCCACTGAAAGCGGCTCGGTAGAATCTGTCAATTAAAACGTTCTAGGTGGTCGCTAGAGGGCACCATATGCTTTTACTGAGGCATCTGATTGGTCAGATTATAACTTGATTAACTTGGAAGAAAAACAAAAAATAAAGATAAAATTAGGAATAGCAAGAACATGTTAAGAAAAAAGACATCAGATCCAAAATGGTTCTTCTGACCAATAGAATGACTGAGTACCAGCTGTTTATTTCTCTGTTGAAGTCTATGTGATTTTGGCTTTCTGGAACCAGCAGGTACTTCCTGTTTGGAACGCCATGGGGGGAGGGGTAACTTTGCCCAGTTCCTTTTTACAGTCAATGGGTCCACTCCACAGCAATGAGGCTGCAACGTTGGACTTCAGCTGCCCCAGAAGGGGAAGAACAACCGCCGACCGAACCGGCAAGCCCTGACACAAAGTATCGCCACAGGGATCCTGTGGTTTCAACCAATAGACTTAATCTTTTTTTTATATGTATTCCTTTTTCTTTACATCCCTAGTGGAAAGGTATGACTCTGATTTTGGGTATCATGTTGCGGCGAGTGATAGGACACCTGTTTGATTCTCCTGGTGTGAATTTTCAGATTGTTCAAAACCTAAAACGGTTCATTAATGGCCGACATTATGCTGCCGTTACTTCCTGCTGTTAGTATAATTGGGGCTTAAAATCTTCATTTTGAAGGGCAAAAAACATCAAGTAGGACTTTATTCCGTCCCTGCAGGCCTTCTTTCTAAATTAAAATCACATCTATTAATGCATATTGAGTTAAAAGTCATTAATTCACAAAAAATCCCACAGAAATCCAGGAGGGGATGTGTATTTACAGGGTTCTTAGACGGGTCTCCTGGTCCAGAAAGGTCAACATGTCCAACCAGGAAAAACTCTGTTTTTCAGTTGTTCATTTTCTGTCTTTTTCTTTTCTCACGTCTCTGTGGTCCCATATTAAACACTTGAGCAACTCCATGACTTTATCTTGGTTCCCAGATCTATTCCCAGCACCCACTTTATCTGAAGACTTCCTGTAAAGGCCACCTTTCCATCTTCCTCCTGCTGTCTTCCTCAACTTCCCGGGTGGTTTTAATTATTTCCCCTCTGCCTTTGCTTCCGCAGACAGCAGCTTGCACATATTTCCCTCTTTCTGCGCTCTCCATTCTCCCATTTCCTTATATTTCTGTCAGTTTGTCTTTCATTTGGACCCCCCCTCACCCCCACCCCCAAGCGGCAGGATTCCAGCAGAGGAGTGGCATTTGGAGAATCTGACTCTCCTATTGCTGTCTCACCACTGGGGTTAGAGAAAATCAATCCTACTAATTAGATCTGTGCATCACTGTTATTTTGTCTCCATCTGTGTGTGTGTGTTCTGCATGTTCTGTAATCTATATTTAATGTTAGGAAGCAGGGCTTTAAAGAGCGCCACAGCTGGCCTGTTTGCTAATTAATGACATTTTCCCCTTTAATTACAATTCAATGGGAGCTTGCGCTCTGCTCTTCTGCGCCTCTGCTTTGTTTTCTGGTTTTTGTCCTGCCTGTCAGACTTTGTGACTTATTTACCTCTCCTTTGGTCACATTAGACACATCCTTACTTAGCATATGTCTTTATATTTTAAAAGTACCTCTCTTTACTGCCACCTTTGCTCAAAGAACCCCCTGAACAAAATCCTAAAATCCAGAGCAGTTTTGTTTGAAAGAAATACTTGATAATTCCTCAAGAATACGGAACAAATGTTCAGTCTGAATACACTGATCTGGGACCAGGAACCGCTCTCTGACCCATCTTTAGAGGTGGTCTCAGTTCGTGTCCAATTGGACTGAGCTACGGTTCGCTCTGAGATTCCTCTGTCAAAATACGGAACAACTGAACTAAAACGGCCACCGTAGCCAGTGGTCACGTGATGTAAATCGGGTAGGAATCTAGCATCGGGTGAGCCGCGGACAAATGTAAATGATTGTTGTGTTATCAATGAGGAAAAAAGGGTCCAACTCCATACTTGTTAGAACGTTTATTTTAACACCGCTGAAGACGCTTCTTACTTGCTTTTCTGGGTCTTATTACCCAGTATGCGCCCTGCGCTGATAAGTCGTCATCCTAAAAGCTACCTTGTAGTTCCTTAACAGAATTTTCTTAAAAACAGTGTCATAACACCACAACCATGAGACACAGCAACTCATAGAAATTTGGTGGGATGTAAACATGATCCGTCTAAACAAGAATGTCTTCTGAAAGTTGAGATCACTGAATCTCAAACTGACCTAAAGAGGACAGGAAACAATTCTTGGCTCACATAAAAGAGTTATCTGATCTTTGAAAGCACATTACTGCGCTAAAATAAAGCAGCAGTGCCATGGAAACAGCAGCAATGACAAACAGTTAAATGCTTTGCCTCATGGACACATAAATCCCACATAAACGCTGAAATTGATGCATTAAGCAGAAACGCTTTGAAGAAATGTTTGAAGATCTTCTCCAGTTTAGTTCATTTGTTATAATGATTAAAAATGACTCAGCTGGCTATGTGGGAAGTTTTTAGATATTTAAAAAAAATCAACAATATGAAATAATGGAGACAAACCTTGTTTTTCTCAGGATTTATAATTGTGACAGCACGTCTTCACCAATCAACTAGTCCTCAACTATCAATGTACATTACATCTAGTGTTAGTGAGCTGTTTTGACTTGTTAACTCGGTGGCATCAGACCTAAACTAAGCTCCTAACTCATGTGCCATTTGGGATAGTGATGCAACGGTTAATCCATTTATATTCCTACATCCATCCAGATCAATCTGTCTAAAGCAAGCTGTTATTCAAATTAACCTATACCATTAAAAAATAGTTTCAAACTGAAATAAGTCAATTAAATAGATATTGGAAGAGACCATTTGGATCGAAACAGCAGACAAAACACGTGTGATGTCAGCAAAAACGGATCGGAACGTCATTCCAGTCCAATGTGTGGAAAGACTTTAAATTTAGCAAAGTCATGTGACCATCCAGTGTTCTAGAACGTTCTAAGGATGTTCCCTTTGGATCCTTTGGATGTGGAAAAACAACAGTGGGCTGAACTTTGGGAAACTAACATGTGAATGTGTTTGACATTCATTCTAGTTTACCTGTTTGTTTGAAGACATATTTTATTTACAATTGATTACCTCAAAGAAATCCAAGAAATCTGGAAAACTTCACTGTTCAGTAGCAGGAATTTCTGTCAGAGTCTCACTGGCTGAAGATGTTCTGGATCCATTTTAGGTCAAAGAATCGGTTCATTGTAAATGAACCACTCTAGACTATGAATCGCATTGTCAACCACAGATTATGAAATGAATCGGATCTTTGTTAAATGAATCGTTACACCCGTAACGTTTACCGTTTCATTGACTTTTGCGTGGAAAAGAAAAACTTACAGTTTAGACCTTTTAAAGGAAAATAATTTAAAAGGAATCTCTGTCAAAACACACTAACGTTTATCAACATTGAAAAGAATTACATTTTTTTAAACATAAGAATGGGAGGATTATTAGAAGACAGTAAAGGAGGTGACTATACTGAAACCAATTAAAGTAAGAATGAAAATGAAATTTTAGTAAGGTCACTATAAAAAGTGCTGGGGTGTGGGTGTCATGCCAAAGGCCATAGTCAAATGTGTACCAAAGCCTGAGGCACATGTACCTGTAGCGTTTCTGTCACGTTGGGACTACAGTGATCCAAATTGTTGCCCATCGTCCAAACGTGGAGAAAATCCACAACAGTGAAAAACCTTTCATGGAGTCACCAGTCTTGACCCAAACCAGTAGAAGATTAACAAGGATTCATCCGGGTGGTCATTGAAGAAGCAGAATTCGCTGGGAGAAGGCCTCGCCTGACTCGGTTCAGGTCAGAGTTCATGAATCAACAGTCAGAAATAGTTTTAAAGTCAAAATTCATATCAAAAGTCAAAATTGAAAAAGACGCTGCCCATACGTCACTAATATATCCAAGTCCCTGATTGGTCAAAGTCCACCTGGTTTACCTTTCAGCATGGGTTCAGTAGCTGCATGTTTTGTACATAGAGCCTGATTAACACTTGCATAGCGACGCGTTTACATAGACTTTTCATTGAAAGCGGTTGCTTAAATGTGTGTTAACGACTGAACGCAGCATTCGGGAGGTAGATCTTCCTTAGTAGAACTGCAGCAAAGCTTCACAAGTTCAGAAGGTCACAAGCACTTTAGGACCAAAACTGTGCTAGGATTGAACATTTACAGCAAATCATACTAAAAAGAAGGTTAAAATACTTTTAAAATGTAAAATGTTTTGAACACACCAACATACAAGGATTGTAAATCCTTTGCAGTTTAACTCTGAACTTAATGATTTTTCTCTGGCAAGAAAACATTCTTTTCCCTGCTATTGATGAAATAAAAAATGCATCAGCTCCGTTCCAGCATATCTTCCCACGTGCAAATTTTTCTACACTCCTCTTTTATGTTGGTCTTTCATTTTGTGGCTCAGATCTCAGATCTGGATTCCCAGGGGAGAGGAAGCGAGAGCTAAGACTCCATCTGGCTCTCGGCCTCTTCATCCCTCTATCCTGTCTTACTGGTGGATCTTGGTCCATCACCACCTGTCAGATGCCCTTCTGTCACCCACATGCCAGTTCTGTCAAAATACATCTTAAATGAGCTCAAAAATGTCTGGAGAAACTGACATGCAGAGAAAATATGGATCCTCTGTTCGCTTCATGAAGTTAAAGAACTATTTTCCACTTCAGCGGGGAACCCGGACTCAACAGGAACGCAAAGCTAGTTTTTTGTAGCTCACATAGTGTCGCTGCCAGCGCTGGATTGTCTTTCTGTTTGTGTGTAAGACCGTATCAAAAAGAATACATGCTTTGATTTTAAAGCTGATTGCGTGTCTTTGGTGTTCTTTTATCTTTTGTTAGACGTCCACTTTTTTGTCAAAGCAGTGATGTTTGCTGTTTTCAACTCTCCATGATTTCTCTGTTTTTAGGCTCTTTCTGATTAACAACAAACATTACAGTAAAGGGTGGGTGGATAAGTCCAGGGGGGACATTATAATTTGGTTAATTTTTCATGAACCATTGGTTTATTTCAATATCTGTTAATCTAAAAATCAAGCCGCAAAAGCCAAATGTCTGACCCCAAATCTTTATGACATTAGAGTTCATCAAACGCCTCTATTAAGAAGAAGAATTAAAATGTTCAGGTCCTTGACTGTATCAGGGAACTGGAGTTAGTGAGTGTGACGTCCCCCATAGAAAGATAGTTTACTTCTGGCTCCAACTCATGAAATCAATTGAGTCACCAATGTTCCGCAATATGGACACCGCCGTGTTGGAGCCAAACGGCGTCAGTAAGCAGTGATTGGTCCGTGTCGGTGTGGGTCATCGTTCCTATGGCTATCACTCTCACCAAACAGAAGTGAGCTTGTTGGGAGTCCACACCCCTACCGAGCATCCGTCAAACGTTTTAAACGTTGGATGTGGGGGCCAGCAGCTCCACCTACTTTTATTGAGGCATCTGATCGGTCAAATTATAACTTCAATAACAAAAAAAGAGATTATCAGGAACAAGGTATCAGATCTAGAATGGTTCTTCTGACCAATAGAATGACAAGAATAACAGCTGTTTATTTCTCATTGAGGCTTCTTGGAGCCAGCAGGTATTTCCTGTTTGGAACACCAAGGGGGGAGGTGTCACTCATTCCAGCTCTCAAATGCAGTCAAGTAAATTGAATTGAAATGAAATACATTGAAGTGAATTGAACTTTATCTACCTCACAGGGAGAAATTCACTCATCAAAGAAAAAGACAAGTGTTTGTAAAAATTACAGCTCACTAGATATCGATCGAACAAGCAAATAGATAATTGTACATAATAATATTTCTTTGTGCCTTTGGGGATCAGATTGTGATCAGAGCATCCAAGCAGGGGGAGGGGAACGGAGGTGTATGCGTCTCTTACATTTAAAACAAAACAGAAAAATAATACAATAATTGTTAAATGTCAGTTTAAAGAAACATTGGTGTTTAAAGAGTCCTTTAAACTTTTGTGTAATTAATGTGGACTATGGAAGAATTGATATCAATAATTATATGGAATGTACAAAAATAGGTCTGAACCCAATTTGGTGTCAAAGATGAATATTTTATTAGGATCTTGATCACATTCTACTCTGAAGTGCATACGAATCACAGCGAAGCTCCTCCATTTTCATTGGTGGGAATTAGCAGACAGGAAGTCTTTTACAAGAGTAGAAACAATCTGTTCATTTTTCAAAATAAAGCAGCATGCAAAGCAAAGACTGAAGTGACCAGAGCTGGACTGTTTGAATGTAAAATATTCCAACTAAGTCAGTGCTGTAGCATTTAACTTTACAGAGAAAAATGTCTTTTAGTTTTGTTTTAGAATAAAATGGTGGCTAAATGGGGAGGTGGCCTCTTCTACAGGTGATAGACCCGATTGGCCATTTCCCAACATGTCACCTGTTGGTCCATTTTGATGAAAGAAGACATTCAATAAATCAAGAACTAAAATATAACCTTTGAGGCAACCCAACACAAACCATTACATACATAAATGTGTAGAACCACACATGGATCAAAGTTTTGCTTTATCTTCTACCACCAACAGCCACAGCTCTGTTCTTGAAGGCCACTGTCCCTCTTGTTTTTCACATGTCTCCCTATAGTCGTATTACCTGGATCAGGTGAACTCCAACGTGAGGTTGGAAAGGAAGCAGAGGAGTGTCCCTCAAGCCCTCGGCTTTGACTGTGTATTTGCTGTGTACCTTTAGCTGAGACACATCATCGTGTTTTCTCCTCTTAGATTCTGGAGGTGAACCGTCAGTCACATTGGCTGACGTTCATTTGTGTTAGAAATGTCTCATTTACCTCAGTGAGATGCCTCTCCATTCTCCAAACCCACCTTGTCAAATCAGTGGGAATTCACCATGGAGTGGATTTCTGTTCTCTGTCCCTAGAATGAGCTCAGGGTGGACGGTGGTTTCTCCAAAACCAAAACTTTAGATCTGCCTGGTTGTGACTACTCTGACCTGAGAACCCCTCCAAAGTGTCTGTGCACTGCAGCTCTTCCACTGTTTACACGTTTACTGTAGTTCCAACGGATTCTGACGCTGAGAAAAGCTGCTTTTCTCAGCGTCAGAATCAGCTGACTTATGTTCATTACTTGATTTTTGATTTTTTGATTTGAAATAGTTTATTTCAAGCAATCACATAAGAATAACACACAATCATGCAATCATCAGTTATACGTTCATCCAATGACGTATCAAATTTAGGATTTAAAGTGGACTTAAAGATCCACTTCAATGATAATCGTGTTTTTGGTGTTTTTAACATGCTCTTGTTGAATTTTTCTCATGATGGTGGACATCTATAAAATAAGTTAAGATTAAAACCATGTTTCTTAGTATTCTTACAAACCCACAGTTTGAAAAAACCCAGGTTTGTGACACAGCAACTGAAATGGGCGGGCCAACGTCTCCCTTCTCCACTCCAATTCGAATTTGCAGATCCAAAAACATTTTCATTTTCCTCGTCTGAGCTGGAATCTAGAATCTAAACCTCTACAACTGGATAGCTCCAATATTGCATGCCTTTTTTTTTTGCTCTACTATTGTTAGCTTGGGGTTGTGGGAAGCTATATGCTAGCAGGAGAGTGTAAACAAGGAGTGCTGAGATTTTAACGCAGGCTTACTTCGGGGCCAACAGTCCCACCCACAACTCAGAGTCAAATTTCTAATGAGCTCTTGCCACTATGCAGAAAATGTCTTCAGAAAAAAGACAGTGTTTTTTTCTACTAAAAACTGCTTAATCATAATAAAAAAAGATCACTGGGAACAATTTTACAATAGATAAAAATAGAGTTGAAGTGGGACTTTAAAAACGTGAGCTTCAGAACCTGTTAGAACTACGCCAGTTGCATAAATGGATGAAGAGTTAAAAGGTAAAGTTTTTTTTTTCAATTCATCAATATTATGAATGTTTTAAGGCTGATATGGTTCAAAATTTGAACAGACAGGAATGAGGTCACCCACATTTTTAAGGATCTTCACAGAAATGAGGATACTTTTGTCTCCATGCATAGTAAAGTTAGCTGTGTTCATTCATTTCATTTTTGCTCATAAACTTAACATTTCTACTCTACTACACCTGAAAACCAGAGACACCTTTATTTGTGGCGGGGCAAAACGCTTTGATCCGTTTCTAAATCATAATTCTCACAAATGCCATCTTTTTGCTCTCCTTTGTGTCTCTGAAAAGGAGAGCTAAGTGGTTACCTGCTTTATTTTTCCTTCTCTGTTGCTTCCATCTTTAAAAGCAACAAACTAATAAGATCCTGGTACACCAGGCGTGGGCAATTATTTTACCTCGCGGGCCACATTGGGTTCTAAAATGGGATAGAAGGGCCGGACCATGAGCAGATGTGTGGAGTGAAAATGATATAACATGGAATGTAAATGAAAACATTTGGGTTGAAAATTTTATTCTAAACAGAATATTCTAGAGTTTTTAGTTTAAAAATTTTGTTCCCATTTTAGATCTCTTTTCTTATTGTGAAGCCCTTTGGTACCTTCAAGGAGTTGTAAAGTGCTATTTGAATAAAGTTTCATTCATTCATGATCCTTTTAACCCTTGTGCTATCCTAGGCACTTTAACATTGGGAGTTGGGTCATCTAGACCCACTAGACAGTAGCCGGGGTTACATGGGCAGAATATTTTGATCGGATAAATGGACGGGTTAAAATTCACCCGTGCACATGGGCACAGAAAACTTTTTTCCGATTAGAACAAACGTTCCCATGGCTCACGCTTTCGTTCGGAATGAATCATCTGGGCATGCGCAGTAGTGTAAAATCACCCGGATGCCGAACTAGGTCCCGTTGTCAACAATCCGCTGCCACAGACAGACAGCATGTGCAGCAGCTCCGTAATACGAGACGATCTTCCAAACGTGCTTTAATTAATGTCATGAATATTATGAAGCGCCTGTTTGCTCATCGTTATATTTAATCCGTGTGATCAGTGCTTTTTTGTGAATGAAACAGAGCTGGAAAAGGCTGAGGACAGGCTAACACGGGCTAACAAAATTTGCCTTGATGGACACAAAATCCAGGACCGTGCGAGAAACGCTGCAATCGGCATCTTAGCTGCACGTAAATGTCTGGGAATAACATTTGTCGGGACACAACTGGAAACACAAATCCATGTGACACCACGCGACATTTATTTCTGCTCTGAAAAGCTCACACAGACCGCCCCAAAGCCACTCTGTGAGCTAGCGGCCCGAGCTCTGTTCGAACACGGTTCCTCCTGAGTCCTGCAGCCGCTAACCCAGAGCGGCGGGGCGGCTCGCAGTCTAAATTCTCCCACACATAACAAAACGCACACGTAACAAAGCATCCTCCCCCCTCGGACACAAAATTATTAATCCAGCTGCTCTGTTCACTCGGGTACCAGTGGACCGAGTGAGCATCGGGGGGCACGAAGCGCTCCTTCAATGCATCTCCTTCGTGAGGGGAGAAAGGGAGGGGAGAGCCAGCGGGGCGAGAGCGGAGCGGCGCTTTTCACGGGGCGTCCGCAGAGCTGGTCTGTCCTGTATGCGCTCCAAAGCTTTCTCTCAGCCAAACACCGTCTATGCGTGACGTAACCCAGAGCAGCAGTGACACACGATCGGAATGACCATTTACATCGGTATAAAACCATCGGTATAACCCACCTATCTCCATCGGAAAGAAATTCTGAACGAGTCTGATCGGGGCAGAGTATTCCGAACGGCGCGTTTACATGACGCATTTTCTTTCCAATCAGGCGTTCTTTCCGATTACTTTTGCCCATGTAAACACGGCTTGTGCTCTGAACCTTTTTTCTTCAATGATTTGTGATCTTCACTGGTGTCCATGGATTACATGAAATCTTTCCACCTTTATCCTCCTTTGTCATGGTAGGGAGAACACATCAATGTAAGGGGGGGGGGGGTCATCTAAGATAGCACAAGGGTTAATAAAAATAATTAATATTATTTATGAAATACAACAATGACCAAATAACACTCTATGATTTTCAAAGACAAAAATTCAGGAAAAATATTTTGATACATTATCTAGGGTTTCAGGTTGGAGCACAGACTGGAGAAGGGGGGGAATAAAATGTCACGTCTTGATCGTGTGGCCAGATTTTAAAAAAATAACATGGGTCTCTGATAATGTTCAGTGGGCCGGACCAAACATGAAGGCGGGCCGGATCCAGCCCGCGGGCCGTAGTTTGCCCACTCTTGTGGTACACGGACAGAGATAGAAATCATTGGGACCTTTGAAGGACAAACTTCTTTTCTCCACACCTGGTACCAGTTATAAGCGTCTCCCAGACTTCGTATGACAGTTGTTGCGACAAAAGTACAGATAATACCCACTGCTATAACCTTAAAAAATGTCTGGGATTATGGTGTGTCTAAGGAAAACTGTAAGTTGACGTGTGTTCTGAACTGTTTGAATCCCTCTGGGACTGAAGTGTCTGGAGCAGCCTCTGAAGGGAAGGACGCCGTCGGCCGTTTCTGAAGGAGATCACTGAGAGCCGTGTTGAACCCTAATGAAGATTAAAACCTGTGAAATTAAAGTAACTCTTTGAAGACACGTAAGTTGCCCACACATTGTCAGAACGCCTCGGATAAAAACGCTCATGACGCAGCTGACAAAGCCAACGTTGTGCCCGTTGCTAAGAGACGAAGTGAGAAAATTTTAAGGTATGAAGGGAAAACCTGCCATGAGCTTCAATATACTCACCATGCTCTTAGTGCAGCACATAAATGAATTATTTCCCCTGATGATCTGTGGAAATTATTCCAGAATTTCCTTGGAATTATCTTTTGTTTGGTTTGAATTTGAACTGAGACTTTTCACAATTTGTAAAATTCCTGGTACGTCTTCCTAACAAACACAGATACACGCTGGAAACTCCATGTACTAAGACCGACTCCCGATTGCTTCCCTTCTCCCACATTTAGCCCATCTAGCGAAGAGATATGTAAAAAAAATAGCGTCTTCAAATTTGGACATTTAGAAAATTAATCAAAAACTCAATACTTAGATTTAAATGTAAACTTCGGTGCCTCAGAGCACACCAACGTGAAGAAATGTGTTTCTTGTGCACACTTTTGGACACCACTACAGCTTTAAATGCCCCTACAATTAAAGCAAAAGGGCGGAGATGGGTAGATGTGTATATCGGGCATATAAATGGAAAGAGTTTTAGCCGATCACCGCTAGCTCAGTGGAGAAGGTGGGTGTGTGTGTTAGCCTGGGGGCGGGGCTTGCAGCTCAGACTCTTCCTGGAAGGGGCTGCTCCCAACGTTGTGACATCACAAAGTGAGAACCCATTCGTATTTGTGAATTGGGGAGGGGCTTGTTTTCAAAATACCACTTTAGGGCTGTTTTTCATAAAGAATGAACATTATAGTCGCTTAAAAGCTCAAAGAGTTGTTTTTGAATTAAATAGGCCCTTCAAGTTTTCATTCTAGTCTCAAGCATTTGCCTACCTTTGCTTAATGGTAAGCTCCTCCCCCTGTAGAAAAAGCCAAAGCATAAACTGGTTTGTGCTGCCAATTCTTACTGAAGTAGTGTTTTATTTAACCTCCTGGGACCTGGTGACAGAAAAGCCAACTGGGGCTTTTTGTGTACAATACATTGGCATCTGATTAAATGTAAGGCTATTTGTGGACATTTTTCTCTAAAACTACATCATATGAAAATAAGATTCTTTGTTTCCTCACCCATTAGGTCCCAATCAGTCCAAAAGCAAAAAGTTCAGTTCAAAGTCTGTCAGTCTTAAACAATTTACTTGTTTGTTTGTTTCACTTGAGGTTTTTAATGAGTAAAACACGATAGAGCTGAGCAAAAGGCACACAGGGCTTGCAGGGGGCGGACGCTTGACCTGGCACATTGAATTGACCATTTGTCAGCTTCCTGTACCTGAATCCGCATGCCCCTCCCTCCCTCACATGTGGGTGCCTCCTGAGTGCAAGTATGCTGAGAATACACGGATTGAAATGCACCAGTTAGCTTAATTCTGTTCCTTTCCCCCTGCAGATGTCCCACTGCCAGTCGCCTAAATCAAATCTCCCCCTCGAGTCATTCATTTGGAGTTGTGGGATGTTGGCTGTCTGTGCCCCGGCTCCAGCACTGGCTGTTCCTTTCGCCTTTATTTACGCTGTGTCTGTGAATATCCCACAGCCGCAGATGACATATCACATCCCTCTCAAGCTTTTGTCAGGCAGCTAAATCCAGTCCCCATCGCTTTCGCGGGCCAGCAGCGAAACCGAAACCTTAACTCACTCCACGCAGAATCCCCTGCAGACAGTGTGGCCGGGCCCCGCAGCTTCCGATCAATTCCACTTCCTCTGAATATCAGTAAATCAAGCAGCAGCCAGATCCCTCCCCACTGGTCTGTTGACGCAAACTTAATTCCTCCTGTTTCCTAGATAGTGATCTCACTAAGACCCCCGGTGAATGGTGGAAGCAGAGAGACGGGGTTGTATAAAAAGCAAGCCAACAGGTCTACGGAGCAGGGATTAGTGGGTAAAGTGGATTAAGGAGAGGTATTCTGATATTCCGCCCAGGCTGCTGAGAGGGTCTTTAGAAAAGCAGAGAAACATCTGCTGAAGCTTAGTGAGGCAATGAAAACACTGGAACTCAATGGCAGGAAGACACGCGCTCTAATGCACACAGCCATTTAAAACAAGGACGGCACCGGAACAAAACCCATACACTTCCCCATATCTATATATATTGAAAAATAATAGAATGTACTCACCGTGGCACCCTGGGGTGTTTTATCCTTGGCCATGTGTTTGTGCGTCTGTGCATTTTAAAGCAGGAAGGATTGCACCATCCTGACTCTTTCTGGCAATTTTGAGCTCATAGCCCGCATGATTGCTTCATGTCCTTCTTAGAATCTTGCAGGACCTTTGTATACAGCGCCCTCACAGCAGTGGCATCGTGGGGACGTGAGTTTCAGATCAGATGAAATGAGGTACAACGAGGCTCCCGCCTGCTTCGTTTTCCGGACAGCCTCGGAAAATAGCCGGACCATTAACTTGGGAGGGAGGCTTCAAAGTCATAGTTTGAATAAAAAACAGTCCGGCAGGGTGGTAATGTGATGGAGCTGAGAGGGGAGAATGGTTTGTCAGAATATTGTCATGGCAAATTCAGAAATGACAAGTATTCATCCTGAACGTTAAAGTCGGATTCATGTTTGCTTTGTCAGACCAATGTGGTGGCATGAAGGGAGGATATAAAGCACATGGTTTGATGGAGGATGGTAATAGACATAACAAATGATCATTTTTGAGTTATTGGATTTTGCAGATGGGATAAAAGTAGTTCCTTTTGCTAGTTACTTAGTGTTGGAAAGTGAAGCCTCTTGAAAGTCCATAACAGGATTAGAGATCCCTTCTACTTCACAAATGATGATGGTGTTTGAAGTCAGAACATTCTGTTCTGTTTATATCAAGTGTTTTTAAGGTAATGGTTGGTGATTTGGGGAATTGCATGGCTGATTTGGAATGATTATTCACAGAAGCTGACTAGTTATTTGTCTTCAAAGGTTTTTCTTTTGTAAATACTCTAAATATCTATCTAGTAGGGGTGTGACGACTGATCGGTTCATTGATAAATCAATTTATCCAATTAGATCGATCTTTCTGAGGCAAGATGTTAATCAAAGTGAATCGACATTTTGTTTTTCCCTTCTTTGAGTAAAAACTACAGTGAGCTAAAATGTAAATTGATTAGACATTCATTCTTGTTTACTGGATCAGCCACAAGTTATGACATGAGTAAATTGATGTTAGAATAAATCTTTACATCCCTATTAACGACAGTTATCCCCCAATGATGTTTCTGATTTTACACGTAGATTTCTTCCAGTAAAGTCGACACTTTCTGTCAGAATGTGTTATAACTCCACTGAACATGAACATTGTCTTTTTTTATCCAATGAAATAGTAAATCACTCCACATCGGGAGCCAATCAGATTGTTTTTAATGTAGCTTAATATTATTTTCACATTTAATTTCATGTTTATTTTGTCAAAAGTCATCCTGGTCTGGGTTTGCTCCGGAAATTCTGACTCAGGAAGAAAACACTTTGGAAAGTGTATAGAGATTGTTTCAAAAATAGAAAACTCTTTGTGTACCTACCTAAAACCTTAGCATTATTTTTTTAAATAAAAATTAAAAGAATAAAGTAAATGGCGTATACTTATATAGCGTTTTCCTACCTACAAGGCCCAAAGCGCTTTACAGTCACACACACATTCACACACTGGTGGCGGCTCCGCTGCCTAACGCTGGCGCCAACCTCCCACCAGAGGCAAGGTGGGGTTCAGTGTCTTGCCCAAGGACACTTCGACACATGGGCGTGCAAGGCAGGAATCAAACCTGCAATATTACGATCACGGGTCGACCGCCCTGCCGCTGCAACAAAACTAACCAAACAAAATGTGACAAGCGGGATCTGTTGAGGATGTTGAATAGCAGCTCTTGCTCTCTGTTTTTTTGTGTGGAAACTTTTAGCTCAAAACAACCAACTTGCCTTTTTCTTTCCAGCTTGCGTTCCACCAAACAATAAAAAGCCGAAACTGTGAAGCATTTCTTCTTCTTGAGTTCTTGTTGGAAGCAGCTAAGCGGTGGACCAAACCAACAGCCTTTCTGCACCATGCAGCGTTTTAAGTTTGTACAGTGTTGGTTTATTCTACATCTGATTGATCACTTAGATTGCGTTTGCTGTTTCTGCAGTCATGCAATAATAACACATGACCTCATTATTGATATTTTCGTAAAAAGGTTCAGTTTTATGGGTACAGTAAAGAACTGGAGCAGATTGTGTTGGTGTGATGCGGCTTCTTCTGTCTCCATTGACTACAATGGTTGCTACGCAAAGGGGAGTCATTTGTAAATGTGTTCAGTTTGAAGACTGGCTTTTCTTCAAATTCAACAGAAACTTAATCAAAGTTGTTGTGCTTTTCTTTAGGCTTTCTTTATCTTTTTTTATCTGCTGAAATCTGTGTTTTTTTAAGTATGATCCCCACTAAAGATCCAAAAAGACATTGTCTGAACAGCAGTTTGTACCACTTTTCTGCGTTCTTTTCGGCTTGGGCCTCCCTCTGATACGGTTAGCTGAATCAGAATGAAGTATGTTAAATATTGATGCTCAGTCATCTCTGGGGAGGGCGGCGTAAAGGTTGTGTCTGCAGCAGCGGCAGCAGCAGCAGCAGGCTCGGGGGACCTGTAGGATATTGCTCACTTTGCTGTCCCCGGGGCCACATTTTTGTTCTTCACTGCTGAGCTTGGAGAGACACACAGCTGCTGTAAATGCACCTGAAAGTCCTGTTTTTATGGTATTTGTGGTTTGAAACGCAGAGATGGTCTCTGTCTGATGTGCTCCTGCTACACATCTCTGTCCATTTATCCAAGCAGCATGTTGTGTTGACACCAAAGGGAGGCCAAGCAGGCTGCAGAGCTTCTGCTTCCTCTCCACTGGAAAACAGGAATCTGAAGCAACTTTGTGGTGAGGGTTTTGTCAACATGAAGGGGTTGTTTTTTTGCAAAAAAACAAAAAAACAAGCAAAAAGTCTGTGCTAAATACAAAAAATGGTTCGTTTTTTTCTTTAGAAACAAGTGAATTTATGAGTAAAGCAGGAGGGAACTGTTTTAAAATCAAACAAGAGGGCAAAATAACAGTTTAATTAAAAATTACTCATTGGACTGCAGTGATTTTGCTCCTTTTACCAAACTAAAACACCAACGTTAGATCAGGGGTCTCAAATTCAATTTACCAAGACGCCTCTGTGAGGAAAACACCATTTTAATCCGACTACAGGACGATCAGAAGGGATCCGTCTGGATCTAGATTGATGCATGCATAAATATTTTACCACATAAGAAAATACAGACATTCAAACTACAAGGAGCACCAGATTACAGGGCACTTGGGGTGAAATAAAACAGTCAGAATGTGGTCAGACTACATTTTCCAGAATACCAAAGGGACCAAGAGGCAGGCAATTGGTCAGAGTGGGGAAGTTTTAGTCGTGAATTGTGTAGTTCTTTATGTTTGTCTCTTTTGTAAAATCCAAAACAAATACTCTCACTTTCTCACTTTATGATGCTGAAGCACAGTACATATCAGTCTGCCAGGCTCCTGACCATTCTACCCAACAAAACATCAAGAGGTTCCATTCTAATTCAAACATTTGGACAGGTGTCTGAGCGCCATTGTGCACCTCTAAACATACATGCTGGGGCTTTTTAAGGGCCATATACCTGTAAAGGTGTGCTCCTGAAGTAACCTCTAAGAGCTGCAACAACTACAGTCATTATCTTCTCCTCTGATCTTCATTCCATTGGTTTGTTGAGGAACTTATTCATTTTAAATTGACCCACCAAAAAGCAGCGGAGGTGGGACTTTACATCCACCTGCATTTTCAGTTTAGATTTTGTAGCGAAGAACACGATGACCTGTAAATAAAAAGGCACTACACCAGGGGGCGCTGTTTGGCAATTTCTTTTAAATATTGACACAAAAACACTGCGGCAAATGAAAACGCAACACATTCTGAGCTTATTTAAAATGAAGTAACAACAGACGAGGACTTTAAAAGTCATTTTTATTTTTTTAAATATCAATCGCAAAACCCATTTTCACTTTTAGTTATAGTACCTAAAAACCACGAGAGTTTAAAATGCAATTGATTTGGTTTAAGTTTTAGTTAAAAAGTAAAAAAGAAAAAAAACATTTAATCGTCATTTACTATACCTTATTCTGTTCTAAATTGTTAAATGGACTTTCAAGTTAAATAAATAAATATTACTGGGCCATGAGTGAAAAAAAAACATCCATATCGCTTAACGACGAGACATCTGATGACCACAGAAATTTCACTGTTTCAACTTTATTTCAACTTTCCTCTCAATATTAGTCAGAAATTGAAAAACAGAGAAGAAAATGGGTGGAACTACATTGGACATCAACAATAATCAAAATTGACATCTAGGGGGTATTTAAGAAACATTTCTGTGTTTGGACCATTGACTGTACATGAGAACTGGATTGAGCGAGTGTGATGTCACTCATAGAAAATGATTCACCTCTGGCTCCAAATTCAGTCGGCATTTTTTGGCGCTGCCCACGTGGCCGTTATGGAGCCTGACGTCATTGCTAGCATTTTAACAAGCCATCTGGTTGGTCAATTTATAGTTTGAATAACTTTCACTACAGAAAAAATATTGTAAAAAAAAATAAATAGGATTGCAAAAAAGTATGAGATCCAGAATTTTTCTTCTGACCATTAGAATGACTGAGGAACAGCCATATAAGTCTATGGGATTTTGGCTCCTTGGAGCCAGCGGGTACTTCCTGTTTGGAATGCTGATGGGCAGGGTGGTGCCACTCAGTCCAGTTCCTACTTACAGTCAATGGTCTGAACATATCAACAGAGCACCATTTAGCCACGGGATGTTGGGGATAAGTACATCTTGCCAATCAATAATTGGAGGTTATTCAATGCTCTTTGCAGATTTAATTAATATTAGAATATATTTTTATGTTTGAACTTGAAGAGAATTGAGTTCCAAGGATATTCATGCATAAAAACCAGCTTTTATTGCATTCTTTTGTATCTGAAACAGCAAAGAAAAGCACACTTCCATGTGACTGAGAGGGAGTTTTTGTGAGTCTGGCTCTAAAACACACCAGGGGTTTTCTCAGAACTCCGGGCTGTATCTGCGGTAAGAACCGCTGCTTTACTCAGACATGGTTTAATTAAATTTATTTCATCTACATTGTACTTTGCCTCTGGCTTTTTTTCCCTTTATCTCTGAGTAATAACAACTCAGCTGTGGAACCTGGATCCCCTTGGTTTATCCAGCCAAGATTGCATTACAGCAAAATTGTTTTGAAAAAGTCCCTGTGGATTTAAACTGCGGCACAGGTCAATGTTTCAAACACATTTCTTAATCTACCTTTGTTCCTGAAGTGTTCAGAAAAGCCACAGCCTTCAGAAAACCAGGCAGCTTCATCATGTGGGAGCAGCACAAATTAAATGAATGTTTTCCAAAGTACTGAAAGCGACACATACAGTGCGACCCAAACTTCACAGTCAGAGAATGAATCAGACTTTAATTTGTCGTTTGTTTCATCTTCCTACCTGCAGACTAAGTCTGGTTTGGCTCAGTTTCGACACAATCCCACAATACAGATGTTAATTCTGAAATGAACGGCTATGTCGGAAGAATTGACGAATCCTCTCAATTAAGAGATTTGAGGCTCAGTCTTTTAGTTAAAAATGTTTCTGAAGAACAAAAAGGAAGAGGAAGACGAAGGCTCATATTTCTTCTTTCTATTAGTGTCTGATAACAGATCCTGTGATGTAAGAAATGAGCCGTAATGGGATTCTATCATAGACTGTTTAAACATGCACTCGTATGGGGGTCGACCCCTTTGGGGGGGCTATGGATTTTTGGGTTGTCCGGCCCGTGGACAGCCAGAAACAGACACATCTAAAGGGGGGCTCTGGTGTGTCTTTCAGTTCAATACGGCCACCTTAAGGGATATTAATGAAAATGGGACGTACCATTGTTGTGAGTGTGATAAATGTATCATGAAGTATTTGTAAGGCTAATAGAAGTAACATGTACGAGCAGGGCTGGAGCTCCAGGGGGGCTAGAGGGGGCGGCTGACCCCCCAGGAAAATGCTTTGCCAACCCAACTTTTGAGTCCATATTAGTATCATTATTGACAGACTAAAATGTTCAATACAAGTTTATTTTTTCATTAGCAATTGAACCTGAGCTAAAATAACTTTTGTTTCATTTTTAATAATAATAGAAATACAAATGTTTGATCTTTTTATTTGTAATGGCTGTCCACTCTGCTGTTCTCATTTGCCACCCTACCAAACTCCTCTGCCCCCCCTCACACCCACAGTTCAAGCTCAACTCCTGTGTGCGACTGATGCTTTTGCACAGCCACCTCAATCATGAAACATACCATTACCGTGCATGTAGTTAGTGTATCATTGTACTTGCAAGGTTGGTGTAGGTTCATGTATCAGTGATACTATTGTTCAGCCACCTCAACTCACGTCGTGAAATTGGAGCATTAGTTAGCGTACCGTGACAAATGTTTAAGGCTCAGAGAAGTTACACAGACTCATGACGTTCTTGAATGTGCCTAAGATGTTTGATTTCCTTCTTTGTAACAGTCTGCAGTGCAATGCTGCATCTAGTTTCACACACACTGAAGTTAACAGATTTCACCGCTCATCGCCACGACAACGGCCTGTTTTTGGAGCATTGTACACATCACTGTAATCCTTCCGGTCGCTGAATTACACTCTTTAGATATGAAGTACCGCAGAACTTTTGCTCGCTTCGACTTTGGCATTTTGACTGAAGCTCCACCCACCCTCATCCCTAACGCATTTTTATATGAGCCCATCCACAAATCCCTGGACAGATGGAATTATTTGCTAAAAAGGCACTGCAAAACTGAATAGAATAGAAGTGATCGACCTGTCTGCAATGAAGCACCAAGATATATGATTTTTTACTGTGCCAGTAGTACTACGTATGTCAGTACTAGTGCCAACTTGGCACCAAGTTTTGGACCCCATCCCTATGCATAGGTGCCCATAGGATGCCCACTATGGAAGCATATGTGTCTCCTGATTCAAAATGAAAGTCAAAACCAGAAATCTATTTTGAATTATGAGACACATATGCTTACATTGTCCACTCATCCAAGCTCTGATTGTTTAATTGCTTCATTTCTAACAGTCAAGCTGTACGCACGGAGCTCTACCGGACTCCTTGTGCACGGAGACTCCTGCACAAGGAGTCTACCGGATTTGGGTTTAAACAAAAAAAAAATTGTATCACTTACTTCACCCTTACCTACCCTTGCGTGTTGTATAAGTGTTCACTACAACCTATTACCCAGGTTCATTGAGCGGTCTACGGGTTTGACAGTACCCTACCTGCATGTCCCATACAGGTTTACCCACTTTTTACCTGCCGTATCCACCCATGAGGGCAGCAACGACTAAGGCTTAAACAGAGCTAAAGTGGGTCCAGAACGTGGATTAAAGTTTGTTCGGATTGAAAACATCATGTTTTCCTTGTTACTGGTGTCAATTTTTACGTTGTACTACCTTTAGTATTGAAGGTAAAGTCAAACGGGCAGAAAGTCACACGGTAGATTGAGTTACTATTCTGAAAGGTGTTCCTGTAGCGATCCCGTTCATCCATCTCCATCTCTTCTCCCCATCCGTTTCCCTCTTTCAGCTTCTCTCCTTCCCTCACTCGGGTGTTTTTGCCTCTGAGCCTTGGTTTCTGTTCTGCTAGTGAGTAGGTGGTGTTTTGGCAGCCTCTGGTTCCAGAGCACAGAAACATAACTGTCCGGTTTACTCCCACATCCCAGGACACCCTTCGTCCTTCGCCCTGTACCCCTCTTCTTCCTCCTCACTTGTTGTTTTTCCTTTTTGCGATTTGTTTCCTGGCTGCCACAATTTCACAGCACAGATGAAGCTCTCTCCTTTAACTCCTACGCTCTGTTTTATTCCTCTGTCTAATTCTCAAAAATACATGTGGTAAATCACAAATTAAGACCACTGCTGTGTTTTAGATCACTTTGAGCTTTAATTTTACCCAAATAAGAAAAATAATGTGTTAACTAAAGTGAAAAATAATAGTTTTTTGGAATCATTCCCATCTTAAATAGTACTAGTCTGTTACGTTCAATGAAACGTGACCATATCCTTTAGATCACGTTACACACTTGTTTGTTTACGATATAATGATGTCACCACTTGACTCCATAAACACAAATGACGGTAAGTGTAGAGAAGCCGGTCAGTGCAGGCGTCAGTGGACGACAATTCACTAATCAACCAATGACTCTCATATAAGTAAAAATCCATCTTCCACAAAATAGACGAGCTGAGACCAAAGGTCTATTTGAGCAGAATGCAAACCAAAACTGGAGACATGCTAACCACCCAGACGTTGCAATTAAGCTAGTGGGCCGGACCACTGACGGTTTAGCAGAAACTAAGAGTGTGCATTCACCGTAGAGATTTATAGCTAGACATACAGCATTACCTGGAAGGTTTAAAAGGGTTGAAAAAAGGGGAACAAGCACATGGACCGGAGTTTAATCCACCCTCGTGAACAATACTCTGAAAATGGTAATTATGTGGGACCACGTCAAGTTTGACGCTCTGTGGGGTCCACCCACCTGCCAATCAAAATCCTGCAGATGGCATCCTCTAATTTGTTCCTAAAACTGAGGTCTAAAATATTACACATTTCCAAAAATTTACTTCCATAGGAGTTGTTATGAGGCCAGAGTCTGCAACCTTTAACCCTGAAATAATCCTTTGGACAGACCAGCCATTTCTTACAGACCCGAACCAGAGCTGCAAAGTCTCAGCTCATCGTTTATGTTTTTGTGGACATAAAGTCATTGATTTACAAAATATAGCTTTTAAATATGGTTGATATTATTAGCACATATTTACATGCGATTAAAAAAAACTGATGGAAATTCATGTTGGCCACACTTAATACATGCTGGTAAGATGCACACTGCCCGCATGTTTGCCCCACTTTGAGCGTAATTTATACCGTTTATTATCATTTTCTAAATTAATTAACTTAAACAAATGAAGAAAAACTAAAAACGTATTTTTTATTTAAAACGTTTACATTTTTTTTAAAGCCAAAGAGCCACAATAAAGCAGTATACAATGTAAAGATTCCTGATATCAGATTATGAACACAGTTTTGGGTGCAAAATGTAACTTTTTCTCATTGGTAGTCAGCTTCTGGTCCGTCAGGTGAACTGTGTCATGGTTGGTTTAGGACAGGGGTGTCAAACTCATTTTCACTGAGGGCCACATCACCATAGTGGCTGTCCTCAAAGGGCAGATATAACTTTTACATGAAACTAAATGTAATGAAAAATAAATGTAACTACTCCTTGATGTTAAATAACTCATTATTTATTTATTCTAATTTGCATAGAAAACATATGTTTGCTTGTTACTGTAGTATAAATCCTTTTAAATTAGATTTTGTCAGGTTAGGTGGACAGTGTTTAAGTCCTGATGTATAGTTGCCCAATCCGTTATTATCTATATATAGATATGAATAAATACACACCAATTTCTATTTTTATTTTAAGCAAAGAAAACTTTTATGCCACATAAAATGACATGGATGGCCACATTTGGCCCGCGGGCCTTGAGTTTGACACATGTGGCTCAGGAGGTGAGATAAAGTGAGGTTCCGTAGACTTGGGTGCCATTTGGATCTGATCTGATTGCCAAAAGTGCCAGAACACAATTCCTTGATGATTTGATCCCAATTTAATAATGCGTCTTATTGCATCTGTAAAAACATAACCAAAATCTGAACAGCATCATTGTCTGGCAGACAGACCATAGTGAAACTTTAAATGTAAGCATTTACAGCCGCCTGCTACAGACAAAATCTGATAGCGATCAAAGATGTATGTAGATTTGACAAATTGAACTCTATCTGTGAAGGAGACGCGGCACGGTAAATTGACAATGGTCACCAACCAATCAGGACACAGAACACAATGCAGTGCAATAACTACGCAAAAAAATAGCAAAAGGTGAACACCGTTACAGAGAGAAAACACTGCTCTTTTAAACACTTCTTGTTTTTTCTTGGCTTGCTAGTCCATTTTTTTATTGTTTGGCATGGTTGAACAAACTGAGCTTAACATAATTAGGCCTAGAATAGAGTTGAATGTAGATTAACGGCCACAATATAATCTGTTCTGGAGCGAACAGACAAGCCATGGATGGAAGTTTCTTGGATACATGGATGGCTAATCCACTTCGTCCTAAGTGTTACAGCACAGCCGTGCAGAACACCAGAAATATCTACCAACATTCTGGTGCTAAACCCACACGAGGTCAGACGGACACCGAAAAACAGCAACCCACCCAAAGCTACTGGACTGCACAGATGGGGCTTTAAAGACCATGCTGAGGGGGGGTGACAACAGAAACAACAGTCCTCCCTGGATCAGGTTATCCGTGTTCTTTGTTATGCAGAGGCTTTAGAGCATCCATGACGCTGATCTTATTTTGATCATTTTACTTTGGACGGATTAAAAAAGGCATTCGTCCACAGGTGAATGTAAACTATGAGGCGTTTAATAATCCAACCCAATTCCAAGATTTCCCTCAACATGTGCTCTTTATTTTGGAAATCTGAAATTGAAGCGACCGAATATAAAGTGCGACGCTCTGCCTTTAAGCAAATCCCCACTCCATCATTAGGAGCTACTTGGAATTTAAAACCTGCAGTTTCTTTTTACAGGCAAATCTCAGGATATTGGAAGCCATCCTGTGTTTAAATATGCCCCTTTATCAGGTTTTGCCTCACCTGTCCCATGTGCATTTGGGGTATTTAAACACATAGTTTTGAGCCATGATCGAAGCTAAATAACAAAGGACTGCGGCTTTATCGCCGGCTGCGATCCATCACAGTTTAAATGGCTTTGATCCTGAATATAATTGAACACAGGGGATCTTCTAAGACGAGTCAGCAGAGCCTGTGGGATCCCCTCCGCATCATTTCCATGCCATAAGATTAACTGTAGGATTCAAGCAGACCACAGAGCGCATGTTTTCTGCTACATAACTGTGGCTGTTTCTTTTAGAATCCCATGGCAGCAGCATCATTTGCACTGGTAGAGATCAATGTTAAACCATGGAGCCAGAATTATGCAAAATACATGTGAAGATGACGTAAATTTAGAGTTTTCTAAGAACAAACATCAACATTTTATGAAGCGGTGGACTGTAAAGCTGCTTACCTCCTAAATGTATCTTTTTATCCGTTTTTTTTTTTTTACAATATCCCTTAGAATTGGTAATCACAATTAAAAAAAAAGGTTTTCATTCTTTAAAACAAAAAATCTCAAACTTTACAGCATGAAATAAGGTGAAAATCATTGAGAGGTTGTCCGTTGGGGGTTGGACTTCAGCTGAGTTAAGACTATTAATTGATTAATTGATGGATCATTGCATCAGTGTGGCTTGAACAGCCTACTTTTCTCATGAGCAGAAAAGGACTAAAATGACTAAAGTGGAGACAGAAATGTGAAGGAGCTTTTAGATGTTTTCCTGAACATGACAGTAGAACTTTTTCCAATGGATTTTTCTATGTGTATTCATGTTTATCAAGGTTTTTTTAAATAACCTGCAGAGTCCTAGCCCCCCTTTGTTTTTTAAATGTTTTCCTTTAGAGGAATAGATATGCATATCCAATAATCAACACATATTTGTCTATCCTACCCAGCGTAGAACAGGGATAGGCGGGGTTTCATTCATTTCAGTCACCTCATTGCACACTCTGGGTTTTGTAAAGTGTCCCCCCGAGCCTGGACTGCAACCAGGCCTTATTTATTTTTTTTTGTTTTGGCGCCACTTGTTTCGTGTGATCTGCATCCAATGAAGGGTTTAACCTGCCAACGTTTGCTTCTTTGTTCCCTGGATAAAACACAGAGCGGTACCTGTTTCTGTGATGGTAAACACTAAGAGGCTCTGCCTTCGTCAAGGCTGAATGATTGAAATTTTCCATGGATATGTTTAGTCTGCCTCAAAAAGATTTCTGTTTAAACCTCACCTTCACCAATCACAGTCAATAGCTGATGATGTGACTGAGGGACATCACAGACAGAATGTCTTAAGTCTTCACAAAAGACGAGTTTCTCAACTCCATAGAGTTCGCTTTCAGAAAAGGAATCTAATTTACAAGTGACTATAGACAAAAAACGGAGAACTGGACTGTATCTGGACTGGAATGACAGGATCACAAAAGACTGAAATTTCATATGTGGAAAATGTGCAAAATGTAGCTGTGTGACACAACCTGTACTGATGTTGTCTGGCTCCAACGTGGCGGCGGCCGTATCATGAAAAAATGGCAATTGAGGTGACTTCATGTGGTTGGAATGGAAGTAAGCCGTTTTCTATGAGTGAAGTCACACTCAGTCCTCTGTGAACACCCAGAGACATTAACAGGAAGATCACAAACTCACTAGATTCACAAATGTCCTTGGAAAATCATTTCAAAGCGGCACATAAGACAAAAAGGCCACAATAACAATAGGGGGTGGGACATAAAGTAGGCAAAGAAAGAAGAAAGAGGACGACCGCCACGGTTGGTCCATGTCAATGTCACCAAGGCCAACCTTAACCACAAGCTGCTGCTGACATCTGGGCCAACATGGCTGGAATTTGGAGCAGCATTCTTATTTGCTGACTTTGACCTGGGAGTAGAAGTGGGTCATGCCTGATGTTCCTCTGACGGGGGTCCAGAATGGTACAGCCCACAAATAAAAAGAACGCGGTTGTTTTTCTGGAGCAGAGCAGATAGGAAAACATTTCAGTGCTAAACATTTAAACTGTGATTGAAAAGTCATTGTTCTCTCATTTTAAATATGAGGACAAAAGAGTTTCTGTAATTTTCTTTGCAATTAGCACAAAACAGATGTGATCCCTTTAACCTCAATCAGTCATTTCTGTGGCTGGCAGCTCAAACAGCGGCCCCAAAGACCCCACATTGTGCTCTGCTTTCAGAAGAAAAAAAAGTCATTAAAATATTGTCTGATTGTTTGAGGAAATACTATAGTTTATGTTGTACAGGAAAAAGAAGAATTTTAACAAAGATAATGGCAGCGTCGTTAATGGCTTTTTGAGAATTTCATCAGCGCAGCCGCATAATTTGGGTTTATTTCACGATTCTCTCGCACAAGCCCACACAACGCAGTTCAAAGAAGAGAGTGATAATAGAATCATTGATGAATGCAGTTAGGGAAGCATGACAGAGAGAGAAAGAAGGGGCGTGTTGAGATTAACATAGCACAAGCAAATTGGGTTTGCCATTATTACACAATTCAGACTGCAGAGAGCCCCTAACCATGAGAGGCAAATGAGGCCTGAGATTCATAAAAGCTCCATTAACGGGAGTGAAGGGAGTGAGGGCAGGCCATCAATGGGTCCGTTTAATACCAAACATTTATAGATCCGTGTCTATGGCCTGTGGCATGTAATGACTAGACTGCAAGGCTGCTGCTCCTTCTAGGAACCCTTAAATTAAGACTAAAATAGATACCGTCACAGCTGCCCTTTTTTCAAACCATCACAATGTTCTGATCTCTAAGAAAACTATGTTCAATCACTCAGGAAATTCCAGTTGCTTTTCTGTAATCTAGACTTCCAAGCTCAGGGTGTCTACTCACTTCATCTGTGGCGTTAGCAGGTGCATCTGGAGATCAATGGCAAGATAAAGCCATCACCATAACCATAACACTTTTGCTATCGTACTCCGCTTAAATGACTGAGAGCACATCATCACATTCAAGCTAATGTGCTAATACGTCTTCGTGCTGATGCCAACGGGGTCGGAGGGACTCGATGGGTAGGGCCCCCGGCACAAACCAGATTATACGGCCGTCTTGCCGTCTCTCAGATGGCCAGACTCAGGGAATTTGAGTGTCTCATTATCATTATCCGCAGACAGTTCTTCACTTATCTGGAAAGAAACGACACCATTTGAGTCTGTGAATATTTGCTTAGCGGACGGGGGGGCATCAAGAGTTGGCTGCTTGCTACTACCACAGACTGGCAGAGCCAAGTCCTGAGCACAAATCACAAGCAGCGGCGGTGCTCATAGCATCCGTCAGCAGTGTATGGATACAGATGGTGGGTCAAGTTTCGAACGGAGCGCAGAGGGAGCGAGAGAGCGTCTGCCGGGGGAGGGTTTCTGGGATTGTTTATTGCTGCGCCCTAATTGGATAAACCTGGCGTCTAACCTCTTTAGGGCTGTCACATTACTTCATCCTCACGAGGCCAATCTCCAACGCTCTGATTGAGTTTACGCTCAATTGAAACTTATCACCTTTTTTTCCTTTCTTCCTGTGTTTGAAGAACAAAGAGGCATGCAAAGGGAGACACACGTCAAAGGGAACAGAATTCCTCTTATCTCTGATATTTTCCACGCTCTGATCTTATATGCGAGTAGTTACATGGAAGTAGGCCTCTTTTGATTGCTGCAGGCGAAAAACAGGGAAATTACTCCAACATAGTCTCTGAGCCAGTGTCACAACCTTCCAGCAAGAACAAAATCAGGACTGCCAGCAGCAAACGTATGATGTGGTTGATCACCGTTACAAAAGGTAAAGCCTTAGCCCCAGCTACCTTCATGGGTGAATACAGGCCGAAAATGGACATGTCCGCTTCACAATGAGCGTATTAAAGAATGGGCTGAATACAGGTTCTTGGATGCACATCATTTGGAGTACGCACTGGACTGTGCCTACCCAATCTCCGGAATCTTGCCCCAGGCTTTTTCTTTCACAACTCTATTCCGATATATGAAAGACTTGGGGTCATTCCAGTCAGACACAAACCGCAATTTTTATTTTTCCTCATCAATTTTCAAATGGTTGGCACTTACGTGTAGGAAAAAAGGACGCCATATATGCATCACTACCAAATCCAAATCCCTGATTGGTCAAAGTTCAACTGGTTTCATTTTCAACGCGCATTCAGTATATGCATATTTTGTATCTAGTGCCAGAAAAGTGACTTTAAAACTTGCGTAGCTGAACTCAAAAGTCACATTTATGTGTTTTATACTATTTATTGGAAGTGGCCACTTGAACGCGCATTGCTGAGGCCGGTTTGAACGTTGTCCACATTTCTGACATATCATACTTAATGCTTGATGGAAAATATTAAAACTAGATTACTAACCTGAAGGACAGTAGAGGGCCCAGTAACAGAGACGGTAGCTTCCTGTAAGAAAAGAGTCTGGGGGATTTGTTAGAAGAAGAACAAAAGGTCACGTCAGTTTTGGGTATACACAAATTGTTGAAATATACATGCAGCACACATCCTATATGTACGCTGTCAAAATCATTTTATCTTAGCACAAAACAAATTCACTGTCATGGGAATAAAGGGCAACTCCTTTGTCTTCTTTACCTTTTACCTGATTCCTGCTTGTTGCTGAGAGACACTCTTTCTAATTTGGGGTTTTCTTTTTTTGGCAGATTACTCATCCTTGTTGGAAGATGGTTAAGCAGTAAATATGATTTGGGAAACTCATTGTTGGTTATCTGTTGCAGCAGGTGGGTTTGGGCAGATGCTGTTACATACAAACTCAATCAATACACTTCAACTTTTGAAGCCAACTGGTTGTCTAGTCTTCTGTCATTAGGAAGAATTTCTAAACGCACATGTTGGAAAAATTCCCCAAATTTAACAGAATTGGTACCAAAACCGATGTACATTGACTTAAAAGAAGTCTTTTAATATAAAAAAGGGACATTATGTCATTTATTGGCTCACACGCTAAACACGGAGCAGGAGTGTAGCTGCTTTGGAGTAGCTGCTGTTAGGACTGCAGTGTTTCTCCGCTTTTTTGTGTTTCAATATTCGCGGGTTCACGTGTCCCCAGATTCTTTTTCAGTAACTTGACTTCTCCGGTTCACCACAAAAGCTGAGACAACTCAAGAAGCTTGTATGTTCTTCTGTCCCTTGTTTGACCTCCTGGGTCACTTTGGTCGGTTGGAGACTCTTGGTGACTTCTATCTCTTTCACTGTGCATCTCTGGAATCCAAAAGTCTCACATGCAAACGTTTGAATGTGTAGGGCTGACACCAATTTTTATTTAGATGACAGCAGCAGGACGGGCTTTGAAAAATTTTAAAAAATTGTTTTGAGCCCTTTAACACCAGAGATGTCGCCAGTGACAGCAAAATAAATGTAAAAAAAACATCATCCAGAGATTTCTTGATTCAGCTGATCTGAAAGTTATCACCCCTAAGTGTCTGATGTAGTATAAAGTATCTATAAAACCGAAGGATAGTTGGGAGAAAAACATATTTTTACACAATTTTGTCCATAAAACAAGTTAAGGTGCACAGACTTGACCAAAAACCAGCATCCATTTCCATTTTGTTCTGCTGAACAAGCTCACACTCTTCCAGATTCTCTCAGATTAACTTTCTTTTCCTTCACAAGTTGCTCCTCACAACCAAGGTGCTCTTTACATCTGAAAGAATCTGAAAGACCTATATCTCCTTTTGGAGTCATTCATCAGGGATTTGCAGCAGCAGATGTGCGTTTTTCCCCATAGAACTTGTAAATGGTGAATGGCGTATACTTATATAGCGCTTTTCTACCTCCTTCGAAGGCCAAAAGCGCTTTACAGTCACAGACCCATTCACACACTGGTGGCGGCTCCGCTGCCGAAAACTGGTGCCAACCTCCCACCAGTGTCTTGCCGAAGGACACTTCAACACAAGGGCGTGCAAGACGGGAATCGAACATCCAATATTACGATCATGGGTCGACCACTCTACCGCTGCACCACGGCCGCCCCAGTGACTCCTGTGTTTAGTGGGCCATTCTTGGCATTGGTGTATTACTTCTTCATATATCGTCTGTTTGTTTTAGTCAGAAATGCTAATTCTTTGACCAAAGCAGCCACGGTGGATGAAAGTGACACAGTTTCCTTCTTGCTCCAACAGAGTCATTATCTGTGTTTTTCACAGTGCTGCCAAGGCAATAAATAAACCTTGTGGCTTTTTGTTATATCCAGGCGTAGAAATATTCCAACTTCTGCTCTGCTGTGAACGTGGAATGAACAAAGCCGTTGTAAACAACGTAACAAATGTAGTTGGTCCAAACTCCCTCTAGTCCAGATCGAATTTGTGATGGAAAACTGTCAAGGTCTGGCTACACTAATATTTCCTGTTCAGAGTCATTAGGAATGACAAAACATTAACATCTGTCTCTCTCACTAGTACTGCTGCATAATCACTTGGCTGCACATTCAGAAAAAACTGACCAGAAATATTGTGGAGTCCTCCACAGAAATAAGAGCCGAAAAGGTTAGTTAATGAAAGGCGGCAAACAGATCCGAAGTCTGTTTATGTGCTCTGCTGCGACTCCAATGTCAACAAATCCAGGACTTTCTGAAAATGAGCGAATTGCCTCATAGGCCTGTTTTCAAGCAGAGGATTTTGAAGTCTCCAGTTAATCAAAACTGCCACGCCAACATCTGTGTGCTTTTTTTATTGACTTTAAGAAGCTGAAAAATGATTGACTGAAATGTTTGATTGCTAATGTAAAAGGAAACAATTTGGACCGTTTTATATTTATGTAAAAGGATAGAGACTGGATTGTTTAGCGAGCTTCTAAGTAAATTGTTTTTCAATGGAAGTCAAAAGGTGCTGCTTGGTTTACACTTCAACTTCTCAACAGTCAGCAGCTCTTTGAGTGCCAGCATTTATCTCTAAGCGAGCATCTCAGCTTTGAAGAACTCTGTTTGCGGCTCTTAAAGCCATTCCTCATTGAGCTTTTTTCTCTTTATCGTGTTTCCATAAAGAAACTTTTTTAGTGACACACGAGTTTTCCATGCAACGTTTTTTCCCTGCGTTTAAAAATGGCTGCACAAATAAAAAAAAAAAAAACAGAAACCACGGAACCAATTCTTCACTCTGCTTCCCTTTGTGTTGCCATACTTCATGTAAAGATTCTGACACGTGTTCTTGGACCCGTCCTCGTCCGTGTGGCGATGAAAACTTTCGTCTCCTCTTCCTCACTGAGTCACTCAGATCTTTTTGTGCGTATTGCAGTCTCACAATAAAGCCAGAATACAAACCAATAAAAATAAATAAAAACTCTTTCAATAATCAAGGGGCTTGCATGTTCTAAACAGCATTGAGCTTTGATGAGCTTTGATGTCCTCCTAGCAGCAGTTTTGCTCCTCTAAGCTCTCTTTTAAAGGTCGTTTCTGTCATGACTAGAACGCGGGGGGGACCCAGATGCTGAAACCCAGAGGCTGAGACAGATAGGTGAGAGGTAAGTAAGAAGTTTATTAGAGTTCTGGTTGGTTCCTGGCGAGGCTGAGGATAACGTGGCTGCGGCTCTTGATTGAAGACTCTGGTACCGTTCGTGTGGAACTCCAAGAGCGAGGGACCAGACAGAGTTCATGGCTTGAGTTCTTGGTGCGTGGCGTGGCTGGAGATCTAGATGAGCACAGAGACTGTGGCTCACATTCACAGGTGGCGTCAGCAAAGGAGAGCTGTGACTTCTGCTGCTCGAGGTGGTAAGGTTCAGGTGACACTCTTGGCATGAGGTGAAACCTGAAGTGCAGAAAAGAGACAAGGTTAGCTCAGGACGAGACCAGTAGCCAGACGTAGTTAGCTTCTGGAGACTAAGCACCATCAGGGTTAACGGACTGGCGAAGAATGATCAAGCTGGGTCTCCTTAAGTAGCAGGTGGCTTGATGAGTTGAGTGGTCACAGCTGAGATGAATGTGCAGCAGAGCTGGAGGGGGAGGAGTCTTACAGGCCACCATGATAGTTTCACACAGCCACTACGTAACTTTTTACATTTTCCACATATGAAATTTTGGCCTTTCGTGATACATGCGTGATATACAGTATGTCATTCATAAGTGTTTCTTGCGATGTGCGCAGATGTCCGTCGAGGGTTTCGGCCGTCGGGTCTTTACATGAATTCGGTTTTGAGCTGTTTAAAATTTTTGGTTGGTTCTGAATTACATAGTTTACGCGTATTTTACATACTTACGTTTACGCTATTATTACGTAAATCCTACACAACTGTGCTTGATTCATTACATACGCATTACATATTTCATATGTAAGTTTGTGTCTTTCCATGACCGTTCCAAGTATGTCTAACAGACTTTTCATGTATGAACCACCGTTGTATAACTTTTATATCATATGCACATATCACAATAAAATTATGTAATTGACACTCAAATCACTAATGAACTGCAGACAAAGAGTGCAATAATCACACACATTTCATGTTCTACTTTGGCTTACGTGTTCTTTGCGTGATTTAACTTTTGTTTTAATCTCAATTTTCTTTAAAAAAAAAAGTCCTTTATCTTTAGAAAAATGCCACAAGAACATGATAAAAACATCAAAAACATATTTTTCATCGGAGAGGGTCTTTAATGATCGATAACTAAGTGGAACAGAAAACAACAGTTAAATATATAAGTTAAAAAAAAACAACTGTATTAAGCAATTCTTCACCACTATATCTCTGTTCATGTTTTCCGTATCTGCTTAATTCGAGTTGGAAGAAAACAAAGTTTTAAGTGCCTAATTATGTGGCCTAAATTAATTTATTTTTAGTGTTTTTTTTTATTAGATCTATTTGTTCAAATTTGGCCTTTTTCTATACAAAAACATATTAAAAAGTGCTTCCGTTCACATTTTGACCAAATATTTTAACTTTTCTCCAACAAAACCCCACAAAAGACGACTATAATATTTATTTCCTCATAATGAAACATCATTTCTCGTTAAAACATAACCTTGAATCACAGAGGAGTCAGTTCATAACATCTACTGTCACTTCTCAGCTGAAGACTGCCCACACACTTTAATTTAATCAGTATTTTATCCTCCAATTTCCCCCTGCCCTTATTGCTTGGTTGACCATGTTAACTTGTCCGCCTCCGTCTCCAGATTAAATTGTTATTTATTTATGTCTCTTTTTTTTTTTTTATTACAAGCAGCAATTGAATCCCAATCTTCTCTTCCTCCAAACATTGTTACCTCTGAAACCTCCCCGTGTCGGTTTTAGAGCCACTGCTCCAGTCTGTTAGTCGGCGTTGCATCCCTGTTCATTACCGAGGATTTGATCAGCCCTCAGATGACAGCTCACATCCCATAATGCACCCAAAACAGGCCAGATTTGAAATCAAATTAGCTGAGCTGCAGGAAGAAAGCCCTTTAGAGCTGACTGTTCTCACACAGAAAGGCAGGGATTGATTATGCATTCAGCTCCTCTTCTTAAGTATCCAGTGTGCGCCGCTGGCTCTCTCATGCTAGGAAAAATACAGAACATGCACAAAATAAACATATTAATAACAGTGTGGCTATAACTCAGGTTCCTTTCATAAATACATTCTAATAGTTCTGCAGAATGCCCATCAGTGCAGCAGCGCAGACAAAAATGTTCCTCTCAATTAACTTAAAGACATAATTGGAAAAGGCTAAGTAGCTGCCGTCTGTCTTCGGCGTGGGCCGGGAAGCCACTTTTAAGGCGCTGTGCCGTCTCGCTGCAGTGTGATTTTCAGCCGCGCATGACTGTCAAGAGCACTGAATCATGTTGCCTCTTTCCACACAAAGCACTCATCAACACCAGAGTAAGCTTTTAAAGCTCTCACCTTTAACATCCCACCGCTTAGTTTTGCTTTTTTTTTTCCCCAGAGCAACCTTGCAGGTTACTGTTTACTGTTGTCCTTTTTTTGGACCACCTGTCAATCAAAGACTTGGGGGCAGCAGAGAGGAATACCTGGATTTCATATATACAGAAACAAAAAAAGGGCAAAAAATTGAAGAATTTGTGAAAAAGAAATAATCAAAACAATAAATGCATCTCCTAACAATCTTTCAATAAAGAGAAATCTTAGGAATATAAAAAAAATTAACGTGATACAAAAATGTGCATGAAATAGGATAGTCTTTTGGCAGTGAGGCTCTGGGCGGATGACGTCTTTATATCCTGGTGAGTTTGGACCATAGATGGATAAACCCCAGAGCCTAGACGCCCATGGGGGTTGAGGCCAGTCAACGACATAGAATTTGTCCAGGTGGAGAACGGGGTGGGGGAGGACCGGCAGAACCGCCTGGAATGTGAATAAATGAACGTCTATGAATTTAAAAGCAGAAATATTATTGTGATTGGCTGTAGAATTTAGCTTACAGTGAAGGCTTGATGGCGGCTGGGTAGCTCGGTTGGTGAGGTGCAACAGGGGTTCCCTGCATGGTACCATGCAGGGTTCGAAGGTTTTGCCCCCCTTCTGCAGGACCGCTCCTCCAGGTAAAATGCGGAGAACAAATTTCGCACACCTAGGTGTGTGACAGATAGTAGAACTTTAACTTTACAAGTGGCTTGTAGCATGAGTGACGGAAGAACCTAGCTTACCCAGCAGTGAGGTAGATTCCTTGTTGACATTAAGCCAAAGCTTCATCAAACAAATGGAGAAAAGTAGCAACTATTTGAAAAATATTTAATATAACCCCTTTAAACGATAGCGTGCCTTATAATTCAGAGCATGGATTAATTTAGGTTGTATTCACTGATATATAAGCAATTTGAGAGGTACACTACTACAAAAACCCATCAGGACACATGTCCCATAATGCATTGTTTTGTAGTCTGTAGGGCAGCTTCAGTCAGTACAGTACTAAATTTCCAGCTGTGTTCGCGTAGGTTGGGGCCTTGCTCCCGCCCCTTTCTCGTGATATTTTTGTTTTGATTGACAGGTGATGTTGGAGCAAAAACAAAAATATACGTCTCACACCAGGTGATCTGAACAGCGTTGCGTCCATCTGGGCGATCTCAAACACACTTATTGTGCATCTTGGCTGCACCTATTTGGTGTCACCAAGAGGCATTTCCATCCCCTAATGTTTACATACATTTAAGTATTGTTTGTAACTGTGAAATGACCGAAAGGTTACTACAGTAATCACTTCATTACTAAAAACTTTTTTTAATTCTGAATGTATGGCATTTTGTTTAGTATTTGTACTGTCATGACAGCGATGCTGCTGTCAGTTTACCTTCTTGTTGCATCTTCAAAAGTGCAGAATAAAATGTGACACTGAATTTGAAGTAGCACATTGTAATTTCTGCATCTATTATTAAAGTATTTATTCGTAATACACTGGAAATTAGTACATTTGGTTAGCATGTTGATTTACGGTATGCGCCCCAAAATTTTCTGGTTGTGCCCCTAAAATTTTCAGTTGGGGGCCACAGTGCTCCTAGTGAAAAAGGTTTGTCTGGAGCCCTGCTGTCGTGGTGTCGGATTTTTTTTTTTTTTACGTAACTAACTAGGTTGGACGTTAGCATAGTAGTCACAGTAGCCTTTATTTTAGCGGTATCTACGTCTACGTTTTTTACGAGATGCAAACAAGGATGGGTGAAAGATCACAGGTTTGGTTCCCAGCTCGCCTGAAGTGTCCTTGGGGAAGACACTGAACCCCACATTGCTCCTGGTGGTTATAGGTTGGCGCCATCAGTGTGTGACGGCATGGGTGAATGGGACTGTGACTGTAAAAGGCTTTGGGCCTTCTAAGAAGGTAAGAAAGTGTTAGATGCTTACACGCCATTTACCATTTTAGGGGATTATTTAATTCTATTATAAGAGCCAGTTTATGTGCTTGACAGAACAGATGCAGCTGGAGGATCACACACTGTAATCTGCTTTTATTTTTTGTACACTAAATGTAAAAATCAACTGTGGTATAGTTTAAATACAAAAGAACTGTACTAAATGCAGCTAATAATAATTTTACAACACTGAAAGCTTTAACCTTTAACCCCCGTCACCGGCGGCACAGAAATGACACACAGTCACCTTAAGCCTAAGTCCCACCTGTATGGGGGGTTGACCTGTACGAGTCTTTGTGTTGTCCAGATCTGTGGAAGGTCGTAGAGAGGAGTGGCTGCATCTTAAGGGAGGACAGGTTTCCCCTTTCACATCAAAACAATAGCATTTCTCAACTTGAATACAGGCTTAAAGGCTTGAAGGCCAAAAAAACCGACAGTATGACAGACAGAGTTCATGAAGGACGTCATTCAGGTCAAGACGGATGTGAAAGTGGGACGAGTAGAGTCAAACAGATAAAACAGGAGTAGAATCCAAACAACAACGATAAAGAAAAAGAAATGAAGGCCTGAGAGAATACCAGTTTAATAAATGATCATAACAATATCAACAAAAGCTAATGGAAGTGTCAGTGCAGGGTACAGAGTAATAAAAGTACAGTTAGGGCTATTACTGATTGCTCTCCAGGGTAGAAAAATAAATAGCTTCCTTGCTGTCATATTACAGACACCTCTGTGCGGAGGCGCTACAGCGGAGATCTCAGCACTTTGGTCAGTTGCACATGTAGTCCCACAGAGTTACTAATGAGGAGGAAACAGACTGACGCAAGAAGATCCAATATCTTTGCCCCACGCCGCTTTATTCACACGTTGGCTATACCACGTTCTTCTACACCCACTCCCTGCTGTAATGAGGGCCCCTGGAGCGCCGGGAGGAATCTGTCGTCCTCCTTTAGCCACCCGCGGTGTGTCTTCGTGCGCCGCGTGCTCATTTGCTGGGTAACGTGGGTCCCTGCCAGCTTTATGTTGACTGTAAATGGGCAGGCATTTACACTACAAACAGGAAGGGCGCAGTAAATGCAATTAGCCCAAATGTTTGATCAGCAATTTCTCCACCAACTGTCAGGACATACCATCAGGATTTGAAGAGCATCAAACAAATCTGAAGCTACTTTACAGCATTAGATAGCTTAAAGTGTTAGCCATCTCTCACAACTGATGAATCAGAGGATTCTTACGAGGACTTTCTGCACCCAGGTGGTCAAGATTTCACCATTCCTGTCATGTTGCTAAAGTCAAGCCAGTGTGTTGCTCTATGCACCAGCAGTGGTTTTAGCACTCTACAGCATTTTTGCTTTAATTGCAGGGTAAAAAGGACACAAGCATAAAATGTAATTTTTTTTTCTCTTTTCGAATGGCCTGATCTTTTGTCCCTTTCTAAATGTCATTGGGGGGCCAACAGCAGCAAAAGCTCACATAAAAGAATCGTTGAGACCCATTACAGTACACAGAGATGGGCTGTGTGGGTATGTGGAGGACTCTTGCTCAGCCATTACTGTTAAAAAATAATTGATTGCATTAACCTGGCCTTTCACCGTTTTACACGTCCGATCCATATTCCTAAGTGGTCGTTTAGTGTGGCGTTTTTAACCTGAGAGGAAACGGCGTAATGATTTTGTGGAGCCAGTATTCAATAGCTCAGTGGTGTTGGTGTTACTCATGGTGAGCTGCTTTTCAAGCGTCCAAATCACAAAGGAAATGTCAGTGTCATTCTCTGTTGAGAAGAACCAACACACACAGTGGACTGAGGAACACTTAATCTGAGCCGCCGACGGCGTTTCTCAGAGGATTTCCATTTGTTTTTCGTATTGAACAAAAGCTTTCAGCGAGAACGACGATTGCCGATAATCTATGTGAATAGACATTTACTGAGCTCACTGGCTCCAAGTTACCAAAACAGTTAATTACCTTCTTTTTTTAACCTGATGATTTTTCTAATCTGATCCTCCTTTCAGCATCGTCTACTCAGCAGAGATTAATTATTCTGATTCTGTTGACGTTGTCTTAACAAAGCCGATAAAAGTTACAAACAGGAGCTTGGTCAGATTGAGTGGTGGATTGATTAGAACTGTTTCAGTTTCGACGCTTCCATGAATCAAGAGAGAGTTTGTTTTAGCATCACCCATCCCCGTTTTATGTTTGCTGTTTCTACTGAACGATGTTCTGAACCCGTGATGTCATAAATCCTTGTATTGTGATTAGCTGAGCGGGCCATTGAGGGGCGGCGCAGCTGGCAGCGTGTACATTTGTAGGCGTCTGCTGTGCTGCTAATAGAAATATTAAGAGGCCTAATGCTACGGTCACAAATACGACTTCCGCTGTGCGATGGGAAGGCATCAGCAGACGGTTTCATGCCCCTGCCCGTTTTTTGAAAATGGAGTGCATGCTCACGGATGTGGACGACGACAGTCAGCCAGACTGAGATGATGCCATAACAAAATCGGGCGACCACTGGGTGGCCACAGGGCTGTAACAGCCGGTTCGCCGGCCTGCAGCATCATTGGAAGATGTGTAAATGTCTCCAGACCTTTGGGGTAAATCCATTCATTTCATTTCTGAAATCGCTGATTCCCATTTGGTGGCCTAGTACTAGAGTGTCCAACCTTAGACTGGTATAATGTGAGTTCAAATCCACGGTCAAGTCATACCAAAGACTCTTAAAATCAGACTCAATACTTCCCTGCTTGACTCTAATCTATTTTCAAAGAGCTCTCAGTGGTCTTTTATTTAGGATTATGCAGTTTTTTGCCAAAATAAAAATAAATTATCGTTTTTTAGGACGTAGTTTCTGCAGAGCAACAGGTGTACATCATAAATTCACACAAATGTGGGCAGCATTTTTGGCGCGGAGTAAGCCTATGCTCATTTCCCCCTTCATGCCTTTGTTTAATCTCTGTCCTGCTAGCTTACAGCCCCTCACACCCCCAATCCAACATTAGCGGTTCAGCAAAAATGGCAGCAATATCAGATCTATCCAGACGTACAGATTAGAGCCAGATTCCAGCTCAGACGAGGAAAACAAAGACGTTCATGGATCTATTTGTCTGCAGGTGGATGATCAGAATGGAGCAGAGCAGAAGGCTTGTGGACCACCAACTGTAAAATGGTAAATGGCGTATGCTTATACTTACACTTGCTTCGAAGGCCCACAGCGCTTTATAGCCACAGTCCCATTCAGACACACATTCACACACTGGTGGCCGAACACTGGCGCCAACCTTCCACCAGAGACAAGGTGTCTTGCCCAAGGACACTTCAACATATGGGCGGCTTGCCACTGCCCCACAGCCGTCCTGACTGTAGCACTTACATCACGGCCACAAGCTTTTCCAAATGGCATTATTTCATCTGCTCCTGATTCAGAAAAATATGAAAAACCTACGACTTAAAAATGCAATTTTAAGTTTCCTTTTTCTTAATATCAGTCCTTCATCATCAGAAAAATGCCACTGGAACACGTTAAAAAGACATTTTTCACTGGAGTGGGTCTTTAACCTATAAAGCAGGTTTTTGGATTGAGGGAGGGAGCTGGACCGCCCGGAGAAACCCCACACATGCACGGAGAGAATCCAGCTGGGGTTTGTGAGGCTACCCACTACACCACCATGCAGCCATGGTGGTGTAGTGGTGTCAGACTGTAACACTCAGCATCAAATGAGAGTATTTACAAAAAAATTAATCAGGGATCTACTTCTTTAACTGAATGTGCTTGATTCCTTTTCTCCATTTATTCAAAACAACTCCAACACAATGAGGTTTCTCAGGTAATGGTGATATATTGAAATATACACATCTACTTACAACTTCACCTTTAGAAGAAACCACCACCCAACTACACCCAGTCTTTTTCTTATTTACACAGTACTTTAAAGTTTCTAAAGTTTCTTTGGCGTCTTTTGTCCCTCTGGACAAAGCAGTCTCAAAGATAGTGGGGCCTGTGATGCTCCGTCCGCCTTCTGATGGTCAACGACTTCTTACCGGATCAGCTGTGATGGAAATCGTGAGACTTTCTGGTGAAGGAAGACCTTAGGAAGTGTGGCAGAAAGTTCCGGTATATTCCTCAGCTTTTCTAATCCATAGAACCATCTGTTGCTTTAATCCATCCTTCAAGCGGCAGTCAAACATCACCCCAGCCAGTTTGTTTCTCCTTTCCCCTGCTTGGCTCCATCTTTCTCTCTTTTGTGCTGTCATTAGCTGTCATCAGCCACACACCTGAGTAACCGGAAGTCACCGGCAGGAAGTCTCTGTGCCGCCATATTTGTAGTTCACAACACATAATCCAAACCAAATACATACAAATCAAACTATTATAATGTGCTCACCTGGAAACTTAACAATGACATACTGGACCATTAATATTGGTGGCTAATTTGGAAATCATTTACTGTTTTTTATCCCAACAGCGATATGACAATCCTATATTTGTGTGGCAATGCTACAAGACAAAAGCATAAAACTGAACCAACCTGATAAAATTCTGACAACGTTGGCAGAAGCTAAGGCCTAAAAGATGACATAACCCCGACAAGCTATAAAACTAAAACCAGTCTCCAAGAAAACGTTTTTTTTTTAAAACAACTTCAGTTATTTTGAAGGATTGATGATCTTTACTGTTTGACAATGACACACAAACAAGCACAAACCTCTGAGCTGTAGTGTGTAGTTACTGCGTGACCAGCCCAGCACGTCTGCGTCATGCGCTGAGGAGGAACCAACAGATGTTGCTGCTTTCAGCTTCACTTTTCCCTGTTTTCTGAGCTCAAACCTTCATGGATTCATAACTTTTCATTTTGCACACTCCTGGCAAAAGGAGCCGGCAGCAGCGGGGAGTGCCGAGCCCGATGCGCCACAAACACCAATAAATTAATCCGATAAAGCCAAACTACCACGCTCACTTCCGTCCTCTCTTTCATAGTGGGATGACTGCAGAAGAAATATAGATTTGATAAGGCTGATTGCAGGGAAAATAATCCCCCCCCCAACAGAACCGCGTCTCATGCTTCCTTTCTGCTGAGATTACAGAGCCGACAGCGAGTGACACAATTTACCTCGCCATCGCTCTGCATCAGCAATCAACTTTTCCTCCACAAGCGTCTGTAGCTTATGATGACAAGACTGGGAAGGTGCTCCATCCATAACTTCTGCAGCTCCACCTGTCTGCCGCCTCCTCCATAACTCACCGTTATGTACTGCGGCGGCGGCGCCTTCCTGCAAACCTCACAAACCGCATCCACGCTTGCAAAGGGAATAACCGCTCTTATTACACACGCCGCAGTTTTCCCGCTCAGGACTGAAGATAGATGCCATGCAATGTCTCGACTTTATTAGTACCATTGAATCACTTGATGACAATTTGGCTGAAGCAAAGATAATAATTGATGTATTTTGCTGTTTAATGGCGCGACTCCGACATATTTAGCTCAGTGAGTCACAAAGGACCCCCCACTGCACTTCCTGCTTTTCTTATATTACATTTCCCAGGATTTTCTGTTTATGATTCTCTCTTTGCTTCTGTTCCTTGTCTCCTCATTACATAGTTTATAGAGCATTTTCCCCTCCTCTGCAGTGCTGCACTGTTGCATTTAAGCCATTAGTCTTAGAAAGTGTCGGTGCACGGCCTGCTGTTGTTCTCCCACCTCCTCGTCTGCCGCCTCTGCTTCTTTCTGAAGCTGATGTGTCTTTCATTACCGCGCTCTGACAGCCCTGAGCCGAGCGGACGTCTGTTTGTCACCCTCTAATGGGGCTTGGCAGCCTACAAGGTGAGCACAGCACCTCAGAGAGAGTGGTCTTCTCCTGCTGTCTCCCTCAGCGGAGGAAAGGACCAATAATACTTCCTCATGCATTCAGTCCACCGTTCAATTTCACTTCATGTCCACGTCAGTGCAACCAATCGGATCAGGCGCCTATGGACAAATTCCACGTCTAGTTGAATTGATGGGTATCGAACAAACTTGTCTGGATCCCACACGGTGCCGGTTTGATCTCCTCCCAAACTGTCAATGGCAATATACAGTTAAGAAGCGAGGCTTTCTAATCCATTCTGAGAAAATCCTGCTTTTGTGCGTCTGCCCATCGACCGGCGCTCCGCTGTACAGCTGCTTATCTTTCTCTGCAGAGCAAAGGTTTTAATTTGATATATTTCCAGACAGACTTGCATTAAAGGCGTCGACCATGATACGATAAGATTTCATTGGATCCAAATAGTAAAACAATGTTTTGTCCATCACTGTGAAATCTTGGCAGTCGGTGCCGATGGCTCTGCAGCTCTTGAAGGCTGGTGTCTTCTCCGTGTCCTTCGCCTTACCTCGTCCTTTTTCCTCATTGAAATGAAAGGTGCAGGTAAGATTTAAATAACCTGAGGCAACAGCCAAGATGAACCAAAACATGTTTTGGATCAACACACTCCTAAGTCAATCGATAACCTGAGTATTAAACATTATTTGTCTTTAATGTTGATGGTAAAGTCATAAAAACCTAAGTTTATGTTTAAATTATTTGAAATAAACCAAATCCAAACCAAACATATTCCGGAGTTACCACTCTCTATTAGTGATCCTACCCGTTGTCAGATGGCATAAAAATACAAATTATTCCCATCTAACCTCATAGACACTGAAACAGCATCACCCGTTCGCCATAAGTTTAAGTAACTTCCATTTGCAAATACTTCCCGATACACTTACCACACCTAGTCATGCAGTCGTAGCTTCCATTTCCATCGTCTCCCTTGAGGTGGTCCTACAAACACGGGCTGCACAACCCAAAAACCTGCAAACGGTTGGCTCCTCCGTCTTTTGAAAAGGACGTCAACTGTATGCCCCTGGCTGGTTAAACCTAGTTTAACCTTCATTACAGTCAATGTATGTAGACCCCGAAAACTGACTTTAAAACTAGTTTAGCGACAGATAAAAGTGACAGTTTTGAACATGGAAGCCTGAAACACACATATCTGTGCGTTTACACAGACTTCTGGGTGGAAGCGGTCGCAGGAACACGTGTTGCCGGGCTCGGGGTGAACTTAGCATCTCACTTCAGGACTTTTTGGTCCTTTTGCCTCGGTGTCATTATTGGTGTCATTATTGCCTTCAGTCGATGCTCCTTAAAGCCTGACCTCCATCTTTCTGTCTGATGATGGTTCCTCTTTAGATTTTGCTTTCTAAAGACTTGTTTTTTTGTTTTTGCGGCACATAAAGGTCGTTCAGTTGCGAGGATTTCAATCCATAAATCACTTTTTATTTTTTTATTTACATTCATAGACCGCCTTTATCCAATTGCATAATATATATAAACTGGATTAAAGAATAAAAAATCACAATAAAATAAAAACAATGACAATCAAAATACGAGCGTAAGACGCTCGTCTGTTTCAGCAGTGCTGCTGTGATATGTGCGTATCTAATTTATACACCTGATCAGGTGATTTGGACGCACATCATGTTAAACTCCACGTTTTTCCACCATTATTGATACTTCAGTTTTCAGAAAAATGCATCTTTTTTGGTCCTTTAGGAGAGTTTTTACCTCCTGCTGTATGGAGATACATTCCTTTTTATTATTTTAACTTGCAAATCATCTGAAACTGACTGAACATTCAGACTCTTGGTGCCCTCATGATTGATTTCCGGATCCATTCTTAGAGAGGGCTATGGCCAGGATCTCCAACCCAAAGCAGACAAAACAAAAAAAAGAGATTAAAAAAGCTCTAAAAGAAATTATACAAAATGAGATAATAGTGACGGAGAAAAAAAATGGAAGACAACGCCGGAGAGATGAGCAAAATGATTAGAAGAAGGTCTGAAGATGGAAAGAGTGGAAAACCGGGCAGAGTGTTTGTCAGAGAGCCACAATGATTGGACCATAACCTATTAACAGACATTTACACCCCATCTTTTTATTCATCTCCAGCATAATTTGATTCCATAGATGAGAAGGGTGATGGAAGGATGGAGGAGAGAATGCAGCTGAGAGCTGAACATGATGTGGGAGTCAAAAAGCAGCTTTTTTTGCTCTGCTCAGAGATGAAAGGTTAAGCAGCCCCATAGATCTTTGCATATTTAAATGTTCCCATGCTCAGGAGTGTGCAGCTCGCTGTGTTTGCGTTCAGCCGGTGCGTTTGTGCGAGTGTTTATCTGCGCGCCAAGTGTGTCAGAATGTGGAAACGCTGGCTAATAACAAGATGTTCCTTTGAAAATCCAGAAGCATTCATCCCGGTGTGTTCTTTCAGGCGAGAAGCACAGGGCGAAATGTCAACCATTAGAAATAAACAGCCTTGTCATGACAACTCGTGATGGAGAGAACAATACTGGGGAGAAAAGACGGAAAGATGTAACGGGATAGAAATAGAGGAGGATGGAAAGGTAAGGGAGAAAAGATGAAAACAGCTTTTTTCCTCAGTCAGCCTGCCAACACCAGGCAGCCAACCAGATTCAGATTCTTTTTTCCTAAACAATGGAGGAACCTCAGTTTTTGCACAAATACTAAACAGTACACTGCACTTCCACTACTTGGATGACCTTTTTTACTTTGTGATTTTTTTAGCAGTTTTTAAATGGTGGGGGAAAGAATCAGTAGCTTTGTGAACTCATGAGTCAAGAACAGGTTTTCTGTACATTGTGTTAAACTGGAAACGCTGGAATTTTGTTGTGCTTGTTCGATGCCACAATGACAATCAAGCCTTCTTTTTGTTAAAGGTGACACAAGTTTGAAAAAGGAGCTTTTTAGTGATAAACAAGATCAAATATCTTTCCAACAAGCTCAGTGACTTCTTGGTTCTTTTGTTATAGGAGACGGGTGTGTTTTAACATACCGCACACAGACGTCAGACGTGTCTGATAGCAAAAGAACCAATAAGTCAGTTAAAAATACAGACACTATCAACTTTATTGCACTTTTACAACAAGCTGTCGATTATATCACAACCCATTTTGCTAAATACCAAGCCCCACCGGTCATCCAGATTTTACCACCCAACACTAATGGTGAATTCAGACTGCTCACATTTGGTCCGCTTAAAGTGAACCAGAATTTGTTTCTCCCGATCGTCCATAACAGATTTTTCCGTCTGAATACATGCAAGCGAACCCTGGCCCGGGACCAGCAACCGCTCTCTGACGCGTCTTTGCAGGTGGTCTCAGTTTTGCATCGTGATAACGGAATGCACCATTGTTGAAGGCATTATTCATAGTATACGCGTGATGTGCAAGTGCCCATAGGATGTCCACACAATCTACACTTTGTCCAATTTTCCTCATTTCTAGCAGCCAGGCTGCAGTAAGGAGCGCACACTTATCCAGGAGCAACACTAACGGGATCCCTGTTCAGTCCACCGGATAAACTTCATCTATGTCCTCCATCATGAGAAAGATGCAACAAGAACATGCTAAAACACCATTTTCATTGGAGTGGGTCTTTAAGAGCAAAGGGTTCATGTATTCCTAATTGGAGATTCCGCCTTAAATGCTCCTGAAGTTCAACAGGAAGCCTAAGGTAAAAAGGACATCATTACATCTTTAAAAAGTTTCTGTCAGCTTTGATAACTAAATAAATAAAAGTCCAAGTCATTATGGATGAAAAACAGGGCGGGGGGGGGGGGGGTCTATGTAAAAGTCAGGCTCCCCAAACTATAACCTTGGAAACATGTCTTCCAACCTAATCTCTGTCTCTTCCATTTCTTTCATCAAAGATAAAAGCAATCATTCTGGAAGAGGGAAGAATCCCAAAACCGGATCAGCACCAGAATCAAATTGCCAGCCTTTTGTCCAGTGTGTTATTCAAATTTCATGGAAGACACGCTGACAGACACACTGTTTAGCATAATGTCATTGTGCTCGTGGCAAATGGGTACAAAATGATGTTGATGGATGGAAGGAGCTTGTTTCTTCTCCAAAATGAGCGTGCAGCAAAGCAAAATGTGCAAGAAAAGGTGAAAAAAGAGAAGAAAAACCTGAGCAGAAATAGAAACCATGGCTGTTTTAAAGCAATATAGTGTCCTCTCCAAATCTAAATGACAAATTACTTGTCACAGAATCAAAGGGGGATAATTAGATCTGGACCACTGGAAGCCATTCTAACCTGTAATATGTTTGGGAAATAAAGGCTTGAAAAGATGCAGTGGGATCATACATAATCTGAATTTTAATCAACAGCATGAGAGGCAAATGTTGGGGGGGGGGGGTATTTATGAGAGAAAGTTTATGCTGCAGCCTGTAGATTAATGAACTGTCAGCGTCATTTGTTGAATCCATGTGTCCAGTTGCATTTCCATTTTTTAAATGATGGATCTTCTTTGGAAAATGTCCCTTTTAGCCCCCCTGCAGAGCCTGAAGCAAAGTCAAGATTGTTTAAGAACGCTTTAATTTGTGAATTTTCATTAGGTCTTCCAGCCATTTTGGCACCAACACTTATGTTTCTGTGTAATCTGACTTCCCTAAGAAATCCTGTTAGCATTATCGGGCCAATGCACAGAATTCAAAGGCAAATCTCAGGACAAGAAAGCTGTAAACGCACAAAGCTAGTTTGTTTCTTTACAGCAAAACTACTACATAGTGATTTATAAAGTGGGTTCACCAATGTCTGAGTCTAAAATTCTAAAATCATTTCTCCCAGTGTGTATTGATGCTTACTAGATTGGCAAATGAGTAGCTAAAAGTAAGTCGTTTGAAATGAAACCTGCCAACTAAAAGCTGTCTTTAATAAAAGTTCAGTTTCTTAAATTGGTGCTAAACCGGTTTAGAATGATTAAATGTACGACATCGTTTCTTGAAGCTTGGTGGATGAAATGGATGTTGGGTGAGACGCCACCTTCACACAAACAAAGCAGCACATCCGCCGGCGAATTACTGTCGTTCCCTGCTCAGCGCCGTATTCAAATACCTGAAGAGTTCTTTAAGCACAAGATGATTTATGTCTGAGAGATTGATTTCTAAAAGATTTCACCTTTTATAGTTTGGTCATTTTCCTGTTTGTTTCTCAGGATGATCAGCTGGAAAATGTTACAGAGCTGACAGGCAAACCCCCTCGTCTGGCTGCACACTACCTGGGACGTCAGTGCTGATTGTTCCACAGTGACACTCAGCACCCAGATCCCACCACCACATGTCTGTGCTCACAATACCCCCGCCACCCCTTCCCCACCCTGTCTCCCCATTCTTTTGGTCTATTCAGCTGCCTGTCTGGAGCGCTGACTGGTTCCTCCTCATTTGCTGCACTCATATCCAGTGACTTGACACTGCCAAGCAGCCTCCACCGCCTCAGCCCTTCCAGTCCTCTGCTGCTCTGCTCCGTCTTTGAAATTCAAATCCGGCCTGACTGCTGATTTACTGCGGTCAGTGTTAATCTAAAACTTCATCCTCCTCGTTCAATTACAGAAAAGCTGGAGGCGATGTTTGCAATTTGTTTAGCAAAAAAAACATTTTATTGGGTCAAAATGACAAAAAAAGAACACAATGTGTTTGGATACTAGGTTTCTAAGACTGTTTGACTTTACCTGATAATGACTGTTTCTCTTTTTAGAGCAAGCATTTGCCTCTACATGATCAAATCGGACTCAGAAAACATGATGGCTCACCTCAAATGAAAACAAACTAGTCGAGCTAATGCAGCCTGGGAATGCATTAAAGATGAAAATTGTATTTTTTTACATTTAATGGGGCATTTTTTATGCTGGAGAGCTCTTAGTTATGGGTGGGAAGGGGGGGGGGGTTATCATGCGCCAACAGTCCCACCCATAACTTGTAGCCGATGTTCTTATAAACTCCTGCCCCTCTGCAGAAACCATGTCCCAGAAAACGACACAGGTTTTTGATTTTGGCTAAAAGCGGCATCATCATAACTAAAAAACCGCTGGGAACTTTGCAAATAGATGAAAGATGATCGGCGTGGATCTGTGAGGAATCAAACTACTCCTACACGGATGTGTTCAGTTGAATTCAGGCTTTCCGTTGAGTTCGTTCTCTTTTCTCAGAGATAAACTAAAGTGACTTTTTAAAAAAAGTAGCTTGTGTCAACAGAGAGCAATAAACTGATTGAAAAGTGTTTAGTGCTTAAAGCTTTTTGGCACTAGTTAGCCTTGAACTCTCCTGTTCCGTCTATTGATGAAGATTCTCCTTCATCCAGGTTGTCTTAAGGTGGAGTCATGGCATCTGGACTTTCCAAACATTTCACCGCTTATCTAAGTTCCTTCTCTGGTCTCCTGTTAACCGTTTTGAACCATCTGAACTGGCTATGATTTGAAGTACTTGCACCTAAACCTCAAAATAATGGGAATAATTTCATATCAGAGAATCCCAACATCTGTTTTTGCAACTCGACATTATGGGTTACATTTTGGGGCATCTGCTGAGGGTTCAGATTTCACATATTTAGATGTGTGACGGCAGATTCATTTCACATCTGACACGTTATTGAGATTGGTTAATGTTTTGACCACGTTTAAGATCTACGTATTGCCTGTGACTCAGAACTGGACTGAGTGAACCCGTTCTCCCTGGTGTTCCCAACCGGAAGTATGCACTGGCTCTAGGAAGCCAAAATCCCAAAGATTGGTGAACGTTCTTGTTCATCCAGTCTTGAAGTTGAGTTACAAAATCTTCTACCACAAATCGTTTTGGCGCTCATCCAAGTGGCTCTATCAGTCTGAGCCCCCCCGGCTCCAAACTATATGGCTGGATAGCTCCAATATTGCTCTCCATTTTTGTTGCACCTGGAATGTTAGATGTGAGGGACTGTAAGCTAGCGGGAGAGCGCATAAACAGCAACAGGGAGGGGGGAGGTAGATTGCAAATGAACTCCTGCCATCTGCACACACTATGTCCTAGACAGCATATTCATAAATAAAAGACCACTATGCAGATCACATATAAATGAGGTAACGATGGTCGAGATTTGCCCAAAAAAAGTGATAAACTCAAGAATAAAAGAGTAACACCCCACCCTTCTTCTCCCTTCTGTTGTCTGTTTGGTCCAAAGAGAAACTGAGTAGTGAACTGAGTGGGCTGGGTGGCTGTTTGGGTCCCGTTTTTTAAGTTCCAGAGATCAGTGAACGCAGCAGGCAGAGACTCTGGCCCTCGGTTCTGTCACTCAACCTGTTGTTGGAGGTTTGGACTAATTGGGTTCAGCTATTGGGAGAATAGGGGAAATAGTGCGGGAGGAAGGGAATAAAAAACAACAATAAATGTATTTATTTATTTGTTTGTTAGTTTGAATTAGGACAGAGCATATTGATCAATTTTCAGCTGCTGCTTCAACATAAATATGCCAAAGTTAGCATAAGAGCTAAATTCCATCCATTGCTATAAGACTAACAATGAAGACGTTAGGGGAGCTTTTTTTCTGTTGTTGGCAGGCTTCATAGTGTTGGTTACGATTTACAGTAAAAATAAAGAACCCCAAAAGACATCAGGTCTCAGTGCCCCAGTGTGGAAAAGGGATACTATGGTATATAAAGATAAAGTTGAGCTTCAGATACCAAAGGGGTTTATTCAAATATAAACCTCCTGTGTCTATTGTAGCATCTGTCTAACACAAGAGGCCTTCAGCTCTCATCTTTTTCCTTAACTGTTGGACAGAATAAAAGATACAGAGAATGGAGAGGATGATGATGATGAAGAATTCCAGGGGAGGGTTTGATTGGCCCAATGCTCTTTAGGTTTGAATCTGTCTGATCTATAATTGTCATCAGCTGTGTCACTGTCAGACCTGCATGGAGAGTGGAGATGAGGTCGCATGGATGCAGGAAATGTACATTCAACACGAACAGACGGCGGCATGTAGCATGAGAACCTCTAGGCTGAACGCTCTTTCTTTTTCCACAGTTTAGAAAAAAAGCAAGCGGCTGAAAGCTCATCCTCCTTCTGAAGCAGATGAAATGAAAATATTCCAGAAATCCACTGAGAGGACAAACTCCCACGTTACGCTTTTGCATCCGCTCTGCTTTGTGTAAACACTCGGAAGCCTTCCTCAAAAATCACCCATCGACACACATTCGCCGGCTGCTCCGTCTCTCTGCAGCGCATCTTTGTGTCTCGCTAGCCTCCGGCTACATGCTGCTCCTGATTTCTATGCACCCGGATCAAAAGTGGCCCCCGCAAAGGGATTGTGTGTTTCGGCGCGTGTGTCGTGCTTAGGTCACCCGGGCTTGTTTTTAGAGATTAAAGGGCTCAAGACTAATCAAAAGTGGCCAAGTTTCCTCCCCCTCTGTGTCTCCTTAGGATGCAGTTTTCCCAGAAAAGCTCGTCCACACCTTCATGTCAGCACTGCTACACGGCTATGAAGCTGCTATCATCAAATGAAACATGTGTTCGAGTCCAGATTTGGCCTCATGGCTGCAAATATTTTAAGTGTGAGATGTTCAATAGTGACCTTTTGTGACAAGCCTTGTATTTTATGAGCTCTAATCACTTCAAGCCTAGAAGGATTTCTGTCACTTGATTTGTTTCGTTTGGATGGTTTTTAGAGCTTAAGCAGGAAAGGTGTGGTATTTGACAAATCGTCAGAAAAACATGATGAAATCTCATTTAGAACTGTTCTGTTTTGGATTGTTGCACTTAAGCTGAGCTTCTTAGGTGGGAAATTACAAGTAAACACTAAGTATTACCAGTGAAGAAGCCAAGATAATGAAGGAGAAAACATTTACAATTGATTTGTTTTGTGAGCTTATATAACTTTTTTAAACATAAAATACAAACTTAAATAAACAAAATAATTATTTTTCTTCAATAGATAATTTTCTTTTTTTACACAAACGTTGTTCAAAATATTCATACATTTTGGTAGTCAATTTTAAGAAACTAGATTTGGAATTTTCAGAATAAAACATTAGAGCTTTCTGGAATTTTCAAAATAAAACAGAGCTTTCTGGAATTTTCAGAATAAAACATTAGACCTTTCTGGAATTTTCAAAATAAAACATTAGAGCTTTCTGGAATTTTCAAAATAAAACATTAGAGCTTTCTGGAATTTTCAGAATAAAACATTAGAGCTTTCTGGAATTTTCAAAATAAAACATTAGAGCTTTCTGGAATTTTCAAAATAAAACATTAGAGCTTTCTGGAATTTTCAAAATAAAACATTAGAGCTTTCTGGAATTTTCAGAATAAAACAGTAGAGCTTTCTGGAATTTTCAAAATAAAACAGAGCTTTCTGGAATTTTCAAAATAAAACATTAGAGCTTTCTGGAACGATTTCACTTTTTTCCACTTTTCCTCCTTTGAAGCTGAATATTTCCGCATTTTGTGTCTTATTAATGTGTAAATTTTACTAACTCGTTTAGCATTTATCAGCACTTCGCCAATGCAATTGTATAATTTTGTTAAAGAAAACTTTTTTTATTCGTGGGAAATGAAAGAAAAGTTATCATGGAGTTTTTGTGCATTTCTTAGCTCATTGTGAAAGTTTTAGCTTGTTTATTATTTACAGCTGAGCTTTTAGCGTGAAGAAGTATTTATCCAGTAATGAGAGCATATTCTACTCACAATGTAAAATGATTGTAACCAAAGTTTTCATATAAAAGTTGTTGTTGTGTGTGTGTGTGTGTGTGTGTGTGGGTGTGGGTGTGTGTGTGTGTGTGTGGGTGTGTGTGAAAGTGGCCCCTCCCAATAAAAGGTTTATGGGAACTTGTGTAGATGCACGATTTGGGCTTTCACGTTCAAAACTCTCGTGTTTACGCGTTCAACCACAGTGAAAGTCAAACCAGTTCAGCTTTGAGCAGTCAGGGACTCAGATTTGGTTGTGATGTATGGATCCTTTTTTAATTCACAGAAGTGCCAACCATTTATAAATTGATGCGGTTAGTTGCGGTTTGAATTCGATGACACCAAGTCTTTCCTTTATTGGAATAAAGCCGTGCAGGATAAAGTTTTGAGCAGGATTTGCGAGATTTGCTCCACTTTGACGTCTCGCTTTGATCCTCTTCCAACTGTGATTGGTGAATAATCGCTAGTATCAGGTAGCGACAGCCCAGTGTGAACCCCATAGGTCAAAAGCACAATCTTGAAGGCGTCACATGCCCGGTGTGAACGTAGCTTCATGCGTTTATTGTTATGTTTCATGATGGCATTGTCAATAAAATATCAATTTCTCCTGGTAGAAAACTGAAGGAAAGGTTTCCCTTAAGCTTTTGGTTCAAAATGAGAATATAGACATGCAAATACGTTGATGTCATTGTAACACTTTCTGCAAGTTTCATGCTCCCACATGAAGCTCCAGAAGCTTTTAGCTTCCATTCAAGCTGTCATATCCTAGAGTCGTGTACGTTATTTATTATTTATTCACATATATGTTTTATTTGAGTGAAGCTATTTTTCCTGCTTCCCTATTTTCAGTCCACATGATGTGAACTCCCAGAGAAACTGCTGGAGTTGTTTTTCCTGTTAATTGGCTGTGCTGGCTTCACCAGCACTACAACAGGACGGCTACAAAGCTTTCCTTGGAGCTTAGATGTTGTTCTGTCCCAGCATCCTTTGAGAAAGCACAAACATTAAGAAACTCCAGCAAACTAAAAAGTTTCTAATCAGCTTTATGCAAAGTAATGCCTGATGATTTCTCCATAATTCTTCCTGGAGTTGTGTTTTTTATTGAGCCGCTGGAGCAGATGTGCATTGTTTTCCTGCACACCTCCTGGGTTTGGGCTGGGGCCTCTAATCACAGCGTGACCTATGAACTCATGAGCCTGGCGCTGTGCTGCTCCCATTTGGGTGGCTTGGTATTGACTCGGAGGTTATTGGCTCAGCTAATTGCTATTTGCATAGCTTTATTAGTATCCCAGCATTGCCTCTGTGACATTTCGCTCTTTTTTTCTCCTTTTCTCGCCCTCCTCAGCCTCCCTGACTCCCACTCCTGGCTTGCATTCTGGGGGAGAGGAATTAGACAGTGTCTGGTGTGTGATTAAGTATTCATGCTTAAAGTAGCGACGGCTGGATCTCGAGAGAGAAGCCCATGAAGGAGAAGAGCAAACATTAATATGCGTCTAATAACTCTTCTTTCTACCTTCTTTTTCCTTCCCCAGCTTTGTCTCCATCTCTGCCTACGTTTCGCGCTCCGTCTTTTTTTTATGAATTGTAAAATAATAAATATGAAAGGAGGAATGGAAACAAAGGAGGAACTCATGAAAAGTTTTCTTTTGGAGATAAAGATGGTTTGGAAAATATTGATCGAGCGCTTGTTTGTGGATGAGTGCGACGAACTTGACTGAGTCCGTGGTTGGTTTCTGGTGTCTTTAGGTTGTTGATTGTTGGGGAGAACATCTTGACTTCCCAAAAGATGGAAATCCTAAAATATAAAAGCAAAAATGTGTGGAAATAACTAACGCACTCTTTTCTTTCCCCATCTAGTTTAAAGAAACCAATATTTTTCTTTTTTGCTCTGAACTTTTCAAAAACCCAACCAGGATTTTGTCAAGTGGAGCTTCAACTTTTCAAATATAGACAAAACAAACCTACTCTTCATATTTCAGCAGATGTGGACTTTCATGAGGGTTCAAGAGGTTTACATTAAAACGCATAAACATGCTGCTCCTACAGACATCTCAGTCTGGAAGGTTTCACCCCAACCAGTCTGTACAAAGAGGCAACAGTCCATGTAGAATGGAGGTAAAACCCTAGTCACGACAGCCCTAAGGGGTGGATACGGGCTGTCTGAGGGTAAAAAATCTGTAGCAGCTACACGCTTTTTCAAATGACGTTTTCTAGAATACTCAGAATCTCATTCATTCATTTATTTTCTATTCCATTTTTCCCTTTCGGGGTCACGGGGCTGCTGGAGCCTATCCCGGCCACTTGTGGGCGAAGGCAGGGGACACCCTGGACAGATCACCAGTCTGTCGCAGGGTAGAATGTCCTCAAACACACATCCATTCACTCTCACACCTAGGGACAATGTAGAGTTGCCAATCAACCTATGTAGCATGTTTTTGGACAGTGGGAGGAAGCCGGAGACCCCGGAGAAAACCCACGCATGCACGGGGAGGACATGCAAACTCCACACAGAAAGGTCCCCCATTCATGTTGTTTTTCACATCCCCCAGCCGGGATTTGAACCGTGGGCCTTCTTGCTGTGAGGCAAGAGCGCTAACCACTGCACCACCGTGCAGCCCTACTCAGAATCTGCATCTTAATTTTCTATCTCATCATTAGAAAATTGACACAAGAACATGTTATTAACATCAAAACAACATTTTCATTGGAGTGGGTCTTAGTAATGACAGTGGACTAGAGTATAGACTTGGTGACAAATATATTTCATTTATAATAGACAAACTTGTAAAGTGATGTTCAGAGACGCTTAATACTGTTCAGTTATAGTTTCATTAACCAACTGCATGTTTTCTGCTGTGGAAGTGGAAAAAATAATCATTTGTTCATTGGGATGTCCTTCAGTAAAGTCAGTTACTTCATATTTAAACGGCTCACTCGAGTTCATTAAAAATAACTGAAGTCTTTAGCTTTCCTGTTGGCTGTGTCAAGCCCTGTTTTTCATTATTATAGTTGAAGCCAACCTGGCTTACCAAATGTTACACTTCCTCAAACGACCTCTTATGAGAGAGAATTCCCCCCAAAGAGTCTAACTTTGCACCAAACATTGATTTAAATTTATGAGATCAAATGACTCCAGGTTTTATTTCTTTTATAGTTCGGATTCCTGTGAGGAATGTTGAGGCCACACAGCCACTACATATATTTTGCCAATTTTTCATGAATAGAATTTCACTCTTTCGTGATCCATGCGTGACTTACATGGTTCATACGTGTTTCTTCCGTTTGTTGATGTGTGCAGATGTCTGTCAAGGGTTTCGAATGACGGGTTTTTACATGAATTTGGCTTAGAGCTGTTCAAAATTTCTTGTCAGTTGCGAATTATGCAGTTTATGCGCATTTGACATTCTTCAAACCCAATCGTTACAGAAATCGTAGGCTATTGTTTTTGTGAGATGCTCACAGAAATTTGTGGCTTTCTTTAACTTGTATGTCTAACAGACTTTTCACGCAGGCTCCACTGATATATTTTTATATCTTCTTAGCCTTTATTTACCCAAGAATTGTCCCATTGAGATTAAGAATGTATTTTTCAAGGGAGTCCTGGCTAGGGGGAAACAATAAATTACATTTACAATAAAAATGTCTACCTTAAAAACAAAAAATAAATAAAAATGAGAGCTTATGTAAAACAGGTACAGTTAAAAGCGTATACGGCGCAGATATCACGTTCAAATGACATAATTGACGTATGAATCTCTTGTGAATTGCATAGAAACAGCTCAATAATCACACACGGTTCATGTCAACGTTTTCTTTTTGCCTGATTTATTGATACTTCTTCCGTGGTTCAAACTTTTCTCCCTTTTTCCACTTATGTTCATGTATGACCAATTTTCATCCGTGCAATATGCGCAAAATGTATGGAGTGTGACACGGCCTTTAGAGGTCATCGGTTCATAAGTTGTTGTCATGAAAAAGGTCAAACTTGATCTTCTGGTTCATAAGGAAAAGTCTTGTATTTGTTTCAGAAAAAGGTCTAAAGCGTCTTTCCTGTGGAGTGTTTTTTCAATCAGAAGTCCAAAATGTCAAGCCTTCTGAAAGTCTGTGTAGAGTTAAAGGACCAGTCTTGTATTTGCAGCTCCTTCTCCATCCAAGCCGTCCTGGCTGTTTCATTGTTCTGTCTTCGTGGCCCGTTCCATTCTTGTTTTGTTCATGTAGATGTGCGTGCACACCACCCCCTTCCTGTTTGACGCCGCAGCGAGTGTGTCTTTGAGAGTGAAATGTCAGACTCAGTCTCTGTTATTACTTGAGGTAGGAGAAGGAGGGCGTCAGTCTGTAATCTCAGCATCCCTGCGGCCGGCGCTCGGCCTCTGATGTACCTGTGAACGCGCTCGCCGCAGTCGCCCGGACGCCATTCCCCACTTTAGTCGCACACTTTTCCATTATAACTCCACAAGATTTTGTTTTGTATTTGCATTCCTGCTGGGCGCAGCGAAGTGAAACTGCAGGTGAAGGGTGACAAATGGTTCAGTAAAAAGCATCACGGAAAGAGCTGTGATTGACTGATTGTGATGGATTGGTCTGTGGGGGGATGGATCGGAATAATGAACACCTTCATGCCAGGGGTGCTTATGCTAAGCACAGTCACTCTTGTAAAAGACCTTTTGTGGAAAACACTCTTTAAAAGAATTAGCTGTAAAGCAAAAAACACAATTATGTTCAGTATTCAGCTTGTTTGCTTTTTAGCTTAAAGTAAACATCTGTGAGATATTACTTTTGGGGGATGAAAATTATTTTAAATGGGCATAACTGGAACCGATGTAAAGGTTTAATTGGTGCTCATCACAAACCGTTATAATTCAATGCTTTAAATTGTTTGTTTTTCTTTGTTTTTTTAAAAATTAGTATATTTGAAGATCAGTCCCGACAAACAGCTGGTGTTTACAGAGCAAAGTTGTAGTTCGCGAAATAACAACTGACCCCTGATCAGCAGATCACAGGTACGGTTCCCGCCTTGCCCCGCCCATGTGTGGTAGTGTTCTTGGGCATGATACTGAATCCCACATTACTCCTAGTTACGGGTTTGGCCCCAATGTCAGGCAGTGAAGCCGTGTGTGTGCATAGGCGAATGGGACTGTGACTTTAAAGCTACGTTACATCGGGCATGTGAGGCTAAAAACACCTTAAATGTGCATTTAGCCCATAATGTTTACCCTGGACAAGCAGGGAGGGGTCATCTTTTTCTACTGTCTACTGTTTTCTACTGCCCACCACCCACAATCGGAAGAGGCTTGGTGGGAAATGTCAAAGCGGTGCAAATCTGGTGAATTTTGCTCCAGGCTTTTCAGCTCTGTTCCGATAAATAAAGGACTTGCTGTCAATTGCTCCTCCCGGTTTTAAACAGTTGGTACTTCCTGGAATTAAACAGAAGGCCATCCACACGTCACTACCAAATCTGAGTCCCTGATGGGTCAAAGTTTGACCTGGTTTAGCACACATTCAAAGGCTGAGCGCTTTGTACCCAGAAATGGACTTAAGAAGATGCCTAGCTAAAAGGTGTTTAGAAATCTCAGCTTGATTCATGCAAACATCTGGAATAAATGCTGGAAAAGAACTTACAGTACAGACAACCCACTGCCTCCAACAAACGTTGCTAGGCGTCCCTTTAGAAAAAATTGCATATATTTTAAAAGACAAAAATGAGGAAATTGATCATATGGCAACCTTTCAGCTATTTGGAAATAATATCGACAGAAGGATGATTGTTTTTTAGATGCTGTACCAGACCTCTAGTGGTGGGGCTTTTATAATGGAGCAAAAGACTTTGGCAAATGAGAACAGCAGAGTGGAAGACCATTACAAATGAAAGTACCAAAATTAAGTATTTTAAAATATTCTCATAGTCTTACTTTGATTAAGACAGTAGTTCTTTAAGCTGATGTGCCATTTCTAATGCTTAATAAATATTGTATTGATGGTCCAAAGCTTTTAGGGGCTGCAGACCTCTGTTTTACTTTAAACATTTCAGTTCATAAACGTTGCTTGTCATTGCTAAGGTGAGGCACACTTGTTCTTTAAGGGGGGGTCGGAAAACTGTGAAAAAGAAAAATCGTTCTGCAAAATACTGTTGAACGTGGTTGCAACTAATGCAAATGTTGTACTGAGTGTAATGTTAAAAAAAATGTGCATAGCTACACATCAGCGTGAGAGTTTTGGACGCCATAAACGCCCAGATGCATAAACACAGACTTTTAATTGAAAGTGGTCACTTAAACGGCGTTGCATAGGGCGATGTGAACCTTTAAAGCGTTATACGCACCATTTACAATGCTTTAATCTAAGGTCCTTCTAACATTCAGAGCACAATTCATATCAGCTGTCGACCACCCAAACCAGAACCTTCAAGATCGGTGAGAGAATAACCGCTTATCTGTTTGTTAGGAGCAGGAAACCAAAAGCTTTCCACTGAAAGAATGGCAAGACTATGATTCCTACGTTATGCTTGTAATTTCCAGACTGTTCAGTTCTCATCATGTAGCATTTGTTCAGCACTGGTTTAGTCTGGCCAGATTCTATGATCCGGTCAAAAAAGTGACTCTTCTCCAACTTTCCAAACTTATCCCCAACATCTTTGAGGTAAAATCTGAATAAACATCATTTACAAAGAATCAAAGGCTTTGCTTACTCAGCCGGATGCTACAGATCAAACAAAAATGTAATACAAACCAGTCTTGGGAAAACAGTTCCGTATCGTCTACAAATAATCTTTATAAAAACCTAATCATGTGGTGCTTCGTGAATATAAATGATCTTTAAAAAAACGCTCTGACCTCCTTTCTGTTGCTGTTTTGTTCAAAGCTTTCATTCTGAGGACAGAAATGTGGACTCTGATGCTGAGGGAGGTAAAAATAACAGGCGAGAAGATGGATTGGCTGAGAAACCTACCAGAATTATGAGGCACAACCTATTTCAGGGACCAGTGGACAGGTAGGGGGCAGAGGGGTAATAATACAAAGAAAGCCAGCCTCAGGATTAAACTTGCAAAAAGACAATGTGCAGAGAAGCTGCAGATGAGGGGTTGTTATTTTCAGGAGACACTAAAGTCAAAGAAATACTTTCAACTAGACCTTGATGAGAGAATAGAAGTTCAAGCTCCAAGATACGATCACCGACTGTTCGATTTGACTTCTTTGTTTTAGCTTTGGTGTTTCTGCTTCAATTTTCTGCCTTTATGACATTTGAGAAGTGTGTGAGTCTGTGTGTGCATGTGTGTGTTTTTGTGTTTCTGCGCTTTGTCCTGTGCGAGTGTCTTGTCTTTTGTTGCATCAAAAGTATGCCCAGAAAAACCTGGAAAGTTACATCCACAAAATGACTGAAAATCCAAATTTACCAACTCTAAGTCTTTAACACCCGACGCTTAGCTCCACGGTTCTTTGAAATGCCGTAACTTTTACGCAAATAATGTTATTGAAAAAATAAAAAATAAAAGCGCAACTCAAAAAATAAAAGCGCAACTCAAAAAGACAATTTAAAAAAAAACTGCAACTCAAAAACAGGATTTCAGAAAGGCGAGAAAACAAATCGGCAGCTGAGAAATGGGATTGTACTTTGGGTTACAGCTTTTGGTTGCAAATTGTGGGTTTTGGTTCTCAATTTATGCATTTTGATTCACAGATTTGGGGTTTTGATGCGCGGTTTTACTGTTTTGATGCGCAATACTTTAGGCTCTAATTTGACACTATATGCAACGTTCCAATACATTAAAGGGCTGTAACACTCATTTTAATAATTCAAATCATAGTTTATCGTTAACAATCTGATACATCGTCAATATTGGTTCATTTTGAAGGATCCGATTCTCTGATTTAAAATGGATCCAGGGCATCTTTAGCCCAAACTTCAACCAGTGTGACTCATAGAGAAATATCTGGTACTGAACAGGGAAGTTTTCCAGATTCCTTGGATTTCTTGCAAGATAATCAAGTGTAAATTAAATGTGTACAAACTTTCATTATCGATTGTAATCGATTAATTCAATTTTTAAATGATTTTGTAACGATATAGGTTGATTCAATTTGATTTGATTACCAACTTGCCTCAGGCAGATTCCCCTGGTTGGATTGTAGGAAAGTAGATTTATTCAGCAATTAAGTGGATTAATCGTAACAGCCCTATTAGGTTTGGTGCATTGACTGTTAATAGAGATGGACACAGCCTGGTGTGACGTCACCGCCTGACTTCTGGCTTCAGCTAAATGAAGCCAATTCAGTCAGCATATCATGAAAAAAAATAGGATTAGCAAGAAGACTGTCACAACGACAGGCAGGCGGTTGGATCCAAATGCAGCAGCTTTATTAGCTCAGCTAAAAGTCCACAAAGGAGTCAATAACAGGCATAAGTTTATCAGAGGAGAGACAGGATGGTCAAAATCCAGGCGAGGGTCGGGGCAGGCGCCAGGCAAACAGAGTCAGGAACCGTCTGTCTCCCCCGCCTGAGACCAGAGGGGGGTACTACACTGAACCGTTTCATGTTGAGCTCTTTCTCTGGAGCAATGTGCAAAGAGTAATAACTTTATTGACATGGTGCTGCATCTCTTTTCACTGCCTAGATGTGGTTTTGTCTCTATGAAGTCTTCATTATAAACCTACTTCTGCTCAGTGTAATCAATTTTTGCTGGGTCAGTTTGTTCCAGGCATGAACCGAAAAGAGAGGAATGGTATTCTCATATCTTCAGGTCACATGAGTTGAGATATAAGCTGCAGGCACCAACAAATGTTCTGTTTTTGCTTGTTTTTTGGTGTTTTGTCTGATTATAGTTTAGTAGTTTCACACTTGAGCTATACCTTGACTCGTGCTGCCTTGTTTGACACCAAATTAACTGGAAAAAAGTTTTATTTTTTGTTCAGACCTAATATCATTTGTAATGTTCCTTAAATTCTCTGTTAAAGGAAGCTACTTCTGGATTCTCAGCAGGAGGAGTCGTCTTGAACGCAGTGCGGCGGTTCAGTTTCATGTCGGGCCGGCCCCTCCCACACAAACCAGCTGTGCTTGAGCTGTCTGTGAATTCGTTAGCATGCCAACGAGGCCCGCGCAGGCCCGTGTCTTTGCCAGGACTACTACCCGGTTGTGTGTGGGAGGAGGAAGCAGCCTGCCCTCGCAGGAGCCCGAGGGACAAGGCGTTTCTTTAAAAACACCAGCATTAGTCTGTTAAATTGATGCTACAGATCCATGAGGAGAGGTGAACGGGTCAGTTTCAATCCGCAAATTGTGTTTTTTTTTTGTTTTTTTTAACTTGAGGAAGTGGAAAAAAACATGTAGAAAGGAAGAGATGGTGGGGGTTGGCAGGGATGCGGAGATGAAATTGAAATAGAAGTCAGTGGATAAGGAAACAGGACTCTTCATTTTGCCTTGTTGTGCAACCATGTATATTTTGCGCCCTCCATCGCTCTTTCTGCGAGCCTCCTTGCCCCGCAGCGTCCCGCTGATGATTGATACCGAGAGCAGAGCTAGCTACAGAGACAGAGAGAATCATGCATAAAAGATGAGTGCAGTTTATTGTGTTTTCCTGGGGGCGGGAGGAGAGCAGAAGTTATGGATTTATGTGGAGCGTGATTGGAGCCGAGCCCACACCCAGGGGACAGATGTTCAGCATGGTGACTGAAGCTGGGGGGGTTTCTGAGAAGTTGCGTTTGATCGTCGTCTGCAGGTCCTCCACCACTTCCCCAGACCTCACTCTACTGGGGGCGATGGAAGCTGACATCGTAATTACGTTATAATATCCTGCCCTCACCTCTTCATTCAGCCTCCAAATGGACTGAGTGGGTCCGTCTGAACCCGGCGCGGAAACGTCACCTCGTTGGGTTGCGCTGATTAATTGGCATGCTGATCCATCGGGTCACTACTTATTCAAAACTGGATATCGGTCCGCATGATGGATGCGATGCAGTTTGTTTGATGACAGTGTTTAATTGATCAATTTCTTTGGGAAGCCATTAAACTAAAATCTTTCTAATGAGACATTTTGATTGGGCTCCACTCAAATAGGCTTGAATATATTTTGCTCTTGTTATGGAGAGTTTAAGTGTCCTATTATACTGTATATATGTGGTTAATGAGCTTTTTTCCACTCTGCCGAGAATAAAATCAGGCTGGAGATGCAGCGTAATTGGAAACTTTAAAGTGCAAGTTAAAATATTTTGACATTTAGGACATTAACGAAAACCAAGTGACAGCAGTGATTCTTACTCCGAGGTTGACTCATCCGCATAAAAAAACCCCAAAACAATAAATAAATATACAGCTTAATGTGTAGCTTAACTGGAGCAAGTCGTCGTTGTCACTGGACAAGACTATCCATCAGAGGATTATCAATTAAAAGTTTCTGTAAGTTTAATTTTCCAAGTGGAAAACAAACTGATGGAAGCAGAAAACCAATCAGCTCAAAAACACTTTTTCACAGAAGTGGTTGCAATAAAACAATCATACATGATTCTAAATTGGGTCACAAAAGCTGAATTGACTGTAAAGTTCTGCATATACATGTTTGTTTTTCCCAAATTGATCTCTTTTGACCCTTTAATACCTGAGCTGTAGCTCCAGTGTTTACATTCTTTACAATTGGAAAAAAGAGCCTTGTGCTGACGTGTTTAAGAGTAGAAAAACGTTAACATGATCATCATAAATCAGCTGATTCTATCATAGAGAAAAGTGTCTTTGCCATTATGACAAACCGCTTTTCTGCACGTCAGAATTAGTTTATTCAACTTCATCTTACAAACGGTCAAAGAGTTACAACACATCAAAGAGCGGTTGTTAATTAGGTGTTGCCTGCAAAGTCTTTGGTATTGAAGGATTGATAGTAAATTATCTTTAAGCAAATGTTAGCGTAAGTACCATTTTATGGGTTTTGAAGGTAATTTCTAATCCCTAATTTCTATTCTGGTAACCTCATTTAAATTCATGTATTTGTTTTGGAACTTTATGGAATGTTTGAACAGTTGTTTAGATCAGAAACCAATGGATCATATTACCACTAGGGGGTGCAGATCCATTGTTTCATGTTGATGTAATTCCTAGAAGAAGATGTTTTGTTGTTTATGACTTGCGCTACGTCTGAATTCCCTCCGTAATCCCTAACTCCTTAAAAGCCATATAGTCCTGGACTATCTAGTTTTCAGAAGTCAGAACTCTAGGCATGTCTGAATTCCCACCCTAACCCCTACATAGTGCACTATATAGGGTGTTCGCCATTGTTTAGTACTGTCCGAATCTACAATTTTAAAATCGAGTGCCTTGGAAATTTCCCAGAAGTCTCTAACAAACCAGTTTGCATCGATGCTCATTAGATTGGTGAACATAGACCACAATGCATTGCGTCGGAACAGTTTTTACCGAAAAAATTTATTTTTTTGATAAAACATCATCATCTTTATCTTCAGAAGACAAAGATTCTAACTTGGGGAAATTGATGACGTCATATCCGCTGTTTAAAAAAAAAGTTGTGAGCGTGGCGTCCGAATTGCTTTTCAAATTCACAGCACTATAGTGCCGCACTATATAGTTTATTTGTAGTTATGCCTTAGGGTCACCAGTGGGGACCATTTCCAGAGTTGTAGCCACACTTCTTGGATGCCGCACACCTGATTCTCATTCACTCAACCAACCACAGCATACATGAGCATAGCTCAGTGCGAAGTATTGTTTGTGCCAGTCTGCCTTTCAGTTAAACAGCTCAGACGAGGAAATGAAAGCTTTATTGGATCTATTTGTCTGCAAGTGGATGATTTAGAATTGGACAAAAAATACAAAGCGAGACTTCAGCCCCGCCCACTGCAGTAGCTGCGTGATAAGTCTGAGCTTTTTTAAACATCCAGTTTTCGTTTGCTGCTGATCCAATGGGTTTTGAATATAGAAATACTCAGAAAGGCAGTTTTAATCTTACATTAATTTACTCATGTCCCCCATTAACCCTTGTGCTATCCTTGGCACTTTAACGTTGGGAGTTGGGTCATCTAGACCCACTAGACAGTGCTCTGAATCTTTTTTCTTCAATGATTTGTGATCTTCACTGGTGTCCATGGATTACATGAAATCTTTCCACCTTTATCCACCTTTGTCATGGTAGGGAGAACATGTCAATGTAAGGGGGGGGGGGGGCATCTAAGCACAAGGGTTAAGAGAAACATGCTACAAGAACATGATAAAAACACCAAAAACACATTTTTCATTGGAGTAGGTCTTTAAAGCAGCTTGTTGTGGTCCACCTCATTGGAGATTTTCTATATGCAGCAAAACTATTTTGTACCAAATCCTTGTTTCTGAGATAGGAGGCGTGTTTGAAAAACACTGGACTCATATTACAGTTTGTCATTGTAAACAAGAACAAAGTGTTTCCTTTTCTGCCTCTCTGAATGTTTACATGAAAACATCTTTTTATATTTGGCTTCCCGGTTCGGTCACTAAAGCCGTTTCCCCGTCACTGCAGAGGATGTTCAGATCCCTCCCCAAACGCTGCACTCCTTAAAGTTCGCCTTTTGATTATGGACGGCTTCGCGGTGACCTGCTGATCTCTAATCAAGCCCATCTCTCACGGTTCCTATTGATTGTGGTTGCAGAGCAGGAGTGAATCTTCCTTATTGATCTGCTTTGATTCCTCTGTTTCATCTCCTCATAGCTCAACTAATTGGCCTGTTCTTTGTCGACAAGACTGACTTTTATACCCAATATTACAGTGCTGTATTTATTCCCTTGAGGCGCAAAACAAATTAAAGGGAGGGATTTCTCCTCTTCCGTCTCCCTCCTCTGCTTTTATACTGATATAATTCTTATGAAGCCCTCTCTGAAAAAGATGCTCATAAATTCCAAGAGGAAATCATTATTTTCTCATAAATGTGATGATATTGCTCTCATCGGGCAGGCTGTGATGTAAAAACATTTTATGAGATGGGCTATCTGTCCTTGAGGTCACATGACGGGTCTTTTGGTTTCTCATTGGCCGGGCCCCATCAGAGATAATTCCATTTCATTAGATTTACAGTCGTAGACGTTTTTCAACTGGGAACAAAGGATTCCTCTCATCCTCCTGGCTCCCAGGGGACAGTTAAAGATGAAAAGTGACCTGAATCATCCTTTAGAGCTGCATCTTTTCTTCAGAGAGACGGTGTCTCTGGAAAGACCGTCCGTCTCTGTGACTCGCTGTCTAGTAAACAGAGATGCATTGATGCCAGCATGTCCCCTTTAGCCCTGAGGCAAGTATTGACCAAAGCATTACTGAGAAGTTTTGTCCAGCAGGAGTGATTACAGCATTTAGCTAAGATTTACTCGCCGGTTGAGAAGACGGCAATGGCTGTAGAAGACGGACTGCTTCGCATGTGGGAGGTTGTGGGTTCATCTCCTTGGGGACAGGTCTCACTAATGCTGCTTCATTATATTCTACGTGTAACTCAAAGGGAGAATTATGGCTGCTTTGGGACCAGAGTAGGTGGCATAGGTTGGTCAGAGATGGGCTTTTATCTGCATCAGGTGTGGAAGAAGAAAATAACTTATCTTGAAAGGTTACAGGAACATTGAGGGCAAGTCTCCATTAAGGTGCATTACAGGATGGAATGTGAATGCCACAGCTTCAGATGCTTTTTTTTAACACTTAGCGATGAATTTAGCAGCACTGAGAGAACAGAAGGATTTTGTTGAGCTATGAAATGGCCTTTATGTTTCTACGTCTTAAGAAGCTCAGATACAGAAAATGGAGGGAATCCAAACTAACGGGAAAAGGCAGAGGAGAGTTGTTTGGTGGTAAAGGTTGCTGGTTCAAGCCCCAGTTTTTATATATGCAGTCTTACCTCATCCCAAATGATTTCATTGATTAAAGGAAAAGTTGCCTGACCCTATACAGGTGAAAACAGTTGATCTCTAATGACTGGTTGTGCCAACCTATGCAGCAAAAATTGGGTGTTATTAGCTTTTTTGGTGGCTTACCGAAAGAGGCTTACCTTGAGATGTGGTCACTCCTCTCTACGACCCTCCATGGAGTAGCTGGAGAATGGCGTCCTCCATACCCACCTTGGCCTGGTAGGTGAACTGGAAAGGGTCCCCACACTACACCTGGGGTCCCAGAAGCTACAGGACCAGTCGCTCCAGCGTCTTTATGGCGTGTGATGTGCGTTCATGCCGCACTTTTTGTACGCAAAGCCTAAAAACAAACGTAAAACTGTGTGTAGCGTCGCGTAAATGCAAACATTTTGAACGTGGAAGCCCTAAACGTGCATATATGTACGTTTACCTTTCATTGAAGTGGTCGCTTTGACGAGCGTTGCGGAGGCCGGCGTGAATGTGGCATAATGCTAACTGGATTTGTCACTTAATTTTGTTTGAGCCATCTTCAAAGAGTCATTTTTGCACACAAGACAAATTCGGTGTCCCAATTTCCATCCATCCATTTCCCTTTTGGGGTCACAGGAATGACAGAGCCTGTTCTGGGGACTGTAGGGCGAAGGTGGGGCACACCCTGGACAGGTCGCCAGCCCGTTACTGAGCAGGTGTCCCAAATTGTCATACCATATTCTTGGAATGAATAAAAAAATTGGAATCCTTAAATAATGTTAATAATGAAGACTAAAGTAACTTTAAAGTCCAGTTTTCATCAATCCAAGTGTCTTCTTATGTAAAACAAATGCACCCTTGTGGTTCATGAGTCGGACGTTTGCGGCCTGAGAAAAGAACATTTTCCCTCTGTATCATCGCAAAGCCAGAAAACAGTGCAAGGTGGCAACAGTAACACAATGAAAACTGCAGCTGCTGGTCTTACGACGCCTCCCTGAAGGGAAACAAGGCCCATTAGCGATACTGAAAATGACTGATGCAGCCCAGCTTTCTGGAAACTTGAATATTTCCCTGAAGTCTTCAACACACATTGTCATGCTGCTGTGTACCTACCCCCTGCATCAACTTGAATCAACTTGTTACACATTATACAGCCTCGGGCAAAGGTTTGTAGGCAATGATGTGAGTCTCCCTGCTCGCCGCACGCCGCCTCAGGCCAAAAATATCTGCACATTGTAGCTTTAATGCAAGATTGCTTTGCAACCCGGCTTTTCTCTTGGTGAGCGGGGTGGTCTGATTATTCCTTCTTCAGGCCATCCGCGCGTCTACCATGGGGCTCCCCATTGCATGGTGGGATTTGGTTGGCCAGAGTTTTGTTTCTAAGTGAAATTACATGCAGGCAGTGGTGGCAGCGAGCGGCGGCGGCGAGCGCTGGCCTTGTAATTTCAGCGAGGAGGTGTCATGTTTTGTTACGCTCAGTAATGGAGAGCTCCTCTTTTCATTACCCCTGCCTTTAAATGGGCCACACCATAGCAACATGTGGCAGTGATCAATTTGAATGTCATTAACACGGGTGGCTTTAAGGTCCAGCCTTCATTCTCCCCACTCCCTAAACCGTAGTAATTGAATCATGGAAACGGGCGGCGTTGGAGAGCTCCTGGTCAAGCAAACAAAAGGATTATTAACATCGCCAATGACATTGTATTTACAGGAGAAGCTGAGAGAACGGTGCCATTTACAAAACAATTTGCCGCTGTGATGGTGCAAGAATAAATAAATGGCAATCTGTTGTTGATTTGCGTCCGGGAGAGGGAAGTGTGACATGAGGCAGCGGAGGAGTCACGCACATCTCAGGGCGGGCTATGAACGACTGGGGACACTGTTTTAATCTGCTGTTTGATGCCTGAAGTAGCTGATATGCAGCATTAAAACACTACGGCAACCTTACGGAAGATCAGAATGTGTACAAATTATTAGCTTTGAGCTGCACATGCTAAACTAGAATAGTATGGGACAGTGCTCATGCTGCTGAGAACTCAGTTTGAATTTGAATTTCTCACAAGAGAAATTTAAAAAAAAGCGTCAACTCTAATGCTGCATTCAAACCAGCGTTTAAGAACACGCTCAATACTAGTTTTTGAACCGGCTTTTAGCTTACGGTGTTCATACTAGATTGTCGCTGGTCCAAGTATTTCAGAGACTGGGATTTGCACCCACAACCCTCTCTAGGGTTTACAGAGAATGGCTCAGAAAAGGGAAAATATTCAGTGAGCGGTAGTTCTGTGGGCAGAAATGCCTTAATGTTGAGGTCAGAGGAGAATGGTTTGTCTGGTTCCAGCGGATAGAAAGGCAACAGGCTGGTGGAGGTGGTGTGATGGTATGGGGAATATTTTCTTGTCACACTTTGGGCCCCTTAGTACCAATTGAGTATGGTTCCAACGACACAGTATTGCTGCTGACCATGTCCAGCCCTTTTTGACCACAGAGTTCCATCTTCTGATGGCTACTTTCAGCAGGATAAGGCGCCAAAGCTGGAATCATCTCAGCCTGGTTTCCAGAACATGACCATGAGTTCTCTAGACCCAAACGGCCTCCACAGTCACCAGAACCCAATAGAGAACATTTGGGATGTGGTGGAATTGGAGACCAGCATCATGGATGTTCAGCCAACAAATCTGCAGCAACTGTGTGATGCTGTCATGTCAACATGAACCAAAGTCTCTGAGGAACGTTTCCAGAACCTTGTTGGATCTATGCCACCAAGGATTAAGGCGGTTCTGAAGGCTGAGGGGGTCCAACCTGGTACCTAATAAAGTAGCTGGTGAGTGTACTTTCCTGGCTGCCTCCATCAGTGAGCAGAAGTTAATCTAATCTAGAAATTGTAATGCTTCATTTTTATTTAGGTTATTTTAAACAAAAATAATGAGCTTTCATTGTTTTGTTTTTTTGCGCCTTTCTCTGCCTTGTTCCACATCGCACAATTCCGTGCACACAAATGAAGTCATTAGACGTCAGCTCTAAATTTCTCCTGTGTGGGCCTATCACACACTTTAGCAATGTGGAGCCAATAACGGAAAAAAAAATGCATGAGTGAAAAATGAAAAAGTGATGGAGGCAGATGAAATGCAGGAGATGAGAGAAAAGGAGATGTGGAGTTTGAGGCTAACCTGATGGGAAAGCAGAAGAAGAGGGGAGAGTGGAAAATGAAATGGGAGGGTGGTGCTGAGGGGGGAAGAAGCACTGAAGCAAAGGATGGAGGATGGAGCAAGCCGGGTGGCATTAGTAGGGAAAACCTCTCCACTCCTGCAAGATAAGAGATGGTCCTGGCCAATGATGTAGAATGGTTCCGATTGGCTGAGTCTGATCTCTGCTCTCGCTGAGCCTGGAGCCCCAACACAACACTGTGGGATATTTCAGATGTCACTCTTACAATCGGGACAACTGCAGGGTGCCGCAGCTTTAACCCCATCCCATAATACTCAATATTTCACACACCGCTCCAGCAGAAGTACCGTGGGGCGCCACGATTGGAGCTCAGACGCTGCTCCAGACTGACAGAGAGCTATGTGACGACATGCTTCACACAAAAAACTATGATGCATAATCACAAACCTACACATTAATGTGTTACTTTTCACCGAGAGGATATTTAAGTTAAATTTTATACATTAGTGTCTACTGCCCTTATGGGAAGTTAAGGTTGTCTACAGGTGAAAAAGGGTCACCCAGGTGCCCCACACATAAGTCAAGGTGGTAGACCACTCAGGTCGTAGTGAACACCCACACAACACACAAGGGTAAAACAAGGGTTAAGTAGGTGAGACGTAGGCGTGTCGTACAGATGTTTTAGTCTTTCAACCCTTCAAATCCCGGAGCGTAAGAGGCACCTTACTAACGACTGAGAGGTTGTGTAAGGACACCGTTTGACTGCATCACCCGTAAGTCAATTCCATCAGCCTTACCAATATTTTATGACACACTTACCAGAGACAGGAAAACAGTACGTTCCATTAACGTTACGGTACGAGCCTCAAAGGAACTGCAACACACATCTGTGGATGCAGCCACTCCTCTCTATGAGCCTCCATGGGCCTGAAAGACCCATCAGAACCTGCATGCGTCACCCCCAGTACTGCTTACCTAAGGTTGTGTCACACAGTCACTATGTACATTTTGTGCAGTTTCCACGTATGAAATTTTGGTCTTTCGTGAGACATGCATGATATACGTAAGTCACACGTGTTTTTTGCGTTCGCCAATCGTTGATAAGCGCATACGTCCATTAAAGGTGTCGGCCGATGGGTCTTTACCCGAATTTGGTTTCAGGCATGAACCATCCATGTATTACTTTGTATTACTTTTATGTAACGTATATGGCACACGTCACGTTAAAATTACGTAAGTGACGCACGAATCTAATGAATTACATATAAAAGCACAATAAACACGCACGGTTCATATTCCACATTGATTTACGTGTTCTTTGCATGTTTGATTTGCACTTCTGTGGTTTTAATTTGGTTCATTTGTGAAGACCACGACTTTCACCGCACGTATGTTCATATATGACCAATTTTGATAAGTGCAATATGCACAAAAGGTACATAGTGGCTGTGTGACACGGCCTTTTTAGCTGCATCATTAATGACTCAGGTTATTTATTTGCTTTGTTTTCTCTTTTTCAAAGAAAATATTCAAAACTTTATTTTCTTTATTGACTAAACTGACTAAATCTCAGAGTTTATCCTCCATCTCTGCCAAATTATATAATTATTAATCATTATTAAAGCACTTTTCCCTTCAGCTAGATAGGAAAAAGACTTTGCAGAACATTTTTCACTCAATGTCTATTTAAACGTCTGTGGGTGCGACAAAAAAAGTAACTTTAAAGTAATATTCAAGTAATGTCCTACAGGACAGTTTTGACACGTTATTTTTGTGAACAAAAATAAAAAATAATCTGCAAGTTTTTGATATGAAAACAAAAACCAGGAGACTTTTCCACAGGTTTCTCTAAATTACAACTTCTTGTTTATTTGGTGTTTTTTATATTTAATCTGATTATTAAACCTGATTTTTATCTTTAGCACAGCAGCATACTTTCTTCTTATATGTCCTGCACTGCGATGTTTCTGGGATATTTTCTTTAGCCCTTATTCTCTGTTTGATTTTATGAACAAAGAGTACCTATTTTCACATCATAAAACACATTTTTCTTAACCTTTTTGATTTGCAGCCAAGTTTTTACCTTTGGTTAAATATCAAACATAAGAGAAAAGATGGTTACCTTCCTTGAGTACTCTAGGAACACCTAGATCCAACCATGATAGTGAGGAGGACCTTCACTGCTCTGATATGACTGTTTGTTCATTCTTCCTCCATGGCCGCTCTTGAGAAGCTTGACCTCAGCACCACCCAACAAACCAGCTGGCTATGCCTATGCAGCACAAGAGCTGGGCAGCCGCGGCCGAGGAGCCATCTGCTGAAGCAGGAGGTTTTTCCCAGAGGGCCGTTCAACCTGCCGGCCAGCAACAGGAAGAGTCCAGCAGAGCTGCTGCGCAGCCCTCAAAGGGAGACGGACGTGGCATTAAAATCCGGCCATGTCCGAAAGAAAGCATGAATAATGTGAGAATCTGTCAGGAAGCGGCAGGCGCTGGGCTGACCTCAGAACAGCTGGAACATCAAGTCCGTCCAGACGGAGCTTGAGAGCGCGACGGGTCAGCTTCTGGTTAAAACAGTCAGACGTTAGTGTTGCTGTCAGTTCTGTAAAGACGCGATCAGAATGTAAGCAAAACCCGCGCTGAACTTTTCTGCAGAGTAATGTGTAGTGTTCTACGGCACCAAACACCAAACCGGATCTGAAATGTTCCGTTTTCTTCTGCTCATCCGGTCTGACATGCAAATTCTTTGCAAGAACAACATTCAGGCAATGGGGGGGACTTGGTTATGAAAAACATAGAATAAACCAAAATGTACCTTTTATGGCCTGCAGGCACTACTGCCCCTTTTTGATCCACCCTCACTGGCTGAGTGGCTTCTACACGCCCCTCACTCTCCCCATTCTGCCCCTGGTCAGGTCAGAGCTGCACAGGACACAAAAACCTTCTTTTTTTTCAAAATGGCTGCATTTCTGTTGGTTTTATCTCCATAGCAACCATTTTATTTTTGGGTCGCTGGTCGACCAGGTAAATTTGGGAAGAATCCGCAAAGGTAAATGTTTGCATTTCCTTGGCAACGGATGTTTTTTGTTAACCACATTTCGGAAATGTTCATTTATACGTCATATGATTTCATTCAGGTTAACCAAAGAATCGTGAATTAAACATTAGTCTAAACAATATTGTGTGAGCAACAGGGAAACGCCATTTCTGTTAGCTTGCCATGCTAACGCCGTTCAAAATCTACAAACTTTAAAATAATTATTTTCCCAAATTGGGAACATTTAGATATATCTAGGTTGAAATCTCTAAGGGTTGGAGGTTGTGTTGGGGTTGGAGATCTTGGCTGGCGACTAGCAGCCGACTTGGAACTGATGCGGATCGGAGGAATCTGACTGTTTGTTTGTTCAAACAAAGGTTTGTGAGAGCGGGAGCTGACCATGGTGCTGATAGTCGGTGCTATGAATGTCAATGTGAAGAAATGTAATGAAGAGCTGGTTGGCGTGTTCTTTGCATGGTTTCTTTGTACTTCATCTGTGGTTTTAATGTGGTTCAATCGTGATACATCTGGGAAAATTTCACATTTTTTCCATGCATATCCAGGTATAAACAATTCTCATTTTTGCAATATGCACATAATGTATGTAGCTGCAGTGTGACATGGCCTTAAGTTAAAAAATAGTGTTTAATTCCTGACCTCCATTGTTTAGGCCACGTTTCTTTACTTGTTTTTTTAAGTAAAAGGAAAAAAGTGGTTTTCTTTTCCCCTCGGCTCACAGTTATCACTGTTATCAGCCTCATCGTTGCTGTCAGACACTTTTTTTATTTGCTTTTCAGGAGAGCATCCCTGTTCTCATGTCAGTCAGACGCTGCAAAAATGCACTCTATGACTTTGGAGCAATCCACCCTGTCATTTGCTTGGCGCTCCGAGCATGACATGATGAATGGAGAGCAATTTTAATGACAGCTTCCACAATGTAACGAATCGTTATAATATTTAATACTGACAACTTCACTAGAGGAAAGTGAAGTGGATCGGCTTCGGTTACGAGTTTAACACAGTTGGATGACATGTCAATTAGGTCGGATTATTTTTTATTTTTAGATAAAAGATGCTGGAAGGCAGGCTGGGTCACAGCTGGTCAGAGTGAAAAATGGAGAAGAAACAGTCGATTAATAATGGGGTGTAATGAGAGATGTGCAGCAGGGACGGTTTCATCTCCGTTAGGTCAGCGCGCTGGAAACGATAATCACAGAGACGCTTTTATTCTCACGGTAATCTTTGTGCCACGCTTTGATCCTGCCTTTATCTGAGGCCCGCCACGCTCTCCACTGCTGACAGATGACAGAGAGCTGCAGCTCGAACCGGAGTCCGAGCCTCAAAGTCCCGCACGGCGCCCGGCGGGCGAGCCTTTAAGCACGGGCGTTTTTGAAGCGGGGGCTTATCGTCGGAAGCAGCCTGGTGGAAAAGTCACCTTATCGTATAAGACGCCGGCACAGGAGGAGGTATGGACGCTTCAGAAAGCCGCACGAGGACATAAAAGGGGACGACGACGACCACCATCTTCTTCCTCGCTCCACCAACGTCTTCTTCAAACAAGGCTGCAGGCCACAAGACCGAAGCCTGGAGAGAAAGTCTGAAACAAACAAACAAATATAAAAAAAACGATGACATCACATCAGGAGAAACCGTCAAATAAATGAATGGGGCCACAAAACTCCGCAAACGACGCCAGGTTAGGTCTACAACCTCAACCAAAGATTTGTCGACCTTTGACCTTGGAAAAAGGCTGGCACCTTCAGTAAAAATAAAATAAAAAAAATCACCTGAACTACTAGATATGACAAACTTCTTGAGCATCATTGTGAATAAACGTTAGAAATAAGAGATAAGACTAATAGTAATTTGAGAAATAAAAGAGTAGCTCTGTCCAGGGTGACTGGGGAAGAATAAGGAGGTTTGTTTTAGCCACTGACCCAGAGAGGTTGGTTTAAAGAGGGGTTGTGAGGGAGGGGGCGAGTGACGTTTGGTGGTCATACGCCATCTGCGGCTGTCATTTTTCTCTCTTTTTGACTGCTTCTGTGAGGACTTGCCTCGGCGAATCATCTGCTTCCATCTAAAAGCTCAGTCCCAGGCCCCCGTACAGGAGCAGGACTGCATGAACACTCTGCACGCACGCCTTGCATGCACAGAGTGTGCACGTGATACATGAGTACCCATAGGATGTCCACAAAAATGACACTGATTTTTTTATTTTCCTCATTTTTAACAGTCAGGCTGCAGCAAGGAGCTCCAATGACGAATGCGTACGACACGTCTGCATCTCACCTACTTTACCCTCACTTACCCTTACGTGTTGTAGAAGTGTTCTCTACGGCCTGTGGCATGTAGCGTGTGGGCCACATCCATGTAGGCCTTATTCATCCGTGTCCAGGATTTCAGCGACACCAGAGCCGATGTGGCTCAGCAAAGAACCTGCAGGACTGTTGACTCAATCCAAATATTTCCTTCCACTGAGATGACCTGCTTCTAAACAGCCCACCAAACTGGACAAAAGCAGTTTATCTACTTTTAGGGTCTAAACCTTTTTCAGAAAAGTCAGTTTTGAGCCTTTTTTTTCATAGAATCCTAAAAAGCTTCTGTTTGTGTAAATATTGGGGCTTAAACTTTAAACTGCTCTTCTCGCTACCTTTCCTCCGTCTCGTGTGGTTTAGGTGTATTTTTCCGCCCTGCATGACCCTGCAGGTGATTTCTGCCTCTCTGGCTCGGCTCCAAAAAGCCTCACTTGGAAGCAGCCTTCAGCTGGAGCTTCAAACGCCAGGGAGAAGGTCATTGGGTGCGCCGCTCGGCGGATGAGGAGGGATCAGCCCAGACTGAGAGAAATACCTCCAGGTGAGAAATTAATTGAGCCGGTAGACTTTTCATTGCAGTGTGGTACTTTAGCGGACTGACCGGCTGAGTAACTTCCTCAAATAGCCTCAGAACATTTTGCAGAGAGGTTTGTGAGCACATTGAAGTGGAAGTGTTGGTTGGGAGCAGTCAGCTGCGTTAAGCTGCGGTCAGGCCCGCTTTCATAATGAGGTCCAAGAGGCAAGCAGAGTCAAAAATCCCAGAAAACGACGAGGAGTGCTTTAATGATCCGGTTTTGAACGGAGGGTGGCGAATCTTCTGGATGCTTTTCCGCGTGGGGCAGCGTTTCCATAGAGACGAGGCGAGCCGCGGAAGACGAGGGGAGCGGGCCTGAAGTGCCGGGCTCCTCGGAGCTCCTGCCTCTCAGCGCCGTAGTCTTCATTACCTCCACATCCCTCTTTGGATTGGCTTCATTTATCTTGAGTACCTCAGGTTTGGGAGGGAATAGTCGACCCCCCCCACCCAACCTCCCCTCTCTAGGGGTACACGCTGCATCCTCCAGGTTGTCATGGCAACTTCTGGAGGTAAGACTCTGGACACACAAACAAAGGATGGCTGTCTTGGCGCAAACACGGATGGAGCTCTGAAGAAAATTGGTGTCAAATACTGACACCAACTAAACGATAGACAGATAAAGAATACCTTGATGGAAAATAAAGACACATCATAAAATGTCTACAAATAGTTCATAAAGAATGACATTATTAGCATGAGCTGAGTCATCTAAAGGCATGCCATGATCCTGGTGTTGCGCAATAGAGGCTGCTCGCGTGCGCTGTTCCACCTGGCAGCCTGAGCCCCCTACCCCTCCCCTTCTCACACACGTGTGTGACAGGGGCAGCTGTAGGGACTAGGGATGGGGATCGTTGAGGTTTTAATGGTTTAATGGTTAATGGTGCTTATCGATCCGGTATTTAAACGATACTCTTATCAATACTTTTTGAGGACGAAAAATATAAAATAAATAAATAACAAATTAAGAACAAAGTGTTTTATTTCCTCATTATGCGACATTGTTTTTTTAACAAAACATTTTACTTTATACATGATAATGTTCCAATACAAACCTGGAATGCACGTGAATGTGCTAGACCAGGGGTCAGCAACCTGAACCTCTCAAAGAGCCATTTGGATCAGTTTCCCACTGAGATGAAAGCACAGGGAGCCGCAACACTAGATGTGTTAGAAAAAATGGTTTTGCTGATATATCGCAATAGTTCATTTGGCCATACTTGTACTGATTCAAAATGCTATCAGGATATTTATTTAATTATTTGATTTACAGTAAACCCTTGTTTTTCGCGGGGGTTACGTTCCAAAGAGAACCCGTGATAGGCAAAATCAGTGAAGTAGAAACCTTTGTTTTTTCTTACAATTAATATACAATTAAATACTCTATTATACATTGAAAAGAAAGAACCATCCATTTTACAGGCTCAAGCATTTGTTTCACAAATAAAAGTACTTTAGAAACGTTTTGGTTTTAACAAATAACTTCTGTACTGTACTGTCAAATATAAATTTTAATCATCAATGTGAATAGAAGGCTTCGCATCGCAGAGATTAGCCCCGCCCACCGCGACCCGATTAATTGGATTAAACGGGAGAAAATGTAAAATGATTATGAAAAAATACAAAGTACAGTGGACAAATAGTGACTCAGGTGTATTTCACTGATCTTCAGACTGAGCCGCTGCATCCTGACTCCGCTCTGCAGTGTTTTCCCCCTTTGAAGCCCGCGGTGCAGCTGTGTTTGTACAGGAGAAGAACATAGTGATTGACAGTTGTTGTCGCTCTTTCTATGGGTTTTGGAGAAACTCAAAATTGCAGGATAATTTGCACGTACGTGTTGTAAATTTGGAGAGCTGTTTTACGTGCGTGTACATATTAAACTGCAACGTAATTGACACACAGGTAGAGAAGAAGCGGAGTGACTTTTTAGCCAATCACAATGCAGAACACAATGCACGATGCAAATCCGTGAAGTAGCGAAACCGTGAAAAGTAAACCGTGTTATAGCAAGGGATCACTGTAATTGTTTGTGTTCTTTATGAGCGTGATGTTTCCTTTGATCTTTTGTCCATTTTCCACAACCTTGAACAGACTTTTCTGTCTGTCAAACACCAGAGTTAAGATGATGGAAACAAATTCACTTTGATGCAGACTCCTTTCTATTTTTTTTATTTTTCTTTAAACCCAGTAAACCCAATAAATTATATTAATTTTATGGATGACAACTATTATTAGGTATTAATTATTATTAATTATTCGGAAGCAGCTGATAGTTTGTTGTGGGTCTGGAACCATAAGCGGTGAGTCTAAGGCCCGCCTCTCTACCTGTTTGTTGTTTGCCCCGCGTGCCCCCCCCCCCCCCCCACAGTGTGTTCTATACAGACAGTGCTATATACGGTCATCGTAGCAGCAAGGGGACAGGATGGTAGGGGCTCCTTGACGCAAACTTAATTAATTTTGCGCGGAAATGGGTGTTCTTAGTCTAGGGAGATAAAAGGATTTTTTGGGGGGGCGCTCACGTGTCTCCTACAAGATCGCCACTGACTGTGTGTGCGCTGCCTTGTCTTGACAGCGCGCGCCACGTGCTGTCTGAACAACAGTCCCGCCCCCCCCGTGCACACAAATAGCCAGACTGACCTCTCCTCTTCAGCGAGAATAGCGAAATTAATATAATCATTCATTAACGGAAAATTGACTGACTTGGTGAGTTAAATATGGCAGATAACGCTTGTGGGACACAAAAAAAATGCCGCTTCTCCAGTACCGATAGCAGAACCGTTGAGGTCAGATCTTAATCATACTGCGGTCTGGAAGAATGTTGCCCCGGGGCTCGGTACCCATCCCTTGTAGGAACGGCAGTACAGTTTCAGGCTGTTAGAAACTCTGTCATATAACATCATAGGAAACCAATAGTGGCGCAGATTTTTTCCAAGCACTAAGCTGCTTAGTGCTAAAGCTAAGTCACCGCAGCCCCCCTGTTGCGCCCCGAGCAGTTGCCCGTACCACCTGTTCCTAAAACCACTACTACTGCGCACCACTATTTGAGAAGCACTGCTTAATTACAACATCTATTCAACTATTATTTTATTTTTGTTGTGTTTTTTTTGTGGCAAAAAACTTTTTTTAAGCCTTGAAAAATTAAAAACAGTTTTGGGTTCAACCACCTCCAAACAGGAAGTGACTCCAAGACGCCAAAACCCCACTGACCTCTATAGTCAGAAGAACCATTCTTGATCTGAAACATCTTTTTAACATCTTCTTCAATTTTCATCATAGTGGGCCTTTAAGTCAAATGTAACTTCACGCCGTCGTTGCCCAACCAACTGTTGTGGTGATGGCCGTGGGGGCCCCGCACCGGGGCGGTGCTGCTCGCAGTTTAACAGTATTTCGTATGTCATGATAAACTACTGCTTGACCATGCGGCCCAAGTGTCAGTCTGATCCTAATCATCTATTTTCACGATGTAAATCAGAGCACTCTCATTAGGAGAAGGTCAGCTTGGTGAAATGGTAATTGCTCCCCATCAGCTGAACTATGATAAATTATGGAGGAAATCCATGAAATGCCATTAATGGCCGCGGCCAAAGCGGAGATTTAACCGTGCTTTTCAGCACGTGACGCCGTTAAATTCTCCGAGGAGAGGATGCCAGGTTCCTGGGCGGAGCACGGGGACAGAGGTCTGTGCGGGTGGAGATTATAACCTCCGTTCCACTGCCCCTGTGTGCACGCATGCTTTCCTTACCAGCCCAACGCCTTTTAATTGGAGGCTGTGGCGCTCCTTCCATCCGCCTGCCTCCACACACGCACCCCCCTCGGCCTGCCATGAACTGAATGGAGAAGCCGACGAGGCCATTTCCCTACAACCACACCCACCTGCCTCCTAATTGCGCTGCAAAGGATGCAAGGGAGAAGCGGAGAGCGGGCGAAGCGGAGTCGCCAAACGCCAAAAACACGGCGGCTCTGGCATCTTTAATTGGTAGTTGTCGTGTATATTCCTGTCTTCATTAGCAGCCAAAGCGTACCTGCCTCTAACTCCCACACACACGTGCACACACACACGGGCACAGCTATTGGTGAAAAGGTCATTAGATGTGCTTGGTTTAATAACAGATCGCCGTCCACATCCGCTTTTGTTCCACAGACACTCCAGCGCCTTCAGGTGTTTTCATTCACCGCCATTGCATTCTGGGAAAGAGCTTCGCTGTTTGAAAAGAATCATTAAAGCAGCATCTCAGACAATATCGCTGGGAAAAGAAATGATTAGGGATTTTAAATCTACGATGAGGTGTTTATGTTTTTTGTTTGTCACATGATTGGAGTCAAAGTACTGTGAGCCAATCAGAAAGCTAAAAGACGAAGCAAGAAAATGTACCTGAAGTAGTTTAAGAGAAAAAGGCGAAACACAGTTTTAGCTTAGTGACTCCAGGGGGATTTTGGGTCTGTGGGGCCTTTCTGTGGTCCGGCGGTTCTGCCACATCCATTCCTCTTGGAGCTCGGTTCTCCTGCTTGTTGCTCTTTGATGCTGCGTTTACACCCGTTAAGAACGAGCTGAACTGACATTCTCAAATGTACTTTTACTTGTCTTTACACTGGATTGTTGCTACCCGAAACTAGCGCATAAACTCATAGGTGGAAGAGGTTTGGTGAGAAATGGTGTAAATCTAGTGACTCTTGCTCTATTCAGACATGTGAAAGACTTGGTGTCATAGAATTCCAGACAGACACAAACTCCAATTATTTATTTTTCCTCCACACCAGCCGCGTTGACTCGTTTTCTACCATAAGTCTATGCTCGTAAACCCTCTTATCGGGCCTTTTGTGTTCAGAACTCTCGGGATCACGTTTTGCTACTCAAGTTTTTTATTTCGGTTGCAGGCTGTACATATAAATCAGTAGTTGGTGTTTAACCCTTGTAAACATGATCGTGAAGGACAATAACTCATAATTACGGTTTATGTCCGGCTAGAATTCTATGACGCCAAGTCTTTCATTCATCAGAAAAGAGCTGTGAAAGAAAAAGTCTGGAGAAATATGTGGAAGTGGCACTGCTTTGACATTTCACACCAACTCTCTTCCTTACGTTGGTGTTGTTTATGCGCTGGTGAAGAGTAGAAAAACAAAAGAAGAAGAATCCCCTCCCTGCTGCTACCTGTTTGTCTGGTGCTGGTCCAGTGCAACAGAACGGGCTAAACACGCGTTCATGAATCCACGTATAACAACACATGCCTGGTGTGGATGTAGCTTGACACACGTTCAATAAACACACGTATTGGACGTAGAGCCCTAAAACTCACATATGTGCTTGTTTACATGGACTTTTCATTGGAAGCGGTCACTTGAACGCGCAATTTCCAAGTCTGGTGTGAATGTAGCATAATGTCTCTGGAGGTCCAGTTGTACAGCACCAGCACAGCAGCAGAAGGGACTCTTAAGTTTGTGACACCCACACTGCATTCCAACAATAGAAATTCTTATAAAAATGAAAAACTGTTTTTACGCTCTGTATTCCTTGCTTTACTCTCACACAACAGTGTGTTTCCGTTTGTGTTTGTTCTACGTTTATCTGTCAGTGACAGACTGAAGCTGCTGTAAATCCTCAGACTGGGCTGTCAGAGAGCTGCTGACGCTCACACTCGTATGCACAAACCTGCTGCCGGATTGAACCGCAAACATATTTAATCAAGATCAGCTCTGCCACCACTTAGATCCACTCGAGAAAATGTAAGAACCTCATTGAGAGCCGTCATCCTCACTCTGAGAAGACCTGGAACAGGAAAGAACCTTTTCAGGAGGCCAAAGGTCTAATTTAGGAGGGCATCAAAGAAGTAAAAGATGGAGAAAAGTGCAGGCGTCACTCAGTGAAGGTCAGAGTTCACAAATCAACATCCAGAAGGAGAGAAAACATTTGGAACATTAGATCCAGTCCAATCTTTGGGATCAGACAAGGGAGACATTCAATTATTCATTCATTTTCTATTCCGTTTTTTCCCTTTCGGGGTCACAGGGCTGCTGGAGCCTATCCCAGCCACTTGTGGGCGAAGGCAGGGGACACCCTGGACAGATCGCCAGTCTGTCGCAGGGTAGAATGTCCTCAATCACACACCCATTCACTCTCACACCCTATTGTGAGTTGCCAATTAACCTATGAACACACAGAAAAGTCCCCCATTGAAGTTCTGGTTCAATTCTCCAAGCTGGGACTTGAACCGGGGGCCTTCTTGCTGTGAGGCAAGAGCGCTAACCACCGCGCCACCGTGCAGCCCTTCAATTAGTTGTTTTCAATTATTGTTGTCCTTATACTAGTAATTTGCCTGACAATTGTGGAAGAGCAGTGCTGCCCCTCTTTCCCATCACCTTTACCTGAGAGCTCTGCTTACAGCCCCTCACACCCCCCATCTAACATTATTGGTGCAACAGAAATGTCGATCAATATCAGAGATATCCAGCTGTACAGTTTAGATCCAGATTCCAGCTCAGATGAGGAAAACAAAGACGTTCATGGATCTGTTTGTCTATTTGCATCAGAAAGAGCAGGAAGCTTGTGACCCACTCAGTTTATTTTCTCCGTCACTAATAAAATCTTTTTCAAACAGTATTTTTTTTATCTACTCCTGATTCACAACAAAGTAAAGAAATACTCAGAAATTCATTTTGGAGCTTCATTTTCTTTACATATGTTGCACAAGAACACGTTAAAAACACACAAGCTCTGTTATAAGTCCAGGAGAATTCACAATCATTTCTGACAGTTTGATGTCTTTTCATCATCTGAAAGAGTTCATCAATAAAACTTTCTCCAGTCCAAGTTAATCCAAACTCTACCGGAAGATCTAAATGTGGAAAATGGCTGAATGAGCTTCATGCCTTCACTGTAAAAACACAAATCCATGTAGAAGTGTGATGAAAGGTTTTTTCAGACCAAAAGCTGTTTATTTCTATAAACAAGCTTTTCAGTCAAAGTGTGAAGCCATTTAGATTCCTCTTTCCAACTTTGTAGATCCAAAATGCTTCACAGAGAAAACACTGAGGAGCCGTTCAGGAAGATCCTTAATTGGACACACCTGGAGGAGGGGGAGGGGCTTACAGAGTGGGACCTGGGGAAGCAGGAACAGGACTGGAACTAGGAGACCAACAACCGTCAGAGTTTGGCCAAAAACAGGGGAGACAATTGGATTCAGTCTTTTTTTCTGCTGGGACCTCACCCAAGGAAGTTTTTAAACACAGGACAGGACCCGGGCCGATCTGCTCATCATGGTGAGTTTGGAATATTCTGGTCACTCTGGGGTTCTTTCATTAATTTATCATGATGATGCAGCAAAGACACTCAGACAGATGCTGTGGTGGTGACTGAGCTACTAGAGGATCAGCACTCCAATCTTCTTAACCTCTTATGCCAAATTCTGATCCAAAAGAAAAAGTGCGACACCATGTGAATGAAAATACATTATTAAACCAGGGGGCGCTATGAAAAACAAAAATACAATACATTTTAGGTTAATATAAAATGGATGTATGTCAAACAATGATTTTTGTCATTTGTAAAATGAATTTTGTTTTTGAATTATGCCACCAAAAACCCACTGCAATTTAAAATGCATTTCAATTTTGCATTTATTGCATGACCAGTTTACAAACTTAGAATGAATATGAACTTCCATATTAATCAATTTATTTATTTTTTCCACAAGTATTTTTATGGCTTTTGTTTTTTATCCCTTTTTTCTATTCTTCTATTCAACATTAGTTCTGTAAATTGATAACCTAAACTTTTTTTGCCTACATTTCTTATTTTCAGTCTCGTTTTCTAAATTTCTTCCGTATTTATAATTAAGTTTAGCTTTTTTATCACTTTCACCTTCTTTTTTTATTTATGTATAATTTATCTAACATTTAAAGGGCCCGTATATGCTATTCTTAACTATATCCATATATATCATCATATATCACCTTTGGCACACTAAAGAATGATTTTGAAATATGAGTTATTTTTTCAGCTCATTTTCCTGCCAGGAAGTAAGATAATTTGATCTCAGAGGCCCCACCTTTCTCTCCTTGTGGTGTGTCGCCCATTTTACGACGTTTCGACCACGAACATCCGAACTTTTGCAAAGATGGGTGTAAATATGGTGCATATGAAAGCGTTTGGCCGATCACCACTACATCTGTGGAGAAAGTGGGTGTATGTTTTACCCTGGGGGCGGAGCTGGCAGCGCAGACTCTTCCTGGAAGGGCTGTTCCTCGATTTGTGATGTCACAATGTGAGGAAGTGTTCGTTTTTGTTTGTTGGCTGGTGCTCGCAGAGCAACTTTTTAGAGGAATACTCAGAAATGCAACCTGGCTTTGGGGTTGCTTTTCGTGAGGAACTAACATCTTAATACATTTAAAGGCTCCAAAAAAAGTTGATTTTGCATGGTAAAGGCCCTTTAAGCCTCCAGCAATTGCACACCAGCATATCGGGCATTGCAGTATTAACTTAACTAACAACTTAGCTATCTAATTCTTTTTTTAAACCGATTTTTCAAATCCTTAGCTGTCTTTTTGAAAACTGACTGCTAAACAACACGATGCTTGGGAAAATACTTCCTCATTTTTTCAGAATGTCTTTCAAAATAATACAACAGTTCTTTTGGGCTCATTCCTTTCATGGTGGTTTGAGGACACTCTTCCAGGCTTGGATTAGAAATCAAAGTACATCAGAGCTGGATTGATAAGGTCAGTGTTTGGATTTCATGTTGTCAGCGGAGAGCTGTCATAAATGCTGGGAGTCAGTACTGACACACAGAGTATGTCACTCCATTGTACAACAATATGGGTGTGTATGTCGTTGGTGGGGAGAGGTTGAGCCCTGTAGGCTCTGTTTTCATTGAAGGCAGCCTCTCTAGATGGCCAGAGAGAAGCCATGCATTATTGAGGAAGGGCTTAGGGGGGGGGAGACTGGATTAGTCTGATATTAACCTCCAGAGGATGAGAGACAGGGAAGAGGGTGATGACACGATGAGAATCACCTCCGGCTATTTAAACCGCTTTAATTAAATCCTTGATGGAGTGGCCACTGCTCAGCCTCACAATGAAAACACAATCATAAATGGAAGACTACGAGGAAAGGTGGAACGCTGGTGTTCCATTGATTAGGGAAAGGGGAAATTGGCTAAAAGGATGACGATGATGGGACAGATGAAGACGGCGTGCGTACCGCTGTCTACAAGCAGAAAGCTCCTACTGTGATGAGGCAGGCTAATGAGTTAGCCCTTTGCCACGCTGGTCACACCTGGACGTGGCTGACAGCGACCAGGGTGAACTGATAAATCAGCAGCAGAAATGAGATTTATAGAAGCCTGATCTTCATCTTAACCTGCTTCCTTCCTGTCTCCGAGGCCAACCTGTCACTCTGCTATCTTAATCCGCCGAGGCTGTAGGGGCAGCTACAAATGAACTCTAAATGTTTAAATATGCCCAAGCAGGCAAACGTGCCATTTAATTTGTTCAAGCCTATTAGAGATTCTCCAGTCCAACATGGTCTCTTGTCTAAACGTTTTTTTCAAATGACTGCTAAATCCAGACTTCTGCGTTTAACAGGGGTTCCTGTAAATATTTCTCAGACTTGAACTGAAAGTTTTATCACTTGAGTCCTGCGAGTTAGGATTGTTGTTGCCTTGTAAGAGATTGGCATCCTAGAAATGTCCCTAAGCCTTAGTCACATGCAGCAATCCCTGTACGGGTGCTGCTGGTTTTGGGGTAATGCAGACCCGTCAATGGTCACAAAGAGGAGCAGCCGCTTCTTAATGTGAGCACAGGTGTCTCTTAAGTTCCCTTGAGGCTTGTACAGCTACCTCAAGAAAATGAAACGTTCCATTGTCGTGCCTATAGCCATCTAAGATTGTCCTGTCTTGGTTTTTTTCTGGAAATGTACTGTAATGCAGTAAATCCAAACGCATTGCTACGCTGTCCATAAAAATGGAAAAGAACATCAGTATGAGAACCACAGTGGGACAACCTGATTAGAAAACCAACCAAAACCAAACCTTTCAGAAAACCAATCTGAACTCTACTAACAATTCTTTTGTTCTCTTCACAGTGGACTCAGCTGTACAACTACTGTAACTTTTTCTGAACTTCAACTTGGCTAAAATAAAGTGGGGAGATCTTTTTTGTCTTTTCTCTGATAAACTTCAACTTCTTTCACAAAATCCCTTCTAAAGGGTTGCATACCTGCCGTGTACACCTGCCCCCCCTCAATCACAATTCCATCCCTCTTTTCTCGTTCATAGTTCTTTGTTTACTTGTTCTGGTGATAAAATTTGTGTTTCTGACTCAGCAAACAAGTTTCCGTCCTCAACCAAGCAAGCCCCTGTAAATGGATTTAGTGGAAGTCATGTTCTGTTGCCATGCTGTCCATCCAGCATCTTTACTATCTACTGTCATGAAATGTTTGATTATTCTGACAGGATGTGATTTCTCCTGGAGGTCCTCCCTTCTGTAAGACTCACAGCTGATTCCTATTCTCATTAAGCTCCCATATAAGGAGTGGCTTTTCTGTGCTCTGTGTCGGAGCGTCTTTGAACCTTTTCTAGTTTTTGGTTTGTTCGTTCATGACATTAAAACCTCTACTGATTTGAGGATCTGCTCTGTGTCCTTCCTGTTCCTGGGTTTCATCCTTTGCCAATCCATTGCATCTACAGCTCTCCCTGTTTGACAACAAACTCGTCTGTGAGAAAACTACAATTTGGACAAACTTCCTACTTCCAGCTGGGACTACAGACCTGCAATACCTGCAAACCTTTCTCTACTGCCCCCTTCGGGAAAAAAAAGATTATTCGCCCGACCTGGCTGGTCCTGAGATGTTTCTAGGTTGTTTCTTCAATGCTAAAATAGGTCAAATTTCTCAGACATTTTAAATAATTATGTAAATAAGATTTTATGCTCATTATCTACAAATATTTCCTATTTACACTTTTCATTCTTGGCCTCACAAACATCTTCATTTCCCTCAGACTATCTATGGTAAAGAGCCAAACAGCCTCACTGTGACGGTCCATCTACTGTAACTGTATTCGACAAAATCAGCACACAACCTGGCAACATCACAACATGAATTCAATTCAGATATGTTTATACAGCCCAATATTACAGCAATAGTGGTCTCTAGGGATGGGTACCGAGCCCCGGTATTGAACGAGCCCCGGGACAACATTATTCAAGACCGCAATATCGTTAAGATCTGACCTCAACGGTTCTGCTATCAGTACTGGAGAAGTCTTTTTGTGTCGCACAAAATGTAAACGTTATCTGCCATATTTAACCCACCAAGTCAGTCATCAGTCAACTTTCTGTTAATTAATAATGATATTAATTTCGCTCTTCTCGCTGAAGAGGAGAGGTCTTTCTGGCTATTTGTGAGCTGTAATTCAGACAGTTCACGGCATGCGCGTAAAATTAATTAAATCTGCGCCAGGGCGCCCCGACTATCGTGTCAACCTGCCGCTATGATGACCGTATTTGGCGCTCTCTGTGTAAACACACTGGAGGGGCGCGGGAAAAAACGAGTCGCTGCAGCAGAGGATATGAACAGGTAGAGGGGAAAAGCAGGTAGAGACGGGGGAGGGGCTTTGGCTTCAAACTCTATCAGAGTGATGGAAACACGGGCGTCAGATTTAGACGCAGCTTTCCCTGCGTGAGTTAAAGCAGAGACTCTTTCTGGGATGATTTTGTGAACTCAAACATTTATTTAATTTGTTTTATATTTACATCGTGACAGCAATATGTCAAAACATTGCTGTTTATTTTTCTTTTAACAACTTATTTTTTCATGTATTTTACTTTTCAAGTTGGAAAAATGTATAAAGTAAAATCTTTTGTCAATAAAACAATGTTGTTGCATAATTAGGAAATAAAACACTTTATTTTCTTAATTTATTTATTTATTTATTTTTCGTCCTCAAAAAGTTTCGATAAGAGTATCGTTAAAATACCGGATAGATAAGTAGTATCAATAAGAGTATAGTAGTACTTTTAAAACCTTAACGATACCCATCCCTACTCGTCTCAATGGGCTTCATTATGGTAATTGTATAAGAGCGTGAAATCCGTCATAAAGCCTAATAGGTAATTGCTAAATATTCAGCTTTAAATAAGCTGGTCATCCTCTTTCTGGAGGAAGATGCTCTTTGAAGCCCTCTTCCTCAGCTGGGGGTTGGTTTCTCCCGTCTGCAGACTGGCTCATTACTCATGTGACTGTGTGGATGGATCAGAGGGAGCGGATCAGGATGTGCAGGGGCGGAGCCAGCGAGGCGGAGTGGAGATAATCAAACACTGCGTCAACACGCCTCGCTGTGGCTTCACTTATTAGAAGACAGTAATGGCACTTCTAATGAGCACACTTTAGTGCTGACTGCTAATGCAAAGACCACGAGTACACACTACAAAGAAATGATGTGTGAGACCTGCAGAGGAGCCTAATAAGTCTAAGATGAAGCTCTGCATCCTTTGTGTACTTTTATTTTTTTTAATTAGAAAGGGCAATGTAATGCATACAACATTTACATTTTTTGTGAGTAAACTAAGGGATGGTATTAAATACATTTGCTTCTTCCCCTTGCTTTACAGCAATTAATTGCTTGAAATAAACAAATTGCAAAAAATAAGGAAAAGCAAGAATTCACCTTTTTGTTTATTGGACAAGAAGCAACATTTTGAAGTCTAAAAGGGTCACAAAGACTTCTGCGGCTCTGGGACTTTAGAAAACCACAATAGCTGCCTTTCCATTACAAATATGTGCAAAACCTTATCAGAATTCTAGGATGGTCGAAAAAACACACTTTCGCAACGACACTGTTTCCATTAAATCCTAATTATGTGAATAAACACAAACCAACTTGCACGATAAATCATTCAAAAACGGATGTAAACAATCCTTTGACAGCAGATACTTTCACTTTTCTGCCACGGCTCTAGCGCTCATCATCATCCATCAAAGAAGACGTCGCCGTCTTCTTCAGGCCGGGGAGTGGCGAGCTCCTAACACATGGGAGTGGCTACGGATGAAGCCATTTTGGAAAATGGTGGTTGGTTGTTTCACAGAGGATCATTTCTGTCACCAGGCAGAAAATCAAATCAAATGTTCTGATGAGACCTGATGGTTATTCCTGAGTGCATCCATCAGTAGAAAAACCTGGGATGAGCATAAACCAGAGTTTAAGGGTTCTGGCACAACATCCAAACATGCAAAACTAAAACTGGTCACTGCTTGTCTTTGGTTTTTATAAGTTCCATTTATCGACTTTCTTAAATCATAGATGAATCGCAATAAACGTAATATTTCAAAGTCCCACTCTGATCGTCCTGTGATCCATTTTCAAAGTGTTTTGTTTTTTTACTATGCCAGAGGCTCAAGATGTATTTCTTTTATTTTTGCAAAGTTTAAAGTAGTTGTATTGATTATTTGTTTTCTCTTTTAATCAAAGATACTGACTTAAATCAGTACCCCCCTCCCCCCAGGCCCTCTGTAGCCCCGCCCAGGCACAAGAACATGTTAAAAACACCATGTTCATTAGGAAAGGTCTTAACAAAGTTATGTTTTCATTTGGGTTCTGCGTCTGCTCGCCTCCATTGAAATCAAATAAAAATAGCAGCAGGTTGAGTCACCATTTAATATGAATTTCACTCAACCTTATGTTTTATTATAGAACTCAATAATTTGAAACTGTAATACATTTTGTTATTTTGCAATTTGTGTTCTACCCAATGAAGGGGTAGAACACATGCTTACATTCATCAGTTTCTTCCTATTGTAGCTTGTTTCTAAAGTGACGGCTTAGAATATATGTGGCTTAACTTTTTTTCTTTTTTTTAAGAGCGCTTTGCTATTATCATGTCAGAGACAGCAGCATCCTCCCCTGTAAGTCTCTGCAATCTGTTGCATTTAAAGATTTTAATACTAGAGGTTCAGTTTTCAGCAGGAGACAGAACTTCAAGAAGAGTCCCTCCATGCTGGATATCAAATCTTCCAGGTCGCTGGAGGGAACAGCGGGACACGAGGGTTAAGGTCCCCTCTTTTTAATTCAATAAATAACAAGCATTTTGGTTGGCAAGCAAAGTGTTCCCTTTTGTTGGGCACCCCCCAGCCATCACCACTTTATCTGGAATATTTTTGGCTTGTGAGTTTGGCTGAGCGCTGGCAGGGGGCTGACTTTGTAATAGTTAGGTAATGCACTGCAACTCCAGCTTTTTCCTTTACGGGAGATTAAATCCTTCTACCTGTCTGGGGGGGAGCAGGACAGGTGCATGGTCTCCATCTGAAGGGGGGGGGGACAGCTTCTGTATTTTCCTGCATGTCTCACTTTGGGAAAATCCAGCATTTTCAATCCAGCTGGATGGACACAAAAAGCTGTTACGAATTAAAACTAAATGTGGAAATTAGATTTGAATAGAGTTAAAAGTAAAGCTGGTTTTTAGTATTTGTTAAGAGTTTACAGCTCTTACAAACAAATGTGCAATATTTGTAGCTTTTAATTAACGGAGCTGGTTAGTAAAGGAATCGTGAATTTTGTGGTTCAAGCACCAAATTTGGCATGGATGTAATATGGGATTCTCCATTTCAGACAAAAATGCTAGCCTTATTCTGTGGGTACCTCTGACGTGCGGTAAGACTCTGACGTCAGTCAGATTTATGAAGAAACGAGCTCTACAGAGTAGATTATTCACCATCAACAGTTCAAGTGTGTTGTCTAAAATTTCATTTTAACATTTTTCTTCCGTTTACAAACTGCAGCAAAAAAAGTCATCAAAATTGTTGTCGTTGACTTTTTATTTGTAAATGAAGTTCTTGCGCTGTTCCTTCTGAGTAGCGTGTCTCCATAAAGCTCTCCATATTGAAGAATAACTGCATGGCTGCATTTGACTTGTTACCACCAATTCTATTGATCTTTAGCCACTGTGTCACATTCTCTGGGTAAAGGAGGCAGTATGAGTCACAATCGGACAGTAATCAGTCGGTTCGGTTCAGAATTACAAAGGGCTTGGTTCGGTACATTTAGGTTCGGTACTGCTGTTTGACAAATCTGGCTGATATGAATTGCTATTTTATGAACGATTATTTTATTGTTATCTATTGTGTGTGTTTTTTGTCGGACACCTGAATTTCTCCCTTGGGCGATTAATAGTGTCTGGCTGGCTGTCTGGCTGCCCAAATATTTCTTGCAAAATGCATTTATTGGTTTTACATAACCATAAAAAAAATTGCCCTATGTAGGTGGTCTGCTTAATAAAATAAGAAAAACTATCAGCTGCCAGGAACCAAAATCTTTGGATACTGAAAAAAACATTTTTACTCTTTTTTTTTTTTCTTGTAGACCCGATTGTTCCAGTCGGTGATGCCGTTTTAAGTTCGTTAACAGATTAGAGGTGTTACTGTGGCATATACTGTCTTTTTGTAACAACATCAACACACAGCATTCGACTTATCCAACTGTCTTTTCCCTTCATGGATGCTGACAACAGAGCCAAAGTGTTCCCACACAGGAGAGCGTAAGTAGATGGGGGGGGGGGGGGGGTCCTCATCTCTGGCCTCGCTTCTGCATTAGCTATATGTTGACATGCTTACTGTCCGTCAGATATTAGCGTCTCGGAGGAAACTGACGGCTAACATTACTTTCGTCTCGGCGCAAAGTTAATACAGTGGCGACCTGGGGGTTAGCCCCGCCTACAGCCACTGTCTCTTTGAGACTGTTTGAGGGCTTGTGGAGTATGGGACAAGGACGGTCAACGGCTCTGGTTTCCCCGCTACGAGTGACAAAGCAGCTGGGTTCGTTACAATGCATGTGCGGGTAAAAACAGAAAAAACGTATCAGAACGGCACAGAAGTGAACCAGACTGAAACTGCCTTACCGAAACGGTTCGGTTCAACCACGTGTATCGTTACACCCCTAGAAATTAGTAAATGAAATAATTAAAAATAAAGTGTCTTTTATGATGTTAAAGGACCAAAGCAGTAAAGCGCTCTTACGCTGCAGCTCAGTCAGTGTGGGTGCAGGGGGGGCACAGGCCGCTGGTTTCTGCCTTTTTTTACATATTTGAACAGGACATTTGTAAATTTGCTACTTTGTTACCAAAAGAATTTTAAAAGCCCTCACTGAAAAAAACTTATCATAGAATACACACGTCTGAAAATGTATTCGATTTTTATTTTTAATTAAAAAAAAAGAATGTAAATTTTATGCATTTTCTAAACTAAATTTTGCAGGTGAAGCTGTGCCTCACCCATGTTAAGCATTAACAGCCCAAATTGTTGAGATGACTTATTTTGTAACAATTGATCATATGGATGTCATCTTTAAAAATGGCCACCATTTTAGTTTTTTCTTGTGGTTAAAGTTAAAAGTTAAATGCAGGATTTGTTGGAAATCAACTGAATATCTGCTGAACGGAAACTCTGTCACCAAATTTCTTCATAACTATGACCAGACGCTTCCTGGTTTTTAAACGTTTTCGTAGATATCTGCTGTTCCTGTGTTCCCTTTAGAGAACAGGCTCATAGTAATGGGATATCTCTGATCTGTTGGATTCTTTTACTTGAGAGCTGATGGCACTTAAAACGTACCAGTGATCAGCGTGTGTCCCCCCGCCCGAGGACTGTTTGTCCCATTTTTTTGTTTTGTTACTATTGTTTGGGTGACAGAGAGGCTTGGAGGGTCTTTTTGGAAATTCTAAAGTCCATGCTTTTAATCACACTTCCAGCACTATGCCTCTCCGCAGACGCGTCCATGTGAAATATTTGACTATAACTTGGTCTGTGGGAACAACTGCCACAAAAATCCATTTTTGGATTAGAGACTTCTGTTTTTTTTTTTGTTAAATCCAGTTTTCTTTAATTTTGAAGTAGAAAGTTCTTCTTCCATGCTCTATGGAACGTAGCCCGTCCGCGCCCCAAGAGGAGATCACTGATTTTAAAAGAAGCTAACCTTTTGTTTCTTTGATTAATCTCCTATGTATTGTTTATATCCATTTATTGTTAGGCTTTTCGAACATTGACCGGTAGATGTAAATATTCTGTTGTAACTGTGAACTTGTGTAAATTTTCCATTTCTGTGGAAAGCATCAGTATATAAAGAACCAAAGACCTGTGACGCTTTTCTTCTTGTCCTTTTAAATTCAGTTTCCTACCAAATGTAATAAAAAGAAAAAGCACAAGTGGTTAGGTAGGAACACAAAAGTCCTGCAAGGTCTGTCCTTGACAGAAAAACAAATCACATTAGACCGGTGTTAAGCTCTCGATGTACTGAACTCAATGGCAGCTGTCAATCAAAAGAACTCTGTCTCATTTAGGACGAAGATTATCTTTAAATTAAATTATTAAGACAAAAATTTGAAGTGCAGTGCCGTATTACCTGCATATTTACATTTAAATAAAATAAAACAATCTTGGTCTGTTTTAGATAAAGCAGCAACATTTCTCTAAAATGAAAAGATGAAAGTCTTGGTCATTTTGACCGTTGGAAGAAAGCTGTCAGTTTACTTCAACTTTCCTCAATCATTTTAACGATTTTAGAAACTGCTCTTTGGTCAGTCCATCATTTATACACAGAGTTCATTTACAACTACCGTGTTTTCCGAAGTATAAGATGCACTGGAGTACAAGTCACAGGAGCCAAAAAAGGCATAATAAAGAAAGAAAGAAAGAAAAAGTCACTCTGAAATATAAATCACACCCGTAGTCAAACAATGAAAAAAAGGACTTGTACTCCAAAGAATACAGTTATAAACAGTACATTAGTCATCAAAAAGAAGAATATAAAATCAATAACATGTGTAAACCTGTTAAAGAGTAGTATCATTATAGAATAAATGTGGCTGCTTTCAAACTTGAATCCTTTGTACCGGTATCTGTGTCAATGTGGATTTCATTTCCAAACAGGATGAGCTTCAACAGCTTCATCCACTTTTGTTCCACGATGGGGGGCAGTTTTTGTGTTCCAGTTTCTGCTTGTACAAATGACCAAACCCTTTGACTGACACTCTGGATCCATTCAAAGGCGATTTTGTTTCGCCTCAGACTGCACTGTCTGTGCACCAAAACACACACGAGCGTACAACTGACCGACACACACACCACGGCTGCTGCTCTGCGATAAACCATAATCACAGCCGCCTAAATCACCGGGTCTGTTTCCCCTCTTTGACTTAACCGCTAGGTTCATCTCTCCACAACCACTGCTTCAGCTCGCTGTGAGAATAACCGGCTCCTAAAAGCTCAAAGTCTAACCGCTCGCCGCAGAGCAAACACATCAGCGAGCTGCTGAGGCGACCTCAGCTGGCCGTTACTTTGCCTGCCAGCCTGTGCTGATTTGCTGGCTGCACTCTGGATGCCTGGATTTAATCTCCGCACAGGGGAAATACTCTTCCTGATCACGACATGGTGGCCGTTTCTCCAGAGAGGGACGCCTGTCCAAATCCATTTCATTTCAAACTCATACATGTTTATGGAAAATAGAAATGTCTGACAAGAAACGGCATTTTACATTTATTTCCTTTTTTCACTTTTTACTCTGACTCTAAAGCACAAAGAGTATTGTCTGAAAAAATAGAAAAACACATCTTTGGTAAAACAAATAGCAGCATAAACACATGCAACAGGTCTTATTAGTCTAGATCAGTGCTTCTCAAATAGTGGGGCGCGCCCCCCCCCGGGGGCGATGCCACGGTGGGCGCGTGATGGTGGGGGTTTTAGGCACAGGTACTATGGGCAATTGTACGGTGCCCAAATTTTACGTGGGGGCGGTGGTGACAGCGGCTCAAAATCTGCGCCACTATTCGGTTCCTATTGTCTCTTAAATCACAGAGTTTGTAACAGCCTAAAACTGAACTGCCGTCCCTGCAGCCGCTCCTGTCTCCTGTCACACGCGTGTGTGAGAACGAATGGGGAGGGGTAGTGGGCTCAGGCTGCCAGGTGAAACGAGCACGCGGAGAGCTGCAAGCGCTGCCTGTTGCCCAACACCAGGATCATCCCGTGCCTTTAGATTACTCAGCTCATGCTAATAATGTCATCCTTTAATAACTATTTGTAGACATTTTGATGACGTGTCTTTATTTTCCATCAATGTCTTCTTTGTCTGTCTGTTGTTTAGTTGGTGTCAGTATTTGACATAAAGACAGCAGGAAAACAGATGCACTTTATGAGATCATAAATAAACAATCCATCATTTAGAGAAAAAGAAACTGGCACAATGTTTTTACCTGTTTCTTTAGACTAAAAACGTTAAATATATCGGTGCTGCTGTGTTAATGTTTCAGATCAGTTTACATTAAATATTATTTATTGATTGGATTATTTTTCTCAGCATCAAATGGTTCAGTTGGTCAAAATTTTTCTAGTTTAAATAAGGACTGACAGATTTTCTATTTCAGGCACTTTAAGCTTTTTTTCTGTTTTAGACTAGAACAGTGTTTCTGCGGCTAAATAAAGTTAATATTTGTTGAAAGTGGATTTTTTTATTGCTTTTTTCATTAGTTAATGTTAAAAGATACAATTTTAGGTTTACTTACACAATTTTATAGATACTAACCTAATAAATTGGGGGGTGGGGGGGCATTTTCTTTTTCCTAAGGGGGGGCCTGGCAAAAAATAATTGAGAAGCACTGGTGTAGTTAAAGATCATGTATGCCTAGAAACTTGCAGGGTTTGTTTTCTAAACCCATTGAAATAAATATATTTGTATGTAAACAAATGATTTAGATTTTTGTCATTTTCTCCCCAAAATGTATTTATCCTTGACATTTGTTTATTTACATCTTTGTTTAGTTTTATATAAAGCTCGGTCTTTCTGATAAACCCTCAAAGTTATGTTGAATGTGACGATGTCATAGTCTGGAAACGCCTTCTCCTGAAGCGTGGAACATTGGATCTTCTGTTAAGCCAAACTATTGTTAATCATTTGCTACATTTCAGTAACTTAATACTTAATAGTTTATGGAAAACGCTATCTTTTCTTCTGTTACTGATGGAAGTTTTTGTTTTCATAACCAGGATAAAGTTCCTCTTGGCTTTTCCAACGCTCCTCAAAGCCCCACCTGAATCGTCTCTTTGATACAGAGAAGAATGTGATTGAACTCTTCCTTTACACCCCCCCCCCCGCTTGTTTCTCTGTGACTGAATCTGTTTTATCTTTGCGTGCGGGAGGTGAAGGGGGCTGAGGAAGAGGAAGAACGGAGGGGGAGGAGGAGGCGACGGGAGGGCTCTGCGGCACAAGTCGTCGTGATGAAAGGGCTCTTTCACTCTTTACACTCCTCGTCTTCCTCTTTTCAGACGTCTCAGCGAATGGCCCTGAATGGTAGACGTGACACTATCTGTCTCCTCCTTCGCCGCCACCTCCTCCCCCATTCATGGTGTCTCACCCACATGTTCCTCCGTCCTTCCTCCCTCCCCATTTATCTTGATTTCCATTCTGGATCTACCTTGGCTGCAGACACCCTGCCACCCCTTCACTTTCTCACAAAGCTGCGGCTGCTGACGGGAGGCCGAATGTAAGAGAACCGAGCCGGCCCGGAACATTCCACCAGCGTTTACATAAGATGTCCTACACATCCTGTTCACACACAAGTGATGGAGCTCTGTGGCACATCTATTAAACCCCCCCTCCCTCCCCATGGACGGTTCCTGACAGGAGGTTTGATGTAGGAAACTGTACAGAATCAAATATTCTCTCAGAAATGCATTAAAAAAAATTGGGTTTGTAAATACTTTATGCTGGAGATGCGAGCTTTTGTGTTGGGCTGCTTGTCACTCTGTGGGGATTATGAGGCGGCAGTTGAAATCGGTACAAGCTTTGGATTGCCTGGATCCCAAATCAAAGTGCATCGCCAATCTGACTATTACAGTTGGAAACCTAAAGCAAAGACGGACCCTGTCTTTGGCCTCGTCTGTCTCCGCTCTCATCCTACTGTTCCCTGTTGGAGAACAGAAGAACTCTGCTCTTTGAAGAAATGGTTGTGCTTGATTCTGTGTGAAGTTACCACTTTTGGTTTGCCAGTGAGAGGAACTTTCAGTAAGGAAACATTGGAGTTCTTGTTTGTGAGTGAAAGGTTGTTGGTAAATGGCCACACTATGAAATTTGTCAATGTAAAGACATTATAGCAGCACTCCTCTGCTCCTATTTCCAAACTCTGTACCCTTCTAGATGGAGGTCACCAGTGGCAGGGGGCCAAGAAGAACAATCAAGTAGACCTTTTAATGACAGATTGACCCTTTAATACAGGATTAGTAGTGCCAGGATTGATGATCTTTCAATTACTGCAACAGTGCGTTCACATCAAACAAGCTATCATTATAGTCTCCGACAACCCCCCCACTGTTCCTTTGTCATTAACATTCAAAACCTCAGCAGTTGGGCCCCATGTCCCCTCTCTCCTCACTGAGTCCTTGTATCAGTGGATGTTTTGTGTCATGAATGATGTTGCATTTATCTACGTATATAGACACAATGTTATCGGCGGTGTTGCCGTGTGTAATCACGTGGGCACGTCACCGTGAACATGGAATAAAAGTGTTATTTTTTAAAGTACAATAGAAGTTTTTATTTTCCTGCTTCTCCGTTTTTTTACCGTGAAATTGACGCGTTGACGGACCGGAACCGGAACGCCTGCGTAAAGCTTGCGTTGCGTTAGGAGTTCCTCCGTGCTGGAGGGTAGCGCCAGTCCAGTGTGAACACCGTATGCTAGAAGCGTGTTCAAGAACGCGCTAAATGGGCATTCTTGAACACGCCACTCATGCTGCAGTCCAACTTTAATTTAAAAAAAAAAGAAGAACACAAAAGCTGCTGGAAATTTGTTGTTTCAGTTTGTTTGGAGGGAAAAAAAAAGATTTAAAACTGGCGAGCATGAAAAGCAGGGTTACGTTGAAAGAGGGTGCAGAAGATGGATGGGGGTGTGTGGAAGGAGAGAGGGCGAGCGATAATGAGAGTGGGAAGTAGAGAGCGAGGGGGGAATGAGAAGATAGAGACGATTTCCTATTCTGTCAGACGCACTGTGGCTCATTCATTATATTCCCCAGGCAATTACCGAGGCCACCTGCTTTGTCTCTCCCCTCATTGTTTCCATCTCTCCGTCTCCATCTTGCTCTCTGTCTTTCACTCCATCTCTGTCTGTCATTTCCTCCATTGCTTCCTCACCACTCCAGTCTGATCCTTCCTCTTCTGCCAACTCGTAGCCCTTGCTCTCCTCCTCCTCGCCCTGCTTTGTCTCCGTCCTGCAGTTCTGTCTGCTCGTTGAATTTGAGAAAACTGCTGGATTGTTCTGTGCGTCCAGTCTTAATGAGCTCAGCCTTGCATTTAGCGGGACGGCGCTCTGCCGGGCCGCCTGCTTTCTCCAAGGCTTCCACTCGCCGTCCGGCAGCACGGGTTAAACCTCAGAGCTGCAAATTTTACACGCCTTCCAATGTTTTCCAAAGCGGACAACCCTTCTAGAAAAAAGTTAGACTTTCTGTTTCATGAACCCGTTTCTCCATCACTTCAGCCTCCTGGTTATTTACTTCTTTTACTGCAGAAATTTCACTGCAAGGATTTTCAAAGAATTTAAAGAGATGAAACATGCAACAGATGCTTGTTTATTCTGACTGCCCCCCCCTCCCCCCTATCCATCCATCCATCGGATCCAAACCTTCCTAATTGATGACGCTCGTTTAGCAAAATTCATCTTGCAAACGAGGTATTTAGGGCTCGTGGGAAAAGTGCAGAGCTGTTAGGAAAAGACTTCGTGCTGAGGTTTAAAGCAATCATTGATAAACAGAAAACACTGGAAGCTTCAGGAGAACGGAGGACATTCTGCTGCATGGCTGTGGCAGAGAAAGACATCCAGGGTTCCAGTTAGCTGCTGCATGAACCTCCGTTAAAACTCTGGACCCAAAGCCTCCAGACAAGAAGCAAAACGACAGATTTCATACATGTTGATACTGTCCAACATTTGTCGTCTAGGTTGTCTGTAAAGACTGGCAAATTTGTACAAATTTTAAAAATCATGATGATTTATTTTCATTCTGAGGACGTTCCATTGGCCCTGCGGATGTCAACGCCGAATCTTGAAATTAATCAAGCACCCTACCGTAGTTTTGAAATGTCAGTAGTTAATCAGGAGCTACGAAAATAGTAAAAGTTAGACAGTCGACCACCTCTGATCATGAGGCCCGCCCATTGACCTGGAAGTAGTGGCCCCTCCCCCTTGGCGTACCAAACAGGAAGTACCTGCTGGCTCCAAGAAGCCAAAATCCCATAGACTTCTATAGAGAGAAAAAAAAGCTGTTACTCAGTCGTTCTATTGGACAGAATAAACATTCTTTCACTGATACCTTTTTTTTAAATTCTCGATATTTCTCTTTTTTTTTTCCATTATATTTTTCTGTAGTTTTGTTATTCACAATCATAAACGAACCAATCAGATGCCTTAATATAAGTAGGTGGAGCTGCTGGCCCCCATGTCCAGCATTTAAGACATTTGAAGTATTTTGTGTAGCCCGCTTTCCAGTGGACTTCCAACAAGCTCACTTATGATTGGTGAGAGGGGTTGCCATAGAAACGATGACTCTGACCGACTTAGATCAGTCACTGCTTAGTGATGTCTGGCTCTAGCGTGGCGGTGAGAAAATGGCGACTGAATGGTAAGGTAATGGTAAAATGGCGTTTACTTGTAAAGCGCTCACAGTCAGTCCCTGTATTTTTAGAAACATGAGGCGCAAATAAAATCCTGTCGTGTTTTTCAAAAACAGAAGATCCTTCTTATAATCCAGTGCACCTTATGGAGGGATTGTAGTTGTGCTTATTGAACTTAAACAGACTTTCTGTGGTACACGACTCTGTCTAAATGTTTCACTCTGACTTTGGTATTCAGTGAACAGCTTGATGAATTGTTGGAGCATTATGGGTACTGTAGTCATCAGCCTGGCGGGTGGATACATGCCATGCTTCAATTATTTATCTGACTGCTACTTTTGCCAAACTTGCCTTGTAATCAGAAGAATATGATACTTTTCAAAATTAAGAACTTTTTTCTTCAACCAAAGAGCCACAATGGAGGGTAAAAAAAAGAGACGAGTGTGTCCAGAGCCTCAGGTCGCAGACCCCAGGTGGTGCACTGTGGCATTTAAAATAAACTGAATTGAGTTCAATCCAGTGCAGACCCTTGTGACAAACCGTCCTGTCTTCTGTCTCGGTTGGTAAACTGCTGTGTTCTTAACCCCGCAGCTTGAGATGGAGCTTCTCTGATGTTGTACCTGGTGTGATCAGCCCCCTGGACTCGGATGTGACGGCTGCTAACTCCACGCTCCACGCCGTCTAATGCCACGAGCACCTTCGAGTGAGAACCTTTCAATGCTAAAAGCATCTATTTCTTCACTTCTATAGGAAGTCCCTCTCATCTCACCCTAAAGTCTTTTTTTTATTTTTTAAAGGACTTATTTTAGACTCTCCTTTCTGAATGCACAGTTTAACCACGGTTCTCTGCGGATGTCTTCTTCTAAATCTTCAGGCGCCACTTTAGCCGCAATCCGACTTGTGTTTTTGTGCTCGTTTTTGCTCAGATGAAACGCTTTAGCTAGGGTCAAATTGCTACTGTGGTCTTTGATTATATTTGGGAATATCACGGGCGCTCGAAGCATGAAACTGTTCTCCCCACCAGACCTTGATCTTTTTCTGAACCTGAGCGGTACATTTAGTTCAGCGGCATAAAGAATCCCAGGCTTTGAGCGTACATCCGGCATGACCACCTCCTCCTGCGCTCCTCTGTGCAGCACAAGAACAGAACACACTTGCAAAACCCTGCAGTGAATGAAATCCAGGCTTCCTCCTGAAGGTCTTCCGGCAGCTAAATGCAGCTTTTCCTAACGCAGTTCATGTTGTTGTTTTACACATTTCCTCTATAGAGTGAAGGATTGGTGTTTGTATTCTCTCTCATAAGAAATCTGAGGTCTAAAGAATCACCTTTAACAAGCCAGTCTTTAGCTTTGACCAACTGAGACATCTGCTGGGTTCCAGCCCTGAAAGTGGGCTTGTACTGTTTGAGGAGAGGTGATTAAAGGCTCGTCTCTCCAAAGGTCAGAAGTTGAGCCCCGGCTGCCCGAGCCCAGCAGGGGACAGCTGAGGTGGCGTTAGAGTCTGGGCTCCAGTGTTAAGACCTAATTACTGTTTTCTGACAGATCGCTCCAGGTTACTTCCTGGGGGGGGGCAGTGAAATCATTTTTGCCAGCGAGGACAGGAACTGGAGCTCCCGCATGTCTCCATATTCAACATTTGCTTCTGTTGGTTTGTTGTTTTATCTTCACAACATTGAGGACTACTTCCTCTGTAGTTCAATTTGTGGTCTTAGGTGATTGTCGGTGGGCGTGGCTTATGAACTCTTTAAGTTTAAACTGCATTCAAGTGTGAGTGTGGCCTTTTGACGGATAGAAGACCGTTGTTATTATACCCTCTCTCCACCACAGACCCTCCTAAAGCCTTAGTGCACTTGTATAGGGGGTTGACCCGGGTTTTTAGGTTGGATACAGGAGCAGGTGTGTCTTGCAGTTCCTTCAGGCTCGTATGGCCACCTGTGTATCATGAAGTATTCATAAGGCTATCGGCTGCAAGCACTCCTGGCGTATAGGTTATGCTGTGGTACACACTACTTAAGCCGCACGCTAGTCGTTAGCAAAGTGTGAGTGCTGGCTGATTACTGACCGCATGTGAATGCCTCATGCAGGGGGAGTGCACGTAACACGCAACTGTCCGTAGGATGTCCACGCGGATTACACTCGATCTAATTTCAGAATTTGTTGCGGTCAAGCTTTCAAGGTCAAGGTTCACACCAAGCTATGTTAACGCGTTTCTGCGTTCAAATCTCACGTTCACACCTCGCTACGCAAGTTTTTACGTCTGTTTTCGGGCTCTAAGTAGAAAATGCGCCATTGAACGTACATTGAAAGCTAAACTAGATGATCTTTGACCAATCAGGGACTCGGATTTGGTGGTGACGTTAGGATGGCGTCCTTTCAAAACGTGGAAAGTTGCATTGTCTGTAACACATCCCATTCTGCACACATGGGGGTGTGAAACCTGATCCATCCCCTGGGGGAGCGGGGAGCTGCAGACATGCCACGCCCCTGGGGGGGAGAATACATTTCACACTATTACTTACCAATAAGAACGTGTTGTAGAAGTGTTCACTACGTCCTGTTGCCTGTAGATGTGCACCAACATTTTTTCTCTCAATGGGTTCACTGAGCGGCGTTCCACCTTGATACTTGACAGGTTTGACCTTTTTTTAATTTTTTGGGACTAAGGCCTAAGATTTTGGCTTATAGTCAGTGGAACATAGTACCTTTATGTTTATGATTACGTATAAATTAAAAGGCTGCATTTGTTTTTAAAATAAAAAGAAAGAGAAATATATTTGTCAAGTTTTATCGACCATTAAAAATAGCTTTTCACAAACATGGCGATCTTCAAAATAAAAAAAAAACATCCTTTTGTCTGAAACTTCATGCAGCTTCCACGTGACATTAGAGGTCATCACATTAGCATCCATGGCGTAGCAAACAAGCACTGTTTGTTCAGGGAAGTTTTTATATTTCCTTGGAGAAACAGACAAAAAGCTCAAAATCCCAGGCATGAAAGAGATTTACTGGTTGCTATGGACCTATTGCCTTTGTGGAGGCTGCTGCGTTTTGAATCAAAAGCATATTTCCCCGTCATTTCTTACAGTGCAAGCACTGAAACATATTCAAACCCTTTTATTGGGAGGCTGCAGGTTTGCTTCAACACTAGCTATCAATGCAAATCAGCGCAAGCGGACAACAGAGGAACTTGTCTTTCTTGTTTGTGGAGTGGAATGACGCTGATGGTAAAAATGCAACATGAAGACACGGTCCATGAACAGTTCAGTGACGGGCACTGTTGTCAGTCCACAGAGCGGCTTCTAAATCCAGTGGAAACAGCCACTTCCTCTTCAGGGTTTGGAATTCTGTGGTTCTGCCGGTTTGTGGTCCAAAAGCACCTTAAAACCCATTGAGCTAATCCTTGGTACGGACTCCCACATTCATCCTTTTTCATTGCACTCAATCAGTTCATGGTATCCTATACGGAGAAAGCTCTATAAATGCTGCAAGTGCCTTGTGTGTTCCTGGTTTTGCTCACATTGTGAACCAACGCATTTCATAAATACTCTAACACTTCCAAGCACGCCTGCAGGCATGCAGCAAACACCCACTCACATCCCAGATTTCACAGAAGGGCAGGAATAACTCATCCCTCACAAGTCCGATTGGGCCGCGCTTCAATGTGTTTCAGTGCTCTGCAGTGTTAACATCCAGGTTTCTTCCCAGCACTGACCTTTTGCATCATCTGTTAGAATCTGTGACCCCTTGGTCTGACCCCCCAGTAGGCGACAGACTTGAATGGGTCAGGCTCCTGTCTTTCCATGGCCGAGAGCGCAGCCGCCACTGCTGTGAGCGGGTTTGGTGCGCGTGATGAGAGGTTTGAAAAGGGAGGACTGGAAAAGTTATTTCAGTTAAAAATCCTTTTGACCTTTACTTTTATAGAGCTTCACTTTTCCAACAGATAGTCTAGAATCTTGATCAATCATCTTGAATTTGGCTTTTTGTCAAACAAGAAACAGCACTGAGACAATTCGACAACCTTCAGAACTCAATAGTAATTAAAGCCTCGAGTGGCGTTGTATGGCCCGCGGGTGCTATCGATTCCCGCCCTGGCCACACCCTTTGACCCGCCCTCAGTGGCCAATACACACCCCTCACACTCCCCTTATGCTTCCACCACCCTGCTCAGAACCACACATGTGAGGAATTAACAAAGAAAAAAACATTCTGTTGGTTTTATCTCCATAGATCACAACCATTTGATGCTTTGGTCGCCTGGGAGTGACAAACAGGTTAATGTCATTTCTAGAAGAATCAATGAAAGTAAATTTTTAGATATCTTAAGCAACTGAGGTTTTTTTTAACCACACCCACATTCCTAATGTATCGCTTCATTTAACTTGAGCTAACGATTCATGTATTTATTTATTTATTTATTTATTTTACAACATTCCAGCAAAAAATGTGTAATTAACGGGGAAACACCATTTTAACACCTTAAATATCTGTAATCCAAGTTCAAAGTAGGTCCTCAGTGATGCTCAAGGAGTTAGGAGGCAATAGATCGAAATCTCTAAAATAAGTTTTTATCTGTAGAGGCTACTGAAGAAAAATTGAAGATGGCTACCCGAGGTCAAAGGTCAACGAAGCCTCATTTGTGGTTGTAGACTAGAGCTGTTGGTGTGTGTGTGTAAAATATGTTCTTTAGTTTGCTCAGACCATTTTATTTTTCCTCCCACAATGTGTGAAAATTGCCAAATTTCACATTTTACCACAAAATCGCCGCCAATTCGTGAGTTCTGTGGCCATCCCATAATAGTTTCAAAACTTAGTTTGGATATCCCTGACATGTCCGTGGATTTTGAAAACAATTTTTTGAGCCCCATAAAACATTTTGGCCCCGTTTCATTTTTTTTTTAAATGTTTCTCCCTCTGTGATATCATCTTTTTTTTTTGGGGGGGGGGGGGGGTTGTTCACTACGTCCAAAATTTATTTTATTTGGGTACTGGGTATGTGCTAACTTTGATGATGTGCTGGGGTTGAGATTTTTGCTCAAAGGCTTTGGTAAATGCTTTAATCACAATCCCATTCACACACCAATGGGGGCCATTTTTGCAACTTGGTGTAAATCTGAGAAAAAATGGTTCAGATTTCCGTCCCGTGTCTCAGCATGTCTGTGACGACTAGCTGCAGCGGCACTCCAGGTCCTCATTGCTGCCAAACTTAGGTTGTAAATCCATTGGTTTATTTTTTTTTGTTGTATCCAAGTTTAAAAAAAAAAAAAAGTTGGCATTCTGACCAAAGGGATCACTAAGTACTGATGTAGTCTCGGAGAACAGCGCAATGTGTCTTATTGTTTTTCATCTTTCCGTTTGTTAAATCAGGAAAGAAAATTCAACATTCATTTAAGTAGTTTTTGTGAGAATATTGTTTTAAGTACATCAACTTTGTTAGTTGATAAAGAATCTACAGTTGAATACATGAAGTATAAATAAATTTCAATAGATGTAGAGGACCAGATTATAGAAAACATTTTCTGTCTTGTTTCCGTCTTCTGTTTTCACAAGATTTTCACAAACTATTGTTGGTATTCTGGTCCATTCCTCCATGTAGATCTCCTCTAGAGCAGTGATGTTTTGGGGCTGTCGCTGGACAACACAGACTTTCAACTCCTTCCAAAGATATTCTAGGGTTGAGACCTAGAGACTGGCTAGGCCACTCCAGGACCTTGAAATACTTCTTACGAAACCACTGCTTTGTTACCCGGGCAACGTGTTTGGGATCGTTGTCATGCTGAAAGACACTTTCATCTTCAATGCCCTTGCTGATGGAAGGATGTTTTCATTCAAAATCCCTCGATACATGGCCCCATTCTTTCTTTCATTTACACGGATCAGTCATTCTGGTCCTTTTGCAGAACAAAACAGCCCCAAAGCATGATGTTTCCACCCCCATGCTTTACAGTAGGTATGGTGTTGTTTGGATGCAACTCAGCATTCTTTCTCCTCCAAACATGATGAACAGAGTTATTACTAAAAAATTATTTTCTGGTTTCATCTGGTCCATTCTCTTCTGGATCATCCAAATGCTCTAGCAAACCTTAGATGGTGTAGGTACCAAAACTGTTAGGCCTGCAATAACCGTTCGGGTTCCTGGGACTAATGATGATGTCACATTATGTGATCGGCTGTCCGTTGGTCCAATGACGTGTCAGATAGTGGTTTGTCGGGACAAATTACAATACTACCATAGAAGAAGATATTATGCGGTCCGTTTTAAACAAACAGCTCCGACATAGAACGAAAGGATCTTCTAAACGAGCTTATATTATTATTGTGAATATCAGTAAATGCATGTTTGCTTATAGTTTTTAAAATCCGTGCGCCCAGTGCTTTTAATATTGGCAGAACGGACCAGGAAGAACATTTACCCGCAGATGAACTTAAACTTGAATAACATCAGCCTTTATTTTGTCTGGACCCGACTGCAAACACAAATTCACATGATAGTTTGCACGGCTTCTCAGGACTGTTCATTCAAGAGCCGCTCCGCTAACGCACGCACCGTCCCAAAGCCGCGCCTTTGCTTGGAGATAAAAATCCTGGGAGACACGGATCTCCTGAGTCTGGCAGCTTACTCACACAGAACAGCCGAACGGACTGCGGTCCGAACCCTTCTCTGGACCGCTCACCTTGAAAAAGCACCTTCCCTGCCTGCGAACACGAAGGTACGAGACTCCAGCTGCTCTGAACAGAGACACGGTTCACCCGTGTGGAGCAGCCGGTTCATTCTAACAGCCAGAAAACTTTTACTTAAAATCTTTTTACAAAGTGGTTTGTGGCGAAATCTCTCTATAAACACTACAAAGAACAATGTGACCAATAAACCAAAATCAAATCATTTAAAGATAAACTTTTTATTTTGGTAGATTTTTATATTCTTTTTAAAATAACATTGCTTTTGTGTACCTTGCCTTTGAAAAAATATCAAAAAGTTCACTTTTCTGATTTTTACAAATATGAAAATTAATTACCCGTCAGTTTTTTATGGGCCCTTTCGTCTGTTTTAATTGGTGTGTAGAGTTTCTCTGAGCTTGTATCCATCAAAGCCACATAGCAGCTGCAGGTCCTCTGGAACATAAACTCTGTTTCTTCTGGTCCCAGCTCAACTTTTTATGTGCAATAATATGAGAAATATGTTCTTTTATGGAACTGGAACTCATGTTTTTTTTACGGTTATTGCCTTTAAAACTCAGCTTACATCTGCTGGACGGTCGATAAAAGCGAGACATTTGCCTAAAAGAGCTCTGTTACCATGGTTACACCTGGCAACATTGCCCCAGCAGACTCTGGTAACCCACCACCATCACCACAACTTTTCTCCTTCAGCAGATCTCTGCTTCTGTTTATCTGGTTCAGAAACAAGCCCCTCCCATCCCCACTGAGGCTCGGAGGTAGTGGAGTGGATGTTTCCCCCCCCCCACCCCCACCCGTCCCTTTGGACTCATTAGTGTCTTTTACTGAAACTCCGCCTGTGCTCACAGCTGTGTGCGCTTTCCAACATTGGGTTGTCTTCCAGCGTGCAGGCAGCCTCTTTGTGCAGAGCTCCATAATTACAGGAGCTTCAGGCTGATGCGGCCCGTGTTTGATTACAGTGATCAAGGGTCGAGTTATGGAGACCCAAAGTGCCTTCACCTGCTGAGGAAAAGCCGGGTAATCCGGCTCCATCACCACTTAAGGGAAGCGGTGGAAATCGTCTTGCATTAAATCCATCTCCACCAACGAGAAGGTGAAGAGAAACCTTTCCAGAGCTGTTATTTGGAGCTCCGTCATTCCCTCCACCATGGTTAACGTCTCCTCAGCTGAGATGAAAGGTCGCTGGTCTCTTGGTCTTACCAGAAAGCTCAGGGATCCCTCTCCCTGCGTGGAGAGAGGGCTGCCGGGCCCAGGAAACCAGCACCCAGGGAACACGGCCGCCGAGGGCCTGTTAGCCCCCTCCAGGGATGGGGTATGGGACAGATGGTCCGAGGTCCTACCTTCCTTGTGAAATGCATATGTGTGTGTTTATGTTGGAGTGTATATTTTGAGGGGTAAGGGGTGTGTACTAAGGGGGTGCAGTTAAAATTGGTGGGTAGGGCACTGAGAGGACATCTGCTGCTTGCTGGCAGTGATGTCCCATCACCCTCCCCACCAAGGGGCCCTACATGTCAAAGGTGCAGATAAAACCAAGAGGCGGGGGACTATTCCAGTCGGTGACCATGTTGACCAAGGTGCATCGAAGGCTGAACACCCCCCCCCCCCATCACCCTAATAAGAGATTATATGAGGAGGAGGGTAAGTCGGGGACAGCTGCTTAAGCCAGACTGATAGATCGTCACATACCTGCTGCCAGAGAGCCTGGACAAGCGTGCAGAACCACAGTGCATGCATGTAGCTGTCGGGTAGATTACTGTCACAGTGCTGACAAATGTCTGAGTTACTGAAACCCATCTTGAACATCCTCTGTCCAGTGTAGTAAATTCTGTGAAAAGTTTTGAAAAGGCTTAGCTGCAAATTTGGACTTTTTGTCAGTTTAAAGGTGTTTCGACATATTTATGACCAGAAGCATAACAAAACGCTTCCCACTTGGTTATCAGAAGTGAAATGTATTATCTAGTTTCATTTTTTCCATTCTATGCGCGTCATTTTTGACCCATAATACAAGTAGAGTAAACAGGATGTTAAGATCGCACAAGGGTTAACCAGATGTGTGTAATCTGCCTCTCTGCCGCGGAGCAGTTTCTGCGCCGTGGCTTGTTTAGGGGGCGTTAACATGTAAGGTCATGCATTGATTGGTGGTCATCCATAAATAATACTGCATAATTTAGTAAATTCGCTGTGATGGGAGTGACTGCCTCAATAAAACATAAGGCTCCCAGTCAGGAGATGAAATATTAAAAAGCCAGGAAGGATATAGGAGCTGTGGCTCCCAGGAGACCCACTGTTGAGGTGCATGATGGGTGTGCATTTGCACGACACGTGTCCGGGTCCAAATCGTTAAATGTCAGGCTGAAGCAGCAGAACCTTAACGGTGTGCTTGCTGTCAGCGGAGGAAACGCTTTGTACAAACGGAGCGTTTTATTTACGCCGTCTCCCTTGTCCGACTGCAGAAAGAGCAGGCGTCACGGCGTGTTACCGCTCACCGTTTTCCTTTTTGTGTCTCCAAAAAAAGAAAAAAACGGGGACTAAAATGCAAAGTGAGAGAAAGTGGTTTGCTCCTGTTGTCCTGCTTCCCACTGAGCCGCTGAATAGAGAGGAGAAGCTGGAGACTGGTTTCTGCTCGGGGAGCTTTTCCACATTCCTCCGCCTGTCAGAGGCAATACCTCTCCGCCTCTAATAGGGGCACAGGAGAGGAGCAGGCAGCATCTGCTGTCCAAACCAAATTATCTTGTGTCAACAAAGCGGGAGGGAGAAGCGCCGGCTCAGCCAGCTCCGTGGACAGCCCTTCACATGCGCACATACTTTTAACTTAAAGCCCCATTACGGGTCATGGAGGAAAAGCCACTTGTGATTCTTTTATTGGATTTTTTTAGCTTATGGTAATTCAGCGGCTGCTTGTGCGAGGCGGATTCAGGGTTCAGATTGCTTTGTGCCCCGCAGCGTTGTGTCACTTTAGTGATGGAGGGGACGGTTCGGATCTGTCCGACTGCAGGAACTGTGGAGTGGTTACCTCTGAGAGAAAATGAAGTCCAAATGTGGGCGGTGCGGAAACATCTCAAGTCAATGTGTGGCACCTTGAATCAAATTTAAACTGGAAGGAGAAAAATGAGGATTTATGCCTGGATTTAAGGATAACCAGCTGAACAGGAGGGGTCAATGACTAAACGATGGACGTGTCCCACTGACTGTATATGAGAACTGGACTGAGTGACCCCGCCCCACTGGCGTTCCAAATAGGAAGTGCCCGCAGGCTCCAAAAAGCCATAATCTCATAGACCAGTGGTTTCCGAGCAGTACCTGTCCGATTTATGGGCACCACGATGAAGAGATGAGCGGCATTAACCTCATCAGTCAGTGTGGCTGAGATCGCTGCTTCACCATCTTTAAAAAATATAGTAGTGCATAGTAAAAATACACTTCAATGTAATTATCACTCTAAAATGCAGCATAACGTTGGACAAACTTAGCAAATCAAATACTGTCACAGGAAGTCAATAAACCTTCAAAGTCAAGTCTTAGTGAAGGTTCTCCATTTCAAAATAAAAGGTTTTGGAGATCAATATTCAGAGTCCAGACTGAGATGGTTGGGGCATGTCCAGAGGAGAGACGGTGAATCTATCGGTAAAAGGAAGCTGAGTCTAAAGCTGCCAGGTAAGAGGAAGACCAAAGAGGAGGTTTCTGAATGCAGACAACGAAGACATGAAGGTAACAGTTTGTAGAGGATGCAGAAGACATGAAAGTAGCTGCTGGTAGAGGATGCAGAAGACATGAAGGTAGCTGCTGGTAGAGGATGCAGAAGACGTGAAGGTAACTGCTGGTAGAGGATGCAGAAGACGTGAAGGTAGCTGCTGGTAAAGGATGCAGAAGACGTGAAGGTAACAGCTGGTAGAGGATGCAGAAGACGTGAAGGTAACAGCTGGTAGAGGATGCAGAAGACATGAAGGTGGCTGCTGGTAGAGGATGCAGAAGACGTGAAGGTAACAGCTGGTAGAGGATGCAGAAGACATGAAGGTAGCTGCTGGTAGAGGATGAAGAAGACATGAAGGTAGCTGCTGGTAAAGGATGCAGAAGACCGGGTCAGATGGAAGAAGCTAACCGCTGTGGCCACCACTAAAGAGAAAAGCCAAAAAGAAAAGAGGAAGAAATAAGTTATTTTAAATATACTCAGTAATCTGAATAGGAAAACAGAATAAATATTGAAATCAAGAATATTATGAAAATTGTGGTAGTTGTTTTTTCTTAAAGTTAAAAAAGGTCAGTTAGTGAAACATGTTTTTGTGTTTGAAACTATGGGTTTAGATGACAGGACTGTTTTTCTCTAGTGTTTCCATTTCTATTGAGGTGTTGCGGTGTCTTTATTTACTGCCTTCTTGTCATCGATATACTGGAACTGTAGGCAGCTAAACTCTGAGGATGGAAAAACATTTTCAGGATTAAATGATCTAAAACAACAGTGATGTTTACGTATTGCTTACAGCTGAAGTTAACCAGGAAGTTGACCGAGAAGCTTGTTTAAAATCAAAAATAACATTTCTTTCTTTTTAAATCCTCGTATTTTTATCGGTTGTATTGATCCTGATCTCCTATTCTAAATAAATGTATAATTGATTTAAATGTTCAAGCATCAGATAAAAAGACAAACATCCATTCAAACACATGTTGAATAGTAAGAATTGTGGTTTGATCTGTGAATTGTGAATTGACCTGTCGGTGCAGCCGGATCAGTGTCTATACAGGGATGACCTGGTGCTCTGTCAGAAACAAATCCCTGTTCCAGCATTTATTGCTGTTTCTTTTGTTCTCCTGCATACACAAACGGGTACAAATCTGCTCAGGTTTCTTACAAACAGTTTGGCCGCTTGCCTGTCTCCATAAGTGCATGTGTCACTTCATTTTTGCGCTGCATCTATTTTTCATGGAGGTAAATTGCCTGGCACCGCTGAGCGCTGAACTCTGCCTCTGTTATCCACAGAGATGACCTCTAATAATGCCGGCCCTCCACCTCTCAAACACATCAGCAGCTCCGAATCTCTCCAGCAGCCGCCGCGGTCCCATCTGTCCACATGCTTCTGTAAATTCAAAGCTCCTTTCTGTTGGGTCCGTTTTTGGAATTCAGCTTCTGCAGTTCCAGAGTAACTTTTAGTGGCAAGTTTTTCTGACATCTGTGATTAGTTATGATTGATCACAGGAATTATGATGATGGGTTTTATTTTTCTTAAAAAAATATTTTAGAAATGTGATTTTTCCATTTGACAAATTAAAGCAGGTACACTTTTTTCAAATTATATTATTAACATTAAAACACAAAATTAAATAGTCTTTTTATTGTTTTTTTCCCAATTTACTTCAGATTTCTTGTAAACAAAAAAAATCATAAATTAAATAAAAAGTAGGATAAATGACTAAACTGTGCAACATCCACTAAAAAACAAAAAAATGTTGGGGATAAAATGTGGTAAACAAGTGTTTAAAAATGAATTGTTTGAAAACAAAAAAGCTGAATAAAAATCAGCTCAGTTTATCACAGTACTAGAAATGATCAACTATACTTTAAAAGCTAAGGTAGCTTTTAAACAAAGAAGGGCTTCCAATGCTAAATTAAATCTAGTTTGGCAAAGATAAAATACATCAGAGTGTAGAGCTATGAGGATGATTTGATAATTTGCCAGATTATCAGTATAGAAAATAAATATGACTGAAATCGGAAAGAAAATCGTATAAAATACTTAAAAGGGTTAAATGAAACGCTAATAACTCGGTTGGCTACATCAGTTAAATGTGACGAACTGGAGATATTACCCGCAGCACACAGATAGATTGGCCTCTTTGGGCTTGCATAACTCCTGGGCTGTTCATAATAACTTCTGCTCAAGATTCCACCAAAATTAAGTTTATTGCACAAACGGTTGAAGAGTTATGTTGGTCAAAAGAACGTAAACACTGGAGCAAATGCTATGCTGTTTAAGGGTTAAAAATACACAACTCAATATCTGTTGAGATATATATATAGATGAGGGGACTGGACTGAGTGACTCCTCCCCCCTGGCATTTCAAACAGGAAGTACCCAAGAACCCAAGAGTGGCTCCACAAAGCCAAAATACTATCGACTTTTATAGAAAGAAAGAAAAACATTCAGCTGTTACTCAGTCATTTTATTGATTAGAATAACCATTCTAGATCTAATAAATTTTTTAAGACAATCTTGATAATACTCGTTTTTTCATAAATTTCTTTCTTCATTGCAAGTTATTTAAGTTTTTCACTGACCAATAAGATGCCTCAATAGGGGGATATGGGTCCACACTGGCCCCCACCTCAAACGTCTTTTCTGAGCGCGCTTCCAGTGGACTTTCAACAAGCTCCTTATTGGTGAGTGGTTGCCATATAAACATTAATTCAGACTGACTCGGACCAATCACTGTCTGCTGGCTCCTACATGGCGGCATCCGTATTGCAGAAAAATGGCGACTAAATTGGCTTCATTTTGGTGGAGCCCAGAGGTAAGTCATTTTTTTTAGGGTGACGTCACACTCAGTCCAGTTCTCTGATACAGTCAATGGTTCATAACTGAATTTTGCTAAAAACAAAACAAATGTAGGACTTTTTTAGATGTAGGGACATTTTTAAAAAGGCCTCTGATGGTGCTAAATGCTAGCTTGGCTAAAGAGAGTTGAGCTGAAAATTGCGAGTGTGTCTTTGGCTGTTTAGTGTTGATCCCTCAGGAAAACAATGATGAAGCAGTGAATAGACAGGCTGCTCATGAATAACCATGAAGACTTAAGGGATGGAAGCTCCTCACATATGCCTGAGAGTCTGTGGCAGTAATACACTGTCACACTGACAGCACCACCTCACAAAGGCAAAAGTGAAGTGTCACGGTCCTGCTGACACCCATCAGTCTGACACTTCTTCTCTGCTTCAGCTTTTCAGAAGTCAAAAGAAAAAAACAGAAATTAACTCACTGATGAAATGAATTATCTCGTTTCACTGCAGCAGCATTCTGCTGGGAAAAACTTGTAATCATTTTATTAGGTGTGTAACAATTAATCAGTTCACTGATGAATCGATTTATCCAACCAGATTATTCTGTCCGGAGGCAAGCTGTTAACCATTATAAATCATTTCTATATGAAATAAATTAATTATATCGATATTGGAAATTATCTAATGGATTGAGGGATGGTACGTTTATTTTACTATAGCGTAAAAATGACCACAGCAGAGAGCACACATGATGTCAGCAAAGACTGATCAGTCCATCATTCCACAAACTCACCTGAACTGTCAGAACCCAGGTATTTCTCTCTGAGTCACACTGGTTTAAGTTTTGGATAAAGACGTCCTGAAACCATTTTAGGTCAGTCAATCAGATGAAATTGACTATGAATCATATCGTCAACTACAAATTATAATACACCCCTACTTTTCATGAATGTTTTTTAACACTTTAACACCAAAGTTTTAGCTCTCTTGGACTCGTTACAGTAAGTCGAAGAGCATCTGGGATTTCCTGCTCCACCGTTTAAGGGTTAACAAAGGTGGTCATGTGGTTAATTTGAGTTCTGGAGCCAGATGATAAAATGCTTTGAACCAATTTGCCTCATAAGACCTTCTACATAGAGATGAATTAACGCTGAATGTTGCAAATTGAGAAAATGCCAACAAGATTATGATGGAATGAAGACAGTCTGTGATAAATAAACCAAATGCATTCACTTCTGTGACAAATTCTGCATTTGATTTGATTGATTGATTTCAAGCATTTAAAAATAATTTAGAACTGCAATTAAAATGACAAAGCATAGAAATATCAAACCCATTTCAGATACCAATCATTACATTTATTAAAATACCAAAGATGTTAAAACTCTTGACGGTGTACTTATTAATCATAAATGGACATTTTTGCAGTGATGTCCAAAGTCCGGCGCGTGGGCCAAATGTGGCCTGCCCTAAAGTTTTCACTGGCCTGCAGGCTCCTTGAATAAAATTAATGACATTCGGCCCCTAGCACCTTCTAAAAACTGTGTACATCATTTCTTGTTTGGGGTAAACTAAATTATGTTTGTATGTTCAACATGAAGGGGGAAATTCCAGATAAAAGATGCCATCCACGACTATCTGTAGGGTTATTACATAAAAAAATACATAGAAAGCTTAAAGTATTTACAAATTATCCATAAAATCACCAGTTTTATTATTTTTAGTAGATTTCTGCCTTTCATCTGTTTTCTAAAATTGAAGCTACGCTGGGAAAACCGCGTATACTTAAACTAAAGACTCCAAACGTGACCGCTGTTTCAGAGCTGACTCACGTTTCATCTTTAATTTTCTTTTGTATTAAGCAACTGTTTGGTTGCATAAAATGAATTACTTCTGAATCAGTGGCACATTTAATTATCTAAGCTCATGTGAAGGTTCTTGGCTCTCAGTCTACAATCAAGCAAAGAGGGATGGCAATTATTAGGAAAAAAATGTGTCTAAATATGTGTTTAGACATATGAGATTCTATTTCCCCTCCATTAACAGACGCCAACCGTTCAATGTACGTTAACATTTAGAGTGTAGTAAAATACCTGGATTTATACTGTTATTCTGCATTTTCTGCCTCAGCAACATTGACAAGTACAATGATGTGTAGCCATAGTTTTTACTCCACATTCAACAAGTTCTCGAAATGGAACATTGAACATTTTTACACTTTTCTCTCTTTCAAACTCTCAAAGTTCAAACATTGACAGAAAAATAAGTCCAGGGTTTTAGAATAAAATGAGCATGACTCTGACCATGTCTTGTCATCCTGGTGCCACTTTACCATAGTATCTTATTTCACCGAAGACCTTGCTGAAGCTTCTTCAGAACTGCCTTAATCTTTGATGGCATCGATTCAACAAGGTTCTGGAAACATTCCTCACAGAGTTTGGTTCACATTGACATGACTGCGTCACGCAGTTGCTGCAGATTTCTCGGCTGCACATCCACAATGGCAATCTCCCATTCCACCACATCCCAAAGGTTCTCTATTGGGTTGAGTTCTGGTGAATGTGGAGGCCATTTTAGTCCAGAGAACTCGATCTCATGTTTAAGAAAACCAGTCTGAGATGACTCCAGCTTTATGACATGGCACCTTATCCTGCTGGAAGTAACCATAAGAAGATGGTACACTGTGGTCAGAAAGGGATGGACATGGTCAGCAGCAATACTCAGGGAGGCTGTGCTGTTAGGACCATGCTCAACTGGTACTAAGGGGCCCAAAGCGAGCCAAGAAAATATCCCCACATACTATTGCACCACCAGCCTGAACAATTGATGCAAACCAGGATGGATCCATGCTTTCATGTTGGTAATGCCAAATTCTGACCCAACCATCCATTGGCTGATTAGAACTTTGTGCTACCAAGCAGTCGGACAAATGTACCTAAAAAGATGGCTGGTGAGTGTGTGTTTCCACCTGTTGTTGCTCTCATCCAGGAGTGAGGATGGGCCGCTAACACTGTGATTTCTTGTTTTTCCTTTAAAGAAATTGACAGTTGCCTGAAATGCGATGAATGGAGTTGGTCTCCAAGGTTGTTGTTGTCACCAGTCTCTTTATATTCTTAGAAAAAACACAAATCAGAAGTGAACCAGTGACATTGTTAAAGCTAATGTCATAACTGTCAGCACCTTTATTGTGTCTAAATTGCCAACCGTTGAAGGTTTACATGTAGAGTTGCTGCTTTTTACATAGAAATTAAAACGTTTGAAATGTTTTCACTATGTAGGAAAACCTGTAATATTCCAACCTTTGACAAATAGATCATTTTTTCCTTATACTTGTCATCATGAGTGATGTCTGTTTTGCCTGCCAAGGACTAGGACTTGTTGGCTGAAGGTATTGTGCATAAAAGATAGAAATAATGCAACTCAGCACAAGGGGAGAAAAATAAGACGAGGAAGAAAAGCTGCTTGGAGATCACAGCTCTGCAACAGATAATCAGGGTGGGGAACGGGGATCTTTAATGGCTGTCAATTAAAAACTAATTACAGGTTGTAAGCTCAGCGAGTTTGGCTTTCAGTCCATTTATCATCACACATCTGCCTCAAGTCCAGACAGACTCTGCAAATATGCTGCATTCTTTCTTTAATTTCTGCCATCGTGCCCCTCTGGCATTTGTACACAGTGACAACACACTCCTGCGCACACACAAAAGCAGAGCGTAAATACATATGGAGCTCATTCAGTGCCAAACCAGCTGTAATAGACACATCCCCTCTTCCATCTCCACCATTTACAAGCACAGAATTGCCTCTGAATTGATGGCAAACAGTGGAATTTGACTCGAATGCATTTCTATAAATGCCTGCGAACAGATATGACAAATGAAAAAGCATGACCTGATGGAATTGCCAAAATTCAAATTCCATGAATGACTTGTACTTCGACAGCCAATTAATGGTGAATGAATGTGTCCGCCTCCCAGGGCATCAATCTAACTTGAAAGCTGTTTTGCAAGTGTTCCAGCAGATGTTGCATGTGTTGACTCTCTGCTCAAGTTAGGAAATGATATGACACTCACAGAAAAACATGTTTATTATTCTCTTTTTTACACACAAAGATAATAATTTTATCAAGCAAATCAAAGTGACGACGTTTTATTAATGGCCATCATCTTATCATCAGCAGACCTTTTTTCATTTTTAGTTTGACAGAGAGGCTCAGAGGTTTTTTGCTGTTCTAAAATGAGGATCTTAAAGGTTTGAGCCTCCAGGCTAAGATGGGTTAATTGAAATCAAGCCTGCTATCTTTGGGTTGGAATCCAGTTTAAAGTCTCTCATCACAGGTCCAAGTCAAGCTTCAATTCTTAGAGCCTTAGTCCAAACCACCCTTACGGATGGATACGGTGTGGCCGCGGGCAAAACGTAGTCAAACCTGTACAGAGAGCGCAGGTGTTCTGCACGAAATGTCAAGGTCGTAGGCCGCTCAGTGAACCTGTAGAGAGAAAATGTTCATGCACATTTTTATCTACAGGCATGCTTGAGGCGACAGGTTGTAGTGAACACTTATACAACATGGACGGGTGTAGTAGGGCGTATTATTCAGACTTTTCTTTTGACAGCCCCAAAATCCTTCAAATTGCGCAAGCAATCTATTAGTGCTGTTCTCAAGATAAGTGCATGGTCCTTGTGGGGCAGCCTGGCTGTATCAGGGTGTAGTTTGGTTGGGCGTCCTACGGGCAGTTGGGTGTCACATACCCCAAGTGTTTGGCATTTGTTCGGGTTCAGTTAGAAACCAGTACACACACCGTACTAATGACTAGTAACTAGTGTACGACAGCATCACCCGTATGACATAGATATGAGCCTGAAGGTACAAACATACCAGACGTGACGTTCAAGAATGCATTCAACACAGGTTCTTGATAAGCCCATGCTGTTCACACTGGACAAGCAGGGAGGGGCTTCTTTTTCTTCTTTTAATGTTTACTAGTGCATGTTCTTAACCTACTGTTGGAAGAGGCTTGCTGCAAAATGTCAAAGTGTTGCAAAACTCACAAATCTAGCTCCAGGGTTTTTCTATCACAGGTCTGTTCAGATATATGAAAAACTTGTTGTTACATACTTCCAGTCGGGTATAAACCACCATTATTGATTTCTCCTTCATGATTACATTATAAACCGTTGGCACTTCTGTGAATGAAAAGGGACACCATCTATCCATCACTACCAAATCAGAGTCTCTGACTCTTCAAAGTTCAACTGGTTTAACTTTTAATTGACGCACATTTTGAATGAAGAGCCCAAAAACAGTCGTAGAAAGTTGTGTAGCTACACGCTAACGCAGGAGTTTTGGATGTGGAACCCTGAAACGCGTTTATAGTATTTTCATTGAAAGTGGCCACTAGAACGCGCATTACTGAGGACGGTGTCTTTGAGGAATACTTCTCAATACACTTACAACATCCGTGACAATGGTACATTCCATTATCTTGACATTCCTTGATATCTCCTCACACCTACGCTCATCTTAAGATGCAGCTGCTCCTCTCTACAACCCTCCACAGACCCAGACAACTCAAAACCTACACCGCCACGATGAGTCATGTGACTTAAGGAAACTTCAAGTAACGGGAAGTTTTGACTTTTAGTAGAATTTTACCAAAACTGGTGAAAGCTTTCCCAGGAATTGGTTGATCCTTTAGTAAAAGTTGTTGTTTCTACATTCAAAAGACTTTATTGTGGTGGTTTGGAGACAAAAAGGCATTCTAAAAGGATTTCAGATTAAACATGTCCAACCAGGAGATCCTTTGACATGTTTAAAGGGTCACATGTGTCAGGTTGGCCGGGAACGCCTTTATCCTTCCAGAGAGGCGGACATCAGTAAATCCTGTCTTGGCCTTCTTCCCTTGAGGCTAAACCTCGGTCTGTGAGTTTAGGTTAAAAGCATTGCATCACAATTTTAATTTAAAACAGTTTGAACGGTAAGATTTGCTGTGAGTCACTTTGATCCATCCTTGGGAGGCACGGGGAGTTACATTTACCTCACAAATGTGGCTGCCAAACATCAGACACAAATCCACCAGAAACTCACCAAATGACATCTGGTTGTGCCCTTTGAGGTCTTAGTGTTACCGACAATGTGTCAACAAATGAAGAACATCTGGGTTCTACAGACCATGGTTGTTCTGCAGAAAGCTAAAAGTATGAACAGGTATCCTACATTGGATCAAATACTGCTCTCGTGGCTGCTATTAATACTAAGCAGGTTATTTTCTAACCTCCAAGAACAGAACTGATGCTCCTGTTTAGTTGTGCGCTGTCACTCTCACCTTTCAGCGTCAGCAGTTGTGCTTGTAGTTTTCCGCTGTGAGACATGATGGATGTGTCAGAGAAGAACCCGAGAATAGTGAGAATTGTGAAAAAAACACAGCTGCCTTTTTAAAGCACAGATTTGTAATTTTTCTAACACCACCAGCCTTTGAAAGCCTGTGAGCTGATGCGTCGTCTTCTTGGCAGCCAGCTAATGTGCAACTTTTCCTTGACATGTTCCCGTCCTTTAGCTGGCTAACTCAGCAACTTCAGGACTGTTGGAGGCTGTTAAATTAAAAAAAAAAAAAAAAAAAACTATTTTAGCAGCAACATTTTGACTGCATTTTTAACAGAAATGCTGGTATAAAAAAACAAGCAAACTAGGCTGGAATTTGTATTTAATGATAAATGAGGATTTGCCATATTTGGGCTGATTAAACGAAAATACTGAACAACCAATAGGACAAAAAAATAGAAAAGGTCACTCTCAGAAAACAACACATTAATCATAAACATTCATAAAACAAAGTGTAGTGGAGTAAATACCTTCTTGATCTCTTGCTAAATGTTGTAGGTCTTGCCCACTACACAAGAAAATTCATAAGAAATTGACAGTCTGGAATTTCTATACATTTATATGTATTTCATTGATAGAAATAAGTGTGTGAACAGTCTTGTTGGAAAGACTTGGTACTTGCTTGCAAAACCCTTATTATCAGCTCAGTCATTTCTTGCGGTTGATGAGCAGGTTTCTGCACGTCAGGAGGAGTTTTGGTCCGTTTGTCTTTACAAATGACTTCTAAATCATTCAGATTTGGTGACTGTTGCTTAGCGGCTCTGAGCTTCAGCTCTCTCCAGAGGTTTTCTAAAGGATGGAGGTCCAGAGACTGACTGGGCCACTCCATGACCTTGACGTGAGTCTTCAGCCATTCATTGGTAGACTTATTTTAAGTCTCATGGTGGAGCAAAGGAGGTTCTCAGTCAGGATTTGATAGTACGTAGCTCTGGCCATCCTCCCATCCACTCCCAAACCATAATCTTTCTACCCCCATGCTTGACAGTGGGGGTGGTGTTCTTGGGGTCGTAGGCAACAGTTCTCTTACCCCAAACACGACGGGTTGACTTGACGCCAACGAGTGTTGGCATCATGTGGGTCTCATCTGTCCACACAGCACCTTCTCCCAATCACTCTTTACATTAGGAAGGTGTTCTTTGGCAAACTTCAGATGGGCCTGCACCAGGGATTTTTTTATATCCTTACCTTGGGTAAAATGTCTTCAAATAACTACTATAGTGGTCAACTTTTAGACAACATCTATGTCAAGAAACCAAATGTTTTGATATTCATTTAAAAACTGAAATCACATTTAAAAGTTTATTTTTATGTGGGGAATAAAAACATTGAATTTATAAAATGGTCCCAGGTGAGATCCCCAGACCTATAGGTAGATTCATGGTCGTGTTTTTGTTTTTTGGTACTTTACCCCCAGCTTCTTGCTGATGGTTTAGTTGTCCATTCTGGTCCTGTGCAGGTCTACAATCTTCTACCTTAAATCCACTGTTGGCTCTTTAGTCTTTCCCATGGTGGCCTCATCGCCTTCCCGTCTCATCGCCACAGCAACAGGCTGAAACTGACTCCAGAAAAAGTGGATTCATTCTGTACAGTGGAGACGGTCAATTTAGATAGTATTATCAACTTTAAAGGAATGATGCAAAAAGGCCAGAATTGGAGTTTTGTTTTCCTGTTCTCCTTAAGACACAGTGCTGCACACTGGACAAACAGTAATTATGATATGAGGTTGTGATAAAAAGCCGTTTAGCACAAAATAGCCCTTTAATCCATAAAAGACACACGTTTTATCCTTTGACATAAGTTGAAAATGGCAAAAACTACATTTGACCATTTAAACTTCCCGGCAGTAAGATGCACGTCAAATTTAAAGTTGCAAAACGAAAGTTTCCTTTCAGTGGGGGTTATGTTGGAAGTGATGACCAACATCACTCAGGCATTGTATGAATGGTGTCATGAGGGTTGCATCCATCGCAATATGCCAGGCAAAGGTACAGGGTCCAAGAACAGAACCCTGGGGGACACCAGAGTTAAGGTCACTTATTTCAATCCAAAACAGCTTATACAAACTTCAAACCATTAACTGTATTTGAGAACTGGACGGAATGACCCCGCCCCCCCTGGCATTCCAAACAGGAAATAATAATAGACTTCTATTGAGAAATACACAGCTGAATTCCATTCCTAATATCGAAATTCCATTGGAAAATGTGAAACCGAAATGTTGAAACTCATTATTCTGATGAAACACATGGCTTCCACTCCATATTGTTTATTTTCATTGATACGGCATTTGTCATCCGCCTTGTCAACCTCTGTCACTGTCTGTGTGCTTACCGCCGTAAACGTGAGGTGTTTAGACAGGAGCAGCCTAATCTATTTTCCATGTTCCCATCCGGTCCTGTTGGAGCCTTTGAATGGCAGATAAACAGAGCGGTGCGAAGGCTGAGGCTTCATCAAGAGGATTAAGTCAGCAAGTCTTATCTCCAGAGGAGCCTCTCTGCCTCCTCTTTCTCTTTCCTCGCCCAACAGCCGCCGAGGACTCCCAGCTTTTCCTCTTTACAGTACAAACCGCTGCCATAAGCTCAAAATCACACGGTGCACACGGGGATTCGTGCAGCGCGTCGCGAGTCCACAAGCTGAGGCAGAGCAAGGTTTTACCAAAGTGCATTTTCAAGTAGGTTTTCCTCTTTCGGATGGAACAAACACGCTGATTAATTGAAGGAAAACATGGAAAATAGAGCGAATGTGATGAAGCAAAAATGACACCGGTATGAAAATGTGTCGCGTCTGTGGAGGGCGCCTTGATGCAGGAACGCGGGCAAGAACAAACTGCCACGGCACTTCTGAAGACAATGTTTCAATCAGACTTAAAATTGAATATAAAATGTGCATTACCATAAATTTTAAATGAACGTCCTCGTTTCAGTCCTTCAGTTCCACATTGCCAATGAAAAAATCAACCTGTTTGATACAGTGTACAGAAAAAAAAGCCTTTTTTTCCGTTTGCAACTAGAGGTTCATACTGTTCTGGCTTTTAAAGGGCCTTTTATTAGCTTCATATTCATGTTTTCTTGGCCAATCATTGAGAAGACGCATAGAATGTAAAGGACAATTGAGATCAAAGACTAAGATCAGTGCAGAAATACTAGTATTTACAGGTAAAGAGTAGCACCTACTGTACTGTAAGAGACTGTTGCCTTTTTTATATCCGGAGATTATTATTCTTATTTCTAATAACGCATTATGTGACCAGCACTGTAGCTTCTGTTTGATTGCCAGGTGTGTTGACTAAGAAATCTCATTTGCAGGCTGCTTTTTAGACTCCTTCCTTCTGTCTATAGCAGGGATCAGTTTCCAGGCCAACATCCAGCTATATATATATATATATATATATATGTGTGTGTATATATATAGCGGGATGTTGGCCTGGAAACTGGAAAATATTTCTAATGGCTAGTCAGATCACGCTTTCTATAGGGCCTTGGCCTCTAGACCTGGATTTGGACTTGGCAGTTTGTGGGGAAAGTGATCCCACATAGCACTGGCCAGCCCAGCTGGAGCCACCCCTGGGCCTTGCTCAGTGGTGGTGCCTCGGTGGCGCCATTCGGGTAAAAGCAATTTTCTTTAATATTTCCTGGTACTGATTCTGATCGTCCAGGGCTGTAAGCTGGCTGGAGGCATCTGTGAAAACTCTCGAGTGAGCTAGGAGGGGAAGGTGGGTGGGGCTGCTCTGATCCACCTCAGAGGTGAATGTCTACCAATCATCTGCAGAAAACAGTCATGATCATCATTAAACGAGCTTTGGAAACCCTTTGAATATAGATGAAAAAAGATATGATCAGAGTGGGACTTGATGATGACTATTATGAATGGTTTTATTTTTATCATTATGTTTATTGATTTTATACGTTAACAAAAAACATAAAAATTGGCCCGTGATCACAAGATGATAGCATGCATGTTCAAGGTCGTATTTCAGACTACTGTTTTTAGTTTTTAATAACTCACTACCCCCCCTCTCTCTAACATCCTTCTCTCTTCTTCCCTTCTTTCCTTTTCCGTCCGGTCCAACACCCAAAATTTTCAAACATGGTTGAAATTAATAAAGTTTGGCCTCCATTAAAAAAGGGGTTTATCCAGACATACCTTTGGTTTGTCTGAAGATTCATAACCCCTATTGTTAAAGTAAAATCTGTCCAACACAAGAGGCCCTCAGCTCTCATCTGCCTGCCCAGCTGTTGGACAGGACAAGTTAAAAAAAAAAAAAGTTTGTTTTAGCAAACACGATCGATTAGAATCAGGTTTAGTTTGGGATCTGATTTCTTCAAGATGCCATACAGAACAAGAAAAAGCCTTAATGAACTAATCAAAAGAACTTTTGAAGATTATCAGAATGGGACTTGAAAGGGCATTTGAGCTGCTTATATTCTTGTTACCTGGGTCTTGTCTGCCATTGGACAATGGTTGGTGTCAAAATAACAAACTACTGTCCACACAAAGAGTCAAGGTTGTGTCAATCTTTATGTAGTTGTAAGGCAAAATGTGGGGAAAAATGCACCCATGGAAAATAATGTAGCAGGGCTGAAGCAGCATGGCAGCCAGACATCACCAGAAAGCCTCCATCTTGAAAAGAGGTCCTCTTTTATAGGTGGTTGGCTCCACCCCTTACCAAACGAACACAATTAACAATCAAAATTAAACATTTCCTATAAACAAAAGAACAATTACATGCATTTTCCTAATTACCAAAGCAACAATTAGACAAAGAAGTCCAAACTTTAACAACATTCTTTAAACAAAAATGCAAAATAAAAAGAAATCATTTTGAATTTAAAACAGGCCTGTCAAAGGAAACTAAAACACCATGGGTGGGTCCACTGGACATTCAGGATACAGGAAGTATTCCTATGAAATCAGGAAGTAAACAAATAAGACATAGAAAACAACCAAAAACAGAAAATACATAAAGTGAATTGCAAGAACTGTTGGAAGTTTACAGCTATACAGTGTGTGCATCCACTGATGCTGTCAGAAGCAAATACACTTTATTGAACGCTCACATCGTGACAGACCTGTCACAGTTGGCTTTGCTGCCTCTAACAGCACGGCCCCCAGGATTATTTAAGATCCCACACCCCCATCACCATAATGAGTCGTTAAAACATGTAAATGTTTAATTTCAGGCAGATTTGTGCGTTTAAACTTGCTGAAGGGGCAGGAAATGGACCCGCCCCTTAAATCCACCTGGGGCAAACACGTTACCTTTGGGTGTATCTAAACCCGGCATAGTTCCTGTGGGCTGATGGGAGTTCTCCAACTGTGTATTTGTGACTCCTAACAGTTTTTATCTAGCATTTGTGGATACTTTGTGCCTGCATCTCTCTGAATGACTTGGACAAGGGTTTCCTTGTCAAGACCCTGGGTTCTCCTCAGTCAGATGGAGATGATGGAGGTAGAGATGGTGACGGGTCCTGTACATGTAAAGCTTTTGCTGTGCTTCAGTAAATACTATTTTTTTTGGTCATTATTTTCAGCAGCAGGAAAAGCTTTGGCACCATTGACACAATCTGCTTCTTGATTCAGTTTAAGACAGAAATTGAAAGCTTTAAATGAGCTCAAATTCCTTTCTTCAAGCGTTTTCTATTTAAACTCATCACTGCTTCACAAATCCCAATCTTTAATAAAAAAACATTTGTGTAATTAGTTTTAAATCTTGGTCATGTGAAGGCTGCGGGAGCAGCGTGTGTGTGTGTGTGTGTGTGTGTGTGCGTGCAGCCGGCAGGCAGCAGCTCTGAAGATAATCTCTCGGAGGGCTCCATGTCGTGGTTGTCACGGCGATCTTCCCGGGGCTGATGCTGGCTGACGGCTGGTGTCAGCACTGCTTTCCATCACGGCCTTCTGACGGCTCTCACTTCATCCTTCGCGAGGACGACGCGTGCACTTTTTCATGAGACGGCGCTCTCGCCAGACTTCATCTCCCGCACGCCGGAGAGGCGTTTATGCAGGATCAGTAAAGATTATGCGAATTATTTCCTGGAGACGTGAGGCTGCTCAGTTCCTCACCAAAACTTGGAGGGTAAAAAAGAAGAAAGCAGACCAAGTTGAGGAGTGCAGTTCCTTCTCAGATGAGGTTTCTGATTAAATTCGACTTGTGGGTTGGTCTGCTTATCTGACCCGCCTGCAGATGGCAATGTGTTGCATTTCTGCAAAAGCCTGGTCTCCGCCTGCAGCTTTGCTGCTGCTCGGATGGACGGACGGAGAAGAACCCCCCCCCCCCCCCCCCATCTTTGGGCCGTTTCTCCTCACCTGATTCATTAATCCAGTCAAAAAACAAACAAATAAGATGCTGAAAGGCAAACAAATGTTGGATTCTGCTGTGTTTACAGAAGGAAGTCCGCAGATTCCAGCTCCACTCTGTCCAGAGTGGAGCTGGAATCTGCCTCTTGTCGGGGCTGTGAGTGTTATGCAGGCTGTCGGCGTCTGCAGTGATCTGTCATCTCTTAACTGGGATGATGTAATGCAGCGCAGAGACGGAAGGAAGCTGATGGACGCTGACAGGAAGACCATATGGGCTTCATAGTTTTAGATTTCCCTCACTAAAGATTTTCTCAAACAGTCTGCCGCTGCGTTGATGAGTCCTGACAGCAGAAAACAGCTGTCTGAGCGTCCTTCACACACTTTTCAAACCTGCCGCGGCGCGCGCAGCAGCGGCTGACACGCGTGTCTGCGGGCCTGCGCGCGGGCGCCGATGCCACACACTGCAGCCGTGGCCAATTGAAATAGATTGGAGTCATGGAGGAGGGTAAGTCTGGTGCGCGCAGCGTCGCTGTAATCTCTGCATTCCACCACGTTCTTTCTTTTCCAGACATAATGAGATCAAAAACTTTGAGAGAGAATCAAGAAGAAAAAAAATCTGTTTTTCTTTTTTCTTTTGGGCGTTTTGTTCTCCACCCACCGAGGAGCCGACTCCTATTTACATCAATGTTTTTAAAAACATTACCATTTGAGTTTGACTGACCTGAGAGTCTGTCAAATACATTTAGAATAGATTGACTTTAAATGTTTTATTTTGAAACAGTTTTTTTGCACAAGCAGTTCATATTTTTGTATATCTTATATGTGTTTTTTTCATTGTTTTTGAAAATGTTCACTCAGATTAAAATGTTTTTTTTTGTGTTTGATGATGTTTTCTTTTGGCATTTTTCCCATGATGGAGGAGATGTATAAAGAAAGAGAATATTATTTCTGGAAAAGAAATATGTCCATGTCCTCCTTGACCTGACTGAATAACTCATGATGTAACCTTTTTATTATTGTTATACTGGTCGTTTTTATATATTATTTATTGTTTTAACTGTATGTTTTTATTGTGACGGTGCCTTCCGGTCCAGGAGGTTATATCATTTTGGTAAACGGTGCTGGGGGGGGGATGTGTTGGGTTGGTTGGTGCCTCATATATTTCTTTCTTTTATTTATTCAATTCTTTTCATTACAATTTTAAAGTGGATTTTTTTTTCCTGGTTCTGATTTTTGCTGAAAAGAACAGTGATGAAAAATTTGGCATGAAGCTGAAACTATTTGGTGAAATAAGTAATAATTTGATTTACATCACTATCGTTGGTTTTCCAATGATAAAGGGGGACTTTTTGTTTTTTAGCATGAGCGTTTGTTTATTTCTGAGGTTTCTGCACAGAAACACATAGGACTGAAGCTCTGATGAAGTTTGATGTTTTTCCCCGTTGACTGACAGACGGCGCCTCTCCTTTTTCCTTTCTCCTTCTCGTCTTCTGCTTCTGTTTACGTCTAGGAGGACAGACGGTTCAGGAATAGAAGCAACGATCGTCCTCGAGTGGGAAAGACTCTCAGCTGATCTTTATTCATGACGTCGTTTGACAAGATTCTGCAGCAACAGGTAAGATGCGGCGACGCTGGAGACACGAGCTGCTGCTGAAACACTTCCATTTGGTTTATTATTCCACCGTTTTAAGGTCGCATGAATAAAAGTTTGGATCTTAAAAAAAGTCAGTTTACAGCCAAACATTTGTGAAGTGATTTATATTTATTAATGTCACTCATGCACGATTATCAGACTTACTGCAACACAAAGTGTTAAAATGGGATACTTCATAATGAAGTCACTTTTGTTGCTCCTCTCAGTGTTTCTCATGTGTGGATGGATTAGTTTTAGTTCGGATACAGTTTCAGGTTTTTAACGTCCCACTCCGATCATTTTTATATTGTTCAGTGGTCTTTTCATTATGATTATGCTGCTTTACCCAAAAATGATTGCTGAGAGCTCTCTGTTTACAACAACTCCCATTAGCTTACAGCCCCCTCACACCCCCAACCTAACATTAGCGGTACAACAAAAACGGTGAGCAGTATCAGAGCCGTCCATCCATCCAGTTCTGATCCAGATTCCAGATTCTTTTTTTAAACCGCCTTTTTCTCATTTTCTCCGGAATCACAATAATTTGACTAAAAAGAAACTCAAAAATCCAATTTTGAGCTCAATTTTTTATTTTTATAAATGTCCTCCATCGTCCCAAAAATACTACAAGAACAAGTTAGAAACACCATTTCCATCAGTGTGGGTCTTTGAGCATAATCTATTCATAACTAAGTCCAGACTTTGACAGCTCCACACCATCACACTCCCACCTCCATGTAGCAGCATTGTTCTTTCTGAGTGTTGGATCATGAACTCCAACGTGAACTGAGTCATGAGGTCTGCTCTTCTTTATTCCTTCTTTTTTTTCATTTAATTTTATTGGTTTTTGTTTTGAACCATTAAAAATAAATAATAATTTAACTTATCATTTCAGATATAAAGTAAATCACCGAATGCAAAAACATTAAAAACCACAACAACAAGAAAAGTAAAACAATGAACACAAAAACATCACATTTCTAGAAACCAAAATAAAACTGTTGAAAAAAGGAATCAAAATAGAGAAGGTAGGTCTTCTGGGACATCAATGATTGGATGATGATGAAGAAGACGAAGATGGGCAGCAGAAGGATGTTTGATCAGTCATGGAACTTTATGTGGGCGTGGCCAGAAGCTTTTAGAGTGACCTGCTGGAAGATATCACAGAATAAATCGCATCATACCTTCCTTTTCTGGTCTCTTCTTTTGTTGCATTTTTTAATATTTCTTTTTGATTTCTGTAAATTGTGTTTTCTTTTTCGTTTTGCTACCTGTTTTGTTTATTTTTTTTATTTTGGTTTTTGGACTTTTGAATTCTAAAGTGTCATGTTGCTTTATTATGATTTTCTGTTTGTTTGTTTTTCTGATTATCATTGTGATATTTTTTCTGCATTTACTGACGTGTGGACGTGATTTTTACTTCTGGGCCAATGGAAAAAATTAATATATTGATTAAGAATGAAAGTAAAATAAACGGAGATGGAAGCAGAGGAACTGGACTTCCTGTTTAGACTTCCTGGATGATTCCTTTTATTGACTTCTTACCTCTGGGAAGTTTCTTCACATTTCCTCTGGTGGTAAAGATCTTTCAGGCAGTCATGATGTGGACCAATAATACTATAAATCCTTTTGTAATAGTTTTTCAAAGGTAATACAGACAAAAAAGGGACAGATAAACGAAGAATTCACATTTTATTGAGAGGGCAGAATTTGTTTGGAGTGAAAATGCGTTCGGTTAGGACAGGCAGCGGTGCGGAGGACTCCAAACAGACAGGCATGACCCAGACTTCCATTTGTCTGTTTGCTCAGCTAACGCTGCCGGCATTTGAGCTGCAAGTCCTTTCATTATGAGTCCTGAGTGATTTAGCCCTGAGAAGCAGAGTGCTCTCTCCGAGCAGTCGGAGCCACTCAGCAGTCAGTGGCGGAAAAGAGGATGGAAGATTCGAGGGAAGCCTGTTAAACCTGCATCCAAACACGTCTCCTGTTTTCTTTCTGAGGCGTTCCTGAGAAATTCCACAAGCCTTGAACCTTAATAGACGACTGTGGCGGCTTGAAACCCCTTTATGACAACAAAGCTGCTGGTTTGACAGTGCAAAACCCTTCAGAAGGCCATTTCAGTCCAACTAAATTGACTTGACGGCAAAGCCAAAAGTTTGAGTCCTGCAGAAAATGGATTCACGTCACCACAAAGACAAAGAGATCCTTGATCATTTAGATCAGAAAATAATCTAAAAAATGGAAGCTTTAGTTTAGAAACCTGTGACAAAGAAAGACATCTGGCTTTAGAAGTGGATGTTTATGAAGACTTTAGAATTCAACCTGTGGAACATTTTTAAAAAGAATTTATCTTTAGGGTTAGAAATGTCCTTTTTTAAAGTCGGGAAGGAAAATCTGCTGCATTGTGTCCACATTTTATTATTCTACAGCAGCAAAAGGAAGAAAAACATGAACATTTCTGCAAGACATTAAAAACATGAAATACTCTGCTTAGGCTTAAAGCCTCACAAGCTTTAAATTGTATTTATTTAGATTTTAAGATGCATTTAAAAATCATTTACTATTTATCCAGAAACATAATTTTATTTTTTATGTCTTTGATGAATAAATGGATAGATGGATTAATTGATGTATTGATAGATGGAAGGATGAATGGTTAGATCATAGATGGACCTTACTGATCTTGAGGGATTTATTCATCACAGAGGAATCAGACTCAGTAATGAGAAAGCATTGTTAAAACACATAAGATAGATTAGCCAATAAAACCCCAAAAAACACAAGAATCATAAAAATGTTTTTTTTTTAAATAAACAAGACATCTCACAGAAACACTATAAAAAGTGTTGGAGTGAGTAGCACAATTCCTTGTCCTCCTCTCTTCCCCCCAGCACTCCCATTGAACAGCCTTATTTCCCTTAAAGACGTTCTATCATGAAAAATCAACTCACCTGGCAGTGAACTGTTAAAAATGAGACTTTTGAACCGTAAAATGTGACATTCTGACACAATCTCTTCTCCCTCATTTTCAAATGACTTACATTCTTATGGTTGTGAGAACAATTAGTATATTAAGCAAAATGATTAAACATAAATAAGTAAAGTAAGAAAGATCATTGTGTGAGGTGTAGCAACATTTTGAATCACCAAAAAAACCATTGTCTGAATTTGGAAGGTTTTTGCTGTAATTATGAATGTTTTTCTTTGTAATGTGGATTGTTTGGAGTCCAGTATAAAAACCCTTCCAAGCAGAGTTTGTGCATTTGGCTCGCCTGTAAAGAGAGAACCATCTCTCATTAAAAAGACCATTACTGGCTGTCCATAGTTTGTTAAAGACCATCTGACAGTAAACAAGCCCAGAGGCTGTTGGAAAAACTTGTGGAAGTGTTCATGACACAGGTAACTAATGAGGTCACAAATCAAGAATAGTCCAAACAGCTCCTATAGTCATGTTGCTTAGCAACAGGAACATTAGGTCTGTGTCCCAGCTCTAATTTGAAACCCCTAGAACTGTAGGCAATGCTCAAAAAAAGACCACACTTGATGAGGGGCATCCTAATAAACACAGCAAAGTGCTACAAATGAGCGGCCCTTGTTTATGGAAGGCACATCAAAATGGACGCTACTCATTAGAAAAAATGTGAAACGTCGTGGTTGTGGAAGTATCATAGTCTGGGACTACTTTTAACACTGACTTTTAAAGAGAATTTTGTTAGAAAAATGTGGAATTACCTTTTTTTTTCATTGTAAATGTAGTGCATGATGAGATATAAATTAGGGATATTGTTATTTACACGAGAACTTTTCTTATTTGGTCTGAATTTTCATCAAATGCATCGAATTTCCTTCTGATATAACTTCTATTAAAACGTTTAGTTTGATATTTATTACCCTAAAATTAAGACAATAATAAAGATCGCTCCAAATGGACCATGTCAACAGCAGGTATTTCCACCATTTGCTGCAATGGCAGCTTGACAGCCACCTCTCCTGCTCCTTACCAGCCAAATGACGATGTTCTGAGAGGTTCCACTCTACCACAAGTGCTACATGCAGTTCTACCAGGTCATTGGGGGTACGATCATCCAGTCCCGGCTTCAGCTGGTTCTAGGCGTGCTCTACGAGATTCAGGTGAGGTTTCACTGCGGGTTAAACCATACAAGGCCACACCTACTTCCTGAAGTCCAGCATTGACGATTCTGGCACCATCTGGTGTAGCATTATCATCCATGAACAGAAAGTTGGTGGTGCGCTGGTAGAACTGGGGGATGATGATGGGTTCTACGATGTCTCTGAGGTAAGGACCTGCAGTGACTGGACCATCTACAAAATCCAAATTTGTTTTTCCTCTGACTGGTGATGCCTGTCCAGACTGTTGCACCTCCTCCGCCAAAGCCACCATGTTGTGGACATGGTTAGGGACCATGCTGATCTAGGCCTATTGCTCACCTCACCTTCTCCAACAACGCTGAAAACTATCATGACCCGACACTCTTCAGTGAACAGGATGGTAGACCATTGGTGCATTGTCCAGGTCACATGGTCTTGTGTTGACTGCAAACGTTCACGGCAGTGTCCTGGTGTCAGTGGAGTCACCTGGAGTGACACCTGGACTCACTCGTTTGTCAATCAAGTCAAAGTGGTGGAGTCGGTTGTGAATGGCTTTTCTGGAAACCCTGGTACCCCTCATATCTGACCACACAGGTCCAAAGGTTCTGGTCATGGTTGTGGTCAGTCACTGGCGGGGCTCCATTCCTGGGTATGTCATAAACTCTGCCAGTTGTTCTGAGTCTTGATGTAAGTCTGCTGATGACACTTTGAGACAAGTCCACCTGCAACACCTGACTGTCAACCGCCACCTATTGCCAGGTGGAGGTGCTCATTGGTTTAGCGGCGTTGTGTGTACACGCACTAGTATCAGTGAGCATCGCTCCTGTGTAAATGTGCTAAAAGCGAGTTCTTGCCTGGTGTGTACGTAGCTTCAGAGCAAAATCACCAACGCTGTAAATCAATAGCAGTTAGCTTCTTTTATCCACTGTAGCAATGTGACAGTATTTACCCATCAGCCAACGGCCCGCAGGTCAGGGGTGACACACTCTCACATCGCCACCATGCCCTTTTCCCCCTAACCTCATCTCACGCTCACTCAGGTAATGGTAGACGACCCCCGATGGCATTCACGCCACACAGTTGTGCCAGTCTTTGTAGACACTGAATTACATGCTGGAAGATGCAGAAGCCCACAAGAAGCAGACGTACCGTCCTATGAAACATTCATACGCTCATCTTCACATACACCCACACGCAGCAGGTGCATCTTCTTCATATATGCATGATAGAGAGATAAAGCTGAAAGGTCAATTCCATTAGACAATCACCTTTTAATGTCATAGAGGCTGGAAAGAGCAAATGTGACCTCACATCACAGAATCAGATCATGGTGTAATCACACAGCAACAGTCCATCCTGCCATGCGGGAGCATTTACCCTTTATCCTGCAGAAATTGTAACCAAAATACCCTTTTTTGAAATAAATAAATAGCTTTTTTGAAACTTTCCTAAGAGATCCAAAAATGCAGATAAAGGGAGGCGGAAAGGTGGGTTATGAGAAGAAGAAAAGATTTTAATAAAATTTTAAAAGGATGAACCCAGGAAGCCAACAAAAATCTAATAAAAGGTGGCTTTGTCATGGAGAGCCCAAATGCAGACTGGCAGGTAGGTAGAAAACAGAAATGGACTGTAATAACTCGCTGAAAATTATTAAAAATCCAATGAATAAAAGCTTTGCAATAGCAAGAACCCCAATGAACTTCAAAAACATTTTCTTAGAATGCGCAGACACAGCAAGGCAGAGAACAGAGCAGGAACTCCGCTGGGAAGGTGGACAAACGAGCCGGCAGAGGACGAGCAAAACGGCAGGATTGGATGCTGAAGGACCCAACCAGGGTGGGACGAAACAAAGATAAACAAGTAAAAAAAAAAAAACTAGAAAACTTTCATGACCGGTCATTCAAATTTAACTTTGAAGCTAAGTTATATGCCAAATCAAATTTGGTACATTGACACTCAATGCTGTCTCACTTTTTATAGTACAGTGATCCCTCATTTGTCCTTTCTTCCTATAAAATGAATAACCGGCAGTAGGTGACATCTGTAAAGTAGTCATTTACATTTATTACAATAATTCAAGATGTCTTAATGCTGTTAAATCCCCTTATGCACTCACTAACTCCACTTTTCTCGGACATACATGAACATTTTTACACGTTTCTAATTGCTGAAACTCTTAAAGTTCCAACCTTCATGGAAAAATAAGTCCAGGATGTTTGAGTACAAAACAAATATCTAATTGCATTTAAATTAATTAAATTAATTCCGCATTCATCACGTTCGCTTTAAGAAAGTTACTTTTTATACAAAACCCATATCTTTCACAAACGTTCAAAAAGCATCCGTTGGACTCTTCTTTGCTGTGCGGCGGTTTCCAGCTTCACACTAAAGTCTGTGTTTTAATGCCGTGCTTTGGCAGCCTTTGTGTTGCTGTGGATGATTGGCCAGACCCACCGCGTGGCCCTGATTGGCTGATGTCAAAATGAATTTTTCTGAGGCTAATCCCACTCAAACATACGCACCAACACACAACAATGGGAACGCCCTCACACACACACACACGTGTGTGCTGACAGACACAGTGGCATCACACAGAAAACACTCCCACAAACACAGGTGTTTTTTCTTTATGCCCGCCACATTGTCTGAATGTTAATTACATGCAGGAGGCATCTGGGCCGTTCGTTGCTAATCCTCTTTTAATTATATGTGTCCCCGCAACGACACAAGGTTTACAATGGTGATTACAGCCGTATTAGACATAGTGCAAAATAGGTACAGCATGTCAGGGGAAATGGTAACGATAATAAAGTAAATAAGAGTTTGTGTCCACGTAGTAACATTGTGATAGTGGTTGTTATGCCTGTGATTATATTTATCTACTCATCAGTGTGCTTCTGTAATCTGTTTCACTAAAACTTTCTAAGTTGATGCTGATGTTGATTTCAGAGAGTAGAACAAAATAGGCAGGGAAATTATAATCCCACAATTATTTATCTCATGCCAATCTGCAGCTGAATTTGAAAAGTTATTTAGAAGATAGGCAGGCAGGCAGGCAGGCAGGCAGGCTGGCTGGCTGGCTGGCTGGCTGGCTGGCAGATTCTTTAAAATTTCCCTGAGGAAATTAAAAAAAAAAGTAAAAATCTTTTTATACAAACATAACCAACTCAGTGGTTTGGGGCATCCCAGGGTGTAATGTTGGACCCCCTTATATTTGTCATTTACAAAATGCTATTATACAGATTTTTCCATCAGAAGAATTACTATGCAGATGATACTGCAGTATTTCTCTAATGAGTTGGCAACATTGTCAAGGGAGGTAAAAACTTTGTTGAGACACTTTGATTTTATTTTAATGAAAAACATTTGATAGTTCAAGCGTAAAGTCTTATTGGTTGTCATAAACATGTGTGTGATTCAGTTGTTCTCAGCATTTGTGTCATGTCTTGTGGAAGCGGTAATCTTTAGACACAGTCAAGCTCTGGAAGCACTTGGTGGTTTAACCTCCCAATCCAACCCCTTAGTGATGAGAAAGGAGCAGGGAGGCTTTGGGTTCCATTTTTAAAGTCTTTGGTATGACTTGATCCTGGATTTTAACCCACAAGCTTCCAGTCTCCAGGTGTACAGATTTCAAGATAACATTCATTACTATGCAGATGATACTGTAGCATTTTTTATAGTTGTGGACATTGTCAAGGGGGTAGAACTAAACTGAAGCACTTTGATTTTTATAATCATTGGTTGTTAAAGTCGCGCCAATATGACAACACATGCAAAGTTAACACATAGCTCCGCTTGGGAACCCTTTTGTGATTTAAACCCCCATTCCACCCCCTAATGCTGATAGGTTTAGCAAGCAATGAGGCTTTGGGTGGATTTGAACCCATAGTTTTTCATGTAAAGCTCTTAGGGGGGACACTACCACTAGGTCACTGAGTTGGTTTATCCCTGGGGTATCCTGGAGTACAGTGCTGGGGTCCCTTGTGTTTGCTATTAGAAAACGCTTCTGGACATATTTTAATCTCACAATCATTACTATGCAGATAATAGATAATGTGTATTGGCAAGAGTCTGGCGATGCGATACATATCCCGATATTGTACACACATTTTCTTTTTTCCTTTTTTTTTTATATATGACTTAGAAAAAAACTCTACCTGAATTTTAATATGTCTTCCATTTTAATAAAATTGTCAAAATAGTTTAAATAATAATTACAATGTTAAGCACTTCAACTGTATTTCATACATAAGTTGCTTTTACCCAGGCAAATTCATAGTGCTTTTATTTTGGTAACTTAAAATATAAAAGGTAAGAGTCAACATTTGATTTCGACAACAAAATAAATTTCAGTATAAGAAAATAAATTTGAATGAATGTGGTTCTAAAGTATGATTGAGGAAATAAACTGCTGTTTATTTTCAATATTGCTATAACTGTAGCTTCTCTGGTACTTTTAAACGGAGCGTGAAACAGGAGCCTGAAATGGTAATTAAAAAATAAAGGGGGGAAAAGAACACTAATTCTTTGCATAAACAATAAAGTGTGATGATGATGCAGCAGCATGACAGGATGAAGAAGACGCTTTAATGTGACAACTATGTTTTGTTTACATATCAGTCTGCACTGCACTGCTGCAGCCACGCTTTTTCACACACACGGAAGTAGACTAGTTACGTCATCGCTACAACTTAGGCCTTTTTTCAGAGCGTTGTGCACATCACTGTGATCCATCAGGTCACTAAACTAGAATCTATTGCTGTGAGGTTCTGCAGAACTTTGACCTGCTTTGGCGATAGAATTTTGGCCGATGCTAAGTGAAGCCGCTGTGAAGCTGCGGTGCTTCACTCATTCTTATCAGGGCCCGCTAAAAAGCATTGCAATCCGCGTTCTTATATGTTACTGGCAGCAACATGGCTCAGAGTTTCGGTTCGGTACCATCCGAAGTAAAAACTAAGTTGTTCATTTCTCATAACAATGAAAAAAGCTGCATCTGGCCGAGGTCTTCCTGTTGTTTTGTGTGGTGTTAAGCTGCTGAAAGAGGCTCCCTGTTCTCTGCTGCCAACTAGCGGTCGGAGGGTGAAGTGGAAAACAATGTAAATAAATATCGCCTTGACAACATTTTGAATCGAAACAAGTATCGCCAAATGAACCATCGCGATATATTGCCAAATCGATTTTTCTAACACCCCTACCTACTACACACCCACTTTACGAAAGATTATTCAGTCTCCTATCTTTATCAGACATTTCCTGAAATGGCGTCATATAAGAGAGAACTCTCTATGTTAACCGTTCCGTGGGAATTGTTCAGCTTTGGCCAGTGCACCTCTCCCTCCCCAGCCACGTGTCATCTATGCATCTGTGTGCTCTGGTTTCTATAACAACTCTCTAATTCACTGCCGTATACCCACTCGGGGAAGCTCCATGGTGTCCTGTTTGATATCACAAATGTGCTGCACATGGAAGAGAGAAGAACGCTCTCAGATCGCCTGCATCCCTTTGGTTCCTGTTAAATATGGACTCTTGTGTTGGCCCTACTCAAGAATGTGCAGTTGCTCTGCCAGTGAAAGCCACTGAGAAATGTCCCCAATGATGCCAAACAGAACATCTGCTGCTCGCCTCCTCGCGGTCAGAACAATGCTCAGAGAAGAGAAGCAAGGATGAAATATGTACCTTATCTGATAAAGCAGGGAGATAAGTGGCTGCAACACGAAAAACAAGACGCATTTGGGAGATTTTGGTATTGCTTCGTATAATTATAGGAATAAGGGTGGACTTAAGGAAGATGGTTAAAGAAAACCAACGGCGTACATGCACACCACCTTTGATTTAAAAGGTCTTAAGGGAGCTCCTCTGTGAGTAGGAGGAAGCCATGAATAAAACCCCCATTTGACCCTCCTTGCAATAAAGCCCGTCTTTGTCGGGCCTCACAGGACCTTCTTTATCCCTCCTCTGTCCTTCTTCTCCCTCTCTCTCAGATAAAATCTTGCCCTTTTGTTTTCCCCTCCATCCTGTCATGGCAGAGCTTTCATGTAATATTCATGAGGTCCAGTGGGTTTTTCGTGGGCATCTCAGCAGTATCCCCCCACTGAGGCAGCGGCGACCTTGGGACCCTGGAAAAAGTAAACCTTGACCTCAGGTGTAGCTGTCTGGCTTCCTCAGCACTGCTCATTAATCACGTTGCCAAAAGTGTCATCCAGAATAAAGGATTTATAGGCCTGGAGTTGTTATCTGGAGATAGTCCAGACCTGTATGTGTGTGGTTCTGGGTGTAGAAGTCTGCAGCAGATGCCGATGAAGATTGCCTCTGGCCTCTCCATTTGTATTTCTCCACAGGACAATGGTCTCCTTTTAGTGTGGTCTGTGGAATCCCAGTGTGAATGTGGTGGGAAAGGGCTGGTATGTGACTTAACCTCAGAAAGCTGCGTGACTGAACACTGACTCCGCTTGCCGACTTTTTTTTTTCTCCGGCAGGAAAGCAGCGTGAGCACATGACTCTCAGACGGAGCCACAGAATGCTGACCGGCAGATACAAAGCTAAGGAAAAGAGGGCTTTTGATGAAACCCAGGTCTATGGAGTGGCTGTTTTTACACTTGTGTATGATTGGGATTATTCAGAACACACATTTTAGCTCGAGTTTGCTCACATCTTTCTTGATTTCTGACATGATTCCACCTTTTTTATTCATTATTTGACTCTTAAACCCTTACCAGTATATTTTATCAAAGACGATGGACTGTCAGTGGAGGAACCCTTTGGTCATGTGACATTGTTGGTGATTCAAAGCAGTGTTTATGGCTTTGCTTTTGTTTTCCACTATGACGCTATTCTGGAGCGACAACCTAAAGGTATTTTTGGAGGAATAGGCCACGCCCCGTTTGAACAAAATTGAAACTTTTCAACCCAACAAAATTGCCGATCTTTGTTGCGGTGCCATAGAATTGGGATTTGGGATCCGCCAGGCCCGAAAAGGCCAAACCTTTTAAAATATATAGCCTTAATCTAAACAAGTCCTGTCAGAAATATGTTGCCTTCTCGTCTTAAGGGCATGTGAACTGAAAAAAAACACAGAATTCTACTCTAACAAGGAATTTCTGTGAGACTTTGACAGCTGACATCAATCCAAAGACATACATATTTTGCTTGCAGACCAAATTCCACCGGTCCCTGAGCTTTAGGGTGTGGCCACAGCCCTGCTGCCATTTTCAGGTGACATCTGGGATAGCCGTGGTGCAGGGGTACAGCGGTCGACCTCTGATCAGGACACAACGTTGCGGTTCCTGCCACGGCCGCCCATGTATTGAAGTGTCCTTGATCAAAACATGAACCCCATATTGCTCCTGGTGGTTATACTTTGGCGTCGGTTTTCGGCAGTGGAGTGTGAATTGGTGTATGACGGACTGTAAAGAACTTTGGGCCTTCTAAGAAGGTAGTAAAGCACGGCATAAGTCAATGTCAGTTACTATTTAATATAGCTTTTTTAATGTTACACTCCAGTCAAAAATGCTGCAGGAATTTTGAAAAAGCTGTGTGCCCCCTTAAATGTCACCACAGTAGGCTTTTCTAAGCTGAATTTGACCTGTGCTGTGCGGGGGGTTGTGGGCCACCAGCTATTGGTTTGAGAAATAACTATAATTCGATGTAGATCTACATAACTTTTTATTTTTAAGTATTTCCTCAGCTTTAATAGTAACAAACCCTTTTTTCCATTTTGAATTCTTTGTCTCTCCAAACTATCGGAAATGTTCGTTTCTGTATCTGCTTTTACTCCTGGTGTGTTTTAGCATCTCAAAATGCTTGGGTCGGCTTAGTACACTAATTCAAAAATGTCCCAAACATAAAGACCAATGTTGTTGTTATCACAGCCCTGCATACTAGACCAAATACTTCATTACCTACTGAATAGGAACAAAGCTGTTTTCATTTATCTTGGTGTTTTCCTCAGAGTGAAATATATTAAATGGGAGTCACTGCTCAGATTCTGTCATGTCACCAATGACAACCTGGGCTCTGCCAGATGCAACATCTGAGCTTAAAACAGCTGGTCTAAACTTTCTATCATAACGACAATATAAGATATAAAAGGGCCTACATAGGCAAATGATTATTTTGGGCTTTTAAGTGTATTTTAATGTTACCTCCTGAAAAACAACCCCAAAGTGGTATTTTGATCCATTTACGTATTTCTCAGTATTGCTCTAAAACCTGCTGTCTGAGCATCAGCCCCTTCCAATCTGTGGAAATGAGTGGGTCCTCACATTGTGACATCACAAAGTAAAGAACAGCCCCTTCCAGAAAGAGCCTGCGCTGCCAGCACCGCCCCCAGGCTAACAGACACACCCACTTTCTCTGTAGAGCTAGCGGTGATTGGCTAAATGCTGTCATTTTCTATGCACAATATGCACATCCATCTTTGCAAAAGTTCGGATCTTTGTTTTCGTGGGTGAAACACAGAAACGCTGCTGAGGTTGACTCTAGGTTGACGTCAGGAAATGGGCGGCACCCACAGGGAGCTAAAGGTGGAGCCTCAGAGATCGAGTCCAAATAAATATTTCAGCAAAAAACACTTTTGTTTCTTGTTTAGAAATCTTGATGTTTGTGGTTTAGAATAGTGGTCCCTAAAGTCAGTGCGGCAGACCGGTACCGGATGGGAAAGTTGGTACCAGGCTGCAGATGGGAAATAAGCACCACCTACATTTTTTTTGGTTTTATTTACTATATGATTCTAAAGGAACTTTTATTTTGGAAAACTCCTGGATTCTCTCCACCACATCCACGACTCATTCTTGACTCATTCTTCCATCCGCTGCTTTCTTAAAGCGGCTGCACCGCCGGCTAAACTGCAGCCCCCAAGCTAGCAAAGTAAACAAAAAGCAGATATATTTGAAGAGTTTTGGCAAAAAAAGATCCAGAAGGGAAAACAAAATCTGGTGGATTTTACAGAGGATGAAGATAAACTTTATTCCCCAAAAGTTAAGGGAGACTGAGGGTTGAACAATGTTAGACATCTATTTCAGCTTCGTGCAGAAAGCTCCGTGAAAATATTGTCTTACATCAATGTGGTCTGTGGCCTGAAAAAGGCTGGGGATGCGTGATAACATTTACTTTAACCTGTTAAAACTGTGGCTACACAATAGTCTGGTTCAGGTGCAGAGACGCAACAGTTGTAAGGAATGAACTCCCGTCAAACAGGACTTAGGCACACTTGATTTGGGCCAACATCTGGTTTTGCCAGAAGGTTTCCGGAAGACAGCAAAGAGGCCGAAACACTGGAACATCTGCTGTAAAGAGAAAGACATGAACGCCACAGTGACATGCACAGAACAGAACTGGATCTGCAAAAGTCAGTGGGAAAGAGACGTCTTTCTCCGGCATTTCTCCTTTCTATCTTGAAACGGCCTTGAAGCTCACATTGATTTATGTTAACCAAAAAGATTGATGTGAGTTTGAGTGAAACCTTGGAACAAACCACTGAACCTAACTGTCTTCATTAATTAAATATTTCCAAGGTTTTTGACTAGTTTGCTTGTCTGGAAACTTGCTGAACCCCAGGAGTCACAACTCGGCGGCCTTTTTGAAGGAAACCTTCCATCCTTTCAGCGGAAATTTAGCATTTTTCAATTAAAGGAGGGCTTTTAATTAAAAAAACAACAAAATAAATCAAGTGTTTTTATTGATGCTTTAGAGGGACGAAGGTTCACCTGATGACAACGCCTGCAGCAAAATACGCCCACGTCGTCTTACCGTGATTACGCACACAACCTGAATGCAAACAAAAACAAAGTCTTCATGGAGACCAGCTTGGGGGCGGCGCCGCTCCAGCCTCGACGGGGGCAAGACCCCTCCAGGTGAGAGCAGGGAGGAGGAGGGAGGACGGTCCATCCGTCCGTCTTTCTATTTTTAGACGAACATTTTTTCCCTGTGCTCCTGAGCATCTGTCATTATCTACGGTTAACGGGAAGATTTAGCGGCATCCCGACTCCCCTCTGCTTTCCCTCTGTTGCTACTTTTACACCGCTCCCTTCTCCTGTAGATCATCTCTCGACGCCCACACAGAATGCACATTTTCTTCCACTCAGAGACGTGCAGAACATGCACGCAGCCGCTAACATGCGTAGCAGCCAATCTGAGTCCCTCTTGGTGTCTTTCTGTCAGGCAGGATCCCCCGAAGTTCTCCAGAGGGTTTCGCTTTTGTTTCTTTAGGGTTGCAGCAGGCCTCTTGAAGCTCCTTCCTTCCTCCTTTTCCTCCTCTTCCTCCTCCTCCATGCAGTCTGCTTTTACGTGCCAGTGGTTGAGCTTAGCGGGATCCCAGGCTGCCCTGGGTTTTGCTTGACTGGCTCTTCTGCTCTGGCATGGAACCAAACACCATCCATGCTGAGTTTGCATGTGAATGTCTTCTGCCTCCGGAAGGAACATAAACAACCTTTTCTATTACTAGAACCACATTTATCTTCATAATCTGTTGTATTGTTTTTCTATTCAGAATATGGTCAGTTTGGCTCACTGTCAAATGTATTTTCCAACGACATTTGTTGTTTCAACCACTAGTTGTGTGGTGTGAATTGGACTGAGTGACTCCTCCCCTCTAGGTTTCCAAACAGGAAGTACCATCTGGGTCCCATAAGCCGAAATCTCATAGAAACAAACAGCTGTTACTCAGTCGTTCTATTTAAAATAAAAAAAAATAAATAAATAAAAATATATATTTTTTCATATTTTTTATGTAGTTAAAGTTATTTAAGTCATAACCTCGAAAGATGTAGGTGGAGCCTGCAATGATTTAATGTAGGCCGCTTTCAAGTGGTAGGGGTGTGGCCTTCCAACAAGCTCAATCCTGACTGGAGGGAGTGGTTTCCATCGAAACGCTGACTCAGACCGACTCGGACCAATCCCGGCTTACTGACCAAAAAAGCTAGCGGCCACTTCCTGTTTGAATCACCGGGTTGTCACATACAGTCAATGGTGCAATCAGAACCGCTGTGGTTCGAGTCCACTGGGCAACTCTCCAGGACCATGTCTGCTGTGTCAAAGCCTTTGTGCTAGTACATTCTTATTCATCTGTCTTCCCAGCCTGTAATCTGTCTCTAGCTCTACTCTCATTGGAGATCATTAGGTGCTGATAACTGTGCATGATTGTTTTTGTTTTTTTTGGTCTGGTGCATTAATGTCAAACTTTTTTTTTCACTTCCTAAAGTCATAGAAACACTTCAGCCATTAACGTGCACTTAAACTGTCCGCCGCAACAAAGAACCCACTCCCACCCACAGACACCCTCTTTACTGACGAGTGGATTAACAAAACACTTAAGTGAGCAAATGCTCAGCTGCAGGAAGAATGTTTAAGAATTTCTATTAGCCTGCCGTTATTCCGAATAGATTTTTGAACTGATTTAAATCCATACGTGTAAACCAGGACAAACTCCCACCCCACAGAACGTTACCTCGACGGTTGGGTCTTCTGCCGTCCCCTCCTCCTCCCTCCAGAGGCCCCCCCTGCCATCCAGCTCCGCTCATCCCTGCCTGGAGGACCCTTAAACCCAGGTGAAGAGTACATTGTTTCCACCTGTCTGTCCTCCCACACGCGCTGACAGCACAGCGACCCATGCAGACGTTTGTTTACTCTGATAGAGCGCTGTTATTCGCCTCATTATTCTCACCTCCTCTCCTCCCCCAGCTATCGGACTCGACACAGACATGACAATGGCGCTTGTGTAAGAGTTCATGTGCAAATTAATGCTCCATGCCAAAACGAAAACGGTCTTTTTCTGAGAGATAGAGCAGCAAAAAGGCTCCAATTTTCTGAAGCCATTGTTGGTTGGCAGATAAGTGTGCCACTGAGCGTTGATTCAGGTACACTGACTGAGGGATATTGAGATTTAAAGCTTTAGAATGACGGCAAAATATTTAGAGCAAAGACTTTTTGTAGTCTGGATGACAATGGATGTTTTCAGTTCTCTGAAGCTCATTATATCTCATGCTGGTGTGCAAAGAAGTCCTCCAAAAGCTCTTTTTATCAGGTTTATGGGTCAGGAATGTAACATCTTTGCTCATTTATAGTGATTCAGTAGATCATTTATGGTACAATATACCAAATAAGCGCCAGTGAAGTGTGAACGCAGCTTTACAGCGTAGCTTCCTGTCTGTGTTCGAGTCCTGCTGAGCAACATTCAGGTCTTGGTTAAACCCAGCCTCCACTAAGCATCGGTTTCCTCTGCTTACAGGGTCTCCAGACGGTAACACCCTTACAAACACAAACACACAAACACACGTGTGCTTCTAGTAAAGGAGAGCTGTAGGCCTTGTGATGTCATGAGTGGAGATGTTTTCAGACATGACCCTAAAGCAGTTTTTCTTCTTCTGCTTCACCCGTTCCCCCTTTAAACGTGCCAGTATGGGACTGATTAACCATTAACACGGAACAGACGCTGCAGTGCTGAATGAGCCAGTCCGGAGAAAGGAGTCTCATGTTCCACTTTAAGAGCTTGGAACTGTTTCTTGAGAGGATAAAAGTGATGGATTCAGTTGGACGTACCAACTGGCTCTGTAAAGTCCGCGTGGAAATGGTTCTTGGTGCTAAGGGTTGCCAGATTCCAGTTTGAAAATACCTCAAACTCCAAAGCAGAATGATTTTGAAGTCAGAGTGCTGCAGCTACTCAAACAGCTTGAAGCATCTGGCAAGTCTGAGAAAACATCTAAAGGTGACGGCTCTCCTGCTGTGGGCTGTTTTAGAGGGACGGAGAAGTTTATTTGGAATAATACTTGGAAATGAGAAGAACAATGTGAAGAAAAATAAACTAACAGAGTAACTGAAGTGTTTAAGGCACCGAGCCAACCTGGGATTAAGAGCAAATGGATTTCCAACAATTTTTTTTAATCTTCTGCAGGTTTTGTGCAACTTTCTTTCTGTGCAGCAACCACAGGGAAGAAAACATGCAACATTTTCACAAAGAAACTGCAAACCGCCAGCAAGAAAGTGTCTGCAGCTTCCTCTCATACTGCGTAAACAGAGCATTAAGGAACTGAATTAAACTATCGATCAAAAAATACATACCGTACATACTTTAAAAAAAACTTCAGACTGAAAAAATTCTCAATTGCATCACTTTAAGCTTAAACTAAAAACCCAAGATTTTAGAATGCAAAGTGATTGATCCATTACTTTTTCAAAAATAAGTTTGAAATTAAAGATATTGAAAGGGAAAATTTTATTTAACTTAACAGAATATTATTTTACCAATCATCTAAAGAAGACTACTTTTATTTTGAAACAAGCTTTCTAAACTTTATAATCTTGAAGAAGAAACAAATAGAATAGCTTAGTAAACTGAGAAATGTGACACGTTTGTCCCATTTTTCTAGGGCTGTTTCGGTTGATGTTGACCCTGGTCTAGGTCAGAAGGGGAGGAGCCTATGCTAGCAGACACACGGTTGGAAGTTTAGAAAATTTCTGTTTCAAGCAGTCAGAACAAATACAAAAGAGACTTGCATACAGAGAAACATCAAACTTTGGATGACTGATATTTAAATGAATTAATTTGAAAATGTAAAAATTAAGAGATAAATACTGTATGTATACATACACATGTAAACACTGCCATTATAATTACTGTTAATTGACATTTTTGTAATTGTGCATACAATAAATGACCTATTTAATCCATTAAATGTGAAGTTTGTCAAAAATAGTTTTGCTATTTGCTTAAAAAGGAGTGGGAGAAAGTGGATTTAAATAATCCCACCCCTCATATGTTTTAGTTAACACATTTTCTTATTTATATACATATTCACATAGATAAACTTTGTAAAGTTGTTTACATAATTGTTTAAGTGTTCTAAGGCGTCCATATTCATCTTGATTACACTCATCCTGTTCTCGCGTTGTTCTTTATATCTTCTGTTGGCGCCACGTTTGGTTTGTTGATCTCCAGAGGCGGCTTCTGTCTTTCAGTGGCTCTTTGAGGTCTTCACTTTTCTACAGGGCCATGGTCAATTGAGTTTCAAGACAGTGCTCACTGCTGATTGTGCTGTTGACCCAGAACTAACCCATTGCAAGACAATAGGAAAGGAATAGAGCAGATTAGTAATCCAAGCCTATAAACACTTTGGCCTAGTTTCCACTGAGCAGTCCAGTTTAGAATGGTCCAGGTAAATTAGGCGAGTTTTTGCACTCAAGGTTGGACCGTCATGACACATGCTGACTGGTTGTGTAATAGCAGTGCGACTACAGCAAAGAGGAGTAACCTGGCTTGGCACCCTCTGTTGTCGTCATGGACTTCCGCCAATCAACAGTTTGCATCGTGTGACGACAGCAGCTCTGCCCTAACCGGTCCGTTGCGTTTGTCTATGGACCTACTACTAACGGGGGCCCAAAAATGTGGTTCGCTCCAGAATAATGGGTCCATTTGATAATTAAAGCTCTTATAATTGCTGACCGTACCGCTCAGTGGAAACTTTGTTTTTGAGTATTATAAAATCTTTCAATGTTTGCAATGTTTTCATACATCCATTTAAATTTAAAAGACCAAAAATCAGATTTTTCCCCCCCATACTTTTACAGTCAAATCTGACTTTTTAAGAGCCACTTGATAATTGTCTGCTGGCGTTTGTTGCTGGAACCAGAACTGATTCTAATGTGACATTTTTATCAAGTTCCACACAAGTGGTTATGAATGTGTTCATAATTTTCATTAATATTATAATGCAGTATTTTTAGCAATGAGTTTCTGAGTCTCTTAATTGCTGTTTGGCAGAAATCGTTCTTTTCTGCCAAGAATTCAATTCTCAAGTTTTTTTACCATGAATGTGGCAAAACATTAAATGATGGATGTTGGCGTGGCAGGTCAGCTTTTGGCAGGTTTATTTCCGAAACCGGTGGAAACTGCTTTCACCCTTCTATTAATGATACTGGTTGAATGTGGACTTAAGGCTCACTTCCTGAAGGTGTTATATTGAAAGTTTAAACACACTGACTCTCAGATTGAGAGGTCTGGGGTCTTTAACAGACACTAGTAAGGCCATAAGTCATTCCTGTCAGACAAGAGGAAAATCAAAACCCTCTGTCACAGTTGGCCCTCTGAAAGGTCTCTGCTGCACACATATCATGGCGCCAGGACAACTTCTTCCCTCCTTATATTCCCTCTTCCTGAGTCCAGTGTGCGCGCTTGCTGGTGCCGTCCGCATATCTTTGCATTTGTTGAACTGGGGAGAATCTTGTGCATTTTTGGTGTCTTTTCTGCACTAATGAGGCGGGTGACGGCGTGGGTCTGAGCGATGGGACAGAACGTCAGCAGGCTCTGCATGACAACATGGAGAGAAGGACACTGAACAGAACAAAGGAGGGAAAGAAGGCGGGAAACTGCATTCAGAAAGGCAGTTGGAGCCGTATGGGCTTCAGATGGTCATTATCTGCTGCTTTGCACTCAACATGTTTTTTAGCCAAGAGTTTTTTTTGGTGGGTGGGGAGTGGTTTAGAAAAATCCTTTAGATCCCTATGGATCCATGGACCCATTGGAGGTCAAAGCCATATGGTTCATTTGGGCTTAACCTAACCAGATCCAGTGAGTTTGGTTCAACCATCCACCAAAACCCATAAACTAGGAGCTGGTAATCCTGGTAGCTGATTTGAAATCTCTATTTTCCAATTGTAAATTGCTTTGGTAGACCTGGAGTCAAATCATGCAAAGTTGTTGCCAGGATCTCCTCATGGAGCTGAATATTCTGGTAAGACCTACTGGCATGGTTGCAGTAGAACACAGAGTATGCAGGAGTGGTTGGATCTATAAATAAAAGATACTTTATTGATCCCAACCTGGGAAATTTGACAAAAACAGAACAAAGACAGCACACATTCCCAGTGTGCTTCCCAGAGAAATGGAAGGCTTTTAAACTGCATTTAGTTTATCATTGCAGTCGAAGGTTTTATCTAAAAAATGTATTTGTTATTTGAGGTTCCAGCAATTTCTTAATCTTTGTTATCTCCAAACCCATAAAAGTTGAAATCCCAGTAACCCTGACTGGAGCAGGGAACGGTGTGAAAGTGAGAGAAGAGGGGAACCAGAAGATAGATCTGCTATCCTCCAGTTTGATAGGGTGGAATTGGACAGAAGAGATATTGATGATGTTCTCGTCTTATCTGTAAAAAGACAGGTTTTAGTGCTGGAATCTATTCTCGCTGACATCTCACTGACACACACACACACACACACACACACACACACACACTTTATCTGCAGGTCTGGATGTTTACCTTCTGTTAGCTATCGTCATTATCCTCATATCTGTGAAAATCAGTCTGTCTCTTTTTTTCCTCCCAGCTTCCCTTCTCTCTTCTCTCCCTCCCGTGTGTGTTTCTCTTTTCTGGGTCACCTCTCCAGCTCAGCCTGAATGATGATATTCCAGCTGAGTTACATTCCCACTGTGGACAGGAGCACACACACACACACCACACACACACACACACACACACACACACACACAAACACACACACACAAACACACACACACAAGCACACAGGCGCACACGGGCACAAAACTTTATTCCTTGCACAGGCATTGCTCCATGGATCCAATGCGTGCTCAATGGATTGTCGCACTGTGTGCAAGACAACATAAATATTTTAAAAACAGCTACACAGAGTGTGACTGATTGACAGCTTTAGGAGTGGACTTAAACTTAATTTTTCTGCTGTCAATCAAAAACCTGGGGTTTGTTTCTTAGCTGAAGGGCTTCATTTGTTTGAAGAAAGGGCAATTTCTGGCGTCAGCTGCGGTGCGTTTGGCGATGCATGTGCAAAGCATTCATGATGCATGTGACTTTAACTTGATTATTTTGAACCAATTTCTTTTAGTAAAACCTTTAAATATTGAATTAATGAAAAAAATATCTAAAACTACGGTGGCCCTGGAGTCCAAATCACGTCAACAATGAAAGAAAATCTTGGAATATCAGTAACTTAATTCAATTCTTACTAAAAGGTTGCAAATATAAAGATAGCGTTACTTAGGGGTCTTGGCGAAGGGTGTGAGCCTACCAGCTTTAATCTAGCCTACCCCTTCCTCCATATAACCTCATATTAGGGTGAAGGGGTTCTTCTTGATGCGTAGCAGGAGCTACTTAGCAGTGGTACCCTCAATGGTTGCCGTGTTAGGTGGGCCCCCTTTATTTGCACCTTAGACATGTAGGGCCCTTGGTGGGGGGGGTGCTTGGACATCACTGCCAGCAAGCAGCAGATGTCCTCTGCTTTCTCCAATTTCAACTCCTATGGGTATTTAGGGCCCCTTGGTGTGGTGAGGGTGGGGGGACATCACTGCAGGTAATCAGGAGATGTCCCTCAGTGCCTATCAATTTTAACTGCCCCCCATAGTACACACCCCTCCCCTTTAATATACATTCCAACATAAAACACACACACATGAACACACACACCCTCACAAACACACATACACGCACACACATTTTGCAAGGAAGGTGGGACCTGGGACCATCTGTCCCCTTCTAATTGGGGAGTGCAGGGGCCCACCAGCAGCTGCCCGTGTCCCTGGGTGCCAGGTTTCCCTGGAGCCAGGCAGGTGCTCTCTCTCCTTTCGGGGAGGGGGGGTTCACATTACATCTGAGCACGGGGTGTGTCGTGTCCCGTCCTGGGGTGGGTTTCTGGTCCCTTGCCCCAAGCGCTGGGCCCACGCCAAATTTCAACTGTGGCCGACCTGGTCGGGCCATGTTTACAACACCTATTGTGGACCCCTGGGTGCTCTCCTCCTGGGCGGGCGGCTGGCCCCTGCCTTGCTCCTCCCTGGACCAACATGGGCGCGTGGTGTGCCTGGAGTCTGAGTGGGTTTCCCTTGGGGGTCTGGCTGCATTACCCTGGGGTTGGGCGGGGATGCCCAGAACTCCTGGGTGGTGATGAGGTGCTCGTCTGGGGCTGTGGGTAGGGCCCCACCCGAGAAGGCTCTTCGGGCGCAGCAGGGGGGCTGCTCTTCTAGGTGGCTGAAATGGCTGTCTCTTTCCCCTAATAGCTTCCCCTGCGGTTGTCCCTGCCTGCTGCCGTGTGGCGTTAGGTGGTTCCGGCTGCGCTGCTTCGCTGCGGCGATGGGGTCTTGGTGTGGGGGTGGCTGGGCGCTCCCCCTCCTTCTTTTCACATTCCACCATCCATTTTAGAAGAACATAAACACTCACCTGAGCACAGGTGTTAGCTCACTGCTTGCACCTAATAGTTTGCATGATTGAATGAATGAAATATTTCACACTAGTTGGTTTAAAAACAGGGGAATTAGGAACCTATAGCTCATGAGGACAAATTTTTAATTTATAAAATCTTTTTTCTTTAGACCAGTCTCTCTTAGGCGCGATCACGATGCCAGAGGCGAGCAGTAATGCTTGATTGCTTGGAGAAAAATGTGTTACCAACACTATAAGTTTTACTATTATCTATGATGTCACAGTTTGTACCAATACAAGAGCACAATGAATTGCCATGCACCTTCAGCGCTCAATCTCTGAAAGAGTGCGCAGTTGAAGGGACGGGATGTGTGAGCAGGGGGGGGGGTTAGTGAATCGCGCACATATTGTCATAATTTAAAACACGCTGCCTGTCAGATGCTGCAGCGTGTGAGTATATGTTGGCTCCGTGTATGCATGTGAGCAGTACTTTCTCACATCTAAAGAACATTCAGACCAACCTACGATCACGTTTTAAGGTTAAGTCTCACGCCTGCATGAGCTGAAACGCTGCGTATCAACCGGACTAGACCATGGTGATCAGCCAAACCACCACGCCTTTCCAAGTCCACCATTAATGCTAAAAATACTCATCATTTATTAACAGCAGCATTACTATGTTATTAAAAGAATCACAGACTTATTGATAACACACATTCCTTGTATATTTAGTTTAAACATTGTAGCGGACTGAGTTTAACTGGGCTGTTGGAGCGCGTTATAAGTTCTGGAGTTCATTGAACATATCATGCAGAGATCTGATTGGCCATCGAATTGTCGTTGGGTAGTTTGGACCAATGGGGTTCTTATGGGCGAATAAGGAAATAGGAGGGCTGGGCCAGAACGAGGAATCTGAATTGGGAGAAAGCGCTCGTCTCGGCAGAGATTCAGAGTTGCCTAGTGGTGTCGGCGTTTGTTGCGGTCTACAGTAACCAGAATAAAGAACCCTAAAAAGAAGTTAAGTCTCCGTGCCTCAGTGGGGAAAGGGACGCTACATTATTGTATGACTCTTTCGAGAAATTACATTTTAAAATATGTGGCGTTTATAATCTCTTGGCCAAAAGTTCCCGATATCCCCCTGGTTTTAAAAGGCATATAAATATCTTGTGAACACTATCTGTTTGTGTACATGTGTTGATAATGGGTGGGCATTTTGCAGCTAACAGGTGTTGATAACATTTGTGTGTGTGGACCAGGCCCACATACACGTACTACATTTTGAACCTTGCGTGTGATAAACAGCAATAAACTTGTTGCTTTATGCTAGCTTCATGTGGTCTTACCCCCCCTTCTACTATCACCCACTCCTAACCCCCCTCTCTGTATCCTTCTCTCTTCTTCCTCCTTTCCTTTTCGTCCGGTCCAGCTTACCAAGGTGCACAAGCATAGTTGAAATTAATAAGTTTGGCCTCAATTCCAAAAGGGGTTTTATTCAGACACTGCTGGTTTGTCAGAAGATTAATAACCCCTGTTGTCCAGAAAAATATGTCCCAACACAAGGGCCACTCAGCTCTCATCTGCCTGCAAGCTGTTGGACAGGACAAGTTAAAAAAAAAAAAGACAATGAAAGCGAATGATCAAAAACTGGTGTTACTACGTATATAAACATGGAAGTTATGCGGTGGGAGCCCAAAACATGCATTACTTATACGTAGACTTCGTTTAAAAGTCGTTGTTGGAATGTGGTACACCTTCACTTTTGTCTTTTTTGTTTCCATATTTTTGCTTTAATTTATACTATATAGGAATTATTTGATTTTTTTCTGATTTTTATTTATTTTTTTATTTTTTTATTTCTGTAATTTTGTTTTGATTTCTATAAAGTTTTTACAGTATTACTTGTTTTGCTCTTTTTAACTTCCTTCATGATTGTTAAATGTGTTTTGTGAATCTTTGATTTATTGACATGATTGTGCCAGGGGCCTCTGTAATGAAAACGCTAAGATGAAGCTGAAGAACCAGATATGCGGCTAAAAATCCTGGATTAAAGGATCAAAATGCAAACTTTTAAACTGAAGGAAGCTAAACTATATGCCACAAAACTGACAACATATATAAATATATATGGATGGATGGATGGATGGATGGATGGAGTTATCTTCGGTTCGGGTTACGACAGGGCAGCATTAGGCGTGCCTCTCTTTGAGCTCTAGTAACTATCTTCATATTACTTAAAAAGTTGATTTTTCTCCAAAAGGCTGACCATGCCCCGAAGAAACCCCAGGAATATGAAGGCTCAAAAACTCTTGACATTATTCAAGAAAGCGGCTGAAAAGTTTTGGAACAGAAGTATTCGGCTAAGCTAGCATACTTTGGGATATGATGGAAGAGTTCCGAAGATTTGAGACTCAAAAGCAGAGCAGCGAGAAAACCAGATTAAATTCTGGAGAAAAGACTTTGGACGATGTGTGAGACAGCAAGTAAGGATGAATAATGTCATTCTCACTGGAGTACCAATCCAAGCCTACGAGAGCTAGCACCTGCTAAATGCTAAGCGCTAAGCGTAGCCTAGCAGTGCTGTCTGGGGCAGTTACTGTGTCTTTGGAGCAGCAAATACATTCATTTCTGCATCTAAGGGAGTTTCCCTGGATCTCAATACCATGAGACCTGCCCTCTCCCAGGAAAGGAGCGGATAAACCAGCGATCCTCATCAGGTTTGTGAATCACAAAAGCTAGCTCTGATGAATCTACGCCACAAAAAATCTGGGGTTCTGCTGTTTATCGAGCATCATCTGACCAGGAGAATGCTAAATCTCAAAACCTGGCTTCTCAGGAAGCGTAAGCAGATTGAGAACACTTGGGTTAAAGGCTGCAGGATTACGTCAAACCACTTGGTCCAGAGGACCGGACCAAGGTTTTGGTTGTGAGCTTCCATGAAGGACTTTGATAACGATCCAATTAAAATCCTGAAAACAGCGATGGAGTAATAAACCAGAGCCAAATAATTTCAAGAAATACTGACACGCAGATCATCACTTTCTCCTTATGTCTGGCGTCACCTGAATAACAGCAGAGTTCTGACCTGCAGACAACTTGACCTCAACATTCGCCGCTGCTGATATCAGCATGATAGGAAGAAAGGATATGGACCTGGATCTAATGTCTGCAGACACAACGCCAGAGAACTACTCGACTGTTTTTGAACCCGGGAGATCAGCTGTTATCAGTAAAAATACCAACCTTGGATAATCGACAGTTATAGGATACTTTTACTCTTCCTACGGCATTTCTTTATTATAAAAAAAATACAAAAAAATATTTAAAACTTTAATAACCCCTCTTGTTAAAGTAAAATATGTCCAACACAAGAGGCCCTCAGCTCTCATCTGCCTGCCAAGCTGTTGGACAGGACAAGTTAAAAAAAAAAAAAAGACAATGAAAGCAAAGCGAATGATCAAAAACTGGTGTTGCTACGCATAAACATGGAAGTTTTGCAGGTAGGAGCTCAAAACATGCATTTACTTGCTTGCGTAGACTTTTCATTTAAAAGTGGTCGTTGGATCGTGAATGCAGATTTACACCTTCCTTTTGTCTTTTTTTTTGTTTCCATATTTTAGCTTTTAATTTAGACTATTGGAATTATTTGATTTTTTTCTGATTTTATTTATTTATTTATTTATTTTTATTTCTGGAATTTTGTTTTGATTTCTAAAAAGTTTTTACAGTATTACTTGTTTTGCTCTTTTAACTGTCGCGATTGTTAAAATGTGTTTGTGGATGTTTGATTTGTTGACATGATTGACACTTCAGGGCCTCTGTGTGAAACCGCTAAGATGAAGCTGAAGAACCAGATATGCGGCTAAAAATCCTGGATTAAAGGATCAAAATGCAAACTTTTAAACTGAAGGAAGCTAAACTATATGCCACAAAAACTATTTATATAGATATATATTTTTTTTGTTTGTTTAAAGTATACATTCCTTTGATTTTTAGGCAGAATGTAAAAAGAAATTCCTGACTTGAAGATGGTCACAGCTTCTCTGTCTGACTGCTGAACCTTTTTGAACGCTCATTTACCTTTCACTTTATTCTATCTTTTATTTTTCATTGATTTCTCACAATTCTCTCCATCCATCACACAGTACTCTTCATTGTTTATGTTGAGTTGCTGCACAAACTGCATCAATGTGCTAGAAAAAAAAATAACAACTCTGCATTCATGAATGCTTGGAAATTGCAAAAAACATTAAAGCAATGATAATGACAATAAACTTAAAATAACTTCCACTAGAATGTTCTTACTTTGATATTTGAAATGTAAAACTGCTGAGTCTTTGCACATTTCTTGAGCTGCTTTTACCATTTAAAAAATCCCAATTTAGGACAAATCCAGAAAAATACAGCATTTTGTTTGTAAGTGAATGTAAAAGGATTTAGTTTTTCTGTTGTGGTGCATTATTTTTATGTTCAAAGCAGCTGAGAAACCTGGACAATAAAGCCCAAAGCTTTCACGACGGATTATTTCAGTCCTCCCCCAGAGGTGTGAAGTGAGAGGCTAGATGGCCCTCTGATCACAAGATAAAGGCAGAACAACAGAATTAGCACTTCAAACAACAAGGCATTGGTTAAAAAAGGCAAACAAACAAAGCAAAACACCCAAAATAATGGGAATACACACTTCATATCCGTCAGGGTCAGAGTAAACACAGCATGCAGAGTCGCTGCCATTTTAATGGGAGATTAGGCTGGTTGGGGTGGGGGGGCGACGAAGGGCAAACACGCACAGACACTCCGAGTGTGTGTTTGTTTATCCACTTGATTGCTTGTCTCAGGATCCAGCGGGGAGCGATTGCTGCCTCCTTTTAAATATAATTAGAACAGAAGCTTCACTGTAAACGGCATCCGTTAGCAGGTGAGATCACCTCATTTTACCTAAACGTACTAGATAGTTTTAATCATAAATGTTATTTTAGGGGAAGACAAGAGGTTTCCTTTAATCCTTCCAGGCTTGCTGAGTTTTTATTCTAAAGAGCGATGACAAAGACTCACTTTTAGGAGTGATGGGGCGATGTAAGTTTTTCCAGTCGATACCGATAACCGATATTTCCCCTGCAACTGTGGCCGATAGTCGATATTTACCGATACTTTAGTGTCTACAGCAGTGCTTCTCAAATAGTGGGGCACCCCGATGCAATGCGAGGGGGGGCAGTAGTAGTGGTTTTAGGCACAAGTAATACCGGCAATTGCTCGGGGCGCAAATTTAACGGGGCACGGTGGTGACAGTGGCTCAGTGCTTGGAAAAAAATCTGCGCCACTGCTGGTTTCCTATTATCTGTTATATGACAGAGTTTTTAACTTCCTGAAACTGAACTGCCGCCCCTGCAGCTGCTCCTGTTTCCTGTCACACGCGTGTTCTAGAATGAGAGGGGAGGGGTAGTGGGCTCAGGCTGCCAGGAGCATACGAGCAGTCTCTATTGCGCAACACCAGGATCATGGCGTGCCTTTAGATTACTCAGCTCATTGCTAATTATGTCATTTTTTATGAACTATTGTAGACATTTTGATGACGTGACTTTATTTGGGGCGACAGTGGCTCAGGTGGTTGAGCAGGTTGTCCAATGATCGAAGGGTCAGCGGTTCGATCCGCGCTCCCACCAGCCAAAATGTCGTTTTGTCCTTGGGCAAGACACTTCACCCTCCTTGCCTCCAGTGTGGCTTCACTGGTTTGTGGATGTGCATGAATGTCCCGGTGATGGTCAGAGGGGCCGTAGGTGCGAACTGGCAGCCACGCCTCTGTCAGTCTGCCCCAGGGCAGCTGTGGCTACAACCGTAGCTTACCATCACCAAGTATGAATGAGGAGTGAATGAATAATGGACACAATGTAAGCGCTTTGGGTGTCTTGAAAAGCGCAGATAAATCCAATCCATTATTATTATTATTTTCCATCAATGTCTTCTTTGTCTGTCTATGGTTTAGTTGGTGTCAGTATTTGACATAAAGACAGCAGGTAATGCAGGAAAACAGCTGCACTTTATGAGATTATAAATACACAATCCATCATTTAGAGAAAAAAAACTGGCACAATGTTTTTATCTATTTCTTCAGACTAAAAACGTTAAATACATTGGTACTGCTGTGTTCATGATTCAGATCAACTTACATTAAATATTATTTATTGATTGAATTATTTTTCTCGGCATCAAATGGTTCAGTTGGTCAAAATGTTTGTTGACAGATTTTTTTATTTCAGGCACTTTAAGCTTCTTTCCGGTTTTAGACTAGAACAGGGTTTCTTTGGCTAAATAAATGTAATATTTGTTGTTATATTGCTTTTTTCTTTTAATCCTATTATATTGTCATTGCACGAGTGTGTGTGTGTGTGTGTGTGTGGGGGGGCATTTTCTTTTTACTAGGGGGGGCCTTGCAAAACATAATTGAAAAACACTGGTCTACAGTAACACAAAGTTTAGATTTCCTTTTCATTTCTATATTAGAAAAGCACAACTTTTCTTTTACTGGACGATCATAGGAACACGTATCACTTTTAAACTTTCATATGAATATTCCTGAAAGCATTCAGACCATTTATTAAATATTGGATATAACTGTAAACTGTAAGCTCCCCATAACCAGGGATCTATTATGAACAACATGTGTCCCTATCAAACATAGCATTGACCTGAAAACAGTCATTTACAGATGATGACAGTAAAAATAAGCTTCCCAATCTATTAGGAACAAGTATACATTTAAAAAAATAAAGTGTTTTTTGCAAACAGTTAGAAGAATATCGGTAGGTTTTCTTATATTGGAGTGATACTGATAAACTCAAGTTATGCAATATTGGCCAATACCAATACTAGCATTGATGTGGCCCATCCCTAACTTTTGGCCTTTGCAGTATTAGAAACACCCACAACCAGAACTGTGGATCTTTGCTTAGGCGGCGATCCAATTCAATTCATGATTCAAGATCAACAATTTATAAATCAAACCACGGTTTTTACAGTTTTACTTGCATATATTTTGTACGCTATAAGGCGCAGTGTTAATGAATGGTCTAATTTTTGAACTATGTGAAACCAAAGAGTCAGAAATCCGAGTCAGTCAGATTTTATTCATGGTGTTCACGGTAACTCTAGAACTTGTTTGTTAGCCATGTTAGAAGCGTTAGCCGTATTATACATGTTAGCGTATTCAAAGTACCTGTAACTCCCAACTTTGTTCCCAATATGTAAATAAACAGACTGATACCACTAAAACAAACGTTACTGTGACTACAGTACATCCCAACCAGTAACATGTCCACCACATTAGCATATTCACCATAACACGAAAAAGAACAGACTAATGCTGCTAAAACAAAACATTATTGGGACTACGCTAACTCCAAATCCTGTTAAGAAACACGTAAAAAAAAACTGTTTTGAGCTGCAACACTTTATCCACATCGAAAATGATAACTTTCACCGTGTCTCTGTCTGATGAATTGATGACGATACCACATTAAGCCATCTCTGTAGTGGCTGAGATAAAAAACAATAAAACGTCTTAACAGCACATTGGGATCACATCGAACATCGTCCACACAGACTACTTTATTTGTTTTCAACAAGGAAATAGCAGTGCAGGATCACTTTTGACGGTGCGACGCTGATTGCGCCTTTAGATCAGAAAACACTTGTCTAGTTGTTCCTGAGGTCGTGCTCCAATGACGTACTTTTGCCGCTGCAGATTTAAGTGTGGGCCGGCCAGCGCTGGAGCCACATGTGTGTTTGTGTGTGAGGCAGGCAGTGGGTTGGTTATGGCATCTTGTTACAGAGGTCTGCCACAGCTGAGTCAAGTAGCAGCCATCAGTGTTAAGAGCCTCTTTACTGTTGCTCACTTCTCCAATCACACTGACGCTGTCCTCCTTAGCTTACTGATTCTGCCTAATCAGGAGTGCGTGTGCCTAATCAGAGGTGTTTTTCGTCCAAAGACTCTTGATTGTTATGCTGTTGCCATTCGTTTTCTTTCAATCCCTTTATTTACATTCAACGTAGCCCTGGAAACTTCTATAATGATCCCAATTGTGCTGTTTCTCCGCCTCTATACGGCAGTTTTATTATGACTTTACAGTCACAGACATGACCTTCACAAGCTGGTGAAATGTGATAACTATTGTTATGGTTACAGGTTGGGAAGTTGCATCCTGGTTCTGCTGGCATAATCCTAAAACCTTGTTGTTTCATAATCTATGTTGAGTTGCTACCATCAAAAAACAGAAATGAGCGACCTTGGGAGCCTTTCAGGAAGACTACTCTAGCAGTGTTTTACTCGGTTCTCCCCTAGGGCGGTTCAGTTAATCAACTCGCCTGTTCAGCTTCCTGTTTAAGTCCAGGTGTGCAGTTGTTCAATCTCTTCCTTTACCGCAAGCGGTGCGTTCGTCGCCCCACCCTCCTCCCCGGCTTCCACCTGTTACCTCCGTTAGGGGTAGTGATTACCCAAAAGTTTTATGGAAATCTTGTCTCATGGAATTGTACGGAGCCTTATGCCAAACGAAAAGAATGTGAAAAGAAAAGAGTTGTCTGACTGAAAGGGAGCTTTGCGTTAATAGGCAGCACTTTACTAACAAAAATGGTAATTTTGGAAGTCTCTTTGGTTTTATTTAATTTATTTATTTTTATGGGATGTGCTTGTGTTGTGGAATTAGCAGCTTGCTGCTATTGAATGTTCTTCAGGATAAATACAGCTTCTGTTCTATTCTGTCTATCGGCTAGTTTGCGTTGGTTGCGTACGTACCTCATCACTGTGAAGCGTTGCATATCAGCGCAAAGCTGCTTTTCTCAGCTTTAAAACCCGTTGGAACATGAATTCAACCTTAAGGTCATTTAAAGAACGTCAACAGTGGAGCTAAATCTCAGGTGTTAAAGTGTTAAACCAAAGACAGATAAAGACTGGATAAATATTCAGAGACCTACAAATAAAGCCTTCAGTATGGGATGAGCTCACGGAATGTAATTGGCTGACATTAGCTCCGCCCAACTTAACTAGAAAGTTTACACAATTAACGTAATTCCAACTGATTCTGACAGAAAATAGCAGCTTTGCACCGATACGCAACACTTTCTGGCAGAATTACCCAGTTTACATTGATTGCGTAAATGCTTTACTACTGTATATTGTTTATGCTATTAATGTAATATCTACGGATTTTGCGATTAAAAGACACGCCCCCAATCGTGAGCAAACTTTAACTCTAGAAATTGATGACAAATTAAAACAATTATCAGCCCACACACAGACACAGTTATCATTTATAAATAAAATTATATCGCAGTTCCCCTTTAGCTGTCTTGCTGTTTCACAGATTTTTTTTCTGCATTCCTACTTTGTTTTTTTAACAGCGTATTGTTTTGTGTCCTGATTGGCTGTGGCCTTGTCGACCCATCTCTTCTGTGTCGTGTCCCCTGGACAGAATGCGCTCAGTTAGATAAATGCACATAAATCTTTGATCACAATCAGATCTTTGATATTGTTCTGTAAAACTGGACGTATTTTTCTATGGTTTGAACTTTGAGAGTTTAAACGAGAAAGAAAAGGGTGAAAATGTTGATGACTGTCTGAAAAAAGTGTAAAATGTGTGTAGTGGGGGGTTCTGTAGCCTCAGAACGTCTAGAACTATTGTAAACATAAAGTTTACTTCTTCACAGATTTAGTCTATTCTATTGTAGAACATAACTCACGCAATAAACAGTAAAAATATCCTTAAATAAGGCATTAGACTTCTGTGAAAGGGTGTCAATAGAGAATAACTCTCTTTTACAAGCTGTCTCTAGTGTTCAATAAAGCAACTGCAATAATTGGTGTTTTCTGGCTTTGGTTAAATTTAGGAAAGGAGATTTTTAAGTCTGATTGTCATACCTGCCAAAGGTCCAGTATCTTTTTAGCGTTGGTTTTGCGTTGTTTTGGTTTTAGGGGTTTTATTGGAGCAGAATTTTGTTTATTCCTTTAGGGCTCAGACTAAATGTGGAGAGCTGGGTTGGCTGCAGAGTCAACAGTTCTTAGGTTGTTCTGCACATTCTGATGCTAAATCAGGTTTACAAGCAAATGAAAAGATGAATGTAAAGAAAGAGCAATGTAATCATGCCCACAATAACAACAATGTAGGCACCAGGATCTCCGCTTGGGTTCATAACGGCGATATGAGATTGGAGTTTATTGCATTAATCATGTAAAACGTTGCTGTTGTGATTAAAGCAGAACTGTTTTTATTGCTTGTAATTGTATTTGGGTTGGGCTACGCTCCCAGGAATACCACACGCCGTATTAATATTTGATGAACTGACTCTGGATCGGGCTCTGGGAGCTGGTTCCCCTTTTATGTTATTCCGGGCCGACGGTATCGGAGCTGACCTCGGAGCAGCCCTCATTTCTCAGCTCAGCACATTTGAATATGCCCGAGCTAAAATTGTTAGCGAGGAATATTGTTTCCCTTCCCTTTTTCAATCGGCAAATCCAATATATGGCGTGAAAACATGCAGAGATGTTTGTTGCTTCTCAAGCAGAAAAATCTAAAGGAAAGAGGATTTTTTGCAAAAACGTCTTTTTAAAATATTCCTGAATGAGAGCTCAGATTCAGCAGAAAGCACAGCTGTTTGTCTCTTCCGAGTTTAAAATGAAACGTGAACCCATTTCACAGCGATCGAATGGCAGTTTGGGGTTCAAAACCCGTGATCTGTGGTTTTTAGGGAATAAACCTAAATAGATTTTAGATGAAACACAGAGAGAATCCTCTCTTTGTTTGATCTAGAACTTTTACCAGAAAAGCAGAAAATGATCAACAAAGACACATAAACAAAATCCATAGATGAACAAAAGAAAAACATGCACAAAATAACCTCTAAACTTTTATCTTTCATTTTTAATGATGAAACTGCAATCATTTTTCTCGTTCGGGTTAGGGTTAATTCCCACTGAAATGTGTAAAAGAAAAAATTGGGACACAAAGATGAGAAGAATATAGGGAAGAGATTTAAAAAATACGGACAAAAAAGTAGAAAAAATGAAAAAAAATTTAAAAAAAAAACGTAAAAAATTATAATAAACAATTTTAAAAAGTGTAAAAAAATCAAAGATGTCAGCATACGTTTAAGAAGATGAAACGTAAAACCGATAATGTTTTAGAATTTAAAAAAAGGCCTTAATTTTTGTTCTTTAATATTGAGAAAACTTCTGAAAATGTAAAAAAGAAGAGTACTTAATCAAGTCATGCACAAAAAAGAAAACGAATAATGTAAATGAAAAATATCTATAAGTAAACTAAAGCATCAGTAAGAAAAACAAAACAAAGAAATTCAAAAAGGTAAAAGAGAGAAAATGAAGAAAAAAGTCAAACATTGAAGCGGTGCAGTTGCCTCACTGCCCCCTTTGACCCGCCCCTACTGGCTGAGCGGCTGCTACATGCCCCCTCACTCTCCCCTTCTGCTCCTGCCACCCTAGTCAGAGCTGCACATGACGAATTCATGAAAGGAAAAAAAAAACACTTTTTTCTTAAAATAGCAGCTCTTCTGTTGGTTTTGTCTCCATAGCAACCGTTTTCTTTTGTGGTGGTCTGGGGGTGACCAGCAAGTTTTTGTAATTTTTAAAAGGAATCTTCAAAAGTACATTTTTGGATTTCCTTGACAACGGAGGTTTTTTTGTTAACCACGCCCACATTCCTAACATGTTCCTACTGTCTGTCATATGTTTCATTCAGCTTGAGCCAACGATTCATGTGTTACATTTTTACCATATTCTGGTTAAAAACATGGCGAGCAACAGGGAGACGCCACGCGAACGCCGTGGCAGTAAAGGTAATTTTTTGGGGGGGGAAAATTCAAGATGGCAGTCTCCTCCTCTCTCCTTTCATAACTTGCAATCGTCCTGGTTAATTCTGTATTTTTTAACGTATTTTAGCTTTCTTTGGTTCATCCATTGAAGTCGTCTGTCATAAATATTTCTGTATGCATTTTTCCGGTCTATGTGGCATGAAGAAAAGCTCTGAATGCTCAGTAAACACATGCAGAGGCTTCAGAAAACCCCCCATGAGGAGCTCTGGCTGCCATCCATTGTAATCTCACAGACTGCACGAAGTGAATACATGAAGGCAGCCGGGCCGGGCCGGGCCGGGCTGGGCCGGGCTGAGTGGGGCTGGAGGCTTGCTGATACGTTCGCACGTCGCCTTGTTGTCAAAAGTCGGCGTTAAGACAAAACATGTGTGACAAGTTCAGGAAGAATGCTACTTCTGCACTGTGTCTGTGCCGGACGGGAAAGCTGAGTTGGTCTTTTTTTTTTCCTCCACTGAGTTCTGACCCGGAGCTTCGTGACAGCTGGGCTCTGGACGCCGTCCTTCTCCTCCTGCAGTTTTCCCTGATGTCTGCCACAGCCTGCAGCTCCGTGATTCAGCCTCGCCTTCGTCTCCTCTGCTGGAACGAAGAGTCAGGCGGTCCAGATATGCCGGATCATGTCACCTTAGTAGTTCCAATGAATAGAAACGAAGTTTGTGGAATTCATTGGGAGAAGAGAAAAAACTATTGCAAACACTCTGTTTAGACATTCTTTAGAAAGCCATCCCTCTATCAGTCACTGATCAGAGAAATCTTTTTGGCTCTGAATCATCAACTCTAGGAAAAAGGAACCGTTCAATTCTCCTGTTCAGGAACATGATTTAGTGGCCTTGAAGAGACGGACAAAGACTTTTATCCAGTCCTTCTTTTTATGGCCCAAGCTTTCACAGTCAGGGTGAAAGTCTGCTATCATACCTTTCTTTCATTTTTATGCTTAATTTTTCTCAGAATTCAAAGTGTTGACTGTCTGCAAAAATGCAGAAAACATTGGACCAAAGCCCTAGTCACATTCACACATTTACACTAGTTTTGTCACATTTCCCAGATTGGTATCAATAACATATCTTTATCCTGATAGGTCTAACTATCACTGCAACCATCCCAAAGGTCTGACAGGATATGGCAACAGGTGTATGGCAGGCTTGACCTGAATGGCTGCTGCAGGTTCTTTGGTTGTTCTGGTCCCTGGAGGGTCGTAGAGAGGAGCAGTTCCTTTGAGGCTCATATGAACATGTCAAGGGACGTCATGAAAACGGAGCGTGCCATTGTTGTGCATGTGGTAAGTGCAACGTGAAGCTAATGGAAGTTGCATGAACCTATGACGCTGTCGTACAGAGTCCTCACGCTGCACTCTAGTCATCAGTAAGATGCGACTACTGACTCCATACTGACCAAATACTGCATGCACGGAGTGTTTACACCGGCCTCGGCAGCAAGCTTCCAATGAAAAGTCTTGGCCTGCCACATTCAAATCTCTTGCGTTTGTGTGGCCACTGAAGCAGTTGAGCAATCAGGCACTTGGATCTGGTAGTGACGTATGGATGGCGTCCTTTTTAATTCACAGAAGAGCTAACCGGCTGAAAAGTGATTCTTAAGGGAGAAATGGATAATTACACCAAGTTATTTATATTTCAGAATTGAGCTGTGAAAGGAGCGAGATTGGCCAAATTATGACATTTTACACCAAGACTCTTCCACCTGTGGGTGGTGGGGATAGTACATGGAAGAAAAATGAAAACATGCATTATGCTCCTAGAAAACACTTTTCCTCTACAGGGTTATTGAGCGGCCTACGACTTAAATATTTTCCCGTACAGGTTTGCCCTTTCTTCCCCGTATCCACCCGTTAGGGCAGCTGAGACTACGGCTTAAACTGAGATAATATTACCCAAACAAAACAGTCACAAGAACATTGCACCTGTTCAGACACAGCATCTCCACCAGCTTCAGCTTAAACCCACCAACGTGTTGCTCTTGGTTTACTAACTGGGGCACATGGAGGGATCTGTCCGTCAAACAGGCAAATCGCAACGTGCATTCCACTTAGCGCCTTCACTTTTGATGAAAACGCAATTTGGCTTTTTCTGGCAGAGCACACAAAAAACTGGGAGAAGCAAATAGATCAACGTTAATGAAACCTGAAAGAGAATTTCATGGGCGGTTCTTGGTCTATATTTAGCGCGACTGAAAGGCAGGTGTTCACGGACACAAGCGATCGCAGAAAAGGCTGCAGCCATTGTTGCGAGGAGGCGTCGGCTCCACGAAGGCGGTGCAGAGAGCGCATCTTTTGTGCTCATGTAAATATGTTTGGAACAGCTGAATATTCAGACATGTCATGAATCCAGAAGGACACTAAGCTTCTGGATTTCTATGTCATGATCATAAGAGCTGACAGCAGTCGTTCCGTCTCCCTCTTTTCACATTTTTGACTTGAGGATCTTCTTTGTGGGGGTTAGTGCGCTCTTTTCCTCCAGTGTGCATGTGATTTATTCATCTTTATAAAGGATTTCAGTGATATTTTGTGTTTTAACCACAGACCTTTGCACACTGGTCTTTGGCAATGGTCTCCAACCATATTTTGGCAGCACACTGCTCACACTTCAGACATTATTTTTACAGATCTAACAGTCGGCATCCTTTTTTTCTTTTTGCTTCCGAGTTCCCTTAACTGTAGAGGGTACGGTGAAATTTTTTCTTATTTTTCAAAGGAAGAGTTAAGGGAAAATCATAGTTTTACACTGTAGGTTATTTGTACAATGGAAGCAGAGGATTCAATAAAACTGGGAGTTGTTCAAGACAATTCATATTAAAATTGTGTTTTCTGAGTAGTTCTTTATTTAAATTGTATTAAATGAGGACCAGGTGAATAAATTGCCACTGGAAAAAACTCGTAGCAGTGATGTAGGAAATACAACGGCAAGCTATAAGCTTCCTGCTCTGCTCCATTCTGATGCCCCTACGGTCAGACTAATAGATCCATGAACGTCTTTGTTTTCCTTCCCTGAGCTGGAATCTGGATCCAAACTGTGCGGCTGGAGAGCTGCAATGTTGCTCTTCATCCACCAATTCCTAACGGCTAATTTTAGCTTGGGGTTTTGAGAGCTGGAAGCTAGCAGGAGAGTGTAATTAAATGGACGATGGGAAATAAGGTCTTAGTGTCCATGTACCGCTGTCTATGCGGCAAAGTGGGACGTTGTAGTTCTTTAAAGAACTAACCCAAACAAGCCACAACGCCACAACTATTATCTGTGATGAAAGGGATAATCAATCATTAATGAACGGGGTACTTGGAGGGCTGATCACATGGGATAAGGTATGTGGAATAAGGAACGTCAACATGTAAATTATGATAATAATAAGAAGAAGTTTGTGGTCAATATTTTTTTGATTGATCAGAAAAGTGTTACAACTGTTTTTATGTGTTAAATGTGAGCTCAATGGACCCAAGGTTTGTTTTTTAATTGTTTGAGATTGGAAAAAAAAAAAAAAAAAAAACAAAACAGCTTGGAAGTCTGTTACAAAGGAAAAACTTCGTAAAGCCATTTTTTTGGTTGAAATTTGATGTTGTACTGCAACACAATGTCATAAATTTAAATAAAAATATCTAAAATGAGATTTTTTACAGCAGTTAGGTTGAAAATAATTGCGATTAAAACTGGACTAATTTGATTAGTTAATTACAGATCATGATTGATGAATCACACAAACAAAATCAATCGCATGACAGCAGTAATCTTGATATCATGATGTAGAAATGGTAATATGGTGTCATCAGTATGGGACTAGATGGGACCAGCCTCTAGTGGTCCTTTAAGGAACTACGACAGAAGTTTTGGTCTTAGACTTTACTGCTTTTAATTTTTCTCAAACTCCTTATGGTGGGTTTGCAGGTGCATGGTCAGCCTAATTTAAACACAGTTACACTTTAACATCACTGCATGATTAGTAAGACCATCAGATTTTTGATTCAGTCCACAAAAAACAATAAAAAATGGTTCATATTTATGTCATTGCCATGGTTAAAAATAACAAAATAACCTCAATAGTGCATTATGTAAAAATATAAAGTGGTTGAGTGCAGATCTCACTTATTTTTGACATTTTATTTAGACATTACACATCCCTGGGTTCATTTCTGTACACACTTTTAGGTATTTGATGTGGGTCTTTTTGCACATCACAGACAGCAGGATGTTATTTCTTGGATGTCTTTTTCAGATCTTCCTGTCAAGATGATGATCCTGTTTTTCTTAACCATGCTGGAAACAACATGGCTGCATTTCACTACACTCACTTTCATCTTGCATCATTTGAACTTTCGCTCACTTGTGTCCGGCTGCAAGACCTGCCTTGGCATGAACAGGGGCTTGTCCGGGATCAAAACCTGGGGAGAGGAGAGAAATCCCAGAACACGATCTTGCGGACTAACCCATCTGCAACCTTTTTATACCACAGTTTAAGAGTAAAGCTGTATGCGATTCCTAACGCTGCAGAAAAACGTACAAGGGAGGAAAAGACGAGAGAAAAAGAGCAATAGAGGGAAGAAGGGGTGTAAAAGATTCCTCAGCAATTACAAACAGATGAGAGTTCTTTGAATCACATTGTCATTATGGATCATATTAAAACCCCATTTGAACGGTCCAGGCTGCGATTAGATGTGACGCACTCATCTTCTTGTTTTCGGATTTGTTTTTCCGAGCCCTGACGCCCTCATCCTTTTTATCTCTGCTTCCTTCTCCTCAGGCCTGCAGCGGGTTGCACAGAGGTGAGTGTGTGTGGGACGGAGTGGATCTGGGACTGACAGGGAAACAGACATTTCACTGGCTAGTAAAACTAGCTCACGGTTGTTAAGAGTGCTGTTGACTGCTATGAAATAATATCTTGGCAGACTTTTTTCCTTTCTGCCTACTGCTTGGAAACAAAAAAAAGCTCTAGTCTATTTTACACACAGCAGAGAGGATGGCATCGTTGGGGTCATTCAGGCTCCATGAGATAATTAAAACTTGGTTTTGCTCTTGTAAGCCAGAGAATCTTCAACACTGTTTCCTAAATGTACTGTTCTGTGCTAAAACCGAACATTCCCTGATCCAGCCAGTCAGTACTTGCTGAGCAGAGTTGAAGACTACTTCTGCAAACATTTCTCTATGTTAATTTTAAGCCTTAGTCCCAACTTCCCTCACAGGTGGATACGGGCTGTCTGCAGGTAAAAAATGGTCAAATCTGTACCATATCTATTGGTGGCCCAAAGGAATTCTCAAAGACGTAGACTGATAGATGAACCTGTACAGAGAAAATGTTCATGTACAATTCGTTTTTCTACAGGCATGCTGCGGGTCACAGGGCTTAGAGACACCTACGCAGGGTGTAGGGTCAAGTAGGTGAAATGTAGGCGTTTCGTATCGTATTTTTCATTTTTTCAATCCCTCTAATTCTGCGGATTGCACAAATAGTGTTGTTCACATGATAACTGCGTGGTACTTCCTCCTCAGAAATGAAGAAAAAATAGGCATTCAGAGTGTCCCTTGTGCAGGCGTCTTATGGGCACTCGCATATCACGTGCACACCCCGTGCGTGCAGCATTTGAGCGCACATCATCTTGTCAATTTACAAATTAACACATTTTCAGACAACACGCCTCCCAAGAAAGCAGAATGTTCCGTCTTCTTCGTATTGTTCTCAGCATCAACCCGAATTCATCAATACTCAGGTCTCTGAGTCGCTGTGGTGCTATCAACGCCATGACGAGTTCTGTGCAGCATCAGTGTCGTCCCCCCACTTGGACCCACGGTGGCAAGGATCGCCAGATTGATGTCCGGTTATCGCCGGGTCCATGTCAAAAGGCCTCGCCGAGTGCGTGGACGGTGGCAGTGGGACGGCAGCACGGGGTCAGTCTAAAATCAGCAGATCCTCAGACGATTTGGGATCCTTGGAGACCCCTCCGATCAGTCAATTATTGTGCTGCTGCCTTCCTGCCACCGGCCCGTCGACTGCTACCGTGTGACCCTTCAAATGTGCCATGGCACCGACCGCTGTCAACAAATCGTCCGCTCGCCGCCGCGTGATCACTTGTCAATTTCTGCTGAAAAATGTGCACGTATGTGCTGTGCGTTGGCATTTTGGGATATCTGACTGTAATCTTAGCAGCCAGTACTCGCACCTTAGTAACGACTAGAGTGTGGCGTAAGGACACCCTACGACCTGTACCTCATCACTGTATGTAACTTATATTGTCCTTACAAATATTTCATGATACACTTACCACAGGGACGACAATGGTACGTTCCAGTTTCGTAATTGAGGCTTACACACCTCAAGGGAACTGCAAGACACACCTGCTCTTTAAGCTGTGGTTCCTCTCTACGACCCTCTACGGGCCCGGACAACCCAGAAACCCATAGCACCTGTACTGGACAACCCCCCCATGTGGGTGCATGTGACTAAGCTTTAGCTGCTCTCATTTGGTTGTGTTGCTGTGAGAGTTGATGGTGAACTGGAATCCAGCTGCGATCCAGCTCAGCCTCTAAAGCTCTGAGGTGTTCTTGGTTTGCAGCCAAAGATGAAAAGCACTTTGAGTGGATAAATGAAATCTTAGTTCAATCGATCATATCAGAGCATGATAGTGACCATTAATGCACTCAACAGGGCAGTCATTGAGTTCATCCGGATGAGTCTTTCTCTGAGTTAATGGTGCAAATGCGAGCTCACTGACAAAGCAGCAATTTTCACTTTAAGCTGGAAGCGAACCTCCGCAGCCTGTTCTTGAAAAAAAAGCCTCCATCTCTCCTTCTAGATCTCCTCCTCGCTCTCTCCTTTTGTGTGAAACGCACACACTGAACCACATCAGACATCCATAAATATCTCTGTGCCGCTAAGCTCCAGGATGATGTATGAGCCTTTGACTTGTCAGTGTGCCATCTTGAACCAGAAAGAACATAATAAACCTTCATACACATATAAATACATATTCATCTCTAACCCTTCACCTATCCAGCCGCTAACGCACATGCTGAGGTAGACATGTTTCATCAAGCCGCCGAACAATGTGGCGCCCTGCCCTCAGCCGGCCCGCGGCAGCCTGGGAAATGAAGTGTGCCGGCTCGCAGAGACCTCTGAACTGTGTCTGCGGGTCCGCACCTCCAGCTCGGGAAGTGTTTCTGTTTGTGTTAGGAAAGGATTATGAGCTGCAGACATACACATAGATAAATGTTTTTCTGTTTTTTGGTTTATGAGCTACCGGTGTAAAAGGAAACGGCGTAGATAAAGGGCAGCTGCAGCTACGCCACACAGACTCCCTCCATACCGAGGAAGGGGAGTGTGACCCCCGAGGCAAAGATGCACAGATGGGATCGGAGATTGTTTCCTTTCTTGGGTCAAATCTGCAGGGCTTTAATTGGCTGCTGCTCTACGTGACCTCTGACCTTTTTTGTACAAATGACCACAACACCTGAGACAACGAGATTTCCCATCGGCGGTTGCTTAGCAAAAGGGCTCCCTGTCTGATTTATGTTGTCGAATCGATAGAAAGGCTACAAGGGAAAAATACTTTTGGAACCTTTGACGTGGGATTTGTGTGGTATTTTTTTTATGATACTTATGGATTTATTTCTTTCATAACCTGCAATATGGGTTTCTTTGTGGCAGGCAGGACAAAAATGGGTTCAGTTAAAAATGAATAGAAGGCTTTCATAATGGAAGAAATATTTGAGACGCTGAAGGAGGAAACTGGGAAAATAAAACTGTATGTTGTTGCAGCGTTCTGTCTTAAGCACGCAGATGGATTTTATTTTAAGAAGAAATACATAGATATACTGTAAATATTATGCAGTTAATAAATTCCTCTATTTATAACGTCTTCCAAAAGGATGCAGTCAGTTTCACCCAAATCCATATGAATCCTTACAGTCAGGAGTCTAACCAGCAACCAAGAAATATGCAAGTTGACAAATGAAAGGTTGATTTGTAGTGTTATGGTCATAAATAAGGCCGTGTCACGCAGACATTATGTACATTTTGCACATATTGCACAGAAGAGAATAGGTCATATGGGAACATGCGTGGAAAATGTGAGAAAAGTTGTGGTCTTTAAGTGAAATTTTTACAGATGAATCACAAATGAACCACGTTAAAGCCCAGATGAACCATCCCACCATCCCAACCACCACCTGTTCCACCTGCTACCGTCAGGCCGGCGGTACAGAACACACAAAGCTCGCACCAACAGACTAAAAAACCAGAGCTGTCAACGTCCTAAACAAAACGTGAACCTCAAAATAATCAACACTGTAACATCCGTATACCGATCATGTGCAACATTTAACAGTCTTATAGTGCAATAAAAGAAAGGTATGTGCAATACATGTAGTTTCACATTTTCTATTCTCTATTTTTTTTTTTTTTTTATAGTATATTTATTGTCATTTTCAAAGCTTTAAACAACATCACACAAAAGGAACATTCAAATCTGGCATTAAAAGTAGTATTAAAATATGCATACACACACAAAAAAAAAAATAAAAAAAAAAAAAAGACACTTAAATCAGCAGTGAGATGTCTTTACACAAGCACTTAAGTCATTGTTTAGCATTGAATGGGCTTGGAAAAAACTTATGTAGGGATTCCACAAGAGTTTGAAGGTTTTTTCTTTTTTCTATTCTCTATTTTTATTCTAATATGTATGTCACTTTATTTTATTTTGCTCAAGCAGCTGGAGAGCATCAGGAATTTTCGTTGTAACAAACCTCTTGTGTACAATAATATTAAAGGATTCTGATTCTGAAGTACGAATAAACCACGCAAAGAACACGCCAAGGGGGGGGTCTAAGGGCAGGGATGTCCCGTTTAGTTTAGTCAGTTTGTAAGTTCAATTTAGGATTTTCCTATTGAATTCTATGTATTTATGATTCTTTTGAGTTTATGTTTCACTTTTTCAATTACCGAAACGAAGCCCATCGAGACGACTGTTGTTGTGAATTTGGGCTACACAAATAAAATTGTATTGAATTGAATCAATAATAATAATTGTGTATAAACTACATGAAATATGCATAAACTGCATAATTCTCAAATCGATCAAACAATTCAGACCCGTCTGTCAAAACCATCAACAGACATCTGCGCACATCGACATATGACGAACACAAGAAACGAATTAACGTTTATCCCACATGTATCAAGAAAAATCTAAACATTTTAAGATAGTGTTTAGTCCAGATAGCTTGACTCAGCTTCAAGACATTCTACAGTAACGTTATCTAAACATCATGCGACATTGCTCACTTATCGTTTGCTCATTATCTTAGCTTCTGATGCTGGTGGTTTCAGAACTGCCAAATCTGCAGGAAAAATGAAACAAAACCCGCCTATTCTTTTTTTTTTAAGGAAGCAAAATTGAACATCTGTATTCCAGATTGCAATCTGTTGACGTTTGTTAGGGTTCGCTAAGCTATGGTCCCCTCACAGAAGGGTCCGACTTGCTCACTTGTGTAAAAATGTTTTTGTCGCCCAGCTGAACCATCAGGTCCAAAGTCATCCAGTAGATCCTACTAGTTATAGATCATATAGTATACATGAGCCCCCCATTAAAATCCAAGCCTTTGTTCTTTCTATAATCATCCATAATGAAAGAGTACCAAGTCCAAGAATGTCTCCTTTTGGTTCCAAATGCCAGGTTATGCACCGAATGATAAGCCTTTTTTCATCTAGATTTTAAGCTTTCTTTTGTTCCAGAGAATGTCTTTTCTGTTTTACATGCTTTGCTTTTGCGCATAATGAAGGTGTAATCAACAAAAAAACAGAAAAGGGAATCAATTTGAAATCAGCTCAGAGAATTGAAATACCGTCTGCATAAAAGCACAAAGTTGAGAGTGTGAGCTGCGGGAGAAAGTCTAAAAAACAAGCATCATCTTGACGCTTTTGTTGGGTCTGCAAAGATTTGAAAACAGCCAGAATTAATTCAGGTACAGTTGCTGCACAGCCTGAGCTCTCAGGGGAATTATCCTGTCAAACTAGAGCAGGGATCCAAAGCCGGCACGGACCGAACCAAAGCGGCTCCTTCATAACAACTAAAGCAGCAGCAATGACAGCAAACGGAGAAGAATGAGGAGAAAGAGCAGAACATGCAGCTAAAACATAAATATTAATCCCCTTTTGGGAGAGTCTAGTTTCACATGGCCCACCCAGGCTGAGGAGGAACCATGGACTGGATCTGAGAACTGGATCCCTGTGATGTCATCCATGGAAAAGGGTTTTCTCCAAACAAAGAAGTCAATTCCGTCGGCGGTTTCAACAGACGTCACCAAGATTGAGCCAGACGATGTCAGTGATTGGTCTGAGTCAATGTTTCTATGGCAACCACTCTCACCAATCAGGAGTCAGCTTGTTGGAAGGCCACACCCCTACCACTTGAAAGTGGGCTACACGAAATCTGTCAATCATTTCGGACATTGGACGGTTATAATAGATTAACTCGCACAACAGAAAAAAAATCATGATAGAAAAATGTGGGATTATCAAAAAGAGGTTTAAAAAACATATTTTATTTTTAAAAAAAGACTTGTGGAGTCCCCGAACAAACTGAGTTTTTGCCCTAAAAACTGATTAAGACTTTACTGATGCACAAATTGTTTTACTAGTATTCCGTATTATAGTATGACGAAGTTTTAGGGCCACCAAAAAAAAAAAAAGTAAAATTACGAGATTTTATCTGGTAGATTTTGGAGATAATAACTCCTAAATTTACGAGAAAAAAGTCATAGATTAACAAGGAGAAAACGCCAAAGTTGTCCGTTTATCGGAACCTAGCTTGAAGATGAAATATGTGGAGCCTCATGTGAAGCTTTATTTCCGGATTATTATAGGTTTAAAACAAAGAGATTCTGAACCTTTTGGCGACTCAAAATCAGATTATTGTCAGTGTTGCCGGCTTTCCGGGGTTCAGTGTCGGTAAAGCGGAGTTTCATCTGTAAAATAAGGAGCTCAGAGACACGTTTGTGAACCGCTGCAGCCTTTATTTTCCTTTTCATTCACATAACCTAAAGTTCATCTGTCACATTACGTCATGAACCTGTCATCCAAACACCAATGCAGAAGTAAACAGTGTTACAGACGCCCCCTCCTCCAGATGAAACGTCCTTTTTCAACATAAAACAATAAAGAGGAATGAAAATAGTCTGTTATATTAGCATTAGAATGTTGACAATCCCAAAAGGTGCTTCTCCTCCTCAGACGGAAGCGTCACACAGACGTAGAGATCTGGTCTTTAATGGAAGAGGAAAGGATTCAAGTGAACGGCTGCAGGGATACTGACGATGGCTTCATCGAGCTGCAGAGATCCTGCAAACCAACCATGAATAAATAAAACTTAAATAAATTGTAAATCAAACAAAGGAGCTTCCATACATCTGGAATGTTATCAATAAACATTCAGATCACCTGGTCAACAAAGTTTAGTCGGTCTGCTCTGCGGCTGCGCGGCGTTCACCTGCTGCTCTGCATGCTTACCTCCACTTTAATCTTGTAAATTTACAAGTTTTTTTTCTCATAAATTTACGAGTTTTTATCTCCTAAATTTACGACTTAAAATCTCGTAAATTTACAAGTTTTTATCTCCTAAATGTACGAGATAGCATCTCGTGATTTTACTTCTTTTTTTTTTTTTGGTGGCCCTAAAACTCCGTCGTACTATAATACGAAATACCAGTAAGACAATTTGTGCATCAGTAAAGTCTTAATCAGTTTTTAGTATTATAGAATGTTGAGAAAGTTTAAAAATAATCTCCAAAAAGGAGTTTAAAGTCAGTTTATGGGAAAACAAAACAAAAATAAACAAGGAAAAAGAAAAAGTTCACAAAGCAACAAACGACAATAAAAAGGGAATTTGGGATGGGGGCCCTTCCCTTTTCACCAATTAATTTAAACTGTAAAGCATAAAAGAAAAAGCAGAGTGTATATTTAAGAATGAAAGAACAAAGGTATTGCAGACAGGAAAATCATGTTTCAGGAAAGTTGGTTTTTGTCCGTTTTTTTGATCGTTTCTGTGAACACAGGAAGAAATGGTGACAAACTGCTACAGCAGCAGATTCCAACCGTTAAATGAACATTTTTGTGAATCAATTATGATCAATTATTAAACACATTAGGCCCTGCAATAGATAGTTGTTGGTAATGAGCAAGGGAAGGTTTAAAGATGCGGAAAAACTAATTAAATCCTCAAAAGACTTCAGATGTTCTTTGATGTTCTGCTCAGATTTATGCTGCTCATCACACGGATGATTTCTAAAAGCATTTCCACTCATCCGGTCATTCTACCACACTGATAGTACAATACTTAACCCACTGGACATGTATGGATTATGAGCTTTGAGGACCTGACGGACCACGAGGACTTTGATGATGTTGGGTCTTCTGCTGAAGCCGTTCTGTCTGTTGAACTTTAAAAGGTCGAAGAAAGATTCACCCGCACCTTAACCTTTCTATTTTGTGTAAGGAGACAAAGCCAACGTTTCAGAAGATTTCTTCCAAAAGATAACTTTTATGAGTTGGTAAGCTTTCCTTTACCAACTCTTAGCTAGCATGTTGGGAGCTTTGATAGGATCAAATATGTAGATCAAAGACAAATATATTTCATTTGTAGTTGTAATTCCATTTCCTAACTAGTTTGACCCGTTAATACCAAAACATGCAAATATTTGTTCTGCCGGTCGGACGGGATTCTCGTGCTACATCAGCTCCAGCTACAATTTAAGAAGCGGAGCCACACACTATAGAGTTCATGGAGTAGAATAAAAATGGGATTTTTGGCATTTTGCCTAATTTGATGTACACCAGTACATTTAGCTTCATATCTCTTTTCTGAGTTTTTTTTTTATCTTTTGTTGTTTAATTATTTCTTGCAGATTATTAAATTAAAAATATTCCTTTGTTCTTTTTCTAATGAAGCTTTAAGTCTTTTAGTAGCGTATAAATCGTATTCAAAGAGGTTTAATTAAAGGGATCTGTAACTGTTCAATTTACACTTTCTAAATTTCTTGACATTTAGGATTAGGATCTAATTTAACAATAATCTGAGATGACCCCCCCCCCCCCCCCCCTCCTCCAAACCTACTCTGGAGTTCTGTTTTCTAGGTTTTTTTCCTTTTAATTTTAACTTTCTTCTCTCAGTTGGTTTTATTTGCCTTCACCATAAAATCCCTGGCAAACTCCCTGGCTCACCTCTTGGCCCCTGCTCCCCCTCTTCACCACCCCCCTGCTGTCCCTCTCAGGTGATGATTACCTATCGATCACTAGTTCACACAATTGTTTGCTCAATGCTCTAATTGCCTTTTCTATCTGTGTGAGCTATGTGGAGAGGGGATCGATCAACGGCTAATAAGATGGTGGTGTGTGTGTGTGGGGAGGGGGGGGGGGTGAAGAAGCTCAGAGTTTCTCCAAAGCGCTGCTACTGTATATGAGTCTTAACCCCCCCTCCCCCCATGCCCCTTCTCCATTAAATGTTGAGTCTATCAAAAGTCAGATCTGCACAAACACTTTCAGAGGAGATGATTGCGATTTGTTGAGGGTGAACTGTATCTGTGTTGTTTTTTTAACTGATTCTGTTTTTTATCACTTTAAATCCAACTTTTTGGTATTTTGGGACAAACGTGAGAAACGACAGCATTTTAAAAACTAAACTTTTTAAAAAAAAAATCATGATCCTACCACCACCGTGCTTCAACTGTGGGTTTTGTCAAACATCTCTATCCATAGATTTGAGGGTTTATTCTCATTCAACCTTGTATGTTGTTTTTTGAACAGAAGAAGCTTGCTTTGATAACATTTAAAGCATCCTAATAGCTTTAGAGCCCTCCACACATCAATGAATTGGTTTATTTTATTGAATTTTCTTCACGTTAACAGAAGGAAAAAGACTAGAGCTTTGCGTCGGACGGTTTCTTCCCTGGTGTCTGATCATTTCTGATAATGGGCACCTTGAAGGGCATTTTTCTGCTTATACCATGGTCACTTATAAAAGAATTAAATATTAAATTGAATTATACTACTTCAACCTTGTTATTTTTTACTTTAATTTGTTCCCCAGTAAGCAGGCCTCTTGATATGTAGTGTGATGCAATGTCATGGTAACAGATCCTGAGCCTGCACCAACCTCAGACTGTGGTACTGCTGTTGTGATCGACTGTAGAATTATGTCCACTACTGTTCCACTTTGTTTTTGTTCTGGTAACCAAGTAGCATTTAGACCAGTGCAATAATATAAAACAATTCAGGCTATTTGACCAGAACTTCTTCTGTAGGAGTCCCATATCACTTTTTAATGGACACCTTTTACCACTTATGACAGAACGGAATATTCATTCACATTTTGCTTCTTTGTTCTTGTTATTTTGGTTTAAATGGCACCAAAAACAGACGATTTGATGCAGTGCGTTGTCATGGTAACGGCTGAGCCAGCACCGACCTCGACTGCAGCAGCAAAGGAAAGTGACATTTATATTGTGACGGTCACGATGGATCAGTTCAGAGAGAAAGTTCTCCTCTTACCGCTTGTTTTTGTCCAGATGAAGAAGCTAAAGGTCGATATAAAAGATGTAAGCTATGTGAGCGGAACTACTTTTTCAGCCTTACCTTATCACTGTGGATTGTCAGTTTTTAATCTACACCCAGCAGCCAATCAGAATCCAGTATTCCCCCCGTCAACGGCATAAAGGATAACTATAGTAACTTTTTAACCACGTGGCTGATTTAGGCCTCAAATCTCAGTGAAACTAAGCAGAGCTGCCTTCATTTAGCTGCAGTAAAACTGAGTTGAATGGATCTTTTTACGTCCAGAAATGAAACCGGGATGCACCCCCCCCCCTCCATCCATCTATGTACCCCCCCCTGCTCTCTGATCAAGTGGGCAGGGTTCATCGATTTCCAGCGCTGAACTTATCGGTCTCTTTAACCCCCGCAGACACAAGCAGTTGATTAAGAGCAGCTTTAAATGTATATCATCCTCCTCCTCCTCTTCCTCTTTTCTCTGGCTCTCACCCACTCACTCACCCACACCCGCTCAGCCGCTCCACATTCTTCCCTCGTCCGATCCTCCTGGACGTTTTTCACGCCAAGCCGTTTCCTGTCGGCTCGCTCCAACACGTCACTTTTTCAACTTTACTGACCCATTTGGCAGAAACCCCAAAACATAATTATCCAAATGCAGAGAGGAGGTGTTGAAACTCTGCCGCTGAATGGAGGTTGGCGTGTAAATCCTTCAAGGAAAGAACTGAAAGTACAATTTTCAGATTCCAGAGAATGGAAATAGCACATGCTCTCACTGCAGTTGTACATCCAAACTCTCTGCTATGTTTTTCCTGCATGACTCACTACTTTATCTAAATACGCACACGCACGCACACACACACACACACACACACACACACACACACACACACACACACACACTCACATGTGCAGCCAAAGCAAAGCCAGTCAAAGTTAGGCAGACCAACACTCACTCTGGACTCCACAGCTTTTCCCTCAGACTGCAAACAAGTTTCAAGTGCGGCTGTTTGTGATGACTTCAAGGGCGTTGAGGGAACATCAGTCCAGCCTTCATGTGCCAACAGTCTGATGCAGGTTTCAGTGAGCGAAGATGTCAACAACACAGGATGCAAAAACACTTCATCATCATTTCTATGTATTTCATTTTTTAAAGCAGTTCCCCTTAGGCTTTGATCCACTTTAATATCACCAGAAAGTTTCATTTAAAAGTCTGTTAAAACATCTTTAGCTGCACACGGATTATAAGATATAGTGAAGATGTAGGAAGAACATTTTAAATCCAGTTGCTTTGATGCAGCTTGGAGACATTTGGAGAGAAAATAGACTCACTGATTTGTTTGCGCATAACTCTTGATTTGTATCTCATACAGTACAATTTGTGCGTAACTGTGTGTACTTGCAGTTATGTGTTCACATGTACACTTGAGCTAGCTGTTAGCCAGCGCCAGGTCCCTCTCCACACCCAGAGAGTGGAGAGGCGCTGCCTGGACGAAAGGAGAACCTTCACTGAGGGGGAATTCAGTGAACAAAATCAGGTGTCTAAACATCTCTTCAGTCATTGGCCAGGCACCATGAGGGCGGGGCAAAACAACAATTCAATCAACTTATCAAAACGTGTGTCTATTTGCTTCTGATAAACCAAACCTATTTTAAAATGAACGGCCCTTCTCACCCTCAGCGGGGGGTTTCTCACCCAGGCTCGGGTCCTCTACCAGAGGCCTGGGACAGTATCTTAGCTGTTCCTGTTCTTTTCTGGACTGAGAGGTCTGAGGTCTTTCCAGGTATCTGTTGTAGCCACTCCTCCAGCTTGGGGGTTACTGCCCCGAGTGCTCCAATTACCACAGGCACCACTGTCACCTTCTATTTCCATGACAAGCTCCAGGGGCCACTTAATGCTGATTGTAGCTTTAATTGATTTAGGGTGGAATCTGCTTTTTTGCAAAAGGACCTGATTGCAGACAATACGGCACCTGGACATCAGTAGCTGAAAGAGGAAGTCCGGAACTGGAAGTTCCCATTTGGTCAGACAATACTTATGCATATTGACACATATTACGTTGATCGCAATAAGGGTTTAAAAGTTAGAGTGAGGAAGGGCGCTAAAGCTCCGGTGGAACAGGTTTACGAATCTGAACACTTGTCTCTTTATATTCTTTTTATTTGCCCCATTTTAAGCACATGTTGCACACTGAACCGCTTAGTTTTAATAAAAAGTTCCACGATTCTGAAAACTTGTAGCACATTTGTTTCCGGCTAATGACGTCTTGCCGCCATCTTGTCTGCAAGCAGGTCCCGCCCTCTGTTTGTTGCTCCAAAAGGATGTCAGCCTGGGATGGTTTCATAAAAGTGTTTAGGATTTTTACATTGTTCAGCTAAAGCAGCATCACGCATTTTAGTCAGCGAGATTATTAGATTAGTAATCTGTCATATATTTAGTTACGGTGGGGCAATAATGTATTTAGTTCTCCCACTTAGGGCTGTAAACCTTTGTCATATACCCTTTGTTGGCAATGACGGCAGTCAAATGTTTTCTGTAAGTCTTCACAAGGTTTTCAAACTGTTGCTGGTATTTTGGCCCATTCCTCCATGCAGATCTCCTCCAGAGCAGTGAGGTTTTGGGGCTGTCGCTGGGCAACACGGACATTCATTCTTTCCTTTATCAGTCGTCCTGGTCCCTTTGCTAAAAACAGCCCCAAAGCATGATGTTTCCACCCCCATGCTTTACAGTGGGTGTGGTGTTCTTTGGATGCAACTCAGCATTCTTCCTCCTCCAAAGACGACTAGAAGAGTTCTTACCAAGTTCTGTTGTGGTTTCATCTGACCATAGGACATCCTCCCGGTCCTCTTCTGGGTCATCCAAATGCTCTGTAGCAAACTTCAGACCGGTCTGCACATTATGAGATCAGTAAATGATTACAATTATTGAGAATTTTCTCCTGGATTACATTTGTCTACTGTCTACTTCAACCAATTCTTCACTTGTAGGAGCATCTCTTTCTCTTAGTCTGGATTATAATTTGGTTTAGGTTCGTTTCGGTTTTACTTTGTGTTTATATCTGTTGTATTACACTGCAGCCTATACTTCCATCAGCCACCGGCGGCGCTGTGGAGTCTTTAAAACCGTACGGGTGTCGGTGTAGACGGCGTTTGAATGGGGACTAAACGTAGGAATATATAACTACTTTCACATTTCATTTAGCTTTCATAAAGTTTTCACTTTTTTGGTTCTTGTTTAGTTTTCATGATTTTGATAGCTTTTACCAATATTTACATTCACCAAAATGTTGTTTCACCTTCTTTGATGCTTTCTTTAGTGTTTTTTGGTTATTTTTGCATTATTTTCCATTGAATTTGCTTTTTTTTAACCCACATTTCAGATTTCCCATTTCATTTGGCATTTATAAAGTTAAAATTTTCATGTTTAGTTTTTGTGTTTTTATATAGTTTTTAGCATCTCCGTCATTTTTAGCTTCTGTTCTGCTGTCTTGAACCTTTTTTTCGTTTTTCATTAATAATTTAGAATTATTTTGAATTTAGAATGTTTTTTTTCCACTTTGCTAGCTTTTAAATTGTACTTTTATGAAGTTACACTGGTCCTTATTTAGGTTTTGTGGTTTTGTGGCTTATAGAATTTTTGTAGCTGGTTTTCTGCTTCTTTTAATGTTTTTTTTTGTGATAACGTAACATAACTTTACTTGATTTATCCTTTTTCTCCCCATGTTTTCAGCTGTTTCCTGTTAAGATTCAATATTTTTCTTTCACACGTCAGTCATGAAACGATGTCTTTTAGCTTTTGGAAAGAAAAACATTGTAGACTATATTTAAATATTAATATTTTTAAAAACAAAAAAACAAATAAAATGTAATAAGAAATAAGTAAAGGTATGTAACAATACACGTGTAACAAAGAAAATTAGGGTTATCATTCACCGCTTAAAGGAGATTTGGTTAAGAAAATGGCTGAACTGAAACCAAAATGAACCAAAAAGTCTAAATGAGTGTCGTCTTATCCGTTTATTGAAGCGGGGGAAACGGTTTGATCCCCTCAGAGAGGGAAAACTGTTTGCTGTGACGCGCAGCGGTCCTCCTGGTGTCAATGGAGATTGGTTTAGATGGTGTTAGCGATATAAAAGGTCCAGATGGGAAAAGGAGCCTCTGTTTATTCTGCATCGATGTCATCTGTCCTGGAGGTAAACACGCCACATCAAGGCCCTCTGCAATTTCACACGCTGATTGCGGCGTGGGACAGAAACAAACAAGCTCGCTGGGCGGTTCTCCTGGGCGTGTGCGCGCCACTTTGCATCCCTGATTTAAATCTCATTTGCCTTTTCCCTGATTTGAGCGCGGCGGATGTGGAGCCGAGCGCCGGGCTCTTTGTGGGAGAGGGGAGAGATTCTCATAAAGAGAGCGTTTCCCAGACAATGAGCATGTGGGCGTTTGGCTTTAGGCACGTTTGGCGGGATCAAATGACTTACAGAGAGAAGAAAATTCTGTCGTTTATGAAATAATCCCCCTATACTTATTTCATCCGCGTCCTCTTCTGGGCTCATTTCGGCGTTTCCTCTCATCTGCAGCGCAGCAGCCGTTAAACAGATGGAGGATCTGGGTTCAGTGGGTGCTGGAAGATAAACTGACTTGGTTGAGGTACCAACGCGCGACGGGATGAACCGCTCTCCTGTCCTCAAGTTTAGGGCTACGAGTCGTCCATCATGCCGGATCAATGTCACCTGACTCGGCTGAACGTTGAATTCCATTGTGGTCCTAATGGATGTTTGGTGTTTGTGCTATCAGGAATGTGAGGGTTCAAATCCCTGAGAGAGTAGGACCTGTTACGTCAGACCTGCTGTACGGTTTAAAAATGACGGGAAATAAAGACTTTGTCCCTGATCCCTACAGACCCACACCGATGGAAAAACAGCTTTTTGGTGTTCTTTAGGCATTTTTCTGATGATGGACGACATTTAGAAAGAAAATGAAGATCAAAACTGCATTTCTGAGTTTTTCTTTGTTCAAATCGTTTTGAATCGGGAGCAGAAGAAAAAATGCTGTTGGAAAAAGATTGTCTTTGTGGTGTGGAAAACATGCTGGGCGGGGCCACAAACTGGATGAAGTTTTCTCGCGCTTTCTTCTGGATTGTGGGCGGAGTCAGACCGCTCTACCCGCTCCGTGCTGGATTGTGCGATTGATCAACCAGACGTCTTAGACCGTTGGTTGCTTAGGTTACCCTGGTTGCCAACGCTCCAAAGCTGTGACTGACAGTGTCAGAGTCTGAGGATTGTGCTCCTGGATGGAGTTTTGTCAGACTTGTTTCCTTGGTTCTTGCCGTTTCTGTTCACCTCTGTCCGTCACATGACCAGGTTGAGGTTGTTGATCTTCCATAGATGTCTTCATGTCAGCCGATGATCCTGTTGGAGAGTCTGGTCTTCAGTTCCTCGTCTGTTTCTCTCTTTTGTTGCTCCTTACCTTCAGTCATGTTCAGGTTTACTTATTAAAGATTTTAGTTCCTGACACCGTACCTGGGCTGCTACATTTAAGGTCCTCGTCCTCCGGCTCCTGCAGGGACGCCAAAACTCTCGGTTTAAAACCGAATCGGATGTTCAACCACTGAAGCGACGGTTGCATCCCTGCGTTTGCATGTTTACGCTGAAAGTGTCAGACATGTGTTGAGCTAACTTCAAGAAGAATTTATTACAAGGGTCGTCCTCCTGCTGTCTTTTCAGACACTTGCTGCTGATTACCTGGATCAGGTGTGCGGGGGGGGGCAAAGAACAGCCCATAAACATGTTTATGATGCCTTTTCGTTTAGGTACTGTCTGTTTTTTTATGGATTAACTTGAATGCTGAATGTTTCATCACTTATCCTACAGGTTTACCTTTTTTTAATCACTGTTTATAATTTGAGTCAAACCTTTGACCTGACATCTTTTCGTGTTGAAAAGTTCAGACTGGCGTCAAGAGCTTAAGGACAGGTGTGTTTGTAGAACGCCTCAGCAGCCCCTTTAGAACGGTTCTGATCGCTCCTGCAGGGACCGGGTTCTGGAGGCTTCCAGCTCCTCCGTGAGACGGGCGGTCCAGCGCTCGGCTGCGTTTGTGTGTCTGCGCGTGACGGCGGACGACAGAAATAGAGACGAGATGAAGAAGAGGGCCAGAGAAAGAGATGCTGTCAGCTATCTTCATCCTCTCCCTCTTCCTCCTCTGTGAAGCAGATGTCCAATTCAGGCTATTTAAAGCCGGAGTGATGCGGCTGCTGAGGCTGTTGCTCCGCATTCCACTTCAGAAAAACCAGACAGCTTTTGGGAACCTGGATGTTTATCCGGCTGCAGAGAAAGGGTCAAGAATTGAGCCGCGGCTCTTTCTTTCTTTTTTCCAACATGACTTATCTGATTAATATTGCAAACCCTGGAAATAACAACACCCCCCCACTCCCACGCGCGCTGTGGCAGAGGCTCTGCCATCCCAGGCAATTGTCTGAAACAGCTCTGATACTTTTCTCCTTTTGGGATCATCTGCTTTTCTCTCTTTTTTTAACCCCCAATGAGCTTCTCACAAAAGGAGGGACTTGGCTGCAGCCTGGACTATCTCTGCCAGGATGACGTATCTGCTGCCATGTCATGGGGAGGGGAGAAGAACAGGGAAAGAAAGCTGTTATTTACAGGATGTGGTGGTGTCAGACAGGAAGTATGAGCTGACTTTGGGGGGGGGGGCGCTTGGAAAGCTGCAGAACATTCCAACTCTGCGGTTATTGTGCAAAAACATCATCTAATAAAGTCCGTTTTCATCCTCAATGGTCATTTTTATCAACACAAAGCGGAGAAATGTTTGGTTTTCTGGGAAGAGCGGCTGGGATCTGACCTCCCGCGTGCGCGCTGCAGCTGCGCGTGCAAGCGCGCCCGGAGGAGACGCGTCTTCTGAGCGCAGGCTTCATGCGGGAGGGGGCGGAGAGACTGCGCGCGCGCCGGAGAGAGAGAACACAGAGAGAGAGGGGGGGAGAGAGGGGGAGAGAGAGAGAGGGGGGGAGAGCCGGAGAGCCGTGACAGCGCTCATCACCCACTCAACAACAGGACGGGTCGCATCCGAGCTCGCGCTGTCATCCGCAGACGGACTTTACAGCCTTTTGCGCCGCTTTTTCTTTCGACCTTTTCCCGCCGCGCCCCCTCCCTGTCCCGCCGCTGCCCAGCCGCTCGACCATGGTTTCTATAATTTCAGACCTGGACCCCCTGAAAAGCTGGAACGTGTTAAGGTAAGCGCGCGGTCAGCTGCTCCACAGACTCGCGGGGAGCGGAGCGAACGCAGGGGGGGGGGGAGCTGGTGGTTTTTTATTTGTTATTATTTATTTTTTTAAATCAGGGCGGGACGCCGCGCACGCGGGAGGTTGTGGCCGCCGCCCGCGTCTCCTTGTTACGGTGCGTAATTACGCACAGTTTGTCCGCAGAAAAAATAAAAACCCGCTGCGGGAGCCGCACTTTCTGACCCGCACTGCGCTCGTGCGTGTTACTGAGTGACCCCGTTACAACGCTTCATCATCCTCGTCGTCCCCATCGCATTTAAAATCCATCCCACAAGTAAGAACAACCCCCCACCCAAAAGATAAATAAATAAAACTGATACGGCCCCTCCAGGAATATGCACTCGCCGTGCACGCGCGTGCGCGTTGTGACACCCCTTACATTTTTGTCTCCAGAGCTGCAGAAGCGCGTTTACTCCGCTTATCTCCCGGGTCAGGACCGGATCATATCTCAATTCATGTTTCTCTGAGGTCAGAGGTTAGCCCTCACTGCCCCCCCCTCCATCTTATAGTGTCAAACAGCTGTTAGACCCTGGCAGAAGGGCTCCCCCCCCCCAAAACAGCCCCGCCATCAAGTTTCCTCTCAGCAGAAGAGCTTATGAATTTAAAGGGTGGAGTTTTAGAAAACGCCTGAATATTTCAGCTTTTAGATAAATAAGTTATTCCCACACAGACCATCGCAAATTCTATTAAAAAAAAGAAAGGAGACCAAACCCCAGAGACCCTCAAATTATTCTCTTAGTGCTTCTTCCCCTCCTGTCTTCTACCACCCTCCCTCCCCCTGCGTGCCCCCCATCCCACCATCATTCTCTGCTCATCCGAAATAGAAAATGAGTGGAGGAATGTGGAGCGGGCATATTTTAACAGGATGGGGGGGGGGGGGGCTGAGATGATGTCATTTCCTAACATGCGGAGATGCTGTACCCCCCCCCCCCCCACCCACACACACACACACACAGAGTCCTCTGCAGGTTGGAGCGTCAGGATAACTTGTTAGTAAGCGACCTGCTGACCTGCAGCTCCGTTTGCTCCTCGTGTGAAAAGGTCATCGAGGAGCCAGAGGGCGTCGTCCTCCGTCTGACTGTTCGCCGCGTTTAACCTCACTTCTGTCAGTCTGGAGGCGGCGGATGGGGGGGGGGGGGGCCTTACAGAGCCTCTCTATCTTCATCTCTGCCGAAAGCTTGAAAAACTTCTCAATAATTGAAGAACCCAATGCCTGATCTCTCATAGCTTCTGACTTCTTCCTGGAAACTTCTCTGCATCTGGGATTTAGGAAAATCTATATTTAATTTTTGGTGGGGGGGGGGATATCAGGCGGTGCACACTCTGACGGACGTGCCGCTCGGTTTTGTCCACCTGCAGAAAACACCTGCAGCTCCATCCTGCGCGCTCCGAAATCCTCAGCCGGGATGAAAACCTGCAGCCTGACCTTTGACCCCACAGCTTTCGAATAATTCAATCCGATCCGGACGTCGCCCTTTTTTGCACCCCCTTGTCACCAGAACGCTCGGCTGGAACCTCGTCTGATCGGGAGTCTGTCACGTTTTTAAAAAACAGACGTGTTTGAGGAAAGTTCAGCGATGTTTCCGCTTCTCTGCATTTTATTTAAGAATATTGCTTTGATTTAGCTTAAGATTGAATTTTCTTATTCTGAACGTGTACCCCCCCTCATTGAAGCTGCTTATACTTCGGCCAATGCAGCATTCAGCAGAAAGGGAGTGACAAGTTCCGTCTAATTTAGAAAAACTTGATTATGCAGCTGGGGGCATCATAAAACATGGGGGGGGGGAGGGGGGTTATCCATCAATCTGACTGACAGCTATTCACAGACCCGATGATGCAAACCCGATCCAGAAACCTGCAGCTCACCTTCACGTTCTCAAAAGCAGAGTCCTCAACGGAGCGGGGAAAAACCACTGGCAACTAAAACGTTTTCTGTTTTCGCTGAAAAGTTCTGCTTTGAGTCAGTGACGCAGCATCGTTGTCGACCTGGAAATGTTTTTGTGTTCTCGCACACACACACACCCACACACACACACACACACACACACACTAGAGCCACACAGCGCCTCGTCTTCCTCCTGCGTTCTGCGGAGATCAGCAGGTTGGAGGCAGCTCCACCTTTGAGCACATCTGTGAGCTGGAGCTCCCTTTATAAAGGAGGCACAGCCTGGAGACAGAAGGGGCGGGGTTATGGGTTGGACTCCACCCCCAGCGCAGCACTGTAATCTGTGAAACCATGACTGAAATGAAGCGTTCTGGTCCAATGGAATGCACATTTTTAACCCCTTCAGGCCTGAATTGGTTTTAGTTACATAAAAACGTTCTTCGGGGTTTTTCCGTCGGACGGATTGGAGTCTAGGATTTAATGGATTGTTGGGAATCAGGGAAATATGACACCAAGGAGTTACACTTTAAAAAATGACAAACTTATTTTTGTCTTTATTCCTTTTTTGTTATTTCCTCAAAGTCAGTGTATTTTATTTACAAACACACTCACACACATGCAATCCCCAACATGAAAAACACACACGTGCGCGCACGCTCAAATGTTCACACAGACACATATTTTTGCACACGTACACACTCACACACACACACACATACACGTGCACGCCCATAAATAAATGAAGTCTGTTCTGGTCCTATCGTTAGTGGCGACACTCGACGCACAGAGACTCTTTGAATCCTTATAAGCCCCCCCAAACACACACACACATACACACACACACACATACACACACACACACACACACATACCAACATGCCGCTGCCTTTAGAGACAGCAGAGGAAGTGGAGATTCTCTCTTTCACTTTAGGCATCCCTTCATTTTTGCCTTTTATTAAGCCTCCTCTTCTCCAGCCTCACTAGAGCATCTTCTCTCTTGAAGATGCTCGGGTGGAGACGAGAGGAAGTCGGGGGAGGGAGGGGTGGGGGTGCAGCTCGTTTTTCTGTTTTTTTTCTTGCAACCCAAAATGAGTTGGAGGGGTGGAGGGGGAGCCAAGATGAGAGGTAAGAGTCAGCAGAGGAAAAGGAAAACGTTGGCGCTCCGCCCGGTGAAAATAAAGGAAATAATCAGTGTGTGTTTTTATGACTTAGGGATGCTGGGAAACGGAGGAAGACGGCACCCCTGTGTCCTCTTCATATTATTTCCACTTAATGATTTATTTTCACATCAACAAAGCTGGCCGTGCTTTGAAAACGTCTTTTCCACCATTTAAATCCTGAAAATCCAGAAGAGGCATTCATCTGTGACGGCGTTAAACAGAACTGATAAACCCGAAGCAGGTCTCTCCTCTTCCACAATTCCACATTTCTTTAAGCATCCCCGAAGAATAATACATCAAAGTAATCATTTTCTTTATTATTCCGTCTTTTACTCGTTAATGCGAAACACTGTTGATTAGACTTTTCCTCCTGAAAAGCCAATTTTCTCATGAGAGCTCTTGTGATGCAGCATTTGGCCAGCAGAGGGCACTGTTAGCTAGAATGTACTGATGAGTTATGCTAATCAATGTTTGCTACCAACAACACCGGGCTTCGGTAAGCTAGCTTTAGGCTAATGCTAAGTAATTTAGTCACGAGAAAACGTAGTGGAGTCTGAATTTATTGATATATTTGGAGTTTGTGGAATAATTTCGGAAATCACCCTCCATGGTGCCTTTTTTCACATACCATGTTAGCATTAGCATGTAGCGGATAGCATTAGCATGTAGCCAATACTAAAGCAGCGTAAAGCTTACTATTGTGGGACTGTAAGTAAACGTTTTTTAAAGTCAGTTTTATGAGAGGAACTTTACTTTGCTCCTTTTTTTAAATCTGAGGAAGAGATTTAGGATTTTTTTTTAATTTTGTCGTTTCTGTGTACTGGGCGGTGGCGGGTTCTACTTATTTAATCTGGGATTTGATTTGATCAAAGTATTGTCACGTAGTTTCTGGTGTCCGATGACATGGACCCAAAACCTACACGTTTGTGTTGTAGCAGAAAGAGTGTTTTTGACTTGCCTAGAATTTACCTCAGCAAAAAGTAGTATTTCTTTAAGAGTACTACAGGTAAATACTAAAAGTGAGGCAGTATACTTGAAGATGACTGTTTATTTTATGTATTGGAAACTTAAAATGATCTGATTTAGTCTTAAGAAGTTTTCAATGACTATACTTCATACACTACATGTATGTACACTACTCCTCTAGTATACTTGGTATACTTATACTAAAGTATACTTGAAAAATAAACTTCATGTGTGTTACTTTCTACTTTATCTAATTTCTATACAAAAAAAGTAAACATTTTTAGTTTATAAAGTTTTAACATAATTGTCCAACATTTAATTAGCTAAAAGAAAGTGACATAACACCATTATGGTGTTACCGTGGTAATATATCCTTAAATAAAATTCTGTTTTGAAGCTGCAGGAAATTATGGATAATATTCCTGAAAAGGCACCAGCTTTTCCTAAAACTTGTGTTTTAGCAAATATGAAAAACTTACCAATAAAAGCTGAAAACGTAATTTTACTAACTTTTATCTAAGCTGCACTAAATTACAATAACAGTGGTTGCTAAGCAAAATGTGAAAATTAGCTTTATCGTAAAAACATGACATTTGGAACACTTTCTTATTGTCTTCAGATGTGAAAAAAGTCTAATGGTTGCTATGGAGCATCACATTTTTAGAGCCAGCAATTCTAGTCTGTTTGATGTTAGCCTATTGTTTTATACATTTACATTAGAAACTCTTTTACATTTAGTATTTCATGTTAATTTTGGGAAACTCTGAACTTAGATGCATTTTTTATCTTTCTCTTAGACATTTAAGAAGAAAAAAAGTTAAATGTCTCAGCTAAGTGTTTATTATTGGTAAAGATGCATCCTTCTCAAATATCTCACCGTGAAGTGGATTTTTCCGGTTGCACGCTGGCAAACGTGGCCTTTGTGAGGCGGGTTTGCCATCTTTAAAACTTGCTGATGGCGCGTCTGAATAAACCGGACCGTCACGCCGGAAAAGATCTGCTTTCGCAGCGGCGCCCGGGTAGGATGAATGACGGTGGCGCTCCTTTCTTCCCCTGCTTGCTGCTCGGATTGTGGAAGTACGGCCATGAAGATGGTGACGCGGAGTGATGCAAACAAAAGAGAAGGGGCAAAGAAAAACGAGTGGACGAAGAGAGCGAGGCTTGTTTTCTTGGTTTGTTTTTTTAAGGAAGGAGCAGGAAGTACAGCCGATTGACTGCAGAAGGGTGACGGGCGTCAGAAACGGTTCATGAAAGAACGCCAGCTGCCAAATCCACTGGAGTATATTGTTAAACAGTCAGGCAGTCGTGATGGGCGCCGACCGCCGCTTTGTTCTTGTGTTTTGTTCCAAAAAGTGGCTGTCACTTAAGCCTAAATAGACATGACGTTGGAGGAGTGACGGGGGGGGGGGGTTGGTTGGTTGGTGAAACAGAACAAACCCCAGAAAATGTCCTCAGGTATGATTCAGGCAGCTGAAAGAAAACAAACCGTAGCATGAATAAGAAATTGGATTTCCACGAGTGTGGCGTGCGGCGTTGTGTGTTTAATACACGTCACTCACGCAGCACTGAAAGTGGAACAGTGCTGCAGGGTGGAGTCCTCATGGCGGGAATGCTGGATGATGTAATAACCTGAGCTGATTCGCTCCAGACTGCGGGCTGTCATGTGCAAAGAGTGGGGTGGGGGTGGGGGGTGAGGAAAGCCCCATCTTTCCCACTGACGCCGAACGTCACGGTGAAACTTTTCCAGACCGTGCCAGTCCTCAATTGCTGTGCAAAGTGATTCCCAACCGTTAGCGTTCTGTGGCCACTTTTCAAAGGTCGCCGCCACAACTGGCCGCCGCCCCCGCCTCACGCAAGCCGACGTTTTTAGAAGCCAATGATTCTGTCATGATTTCTCACAGCAGTTCAGGTGCTTTTCACAAGTCTTCTCTCTCTGAGCGCAAATTTCCAACTCAAAAAGTGAATTTTTGACACCCACCAAAAAGATTATGACATCACAGACCGCCAAAAAATAAAAATGAGCGGGATCAAAATCTCTTACGGGGCTGAAAAGAAAAATCTTAAAATCCATAAACCAAAACACACGTGAGGGAAATCCACAGGGCGTTATGAAATTATTATGGGATGGCCTCAGGACCTACAGCTTGGCGGCCAGTTTGTAAGAAAGTGTGAAATTTGGCGATTTTCACACAATATGGGGAAAGATTCTTTTGTTATAAAATTTCACACAAACGTTGCCAGTATACCCAAATTTTGCTGACTTTTGACTTCAATTAATTAATAAGCAGATGAGTCATTCTCTACTTAGGGCCACAACAAAATAAACAAATCTATGAGGAGAAAGTCGTCAAATTACGAAATTTGTACGTACGTTTCTGCTTCAAAAAGTCATGATTTTACAAGGAAAATGTTACTTCTGTTAAATATAAATTGTAATTGTAAAATAAAACATTTAACAATGGAACATTTTCTGTGTTATTTATGTTGCAGATGATTCAGAGAAATGGTTTGGGCATCACACCTCGCTGAAACTTTTACAAAATGTATTTCCATGAAATTACTCATTTTTTAATTTCAACGACTTTTTCCTCGTAAAATTTTGACTTTCTTTAATGATAAATATACAACTTTATTTTAGTAAAATGTTTTTGTTGTTTTTTTGTGTGTAATTTTTACAACTTTCTGAAATATGCTGGAAAAATAAAACGTACATGTGGAACGCCACTTTCACTTCTTCGACTTCATCCGGACGCCACTGCTGCCTCCTCCACATTGATCCAAAGCTTGTTTTTCCAGAGCTTCTGGGTGGATTTCGACTAAATCAAACCAGTTCAGTTTGATTCAAAAAGCTTCTTTTCAGGGTTAACCCAACTCACATCCACTGGAGACTCTTTTCTTTTCAACAATTCCCTCAAGTTTTATGTTGTTTTTCAGCGTCTGATAGTTCTAACATTTTATTCAAAACTTTCCCAGTTAACAATCATTTCTGCCCTAAAGAAGGAAGCAAACGTGACATTAATGCTTGACATGTCCCGCAGATTAGTGTTGGATCTGTTTTCTGACTGACTTATCTTTAGGATGACTCGCTGTTTACTTAAAACTCCCTAAAGAGACGGTTCATTGACTTAAAATGACAACAGACAACTGACAAGAGGCTGAAACACGTCTCATCAGCTGCTGTGATTTTTTAAATTGTTTTTTTCAAATTAGTTTTTCTTTGTTGCAACCTTTTACAATCCCCTAGACTGGGGCGCAGCATGAAGTGGGGACTTGTCCGGGATTTGAACCTGGGCCTTGAGGGTCATTTTAGAGTCTATGAAGACTTAACACCAGATGAAACGAAAATTAGTGGTCAGCACGGAAGTGTTTTGCTTTTGGGGCCTTCAACTCCCATCTCTGCTGTTTGCAGATGACATTGTCCTTTTGACTTCTCACAGCCACAACCTTTATCTCTCCTTGGAACAGTTTGCAGTGGTGTGTTAAGCTACTAGGATTAAATTCAGCATCGCCAAGGCTAAGGTCATGGTTTCCAGCTGGAAGAAGGGGGGAGGTCCCATAGGGTTAGGAAGTAGTCACTGGGTGTTGGATGTTTACAGACGAGTGAAGGATGTAGCGTTAGATTTAGCATCAGTGCAGAGCTTGTACCATCATGTTTTGTTGAAGTAATTCATTAGACGATCTTTGCTCCACCTTCATCTATGGCTGTGGGAATTTAAAATGGTTACGACCCGGGATGGGGTGCAAGTCTCAGCGGTCTCTAAACCCCTACAGGCAGAAGATAACGGAAGGATGAAGGATAGATGGATGAATTGTATTGTTTTTTTGCAGATACTTTTCTTACAGATGCTTCTATTGTGTTCCTCTTCTCTTTTTTTTTCTAAGTACATTTTTTAGTGCATTTTGCCAGCTTGCGTTTTACATAAAACTGGTGTCTGTTGCCATGGCAACCCCTAAGTGTTGGTGTAGGTCTTGAAAGCAGCACTGACTCGCGGCTAAACTTTCAACACTTTCCTCTGTCTGTCCTTTCATCCTTTCATTCCTGCAGCAGTTTCTCTGCATCACAGAGAACAAGAGCTCTTCTCCATTCAGACGATTCAGCTGCTGGTTCTGATTTTTTTTTTCTTTTTTTTCTGATCTCAACTGAGACTCGTGGATGTTTTTGTAATAATCACTCATTTTTGGGTGTGATTATGAGGACAGTTTTATTCTTTCCCTCGTCTCATCTTGTGGCCATTAACTCTGAAACATAATGACTACATTTCCTCTCATCCCTCGACGCCGCACTTCGGAAGATGATGCTAATTTGGACGAGGTGTTTGGAGGCCTCTGGTCCTCTCGCCTCATTCACGGAGGATCCCCAGCGCACGACGACATTAAAGCCAGACTGAAGCGTGAACGTATGGCCGGCTATTAAATGGCAAATACTCACAGAAGAGCTCTTTTACGGAGGAACACATTTGTGCTTAATAGCTCCAGGAGAAGAGTGATGGAAATATGACATTTTCAAAGAAAAGCCTCGCCGCCGCAGCTTCCTTTCAGTCTTTGCAGGAACATTTCTCAGTTTTTAAAGCGAGGATGAAATCAGACCCTGCGTTTCCAACCATAGTTATGCGACTGAGCTGAAGGAAGCATCCTGGGTGTCACGCACAGTTAACTCGACGTGTCCTGGGATTTCCAGAGCCTCCCGCCCCCTAATGGCTGCTTGAGGGAGGAGTTAATGTCATCAGCGGGCCACATGCTCAGCTGTGGGAGTCCCACTCCACCCTGGACCATTAATTTCAAGTGCTACTCACACTGCTGGCCCCCTGTTTTCCATCTTCCAGCCCCTTACCCTCCTTCCATCATCACCTTTGCGCACCCAGCCCAATTTCTGCGTTCCTCCGGCTCATTTTGAGCTGTAATTGGACAGGAGTCCCCGGGGACGTTCGCCAGTACGCCCCGCTGGCTGGCGTGTCATCGGGGCCACGGTGGGAAAGCAGCGCTCGCCGTTGGTCTAATACTCCCAAATCCACCTGAGTGAAGAGCCACGGCACGCGCCGCGTGCGTCAGCGTCTCCATCGAGTCGGTCACTTCCGTCCTTTTATGAAAGGATGATAATTACAATCACTGATTATTCTGCTTTCTACGACCCGTTTTAAGGCCTGAAGATTAAAATTGACCAAAGCCGTCGTGCTACGATAGAACAACTCTACCTCAGAGACATTGGTCCAGCCCACTGGGCAGTGTCGCCATGGCAACCACACACAGAGGGTCCCATGATTGTGGGATAAACTGTGAATGACTGGATGTTGGTTTTCTGTTCCTAATCTTTGATTTAAACATTTTAGTTCTTAAAGCAACACATTTTCTCTCAGGTTAGTTGCAGGAGCTTAAAAAACAGTCATTGTTTTGTTTTTTCATCAGTCAGCAGGTTGAACAGTCAAGAAAAGTTTGAAAGTTGTCATCGATGGAAGAAGATTTGGACTTATTGGAGGCATAAAGAAGCAGCTAACATTTAAGGGCCATCATGCACGTTCGGGAAATATCACACGTTGTGTCTCGTAGTAATTCTTTTCGATTCGATGTGAAGTTTGCTTCTTATTTTATTATTTTGCTTAATTCTTTGTCTTGCTTTGAGGCCAGCAGGCTCCACCTACTTTTATTGAGGAGTCTGATTGGTCAGTTTATGACTTGAATACCTTGAACTACAGAAAAATGTTGTGGGAAAAAAAGGTATCAGATCCAGAATGATTCCTCTGATCAATAATAGAATGAATGAGTGACAGCTTCATTTCTCTATAGAAGTCTTTGGGATTTTGGCTTTTTGCAGCCACTTCCTGTTTGGAACACCAAAGATCACAGTCCAGTTCTAAATCTGACTCTGGATGACTCCCACAGTGCTCCCAGTTGCACTTTTCTCTTATTGTTTAGCATCAAATGTCACACATTTCTGTCGTTTTTTTACAGCGGAAAGCTGCTCCACCTAGTGTTGGATCCGAACGCGGTGGGCGTGGTTGTCGTTTTTACTTTGAAAACGTTTCCCACAGTCTGCATGTGTGCTCACAGCGTGTTTCTGAGTTAAGAACAGAGAAAGCCATCGGCCTTCACGGCCCTGAAAGAGTGCTGTCCTTCAAAGCACATCCTTTGATAACCAGCTCGGTTACATATTTCTTCTATTTTTTTATTTTCATGGCCTCCCTCCTCTTGAGCGTTCCTCTCCTCTGCTCTAGAAAGTTCTTTCAGCAAGAACAGAGAGGAGAAGCGTCCGCCTTTAAACCCCAGCAGAGGGAAAGGCGTTTGCTGATTTGTGGCATGCTTGTCGATGGAGAACTTTGTGGCGTCTCCGCTGACAGATGTGTGTTTGTTTCTGGAGGCTCCTCCGTCTCTGCTCCTAATGCTCTCACCCTCATTAATTCGCCTGATGGTCTTTGATTTGCCGGGCATCACTAAGTCGCATTAAGAAATGTATTTCTCAGCTCTTACTTAACGACGCTTCCAGAACCGGTGCAATTAAATGCGCATTTAAATGCTGGAGGTCTCCTTCTAAATTCAGGAGCAGACACGGTCGCTTGATCGGAGACGCGGGCCGAAAAATGAAGCGGCGGCAACGAGGTGAGCGCTGAAAACTTTGGGGGAAAGCTGAAGAAACCTTTGCCAAAAACACGGCTTATTTTGATTTTCACGGTGTGGAGGTGTAAACGGACTGCTGGGCTACCGTTGGATGAGAGACGACCAGGTCAGCCTATGGACTTTAGGCTAAGAAATAATGGTTACCAGTCATAAAGAGGGCAGAAACTCCTCCTCTTTGAAAAGCAACCGGTAGGGCTGTTGATTGTTACCTCCGTGTCAATCCATTTTGATTAACAAATGAAGATGGATTCAGATTTAAACACGAATATTACTATTTCATGTTATTATGTTTGAATGTTTATGTGTCATCATACCGGACGTATGAATTTAATGTATTTAATCGCCGTCACATATATCCTTAGAGAAGATCTGAATTAAGTTAACAGGTAAAAACACAAAGATTTAGAAACAAGTGTTTCTATCAACTTCCTGGTTGATCCCTAACTCCAGCAGTACACATTACATAAACACCACTGTTGGTTTGGATCATTTAACTACAAAACCCTGAAAATGGATGCTTCCTGCGTTCATTGGTTTGTTTGTTTTTTGGACGGTTCTCGTGAGTCTTGATGTGTTTTCATCTGTGCAGACCTCCACTGGTAACTGTCTTCACGTTTACCTCCATGGAGCTGCAGGCTTTGCTTTCAGACACGAGTAATCCCTGAAAACTATGAGCGTAGAAAGTTAGCCCCGAAAGATAGTAAACAGATTATTTTTAGGGACTCTCCATTCCGCTCAGTTTACATGAGCAGACTGGTTTGGCTCGAAATAACAAAAAATAAATACGCACAAACGCTTGAAGCGGGGAAAAAAAAAGAATCCCAGTCCTAATTTACACTTCCATTTGCTACTCACTCATCTCATTTGCATGTATCCATACCTCCTGAGCTCCGCTGCTGAATGGGCCTAATTGAATAGTTGATCACATATTAATCTAATTAGTGTGGTTCAGTGGCGGCCATTGTGCGCTCAGCTCATTTCTTCTGTGCTGTTATTGTGTTCTCTCAGGCCAGAGGCGCTCGTTGGCCCCAGATGGTTCACTACAGCCGGTCCTTTTGTCCCGGGATCAGACCCCCCCCCCCCCTCATATTGCTGTGTGATCAGAAGAGGGAGAAAAATGAGGAAGAGTGAGGCAGTGAAAGATGAGGCCATTATAGTTAAGGGTGATCATCTCCCTATCCCAGTTTTCCATGAGAAGACAACACGTGATGCCTCATGGGAAAAATGTAGATGAATGCAAATGAGGCGTTCAGGAGCTCAGTGGGAGATGAAAGGTCTCCGGGGTGGAGAGGCCGAGCGTTAGAAGCCAACCGTTCATTTCACCGTGTTGGGCGGCTTTCCTTTGGCAGCGCCGGCGCCGTTCTTTGGTTTGGCGCTGCCTGGGATGTTGCTATTCCATACAGGATCCGAACTTGATGGATGAGATCCGGGGGTTTGATTTGCAGGTTGATGGAGTCACGAAAAGCTCCGGCGGAGACGGTTGAGACCTCACCCTCCAGCTCGTCACCGCTCACGCTCCGCTGCAGCGTTTCATCCGCGGTCTTCTCTCAAGACGGCGCCGGTGGCTCCCATTGCGCCGTCGCTGGGAGAGCTACGGACGTGGAGCACACGGCTCCGACGCGGCCATTGATTGGTTGTTTCGTTGGGACGTCCTCTGTTTTGGACTCAAAGTGGAGCTTTAATGCTTTTTCTGTTTCAGACTTTCTTCTGTCACTGAAGGACTTGAGGGTTTTAGCAATTCTTCATTCTCACTGTACCTTTCAGCAAAACTGTCACCCCCGCCACATACTCCAAAACGGATTTATTTGACACGGCGAACGACCCCCACCCAAAAAATGATGACATCACAGCGGGAGAAACCATAAAAAAAATGAACCAAAAAAACTTTTATAAGGTTAAGTAGATTTCAAAATCCACTAAACCAAAACACACGTGTCGGGAATGTCTAAAGAAAGTTATGGGATTATTATGGGATGGCCAGAGGACTCGGGGCTTTGCGGCCATTTTATGACAAAGCTTGAAATTTGGCGTTTTCACTATTTCCCCCAATATGGAAAAAGAAAACTTTTGTTGGAGCGATCTTCATGAAATTTCTCACACGCGCCACAAGGTTAAGTCTACAACCACCGATGATCTCAGGAAGAAGCCGCCATCTTTAAAAAATAAATAAAAACACCTTTAGTCCCAGTTCAAAATTTAATCTAATCCTATTGATTTTGATTTATCGCCTCCTTACTACTCCATCGTCATCTGGTAGCAACTTAAAAGAAAATCGAAGTTTGGAATTAAAGTTAGCGTGGCAGAAAAGCCGCATCGCCCTGTTGGTCCCACAATTTTAAACCAGAATATTGTGAACATTTATTCATGAATGCTTGGCTCAAGCTGAAGAAAATCCCATAACACGGAACGTGAACATATTGGGAATGTGGGCGTGGTTAACGAAAACCTCTGTTGCCAAGGAAATCCAAAAGTTTACTTTGACCAATTCTTCTAAAAACGACATAGATCTGTTTGTCCCACCCAGACGAGGAGAAAATAGAATGGTTGCTATGGAGATAAAACCAAAAGAAAATCCGCCATTTTGAGAAAACATTTGTCATGGGATGGCAGAGCCAGAAGGGGAGAGTGGGGTGGGGGTAACAGCTGCCGAAGGCAGGCAAAACAAGGCTTAAGGAGGGGGCGGCGAGGGCGTGTAGCGCCTGCGGAGGGCATGTAGCGCCTGCGGGGGCGGGTAGCGCCTGTGGGGGCATGTAGCGCCTGCGGGGCGGGTAGCGCCTGTGGGGGCGGGTAGCGCCTGTGGGCCATGCTGCACCGCTCGCAACTTAAACGATTTGCTTTTTGAATTCGAAACCCTTTTCAGAAAAGTCCAAACAGTTGTGGTTCAACGCTGCAGAAGAGTTGAACTTTTGAGGCTTTAAGACAGAAAAAAATCATAAATTCTGATCATATTTGAACTCTGAATTCTTTAGGTGGATTACAGCAACAGAATAACTATTCTGGTAATGTCAAATGCTGAGAATATCCAACATTTTTCAAAAGTACATCTGAAATACTTTTAGTTGACCTCAATAATAACTTCTAGTGGAACAAATATGCCTTTTTAATTCAATGTATTCCATATATTGATGTTCTTTATTAAGTTGACCTTATTTTTTTACTAGTTTTAAAATATTTTCCTGTGAATAGTGAAATGTGCTGCTGCCTCAAATCTGCACGTTACCTTTTTTAAGTTTTCGTTCTCCAGTGAACCTCCTGAGCTTGAACAGATTCTCCCCCAAACTGGACACATTCACCTGTTCAGGTGCGACCTGAAACATCCCTCATGATCCTTTCACCATGAACCAGAGGCATTCGGAGTTTTGTTTCGAGGGATGGACTGTTTGGAGGTTACAGTGCGTCAGGAGGGGTTGACCTCTGACCTCTGTGGAGATCCTTAGTTGACGTCTGAAGTTTCGAATAACGAACTTTGACAGAGGCAATAAAAAAAACGAGCTCGGCAGGACGGCGGTCGCCCTGCTCGACGGGCAGTGGACGTTAACAAGGATGTGGGTGGGGCCCAGGTGAACACTCATATAAAATGAACGTCAAAGTAAAAGCTCTGCCGTTGGTAAACAGCCCCTCACGTGTTAAAAATGTCAAGGTGGAGGCTTTGGGTGCTGATTTGGGTGGAAGCTGAAGCTGCTTCACCTGATGGGGCTCTGGTGGGTGCAGAAATCTCAGAAGCTCCTGCCGTCCGGCCTCTTTTGTTTTCTGCGATGTTATGAACGAGTTGAGCTAGCAGTGGCAGGTGTTGAAGCTCCGATGTTCACATCTGCCCAGGCAGCGCCATAAATCTACAGTTTAACAGTTAAACATCCTTCGCTCTAAGAGCACCGATAAATCAACATGTGACGTTTCCAAGCTCGTGAAAGAGGCTCACATGTTCGGGTCAGGAGTGCAGAAACAGTGTTTTTTCTGGGTGTAAATGCGAAACGTTTTGGGTCCTCTGAGCTGGAAGACGAGGCGAGGAAGCATGGAGGGTCGGCGTGATCGTGGGTCAGCGGTGGCTGAGCGCTGCACCGCACAGCCAGCCTGGATGCTTCTGGCTTCTTGCAGAATCTCAGAACTTTCCAAAAAAAACTTTCCTTCTTTGAATTAGGTTGTAGACTCGCTGTTTTTACTCTTGTAAAAGCTGCGTCCTCTCAGAGCCAAACGAGACGCGAATGGCCTGACGCCGTCCTCGTGTGTCATGAGACTCCAGTTTGGACTTCATCACGGCGTCACAGGGCTCTGACTTTCCTCCTGAAGCGTGCTGTCATACAGAAGGAATGTGTTTGCGTGTTGTTTCTGTTTCCATGGAAAAAGCTAAATTGCCGACGACAGAGCCTCAAGGTCAGGCACGAGCATTTGATCAAGGCTTTACTGCGATTTCTGAAGTCCTGCTTTTTGTCGCACGCAGCTGAGGGTGGTGATAGTTGTTCTCCCCCTCTAACCGAGGCTGGGATTGCAGCCACACTCAGGAACCTTTTGGTGGTTTAACCCCCTGACCCCTGGGGTGCAGTGCAGGAATATCTCCGCTTCCATTTGAAGTCTGGACTTGAACCCCCATTCTGAGGAGGACGCTCTCCTACAGTGCCATCAGGCTGGCACACCAGTGGGATGCACCACACAACTGAATCCGTTGTGTGGTCATGAAATCTGGGCCTCAGGCTGGCTCAGTTTGCCGTGGGGGGGGTCGTAGAAAGGAGCGGCCGCATCTTAAGGGGGGGGAGCACAGTTCCCTTCAGGCCTGCACACCCACCAATGGAAACCATGATGACATCAGAGTGACAGAAACATATCAATTCTGTGGTCAAATACACCATTTTATTTTTAAGTAAAAATGGGTCTGGGTTCTTAAGCATCTAACGTACGATTGTGTCGTGGTTAGTGTATCATGAAGATCATGCGTGGCTAACGTAGGTGGCCCGCACCGATAATGTGCGTGTGATGTTGTTGTGCGGTGTCCTTATGCCGCACTAGTCGTTAGTGAGGTGCGCACGCTGGCTGCTCACCAACTGCATGGGGATTCTGCAAGCTGGGCGTGTACGCCTGATCTGTAAGTGTCCATGGGATGAACAAACAAACAAACCACACTCTGAAGTCTGTCTGCGGTCCGTCAAGCAAGACGTGCTTTGACACAAAATAATAGAACCGTTATGAATGAATCTCAATGTTTACATCTCCGTCTGAGTCTGACATCCGTCTCTGCAACGCAACACAAGCTTTATGCAGGAGTTCCAGTTCCAATCCTGTCTCCAAAATGCTGGAGAAGCAGAAACAACACGCAAACACTGGAACGTGGTTTTCTAAATGAATTTCCCTGGTTGGTTGGCAATCATCCAACTTTTTCAACTTATTCAAAGAAAAATCTGCAAAGATTTCATATTTCTGCGACACACATTTGACAGAGATTGTTTTGAGGTCAACGTTGGAACAAAAGCAGCTGCGGGAAGATTAACCTGGAAAAATATTCCATAAATTATCCCATATAACCGGATCCTGCCTTCCTCTCAGCCGTCCTTATCTAACTGCACACTATCTCCTACATGCAAAATTGAGCAAGCCCACTAGAGACGCTCTTCAGAAGGCTTGGAGTGGGACTTGTCCACCGAGTGGGGCTAATTATGCAAATCCCTCCCTCATCCTCATTGGCCGGGGTCAGAGCTGTGATGCTAATCGTTAAGCGGTGACAGCAGAGGCAGAGAAGAAAAAAGCGGCTTTGAGGGAAGAGCGGCCGCTCACACATTGATACATATGCCTGTGTGTTTCCTCTCTTCGCTCCATTCCTGTTCTTGCCTTTCTGGGACGTGTTCAGCGGGGGGAAGAATCAAGACCTTCGTCGCTCAGCAGTCAACACTTCCCGTTTCCACAGCGACACGCTGCTGCAGAGCTGCAGAATCTGGGCTGTATCCGTGGCGACCCCGGTTCCCTGACAGGCCCTAATCCAAAGTCGCAGGCCGCAGCGGGGCGGATCCTTGTTCTCCGTCTGTGCCAGTGATATTCTGCTGCTGCCCTTGAGGGGGAACAAATACCTCCAGAGAGCAGAACATGTGAGCAAATTCCATCAAGGAGACATTTGCTGAACGTCCAGATGGGAAGTTAAGAATTTAAATTAGATTTACATAAAAAATGGGCTCAGAAGAACAATTTTGAAATGTGGATTGGCTTCATGCAAATATTTGAACAGGATCCATTTTCCTCTGCTTATCTGAGGTCAGTGGAGTCTGAGCACAGATCCTCCGGGAACCATTTTTTCTCGACTCTCCGGCGAGTTCGAGGTCCTCTTCTAACCTGTCCCCTCCGTTTGGACCTTTCAAAGTCTCTCATGGTGCCAAGCATCTAAACCACCTGAGCTGGCTCTCCTCTACTCGGCTTCCCTTCCATCGGACTTGGCGAGTACCGACTTCCGCCGCCCCCGTTTGACAATCCCTGTCTTTGAGTGGAACCGAATGAGCACAGGTCAGGACGGGAAAGTAGGTCGGCTGGTAACTTTGCAGCTTTGCCTTTTGGTTCAGCTTTCTCCACACCATAAAGGATCGGTCTATTTCCCTGCAACCTCAGTTTGCCCAGCAATCCTCTTATGAAGCATATACTGTCCTACTTTAAGGCAACGGCTCCTTCCTCCCGTCTCCATCTGAACAGATGCGAGGCGCCATCTTTTATCCAGACTGGAAACCTGCTATCATCTGCTGGACGTCTAAGGTCCATGAAGCCCAAAGCACAACCACCAGAGCGTCAGAGGGACGTTTTCTCTCTGTCTTTGTCATTTCTAGTTGGTTTAATGCATGTGAATAAAAAATGATTTATTTTAAGAAAGTACGTTTAGAACCTGCCTGTAACTATCAGAGAAAAGCAATTGCACCCTAAACCCCATGCTATGTTACTTTGGTGTTCAAACATCTCGCTTTTGATTGATGAGGTTTTTGATTCTGTTTTTGGGCTCTACGTACAAAACCTGTGATGCTGAATGAGCACTGAAAGCACCAACTGCTTGAAAATTGTTAAGGAATTCACACCACTGTGGGATTTAATTACAGGAAGTGTTGTTTAAAAAATCAAAAAACTGTAATTTACCCAGATTATGTTCAGACTTTCTCACCAGAACTGTAATTTATTCCACATTAGTGTGTAAATACTCCTTTTTATATTTTTAAGTCATACTCTGGGGATGATATTTTTCAATATTAAAATAGTTTTGTGGTGAAGAAGAGAATTCATTCCACCAGATATCACTGGTTATAAGCCCTGATCATCACACTACCACCACCATGCTCAGCTGTTTCTTCAGTCGTCTGTGTTGTTACACTGAACAAAAATATAAACGCAACACTTTTGTTATTGCTCCCATTTTTTATGGTATGAACTCAAAGATGTGAAACATTTTCACATTACGGCACAACAATGGGCCCCAGGATCTCGTCATGGTATCTCAAATGTGCATTCAAAAGGCCATCAATGAAATGCACCTGTGTTCTTTGCCCATAACAGATGCCTGCCCATACCATAATCACCGATTTAGACAGATTTGTGAACCTTTCAGGTTCATCTTTCAGAGAACTGGTTATTTTGTGTATGTGGAAAATGTTTTCACATCTTTGAGTTCATACCATTAAAAATGGGAGCAATAACAAAAGTGTTGCGTTTATATTTTTGGTCAGTGTATATAACAGGAGGTATCAGCCAGCCGTCAGTATTGGGTGAATTCCTGCAGCACAGTGACATCCAGGACAACCATAATGCGTCTCCATACCATCCCCCAGTCATCCTCATTCTAAATTGTTGTAAACACAAGTTGAGTTATTTTGTTTTTATCAGGGGAAATCGGTTCCCATCATTACCTAGCGTATTTGTAATCATTGTAATTTAACCGTTGCTGTTAAATTATACTGCTTCTGGCTTTTTTATTTCCCTTGGGCTGTTGTTTTCTTGAACCTGATCTGCAGTTTGGTCTCAGAAAGGTATTTTCTCTTTGTTTTGCATCGACTCACAATGTGGTAGCAGAAGCCTGGGGACTCTGTATAACATATGCTGTAACACATCTGTATGTTGTCTCTCTACAGTTTATTACCTGTCTTGATTGATTTGATGAAACGCTTGTAGGTGGTCCTAAAGACCAGTGGAAACGTTTGTTCTATTCAGAGAAGATCTCATTCATTGATATGGTTTTTGTCACGGTGCCTCATTTCTTGCTCAAAGCTTAAGCCTCAGTCATAGCCGTAGGTACTGGTATAGGGGGTTGACCCGGATGGGTGCTGCAGGTTTTTATGGTTGTTTGTGTCCGTGGCGGGTCACAGAGAAGAGCGGCCCAACCTTAAGGTGAGTGCAGCTGTGTCTTGCACTTCCTTTGAGGCTTGTGCGCCCACCTCAAGGGACGTCATGAAAATCGAACGTACAATTGTCGTGATTGTGATACATTGAGTGTACGTAAAGATGGACACAGTGTGGCGTCTCCCATTGAAAATGCTTTACCCACGGCTCCACGGGTTCACTGAGCGGTCTACAACCATGATGTTTCCTATACAGGTTTGCCTATTTTTATTCACTTGTAAGGGCAGTTGTCACAAAGGCGTTGTGTATCCACCCAAAGAAACCTGACAGTAAACACACGGTGCAAATAGACATAAATTCAGCAGAAATCCTTGTGTGCAAACAATCACAGGTCTCTTAGCTGCTGAGAAGTTGCCCAGCAACTTTGGGGTTTTTCAGTAATCACATGAACTGTAAAGTTTTAGGCCTGGGGCGGGTTTTCCAGAAGATTTATAGAGAAGCATTCAGTTTTTAGCGCTACAGAAGTGGATGCTGCTGTCAGCTCCTTACAGAAACTCAGGCTCTCAGCTCAAACGTGACATGTTGCCTTAAAGAACTCCTTAAAAAGTGATCGAAGTGGAAGCTTTAGGCAATAATTTGTCATGACCACTAAGATAACTTTGGCCCTTGTGGTCACAAAAGTGCCACTTTCCCCCAAAACCTCATTATTCCTGTCACTGGGAGGAAGTGTAGCTTGTAGGAGCTGCACCGCAGCTCTGAACCACCAGTGTGGTTAAACATGTGTTGGCAGATGTGTGGGATTGCTGCGAACAATTCTCTGATTCTTGGGGGCGCTTATGTCTCGTTTGAACCAGAGTGTAATGAGTTTTCCATACAGGTACGGTCACGCCACGCTTGACTTCGTCAGCATCGGATCCCCGAGTTAGCGTCATTAACCAGCACCTGCTGAAACCGGACCGCCTCGCTGAGAGACCGCCTGAGCCCAAAGAGAACCTCTGCCAAAACGAAGGCCCGCCAGTTGTCCTCCCTCCTGACGCGCTCCACATCCATGCCCGCCCACCCCCATCCTGTTTTCCCCCCTCTTCCCCATTCCCCAAGCATGAGCATTTCACGGCTAATTCAATTTTCCCTCAGCTCGGCTCACATGGGACAGCATTGGAATTCCGGTTTGTCATGATAAAATGATTACACGGCATTGTGTTTCTCCGGGCGCCTCCCTGCGCATTTATTAGAATCTGTCAGTGTCGATGTAGATCGGCCAGCCAAAGTGCCCGTCTCCACCGCTCCTCCTCGCCGCCCCGCGCCCCCCTCCCCCAAACTGGTTATTCCTTATGAAAGACGTCGCTCCTGGCAGACGCGTAATCTGATTACATCCTCTAGATTAAAAATATATTGAATTTTTCTCCCCTTCCTCTCCTTTTCTTCTACTCCTCTTTCGCCACCTCATCTCCTTCCTTCTATGGCTTCCTCTTTCTTTTGTAGTCTCAACTATAACCAAGATCTTTCTTCTTCTTCCTCGGCTACGATTTTATGAAAAGCCTGACTAATATCGCTAAAAGGGAAAAAGTGAGATTTGACAGTGACTGTCGCACGTCTTAGAAAGAATTTAGTCATAAGCAGAAAAGCTATTTACTCGTCAAACGGAGAAGTAATTGTCCCTAAACCCAGTTGTTCTTGTGCCAACCTTCACAGCAGGAACTGCTTGTGATAACTTGACAATGAGTCTTTTATACGACTGTCGGAGAATTTTTGGCTGTTTCGCAGAATCGTTGAAATGCCAGTTCTGGAAAAGCTTACATAAAGATAGATTTTATCATTGAAGACAAAACGCCTGATTGTTAGCACCTCTGTTTATGTGATAACTTGTTTAGTCTGTGTCAAAATAAACATTGCACAACATTTACCAAATTAAAAAAATGTCGAGTTTGGCACCTAGAAGGTCTTAGCCTCGTTTCAACTGAGCGGTATGGTTCGGCCCGGTCTGGTATTTTGAACATTTCCATTCGAAAATGGACCCCTTAAGCTGGACGGAACCGTAGCATTTTTGATGATTTAACACAACTTCCCGATCTTTTTGATAAAAATTGCGAATTTGTAACTTGTTTGGTTCTGCTTGGATGGGAACTTGGACCTCCTTTTGTTTGTTTTGGGTTGGCTGGAACCTCCCCTCTCTGTGCAGGAATGGTTGGGTCCGTCATCACACGACGGCTGGTAAAAAGTTAGTTTTGTGTTTTTAGAGTTTGCAGATTCGGCCACAGTTGTGTGTTTGTGTGGAGCAGGGAAAGTTTTAGCCCCGCACAGATGTGACATAAAATATGAATACAACTCCCTTGTGGCCCCAGCCTATAGCTGCCCCCCCACCCCCCTGCACCCCAACCCTGTATGGATAATATTGCAGCTTATTATTTTTCATACCCCCCCCTCCCTTTGCCCAAACCGAGCTGTCAGTCAGGCTGTCATGTGTGATTTGGAGCTGTCACTCACTCTGGGGGTTTGTGTGTGTGTGTGGGGGGGGTCGGCCTTGTTTACTGATGAGTGAAGGTGTCACACCAGAGCCCCCCTTGCAGCTCACCCGTCATCCATAGAGGCTTTGCTCCCCCCCAGATGTGAGGTCGGGGAGGGAGTGCCACTACCAATTTTAGGTCGCTGTGCAGCCTTAAATGTGTGTGTGTGTGTGTGTGTGTGGGGGGGGGGGGCTGCATTTCCTCTTTCGACCAATTACTGTCCTGAGGAGCCGGCAGCTGTCGCCACCGCTGCCATCCATTTCATGGCCATCACTCCTCCTCCATCCCTGCTCCCAGCTGATGGGGGGGGGGTGGGGGGGCCAGAACTCAGTCTCGGATCTGGCTCCCTCGGGGAGTCATTACACCACTGTGGGACACACAACCCCCCCATGAAGGAAGTGAAAAACCCAGCTTCTCCTCCCCAACCCTGCATCCTTCAGAGTCCGTGTGAGAGGGCATCAAAATGCATGTGACACCCCCCCCCCCCCGCTCCTTATATGTGTGTGCCCCCCAGATAGGACTTGGTCCGTTGGGTTTGGTTGTATGAGAGACCTTCGCTGACAGAAAACGCAGGGAAGAAGTTATCCTTTAAAAATGTCTGCGGATCTGCAGCCAGCCCTCGTCCCTGCGTTATCTAAGCCCCGCCCTCTCTCTGTCCTTATCTGTAACACAAACCGGCACGGTCTTATCTCGCCGCACACACACCGACACCCCAGCTCACGCGGCGCGTCACTCTCCCGCTTCCTGCTTTTTAAAAAGACACACCGCTACCCCACACATGCCGTCGGTCTAATCTTTGAGTGGATATGCCTGCTATTTCACTTAACCATGGGAGGGGGGAGAAGGAGGGGGGTGCAGAACATTTCACTTCAACCATCAATGCAGATAAGGGGCCTCCCTGTGAGCATGTGCCGTCGTTTGGTGGTACTTTGTAGAAGATTTACCTCCGACACACTCGTTAATCACAGCATTCATTAGTCACCTAGTCTGTAATTGTTTACTTTCCCCGCGGCGGCGGCACAACACGAGGTTGCCGGCCCTCCGTGTTACAATTCGGAAAGTACATAATAGTAAATTAATTTTCCAGGTAGCTCCAATTTGATTAGGCATTTTGATTAGTCATTGAGTACACTCTATTAGCCAGGAGTTGGTGCGTTCCGAGTCGGAAAGAGTTTGATACCTGGAAGAGGAGGGAAATCAAAGACCGCTGGGTGGGGGGCAAGAAAAAGGGAAACGGCTCCTTCCCGATCCAGAACAATCGGAGCTAAATGGATAACCGCTAATGCAAACCTGCTAATAAACCCATAATCTGCCTACAAAATCCGATTGACTTGCTAATTGGATTCAAACGATTCAACCGCAGCAGGAACGGATGTTCGGACATTTAATCAAACTGCATAAACTGGTTGGTTGGTTCCGACGTTTTTCACCGGGCGCCTGTGGGTAAAGCCGCAAAAGTGTGTGTCATCGACGCACTTTCACACCCGTTTTCTGTCAGATCAAAGTCCAGACTTGGACCAGAACCTCCATTCTGTGTTTGGGTCATTGTTCTGATTCAGAGCCCGGGTGCTCTAGTAATGATTCTAGCTGAAGAACCCCCAACCATCACACTACTACCACCATGTTTGACTGTGGTTTGTGCCACTGGAAGCTCACGAAGGTGTGAAAATTCCTTCTGCGTCTCATCAGAACATTTGTCCAGCCCGATGGTTCTCGACATTTTTCAGGCCAAAGATTGGTTTAAAGTCAGAAAATGTTTTCCCGTACCGGTCCGTACGAGGCTAAAGTGGACATCCACTTTTTTGTTTCTAGTTTCCCTCAACTTATGAGGGTAAAGGTTATTTTCTTCCTCTGCAAAATATCTGCAGCTCCTTAAAACGTTATTTGTACGTTAGAATTTGTGCAGAAACCATCAAAATGTCGAAGTGGAAGCTAAAAAATGATGCTCCAACTTTAGCTTTAGCCGACTTCCAAAGTGTGGCGGATAAATACCAAAAAAAAAGTGGTTACTAAAGCTGGTCTTTTCCTAATTTAATTATGAATTTGAATCCAAAACTTTATTAGCACCATCTTTGTAAGATTAGACAGCCCGTTGATGAATATTCTGCATTATTATCATGCTCTATTTCTGTGCCAGTTTAGCGTCCCGCACAGCCGCTTTAAGAGAGCAGCGTGAGGTGGAGGAAATCCAGCAGTTTTTCAAAATAATGAATGTTGGCCGTGTTTTTTTCCTCTGTGACCCGGTACCAACTGTTCCATGGCCTGGTATCGGTCTGCAGGGCTACGGATGTCGATGTTTTCTTCAGTTTTTTTTCTTCTTTATGCTTCTTCAGGACCTCCTGGATCGCCGTTGATGCTCATTTGTGTCGTTTCTTGAACCCTTTAACAATGGAGCTGTCACCTTATATTTAAACACTCCTTTAACCATTTAGGCAATTAACGCAATTCCAACAGATTATGATGCTTAACTGTAAACTGCTGCACACCAGCAAAACACTGCTCTTCTGCACTTTCGAATCCACTGGAATTGTTCCTTGAAGAGTCAAAACATCATCAAACGAACGTCGACACTGGAGCTAAAGCTTTGGTGGTGAAGGTTTGGTTGTTGGAACACGCCTGCTAATCCAATGACCATGCCACCGTTTGTGCCGTTTTCACCCTTTAAGACGTTCTTTGCATTTTTGTAACTCTTTTGTAACCGTTTACGCCACATGTGTCAAACTCAAGGCCCGCGGGCCAAATGTGGCCCTCCATGTCATTGCATGTGGCCCTCGAGAGCATAAAAGTTTTTCATTTCTTAAAAGAAAATATGCAAATTGTTGTCTGTTTATTCATATCTAGGGGGAATTGGACTTGAACTATAGGATTGGGAACTATACATTAGGACTCAAACACTGGCCATATAACCTAACCTGACAGAATCCAATGTAGAAGGATTTATACTAGAGTAACAAGCAAACAAATGTTTTCTATGCAACTCTAATTGTCATTTCAAAAAGTTAAAGTAAATAAATAATGAGTTATTTAACATCAAGGAGTAGTTACATTTATTTTTCATTATATTTAGTTACATGTATAAGTTATATCTGGCCCTTTGAGGACAGCCGCTATGCTGACGTGACCCCTGATTTACGCAATTAACGATATTTCAACAATTTTTTTCGCGCAGAGAAAAACTTCACTAACGCACCATAAAGCTGCTTTTCTTTGCTTCAGAATCCACTTTGAATTGTGAAAAAAACTGAACAGTTATGGTATTGGTTTGAGTTAGCATAACTCCACAACCAAATTAACGTCAATGACTGTTCTCTGCGTCACAGTCGGCCGGTTTGCAGAAGCTGATAGCTGGGAACGTCGACACGAAGCTGCTTGGGATCCGTTAAAATGGAGTTATTCAAAGACTGGAAAACTCCGGGGTTGAAGGGTGAAATGACCACAAGCTTAGGTCCTATTACTTGTTTTGTTTTTTGATTGAAATGGTTTGAGTCTTTTTGTTTTCTTTGCTTCCAGCTGCAGGTTTGAGTTTATCAGGGAGGCAGGAGGCGGTCCCACACCCGTGTCTCAGTCAGGACGGGAAACGTTCATAAAGTGAACGATTTCAACGCGGGCTGCGTAACAACCTGACTTCAGCGGGGAATTAGCATCTCCACTCGGTTTCAGCTGTTCTGCATTTCATTTGGGTGGAACCGAAGCTCAGAGGAGGAGGAGAAAGGAGGTGAATCCAGCAGCAGAGGCTGAATCAGGGGATTTACTGTTGTTATCGGAGGTTTATCGTTTGAAGACGAGATAAGAACCGTGAGGTGCGTTTTGATGTTTCGGGTCACAGAACTTCACATGTACAGTACGCCGCGCGTGTCGTGCGCGGAGCTGCATATGGATGAGCTAATACATGGTAATCTGCGCTCCAAGGCGAAGAGGCACTCCAACACGCCATCACACGCCTCCTTCACGAAACACAGATGCAACATCACGAGTGAACTTACTGAAACTATGCATTATAGATCAACACGCTCTGTCTGTCGTGCACGCGCGCGCCTTCCTCCTCTTCCTCGTTCCAGTCAACCCTCGCGCGCACGCCACATCGCAAATGATGGGATTTAAACATCAACACTATGAAATATTCATGTCAGTGGCAGCCGCTGGAGCAGAACTAACACCGAGGGGGCTTTGCCTTCAGATCTGAGGATACCACTGCATTCATCCCTAACCCCCCCCCCCCCCCCCCAATGAGTCGCAGCGTTTCGCAGCCATTGTCGTAGTTTTGTGTTTTTGAAGGCTCTGGCTCTTCGCTTTGATACCTTCTTTCCACTTTCAAGAGTTTTTTTTTTTAACTTTCATTCGCTCAGTCCAGGACTCTTCCAACTTTAGGTGGCAAAGATGTTGAGTCAGCAAATGAAATCATTATGAAGCGTCTGAATCCAAACAATCTGCAGCATCACTTCCTTCTGAATATTCGAACCCGAGTCTGTTTCCGTATCAAATGTTTCATTCTAGAGAAATGTTGTGCTGGATAATTTTCAAGGTCCGCTGGCTTTGGGTTTATCAACTTCAACGTCATCTGGACCCGATGCGTCAATCGGAGTGGTGCTACGCTCCTGTGGACACTCTGAAGCAGCAGAGAAGAACGCTGAAGCTGAAATGCTCCCCGCTGCAGTGCTTGGCCGCACTTGCCTCGCTGATGCTGAAGTACTTTCAGTAGTTTAATTACTGCTTCTGCATTCATTTTTGACAGTTTTAGGGTACAACAGAGATACTGGATGGATGGATGGATGGATGGATGGATGGATGGATGGATGGATGGATGAATAGATGGATGGATGGATGAATAGATGGATGGATCGATGGATGGATGGATGGATGGATGGATGGATGGATGGATGGATGGATGGATGGATGGATTTATGCCTGAGAAGCCCCCTTTTTAACAGAATATAACAGTTTTAAACACGAAAACACCCAAAAACTGAGCTAAAGACGCCCTTCCGACCCTTTCCAACACTGTTGAAACTTCCAGAAGCTGATCGAGACTCTGCTATCCCACGGAGTTGAGTCCCAGCTTTGGAATTAGAGCAAAGCCTCTTTTGTTTCAGATACTTGTATGTTTCCTGCTCAGTATTTTCTGATAAATGTCAACCTAAGTGCTGCATTAGCAAACCTTCAACAGGGGTTTGGATCTCCAACACTGAGTCGCCGTGTCTCGACCATTTCTATTTACACAAATAAGAAAATCTTTATGTTTAGGGAAAGACTTGAGTTGGAGAGTCAGAAGCAGGAGAGGATGGGATTCATAGATAACAAAATCTAAGTGAATAGTTTGATTTCAACGAGAATCTGCAGAGAAAGATTCAGTCATCCAGGAAACCGGACTCAAGGTCACCTGGACGACCCGCCGAAGCTGAGCAGATGATTGTCAAAAAGCAGAAGGATAAGAAAAGGCTGAATGCAGGTGAAAGGATGTCAGGCTGACGGGAGCGTTCTGGTTCCTTCAAAAACAAGATTAGTTTTCATCCCTCACTCTCCCACAAAGAGCTGCAATTTGGGCCATTAGGAGTCTTTGAAAAGGCTGTTTTTGTGGAGTTAGCGCTAATAACTCTGACCGTTTATACCTGAAGACAGCTCTGTAAGATTAAAAAAAGTTACAAACAACTGGAAATGACTTAATTGAATTCTGGTACGGAGTGAAGATGGTAAAATAATTAACCAGGAGACTCTTAGAAGGAGGAAAAAGCTGCGATTGCTTCATTTGGGACACTTTTATTGGTTTTAAACTGGATTTACAGCATGCAGCCTCCTTTTTATGGAAGTTACAGTGTTTGGGGGAGAAATCACATCACAAAGATCTAAGCCCACAATCAAAGTGTGGCTTTTTTAAATGTTCATTAGCACATTGTTTACTCACAGATTTATTTGCCTCGAATGGTAAATGATGATATTACCCCAGGATTGTGCGGTTTAAAGGCTGATTAGGTGTAAAAACACTGGAAAGTTCTAAAGTCCAGCCAAAGCTAAACTAGCAAATATAGACCACAATGCATTGCGTTTGAATGATTTGTCATTTGAAAAATATTATTATTTATTTTATTTAGTGTAAATCAGCCAAGTTTTGATGATCAGAACAGAGTGGATTCATAGATAGTCCTCGTAAAGAGTTATTGTATTTTAGGTTTGTTCTTTGGAAAATGGGTGACGTCATATTTGCCGTAACAAAAAACAAAACAGAAAAAGTAGTGAGCAAGTGTCGGGATTACGTTAAAACCCAGGAAACTGAATAGTCTTGCACTACGCAGTCTTTAAAGAGGCACTCTGATCGGTTCCCAGTGGTCTTTATGCCAGTTTTAGTTCAAATCCAAAAACCTGTGTCGTTTCCGAGGACATAGTTTCTGCAGAGCGGCCCCTCACACCCCCAACCTAGCATTAGCAGTGCAACAATGTTGGAGCTATCCAGCCACACATTTTAGACCAGGAAAAATATGCATTTAGTCGTCTACAAGTGGAAAACAATATGGATAGAATAAAGCTACTCAAAAATGCTATTTTAGTCTAAATTTTCTTTATATGTATCATCCATGATCAGAAAAATGCCACGAAAAGATGTTAAAATCACCAAAAACACCTATTTCATCGAATTCAAGTCGCAGTGGAGCGCAGATGAAAAAGTTTAAAGTTTGGGAATGCAATTAGTGTAAAAGTAGAAAAGTTTGTGAGATTGCTCAGTGAAAGCAAGTGGGATGTAGTACAGAGAAATACAAAGACTGCCGGGGTGGGGGGGGGGGAGTCAGATATGGGTCCAGTGGTCATCGTTCCTCCTGAGATTCGTCCCTTTTCCCATTTAAAAGATGTGATTACACCTCAACAATGCACGCACACACTTTTACACACGCTCGGCTGGCAGTGGAGATCCAATTTAGGAGGTTAGAAAAGGAGGGATGAGGAGATAGAGGGGAGCTAAAGGGTGAGAGGCAGCCATGTAGGAGATGCAATGGAGAGGAGGAAGAGGAGGAGGAGGAGGGAGCGTTCGCTCGTTTGTCATTCTGTCTGCGCCGTATGCAGATGAGGAGCTAATATGATATCGCTCCAGAGCTGATGGATGTTTAAAATGATACGGCAACCCCGAGGAGGCTGGCGGCGTGCTGCCTGCCGGCCGCCGTTGGTTTGTGCGTTTGCATCTGTAGAGCTTCTCTCCACATCAATGTCACCACAAAAAAAACTGAAACCGTTCGGGACGTCTGCTCATCTGGTCATTTTTCACCACTTCCTGAAGCCCGAAATGATGCCGGCGTCATGTGACGGCATCAGCAACTCGGAACATCCCTGATGTGCACAAAAGTTAGTCGGAATTTCAAAACCATGTGATCCGTTTGGGTTTGTAGAGCAGCGGTTGTGAATCTGTTGATCACTGAGATCCTGCAGCCTCTGAAGTGACGAATGGAGCCGAAAACCAGGTCACAACAGACGATCATAAGTGGTCTCTGGCTCAAAAACTTCCTATTTGAAGCTGCTGTGAAAACAAAAGTAACTGTGAGAAACCAGGGTCTTCCTTCAAGAGCTCACCACATGGTTTGAAGATAACTTTATTGATCAAGAACCATTTAAGGAACTTTCCTTTTAGTTCAGCAAACACCTGGATCCCTATCATCAATAAGAATAATATGCCACTACAGGCATTTGATGAGATGAAAATGAAACCCTAGTCCCTGATTGGTCAAAGTTCAACTGGTAAAACTTTCAACGCGATTCAGGGGTCACGGGATTTGAACATAGAGCCCGAAAACGGTCGTAAAAACCTGTGTAGCTCCGCTTGAACATTTGAATTTTGAATGTGGAAGCCCGAAACACGCATTTTCATTGGAAGCTGTCACATGAATGTGCGTTGCCAAGGGCGATGTGAACGTAGCATAAAGCATAGAAAAGTAGCCTTGCGTCGACAAGCAGCACTTTACTGTAGTGCAGGCATGTGTGGCCCGGGTTAAAGGCTCCTTTCATAAAATCAATCATATGTGGCTCCCAGCACATTCTAAAAACTGCTTACGTTTTCTTGATAGCGCTTGGCTAACATTATGAGACACTGGACAAGACATGCTAACTGGCTATCTGGGGATGGAAGGTGCGAAAAATGTACCACTTGGCAAATATTTAGGTGAACAGTATTGCATTGACATATTAATAAAATAGCTCATATCTACATTTGTTGTTATTAAATGTAGACGTGAGGCGAATGGTTGGCCTTCACACATTTCCACCGCACCAAATCTGGCTATCTCAGCAAAAAGTTTGGACTCCCCTGCTGGAGGGAATTGTTGACGTGATCAACGTAAATCAGCTGATTCTCTTGCAGAGAAAAGCTGCTTTGTGCTTTTATGCAACACTTCATGTTGATAACGTGTCGGATATCAGTGTAAGTACAAAAATCCGCTCAAACGGTCAGAGTTACTGTGTGTCAAAGATCTATTCAGGTATCGCTGGTGACATTAGCAGCAACCACAGGATGATGAAATAAAAATGAAAACTTATTTTTTATTCTGTTTATCTTTTAGAACAAAATTGGTCAAATCATTCAATTTGTTTCGATCGAACAAATATGTGAAATAATTTTTTAAAAATTTGGGTCAGAATTTCTAGGTGTTTGGTGGAACGCTAACAGGTTTAATCTATAATATTGCAGATCAATAATCACCTTTTTTATTCTGCCGTAGATCAGCAAAACATTTTAAAATTTCGTTTTTTCTAAAAAAATATATATATATAAATAAAAATGAAGCACCAATGAGTTTTTCAGGATTGTGTGTGTGTGCGTGCACGTACGTGCACGTGAGCGGTACTGTCATGGCGCTAATAAGGGGTGGGATTGACAGGGAAGCGTTGGTCTGATTGGATTCCCAGCAGACTTCATTAGTTAAAACAAAGCCAGTTGTCCGTTTGGGCTCTTTCACGGCCTAATTGATATTGATTTACTGATTTGCTCAGGGGTGATTTAAAAGCATGTTTGCTGTTCTCGTCAATGTGGTTTTTCCTCTCGTCTATCCCAGTTTTTCTTCAGTTCTCCCAAAACAAAGTAGAAGGATTTCTAATTATTGCAGAAGGTTTTTTTTTTTTCCATGACATAATTGAGTGAAATTATTTGGCTTTCTACCTAATTTCCTCGTGCGATGGGCGCTCACAAATGATCCGGGGTTATCGTTGGGCCGTGCGCCCGATAGACGGTGGCCGTCTCATAACGGCATAATGATAGTTATCATAAATGCTTAGCGGCTGGCTAAGTGAAGCGTCGAGATCAAGCGCAGCCGCGTTGTGTTGGGATGAAGGAGGCCTTTTATCATGTTGATGGATGGCAGGCCTGTCTTTAATGTGACACATTGTGATCATATCAATTTGTCCTCCGCTCTCATCGACATCACTTTATTGCCCATCCGTCTCTTACAGACCATCACCCCCCTCATCCGTGCTGTAAATCCACAACACGGAACGGCATAAACCACGCCGTACGCTTCTCTCCGTCTGCCTCCCTTCCGCCTAATTGCCACTTGATTTTCCATCCCTCTCTTTCTCCTTACCCCCACCCCCATCCCACTGCCACCATCACATTTCTTGACAGACATCTACAGGCAAAGAATAAAGGAATCAGACTGGGATTAAAATGTAATATCAGACTATTAAAGGGATTAGCGTTTGACATTTCACTGTCTTCTGATGAGCTGCCATTCATGCCATTGATTTTTTTCTCTCTCCCTTTATCAGCTCAGATGGCCGTCTTTCCAGCTGATATGATGGCCTTTTACCAGACACCTTGTCATTGGAGGCTCGAGTAGCATCGACCCCGCTAGAGTTTGTTTAGGGAAGTTTCTGCGTCTGCGGAAGAAGGCGGCTAAAGACGCCTCCTGGTGTGGACAAAACCAAGGTCTCGGTATTGAAGCCTCTAATGAAAGTCTCCGATGGATACGATTCGCCACAAAAGAGCCTTAATCATTTCCAATTATAACAAAACGTCATTTCAGCTCAGCTATGTTGGGCCGTCAAGGCTAACAAGGTAGTAGGACGTGACTGAGGGTCCCTATTAGTCTGCGCGTCAACACTTTTACAGAGAACGCCGCAGACCTGCAATCAAAGGAGAACATTTCTTAAATACCATTCCATTCAGACGCTTTCACATCTATTTCCTTTTCTCTCACTCAGCGCCGCTCAACCAATTATCCCCCCAGCTCTGCATCAGTCCTTTGATGCATCCACTCAGACCTCTAATCAGCTGAATGCTGCCGATGTCTTCAAGAACCATCAGAACAGTTAAAAAATGATTTTTCAGACAATCAAAGAGACATAAATTAATACTGGTGTCAGCACGGCGAGAGTTTGATACCATGGTTTAAAGAGCAGTGTCATCAACGAACGACCGACCGTCTGCAGCGTCCAGGTTACCTCGCAGGTAAAAGAGACCATGTACCGCTGCAGGCCCTCTAACTCTATTCAGAAGTACTTTTACACCTGCATTTATTCTTCTACTGGTTCAAAAATCCCACATTTACATCATAAAATCCAGATTCCTTTTGCTTCTTGAGCTGTGACCCTCTGTATTTTTTATATACAGAAAGATATAGATTTCTAAAGCGACTAGGGCAGTTAATTGGCTTCAGATGCAACTATTCCCCCTATGTGATCCTCTGCACTGTAAAGAGACCCAAAGCTGCTGCAAATCTTTATTAAAACCAGAGCAAAGCAGCTGTTTCAATTAGATAATCTGTAAAATACTTTTTTAAAGGTGACCCTGTAGAGAGTAAATGTTCATGCACATGTTTTTCTACAGACATGAGGCGACATGTTACAGTGAACACAGTATCACCTGTATCTTAAAAATACTTCACGATACACTTACTCACGTGACACGTTGACACACGTACGTAAAGGTACGTTCTATAGCGTACATTTAGCTCGTGGTGTTCACAGTGGACAAGCAGGGGAGGGGCTCCTTCTTCTTCTTCTACCGTTTGCTAGCACATGTCCACCACCTACATTTGGAAGAGATTTGGTATAAATGGTATCATAGAGTTCCGGCCGGATACAAACCGCACCAACAAATCAGAGTCCCTGATTGGACAACATGCAACATGCTTTAACCTGCAACAGGCAATTCATTTTTGTACGTAGATCCTGAAAAACTATAGGTGAACGCAAGAATTCCGGAAGCCTGAAACATTGAAACTTTGATCGGAAGTGGCTGCTTGAACACGCGACTCCGAGGGCGCTGTGAACCTAGCTGAAGATGCAGCCGCTCCATGGGCTCAGACAACCCAAAAACCTGCAGCGCCGGGTCGACGCCCACAACACGGGTGGATGTGACTAAGACTCTTTTGTTGTTATTGTTGTTAACGTCTTAAAGTCAATTTAAAAAAAAAATAGCTGAGCAAAAATAACAGATTTTTGCCTGTGGTGTTAATTTAGGGGATTCACTTCTTTCAAAGGCTGATTATTGAGGTGAGCGTTTCATTAATGTTGACTCTAACTGCTTTCCATAAGCACTAAATGCAGGAGTAATCAGGCCTGTTGTGATGGAGAGAATGGAGCCTAATGCAAACACAAATACCAGACATTTTCAAGACTAAATTGTTACAAATTGAACTTCAGCCCAGAAGTGATGGAAACCAGATTAATGTGGAGATAAAGGAAACGGTGACTTTTGGTTAAAAAGCAGAGCAGGCTCTGTGAGGCATTCACCTTTTTATTTCATAATCTTAATTTAGAAAACTGTCAGTGTTCCTTCACACCGCCTCGGCGCCTGTAATTTCCACCTCTTTCTCAGGAGCCGTTATCCTCATCCATGTTCTCCTCACACCGCCTGACGCTCCAATCAACACCCTAATGCATCTTAATTTAACCGCTGTTGTAACACACAGACCCCCCCCCCTCCAGCGCCGCCGCCTCAAACGCAGAGTTTATTCTGCTGTGAGGCGTGACGGGTCGTAGGGGGCTGCATCAGTAATGCGTGACGTGTGCCTCCATAGCGCCGGCCTCATTTGCATGTGTGAGGAGGTCTGAGCTGATGGGGATGGAGAATAGGAGGCTTGGGGGGGGGGGTTCATTAGACAGGAGATGGAAGGAGGGGAGGCTTTCTCTCCCAGAAGCAGGGCGGGGGGGGATGCGGAAGTGTCTCCCCGGATGACTCCACTTGACTCTTCTGCACGTGCACACACATCTTCTTCCTTTTCTTCTCCTGCTGTTTGCGGCGCACGTCCGCCACCTGCAGTTGGAAGAGGTTTGGTATGAGATGTCAAAGCTAGACTCTATTCTGATGTATGAAGGAATTCTGACCAGGCACAAACCAACCGCGGTTATTTCTTTGTCCTTCAGGGTCGTGTTTACAACAGTTGGCACTTCCCTGTTTTGGAAAGGATGCTACTCATACGTCAATCCCTGATCGGTCAAAGTTCAGCTGATTCAACTTTTAGCGTGCGGTCATTGAGCGCCCAGTTTGTACCTAAAGCAAAGAACAGACACTGTAGGAAACTTGCACAGCGACGCATGATTGTGAGAGTTTTGAACTCGGAAGCCCAAAACCCGGGTTTACGGGTGCTTACATAGACTTTCCATTGAAAGTGGCCGCTCTGACGCGTGTTGCCGCTCTGACGCGTGTTGACGCTCTGACGCGTGTTGTCGCTCTGACGCGTGTTGCCGCTCTGACGCGTGTTGCCGCTCTGACGCGTGTTGCCGCTCTGACGGGTGTTGCCGCTCTGACGCGTGTTGACGCTCTGACGCGTGTTGACGCTCTGACGCGTGTTGACGCGTGTTGCCGCTCTGACGCGTGTTGCCGCTCTGATGCGTGTTGACGCTCTGACGCGTGTTGACGCTCTGACGCGTGTTGCCGCTCTGGCGCGTGTTGACGCTCTGACGCGTGTTGCCGCTCTGACGCGTGTTGCCGCTCTGACGCGTGTTGCCGCTCTGACGCGTGTTGACGCTCTGACGCGTGTTGCCGCTCTGACGCGTGTTGCCGCTCTGATGCGTGTTGACGCCCTGACGCGTGTTGACGCTCTGACGCGTGTTGCCGCTCTGGCGCGTGTTGCGGCTCTGACGCGTGTTGCCGCTCTGACGCGTGTTGCCGCTCTGACGCGTGTTGCCCGTCTGCAATGAAGACTTTTAGACGATCAACTTAAGTGTTGCTTTTTGTCGCAAAGCTGCTTTTCTCTGCTTCAGGATCCATTGGAATTACGTGAATAAATGTAAAAAACGCAAAAAAGCAAAAACATTTGAAGAGTTACGGTAACTTAAAGACCGTTAAGCCGATCCAAACTTGACCGGCTCAGGTTCCATGTGGCTCTCTGAACCAAACATAATTAGGTGGGAGGGGCATCTTGGCGCATACTGAGGTCAATTTGAGTCAGAAATGAGTTTTTTGCTAAAGTTTGTGACTAGGGCTGCACGATATGAGGAAAACCCGCGATATTAGTGATCAATATTCTGTTGATGATAACTTGTGGTGTATGAGCAAATAGCAAAACAACCAAAAACATCATTTCCATTTCATTGCAACAGTCTAAAAATCATACTCCAAATGACCCTCTTCTACATAAAAGGGCTTTTTGGGACCAAAAAAATCTGATCTGTGTCAGTTTTTTCACATTTCTGCTGGGAGACAGTGTAAAAGTAGGATCGTAAGTCGATATTTAGTATATTTAGTTTTTTTCCAAACATAAATCAGCAAAAAGCCACCAACTTTCAGACCTGAGCCGATATACAAAATATTTTGATCTGTTTTTCTTCATAGATATAAAAAAACAACCCATCCTTAGCTGCAGACTCAGAAAATGCTGCAGAAACCCTGATGTGGTTTTAGTTTTCTCCTGTTTGGGGGGTCAGCTTGCATCAGTTTCCTCTCCTGACAGCTTTTGCATAATTAAATGCTGCCATTAAATATCTATAGACGCCTCTCAGGAGGCTCCTGCTCATTCTCCCGCGTTTCCTCTCAAACCTGGCAGATGTTTGAGCCTGATGGCCTGACTCAGGAGCAGAACATTCTGTTTGTGGAGCATACTGACTGCAGATGGACAGCAGGAGCGCGATGAGGACATTTTAGCGCCACCTTAAATCCACTGAGCTGCGTTTTGGTGATCCGTCTGGCACCATCACTCAGACTTGCGTCTTTGTGCGGCTTCAGCGTCAGAGGATGATTCATGAAATGACAGCTTGTCAGCAATCCCCTCTGTCCCCTTCAAGTGCTCTCGTCGTCCAGCGGGGGGGAGAGTCGAGGTCCATCTGGAGGCGGGCCAGCCGCCCGCATCATCTGAAGACCTGGAACAGTTTGTCAGAATTACACAGTCTGTTTCACACACCTGCGATGAAGGCGGCGAGGAGGAAGCGGCGACTGAGTGTGGGAATGCGTTTCTGGGCGCTGAACGATGTGTGTCGGCTTGGTCGGTCCGGGGGTTGGGAAGAGCGTGCAGGTGAGGAGGAGAGAAAACAGGAAGTGTCGGAGCGTCACAAATGAGCTGCTGAGAGGAGAGGAGGGGAAAAACAACCGATAAATAGATTTATGCCTCATTCTGGGCAATGCCACGACCATGGAGCCAAAGAAGAGGGGGAAAAAAGCTTTAGGCCCACACTATCACACTGCTACCACCGTGCCAGCAATTGTCAGTTTGAATGCAGGTGGATCATCTGAATGTTCCTGGAAAGTGGTTCCTCTGGTTGTGTTCTAGAAATAACCTGCGATAAACGCAATCTCCAAAGTTTATCATTTACTACTATCTACTTCTAAAAGTTCTCACAACACTGAATCCACTTCTCTCAGAGAGACGTGAACACTTTTGTTTGAACCTTTTAGAAAAACACGTCCAGTATTATAAAATGTGAACAAAGGTCTCTGGCTGATTTATGCATGTTTTGCAAACTGAACGCATTCTCTACAGGAAACACGGCACAAAGGAGAACGACTGACTAGGGCTGCGGCCAATCAGGACGCAGAGCACAAAACGCTGTAAAAAATATATATTTTTAAAAGATTTTCACAAAAACACTATTAAAAAAATAAATGAAACTGCGGTTTAGCGAGACCGTCGTAACACAGATGTTATTGTCAAACGTGAGACTTGCTTAACAGTATCTTTTTTTCAATGTCACAGAAGCATCATTCTTAGTTTCCTTCAGCTGCTCTTTTTGTGGGCGGGGCTCTGTATATGTGAGATCACATGCGGAAACGGTTTACCCCCAGCTCCGACATAAGTAAGGTTCATTCAGATGCATTTTGTTCTGGGATACCACGGTGGAACCAGACGTATTCAATAAGCAGTGATTACTCTGAGTCTGTCTAAATCAATGTTTCCATGACAACCACCGTTACCAATCAGGAGTGAGCTTGTTGGAAGTGGGCCACACAAAATCTGTTAAACGTTTCCAACGTTGGACGTGAAACCACCTGCTCTTACTGAGGCGTACGATTGGTCAATTTATAAGTCAAATTTAGAAAAGATCTAATGAAAAAAAAGGGAATTATCGAGAAGATTTTAATAAAAGTATCAGAATTATTATTCTGATCAATAGAATGATTGATTGAGTAATAACTGTTTATTTCTCTACTGAAGTCTATTTTGGACTTTTGGTGCCAGCCGGTACTTCCTGTCTGAAATGCCAGGGGGGAGGGCCCACCCACCCCGTCCAGTTCTCATGTACTGTTAGCAGTGCAGAAGCAGACAGGAGCAAACCATTTCAGACTCTTTGTGTTGCTCAGCAGCGCCATGGCAGCTGGCTTGTAGTGTCTCCCCTCACGTCGCACAAATGGACAGTGTGTGTCCCTGCGTGTCCTGGTGTCAGATCTTCTGTTAATCACAATGTCTCAAATATGCCGGCGGTCCTCTCCGGGTCCCAGCCACCTGCTCCGCCTTTGCATCGGCGCTGGCACCGTCGCCCGTGGTGCCCCTCGCGCTTCAGCTTCGCTTTGCGTCTCTGCCAGGCCCGATGTTACACGAGGCCTGCAGGAGGCTGTGCGTGGGTTCACATACGCCGCCTAAAAAGAAAAAAAAAAATCTGTCTGTCACTACACATAAGTCTGGCTAGTTTCCACCTGGATGCTGTCTTCCCATCTGTTTCCATCCCAGCAAGCGAATCTCCGTCGGCGCGGTCATTGATACTCCACAAATCTGAGCAGAAAGCCTCGTTTTTGTTCCCTGCTAAACACGGCCAACTCCCCGGAGGGACTAATTCATGTTTTAAGTGGTTCTATAGCTGACCAGCTTGGGAGCTTCTTGTCTGATTCAGTCGCTGTAATGGAAGATGCTAAAAGGTTAAGAGTCACTGGAGCAGCCATAATGTTCCTGCAGTAATTAAGAAGCCAGAAAAAAGCTTTTCAGGCAGTAAGCTGACATTTCTTCTTTATTATTTCACCAATTTTTATCTTATGACAAGCTTGTTGATTTCACTTCCAAAGGAGGAAAAAAGATTCTCCTTTTTTTGGTAGTGGAAGACTCTTAATGCAGTTAAATAACCAAGTTAGACTCATGTCCAGGATGGTTTTATTTTGTTGTTTTTCACACAAGGGATGTTTATCTTATCATTTTTTATCTGACCATTTTTTCAAGGGAATTCATGTTTTTATTTATTGCTTAGTCCCGTAACTGAGTTAAATCATTCGAACGTAACAAAATCAGACATTCCAGAAAAGGGGTTATTGATATTCAATTGAAATTTTAAAAAAGTTTTTTTTTAAAAAGCTGAAAAACAGTAAAAATACAAATTTGATCTCCCAAAGTAGGAAGTAATTGAGGAGTATCGGTTGGTACACTGTCTAAAAGGGTAACCTAAAAGAAGAAAAAACACTAATATTAAGAAGAAAATCACTAAAAAGTTATTTTATACAGTTATTTATAATAAGAAATGAAATTTTTGAAAACAAGGTGGTTGCACAGTAGCTTTTAAAAGCGAAAAATAAGAATAAGAAGTTAACTGTTAGACAGAGTTGTTTCAAATTGAATGTCATACAGCCGTGTCTTTGTTTTTTTTTATGAACCTACCAGTAGTTTATTTTTATTGCAGTGACAATCACTAGTGTAATAAGTGGAAAAACTCATTTTAGAACAAAATGTAAACCAAATGAGAATCTCATTGCTCCATCTTAATAAATCTTCATAAAATCTAAAACCAGCCCTTTTTCTTAGAACATAAATCCACATTTTAGTTTCCAAAATAATGACAACAAATACCAGTCCAACTTTTATTAAACTTTAAAACAACATCCAAAACAAGTGTTTCTACTGTCGTCTGGAGCAAAAAGACTTTAACACATTATAAAGGGCGTATATCATGAAGAATGGAGTTTTTCAGCTTATAAGTGTATTCAAATGTTTACTCCTCATAAAAACGACCCCAAAGCGGTATTTTGATCCATGCACGTATTTCTGAGTATTCCTCTGAAAACCTGCTCTCTGAGCAACAGCCCCTCCAAACCCACCAAAACGAGCGGTTCCTCACATTGTGACATCACAAAGTGAAGAACCACCCCTTCCAGGAAGTAACACACACACCCACTTTCTTCATTTTGACTCTGACGTTGCAATAGGTCAGATGTTGTTTGTTTGTGTGAGCAAAACTCTAGGTTGACAGTACGAAATGGGCGGCACCCACAAGGAGCGAAAGGTGGAGCCTCAGAGATCGAGTTATCTTACTTACAGCACTGGGTACCTTTTTTTTATTTTTAAAAAATGGTCACAGGGGGACTTAAATGAACCAAAATAGCTGCTGATTTTCAGAAAAGCTATAAGATCTGGAGCAAAGAGAAATTGGAAACATTTCAAACCTAGTTAAATACCTTGAACGTCTAAAAACAAGGTTTAAAATCTTTGCGAGGATCAAATAGATAACTGTGCAGAGACGTTTTGAAGCCTCTGGTTGTTTGGGTGCGGTTAATCATGCTAATATTAGCTTAAGCATGCTAGATCTGCATCCTTATGCAAAACAACCCAAACCACATTGGGTTTCAAATATTACATTTATTTATTGTATTTATTTACAAAGTTTAGATATTTTTAAGGAAGTTCAAAGTCTCGGCTTAAACTTCAGCATTTAGATGTTAGCTAGTGTTAGATAGCATTAGCTAACGTTAGCTAACGGTCCTGATTTACTGATTTGAAAGTTTGTTGGATTTTAGTTGAGATTTTTGTGGACTATTGAGGATTTAACTCGTCGTTTTCCTTTTAACCTTTTTCTACATCAATCCTGGTTTCTTCTGACGCTGGAGGCTGATCGACTCTGCAGTTGAAGTCAAATCGTACGTGTAAACGACAGCTGAGGTCATCTGTAGTGAGAAACTAAAAATGGAAAACAATTTAGACTTTTTTAAAGCCGTTTAGACCTGTATTTTCCAGGTGTAATCATGTTATTTTTGTTTTTACATTACTACAGTTGAGCCTGGTTTATCTTTTATCTGTTCCAGCAACAGGAAACTGTCAATTTTCTTTCTTATAAAAAAATTAGTATTTTTTTAAGCTTTTAATTATTTGCCTTTATAGTCTTTACCAGCCAATCCTGAACATATTACTTAACTAAGTTTTTTTAATCCTTTTTTAACATTTTGTTTATCATATATATCGTTTTTTTATATATTATTTTGACAATGATCAACATTATTGTAGTTAGTTTGTGCAGTCTTCAATTCTTTATTTGATGATCACTTTTTTTTTTTTGTTTCCTTGTCAGCCGCCCATACAGTAGGCTGATAACAACAGTAATTCCAGCATATTTCATCTTATTTTCATTTTGTTGCATTGTTTTTAGCTATGACACATATTTCAGCTCATGTACTATTTAGTATGAATTTTATATTGCAGTTTTTCCACTTCGTAGTAGTTTATTTAGATCTATTTAGTTTTTCTTACATTTTCTTTAGAAAAATCTTCTTTCATTCAGATTTTTCTAATATAAATCTTAACATTAAATTCTACAACTTAAAGTTTTACAGGTTTACATTTGTTTTGATGGATGATGCTGAACTAAACGGCCACTTCCTGCTCTGTACCCCTGAAAAAAGTCCTAAAACTGCCCATTTCTGTTCATTGTGACTTATTTAATGTTTTCATTTTCTCGTCTTTAATTTATTAACATCATCTGACTTTGTCCTGAGAAATAAGAATCATAATTAACATTTTCCCCCCATAACTTTTGTCACTTATCCTCACGACTAATCTCGAGAATCTCCACCGAACCCGCAGAGGCAGAGCGGTTTGACTGACAGGTCGACCCTGGGAACAGCGGCGCCAAAACAATCCCCGCTAATGAGCGCGGTGTACCAAATCCACAGCAGAGTCTGACTTTCAAAAACAAACCTCTGACAGTGAAGTTAAAGGAAACGGAAGCGGCTTTCTGGACCCGTTTTTGGTGAAAACCCAGATCCTCACTTCTGGATTAAACTGGTATTAGAAGAGGCTTTTAGAACCAGAACCGCCCAAATGTTTTTACTTTTCCGCTGATCATTTCTAAACTGAAAGAGCTTTTAGTTGCTTGTCTAAGCCTTTAGTATCATCATCCACCAATTGAAGCCGCTGCAATTAGGTTTCATTAGCGTCCGCAGAGCTGACTTCTCCAGAAACTGCAACATCCAGCTTTAAAATGCCAGTTAATAAGTGAGTGAAGGAAAATTGTGTGTTCTCCCAGAGTTGTGTTGCCTGTGTGTGTACCTCTAAGTGCAAGCAGAGTGTGTTTGATGTTCCATTTACCTTCGTTCATAATTCATGGCACTGGGAAAATGGACTGAAGCGGAGGTGGCTGCCGGGTGCGTGCAGCCGGATAACAGGACCATCCTTCTGTGGTTTTTGTGGAGATGAAACAGACAAGAGTGCGTCTTTGAAATGCAAAGAGAAATGATATCAGTGATTGGCCGCCGTGTTAAGGAGGAGCCAGGAGGTTTTTTTTTTTTTGGTCTTTTCTTTTCTCGCCGTTTCATCATAACACACTTGCTCTTCCCACCTCTTCCTCCCATCCTCGACAAACCCCCTCAGTTATTATTTTATTTACCTCCGCGACACCAAAGCCCGTCTAATTAGCTGCAGCTTAAGCTCTGGAGGGCCGGGCGAGTCTCTTTGTGTAACGCTGGCTCAAGCTCACACAAACACGGTCCAAAGACGGGGCCTGGGGACCAATTTATTTACATGCAGTGGAAGGGGAGTGGATGAAACGAACGGGGAAGGAGACAGAAAGAAAGGAGCAGCAGGGAATTATGGAGAAAACCCAACGGAACAAACAAGTTTCTGTTCTGTTCCCAAGGACAAACGGGACCAATTTAATATTTAGATGGTGTGTGTTTATGTTTTTTAGGAAACTCGTCTGTGCTTTTCTTTCTAAAGTAGTTTCAAGTGCAAACTTCAGCAAAATATTCCCTTTTCTGTAAACACCCCGGGAACAAAACTTTTAGCTTTTAACGACCTGGAAGTCCAGGAAACCGGATAAATCTAAACACGGTTTTCCCCAAACTCTCCGGGTTTGTAGGATCAGTCATCCCGCTTCATGCTAACGTCGAACGTTTAGTCGGTTTGGATTCATAGAAAATGGTTCACTTCTGGCTCCAACTAAATAAAGCCAGTTTTATACTCGCGCTGCCATTTTGGAGCCAGATTCTATGTTTCCATGGCAACCGCTCCGGCCAATCTGGAGTGAGCTGGTTGGAAGGCCACACCCCTACCGCTTAAAAGTGGGCTGCACAAAATCTGTGCTAGCAGGGCTTCAATGATTGAACTTTGGAAGCATTGCTGTTTGGTGTGAACGTAACTTTACAGCCATCCAAACCATCATACTACCACCGCCATGTTTGACTGCTACTTTCATGCTTTTTCCAATTGGAGTAATAGGAAAGTTTTCTCTCTGTCTCATCAGTTCAGAGGTGTTTTTGTCCAGAAGTTGTGGAAATGATGCCGAAGTTTCTCTTTTGTCACGGTTGAATCAGGAACCTGATTGGTTGCACAGAAGTGAGCGTCACTCATTCAGTTTTAGAATTGATCGTGTGAAGAAACGTTTCTGCAGACAGATTTACCAAAAGTCTCATTAAACTGAGCTTGATGATTCATATTTTTGCTGTTTTTAAAAGAACAACGTTTTCTTTTCCTTACAGGCAGGACGCCAGCGACCTCTCTGGAGCGATACAAAGGTACAGAACACCATCTTTTTTTCTTTCTTTATGATGACGAGCGCTGTTGCCGCTGTGCGGAAAAGAAACCGGAAAGAAGAGATGTGTGCCGCTCAGATCTGTGAGAGCGGAGGGTCATTAAACCAAAGCCTTCAGCGACAGAGCCCAGATCAAGGGGGGGGGTTTAAATGAGGGGCCAAGTCTTAAAATAGCCGCACCTATTTCTCATTGAAGACACGGCTAACAAGAACAGGATGAATTTTCCTGCCCCTGAAAGCCATCGGGGTGGTGGGCGGGGCTTACGGTTGGATGGCGAGCGATTTGGTTGATGGTCAGATCTTCAGGCGTCTGCTGACTCAGCAGATCTGGACGTTCAGGTTGAAGCTGCAGAACCTGAAGTGAGGAAATGAAGCCCCCCCCCCCCCCCCACACACACACCCACCCACAGAGGCAGGAGAGCGGGTGGATAATTTGATCCTGTGAGCTCTCCTCCTCTAATGAAGCTCTCTGGCGGTTTGACTGACACCCTGCTTGTTATTTTGGGCTGGGGGGGTGGTGAAAAAATGAAGGCAGGATATGAAAAAGTGGAGCGAGGGGAAAAGGGGGGGTGGATGGATGGATGAGAAGGTGTGAAAACAGAGGAAGCAGTTTGGGAGCAAGAGCCAGAAAGGCGTTTTTTTGGGGGGGGGGGTAATTGCAGGTCTTTGTCCTGATTGGAGCAGATAATTATGGATCCTCCGACGCCTTTTCACGAGCAGCAACCCGCCATCAGTGCTGACGTGACCCCGCCCCCCTCACCCCCTCCCGTGAGGCCGCAGACGCCTCCGCAGGTGTTCACAACCACTTCCTGTTTACACCCACAGCGGAGGCTGTAATTACAGGGATTCAAACGATGTGGCGTCCTGCTTCGCCGTGTCCGCTCCTGTTCGCTGCATGACAGCCCCCCCCCCCACACACACACACACACACATGAATATTAATGAGGCTGGAAGTGGTAGAAAACTGCTTCCTCTGGAAATTCCTGAGCTTCTGGTGGGAGTGGTTCTGGTCGGGGATGTGGGCGGGGCCACCTCCGGATCTGAGCCCGACATTCTCCTCGGGTTCTTGGCTGAAGCAGATGCTGGTCTCAAGCTCGCACTTCATGCATTATTCAGCCTACTCATGAATGATGAAGCGCGGTTAAGGACGGGGCAGAGTCCAGCGGAGCCGCCTCCCCCTTTTCCTCCTCTTCCTCCTGTCGTCGGCTCCTCTTCTGAGGGAGCGACTCAGAGCCGACACACAAACTCTGTCGGAGTGACAGGTGAGCTCACTGAGGCCCAGGAGGAGATCCAGACCAGTGACCTGGAACCACCGGGAGAGCACAGCCACACACACACACACACACACACACACACACACACACACACACACACACATTTTATTTCTATTGACTCAAATTTAAAGTCATATTAATCTATGAATGTCCATTTTATTTATTTTTTTGGGAGATCCAACCATCTTTGAGATGCCCACATTTCTAAATGGATCAAACATACACTGTAAAAAATGTCCTCCTAAAACAAATGGAAAATATGGAATAAAAGATGGAATCAGTAGAATTAGTAACATAAATATGATGATTATTTCAACGTAAACATTTATCAGTTTCAGTTATTCTTACCTCGGAGCTTGCACTTTGTAGACGGTTCCTCGACAGCTGTCTCTCTCTCTCTCTCTCTCTGCTGTCACTATGTTTAATTCACATTAGTAAGAATAAAAAAATACATCTATATTTTCTAAAGATCGTTGTTTGTGTTATGACAAACCAGTGGAGACACAAGCTGTCAGTTTCAAATGTTTTTCTAAAATAGTAATTGGATCGGTGCATATTAGCTTAACCCTTTTTACGTTTTACGCCAATAAAAAGCCGTGATCTGTTCACGACAGGCAGACTTCTATTGTCTGGAATATTACGCTACAAACAGATATCAGAATAAAGATACGATCAGGAAACAACCCCCGATTCTGATGGAGTCTGAGACCTGCAGATTGGACCGGATTTTCCATCATATGATCGGATCGGGACGTCCCTGGTTTCAAATATTTATACGCTTTTCCCCCAAAAATTTGTATTTTTACAACTTTCCTAATTTTTGGACAATTATCAGCCAGAAGTGAGACTAAAAATCAAACATTTTTTAAAATATTTAATGGGTCGAACAAAACTTTTTAGGTTTCCTATATTAAGCAAGCATGTGTCTTCAAAAACAACCATACACTGTTCCAATAAACATTTGCTGCAAAGTGTTACACAAAATTTGAAAACAAATAGTTGTATTAGCTGTTTTAAAGTTCTAAAATATTATGTTTAATCTTCCAGAAATGCTACAGTTGTTTTTTGTGTCTCATTCTAAGTGTGATCAAACCTGAAATGAGACAAAAATACTTGTTGGTGTTTTGTTTTTTGCAGTGTAGTTGTGATGAGCAGCTTTAGGTCCTGCGTTCTAATCGTCAGTTGAGGTTTTGGGATCCTGAGGTGCTCGGCCTCCCGTCCTACCGCTCCGCTGAGCGTTCGTGGTCATGCTGTGTTTGGGCGCACTCTGGTTCCATAGTTTGTGCATCAGAAACGTTGTGTTTCAGTGATGAATCGTTCGGGTTTGTGTGACTCCGTCAGCGCACACAAACGTCTTTTTTGTTCGTTAAATCAGCAAAATAATGATTGGGATGTTGGGAGGATTCCTTCTCTTCCTGTTGCATCAGCTCCTCTTTTTCCTGCAGGTTGGCACACATCTGTGTGTGTGTGTGTTTGTGTGTGTGTTTGTGTGTGTCTGTGATGCGGGGGAACCAACTCGTGTGATGTTTTTTTTCCTTTTTTCTTTTCTGAGAGGCTCCAGATGGCTGAGAGACAGGTGAGCCAATTAGCAAGTCTCCCCACACAGCAGCATCAACACACCGATGGAGCACGACAGCACACACACACACACACACACACACACACACACAACAACTGTGCTGCAGTGTTAACATTACCTCCATAATGTCCCGGTGCGTCCGTCACTGATGCCGATCTGCCTGTAAAATCTGTTTCGCAGAACGCACAAACGTCAGGAATAATGACAAACCATCAGATTTAAGCCCATTATCACGGCCTGCATCACGCAGCGCCGCGCGCCTTTAGCCCCGCCCACTGCGCTGGTTTCATCACAACCATGAAGCGGCACAATGGGGCAGATTTAAACACATTTTCCCCGTGTTGTTCATCAAATGTCTCAGTGAGCTCCACAGATGCTCGTTGTCATTCTAATGAAATTTTCACAAAGAGCAGCGAGCGGCAGGGGAGGCGACGAGTCGAACCTTCATCCTGCTCCTCGTCTTCATCCGTCCCGCTCTGGTGTGTGTCGTCTTTCACACAGAGGCTGGAAAGCAGAAAAGTTTGCTGGTAATGAGACGTGGAATGGATGCACGAGCATCGTGTTTGAGCAGGTTTCTTTCTGCGACGCCATAATTGATCAGCCATGGCGCCCCCCCCCCCCCACCTAATGGAAGGGGGCAAACTAATCCCTCTGTGCTAATGCTGGCAAATGGAAGAGGAGCACTCCAGCCACCTCACAGCCTGTGGGTTTTTGGAGGGGGGTGTCGGCTCTGTTCTCCTGAAGTTGCTTTGGGGGCTTCAGGTTGGCTTTCACACTTTCAAAGAGCAGACGACAAAAATGCCGTTTAAAGAAGATCGAACTCGTGACGTCGTAAATACGCTGGGCGGGCCGAGAGCTCCATGCTCCTAGCTGTCAGCGACGGGAAAGGGAAGAGGGGGCGGGGTTGCTCTGCACCAACAGTCCCGCCCACAACTCAGAGGTGAATTTCAAGTGAACTCATAGAAACGATGTCCTAGAAAACAACAGGTTTTCTTGATTTTGGCTCAAAACGTCATACTCCTAATTTATAAAAGAATCTTTGAATGCTTTGGAAAAAAAAAAACTGGAGAGGGACTTGAAGTGAAAAGAAATGTGTAGGTATGATTTGTTTTCAAAAGTGGTGATGTCCTGCCTTTAAAGACGACGCATTGGATTTTTAAGGCATTTATTTTATTTTTAGCACTACATCTGTCAAACTTCGCTTATTGTTTTAGACAAAAATCCAGTAAAAGTCAGAATAAATCACACATTATAAGATAGATGTGGTTTATTATTAAGTTTTATGAATCAAATAAAACCTTCCAAGCTCGTCTGTTTTCTGGAAACAAGACTACTTCCCATAAACACCTGCTTAAAATGTTAAGTAAAGTAAAGTGCTTAAAATAAGACCAAATGGCCCAAAATATTCAAGATTTTTGGATTTATATCTGACTGAAGATACGGCAATTGACATGTTTTTCTTTATAATATATAGGCAGGAAGTCTGGTTGATTTAAATAAATGTGCTTATTGCGTCGGTCAACATTTGGAAATAAAAATGGGAAGATAAGTCTATTGGAGGAAGAAAAAAACTTTCAAAATAAGAGTGCTTTTTATGGACAAACCTATTTTCTGCTGGACATCCTAATAAAACCCTTCAAAGATTTGACTTCCATTTAGATTAGATGGAATCCGACTTCACCTGCAGATGAACAGAAAATAAATGTTTGAAATAAACCCGTATTAGGATCCAGCAGCCATGGGGGGGGGTGCAGACTGAGTTATGAGCGTCACCGATGCAGGTGGGGGAATTAGAAACGACACACAGGTGTGAGCAGGAGCTTTACAAACTCAGAAATCCTTTTTCTACTAGAATAAAGATTTTTGTTCTAATAAAAACAAGATTTTTTAAATAAAATATTCAGAGAAAACTGAAAGAATTCCAAGAAAAAAGATGTTTGAAGGCTCTGATGGATCCATTTAGGCCACGTTGGGTAAGCTTCAACCACAGTTTGATTTTGAAGTTACTCAAAATTACCCAAAAAAAGTGTAATCTGACTACTTCATACATTCTTGATGTGACTTTTTGGTTTGATTGATGTCAGGATTTAATTGTTACTGTTTTTGTTGTTAACAATGTTTAGCATTAGAAAAAACATTCAGATTAGGCTTTTTATCCTATAAAATCGTACATTTCTTAAAAGGAAACATTTCTTTTTACTGTATTCATTATGTTTGCGGGATTTAGCATCTAAGCATTGTCGCTTTATGAAGTAGAAGGAAAATCTATTCTAATATATTTTGCTTTTTTAAAATGAGAATTTAGCTAACATTTTCCGTTTAGCATTTTTTTAGCGTTTTAGTGCGGCTTTGGCTCTTTTAGCTTCCACTTTAACGCTGACTCTGCCATAATTTTGTATTTTAAGGCGGCGTAAATGTATCATTTTGCTCACATTTGTGTTTCACGTTTTCTTCAGAATTTGTATTTAGTTTATTTTGGATTGTTCTTGACATGCTAAAGTTAGCCTTTTTTGGTTGACCACTTTTCTGCTTTTATTCTTTAGCTTCAGACCGGATTTATTTATTTTAGAGCAAACTTAGAAACTTATTTAGCAAGTTTATATCAAACTTATGTCTTTAAAGTCAACATATTCCGTTTAATTCTCCGCATATAGCAATTTTCCTACTTTTCAGTCTTTTTTTTTTTAGCAAAATCAAGCGGTTTGGACTATTTTAGCCCACAATTGAACCATTTTCAGAACATTGTAATTCTTGCACTGGCTGTTTAGAAACCTGGATTTGAGAGCTTTCTTTTTCCGTTTTTGCATTTTATTTCTGACCCAAGTCTCTTTCTTTGACTTGAGTTTTCAGTTTGTTTCATTTTGCATCCCAGGTCTTTGTGTTGCTGGAGGGGAACAGCTGATTTATACCTGTTGTGATGCTGCGCAGTCATCAGAAAGCGCGTTGAGCCTTCAAAGTGCTGCAATCATTCCGAGTAGCCATGTTTTTCCTCCACCAGAACACGGGTTCGTTGCTGTTTGTACCTCAGAAGGAGGTGCTGCGTGTGCTTTTGTGAGTTTGCGGTCTCTGTTCATGTTTGTTGATGTGTCTAAGACTCTGAATGGCGACAGCCTGGGTGAGTGTCATCCTATTTCCCGTCCTAATAGCGCATGATCCCGCCTCCCTCAGCTTCTCCCTGTAGATGACCTCCAGGGATGCCAGCACCGCTCCCGGCGGGGTACAGAGGAGTTGATTGCACGGCGGCTGCGGTGCTTTGTTTCTAAGCGTACGCCCGTCCTTGGCTTCAAAGGGGGATGAGCCGGAGAAGACGCAGAGGAGTCTTATCTCCCCCACGGGGTCTTGCATCCTTTCATTCCAGATTGTCTTTGTGACCTTCTGGCCCCGGCCGGTTTCATGCCAACCCTCCTCTGCGCCGCTTGTTTACTGTCCCGTAATGACATCGTCAATGGCAACAATACATCCTCTTATCGCACGTGTCCTCAGTCACAATGGATGAATGGCAGCCAAACGGAAAGGCGAGCTTGTGCCGTTGTCATCTGCGAGTCTTTGGAGGCGTTCTGCGGCGCGTGCCGCCGCGCGATAAGATGAATACTTCATATCACCCCGCTGATTGCAGAATTGTGTATCTAATGTAATTTTTATTTCTCCTGCTTTTCTCCCCCTCCCTTTATCTTTCAAAATGCATAGTCAAGCATTTCTCCTTTTTTTTCCCTCTTTGGGGGCAAAAATTCGTAAATAATTCATCTGTTTGGTGCATGTGCCCCCCCCCCCCCCATCTCTACTTAGAGGGAGGAAAATGGAACGGACACGTACGGCAAAAAAAGCAGATGAGTGTTTTTTCCTGAATGGGATGAACGTGAGCAGCATGCAGAGGAGTGTTGGTGGTGTGTGGGGGTGAACCCTTGGCTGGCAGGCGGCGAGGGGGGGGGTTGCAGGAGGAGCCTGCAGACTTTGGTAATCCCTCTTTTATTATTGTGAAGCCAAGCTCAGCAGAAAGGCAGCTGACAGACATAACAGAGCCGTTGTGTTTAGGCCCCCCCCCCAGTGCCACCCTCCCATTTGCCAGGCTAGTAAACCATCAGTCAATTAAAGGGCTGTTGATTCAGCCCCCCCCCACACACACACACACACACTTTGAGTCCAGCTAACCTCCAGTTTTTTAGTCCCTTCAACCCACTCAGGTCCTGGCCTCTACTTTTCTTGGCACCCACCGTATCACACGTCCCCACCACTCCCCGTGCCCTGCACGTTGCCATGACAACATCACTCCGTGCCCCCCAAGTAGCCGGTGGGCACTGACCTTTTGCTGTCAGAGCGTATTAGGGAGCGGCAGACACAAAGTGCGGGAGAGAGCGTGCAGAGCAGGCGCTCAGTAGAAGCAAACACAAATAGGTCATTAAATTGTAAATACACTTAAAAAAAAGACATAGGCAGAGGGCGTGGGGGCGTGGGGCGTCGACCCTAAAGTTGTGGCGGCGTCTGCCGTAAATGACAGCCGGCGTGTGTCACAGCTCAGTCTGTGACCGCTCCATGTCTCCGCCGTTAACCTGAGCACATGTAGGAGCTCCCCCAAACATGAACACCCAACAGAGGGTTTGCGACCCCGCCCTCCCCAATGCCAAATAACCCTTTTATACCAGACGACTGTAAATAACACACGCTCTTTGAAGAACTGTAACACACGGCGGAGAAAAGCCGCTTTGCACCGATCTGCAACACTTCACTAACGTGACGTAATGCAGTGCATAAAACCCATTTACTAGCCCTCCACCAGTACGTTAAAGTGTTGCATAGCGGCACAAAGCTGCTTTTCTCCACATCAATATCGGCTGGTTAAATTAAGTGCGTGATCACTTCACTGCAATAAACTCTTCTATATCATTACTTGTGTAAACAGTTGAAAAGTTACAACATTTCAAAGATTGTCACCTGTGGAGCCTAAGCTCTGGTGGTAAAGGGTTAGAAAAACCAAACATCAAGTCCTGCTGCTATGTTGATGATACTGTGCTTTATTTGTTAAACCCCACAAGTTTAACACTTGGACAATCAGATAAGCATCAATCTGGTTGGCTTTAGCTGCAGTGTCAAAGGGGTTTTACTGAAATGTTTTATTTTATGAATCTTCAATGTAAAGTGTAATTTGTTGTGATGTGTGTTAGGTTTGGTTCATTGTGTTGAGCTCAGGTCCAGACTATTTTAGGAACAACAACCTATTCTGGTGAAAGGAAATCTCTCTCTTTCTTTTTTTTGCATTTGAGTCCAGTTTGTTTGGCTGCTGCGATAACTCCATGTTCTTGGACTGGAGCACGTTTCTCTTGACTCCATAGACATCTGGTACCCAGTGTCACATATCAATTGTGCAAAATGACTTCATGGATCAATACAGTCTGCCTGGTGTGAGAACGTCGCAAGAAACCCCTCTCTTGTGTCTGCCCTTTGGATGTCAACAAAAACTGTTTCATCAAACATCTGACAGTTTAATGATTGTAAGAAAACCCAACCACCAGCACAGAGAACCCGGAGTGAGCTCATGCTGCGACTCAGGCTGGATTACGAACTTCCCTGATGTTACTTTTTAGTTTTTCTTCAAACCGCCGTTTTGATCTTAATGCGCCAGAAGGTCTTGATAGTTTGGGGAAAAATCCTCCGAGCCTTCTGCCACTTCAAACACATGATAAACGGCAGATTTCTTCACTTGGTAAAATGGTTTAGCTACTTTTTTCTAGCTGCACTTTGATGTGTCCATGACCTTGGTGTCACATGTTTACCAGTTCATGATGACAGTGGGGACTTTGGGCGAACTTCCTGAGAGAAGGAAGCCAACGTTTTTTTCTTTTCAGTCTGCCAAACAGTGATGAGATACAACTTCTACAAATCTCAAAAACCTGCATTGTAAGGCCGTGTCACACAGCAACTACGCACATGTAGTGCATTTTGCAAAAATGAAAATGAGTAATATTTGTATATACGTGGAAAAAGTCAAATGTGTTCTTCATGAGAAACTTTCACAGATGTATCACGATTGTACAACTATATAAACCACGGTAGAAGTATGAATAAACCAGGGAAAGAACACGTAAATTAACACAAAAGCCAAATCTGGCCCAAAGGATGACGAACACAAGAAACACATGAATTATGTTAATCATGCATGTATCACAAATACCAAAATTTTGTCCCCAGACAATGCCCAAAATGTATGTAGCGGCTGTGTGACACGGCTTTTAATCTGTGTGTGGATTTCTGCTTCCTTCATGGCTGGACGCCCAAATCTCTAAAAGAGTGAATACATGAAAAAATTTAGGCACCTTTTTTAAACACCAAATCAGTCTTGTGATCACGCTTGTGCGATGTCCTCCTCCTACAACCCCCTATTGATCCAAATAAGGTTCTTGTTAATGAGCAATACAAATTGTAAATTCCCAACAGGAAACAGATGAGGGTGACACCAACGAAGAAAGAAAAGTCACGTAGCACACTGCTAAGTGGATCCTTTATTGAAACGACTAACTGTGTAAGAGAACTGGACTGAATGACTCCTCCCCCCTGGTGTTCTAAACAGGAAGTGGCTCCAAGAAGCCAAACTCCCAAAGACTTCTATAGATAAATCAACAGCTGTTACTCAGCCATTGTATTTATCAGAATAACCATTCTTGCTTTAATACCCTTTGTTCACATGTTCTTGAAAATCGTCTTCATTATTCTAAAATATTTTTCTGTAGTTCAAGTTATTCAGGTCATAAACTGACCAATCAGATGCCCCAAATAAAGTAGGTGGTGCCCGTTGGGTCCCACATCCAAAGTTTAAAACGTTTGACAGATTTGTTAGGCCGCTTTCAAATGGTAGGGTTATGGCCTTCCAATAAGCTGACTCCTGAGTGGTTGCCATGGAGAAGTTGACTCAGACCAATCACTGCTCACTGACAGTGTCTGGCTCTAATGTGGCGGCGTCTGTATCATGAAAAATTTGGTATTGTTTCGTTGTGTTGACATCATTTGGTTGGAACCGGAAGTAAGCAATTTTCTGTCGGTGACTTCACACTGACTAGATCAGATACAGTCAGTGGTAGAAACCCTAGATCTGATCACCTAAAGCGAAGGTTTGAAGAAGTTGCTCAACTTGGAAGGCAACTCTGTAAACTCCTTGAGTTCCGCCACCGTACCAGAACCAGATAAGACGTTGTCACACTGGACTTGGTTTGTCCAACAGCACCAGAGCGGTCTTCGCTCATCTATTTTGGTCTGTTTTATAGACTGTAATCAGAATCCCTACTTACTGACTATGTCTGGTTCTGAATTGACTTCATTTGGTTGAACTGGAATTAAACCAACGCCTGTGGATGACATCACACTGACTCAGTCCAGTTGTTTGATACAGTCCCTGGTTTCAGGGTTGAGGTCTGCTCGTCTGACAAGTGTGTGAAGATTCCTGTTCCCAGATCCCCACTTTGTTATGTAGAGGTAATAAAATAATAAGCCCCAGGGCTTTCACAAACCCCGCCCACCTTCGTGATGCCTTGAGCTTTCTGTTTGTCCTCTTCCTGTGTGATTGGAATCGTTGGCGTGGGATTCTGAAGCCTTTACGAGCAAAAGACGGGCTCACAGGATGTTGCTGCCATATGGCGGCCATAAAGACTAATGAAGTGATTAAGGTACATTTGCTTGTATGGCGTTTAACATTATGAGTCTGATGGTGAACGAGAAGCCGACATGGTGAGGAAATCTCGCAGAGAAATGAGCTTTTAGCCATGTAAATAAGCAATCATCGGCCTGCCTGTCTAAAGCCGTAACAGCGTGTTCTTGAGCTGCTGCTGCTGTGCCGCCGCCGCCACCCGCATCCGGCTGGAACAGTGACGTCTGAGATCTCAGTTCTGTCTCTGTGCTCTTATTCACCACACCAGCTTCGACTGATCCCATTTAAACCAGGCGGAAACGGATAATTAAGTTAGAACTTTGCGAGCAGGTCTGCTGCATTTTGATGGCGGCGGCCCGTGCGCCTGCAATCATTTAGGATCGGAATTGGAGTTGTTTTTCAGGGAAATGCAGGTGTTTGGTGAAGACGGATGGTTTTGCCCCGAATGCCAAACATTCTAATGAAGCTCACATACGATCCATAATTTCATCTCCCCTCCACCTGCCAAGCGGCTGCGCAAACACCAGCCAGCGTCGACATGGTACCCACACACAATGTGCACTAATGAAGCTGTTCTCCACTCCTCTCCTTTTGCTTCCTGGCTCGGTGAAACATGCATAAATCATAATAAACAGAGATGAATTTTTAATCAGCAGCTCCCTGCCTGTGTCTTCAGCCCTAGCCTCCTGGGGGGGGGGGGGGGGGTTGCTGCGATGTGCCAGGTATGATCTGAGCAGCGCCTCCTTGGAGAGCTCCGTTCACCGAGGCGTGTCCATCTGAGGAGGCTCATCTGTCCCGACCCGGCTCTGGAGATAAAACTTCCTGTGACTGTGGGGTGGGGGCGGTTGCGTCCGCTTAAAGTGGGACACCTGCCGAGGAGAAAGCTGCTGCTAATCAACAGTGATTCATGAATCCTTACCTGATCTGCAGAGACTTCAGATGTTTGTAACGTGGACTCACGCGTCTGAAATGTCTCCTTCAAATATCAGTTCAGCTAATTATTTAAGGTGTTTTGGAGTCTGGCGTGGAAATACCAAAACAATTCCCAAAAATAAGTTATTTTCCTCGACATCCTCAGTGTTAAAAAAAAAAGACCTTTATTGAACTTTATCCACAAGCAGACCACTTAGGGCTAGGTATCACCAATTATTTCCAGATTTGTTTCACCAGAACCTGGATCGATTTGATTCACAATTTTACACATTTAGTCAAATTTGCATAGAAATACATTATTAATCTTTGAATGTTTTGAAGATATTCATATTAATTTGATTTTTTAACAAAAATAAATGTGCTGCCTCTCCTGGAGGGTGTTCTAGTATGGCCACTAGAGAAAGCTAGCGCCTTAGCATTAGACTTTAGTCCACAAGATTTTAAGCAAAAAACTGTGCTTTAGACCACAAATGTTTGCTTTTAGAGTTTGGAAAAGTCCTGCCTGTGAGTCTATTAAGCTATTCATTTAGTCAGAAATCTATGTTTAGGTCGACCGAATGTTAGCATTAGCCGCCCAATGGGAAATTCCATTATACGTTAGCATCAAGCTAGCAGACTTTGGCTTTCCTGCTATTATGCGTTTAGTTCACTGGAAAACGAAGGATAAAAGATTGGTTTAAACTTTTATGGCTTGACTATTGATTTAAAAAGCTTGAATCGAGTCATCTAGTCAACCAGGAAGTGAAAAAGAGCTTTCTGGATATAAACGTTTCTCTACACACTCAGATCCAAAGCCAACCAGGAAGTACCAAAGGGTGTAATTCCTCAAATGACCACTGAGAGCTGGTCCAACAGACGCTAGGAATACAAATATTTCCATTTCCACTTTTTTTATTTGATGTTTTTGCCATATTTGTTGTTTATTACAACTGTTTGGTTGAATTTTGTTGCAGGTCGTGTTTATCAAAAAACTACAACGGGGCGCTCATTAGATAGATGTTTTTGAGGGATTTCTCTTACTCTAACTGCTATGGCTGGTGTGACTCGTCGTCTTTGCCGTTGTGATAGAGCTAAATGCACTAACTACAAGATAAAATGCTGCGTCTAGTTTACTGGTGAGCCTCATTTCCAGGCTACGTACTGCAACCAATAAGGTGTTTCTGAGCTAAAAGGGTTTTTTTTCCGTAGAATAGCAGAGACGTAACTTTAAAGATGTGTCATTGTAATTGTATATAACAGTTTATTGGTGGCTCATCCATTGATGGTTTATTGGAGTGTCTGGTTGTAACAAAAACCTCAGTATTTATGCTTTTACGATGCAAAGAACAGGTTTTAAAGTCCCATTCGTCCATATTTGGGGGCTCACCAGTGTTCCTGCTAATCTCTAACTCGTCTCTGGAAAATAAGCGGCTCAGGCTCGGTCCGCTGGACCGCGCGTCTTGTTCGGAGGAGGATCAGGACGCATCGCTGCAGATCCTCTCCACCAGATTTGCTCCAACACCAAACATTTTTCTGAAAATAGGAGTTCCAGACGTGTTCTGCAGGGGACGCCCATCAGTTTGGGTTTTATCTGATGTGAAAGTTAGAATTTAGAGCGTTTCTGCAGGAGTGTCTTTGATGAAATCCTGTGTGGAGTTTATTTATCGCCCTCATAATGAACAGTAAACATTCACTGCTTTATTGACTGGCTGTTGTTGTTGGCGTCAGCTCAGCTCTGCCCCGAACTCCAGGAATTATGAAGCTCATAAAAGCCTGCAGTAAAATGCCGTGACGCTGACTTATGGTGGGTTTGTTTTCGGGCCTCAAACCCATGAGATGTGCAGTAAATGCGAACAACAGGCGGTGCTGGCCGGGCTGGGCCGGGCCGGGCCGCTCCACGCAGACTGGCCCGCAGCGCGCTTGTTCCAGAGCTGTAGCATTAGACTCCAACAGGCCCAGAACATAACAACATGAGCTGAGCTGTCACTGGGGATTACTTCAGCGAGGCAAGCCAGCAGGGTCTCCACCGCTCCAACAGCGGGGAGGCGGGGGCTGTTTCTGCTTCAGAAGAGCGAACGGCGGCAGAGGTTGAGAAGCAAAGAGAGGCAGCTTGTTGAGGAAGAAGAGGACTGGCGAAGCTGGTCTAAAAATGTCGTCCGAGGTGGCGTTGATGGAGGGGGGGGGGCTGCAGACATGAAAACCCCTGCATGCACAACACGTGACCCACATGTGGACTCCTCCTCACTTGCTCCTCTGCTTAGGGCTCTGGAGCGCCCAATGCTTGTAGCATCCCTGTGTTCCTGCGCCGCAGCCGAGGAGACGGAGGCGGCCGCTCTCTGCGTCACTCACCTTTGACTTCTCCTACATCGCTGTTGCTTACGTACACCTCCTCTCACGCAGTCGCCCTGTTTGCCTTACAGCTCGTCTACAATTCAGCATTTTTTCCGCCCACGTTCACATAAATATGGATGATTTATAACTTTTATGCATCGGGCTTTAGGAGCTCGTCTTGCAAAGCTTTGACAAAAACAACGTTTTACAGTCCGAAAGCTGCAGATCTGAGAGCAGATCTGAGAGCAGCTTGACAGCGATGGTCAACTGGAGTTGTGTTGACCTTTGACCTTGGGAAGAGGCTGCCATTTAAAAAATATATACATATTGCCTTCCAAACATTTAAACTCCTCCATCGCCTCCTAACTCACTGAACATCCCTGAGAAGCAAAATGTTGTAATAATTATAATAATATAATAATAATAATATATTTTGAACGGCGTTAGCGTGGCGAGCTCACAAAAGTGGCGTTCCTCTATTAGTCGCACAATTTCCACCAGAATATTGTGAAACTTTATACATGAATCGTTGGCTCAAGCTGAACGAAATGCTATGAGAGTGTCAGAAATGTGGGCGTGGTCATCAAAGCCTCTGTTGCCAGGGATTTCCAAAAAATTATTCTGGACATTTCTTCAAAAACCGTCGATCTGTTCGTCACCCTCAGACGACCCAAAAATAAAACGGTTGCTATGGAGATAAAGCTAACAGAAAAGCAGCAATTTTGAAAAATGTGTTTTTTTGAAGGAATATGTCACATGCAGCTCTGACCAGGGCAGTAGGGGCAGAGGGGGAGAGTGGGGGGCAGCTGCTCAGCCATTGAGGGTGGGTCAGGGGGGGCCACCAGGGCGGGGGCGGGTAGCGCCAAAACTCTCATTCACTCATGACTTTCAGCACTTTTTGTTTTCAACTTATAACAAAGATTTAATTTATGTTGATATTTTCCTTTTTGACTTTTTTTGGGGAAATGTTTATTTCACTTTTTTTAATTAAACTCATGCTGAGCCCGTTACATCGCACACTTCCAAAAGCTATTTCTTTGCTTTATTTATCTATTTGTCTTAAAAAGCAACGTTAACTGTTTAATTATTCTAAACTTTGATGCCAGCACGTTCACTCTTATTCCAAATGAATATCGGTTATCGGCCTTCTGGACCACTAATAAACGGATCGGCCCTGAAAAACCACATGGGTGGATCTCTGGATCTGAAGACGCAGCTGGTTTCTTTCTACCCAACAACCCTATTTCCTAGTGTTTTTGTTTTTTTAATTTGAAAAGTTTTATCGCCTTTAGGATTTAACCCCGGCGTTCCGCCTTAACCTCCACCCTGTTGCATAAAAGATTAGAGACGAGTCTTGGCTGCGCTCCTGACGGCGAGAAACAGCGGCGCCGGGCTTGAGTCAACATATTTCATTGATGTTTGCAGGTAGTAATTTCTTGCACCACAGTTTACTGACTGAATCGGTTAACGCTTCGTCGGGTGACAAATGAAACCGCTTTGGAGGCGTGCACTTCATTTGCAATTTCCCCAACAAGAAACGGCACTTTCGGCGTGGAGCAGCTCATCTGAGTTTCTCCCGCCGGCAGGATGGAGGGGTGGCAGGCTGAGATAGGCGCCACTTTAGAGGAGGCTCCAAGTGCTGGGGTGTCCAGAGTGTGAGAGGCGTATGTTTTAATAATTAGATGGAGTCCGTCCTTCAGCTCGGGGGAGATGAAGCGACTCATCGGACTCGAGGCGGTCCTGGGAGAGCTGTGGGGGCTTTGATCTGGTTCTTCAAAAATCTATCGAGTTCAAATCAAAGAAAAGTAATGAAGCCTTTGGCTTCCAAAGCAGCCAGATGACGGAGTTGAAGTAACAGTTTTCAGAACTTCTAGAGGTCCAACGATGACTCGGCGGTTGGGATGTTTGTTGCGGATGGAGAGGAAACCATTTTCCATTTTGAGAAAAATGAACTGGTTCTCGTTCAGGACTTGAACCTTTGAACACCAACGCTGTGGCTGGCGAGGCCCAAATAACCCACAGACTGTGACCCAACGTTCACACAATCAACGTGAATCCGCTGATTTTGACAAAAAGGAAAAGTGTTTTTTTACATCGAAGGTGTTGCGTAACAGCACAGAGCTGCTGTTCTCCGTGTCAGAATCCAATGGAATTCCCTTCATTTAAGGGTCACTGCTTTCTTGCTTGCCAAGAGTAGTATCCTTACCACGTAAAGATCTTCATTCAATACAGAGTTTTTAATGTTTCCTAGGTACACAATTGTGAATTCGTTTGGTAGATGACATCCCAAAACACTCTTTAAAACAGTTGTTACAGCCTTCCAAAAAGATTGGAGTCTGGGACAAGACCAAAATATGTGTGTGTGATTCCCTTCCTGACTCCCACATTGTGTCCAACAAGATTGAGGGCCACCAAGCTCCGCCTACTTTTATTGAGGAATCTGATTGATCAGTTTATAACTTGAATAACATGAACTACAGAAAAAATGTGAAAAAAAACTAGGATAATCAAGAACATAACAGAGCCAGAGTGGTTATTCTGACCAATAGAAAGACTAACAGCCTGAGGTTACTTCCTTATTGGAACGCCAGGGGGGAGGAGTCACTCAGTCCAGTTCTTATGAACAGTCAACAGTTAGAACCATTAGCCGTTTTCAAATGACCGCTGTCTGGGTTTCTATCAGTTCTTGACCAGCTTCAAACAGGAAGTCATCAGAAATCCCAGACCTGCTTTGAAGATAGAAGACAAATCTACAAACCTTCATGCATCATACAGATGAAACCACAGGGTCTTCACTCGCAGGGCCCTTCAGTTCCACCACAGTAGAACCTTGACTCAGTTCTTCCAACAGCACCCGAACATGATGGCTCCGGTCCGTCATATAAGTCCTCATTTGATCAGCTTTCCAATGTGGTTTTTCTTCTGCTCACATCATGTGACTGCATCCTTCGAACATTTAGAGAACCTTTTCCGCGTTTAATTCAAAGCCCAAACGGGCCGTCACAGATGGAGTTGGGTTTCAGGCTCATTTCCCTGAGAGTTTGCTTTTGTAAGCTGATATTAGCCCCCCCCCCATGTCTTCCTCTGGGTGTACTAGAAGTTAAATCAAGCATCCCCTCTCACTCACCCCTCAAAGTGTGCCTGTCTAATGGTGTGGAAGTTATTAGTCTACTATTAGAGACATGGCCGCCGGTTTGAGGCACTGCCTCTCGTTTTCCCAGACGGGTCAGTGCAGCGGCCATTAAAACGCCGTCAGTCAGACCCCCCCCCCCTTTCTTTTTTCAAGCCCCGCTTGACTCAGCTAAACTAACCGTTGAAGGCTGTGCCGAGGCGGTGTGCGGTGGCGCCCGAAGATTCAATCTATCGAGAAGCGTTCCCATCAAACGGTGGCAGGCGGGTTTTTAATACAACGCACGAACACACAGGAAGTGAAGATGTGCCAGGACGCTCCAGCAGACCCCCCCCCCCCCGCATGCTCCAATGCTGGGATCAATACTCGCAATCATGGATGGCAACGCTCTCTTTTTCTCACACCCTGCTATCATCACCTTTTCAAAAACCTACAATCAAGGGAAGGAGATGGCGGGTGGGGGGGGGAGGGAGCATGCGGGAGCTCGCAGGTACCTGAAATGTGTGAATATGTGCGTGAAATGAATTGAAATGGGTGTGAAAGTGCATCCTCTTGCAGGCAGATGCCCACGCATTCGTACTGTTTTTGCGTGGACCCCCACTCCTGACGTGCCACGCTCGCTTTTTTCGATGGGGGGCTGGGGGTGGTTGTGTTAATATTTTTGTGTGTCAGTTGTTATCAGAATGACACTCTCCACCCCCCCCCCCCCCTGCAGCCCCAGAGGATCAGTGGAGCTGCACCAGTTTCAAATGAAAATAAATGAGAGGCAGTGACCGCTACTGCCTGGGTCCCACTTTAATGAGGAAAAGGAGCAGGGGGGGGAAATTGGAGAGTGGTAGTGGTGGGGGTGGTGTTGGGGGGGTTCAAGTTGGCAACGTCTCAACCGAAGGAGACGAATGGGAAGAGGAGGTTGGGAGCTGTGATGAATGGACAGCCTTTCTGTCGGCCAATTACGGCGGGAGCACGCTCCGATGCTCCGCAGGTGGAGCGGACGCCGCTCACAGCGGATGGAGAAGGACTCCCCATCCTTGATTTGCATTGAGGGGGAAAAAAATCAGTAGTGTTCGACTCCAAGCGGCTTTTTTGGGGGTGTATAGGGTGTAACTCACCTTTAGTTTGTCTGGGCTGAACTAAACTATTTTTACGGGTCTGTCTAAACGGATTAACGGCTCCATCGGGACTTTTGTTTTAAATATTGATGAATGAGAGTTTTGCCGCTAGACGTTAGTCTGGAGGCTCAAATGTAGTAATCAGGGATCATCTGGTTCTTAAAGCCCTAAATTTAGGGTAATTGATCTTTTTAACCAGAAAAATGATGATTTATTACGAGCTGAAACACTAAGCCGGAGACGGGAACGCTGTGTGAACGAGCGCCGACAAAAATCCTCATGGAGTCCCGGAGCTGCTAATTAAGTTCATTTCATTAGTGGATTCTTAGTGGAGCTCGACGCCTGCTGAGACCGTGGAAGTTTGAGGGCCGTAGACATGAGTAGTGGGCCGGTACCCGTAGGATTCTGTCTAAAACAAGGGGGCATTTGGTTCGGTCCAAGCATCTGTCAATTCACACAACTTGCAATCACTTGCAAGTGAACCCTGATGCAATCCTGTAGCTTAAGTTCTGTCTAAATTTAACTACATAAACGATTGGTAAAGTGTTGCATTTTGGCACAAACTCACTTTCTCCACAACAAAATCAGGTGACTTAGGTTAATTATGAAAACACTTCATTGCTGTATGCAGTGGAATTATGTTAATTAGGTTAATGGTTGAAGAGTGACGGCAATTCAAAGAACGTCAACACTGGAGTTAAAGCTCTAGTGTTGAAGGTAACATTCTTTCCACGACCTTAACTCTTCATTATTGACGCTATTGATGTAATTCTGGTGGATTTTGAAGCAGAGAACAGCAGCTGTGCTCCGTCAGAATGAGCTCATTCACATTGTAAATGGATGAAGAGTTCCGGTGTGTCAAAGAGCGCGTGTTATTTAGCCGTCGTCGGCGACAGCTCAGCTGTTAAAGGCTTATGTGCTTGACATCGCTCCAAAGTATTCCGCTAGTTCTCTGCTGAGGTTGTACATTTACCAAATTCTCTTTCTTTATAAAGACCAGACGGCCTTTGTGACACTTGATCTAACCCCGAACTTTGACCTCAAGGTGCTGGCTGGACCTCAGGACTGCATCATCCACTCCTGTTAAGTCTAGCAGACCGGGGGCCTTTTCTGGGGCAGCGGACGCCCCAGTGGGCAGATACATGGAGTGCCCCGCCTGCGTGTCAAGTCGGGACATGGGAGCGCTCGTCACTGCGGTCAGGCCGCGCTTTGACAGCGTTGGACACGACCTCAGCGTCCTGTGCAGCCAGTCGGTGACCTGGGTCAAACGCAAAGACGTCGTCTCACACTTTGTCCCACATGAATCTCGTTTTCTGTTCAATTATTTCACTGAAACGCTGGTCACGGGTTGAAGATCTTCTCGCCCCACAAATATGTCAGACTCTCTAAACCATTTCCTGTCATTAACATTCCGCGAGGCGGGATTGAATTAGCCTCGTTTGCACGTAAAATACCGATCGAGGCGAGAATCCTCAATGCAGTGACTGTGTGGAGCTGCTGACAGCCTCCCAGAATTCTGTTGGTTTGTGGAAAACATCCGCCTAGAAAAGAGGAGCAGCAACATCCGTCAGAGTTTGATTTGCAAAACAGGTCAGCGAGCATTCGTAGCAGGGGCTGCAGCCCCACAGGTGCAGCAGGCATCCGTGTTAAGTAGAACACAATGTCCTAACCAGAGTCCGGCGAGGGCCAGACACAGGCGGAGGGGGAAAGGAGGGATGGAGGGAACAGCAGAATGAGATCCGACCAGGAAGAAAAAATGTCTGGGAATATCCATCCATTCCACTTTAGCGCCTTCCTTCCCCATATAGAAAAATGGGGAAACGCCCGTTTCTTCTGTTCTGTGTGAAGTTCACTTATCTCTGAGCGGCCAGCGTGAACGGGTCGGTCTGGTTCGGCTGTGCTGCTCACACGTCTTCTTAGGCTCAAACGCAGATGCTTGCTTTCTTGAATTATTCATCTTCCAGTCATTAAATATTCACATTTGAAGAGATGGCACCATCAGCTACCCACAATCCTCTCCTCTTCGGTTTTCTTCTTCATCCTGCCTGGCTATTTTCAGCTCAGCCTCATTGTTTCTCCCCCCCACCTCCCCCTCTGCCTCTCCCCTTTTCTCCATCTCTAAGTGATCGATCTGTATTGTTCAGGCAGCTGAGCCCCCCCCCAGCCCGAGGTGAGACAGACGAGGGGGAAGGAAAAGATAGAAATGACTAGACGGGGGAGATGAGGTGAGGAAGAAGCGATGGCGGTGGCAGACCTTGCCACGAGCGGGATCAAGGAGAACACGGGGCCCCCGGGGTGACGAGATGGAGTGATGGCGAGGGGCCAAGGGTTAAGGCGGGAGAAGAGAACAACAGCAACAGCAGCGGAGGGCGATCAAGTAAAAACGGTTCAGTGAAAAGTCAGCGTTTGAGGTGTAAAAAACACGGACCCTGTCGTCTAAAATAATAATTAAGCTAACGAACATATGCACCCCATAAAGAAAAGTCAGTTCCAGCAGCTGCAGCGCCAACTTCATAATAAAAACCTCCACGTTTGTCCCCAGAAGCTGTGCGAATCGCACGAGCGCGGGGAAAATTGAGAGCGATCATGTTTTATGACTGCGTGGAAGCTTTTTGTGTTTGCCAAACAGGAGGGAAGGATTTGTTTAGAACTGGAAGCAAATGAGGAGATTTGATTGCAGGGTTGTTTATGAGCGCCTCTGTTCCAGTCTGCTCGCCTCAAACCTGACGCTCTGTCACCACGCAAAGTCATCCAGGTGTTCATGAGCCTCTGGCAAACAGGCGCCGTTTCGGAGCATAATCCGGCACGCCTCGGTCTTTGGGAAACTAACACAACGGCTATGAAAACGACAGGGAAAAAAGAGGAATTTTTTTGTTTTCTGTTGTGAAACCAGTTCAGAGGCCTTAGGAATACGCGTCTGTTTTTTTTAATAAAAGTTCAAAGTCTTGACACCTTATATTAAATGTAAACCTTTAACACCAGAGCTGTCGCCATTGACGGCAAAAAAACAACACACTCCGTGATCGACCATGACTGATGGAGAGAAAAGTGTTCATGAAGTGTTGCTTTTCCCCACGTCAGATTCCGTTGGAGTTACGTTAATTGCATGAAGGGTAGCCGTCATTCAAAGAACGTCAACACTAAAGCGCTAAAGCTCCGGTGTTAAAAGGCTAGCTAACAAACATGTTGCACCTGTAAAAAGAAATTGTTTTTATGTGTAAGATATATCAGACCTGTTTTGAAATGTACCAATGAATGGTAAACTAGCTTTTAAAAAATGTGAATTTTTAAATGCGCTGAAGGCCAAGTTAGCTAAACACAATATGACTGAGCGAAAACTGATTACATTTAAAATGATTAGCTAACAAACCTATCCCACTTCTAATAAGAAACTTAGATATTAGTATTGAAATGTCTGACTGTTTAAAAATCTAAAATTGTACTGCTGTTATTTTAGCATATAAACGGAATAATCCCCTAACAATGCTAAGCTGTTTCTTAACAAGTTAAATGCTACGTTAGTTAAACAGAGTGGCTGAAAGAAAACAGAGTAAGTTTAAAATAATGAAACTAGCTCAAAAAAACATAGTTGTTTTAAAATGTAAAACTATGCTAAATAAGTAATTCCTACTGATTCTGACGCAGAGAAAGGCAGCTTTCCGCCGCTATGCAACACTTTACTGTTGTCAAGATAGTTACGATAACTCAAAGAGGTCGTGTTATTTTCCCGTCACCGGCGACAGCTCTGATGTTAAAGGGTTAACTGTTAACATAAAGAAAAAGTTCCTTTGGCCTTTTGCACAGCTAACGCAATTCCATTGAACGTTCAGAAAAGCAGCTTTAGACTGCTCTATATTTCTATATTCAGACTTGCTGGTCTGATCAGCCCCCTAGTGGTTACTGGATGAACTGACCTGGTTCTGGTTGTTTTAGTTTTTAAACTGCCTCAAAAATCTTCTGCAACAGCTAGTGGAGAGTCAGGGCGACAAAGCTGCACAAACATGTTAATTTTATTTGTTGATTTTAGGGCTTCAACATATGAGGAAAACTCGGGATTTGCGATATTAGTGATCAATATTTTGATGACGATGTAACTTGCGATACATGAACAAATAGCAAAATAACCAAAAAATGAATTTCTCTTTCACTGCAACAATTTCATTTAGAGTCAAGATAACTTAAATAATACTTCAAATGACCCTCGTCTACATATCCAACATAACCATAAAATGTCTTAAGGGGCTAATTTAATCCATTAAATAATTTAAGCTGCCATAAGATTGTGTAAGCACATTTTATGGTTAGCATTCATAGCAATTTTCACCAAGTTTTGCGATATGCGTACTGCACAGCTTTATATATTAATAAGATTTTAGTCATCATGGAATTTCCTTGAAAGTGCCCAAATCTGACACCACGGCGCATGTTTCTTTCTTGTAAGCCTATTTTTTTTTAAAGCTTTTGGTGAGCATCAGCGGTGGCGGCGGCGGCGGTGGTGGCGGTGGCGGCGTGGACCTGAATGCCTGTGATTGCAGTGCAGCTCTCGGTTATATAATGTTCTGCTCCTGTTCTGAGAAAGGTCAAGTGCGGTGAAACGTGCAGCGTCCTCCCCAATCGTGGGACGCTCCTGAGTCACTGATGGAAGATCAGTCTTTCCCACCCATGTTCTGACCCGAGCTGTGCAAGTAGTAAACATGCACCCCCCTCCCCAGTGAGGCCGTGAGCCGGGTCCCACCCACGCTGTAGTCTTTACGCTGCTGTACATCTGCATACTGAGCACTTTTTCTTTCCTATTGACCCAGATACTTAGATTTTTTCCCGAGAGAGATGAATTTCTCTCTCTCATTATTTTATAGAGGTACCCCCCCCCCTTTTTTTTTCTTGCAGAGGAGAAAAGAAGTGGGGCAACCTGGTAGCTGTGCTGCACTCGAGCCCGCTCCAGTTCTGCAGGGAGGCACTCTGGATCCACACAATTAACGCTGCATTAAAAAAAAAAGAATTATGAGCAGGTTTATTATTGCTAAGCTGTCCCCCCTCCCCTTCCCATCGCCCAAACGCACCTCTCCAAACTCTGCCCTCTCATTTGGAAGTAAATCACCAGACGAACTCTCTTTCATGAAGACATCACTGTCGGATTTTCTCTGAGTCTGTCTGGACTGAACTGTGCAACGTAGCACGAGGAAAAAGTGCAGCAGTTATATTTAGCTCATTTCTTTAGAAGGCTTTACAGTAAAAATTGATTTGCAGACTCGACTCTCGCTGTGCATGGAGATCATGCCCTGCCATTATGTGCGCTCTCTTGGCTTAAGCTCAGATCCTGAGGGTCCGTCTGAAAATAGTCCTGTAGTAAACAAACACAATGGTGCAGTACTTGTTCTTTTTTAGCTCCTACTTGGACAGATTAGTTATTGAAACAACTTGAAAAAAGGTTTGAATGTTTTTTCCTAAAAAGGGTTTTTGTAGTTGCTACTGGAAATTGTGTTTTTTTTTGTGTTCTTTTGACTGATTTCTAGGCTGACGTACTGGCATTACAGCGGTGTTAACTCTTTGAAAATGCAGAAAGAAAGTCAACACAACGACAACAAAAGATTCCAGATGCTAATTTATCTTAAAAATCAGAAGAGTGAATATCCTAATTCTAATAATGCTCAAATGCAACGTCAACTGGAAAACAAAAAACAAACATTTAAACTAAGAAGGCCAAAAACATTCAAAACTACTGCTGAAAATGCAAAATTAGCTAGCAAGAATGCTACACTATATAGTAAAAAAAATTCAGAACTTTTTAAAATTCAAAACCATATGTTGAATATTTTATTTAGCTAAAAGAAAAATGTTGGAAAACTTCCTAAAGCAACAAAAAATATAGAAGCACTAAATGCCAGGCTAGCTAGACAAAGAGAGACCGAAAGAAAACTGGTTGAAAAAATAAAATTAGCTAAAAAGAAAACTTTCACATTTAAAAAAAAAAAAAACTGTTTGAAAATGAATACAATTTTGACCCATTTGAAAGTAAAGGCTGATCTCCCTGCTCTACATCATCTTTAGGGGTTAGTGAGATCATTCAGATAGTCAGATAGTGTGCGCCCCCTAGTGTGAAATCTGTAGAAGACAATTACTGATTCAGTTTGAACAACCTTCACTCTTTAAAGTTTCTTTAAGGCTAACTAAAGATGGATATTGATCCGTGTGGCACAGACGGCGTTCACACTGGACCGTCGGTACCCAACACTAGCTCATGTCTGCCCCCTACAGCTAGAAGAGTGTAGTGCCAAATGTTGCTAGGCTTTTTCGTTCATAGCTCTATTCCGATCACAGACTTGGTGTCATAGAACTGCAATTATTCAGTTCTGCTTCATGATCAATTTTCAAAGGGTTTCGTGAATTAAAAGGGACGCCATCCGTAAGTCGCCACCAAGTCCCTGATCCATCAAAGTTCTGCTGATTTAACTTTTAATGGGCGATGCACGTTTTATACATGGAGCCTGAAAACGGTCTTAAAAACGTAGCAACGACTGTTGAGCGCGAAAAATCCAATAAGCGCGTTTACATCGACTTTCACTGAAAGTGGTCGGTTGAACGCCAGTCCAGAGTGATGTGAACAGAGACCAAAACCTGTGCAGTAACTTTGTTTTTTAACGGTGTTCATGAAAGACAGAACTCTTCCTGACCTTCAGCTCTTTGCTTTAAATGAAGAATGTTTCTCCTAAACTTAACACAATTCTTTTATTTCTTCATTTTTTTTTTAAATCTCTTGGATGAAACCTCCCAAATGTTCTCTCTTTCCACGGAATGACAGCAGACCTTAAGATCCAGAACTGGAGCTCATTTTTAAGACGGGAGCAGCCAATCCGCGGCTGGGAGCGCGCGCCGCGCCGCGCCACGCCCCCCAGCGGTCCGCGAGCTGCGCTGTTGCAGAGCTGCGCTCGCTCAGGACGGGTGGAAGAAAAGAGAGAGAGAGAGAGAGAGGTGAAAAGGCGCGCGGGGGAGAGGAAGAGGAGAATGTGAGCGGAGCTGGATGCGGACGCAGCGCGCGCGGCTGGATCCACTGCCTTCGGGGAGGCCTCAGCTCTTCCACCTGTCCCTTTCCGTCTCGGCGGCCAGGCGCAGTTTGGGCGGGAGCGACGCGCCTGTATTTTGTCGGGGGGAGGGCGCACAGCGGCGGAGGCGCACACACTCCAGCGCACGCACGCACGCACACGGTCCGGACAGGCAACATGACTTCATCCTACAATCTGGATTTCCTGCCTGAGATGATAGTGGAGAGCCGCCTGCTCGTTCCCGGGGACAGACTGTAAGTTCCGCTTCTTCCCACTTCTGCGTCGGTAAATGGCACGCGCGGCTGCTGGCACGCGTGGGGATGAGTGAATGCTATTGTGAAGCCGCCGCGCCGCGTGTCCTAGTTGCTCTCAATCGCGGCTTCCGCCCTTTGTCGCGTGCGCGCGGGCGTGCGTGCGCGCAGCGGATCGCAGCCACGCGAGGCAGCTGAAAGTCCGGCATCTGCAGAGCCCGACCCGCGCGCTCCACTTGTTTCCCTTTAAACTCTAGAATCTGCGGGACAAAGGCGGGATTCGTCCCCCCGCGTGCCCCACTTCTGCTCCTCCTGCTGATGATGGGGAGCAGAGAGGAGCTCCCCGCTTTTTGTCCTGAAGCATCGCAGCTTCAGGCTCATCCGGAGAAGAAAATCCAAGCGAACCTCAGAAATCCTCCTAATGCAGAATGGAGGTGATGATTAGGAGGTCTTTGTCCTCTCTGCTGTCTGGTCCCGACACTGAATTCAATCTGGGCTGCAGTTCAAATTAAACACACAATCAGGAAGCGAAATTCTCCTGGAATCAAAAGTCCAATTCTGAAAGTGAATCTAAACTTCCAATCTTTGATCTGCCAGCATGGACGTCTGCTGATTCCTGATTCAGGTGTGTTCGGTCCGAACCTGAAAACAAGCAGGTAGTAGATCTCCAGGACCTAAAAACTTGTCTTACATTTTACATCAAAGAGAATAAATCGAAACATCCCGATGACTAAAAGTTTGAAAACTCCTCAGAAGTCCCAAACATGAACGAGACATTTCGACTGATGCAAACGTGAGACGTTCAGAAGCTCCCAGTTTGGGTTTGCAGGAGTGGTCTGGAACGAGGACCAGACCAGATTCTGGGGTTGACAGTGACATCTCAAAGCTTTCTCTCAAGAGGAGGGTCCTGACCCCGATAGCTGGTGCTCTTGTAGACCTGGAGGGGGTTGGGATCTTCTTGGTGTTTGGGTCTCCTGGGACGTGGATTTCCCACCCCTGTGCTCCAACATCTGCAGGAATGGTCAGCCGGGTTTGGTCAAATGTGGGTCAGGTTTTCGGTAAACCGACTTTATCACTGAAGATGATGAACGGTTCCAGAACAGCTGCTGCTGTTTTAATAAAACTCCATCACTGGCGTCGGAGCAGGTTGTGCACTTTATCCCTCCGAGCCTCCTCTCATTGACTCTCCTTGTAGTCTATTACCCAGATGCACCGGTGACGAGACGTTTTTTCATTAATCAGTGTCATGGGCTCCATTGGGCCGGCGGGGATACGACAACGCCGTCGCCCTTCCCTTCCCTTCCTCCCTCAGATATGTTTTGCATCAGCGGCTGAGGCAGCGTTTGCCCCGCAATGAGGGATTTCCGAATAATGTGTGTCTCTGGAATTAGACAGGCCTATCTGCGCCCCGTTACCCAGCCGGGGAGGAGGCGGACAGGTTGGAGCAGATAGCGCCTATGGAGATGACACTTTGTATTTACGCAAACACGCCTCTGGAGCACGGCTATTTAGCTCTGGAGAGGTGCTCCTGGTAATCCTTTGACATTATTGTTTGCATCATTGTGTTTAGAGAGTTTCTCCTGATTCCCGCCTTCAGCTTCTTCTTGTCAGTTTGACGCGGAACGGCAAAGAGGACAGCAAAGCGTCAAGACTCCCTGTGAGCCCTTGACTTTCCAGTCTCATTCTGGCCTAGAATGGGATCCGTGTCTGGGAAATACGTGACCCCTCACCTCCTTCGACTCAGTGTTGAATTCCCTCCTGTTGCGAAACTGCGAGGTTCCTCGGGGTATGGCGTGTCCTCGCTGCAGGGGTATCTGAAATTTGAGCAAACAGAAACACAGAGTTGTTAAATTTTTACAGAAAAGAAAAATCCCCCTGGTTCTTTCCGTGACCTATTCCCGCCCACTTATCCCTTCACTTCCCCTTCGTGACCCTTTCTCCAGGCTTGAAAGGACACAAATCATGAAGCTAGCAGCTGAAAGGATCCTGTGACAGACAGACAGCACAAGGTTCTCTTGAGAAACGTTTGTGTAGCTGCTCTTAAGCTGGACAGAAATGGTCGCGGCCAATGCTTAAAATTTCAGAAACTGAGTTTAAATATTTACAAACGTCGTGTACAAAGCAGAAGGTCAAAGTGAACGTACATTTGTAGAATCGTCCCTGCCTCCTTCCAGAGGAAAGCTTTCATAGAAAAACCAGGCTGTCATCAGCTTCTCTGCCTTTAAAAGTCCACACTGCATGCATTCTTTTGGGGAAATGACACCCCCCCACCCCATATTTTTCATCAAACAATTGCAAATCACTCCTCACTATCCTGCCGCGTCTCCGGGAATCCGGCACAGGCAGTCGATTGGGCTCGGGATCGGTGGCAGATTACACATCCACTCAAACAAAAATTGCGTCTTAACCATTCTATAGAAGGTTGATAACACCCTCTGGCAAATCACAGCCGATCAGACTGATACAGCGACCTAATCTGAGACATGGAAAGAGAAGTGAAGGGAGATCAGGCAGAGGGAGCTGGGTGAGAATTGACATCGGAGGACTGGCAGAGGAGAGGAGTGATTGCTCGACGGCTTACATGCCCCTGGACAGACATCTGCTTGGATTTGAATAGTGACTTATCTGATGTGGAGATTAGGAGAAAATAGTCTGCGGTGGTGGTTGTTTTTTTCCTCCCAAGCTCCCATTACGAGAGTCTCAGAGAACGGAGGAAAAAATGTGTTTGCAATAGGAAGGATCCCCCTGTCATTTTGTTCCTGATGTTTTTGTTCATAATGTTTTTATTTAGGGTGGAACATGTACAGTACGCGTGATGTATGATGTGATGAAGTCGTCTTCACGCATCGCCAGCTGCAACATTGTTTTATGCTGGCGTGTCATAATGATGAATGTCTGTGTGCTGCCGGGGCTCGGCAGCAGTTGTCTGTGGCTGACACCTCTGTGTGGAGGTGGTGATGTATCGCCACCGCCGGCCTCAGGTCGCCGCGTGGACATGTGTGTACAGCCGTGGTGTGGCGGTCTGAGAGCATCCGTATGGATCCTTGATGAGCTCAGCCAACGCCTCAGAGTCCTGGAAATGTAGAGATTGGCACGCAAGTGAACTTTCTGTAGAAACATGAAGCGGAGTCAAAGTGTTACAGGTCGTCCATTTAACACCGGAGAAGCTCTAAATGACTCAATTCCTGTAGTTATGATTTATGGGTGATGGCGTACAGTGTCCTTACGCCACACCCTAGTCGTTAGTAAGGTGCGAGTACTGGCTCTTTACTGATCGCGCACCAATGTTGCATGGACGAGGTGTATGTACACGTGATACGTGTGTGGCCGTAGGACGTCCCCACAAACTACGCTCTGATCGTCTGATTTCCTCGTTTCTACCAGTGAGGCTTCATGCAAAGAGCGCACACTTATAACGTGAACAGGACCAACGAGATCCTTGGGGTGTTCACAGGATTAAAAAAGGAAAATTTGTACGACACGGCTGCAACTCACTACTTAATCCTTACTTGCGTGTTATTGAAGTGTTCACTACAACCTGTCGGCCACAGCATCCTCCCCGTAGAAACGGGGAGGATGCTCACAGAGTGATCTACTTCAAGTTTGAACCCATTGACTACAGTAGTTTTAGAGGTATAAGGCTAAAGACAATGGCTCCATTTCTTATCGTCTATCAGCAACCAGACAATTAAGATTTCTCAAAAAGTTTTGAGTGTGTCTCAAACCATTCTCCAAATGCCTTTATTTCGGTTTTTAAGCATTAAAATTTCATAAATATGAGAGCACTTTGGGACAAAACAGCAACTTATTTGAGACAAAAGTGAGAGAAAAATGTAGCAAAACAGAAAACAGCTCATTAAAGTGACTCACTTTCCAATTTAGATTAAAGAGAATAATTTGGTCCTAAAGGGTGGATCTTAATATTTTAGGAAAGCAAGGTAAAAAAGCAGGAAGAGAAAAAGTAAAGGTATAACCAGTCAATGAGCCTTGTGGTAGCCTTGACCACATTACCGTTGTAGTCGTTCAACATCAAACTGCAAGAATTTGTTGGAGCTGTAAACTGTAAAAGTTGCAAATTGTAAAAGTTTTGCCATCTCTAGCAGCAATAGAAAGAAATTATGTATTTAAGTCTCAGCTTATTGGGATTTATTTACTTATTGGGCCAGCTCGTGGTAGAGTGTCCGCCCTGAGACTGGAAGGCCGTGGGTTCAAACCCAGGCCGAGTCATACCAAAGACTTTAAAAATGGGACCCAATGCCTCCTTGCTTGATACTCACCATTGAGGGGTTGGATTGGGGGGCCAAGCACCAAATGGTTCCCGAGCATGGCTGTGTCTGCAGCTCCCCGCTCCCCCAGAGGAGGGGTCAAATGTGGAGAACAAATTTCGCACACTTACTGTAGGTGTGTGACAGATAGTGGAACTTTATCATAACCTGTAAATTTTTACACACCTGACTAAATTTTCTTGTTTCCGACCTTTTGTTTCCAAAAGGTTTAAATCAATGCCAGGCTGTTGAAGTTGCGGTAAAATCAATGTGGATTGGAGCTGCTGTCAATCATAATTTAGTCCATAAGGATCTGTTATCAATCCTATGTTATTGTGCTTTTTTATGTGTTATTATCCTCAGTACACTACCTTCCAAACATTTTGAGCAGTAAACCATTTAGAAAAATTGGCTCTGTTGAACCTCAACTGCAAAAAAACTGAAGGCGGTGGAAAACTGTTCTTTTGAAAAACGTAACTGAAGTCAATTCTTAAATGCATAGCATCAAAGTGTTTTTTCAAAGATGGAGATTACCAGTTGCTCGGAGCGACATTTAGACCATTTTGAGCACCTTTACCATCTTTGTCATAGTAACCAAACATGTCTAGAAACCAATTTAGCTGCAGCATTGGACAAATTGGATGACGTGTTTTATGGATCCAGCACGTCTGCTTTACAGCGTATTGGAGAAATGTCAGTAAGTTAAGGATGCCATTTAAACTAGAAGGAAGGTTGTTGGGAGGCTGTGAAGGACTTAAGCTCATGCACACAGTCACACACAAAGGAGTCTTTATCTCGCACTTCCCACTCTGACCTTTAAGCTTGAGTGGACTGGTGCAAAAAATTGGTCAGAGAATTTGTTCCCATTCATCCAACTCCATAACAAAGCATTTGTGTGTCTATCTCTGTGGAAGGGGGTCTTTTGTTTCGGAAAACCATTTTCATGCATGTCGCCAAATTAGCCATTTACCATTTTTTTCTTTTTTTTCTTTTTACGTGGGTAAAGTTAAATGACCAAATTGCTAATCTGGAATCATCTTCTCACGAGTCGTTACATTAACACAGAATGATGAACCAGAACACATAAAGTCTGACACGGTCTGTTTCCTGGAAAGAACAAGAAAAAACCCACACATACTGGGTTAAATGGAGATGAAAAATAAACCTTAAAAACAATTAGGAAAGACAGAACATAACCCCTCCCCCATGGATGGTCTGAGTCTAGAGCAGCTTAATTTATGGAAAAAGTCAGGGCTAGAAGGATCGGGCTTTAGGTTGCAAAGTCATCACAGGATTTATATTTCAAACCTTTCCCTACAAAAGTACCAAATGGTAAAGTATTGCCATTTTTTAGTATTGAGTTTTTACACTGTGAAAATATATCATTTTAAAAATCTTTTTGACAAATCTCACTTAAAAAAATTTAGGATAGGCCTACTATCTGGTTGGCTGAGTGCTATTATATATGCTTTAACAGAGAGCACAGTATCATCAGCATAGCAGCAGAACCTGATATTTAGCTGTTTAACCTTTGAACACGAAAGTGTTAGATCTAGGTTTTATACTCTTTGAATCTTCAACCGTTTATGCAATTCATGTAATTTCAACCAATTCTGAACGCTGAGAAAAGCAGCTTTGCACTGACATGCAACACTTTATGTGCATAATGCAAAACATCTATTGGAATAATGTTATTTTGCGTAAGTTACAGTAATTCAAAGAGCGTGTGTAAATTGGTGTTGTGGGTAACAGCTCCAGTGTTAAAGGGTTAGCTGTATTTTATAATGGAAGCATGTATGCAACATACTCAACTGGCCTTCGTTCATTGGGTTACGTACGTATGTAGGATGCTTCTTTTGTAGAAATATCTCTTCAAGATTGGCCTGCATTTAGTGAAAAATCAAAACACGGTTAAACATGGAGTGGAAACCTGTGGTACTGTGTTCATTTTTCCTTCCTGCTGCATAAAACCTCTCGTCTTGTTTGATTTGTTATGAGTTCATTTTTGTCATAAACTTCATTTTTGCCGTTCTGGAATGCTTTGGCGCTCTCAAGCATCTCCATCTAATGACCTTGATTGTTGCATGCAGTAAGAGCATGTTAGCCTGCGAGTGTCAAGTGTGCATTTGCACACCCAGCTTCACGCTGCCGTTACCTTCTGAATTGAGCGGTGAGGGGAAGTGCTTTGTTTTCCTGTAAATAAGGTCAGCCGCGCTCTGAGAGGCGAGTTTCATCACGGGGCCTTGAAACGAATGAAGTGCAGGTTTTCGCCTGCACACATCTCCATGTAAATGCTAGAGAGGAGGCGGCGCATGCACAGGCAAACACAGTCGCATTTTCACAGCCCGGTACTGCAGTGACGGGCACAAAAACAGTGGAACCAGAAAACACAATCATAATCTTCTGCTGCGCCCTCTCTTTTGTCGTTTGCTTTCTCTTTTGCATCGTTGTCAACAGCCAGCCATCGCATTTGGACTGCGTAGCAGCGTAACTCCCTCTGCCAGAGGGTGAGCTTACTTCATGCAAGTCTCTGTGGAGTCTTTCTACCTTCTCTCCATTCTTTGCCTCCATCCTCTGTGGCCTGGATCTTCCTCTGTTCTTCCTTCCTATCTATTCAAGCGTGTTAAACGCTCAATCTGGTGGCAAAAGAGAAGTTTGGGATTTGGAGCCACGTTCATGGAGTGGAGTCAGTTTTTGTTTGGCTAAAAGAGCCATCAGAATAGGAAGAGCGACAGACAGACCTACCTGCTACTCCTGTTTTCTGGAATTATTATAATTTATTTTTTCCTGCAGATTTTTCAGGAATGTTTGGTTTTTAACTTTTCATTATTGTTTTTATCCAGAAATACTTTTTCGGTAGCAGAAACATAATGTGCTTTTTTGTTTGCTTGTGACGGTCAGAAGTACTTTTCACTTTAGTGCTTTTATTAAAGTACTTAATGGATTTTCTGATTTGTCGAAAACATCATTTGGCAAATTTGGGTTTACCAACCATTAAGTTAAAACAATAAAAGTTTTTTTTCCCCCATCAATGAAAAGTGTTCTCCTCTCTCATTTTTTTTTTTTTTTTTTTAACATTTTTCTAAATTGAGGCTTTTTGCCCAGCAGTTCTTTAAAAAGTTTCAAATATTAATACTTTGAATAATGAAAATAAACAAACTGTAGCCCTCTTGAAACATCTGTTATCAAAACCACTGGAAGAAATGTTCATAGACGTGAAATTCTAAGGCAACCGTGAACAGTTTATGTCTTGGTCTCATCATTTTTAATGACCGTTTCTTTGTCTCAGTGATGAAAAAAATGGTTACATCGGCAGCCATGGTTCACGCATGCGGTTCCCTCATTGTTGAGGTGAGAACATGAAATGTTGTTTTTTGGGGGAAGCATTCTCTCTTTGGGGTTTTGTGTTGGGCATTCTGGGGTTGGAAGTGCGACTTTGTGTGCTTTTATTGTGAAATGATGTTCACCTTTCGGCTTCTGCCTTTAAGAGTCGTCACAGCTTTCACTGATACGCACAGCTGGTTTGGCTGCATTTGTACGCCAGACGTTCTTCCTGACACAACCCTGTATTTTATCCGGGACCCAGACTTGGGGCCCCTTCATGGCTCTATAGTTAGGCAGTAGCGTGAAGGGTCTTGATAAGAACCCACACTGGATGAAGCTCATCATTCACATTGGGAATCGAACCCTGATTTCCTGTGTGCCAGCCGCTTAGGGTTCTTTTATTGTGAAAACGGCACAGAAAAGTTCCAGTTGGCATCATAACGGTATATTTTGACTGGGGGTGTAGTCACATGGTTTTGTTGACATAAAAGTCAAAATGCAAGGTTCAGGACTATCTGGTCCAAATTAAGCGGACTCGGTTCGGACCAACGGACTTTCCAGTCTGAATACAGCCTTATATTGGTGATTTTAACAGTTATGCAATTTGCATCCGTGTTCTTTTTTTGTCTTTTAATCAGTAACTCATTGAAATCTTTCAGATTTGTTTCCCCATCAATCACCAATTATCCCTTTCTGAACTCTTCACTCCATCCAATAGATGGAACATTTCTGCGCCGCTTTCAGCAATAAGGGAGATTTACCTGAGCTTTGATTGGGCGCTTTGTGATTATCCTTAACTTCTGTTGAGTTGGTCCTTTCCGTTGACTCAGTCATCATGCTAGCTTACGTGAGTGGGACTTTTGCACCACGGGGAACTCTGCTCCATCAAACCGAGTGAACCTTCAGGGGCCCGATCACAGTCAGCGCTGGTGGAAAGGTCAGCACCACCTGTTCCGAGCGTCTCATTACCTCCCGCGGTACAAACCCGTCCTCACAACCCAACACTCTTCGTTTGGAAAGGGATTCTCCTCACTGCTGTGGAGTCCACCTTTTTGGCTCTGATTAGTTCTTTTTTGCAGCCCATTGTCTTTTCTCGCATTTATAGTTGATCATATCCAAAGACTCATTGGAGTATTTGTTACTTTTGTTTCCCCCCAGGGAAAAACTCCCCTCAGAAAAGAAGGATGTTGCTGGATTCCTTTGAGAAGTTTGGTTTTTTTTTTTTTATCAGATACATAAACTTAAAAGACTGAACTGTTCAAATGAATGGGACTATTCCCATTTTGTTGTGTATTTAGGAACGTTTTTAGTGTGGTTAAAAAATTTGCCTCTTGTTGTTTGATCCAACTGAAATGAGTCAGCATCAAGCTAATTTTGCATTGCGCACGATAACTTATGATATAAGCCGGGTACATTATCCTCCTTAGCACCAGAGAAATACATTTATCAAGTCCGTTTTTTTTTTAAATCCACCAAAAACTACAATTCCCAGAGTCCCACCCCTACATGTTTAATATCATTGGAAAACCCCCAATTTTGTAGATACTAAAAACAAATTTCATTTAGTAGGATGCAGTGGTTGGGACATATCTTATCCTCCACACAAGATACGTTTACATTGCTTGTCAGCAGGTTCACAGTTCATAATTATTTGAAGGGTTAAAGTTTTTGTCTGAGAAAATCCAAAAGGTTTTCTGAAAGTTACAAAGAAATCTTCAAACAGGACAAAATGACTCCAAGAACACAACGTGGACTGAAGGAGCAGCGTCTCAGTTCAGGTCAGAGGTCAGACAGACTGGACAAAAATGGATCCATGGGAGAGTTCACACTGCTGAGCCAAAACAACACAAAGAAACATCTGGATTCTCCACCAACGTGTTCTCTCATCAGTCCACCGACTGTTTGTCAGAAGAGGACTAGATCTGGACTCAAGTCCAGAGCGTTCCTAGATAGATCAATCTATCAATCCATTGATTGATTCATAGATCTCAGCTTCCATGTTAGAGAGCAGTCCATCCCTGAGGAAGCTCTTCTGTTTGACGAAGGCAGACTTCAGAGGCTGGTTCCTGTTGCTCATCCCTGCTTTGTATCTTTTTTTTTTTTTTTAAACTTGTCCTGTCCAACAGCTGGACAAACAGATGAGAGCTGAGGGCCTCTTGTGTTGGACATATTTTACTTTAACAACAGGGGTTATTAATCTTTAGACACACCAGAGGTACGTCTGAATAAACCCCTTTTGGAATCGAGGCCAAACTTTATTTATTTTATTCATATTTGAAAATGTTTTGTGTTGGACCGGACGGAAAAGGAAAGAAAGGAAGAAGAGAGAGGGATGTTGGGGGGGATAGGGTGATTATAGAAGGGGGGGGGGGGGGTAAAACCATGAAGCAGCATAAAGCAACATAGCTATACACATAACAGTGAGGTTCAGATGTAATACAAGTCTAAGGGCGGGGCCTGTCCTACACACATACACTCATATACTATAAATAAATAGCATATGAGCAAATGTCCACATGTACACAACACAAATACTGTTCACACACGCATACCTATGCCTTCAAACCAACTAGTGTGAAATATTTCATTCAATCATTCAAACTGTTAGTGCAAAGGTGAGCTAACACCTGTGCTCAGGTGAGTGTTTATGTTCTTCTAAAATGGATGATGGAATGTGAAAAGGAGGGGGAGTGACCAGCCACCCCCACACCAAGACCCCCGCCGCAGCATCAGCGGCAGCTAAAACCCCCCCAACAGCAGATAGAGAACAACCGTCCCTCCGGGTGATCACAACCACCATCCAGGCCAGGGCCAGCAGGACCGCCACGCTGCTGGCCGTGTTTTGTATCTTTAGTCTCAGTCCCTCCATCCACCATCGTCTCCACAGAGTCCAGACTCACACCGACCATAGACACCAGTCTGAGATCCTCTTGTCTGTGCACCGCCTCCCCATAGAGACGGTGCTGGAGACGACTGACTGGTAGAATCTGTACAGGAGCTTCAGGCAGATGTTACCCAGCATTTATGAATAGACCACCAGTCCTATTTGTTGTCCAGCTGCAGACCCAGAACTGCAGTGGATCTGATTTGGGTTTTTTAGCTTCATCTTCTTTTTTTCCTCTTAACTGAGCCAAATCCCACAGTCTCTTTTTTTCTGTTGATGAAATATTCATGATGAAGATGTAAAAATGACTATTAGAGTAGTCCATTAGCCTCTGCAAACCTCTGGCCTGGCCTTATAATTGAATCGAACAAACATCCAGACACGTACGAGGGACCGATCTGGCTTTTTTTCCCCCTCCAAATCCCGGTTTCTCCAACCGATAGGAGTTCAAACTTCTGTCTGCTCATCTGTTGACCCCCTTTATTTCCACCTCCTCCACCTGTTTGGGTGCAGCAAACATCCACGCTCAAGCGCACGTATGCTTCACAGTTGCAGAGCTGTCAGGTCTAACCTTGACTCGCACACAGAGTGAATTGTAATGCAAAGAGAAGGGCGGCGGGAGCAAGCGGGATGTCAGAGAGCTGCCTCCTCTTCCTCCCCAGAGGAGTCCAACTCTGCACAATCTCTTCTTCCTGTGACTGCATCACAACAGCAACCGCCCGTCTCCCTCCCTCCCCGCTTGATATTTCTCGAGCGGGGGTTTACCTTCTGATCTATTAACGGATGCGAGGCGCGTTGGTGCGTCTCAGTCATCCTGAAGATGCATGCTAATGCTGGCAGGTCATTTGATTTGCTGCAAATGTGGAGCTGATCCCCGGATTTCCGGAGCGTTTTGTTTCCATACAAAGACGACAAAACTACGAATCAAAGGAAGAAAGAATGTGTTGATGCGTAAAGCTGTTAGACAAAAAATCCCTAATTAAAATGGGATTGTTTATGGAGATGTTATCTCCAATTTAACATTAATGGCGTTAACGGTTAAATTAATAATAATAATACATTTTATTTGTTAGTCGCCTTTCTAGGAACCCAAGGTCGTGATAGTAAAAGTTAAAAGCAATAAAATGTACAGTAGAATATACACTTTAAAACAGTCCAGGAACGTCAAGTTATGGGGAAATATGCAAGTTTGCAAAGGTGGATTTTTAGTTTCTTGGCGACAGGTATGAGGGGGCAAGGCTGTGGATGGATTTAAAAGTCAGAAGTATTTTTGAATGTAATTCTGTGTGTAATCAGTAACCAATGGAGCTGCTGCAGAACAGGTGTGATGTGTTGGATGGGTGGTGTTTGACTGGTGATTCTGGCAGCTGAGGTTTGAACATATCGTGGTTTCCGTAGAGTTTTTTGTGGTAAACCAAAAAGAAGGGAGCTGCAGTAATCCAGGCATGAAGTAACAAGACTGTGGACCAGGACGGCAGTGGAATGAGGACCGAAGGAAGGGCGAGGCGATTGAAAGCCGCCAAGGTGGGAATAGGCAGACCGGGTGATGCTATTGATGTGTGAAGTGAAAGGAGAGGGTGCCATCGAAGATGAAACCCAGACGCTTAGCATGAGGGGAGAGGAAAATGGAGGAGTTCTGGATGCTGTTTATAACCGACTCGGTGCCTATCAGCGTACAGCATTAGCAAAAGGCTAAAAGCTACGGTGGCCCTGAAGTGCAAGTCACACCCAAAAAAGCAAAAGCATGCTGAAAATCAGAACGACAGTTAAAAAAATCAAAACAATTCACAGAAAAGTATCACGTTTTAAAATTCACAGCAAAATCCCAGAAACCAAAACACAATTAAAAAGAAATGAAACGAAATAAAAACGTTTGGAAAACAAGTGATTTCCAGAAATGACGATAAAAATAGTAAAAATTGAAACAAGAAACCGAAAAATGTAGGTACAATGGGACATCACAGATTTGACGATGATGTTTGATTTTTGCGTTTTAGCAAATGCTTCTTCAGTGTCCTCACACTAATAAAGTATGATTAAAATGAAGCGTTTCATTTCAAATACCTTTTAGCTGAAACGATGGACAAACGTCATAAATGTGCCATAATACCTACCTTTTCTGGTTTCAAAAAGAGAACAAAAAAACACTTCGGTACAAAAGTAGTTTTCAGAAATCTAAATAAAATATAAAAAAAGAAAATTAATAAACCTGTAGACCAGGGGTGCTCATTACGTTGATCGCGATCGACCGGTCGATCGTCAAGGACACGAGGGTAGATCGCGGGACAGAGAAGAAAAAAAAAGTACTTCTTAAAAATCCACCAGCCAATCAAAATCCTCACTTAGAAGTACGGGACTTGATTGACATGTAGATTGGCCAATCGGACATCCTCTGATGCATACGTCGCTGCAGACGTGTGTTTAAATTCACTGAGCGCAAACTGTCTGTCATCAGAAAGTTGCTCTCTGACCGCGTCACGTCAAGTTCCCGCAGAAGACCGCGGAGTGTTTATTGATGCCGCCCCGCGTGTCTCCTCCTGCTACCAGCTCTGCAGTTCTCGCCTGATAAATACGAGCTCATAAGGAAGCTGTTTTGTCCGAGGCACGCGCTTCGTATGAAGCCAGCAGCACCTTTGAAACGCCATGATGCTCCCCCCATTGCACAGTTTACAGCAGAGCATACTAAACATAACTAACAAACATTTACTAATAGTATTTTATATATATATATGTATTTTATAGGTAGATCTTCAAGACATCGTCGATTCAAAAGTAGCTCACACGCCAAAAAAGTGTGAGCACCCCGGCTGTAGGCGGTTCACGCTGGCGAAATTTTAAGACCGTAGACCGGTCAGTGAAACCGTCGAGCAAAAATGTTGTTATACATTTTTCAATGGTCATGCTCCAAATGGCAGTTCATAGAGAACACTTTAACAACACAAATGTAATGGTAAGGGTGAAGTTGGTGAGACGCAGGCATGTGGAATGGATTTTTCCCAGAACCCAACGCTCAGACAATGGGCATCCTAAAGCCACTTAGACGTGTGTGCGGCATCTGGTCAGTACTCGCGCATTACTAATGACTAGACTGTGGCATAAAAGCACCGTTCCACAGCATTACCCGTACGTCATTAGTGCGTGTGGCTTATATTATCCTTTAAAAATGATACACTTGTATCAACACGTGTACGATAATGGTATGTTCCGTTTTCATGATGTCCCTTGACCTCTTTGACCCTCCACGGACCTGGACAACCCAAATAACTGCATCACCCATACAGGTCACCCCCCTTATGGGTGCATGTGACTGAGGTATAATGAGCACTCTACCAACACGCATGGTCCTCGGTCAGCTGACTGAAGCGTTTGGGAAAGGAGGACAGACTCAGACCATCAAAACAAACTGAAGCACTTTCTTACTGAGCCGCTCCATTGTTGGTTTGGAGTCGATGACATGAAAAAATGTCCAGAGCAGCGGGGTCCCGGTGGATGCTGAGCCTGAAGTCAGCGCCGGCGTGGTGATAGATGTGCGTGTTCCACACAGCCAAGTGATCGATGGAAGCGTTGTTGGGAGGGGCCGTCGCCGTTATTGTGTTTCTGGAAGCTGAAGGGAGACGAAGTCGCGGGAGGCTTGACGGGTTTATTGAGAAGCGTGATCTAGCACTCCGCCCCGGGACTATTAGATGTAGTTAGTGAGGGCAGGGGTAGGAGGGGGGAGCAGAGTTAGTGAGGTTGAATGGATGGCGGAGGAGGAAGTGTGCCTCAGAGGGGAGTGTGGAGCAGGAAGTGATGATGGTGCAGAGATGGGAATTAATGTGTAGGTTATCTGTTGATGTTTATCCGCGTGTCCTGAGGGCCGGTGCAGCCATAAAGGTGATCTAATCTGCACCTCTGGAGAGGGTGCGTGAGCACACTGGCTGCGTGCACGTGCCCACCAATCATCCACTTAAACCATCATCTGTCTGCCCTTCGTCCCACGTTTTCATTTATCCTGCCTTTATGACAGAACTCCTTCCATCCCCTCAGTACCTGCTGCCGCTCCACCGATTCAATTGGCCCCATCGCCCCCCCTCACCCCCTTCCCATTTACTGTCCCCCGCCTGGGGGCTCGATGCACTTTTAAAAAGCAGGAACCAATGCCGGGCATTTTTGCTGGAAGCTGCTGACTTCTGATACTTTGTGCTGATATTCAATATCGCTCAAATTGGCCAATTTTACGGAGGAAAAAAAAAACAAATTTGTATTAAATCAGAGACTGTGCAGAGCCTGCCAGGTTCCTGCGGTTCGGGGTGGAGCGTGCTGAGATGACCGACCGCAGGTCGCCTCTGAAATGGGACCTTATATTGAATACATGTCGGCTTTGAAGAGCCCCTTAACAGCACCTGGCAATAGGCCAGCCTCAGGTGGGTTAATGTTTGTCAGAACATTTCCAAACGAGTCTGACCGAGCAGAAGCTAACTTACATAACTATTAAAATGATAAATGTCTGCAGTGAAGCTGAAAAGCTTAGTCACTCTGAGATCTATTGTGGAGGAAACACGAAAGCCGTTCTTGCTGGGAAGAAGTCTGCGTTTGGTGGAACACCTCCTGCAGAGGGTTTGAACTCTGAGCTGCCGTCGTGTTCACCTGTTCACCTGCGTGTGTGGGGCTGCTGGGAGCCGAGGCAGCGTTAACCCAGGCGAGAAGCGTTAGGATAAACGTCCGGATCCTTAAAAGATGCAGAAGGACACGAGGCTGAACTGGAGGGCAGGAAAACCGAATCTGGAATTCAAACAGAGACAAGGCCAATCCTGCTGATGAAACCCAAACAGCTGCTGCACTTCAGCCTCTGACTGATGCTGCAACGCGTGTGCGTGCACTGATGTGTGAGCAAGGCGTGCCCAAGAGCCGCGCGGCGCATCCATGCGTGCACCGACATCCAACAGCGGCTTTTCTGTAATAACCTGCCCTCTAGGCCTCTGGGTCCCTGCAGGGATGGATGGATGGATGGGGGGGGGAAGCTGATGGTGAGCCTTTGTCCCTCCAAAGTGTCGCTGATCAAAGAGGCCGGATGGTGTTGGCAGAGGCGGGAAAAACCTCTGGAAAGACATTAACGGAACTGGGTCTTGGAGCGGCTCATTTCCCTCAGCTCCGTTCTATTTTTTACCGCGTCCCAGACCATTTCCCACTCGGGATGCTTGGCATGCGCGGTCTGCCCGCATGTTGTGATCAAGACGCCCCCCTTCAAGTGAGCCTAATCTGTATAATTGAAACAGTCAGGGGGGCAAAGACGCTCAGATGTCACGAGTTAACACCTTTCTCGCCGCTCTGTGAAGTTCTGAAAACCCTTTAAATGAATAATTTAGCTGTTAAAATATAGATGATTACAAGCTGGAGATGGCTGTATTTGGCTGCAAAGCACTGGAGTTGTGTTTTTCTGCTCTCAGTCACAGGATTTGTACGTCTCCAGATGAATTCAAAGGCTCTCAAAGCTTTATCCCGTTCAAGTCTCTAAAAACTTAACAGATGAAATGAAAAAAGTGGGGCATGCTCGCCATAACGGAGCTGTAAAAGCACATTTCTTCGCTCAGCTGCTGAAAAGAAAACCTCCAAAAAGCTCATTCTCCTACCAAACTCTTTATTTTTATTTTCCTCTGCCAGCAGTTATGATTTAAAGCCAGCTTATCGTCTGACTTGCTCCCAGTTATCCAAGCTGCCGCCTGATAAGGGAGCCAAACCCATTTTTCAGCGGAACGCAGAGACATCATTTTTGTTCTCACACATTATTGCCGTGCTTTGACGGAGTCATCTGTCAGTGGAGGCGCTGATACGGAGGTGGCGGCGCGGCGGTCCTGAAGAGGGGAGGCTCCAGCGCTCCTCCTGGGCCACCGTGGATGATGATGATGGGATGTCATCACTTCTTTCTTTGGCTCTTCAGAATATGAAGATTTCTGGAAAACAGCCTCTTCCACACACATTTTTAAAACGTCTACACTTTTAGGCCTCCTATACACACATCTATAAAAAAAAGATAACTAAATTAAATGAAGTTGAAAGTTTTTACATTTACTCTGTAAGACAAATCTCTATATCAACCCTTGCTAATCCAGAGACTCGATCTCTGAGGCTCCGCCTTTCTCCCCTTGGGGGTGCCGCCCGTTTCATGACGTCATTCTAGAGTCGGCCCTGAACTTTTGCAAAGACGGACGCTGATATTGTACACAGAAAATCAAAGCATTTTGCCGATCACCGCTGGTTCCGCGTAGAAAGTGGGTGCGTTTGTTAGCCTGGGGGGGGGGGGCTGGCAGCACAGACTCTTCCTGGAAGGGGCTGTTCCTCACTTTGTGACATCACAATGTGAGAACTCACTCCTTTTCATGGGTTGGAAGGGGCTGGTGCTCAGAGAGCAGGCTGTTAAAGCAAACCAACCTTACTGTGAAAATCTGCAGTTTGGACGGGTAAAGAATTGACATTAAACTTCAAAATAATGTCATCTCTGAATGGCAGCAGTTGTTTTAAACAGAAACCAGAAGATGGATTCAAATCCCAGGCTTTTTTTTCCCTCCTTGTTTTTGTCACGTTCAAGCTTTGGGATGTTTTCAGTCTACAGTGGTTCCTATTCTAAACAGTCAGATGTGTTGAAAGCCGTTTAAACAGTAAAAAGTCATCCACAAAGGTTTGAACGCCATCGAGCAGCTATTACAGACAGTTTACATATGAATATCCATTTGGGAGCTTTATGAATCGTTATTCCAAGGCTTGTTGAATGGTGTCCAACCCTTTGTATGCATACAGTGAGTTTGCTCAGCCTCTGGGCACATTGTGCTGCTGTTTTGGAAGGCTGCCCTCATTCCGACGTCCCCATCGACTTCCTGGCCTACATGGCCGTTTTCCACTGCAGGTCGATGCAGAGGCAGCGCTGAGGGGGACAGCCTGAGGCTTACACACTCGCCGATACGCACACGCATGCCTGCTCTCAAACACCGACAAGCCTGGAAACACCAGCGCATCCCCGGGAGTCGAGCACCAACCCCGCGAACACCGGAATGTGGGCCCGACCTTTGACGGGACAGGGAGACTCTGCAAGCCAATGGGATGTTTTAAAGAAGTAATTACAGGCACTTATTCACCATCAACAGAAACAATATTTTATGGATTGGCCACATAGATTTTCATGAATGCCCCAAACAAATGAGATGCAGGAGGAGGACTGTTGGATCTGAGGCGGTTCTCTCTCTCTCCACATCACATTTGAAGCTTCTTCTCTGCTTTGTTAAATTATGAATGAGGAGGATGACTTGGGTAATATTTTAGTTATAACCTGTACAAAGTATGATGGGAAGTCAGATTCAGATTCACCATGGGGTTACGAGGGTTTGTAGTCCACGGCAACTGTACAATTTGTTTTTGTCACGGTTTAAGAAATATGTGGAATAATCAATGGATCTTGAGTCCAAATGTTCAATTCTCCTTAGCAACCATTTTCTACCTAATGAACCCTTCACCAGTGGAGCCGTCACTGCTGACATCTAAATAACATGCTCTTTGAAACTGCTCCAACTCTGTGACCGTTAAGGTGAAAAGCGACTTTGTCTGTAACAAAAGTGTTGCATATTGGCGTAAAGCAGTTTTTCTCTGCATCATTGTCAGTGGATTCAAACGCTGTTTGCCTTAACACTACACGAAGTGTTGCATATCCGTCCAAAGCTGCTCTTGTGGTACAGTAGTGTGAGTTTCCACTCAAAGGTTAACTTGGTTACATCAAATGGGGTGACGGCGGTTGACCTCTAATTGGAAGATCACAGGTTTGGTTTCCATGTGTTGAATTGTCCCTGGTTAGACACTGAACGCCTTGTTGTTCCTGCTTGTTGAGGTTGGCGCCCTTGTAAGTCAGCGGGTGTGCGTGAAGGAATGGGACTGTGACTGTAAAGCACTTTAGCTGTAAGCATAGACTATTGACCAATTCCATACTACAGATAGCTTCAGAATGGCTTCAGTGACATGGCTTTCACTTGGATTCTACTCAGTTTCTATTCTAGCCAATCATTTCACTTTTGCAACAATAGTGGACGGGTCCATATAAGAATGGGTGAGGCCGTTGGATGGGGCGGAGCTTTAATCAAAATGCCAAAGGCGTAGGGAGTGAAAATATGGCTACTTTTTTGGACCGTTTAGGCACCGGGACTCTTTCAAATTACTGTTTTGGTGTAAAAGAAAATCGAATTTTCTGTATTTTCTGTCCTTGAGACATTCGTGTTAGTGAAGACCAAACCGCTTGAAGGGCTAAACTTTATTGATAAACGTGTCTCTTTTGGAGATTTGACTGAGAACAATTCTCTTTCTATTGACCTCAAACGTATAAGTTGCTGCCTTGATTTTACTGGAACATTCTTTAAGAACTTAATAATTTGCTAAGAATGTGATATTACAATTAAAAAGGCAGAAGTTTTAATGGCAGATTCTACCAATTGGTTCATGGATTTAAAATACAATGAATGCAAATCACTGTTGGCTTTAATTAAAGATCCTAAAACACAAGTGTCTCTAGTTTATTACCATTTTATCACAGATTTAAATTAGAGTGTTAAAGTGTTGAATAAATCTAATATGGTTTCACTGCTGTTTCTTTGTTGAAAAGTAACCAGTTTTCCCATAAAGTTCCAGATCATGTCCTTCTTTTTAGATGCATCGTTTTGGAAACGCTGTTTTCTTTGGGTCAGTGACTTTTGGAGTAATTGTCTATTTAAATCAGGGTTTGAGTCCCCTTTGTGTTGATTCCTTACTCGGCTGATACCCGCTAAACCTCCATAACATGGTAAGACATTTCCCCAAGTTTTTCTCTAGAAATGACAGAACGCCAAAACGAGTGCTCGCTCTCTGCACCAAGCGAAGCCTCGACTCCATCTAAAACCGGTCAAGTGCCACTTCAAAACAACTCCACAAATCCAACGTCAGCACAAAGTCTTCCTCTAGCTCTTGAATTATCCGCACTCACAGCCCATCTTGTGAACGTCGGCGCCGCTCTCGCCATGAAGAATAAAACTCCAACTGATGGAAATTAAAGAGCTGCCTTTTCTTTTCCTCTTTTGTTTGTTTCCTCTCCTTCCTTCCGATCTCTCTTCACCCTTACAGCCAGAACAGTTATTACTAAATAAAGTAGTGTGGCTGCTCACAGGAGGTTCCTGGCTTTCTGTGAGTGCACTGCCAGAGTGTGGGAGCTTGCTGTTGGCATGATGGCTCCCATGGGTATTTCTGAAGCTGCAGTCGCTTCTATAAAGTTCAAGCAATTACGTTTTCCAAAACGGTTGCCATTTGCCAAGCCACCCTCTGCCTGTGCACGCTCCTGTTTGTTTCTTAGATGTGGGTCTTTCAGGAAACAGCTGCTCCATGTATGACTAATCCTTTTTTTCTCTCCTGCTACTGCTGCTAAATCTAAATAATATGCAAATGTTAATGTAATCAGGTCAGATTTCAGTGGAAATCTCCATCATTTCCGCTTCGCCTAGCTTGAAAGAAGGGAACAAAAACACCTTTATTTGAGTTGGAGGCATTTTCTGAAGTCCAAATGACGTTTCTTACATGTTTTTGTCAAGAATTCAACCACAAAAATCACTGTTCTTACCAGTCTGTTTGCACCATCTGCAAATGGTTTACAACTATTCATTGAAAATAATATTAAGAAACCACAAAAGTACAACATTTGTTCATTCTTTACACAAGGAGATGGCTGCTGTATTTGCCGCACAATAAGGCGAACTTTAAAGCCTTTGTTTTTTCGAAAAAGAAGAGTGCATTTTATAATCTAGAGAAACTTCTTAAGTTAGTCCTGCACAATAAATCACAAATTTATCGTTATTGCGATATCAAGCTGTGTAATATGCATATCGCAGAAGATGGCAGAAGTTGCAATAAATGGTTACTTTAAATGTGCTAAAACCATCTTATGGCAACTTGAAGTATTTGACGATCAAAATAAATTCATTTATGTATTTCACCAATCGGATAGAGCCCTTTTATGTTCGATATTTGCCTCCTATGTAGAGTATGATTATTAAACTGGAAATTATGTTTTTGGTTGTTTTGCTATTTGTTCATGTACCACAAGTTATATCTTCATCGCAATATTGATCACTTATATCGTATATCGCAAGTTTTTCTCATATCTTGCAGCCCTAATTAGACATGCATTAATGTATAAGATTGGGTTTTATTGTGAATATACTGACACATGGCTAACGCCTCTAACACAGCTAATGTGTAGCAGTGTTGGACTGTGTTACCGTAAAAGTTGGGAATAAGTGTAACTACAGTAAAGATATTTTAGCAATACCTGTCTGTTTTTTACTTGTTACAAACAATACAGGTAATGTAAATACGCTAGCATGGCTAAGACAGCAAACATGTAGCGGTCTCTGTTTTTTTTTTTAACGTGTTAGTAGTAAGGTACGGAGGTGGTGTAATCACAGTAAAGATGTTTTAGCGATATCCGTCTGTTTTTATGTGTTGCAAACTATACGGGTAATGTAAATATGCTAACACGGGTCAATGCTTCTTACACTTCTTTTATACGTTACTAATAAGGTTGGGAGTTATCGTAGTCACAGTCTTCTTTTCCATGCAGGGGTCGCCACAGCGAATCAGCTGCAGGTCTGATTTGCATATTTAGTTTGACTTTTTCTTTTTTCTTTTGTCGGATTCCCTTCCTGACTGAACCCTCTGAGGGTTTGGGAGCGACACAATAAGACCCTGGCTTTGGCCCCTCATGTCTACATTTAGCGTAGTCACAGTAACGTTTTTTCTGTGGCATCAGTGTTTTTTTTTTTACGTGTTGATAACAAGGTTGAAAGGCCTGCATATTGCTAATGCTAATATATGCTAATGCTGCTAAGGTTTCCGATATGGCTAACATGTAGCATGTTACCAACAAGTTCTAGAGTAACTGTGACTGTATTTAATAAAATCTGAATGATTGACAGACTTATGTCTGGCTCTTTTGTCTCGCTTAATATATGACATGATTACATAGACCATTTAGAGATGGTCTGCCTTATAATCTGGTAAAGAAAATAAAGTACTTTGCCGTGAAGAATGAAAGAATCTAAAAGGCTGCAGTGATTTCAGATTCAGTGGTTCTCTGTACTGCAGACAGTCAGACGTGTTGGACCTGCTGCAGAAGACATGAGGAAAATGTGTCTGAGCAGCAGGTTTGTGTCGGGGTGGTGTCCAGTTACTGTCCAGTGCTGCACACGTATGTGCTCCTAAAGGCCACCACGTATAAATTTGGATGGAAGCTGCCAATGGAATGTATTTTAATTTTATGTCTCAGCTATTTGAGAAAACATCTCTGAGTGGAGGCTGGCGTTTTGAGCTGCAGCAAAGGCCGGCACTGACACTCAGGATTACCTTGATCCAATCAGGAATCCTGTGTGGAAAAACAGAAATGACAAAATACACCGACTCAGAGGTCAGCTGCCAGATTCAAACAGGTTTTTTCTTTTTTTATTTGTTGCTCTGTTAAAATAAGATGGTAGTTTAGTGGAAGATGATTTATGGTCTGTAGGGTTTTCTGAAGAGCTTAAACTTGACCACATAACCCAACATCCATTTGTGTTCTTCTGCTTAACACACAAGTGACTGTTAAATGAAGAAATTCAGAGTGCTGACTCATAGATTTATATCTGTTCTAGTGTTCAAACCCTTATTCATATGCCTGATTTCATGGTGGATACTTGGATCATAGTTTGGATGCAAAAGTTCAGACTTTGTGATTCACCATGAAAGAATCGGTCTCTAACTTCTTCTTCTCATTTTTTAGCTAAAATTCGCTTCATTCAGTAATTAGTACTTTTTTTCTTTTATTAACAGTAAAATACCACGCCCTTTGACCTTCTGTAACTCTCCAACTGTTTACTCAATCAGTTCATTTCAATGGATTCTGATGCGGATAAAAGCGTCTTTGTGCTGATAAGAAGTTGATCACGTAAACACGTCACTACTGTAAAGTGTCACTACTGTAAAGTGTCACTACTGTAAAGTGTCATTACTGTAAAGCTGCTTTTCTTTGCTACAGAATCTGTTGGAATTACGGTGTTTGCACAAATTATTGAATGAAGAGTTGCATCAAAGAGCGTGTGGATCCAAAGCTTTAGTGTTTTAGGGTTAGTGTAGACTATATATTACTGTAGTGTAGACTGTACGTCAATTATACAATTTGACGCGATACAAAAGTTATACATCGGTAGTTCATGCGTGAAAAGTTCGTTAGACATACGTGGAACGGTCGTGGAAAGCCAGATGTTTGTGTACGCATGTTGTAGAGATCACAGTTTTCCCACAATTTACATAATAATTGCGTTTAAAGCGTGCAAAATACACGTAAACTGCGTAATTCTTGACCAACCTAAAATTTTGAAAAGCTAAAAACTGAATTCATGTAAGGACCCGTGAGCCGAAACCCTCGACAGACATCGACAGATGACGAACGCAAGAAACTATTATGATTTACGTTTATCTAGCATGTATCACAAAAGACAGAAATATCATCCGTAGAACATGCTAAAAATGTACGTAACATGAACCTTGAATCAAACATACAGATGGATGTTCTGTGCACATGGGGGTTAGCCATGCAGGAATGCTGTTTTCTGGGGGGCACATAGTGGTGGATATGAAGTGGCTGCAGAGTTTGAAGGTTTGAGCATCAGCATGTGCACGTGTCTGCGCACGTGCACGGCATGTCAATGAGCAGAATGGGCTGCCATCACATTCTCGCCCTGACAGGGTGACAGCTGTCACCAAAGAAGAGGGGAGTGGAGGAGGAGAGAGGAACGATGCCGCCTCACAGGGACACTGTTTCCCGGACAAGCCCCCATGTGTGGGGGAATCTCATTTTTGACTGTGTGTGTCCACGACTAGCTTGTTGGTTTGTGTTCCAGTGGTGCAGACGCTTATGTGCACATCAGCAATTACAGTACGTGCTTTGAAAACCAACACTAGGACAGCGATGGTATGTGTTTCCAGGCCTCTCCAGCCCGTGTGCTCTTTGTGTTGAGTTCAGTCTGCTTCATTAGCTTATATTGTAAAATCAATGCCGCCTATTGTGCCGTGACCTGCCTGTGTTCTTGTACACTTCAGCACGCTGGTGTGTTCAAGCACACTCAGTAATAGTGACCCTGAGAGGCTGACATCGAGGGAGGAGCCCTCCTGAGTGACCTGGACGGCAGGCCCATCCATCAGCTTCTTCTCCTCCCAGTCCTCCCGTTTTCCTCCTCTCCTCTGTAGGGCTATTACAGCAATCACAGCTCTTAAAGTCGCGGCGAGGACCTCTCTGATGTCGAGCGACGCCGCTTGTGTGTCTGAGTGTGTTTGATGGTTTCTGGCATACCTCTTCCCCTCTTTTCAGCAGCTGGAGGTTATATGTATTTAACCCCGGCTGGCTGGTCCGACCACGACTAATGATTTTCTAGAAGAGAGGAGGAGACGGATGCAGAGTGAAACAAAGAAAGGGTTGTTGAGAGCAGAGTAGATACCTGGTTACTCCCGGTTTTCCCGCATATTTTAGCCTGTAAAAACCATTTGACTGAAACTCAAAGAAAGCCAAACATCAGTTTATACTTTTATGATTTATTAATAAGAATGTTCTCATTAATAAACGCCTCGTGCTGCACCAGAACTCCCTTTTGTTCTCTAAATTGAAACATTTCCTTGTATTTCTCTGTGTGAAACCGACTTTAAAGCCTTGTTTCATGAAGAACGATTCACATTTGGGATGAAAGGCGTCCTGCAGGGTTCAAACCCAGACTGAAGCTGTGGGCGGGGCGGGCTGTGGTCACAAACCGACACCAATAGCATTAGCGACTTTACCTTCGTCTGGTCTCAGACTGCCTTGGCTGCAGTCTTTTGGGTTTTCTGGATGCAGTTCATGGAGGTGAGGGGGCAATCGTCTGAGGGGAAACACAGAACAACGTGTCATGTGACTTGACAGTAGTTGTGCTTCATTTTTGGAGTGGATGTCACTGCTGACCACCAAGGTGGGCTCATAAAACCTGCACCTGATCCTGAAACCGACCAATCAGAACCAGGAACAAGCTAAATTCCACCCTGCATTGAAGGAGGCCTCCATCCAAGCAGGGAGGCAAACGAGTGGAGGCGCAGTGCATGTGGACCTTCAGCCTCTGCAGTGGAGTGGAGTGGGGGGGACATGAGTGGAATACAGAAGGAGGCAGTCTCCAGCTGATGGCCCCGGTGGTTACGGATGAATTGGCCCCAGCCTCCTTCTGAGGCTCTCAGCAGCATTCATTTCCCTCATCAGCATACAGGTTGTGGCCTTGATTTTTCTGTGCATCATCACAAATTACACGCAGCTTTGGGAGCTCAAGGTGCAGCAGGGATGTTGTTTTATGACATGAAAGCACAACATTACCAGTAAATAGTCCAATTTTACCTTCTCTACTCCGTGACCAAATGTATATCACTGCATCCAAATGATGAGAAGCCAGCAAAGCCTTTTCAAACACTAAAAGATATTTCAATTGTTCCTTTCGTTTTGCTTTTTGCCATTATCCCCTCCTTTATTTCCGCATTTATCTGCCGTTTCTTCTGACCTGACGTTAAATAAATGTCGTTAATCTCGAGGTGACGTTTTAGAAGAACGTCTGCTTTGATATCCAACAATTAGACTCCCCCTTTTTTAGAGAAAAGCCACATTCTTGATCTTGGACTTCGGCTTCGTGCTTATGGCTGAATGTCTCTCTGAAAAGTTCCTACCCAGAGGTCTTTGCACTGAGGCTGCGGTAGAATCCCAGCTTTTTTTGACAGCTGGTATCCAGCCGTAAGGACAGTTAGGAACTAAAGCATTAAGGCTGAATTTAAACCTTTGAGTTTGAAAAATGGCGCCCTTTACTTCAATAAGGGGCCCACCTATGGGGTCATTGGTTGGGAGCCTTTTCACGTTTAAATGTCTTTTGAAGCCTTTTGAAGGTCACCGTTTAGTCCTTGACAGCAGTTTTAAGTTTTTAAAGTTATTTCAAAAAATTCCGAGGGATCTGAAGCGGGGCGCTCCAGCCTGCAGGGAGGGATTCCCGTCATCATCAGATGTTAGACGATGTTTCCTCATCTGTGGAGGCATTACAGCTAACATTAGGAGGAGTTCACTGTAGGAAAATGGACTCTTGGCACTAAAAGGTTCAGTTTTTAGTGAAGCTTTTATTCTGACTTTCAGGATGTTCAACTGCCCTCAGAGATCAGAGTCCAGCAGGGTTTGTTGCACAAATGCTCGTGTGGTTCATGTCTACGTCTGCAGATTCACAAACGAGGGGTTTTACAGTCAGTAGACGAGATTTGAAACATCTGTGGATGAGGCCTGACGCCGTCTACGTTTCGGGGAGACGTTTAAAGAGTCGCTGCTGCACCCACATCTTTCACTCTTTCAGGAGATTATGAGAACAGGTCACTTAATGTCATTAGTCTGTCTTTGCATTTCAGCGAAGGTCAAGCACAAAGTTTGAGTTGATGCACGCGGCGGCGAGAGAAAGTGGTGTTATTAACTCCCCCTGCCTGTTCTGATCTGTTCCCACTTGACATTAGCGCGAGAAAATGACAAGCTTTTAGCGGCTGCGGCTCATATAAGAGGGTTGCTTCTGTCATTTAAAGGTGAGTAGCGGCGGGAACCTCAGCTGCGTAGAAAAACCTGGATCAAAGGTTAGGACTAAAAGATATAAGAAGTTTGTTATAGAAGAGCAGAGCAACGTCTTTCGTTTAGACACTAAGTTAAAGACTTCAAATCTTTTAAGTTTAAAGATTGTTGTTGTTGTTCTGAACATTAGAAGTCCTGCGATCTGCTCAGTAACTAGCCTTGGACCTACAACACTCTTTAAGTTTGGGATATGGTGAAAAACTCAGTGGATGTCTTAATCATGGTGTTTGTATTGTATTGTATCAGGGTGATAGACACGACACATTTCATTTAGTGTTTTCCTCATGACTGTGTTCAGTGTCTTACTTATTGGGGCCCAAACCAAAACATTCTAACAAAGATATAACTATTGACCCCATCGTGAACGTTTGTGGTGGACTCAACACCATGTGATCGGACAATGAAACAATGATCTACGAGGTGAACGATGCATTGAGGTCAACATGGTCTCCAGGGTTGGCTTTGGTGGAGGAGGTGCAACAGTCTGGACAGGCATCACCAGTCAGAGCAAAACTGGTTTGGTTTTTAGTAGATTGTCCAGTCACTGCAGGTCCTTACCTCAGAAATATCATAGAACCCATCAGTCCAGCACACCAACAACTTTCTGTTCATAGATGATAATGCTACACAACATGGGGCCAGAACCGTCACAGCTGGACTTCAGGAAGTAGGTGTGGCCTCATATAGTTTGGCCAGCAATGAACCCTGACCTAAACCTCGTAGAGCACGCCTGAAGCCAGCTGACGCAGAGACTAGATGGTGGAAATACCTGCTGTTGACATGATCAACATTTGTTATTTGGGGATTTTTCAAAAATAATTTTGGGGGTAATAAATATCAAACTAAAGAAACTGGTGTTTCTACTTAGTCGTTAATGGTGATATTAAAGGGAGCGTTGACATATTTCATTAAATGTCAGACATATTGGAAATGCTCTCATGGAAATAACATCCCCAACTTATTGTGAATCTCATTCATTCATTCATTTTCAGTTTTTCCCTTTCGGGGTCATGGGGCTGCTGGAGCCTATCCCGGCCACTTGTGGGTGAAAGCAGGGGACATCCTGGACTAGTCGCCAGTCTGTCGCAGGGTCACACATATCACACACCCATGCACTCTCACACTCACACCTATGGACAATTTAGAGAGACCAATCAACCTATGTAGCATGTTTTTGGACGGTGGGAGGAAGCCGGAGACCCCGGAGAAAATCCACGCATGCACGGGGAGAACATGCAAACTCCACACAGAAAGGTCCCCCATTGGGGGATGTTTCAGTTCCCCCTACCGGGACTTGAACCGTAGGCCTTCTTGCTGTGAAGCAAGAGCGCTAACCACTGCGCCACCTTGCAGTATTGTGAATCGTGTTTTTCAAAACTCAGAACTGGTTCAATGAACGGCTTTCTAGATCCAAATAACCTGGAAATCCTTTCAGCAGCAAAAATGTCAGCCTGACGGTCTTGACTGTTCTTTCGGTCCGTGTTCTTGGTTGTGGAACGCGCTTCAATCAATCCCAAACCCTAATTGGGGGCTCCTCCTCCCCTCGGCCGGTGTAACGATGGCACAGCCGCGGGAAGAGCCTCCTTTGCTCGTTTCCTTCCCTCCTGTGGTGATTGGTGGCAGGTCTTTAAGGTTTGTTTGTCTTCTGCTTTGTTTTGTCATTAAAGCCGTCAAACTTGGTTTGGATCAAAGTGACCCAAAATTAACGCCTGAAAATTAGCGGAGACACCTTCCTAATGGGACGGAGCGGCTCTGCTGGATGCGGCGCTCCGGCAGCCCTTGTGGTTTAGCTGCAGAGTCGTAATTAGAGGTTCTGGAGGGCTGTCAGGTGGTGGGTGTGAGGTGACTGACGGCGAGTGGGTGCAGTGGCGGGCGCTGCGGCGACAGCGGCTGGCTGAGATTGGCAGGCAGCTCTGTGGAAGTGCTCTGCTGACTGGCAGGCATGCAGGCCCTCTGAGACGGTCTTGGGTGTTTTGGCAGAGCCGCGGCCAGCCGCTGCCGCACTGTGAACGCTCAGGATCTTGAGGAGGACGCAGAGGCGCTGACAGACCTGCTGAGCGATTGTTTGTAGCCCACCACGCTAATGAGAGAAGCAGCTGAAAGGCTTTTGTTTTAATGAGAAGGCTACGGCTCGCTCTCACCACCAGCAATCACAACAAGTCTCCAAACTTTGTTGCGAGGCGGCGTTTGCAGACTGGAGGAGCTTGTTGGTATTATTGTCAGACTCCTTGGTGAACGCACACCCCCGCAGGCGCCCGAACACACAGATGCTCCCAGACGAACCAAGCCTCAGCTGGACGGAGCGCGCTCCAAAGCAGCTCCTTCTAAAGGCTGGCGTGCATGTACGGGAGGGGGGCAGTGACACAGCGTTTAGCATTAGCCTTCTGCATGGCTGTCAGCCTTAGCTAGCGTCTTCATCTGCAGAGGATTAGCATGCTGCTCTCGCCGCCACAATGAGCCCACTCGCCCCCTTCTGATTAGGTGTGATGCATTGGAAGCCCCAGAGGGGGCAGAGGACGCTCTGCACAGCAGCTCTTTGTGTGTCTGCAGGATGTTCAGCTCAACGCCACTTTGAAACGCCCTCACGTCTTAGTGTCCACTTTGGTTTGGCTTTGTCCCAGTCTGGCTCACAGGGACCCAGACGGATGGCATCACAGCAGCGCGGCGGTTGGGTTTGCCGGGAAAACAATAAGAAGACTTTCTGCTGCTGTGAACGTGTGACAGAATGAAGCCGGGCGCCTGGAAATATCATCCATATGTAGTTATGGACATGAATATAACACTTTTGGAAACGATTCCCCAAATTTGGTGCATAAAACTATTCCAACTAAAACAGAGTTTTTGTTTAATCTTTAGAAAATGGTTGAGTTCCATCAGACAATCACACTACCAAGTCAAATTTGTTCTTTTTAATTTGTGGTAACAAAGAGTAAAACATTTATATTAAATATAAAATGTTTATAAGTCAATAAAGGTTTAGTTAGCTGACCCACATTTAACATGGTCTTACTGGGTCTGAGAACTGGAGTGAGTGAGTTTGACATCACCCAAATGAAGTCAATTCTGTTGCCACTTATTGGCCACCGCCATGTTGGAGCCAGATGTTGTCATTCAGCAGTGATTGGTCCGAGTTGGCCTGAATCATTGTTTCTATAGCAACCATTGTTGCCAATCCGGATTGAGCTTGTTGGAAGTCCACACCTCTACTACTGGGAGTGGGCTGTAAGAAATGCTGTCACACGTGTTCCGTGTGGCGCTGTGGTGCATAGGAGATGCGCTTGTCTTCATGTGCGTGCGTTCTGAGCTTTACATTTAAATGTAAGTAATGATCTTTTATCTTAGCACGACCGTTTAAAGTTTTTATGTGTTTTCTGAACGCTCACATGTGCAAACATAGCTGACCCGCGACTATTGATGACGTCATCGACTGGGAATAACGTCCAAACTGGAAGACACTATTCTCCCATAACTCCCTGTTTGTACTTGTAGGGAAGAAATCGGATTCGGCTCACCTCTAGATGGCTCCTGTCAAAAAACAAAAACAAAAAAAAGATAACTTCTTGTATCGCCAAAGGACTTTCTATGTATAAATACCGTCACATCTTCACTGGAAGAACCCTGCATCACTGGGGGCACAGTGGCCTGATGTTTATCTAATTAAAGATCCTAGAAAATGTCACTCTGAGTTTCGCTGTGGTAAAGAAACCCCTGGGACAAACCTGATTGCGGTGCTTGCCACTATTCCGTTATGGAAATGGATGTTTAGTCTCAGGCCTCCAGGGAGCTTCAGAGGTATCACAGACGTGTGTTCAGGGCGCGGTGAAGAGTGCGGGGCAACAAGTCCCCCGGGTGCTCATTATGAGGGAATGGTTGGAAACTCTGCTCACACATACAGACCACAAGAAGATTGTTCCACAAAGGGCCAAGTCAGGAGGTCAGGTTGTAGGACTTGATACATATTTTAGCAGATGATATGCAATCTGGAGCTTCAGATCAGAAACAAAGATCTAATTATCGGTCCTTGTCGTTCAAACTGTTGACAAAAACCAGCTGATGCGGTTTTGTCCTTAAGATTAGATTGAATAAGCTGGTAAAATAAAGTAGCATAAAATAGTGTGACATGGAAAATGCCCCCATCGATGATCTCCAAGGTACTTTGGAGTTCTTGCCCTCTTCCATTGGTTCTACTCTCAGCCTTCCCAGCGTTACCTGCTGTCACTGACAGGTGAATTCCTCCTGGAGACGAACATTTGAAATGTCATGTTTGTGCTTGTTCCTTTACAGAAAAAGACAGAGGATGGATTTTAAAATGGAACACAGACATTTATTTTAATGAATTACAGGGTTTACACTTATGGTCCGGTGTGTGGTGTGCAGGGCAACATTTGCCTTTAGTTTTGTTAAAAGTAAATTACAGCAAGGCTCCTATATTTAATAAATGCATAAACATTCAAAATCAATCAAACTTCAATCAAATCAAAATCAAATGTGGATCTTGATCAGAATGACATTTTTCAGCCTGTTTTTCTTTCCAAGGTCTCTTTCTTGTTGTTGAAATAACATAAGCTAGGTGAGTTTGAGTATTGGATCTCATTTATCAATGATAGAAAAAGATGTGGCTAAAATAATAGATCATCTTTGGCAGTTTACACCCCAGAGTCTAGTTCAGTGGCCTCCTTCCTTTTGCCTCGTCAGATTCTGCCCTAAACCCGCTTCAGTAATTCCTGATTAGCTGAAATGAGTGAGTCCAGTTTCTGTTTGACTTCACACCTGATCCAGGTGATCAGTAATTACTTGAAGCTGGGTTAGCTGCAAAACAAGCAGGGCAGCAGGTCTGGAGGAACACGGTTGGGGACCACTGCTCTAAATGCTGGTGGCGGTTAGAAGCATCGTTACAGGGGGGAGGAGGGCCGGCCAAACGTCTAAGACTGCAGAAAGATATGAATTTAAAAGCGGAAATGTTATTATGATTAGGTGTGAAGAAAGCCAGGCAACTTGGCTATCGTTGAAGGCTTAACTGACAAATGGCGTGTAGAGTGAGGATACAACCCAGCGTACCTGAAGGTCAGCTGGATCTTTCTTACTGAAATTGCGCCAGAGCTTCACTACTTTGAATTACCTGCATCTATGTGTTCAGGGTCTGTAAGTACAGGTATTTTAGTCTCATTTCTTTAGCGCCATTCACTGAAAAGTAAAGACAATCAGATTCAGTTCTTCAGAAAGTTGTAAAACTGAGACTTTTAATGGCCTGAAAAGCTGGATAACTGAGAATAATCTGATTTTTGGATATGGATTTATGAAATCATCAGTTTGTTCTGTCTTTCTTCAAACCTTCGGCCTGTCTTGTAATGGTAGCCATGGCAGCACCGATGTCCATAGCATAAGCTAAAGTGGGGGCTAATATATCAGACAAATGGACAACCTGTCGACTGTCCCAACATTTGTAGTTCACTGGGATGAAAAGGCCGTTCCCTTGGATACGGGGTCTGATATCTTCATCATGTGACCCAGTTTACTGCATTTTGTCGGTTACTCAAATGCAGATGGAAAACTGAGATAAATTTCTACTCTCCAGGGAGAAATCAAGCTGTTTCTACAGCTAACTACCATGATCGGATATCAGACTGTTGGTTTACTCAGAGATGGGCAACTTCAGGCCTCGAGGGCCGCCGTCCTGCATGTTTTCCAACATACTCTGTTCTAGCATGTTCTAAATGGTTGGACGCTCATAAAACCGGTTAAACAGTCATGAGTAGGGCTTGGATATCTGGACATAATACAGTCACTTCAAAAGTCTGATTAGTCAAAGTGTCATTAATGAAGGCCTCAAAAGATAAACCTGCCTTCAAACCAATCAGATGAGACTTCAAATCGAAGGAACTTTTATTATTGTCCTGATGGACAAAAGAAAACATTACAGAGTACAGGAGTAGAATGATTAATTTCTACTCCATGTTCATTGTGTCTGATTGATGCAACACGTCTTTATTGCCAAGGTTCTTGCATTCGTGACACTCAAATCACACTTTTTCCAGGCAAATTGCGCTGCAGGACCTCTGATGGCATCTGGACGTTGACCTAACATTGGAACTGGACGCCCCCGACGCACGAATCGCGTTCGGTGTGAATGCAGCTGAAATGACTTTAGTCGGGTTCAGTCCTGACATTTCCAGTGGGGATGGACAAGGTGCAGATGAGTTGCAAAGATTAGTGATAATCTGAATGTGTAGAAAAACAGCCTGAAGTCCGAGGAGACGGGAGACGAAGGCGTCGATGGGTGATGGGATGGAAAATGAGGGTGACGGAGAAAGGGAGGCAGCGTGAGGGGGGAGAGAAGTGGGTGGTAGACGGGTCCTCCGGCACCTTTTGGGTGGCGTTTCCAGTCTTTGCGGCTTTCGCACCACCAATGAGTAATGGCTGCTGACGTGCACGTCTCTGTTGTCTCGTCCTCCATCCGTTTCATCATTACACGCCATCAATCTCGCCATCTCGGTCTGCCTGTCAGCCTCCTCTGTTCCCCTTCTCCTGCTCCGTCTCCCTCTTTTATTCCTTTCGCAGCATTGTGTGCGAAGTCCTCGGGGTGTTTAACTCCTCTTCCTCATCCTCGCTCTGCTGAAGCACCGCTCTGTTTCTCACCTGAGCCCCAGTTTAATTTCCGCGCGCGAGCGGCGCCCACGCCCGCCCGTGCGTGTGCACGTTGCCCCAGCCGGCAGCATGGACTCTCGAACGTGGATATGCGTGCGCACACTCAAAGGACTCTCAAGAGTAATGGTGTTTAGTGTAATTTAGCTCACTGCCATTGTAGCCTCTGCTTTCTCAGTAGGAATCATTATAGAGATTACATAATGGGGGTAATTTTTCTTCAGCCGTATACAGAGCTTTGACGGCGGTACAAAGTGTTTCGGAGGCAGGAAAAACCCCGTTAACTGGAGCTGAGAAGTAAATTGGTCCGGTGTAGTCTGGCTAAATCAGCGCCTGTTAGCCTCTCTCACAACTCTTCAAATCCATGTCTATTACTCTTAACAAACCAGAATGGATCCCAAGTATTGATCTGTTGGCGAGGGGATTGCTCTCTTTGTTCACACACAATGAAAAGGCCGTGTGTGTGTCGGTGCTGAAATCCTGGGAGCGGGAGGGGGGGCAGAAATGGACGCCTCGCACAAATTCAAACGCGTGACGAGTCCTAACCCCGCGTCACGTACCTGCAGCCTCAGCACGCGCGATGCAGATGGAAGCGGCTTCCTGCAGAGCTGTTAGCGCCTCGTTTGAGGCCTTGGAGGTAAAAAAACCCCACAACAACCACAATGTGGCTTTGTGAGAGAAGTTGTCAGCTCGGAACGGGTCCTCTGGGATTCTGGCGTGGCTGTGAAATGTTTCACTCCTGCTGTCGTCCAATGGGATTCACAGCAGCTGCCATGGATGTGAGATGCTGAAGAAAAGGCTGTTAAATTGTCACAAACACTTTGAGAAGATTTAAAATAAAAAGTCAGCAGAGATAAACTTCCAGCCACAGTTTGATTGACTATTTGATGTCATGTCAAACCACATTTTTATTAACTCAAGTTTGAAGTCTGGAGTTTTATCTGTTTAGACGCCTTCAGTAGGCTTTATTTTAGCAATATTACTGCGTTGGCATTTTTTATAGATACTTTTGGGATATGATTGGACAGCATTGACTGAAGCGGTGCACATGCTCAGACAGAAGACGAGGTTGATCTAGTTTGGGTTGCTACTTGTAGCCCGTTCAAAGGTTTGGAATTGACCCTTTAAAATCAAAGCTTTAGCTTCAGCGTCGACGTTCTTTGAACTACCATAACTCCTCAACTGTTCACTCACTCTCAACATCTTTCCAACGCGTCCTGAAGTGGCAAAAAAGCAGAAAAATGTTCACACAATCAGATCTGCTGATTCTGACATGGAGTAAAGTGGTTTTGTGCCAATATGCTTAGTCTAAATCCACTGGAATCACGTCAGTTGCGGAAATGGTGAAAAGGTTTCAGTAGTTGGAAGAGCGTGTTGCGTCCTGCATGCCCCTCCCTCTGCTGTGCTTCGGATCTTTGTGGAAAACTCTGCCCCCTGTTGCCCCAAACAGGTTATTGCACCTGACAGTTGTCAGAGGCACTGGATGGTCTGTTCTGTCTCTTATTCTCTTTCTCCTTTATATTTGCTTTTACATTTTTTTGCTTTTTAGACTTCTTCCCAAAATGTTGCCTATCGCTAATGAAGGTTCTACAGTTTGACGTTAAGCTATAGGAACAAACATTGGGGGAAAAAAAGTCAAGTCATTAAAAAATCTTGAATATTGACGTGAATTTTGGCCTTTTTTGGATATTAGTGTGTTTTTTCAAAGTCTGCTGCATAAATGACTGCACATGTATCCATTTATATCTAACCCCTCATTTTGGGCCAAAGACGGTGTTTTTCCTCACAAAATGAGAAGACGCTCTCGGAACATTTACTGTATTGTAAAAGTGTTGTGTTCCCCAAATTGGAGGATCTATTTTTAATTGTTGCCATGCAAAAAAAAAAAAATTTTAGGAGGAGAACAATCAATTGGACTCCACCCGCTGATGACATCATCAACACATTACGAATGAAAGCTGAGTTCTAATGTAATCTAATGTAATAATCTAACGCCAAAGTTCAGATTCTGGAAATGATCTGCATGTTTTTTATGGAAATTCGCCAACGTGTCGCAGGACCTCTGACCGCATCTGTACATTGACGTAACATTGAAAGTGGACGCCACTGACGGCTAGGTCTTATCCATAATTAACAATATTTAAACATGAAGTAATTCATTACTTAAGTAAATTTCTACAAAATAATTATTGTTTTCTGAGGTCGTGACCCTTAAACTTGGTCATGTTGGGACACAAAGACGTAATGGTATCACAAAAGATAAAAGTCAGCCAATCCTCTTCCTGCATTTGGAAAGAAAAAACAAAACTCCGGAGCTCATTTGAGGCAGAAATTGTTTTTCTGCTTCAGAGATCTTAAAGCCAATTACCACCTTTTCAGATCCACGCTGGACAAAATGTCATCCTGTAGTTTGATCGGGTTGGTGGTTAAATTGAACCTGCTCAAATTGCTTATTTCATTTGAGAATCCTCTTTTCACAGCCAGTTTAAACTCAGAAAAGTCTTTCGCCGTGCTTCTGGAGAGCAAGAATTCAATTTTCAGGTTTAAAGGGGGGGGGGGGCAACACAAAAGTAATTTAAGGATAATAACAAATTAATGTTACCATGGAGCACGGCAAAGTCATCATACCACTCCTGAAATGAGTAATAAATAATGTTTAATGCTGCCAGGTTGCGTTATGGGGGAGTAATTGACTCTCCTCTGTGCTGCTCGGAGGTCATTACCTCCCCAGTGATGATTCATGTGTTCTCTAATTGCTCCGACATCATCCATGTTGGATACCCGCCGTATCTTCTTAACGCTCGCGGCCTCCTCCGTCGGCTCAGCGGCAGATGAGTCTGCCGGTATTGTATTTACATTAAGTGTGGATAATCTGATCAGCGTCGATACGGCTGCACAGGTGTGTAACCTTGACTCCCGCGCCCGGCGATCCCGGGCCCTTCATTAGAGCGGGGCCCTGCCCATTAATCCTCGCTCTTCTTCTTCTTCTTCCCCTGCACGCCGCTCTCTTCACGTTTGACTTGCGTTCATCGCGGTCTGTTTGATTTACCCTCCTAAAGTAATGAGTTTGGAAAGCAGACAGAAATTCTGAAGTGTGTTTTCTGAGGAGCGCTGGGATAATTTGGAGTCCTGAGGTTCAGAGTGAGAGTACACTCGAGCGTGGAAGAACACACAGTCGGGCGGACTGGGCCGCCACCACACCGTGCTTTTTGGGCCATTTTCTTTCACAGGTTCCTCCTGGGAGACCACCCAAAAACTAAATAAGAGAAATCCAAACCCTTTTTTGCTTCCATCGTTAAATAAATGTTAGATGGAAAGACATCAGCAGCTTTTTCAAAGTCTTGTGTAGACTTGTATTTCATTTTATGTCAATGTTGATTTGATTTGAAATAAATCTTGAATTACTGATGAACGAGTGAATCATGATGCGTCATCAGGACTGTTGAGGTTTGAAAGAATCCAGACTTTTAGTGGAAGCTCACCACTCTGCTTCTACACCTTTAATTAAATGAACTGACGCCTTTGTCTCACATTAGCAGCTTTGAGTTAGCCCTAAAGGGAATTCAAACACGCAGTTTGCTAACAGAAAGGAGTTAAGCACGTCAGTAAAGGAGAAATTGGGATTACTTCTGGGATAAGACAAATGATAACTAAGGGTGTATTTAGACTGGAAAGGTCTGTTGGTCCAGCCCGAGTCTGCTTCATTTGGTCCGGCTTAATTCCTGAACCTTGCTTTCGGTTCTGGACTAAAGTTGGACTAAAGCTTGTAGACAGAACCACATGACTAAATATCTCTTGAGTCATATGAGGGCAGGGAAAAGCAACAAGAGACAAAATAATGGAATTCCTGCGCTTTTCCATCCTTGTCGGGATACTTTGAATTTCGCTGACTGATTTTAAACGTCTGTATCTACGTCAGCTTTTATTGCTACTTTGATACGGTGGAGGCATGCAGTAAGGCGAATTACTAAGTAAGTATAGATTGTAGATTGTATAGACATATAGATTGTCGGGGAAACGGTGAGAAGCAATTTATATCATGTTGAACGTTGTTTCAATGCGTCTGCATTCATCCAACCATGAGTTGCTGTCTCATCATACACTTTACATCCGGTGAAACTCCGCTACGGTGGCCGCTTTGGTCCAGCTTTTCCACTCCGGGAACGGATTGTATACAGACAGAGAAACTGACACCAAACCAAGCTCTATCCGATTGGAAACAAACTGAGACCACCTCAAAAAATAGTTCAGAGAACGGTTCCTGGTTCCGGACCAGGGTTTGTTTGGGTGTAATCAGACAAAAAAAATGTATTATAGAGGGAAATGAACTCTGAGAGAAGTCACATCATTAACCCTCAAATGCAGTCTTGTTTAACTACAACCTGGTCAACTTTCATTGTCGCGAGTCCGAAAACAACTCGAGTTTAAAGCAAAATCCAACGTCTGTGACGATCAAATGTTGCTGCACAAAGGAAGAATGTCAACGCGCTTTAACTTCCTGCCTGTTTTCAATAATTCTAACATGAAAGAAGCTCAAGATATCTTTGATCAAAACTAAAGACAAGAGTCGAGATCAAAGACCTACGTAACCGTCTTTGAAGATTTCCAGGGACAACTATTAAGACGTCAGAAATGTGGGGTGATCGTCCCGCACCTGACTGGTTCCATACGCCGAGAAATACAGCCGAGAAATACAGCAGGTTCTCTTAGTGTGTTTGAGATAGAACATAACAATTCCTCTCAAGTACTAGAAAATGTTTAGAAAATCATAATCTGAAGAGAAACCAATGAATTGTTGTAGCAGGAACTCATTCTAAAACACAGATCGTGAAAAAGGACTTTGGGATTTGAAGCACAGAAGTTCTCATATTTAATGTTCCTGATAGAAGCTGAGAAATGTTTGAAACAGTCATGGTTGATCTGGATTGGTGGATGTATCAGGAATGCTCATGTTTTAAGAGAAGAGTTGTTTAAACGAAATCCTTCATTTGAAAATCCAAAGCTTAATGACGGAGGTCCGAGTCTGGAGCGGAAATTTAGTTTATGTCCAAATATTCTTCTGGGAAGGCAGAGAGGCAGACTTTAAATGGAAGAGGGCTGGAATTAAAAATCACAAGATGAAGCACCAACGTGCTGGAATTAGAGTGTTAACGTGGAATTAACAGTTGAAAACAGAGCCGTTAAACTTGTAAAAGCTGCTTATTCAGATCAGGTAAAAAAAACAGACGGTATTCTCAGAATTAAGAGATAAAGACGAGTTTGGTAGATTAAAGCTAATAAAACTCAGCAGCGTTTATGCCGCGCTGCCAAATCCTGTTTTCCAAACAATAACAGCTGCGAAGATAAAGTTCACAAATTGCACCGCAGTATTTCACGTCTCTCTTGTGCCAAAAAAAAAAAAAAACCTGGCAGATATTCTCCAAACACATTTGGATGGGTGCTGATGCGTGCAGGAAACTGTCTCCAGCAACAAGTGAAAAGTTAAGACGGAAGGATGTCAGCGTTTGAGTTTGGGCCATAATCGGAGCGTCTTTGTTATTCAGCCGAAAGAGGGTGAAGTGGGGGAAAGTGCGGGCCTCTGATGCTTCATTAAACGTTTACAGGCATCTCCTTTCTGCTCAAGAGGTTCCTAGTATTGCCATTTTTTTTGTGTCACAGCGTAACAAAGTCTGGAACGATGTGACCCTGAAATGTGACGGCCTCAGGCGTTGAATCCACAAATCAGAAAACACAGGACAGATGTTGACGAACAGCCGAGGCAAAGCGATTCCAGGGTTAGCTAAAGTAACGCTGTTCCGTCTGTCCCACTGTGTGTCTGCCTCAGCATATGAACTGGAGTGTATTTACCCTTTGTACGTACCTCTGTGGATTTTCCCATTTAGCACGGCTCGCACTCATGCATTCTAATGGCCCATGAGAGCCAGGGAGTCTTTACTGTCTTCTATTAGCGAGCAGCACAGATCAATGCGCTCCAGAACTGCAGCGCTAGTCTGTTAGCACGCTCCCATTCAGAGTCACTGAGCCGTGGCTAACGCTGCAGCCACGGTGTTTGCTAGGGCGCTCTCTGAAGCGGAGAGCAGCGCGCGGACGCCGTTCCTGCAGATAGAAAGCTCAACTCTCTAGCCTCCGAGAAGCGAAAAAACTCAGGACAAGAAAGGAGAAGTCTTACAAAGAAGGCTTTGATCTGGCAGTCCAGTGAGGGGGTGTTAAGAGCCTGATTCACCCAATTTACAAAAAGAAAAACATATTCTCACTTCCCCAAAGTCTGCTGCTCATCCTTTAGCTTTTGTGATTTTTGTGTCTAAGATTGGAGCTGCCACGGCGCCAACGCTGATCAAAGAAGGGAGGACTGCAACCTGGAGAGGCCGCTTCCTGATAATTCCGAAGCGTTTTCATTGGGATTTGTGGATCAGTGTCAGTCTGTCCTGTCAGCTAAAGAGCTGTGCAACTGTGGAAGCATCCACTCAGTCAAATTCCTTCTAATCCAAAAACGATTGCATTTTCTAGTACAAACCAACTGCAGCTGTAAATGTGAGAAGAAACTCTGTGGTCCCGAGTTATTTTGTCCGCTTCATGTTTGTTGTGAAAACACATACTTTTATAAAAGTGGCCAACAAAGCCGGTTATTTGTTGCAACATGTGCAAAAAGGACATTTTTGAGCTTGCAACTTATTGGTCACATGTCAATCAAAAGGCTACACCCGCAGTTTGATTCAAATTTTGATCTCATATATAAAACAATGTTCACATTAAATGTAGGGATCATTTGTGTTGTGAAATAGGGTCCTTGTTGTCATCAGACCACAGACTGTATGACAAAGTCTTTTATTTTGGATTAAATAAAAACAATACATATCCCAAAATCTTTATAGGGAGTAACTAAATAATGTAACGGCTGCACGGTGGCGCAGTGGTTTGCGGTCTCGCCTCACGGCAAGAAGGCCCCCGGTTCAAGGACCTTCTCTCATGCATGCGTGGGTTTTCTCCGAGGACTTCGGCTTCCTCCCACCGTCCAAAAACATGCTTCATAGGTTAATTGGTTACTTTAAATCGTCTCTAGGCGTGCATGTGATTGTGGTCCTGCGACAGACTGGCGACCGTCGCCCACGAGTGGCAGGGATAGGCTCCGGCAGCCCCGTGACCCTGAAATGGACCAAACGGGTTTAGAAGATGAATGAATAAATAATTTAACAGTCCTGAAAAAAATGTTATACATGTTGTACATCCTTTTATCTATGAACAAACATCATAGAGGAAGTAAAAGTGTTACTCTTGGTGCTAACATAAATCCTTAGTCACATGCAACCCTACGGGGGTGGGCTGCAGGTTTTTTGGTTGTCCGGGCCCATGGAGGTTCGTAGAGAGTAGAGGCCACATCTTAAGGGCAGGGCAGGTGGGTCTTGCAGTTGAGGCTTGTGTGGCCAAGGGACGTAATGAATAAGGAAAGTACCTCTGTTGTGCGTGTGACATACAGGCGATGCTGTCGTCCAGTGTCCTTACGCAACACTCTAGTCGTTAGAAAGGTGCAAGTATTGGTCCCGTATTGACCACGCGTGAATTACGAACACATGAGCCGTAAGTTCCTATAGAATGCCCAATGAACTACTCTTGATTGTCTAATTCTCTCCTTTCTAACAGTCAGACATCAAGCAAGGAGCACGAACTTACCACATGAACAGCACTAACGGGCTCTTTGAGCAGTCCGCAGTATTTAGGGGGATTTGGGATAATGGCAAATCTGTTCGACGCGTGTCTTACCTACTTCACCCTTACTTACCCGTGTTGTTCAAGAATTCTATTTAAAAGGTCAAGAAGCATCTAAAGGATGGATTCTCGCTGGAAAACCAAGGCATGGGCCTTTATTTAAGCAGAAATGGGTTACTGATGCAAGACATAAGAATGCAATACGGTTTATTTGTAGAAATTATTAGGCAATGGGAGCTGATTTCATGGCTAGGAATCTATTTTTTTCACAACACCCGAGACTTCTGGAAAGACTTCAAATATAATACTTCTGTTACAAAAACACTTCCATATGTGGTAGTTGGGGTCTCTGGCACTGGAAATATTTTTAGAACTATGGTGACTATAACACTATATAAGAATATTTACCTGTGTCCAGAGTGATCTATATGTAGCAAATGACACAGATACGCTGATGTAATGCCTAACGTCCACCAAACTATCTCCAGATTGTCAAATAACAAAGCCACTGGACTTGATGGGGTATTTTCTGAGCATGTGAAGTTGGCCAGTGCAAGGGTAATACCACTACTTGCCATCTGTTTTACAGCTTTTCTTCCTAATGGATTTTTACCAGCCTCTATGATAGCTGTTCTGTTTGTACCAGTGATAAAAAAAAAAAGCTGGAAAAATTGGTTGCTCTGAAAGTTACAGAAAAATCGGTCTGGCCAGTATTCTATCAAAACTCTTTTGAGATGATCCTGCTGGACAGGATTACAGGCATTGTCGTGTGGTATATAGCCAAGCCAACAGTCTTTTTTTGGAAGTTTGGCATGTGTACAGAAGAAGTCATGGTTATTTAAAGCATTGTGTACTCCTCTGTATACAGCTCATCTTTGGGCAATCTATAAAAGTGCCAGTATGAGGAAGCTGCAGGTGGCGTACAATGACGCTCTGAAAGTGCTTTTAAAGAAGCGAGGAGGATGAGTGCTAGTGAGCTATTTGTTTCTCTCAGAATGAACTTGGCTTGCATGCGCTCACTCATGGTCAGGTTTATCTGCAGACTAAATGCTTCAGACAATACTTGGCCATAAGTAACATTAAGTTTAGTGCTATACGTTTCCAGGCGTTTTTGTGGACACACTGGAGGGACTGTGTTTTTATCTGTCCTTGTAACTAATGTTTATGGTGTGTTATGTATAATCAGAGTTTTTTTTATTTAACTATTGTCTTTTTTTGTAGACTGTTTCTTAACTTGTATTCTTGACATTGTGCTTTTTAATGTAGTGGGTTTGTGTACTCCTTTCTATTGATTGGACTATAAGTCTGGAATAAATTCTATCCATCTACTCACTACGACCTGTCCATAGAACAGCATAGACATTTTCTCTCTACCGGTTCACCAAGCTGACTACCACCTTGTGCCCCTCACAGCTTTGGCCAGTTTTTGCCCGCAGGAAGCCCGTATTCACCCATAAGGGGGTTGGGACTAAGGACATGGTTCAAAAAGACGCTCTAACTGAGGCATCAACAGTATATTCTTAGTTTAAAGTGTATTTATGTCACCCTCGTCCCTTTTTAAGTACATTTACAATGCAAGTGATGTCATAGAAAGCTTTATAGACGATGAAGTGAGGACGTGGTTATGGGAAGCTGTAGGTAAAACCTTTTAAACCATTAAGGTGCAAATCTGTGGCATTAGCCAAGTAAACAGAAGCATCTGTTATAAATGGACGTGTTTCCAGTAATTATCTTTTTACAAGTTCAGCCGAGTGTTGGCTGGAACAGACAAAGACTGCATTCTGTTCCGTTTCCTCACTCATAAGTAAAAGTGTTTTTTCTTTTTCTTTGCTTTGATTAGACTCATTAGTCCTTTTAATTGCATCTTTTTTTCCTCTCCAAGTTTTGAACCCTTAAGTCTTAATTGCTTTCTCCAAAAAGAGAAATCTAAGAGGAGCGTTGAGGTAAAACCCCAAACAAACGTGAACGTCAGGGTTTAAGGGCTGAAACGGCTCCTCTCTGGTCCTCGGAGACGCAGATCAGTCAGACCTTTGTGTTGACTTGATGGTGTTTGCAGCGGGGGGCCCGCAGAGACGGCGAGCAGCATGTGCACACACTCATGTGAATAATTAGGCCATCCTGCTCCCTTTCTTCCCTCCTTTAGCATATGTCAGCATATGGCTCCCTCCCCAGAGAGGCTGTTGAACAGCCTGATCAAGGTTTAATTTTGCCCCCGAGATGCTGACCAGGGATGGAGGGCAGAGAGGAAAGGAAATCTGAAATTCCTTCCCAACAGCTGTCAGCCTGAACCCTCTCGTCCTGTTGACCGGCCTGATGCTCTTTCCCTGGTTGTTGTCAGCCTTACGCCGCACATCCTCGCGTATAACCAAAGCACACGACTGCATTGAGCCATCTGTTCCCCCCTTAATTGGTATGCATGGCAATATTTTCCCAACCCATAAAACCTAATGAAAACGAACACCCCACCCACCCTAATATCCCTTAATGCCATCACCCGCTCTCTGCCCCGCTCCCCTGCAGCCCAGCCCCTCCACTTGTACGGCATCATCGTAGACAAAATGACTCCGGTGGGCATTAACAGCCCATTTCAAGAGGCATTCTCAGTTCAGGAGGAGAGGAGGTGTCCCGCTGCTCTCCATGGAAATCTTTCAGCCATATGAGATCCAGGGTTCATCCAACCTTCAGTAAACTCTGCAGAATCTGCCAGATTTGATTGAGCAAAGTGACTGGAAACGCACAGCTTAAAGTGGCCCTTAAAGGTGAATGAGAATGTAAAGTGGGAGACATTCTCCAACCCAAACCCCTTCAAGACACACAAACTCTGACTGAATCTTTGCTGTTCTTGGACATTTAAAAGTAGAGTCTGAAACTCAAAACCTGAGTAGAGAAAGTCTTACCTTTGAATATAATCGGGCTTGAGGCTTGATCAGGCACTTCATGAGTGTTTCTGTTTCTATGGACAAAAGCATCTGACCTCAGGAAATTGGGAATTCATCTATGGTGAAATGAAGACTTTTGAAGTCAGGTAAGTTGCCAAGTTGTCCCCAAAGAATAGTGCACCACCATCAGATAACCAAGATATTAAAGCAAGGTTGAGCTTGGTCCTGGTTACTTAAGACTGTAGCTTAAGTCTTGTTTCCTAACCTGCTGCAATCTGAAGTCCTAGTCGCAACTGTTCTTACAGGTGGGTACAGGTTGTCTGCATGTTTAAAAAAGAAAAAAGGAAACCTGTACGCAGGTGTAAATCTCAAGGTCGTACATATCAAAGGGAAATTTTCATACCCTTTTTTCTTTTGAGGCATAAGTTCATTAACTAAAATTATCCTTATAAATACCTCATGATACACTTACCACATTTGCGACTAGGGATGGGTATCGTTAAGGTTTTAACGATACTACTACTCTTATCGATACTGCTTATCGATCCGGTACTCTTATCGATACTCTTATCGATACTTTTTGAGGACGAAAAAAAATAATTAAATAACAAATTAAGAACATAAAGTGTTTTATTTCCTCACTATGCAACAACATTGTTTTTTTTAACAAAACATTTTACTTTATACATGAGAATGTTCCAGACAGGATATTTATTTAATTATTTAATCTAATTGTTTTTATTATTTATGAGTATGATGTTTCCTTCGGTCTTTTGTCCATTTTCCACAACCTTGAATAGACTTTTCTGTCTGTCAAACACCAGAGTTAAGTTAAGTTAAGTTAAGTTAAATGATGGAAACAAATTCACTTTGATGCAGACTCCTTTCTATTTTGCCAACTCCATTTATTTTTCTTTAAATCCAGTAAACCCAATAAATGATATTAATTTCACGGATGACAACTATCATTAGTTATTAATTATTATTAAGTATTAGGAAGCAGCTGATAGTTTGTCGCGGGTCTGGAATCATAAGCGGTGAGTCTAAGCCCCGCCTCTCTACCTGTTTGTTGTATGCTCCACGTGCAACGCCCCCCCCCCCTCCCGCTGCCCCAGCCTGTTCTGCGCAAACAACGCAACATACGGTCATCATCGTAGTAGCAAGGTGACAGCATGGTAGGCAAACTTAATCATTTTTACGCAGAAACGTTAGTTCTTAGTCTAGGGCGCTCACGTGTCCCCTACAAGATCGCCACTGACTGTGTGTGCGCTGCCTTGTCTTGTGTGTGTGCGCGCGCGGCGCGTTCTGTCTGAACAACAGCCCCGCCCCCTTGCACACAAATAGACAGACAGAGCTCTCCTCTTCAACGAGAATACCGAAATTAATATCATCATTAATTAACGGAAAATTGACTGACTTGGTGAGTTAAATATGGCAGATAACACTTATATTTTGTGGGACACAAAAAAAGAAAAAGTAACTTCTCCAGTACCGATAGCAGAACCGTTCAGGTCAGATCTTAACGATACTGCGGTCTTGAAGAATGCGGCCCCGGGGCTGGTTCAATACCGGGGCACGGTACCCATCCCTATTTGCGACGATGGTACATTCCATTTTTTATGACATGCTTTGAGACATGGGAACTGTAAAGCTACTTTCACACCGCTCTCAGCAATGTGCATTCAAGCGACCACTTTCAGTAAAGTCTCAAGTAAACGCAGGTTTCCGTGCTCAAGACTCACGTTCACGTGTAGCTACACACATTTTAAAACATGCAGCTGGATGCGTGTGTTGAATGTTCAGCCAGGTAGCACTCTCACCAATCAGGGGCTGGGATTTGGTAGTGATGTTTGGATGGTGTCCCTTCTGATTCACCGACGTGCCAACCGTTTGGAAATTGATCATGAAGGAGGAATTAATCATTGCGGTTTGTGTGCGGCTGGAATCGCACAACACCAATTCTGTCAGATATCGGAATAGAGCTGTGACAAAAAAATTCACCAGATTTGTACCGTTGAACATTTCGCGCCAAGCCTCTTTCAACCTCTGGTGGCGGAAAAAAGCACTGGTAACTGACAAAAGAGAGGACGCCTCTCCCTGCTTGTCCAGTGAGAATTGAGCTTAGCCCCTGGTTTTTGAACCCGCCGGGTCAACCAAGGGACTGGAGCATTAGACTTTTGAGTCAATGTTACTTCTTAGTCTTTGCATTCTTTTTGGTCGTATTAGAACCTATGAGAAAGTCTTGAGCAAGCACAGATGAGTCGGATGGTGGACTGTTCGTCTGTAAACACTTTTTATGACCTAAATGCAACGGAACGCACTGCAGACAAAAAGCTGGAGCTGTGTTTTTGTAGAAAGTGCATGTGGTCAAAGCGCTTGTTTTGAACCCTGAAATGATCTACGAGGCGAATTACGAAGCGAACGAGAGCTAACAGATGTGTCTTCACAGAGGGAAGGGACTGCTCGGCAGCGCCGGGCCTTTTTCCCTCGCGCCACACAAACACGCAGACGCATGGGCCTGTCACGCAGCCCAATAAAAAGGTTTCCTCTGGCCATCACACCGACCGAGAACAGCAATAAGGGCTGATTAAATTGTCCGAGGCACTTTGTTCTTTTACCACAGAAAGTAGTTTTTTTGTGTGTTTTTTTGCATTTGTGGCGGTGGTTTCTCACATTGGGACCCGCTGGAGCTGAAACAGGTTCAACAAATGCATTTGTGTTGTTGATCCTGGCAGGTGCCCCGGCACCTTTGTCGCACCTGTTTTCAGTGTCTTTTAGAAGTGACACGACCACTGTGCATGATCCCAGCAGGGGGGCTATTGCTCACGCAAAGGAGGAACCACGTGCAAAGGTAACTCATCTGTGCCCCCCGACAACTCTTTTTTAATCTTTTCACCTCGCTGGATTGGCGTCGCTGGCCTGTTTTGTGAAGAAGCATTAGTGAAATGGGTCATCATCTCCATCGGCGAGTCAGATGATGACTTTTGGCAGAATGCAGCCACAGCGCCATGCCAAACAATCAGAGCCATTGCCATTTCATCACGGGGACGCGCGGGCATGCATGCAGGCTCGCATCGCAAACAAGCTGTTTCTCATTAAAAGCACAAACACCAGAGATTGATTGAGAGGATATGATGGGGGTGGGGGGTGGGGGGGCTGGAGGCCTCATCCAGCTGTAGATGAGTCAAAGAAAGGCGAACATCATGAGTCAGACAAAGACTCGCAGAGCTGTCATCCAAAGAACCCGCTTTCCAACACCCAATGCCCCGAGCTCTCATCACCCCGTGGCCTGTCGGCACTGCTGTTCCCATAGCAACAAGATAAGGGGAGGAGGTGAAGTGGGGTGAAGACGAGAGAAAGCGTGCTAAAGATTAGGGGGGAAATTTTGCTGCTGCTGCCTGGATTTGACCAATCTGGTGTTGAGGCTTAAAGACGCTGTAATTCCTTTCCCTTCCCTCGCTTGTATCAGGAAACCCTCACGCAGAGACTCACAGTCATGCTGATGTGAGCTGGAAAGCATTCTGGAGGGAGGATCGTTCCAGGAACGGCACACGGAAAAGCCCATTTTATGAAACGTAGATCCCAAAAACACCAACACCTATGGCATGTGTTCATCTGCAATCATAGAGCACACTTTGCTTTAGTCCAGTGCCAGGTTTTTAAACCTGTTTACAAATTTCTGCTTGATTATTTTTTTTTCGAAGTATAATAAATAATCATTTATCTTCTTCCAGATCGTTAAAGGAAAACAGCCAAATTAAAAATAATAAATATCCTGACTTTTTAAAGGCAGCATCGTCTAAATCTGGAAACATCACCAACAAATGATGATGTAACAACAACCCCCCCCCCCCCCCATTATAAGTGATTAAGGAACATTTAGTAAACTTTGGTGCTAAATAGATCAGTATTTTAGAACTGTCAGGGTATTTTTCCTCAATTTTTAGTGTTTCTCGCAAAGTATTTTTTCTCAAAAAATATGCAAATGATATGCTAATGAGGGGATGACATCATACAGCAATTTAAGAAACAGGAAGAAGGTGTAGTCATTTTGGCCCTTTTTCCCATCAAGGGGTCTTTCTACCCTGTTACTGTACAGTGGACATGTCCAAAGTCCAGCCACAGGGGCTAAATCCTCCCCCCGTTCAAACTTCCCCTGTTCTATGTGAGGAAAGGAAAAGTATGCCATTGCATTGAAATGTATTGCAATAGTTCATTTGAATTTCACATTATTATTATAACAAAAAGTTTAGGACACCCCTGCCTTACAGGAATAGGAGAGTATCATCAGCAAAGAAAAGTAACCTGAAGTAGTGCTGCCCATCTAAGATGAAAAATATTAGGAAAAAGTCAGCTGACAGTGGTTTTAGTAGGTCGAGCTGATATAAATGGGATTTTCTGAGGTCTAGTTCAGTGTTGTGACCCACCGGAACAATATTCCAGATTCTGACCAGAAGGAAAAAAACAAAACAAATGATTGTATCTCCAATGTTTGGAAGGAGATAAAATGTTTTTCTGTCACTGAAGCTAAACATTTTGATCCAGTGTGAAGTCTGGAAAAACACAATAGTTTTATTTATTATTATTGTTTTCGGTTTGTTTAAAAAAACTAAACTAAACTAAAAAAAATGTGTTTTTGGCCACAAGTTTTTAACAAACCATGACAAAATGATCCATTTTTAGAACTAATTGGGTCCATCTGGCTGCTTTTCTCAGCTGATTTCAGATCAACTAAACACCTCATCCAGGCAGCAGTGTTGTTTATCCCACTGCTGGGATTCTTCCCGTCCTGTTCCCATTCTTCCACATGTGGATCGAGCCAGAAGTTTTCCTCTTCTGTTATCACTTCTGTTTGCCAAGAAGCTGCCATGGATTGAGGGGATGCTGGGTATTTAGTCGGCCTCTTAGTCTTTGTCTCTTCGTTTTGTCTTTCTTCCAAGTTTCACCTGAAAAGAGCAGAATTGTTGTAAAAATGAAATTATGGACTCTATACTCCGAAATAGCTGTGGTGTTTAAGGTCTATTTGGGCCTCACATTTGGATATTTCTGTTTATAAGTGTCATGTTGACGTCTGAAGTTGAGAACGGTTTAGATTTGGCTGCAGGGCTTTCATTTTAGCGATCTAATTCAAAGTGGATTTCCACACGTGAGTGACGCAGGTTTCTTCTTGGCAGTGAATCTGCCGCACGCGAGGAAACCCTGTGACTAATGTACAGAAAAAAGTTAATTTTTTTATTGGTAAAGAAAGCGCAGACAGAGTCGAAGGAATGACGTGAATGAACTCTGACAGATTCATCCATGACTGCGTTCTGTTTGAGTTCACAAATACACATTAAAAACAGATTTGTGTTTTGTTTAAGGGTTTCCTGCTGCATCGCATTTGCAGGTTATTTATTTATGTTGAATACATATGTGACTTAAAGCACAGCGGAGTTCCAACCTGCACTTTCTGCTGTTTTCAATGGTGTTTGTGCCTCATATGCAGACACGATGGTGTTGGTTTTAAACTCCAAATAACAATTTATGCTGTTCAGTTTAGTCTCGGTGCACCGTTATCATCTGGACTACGTTCATTACGCAAGAATTTCTCTTTTTGTGTCTGTCAGCTGCGGCATTACAAAGTTTCAGACGAAACAGAAAAAGTCAACATCTAAATTCATGTTTATCACTGGAATTTCCCAGAAATAACAAATCAGATTTTGGATTGAAAACAATAGATGTAAATGTGAAAGGTAAATGCAAAACAAGTTTTTTTTTTTTTTGGTCAAGCGGACACATTTTTACACAACTTTTAGTGTTTTAATCCCAGAAACTAAAAGCTGTAAAATGTAATTAAACACAGCAAAAAACAGGATTACATCAGTGTTGTTAGTCTGAACATTTACTCGTTAACGCAGAGTGCAACCACAAATGAATATACGTTTATTTTTTAGGCCGTGGGATAAGTGCTCATTTCTGCCCCCCAGTGGTCTTTTAAAGAACTGCAGCATTTTGCACTTCCCGTTTTTTAGTCAAATTAGTAACGTAGATGGAGGTTTTGTGTTCCGCATAAGATTTTGAAGCTGGAGTGCAACTAAATGAAGTATTTTGGGGGTTTTTGTGGAAAAAAAGGAACAAAACCAAAAATACAAAAATAACACTTTTCTGCAAAAGCCGCATTTATTGTGCACCACAATTTTTTTTTTCACTGTTGGAGAATCCAAAGATGCTGATCGAGTCAAAGACGTTTAGCATGATTCAGTTAGCCTAACGCTGATACACAACTGAAATGGAGGGACGGATGCTAATTTTAAAAATTAGCTTTTTCTGTTGTTCAATCTTTGTTAAGAAAAGTTTTTTTCTCCCCCTAGTGGAGGGGCTGTACAAGTGCAGCTGGACACAAGGCAACATCTTTCATTAAGTTTTCTTTAAAACATTTTTTTAAAAACATAATTTCAAAATATATAAATGATCATTTTAACTCTTGTGGGGATTTTTCAGTAAGCAAACACCGGAAGAAAAAACCTTTTTTTTTCTTTTTTGAGTGCAATAATATTTTTTGCACGATACCTTTGATTTTTTCATTTGTCTTTAGTCAAAATATTTCAGTTATCTATATAATTGATTTAAATATCTTTTGTTTTGCTAAAATCTCCTGCACAGACGGTATACAGGATCTAACAAGGCCGTTCTAATTCTAAAAAGATAGTTTTTTATTGACGGACAAACATATGTGACACGGGCAAAAAGAAGAATGTGTGTGTGTGTGTGTGTGCGTGTGTGTGTGTGTGTGTGCGTGTGTGCATGTGTGTGTGTGTGCGTGTGTGTGTGCGTGCACGTCTTTCCTCTCATTAGCGGCTGCCGGCATACAGTAGCTCGTTAGCGCAGAGATAGCTGAGCGTCGGGGCACCGGTGCAGCTTCATTAAGCAACTGTGACATTTATCTGATCGTTTCCCTGCAACACATTTACCGTCGCGTCTCCATGACAACCGGAAATTCATACATACATACACACGCGTGTAAAGGCAATCCAGTAGTCCCACTTAGACCCGGGCCTTTCAGCCGGTCATGGATATTCAGAGGCACCGGCTCCATCAAAGCTGCAGTGAAAGCATATTGATAGTGAATGTATAAACGTGGCGTGCACGGCGTGCCGGAGCTGCATCAAATGTGGGTGGAACGCTGTTCACATGGAGGTTGAAGTGAATCACAGGCCGCACAACAATCCCAACAGTTTTTATTCCTGTTCCTCCAATTTCTACACGGGGGCCCCTGGTCGTCACTTTGCCTCGCTGCAGGACGGTTAATGCAGCCTGCCGCTCATTTAGCTCCGACCGCTAATCTGCTCGCAGCGCCGATGACACCATTGGTTTCAGGCTGGGATTGCGGGGAGGAAAACAACATGCCTCCTGTGTTGTGTGTTCTGCAGAGAAGTTACTAATCTTGTTTATGGTTTTGTTTCAGCGGCAGACAACATTGAGGCCTGTGAAATGAATTCGGTGTGTGTTTTGTTCGGCGTGTCGGTGTGTAATAACCTTTTTCAGGGCGCCGCTCGTGCATTCAGTCGGGCTTAAGTGTGTGCAGCTTTGATCAGAGGAGCCGTGGGCTGCTTCTGCTTTTGTTTCCTTAAGTGTGTCGTGAACAACTCCCTTGTAATTCAGTCTTCTACTGTGGATCTGCATCCACACTAGATGTGGTCCATCAGACAGCTGATCTTCAGATTTACAGAACAAAAACAACATTTTAAACTGGAGTTACCATTGACTGTATATGAGAACTGGACTGAGTGACCCTTCTCCCTGGCGTTTCAAACAGAAAGTACCCACTGGCTCCAAGAAGCCAAAATCCCATAAAATTCTATGAAGAAATAAACAGCTATTGTTATGAGTTTCTGTTGTGTAAGTAATTCAAGTTATAAACTAGCCAATCAGATCCCTCAAAGTAGGTGGAGTCTGGTGGCTGCAATTTCCAATGTTGAAAACGTGTAAATGACATATTTTGTGAGGGATGTGGCCTTCCAACAAGCTCACTCCTGATTGGTGAGAGTGGTTGCTGTAGAAACGTTGACTCAGGACGGACTCTGACCAATTACTGCTGATTGACGATTCTTATTCCAGCATGGCAGCGTCCATATTGCAAAAAGATGAGGCTATGTGTGAACTACCGCCCTAATCCCCAACTACTAAAAAACCATATAGTATCTAGTGCCCCGAATTTGGAGACTAATTCGGCACCATGCTCAAAAGTTTTTATATCCATTGAAAAAGACGACGTCACAGTGAAAATCGAATCAAAATGAGCGTTCTACGATGACTTTTTGAGTCCATGGTGTTCTGAAGATGAAAACGTTGATAGTAATAGTAAATAATACATTTAAAATATTATTTTGTTTGCAAAAGTTGTTCAAACGCAATGCATTGTCGTCTATATTCTCTAATCTTTCGATGCAAACTGGTTTTCACAGAGACTTCTGGGAAGTTTCTAGGGAACTCGATTTTGGAATTGTAGATTTGGACAGCACTACAAACTGGAAAACACACTAAATAGTGCACTATGTAGTGGGTAGTGAAAGAATTTGGACACACCCTGAATTGACTTAATTTAGTCGGTTCAGCTGTCAGATAAGTCAGTCAATAGGATTTACATAGGAACTAAATGTTAAGTCTGTAAATGACTGGATATTTACGTTCAAACATGTCATCATTTTGTAGTATGAAACACTGCATCATCAGCATACAGTAAATGCATACAATACACACTCCAAAAAAGTCTCTCAAACAAATAAATGAAAGTCTTCCCATCCATCCATGCTGTCCCGATCACCGGGTCGCAGGTGCAGCAGTCACAGCAGACTAGAGCAGTGAACAGACAAATAAAGGGAGATTTACCAGAAGAGGAAGCGGACAGAATGAAGTGTACTTCCACAGCAGCCACACTGTACAGTGTGTTAGTGTAGTGTCTGATCTTATCGTGTTTCTGTGGCTTTGTTTTGCTGTTTGGAAGCAGATGCTAACCTTGGTCGCTCCTCTCCCCGGGGTGGGGGCTGATGTTTCTTACTCTGTTTGTCTACAAGATTAGTGTCCCCATAAGACGGTTACACACCTCGCTAGAGCGACCCGTCCAGCCTGAAGCAGGCGGGTGGAGCGTGGCGGGAAAGGAGCTGGGACCCATGCTGAGCTGTGCTGACTCCTGCTTCATCTGCATCCATCTCCTCTGTGCTTCTTCTGCTCGCTCCGTCCCGCATGTGGAACATTAGTCTCCACACTTTTGGACTCCGGCTGTGAACAAGGCCAGAAAGGACGGAGCTGGTGTAGTTGCCGGCAGAGGGGGGCGAGGTAGTTGGGCTCGACCATAAACCGTTTATGTTTGTGTTTCCTATGGCAGAAAAAAGAAGCATGTGTTTGCTTCAGCTCAGATTGGATGTTGGTCATCAGCGCGATAAATATTTACTGTTGGCCAATAATATGTTCAGTTTGATTTTTGACAGTTGTCTTTTTTGCAGCAGAAAAATTAGGAACTTGTTAATATAAAGTATTAGTAATGTTACTCTTAAGTTTAGTTGTCTGTTGCGCTGGTTGATACTTTATATATTTTTTGTGATTTTACACATTTCTACGTTTTTGCAAATGTAAAAAGTCAAACTTTGAGAAGACTTTACTGTGAAAGAGTTTTAAGTGTGACATTTCTGCAGTTTTCCCAGCAGTCCTTGGTAATGAATGGTATTCATACAGAATATTTGGTCGTTCTTGTATCAAGAAACTGGCGACGTCTTAAATACCTGACGAGCCAAAGCCACCATTGGAAAATGCAGCAGGTGTACAGTCGCTCTGACCTTTGACCTGCTATGCAAACGTTTGGTCAGTAAAAAACACAGGAAGTCGTCAGCTTAGGTTATTCGTAAAAAATTGACAAATAAAGACAATTTTTAATTTTTGTAGGGTGGTTTGGTCCAGAATTGTCCAATTAAACGACTTTTTTGAATTGATCTATGTAAGATATAATTGGATGAATTGGACTAATAATGTGTGACTATGGAGGATTTATCCTCAACAACAGCATGGTAGCCCAGAGTTGATATAACGTAGCGGTTATTTGGGCCGACATCCAAATCTGGGTTCAGAACCAACGCTTTTTGAATCTTCTTCTCCCTTTGACAGCTCTATCTGATATACGACAGACTTGATGTCATAGAATTCCAGGCGGACACAAAATCTTTCCTGATCAATTTTCAAACGGTTGGTACGACTGTGAATTAAAAGGGACGTGTCCAAACGTCGCTAACGGATCCAAGTCCCTGAAGTTTAACCTGGTTTATTTAACCTTCAACGCACGTTCAGTGGCGTTTTGTTTGTTGAGTCAGAAAACGGTCATAGACTTGCGTAGCGATGCAAGAGTTTTGAATGCAGAGGCCTGAAACATGCACATACACAGGTCTACGTAGATTGTTTAGTGAAAGTGGTCACCTGAACACGCATTGCTGAAAGCGGCGTGAACGTAGCTTTGGGCATGATGGTGTAGGGGTTAGCAGCCTCCCTCACAGCAAGGTAGTACTAGTTCAAATCCCGGCTGTTCTATCTGTGCATCGTGGTTTTTCTCCTGTTCCTCCAAAAGTACAGAAACATGCTACATAGGTTGATTGACTCTCTTAGGTGTGTGTGGTTGTCTGCTTGTGTGTGGCCCTGTAGCTGGGATAGGCTCCAGCATCCCAGTTACCCTAGACTCTAGACTTCTGTTCTAAAGTCTATTGGTCTCCTGTAATGGATCATCACCTTAGGAAGTGTTTATACATGATTAAAGCCGCAACGCCGCTCCGCTCTAAACGCAGCATTAGTTTGGTCGAACGAGGCAGCTGTGAGAATAAAAGCCTGAAACGGCAGATTCAGACCCTTTTTTTACAGCACGGCGGTGGATCTACACGCTCCGAGCCGTGCACGTACACGCTCCAAGCCGTGCACGTAAATGCTTTGAGTGCTGATCAGTCCCGGCCCTGTGCTGCAGGGACACCGGAGTGATGGAAGCGGCGCTGGAGCCATTAAAGCAAACAATTGGCTCAAATAGAGACGGGAGTGATGGGGGGGGGGGTGAAACGAGGGAGGGAGATGGAGTGGATCCACTCTACGACTTAATCTTAACCTGAGGGCACTCACCTGCCGAGCTGGGCCCGCCTGCACAAATATGTTCATGCTAAATCTTAGCCAGCATCAATTAAACGCCCCGTCATTCCTCTGCAGTCCACACTGACGGCTCTGTGAGGCCGCGGCGTGAAGTCGCTCATTGTGTTGGCGGCAGAGTGTGTCAGCGTCCCGGCCGAGGGAGGCGCTCCTGACTCCAGCCATTGTGCTGCCCCCTCCCCGACCACAAACAGCCAACAAAGAAGGACTGTCTCCGTCGTTCACGCAAACATCAGCTGTAAAAACCTCGATGTCTGAACATTAGTCTGCGACAGTCCTTCTCACCTCCCATCCTCAGCCGCCCTGCACACCTAGGCCGCCCCCGCGGTTAACGGACAGCTTAGTGGGGAGCCCCCCCGAGGATTCTTAGCGCCGCTTCGCCTCGTTGACTCTCTCTCTGTTTTTTTTTGACATGTCCTTTCGGTCCTTTAAAGAACTTTCCTCCGAGCGCCTCGGCTCTTTCTGCAAAAGATGGATGGCCCGCGTTCAAAGGTCTGCGTGGTGGTGTCTTTATGCCCCCCCCCCGTCCTTCACTCTTCATGTTGAGCTTTAGTGTTGTAACCTATGTGAGGATTCTTTCTGCCACCGTTAATAACCATAGAGAGGCATGTTTTTCCTTTTTTTCTCTGACGGACTGCAGGCTGTGATGAAGATTTCAGTCACTTTTCTAAACGGTCACCTCCTGCTTTAATCCTCCTGCTTCAGTCAAGATGGACGTTTGGGTTTGCCATCGTCAGGGAGGCATTGGTATTCCACCTCTGCCGCCACAGGCCGTCACCGTTGAGTAACCGACACCCTGAAAATGCAGCGCCACCTCCCCCACCATTTAAAATCCACGCGCCGCAGAGAAACGTCCGTTTTCCTGATGTGTCTGGTCCGTTACAGAGAAAAATTGCCGGCTTTGGGGATATCGGAGTGTAAAACCAGAATTGAAAGCTGTCTCGCCTAGCAGGAACAAGCCGCTCAGCCACTCAAGAGAATTTTATTAGTGTGGCTGTTACCGAGTCCCTCTGGGTGAGGGGCTGGGGGCTGCTTTGAAGACCTTTTCCTGCATTGTGAGGAAGAGTATGAGGGCTGGATTGGTTCTGTGACATATTGTCCGTATCATTCTCCTGTTTTTTTAAAGCGTTTTATATCCTGTGGCTCAGTGTCTTCCTGAAAGGTGGAGGCCAGCTGCTGTTTGGACTCGTTTGGAGGGATTGATGGTCTGATTGTTGACGTGCCTTTTCGCCTTCTGTTTCCCCAACAGTAACGGCACAGCCGGAAAGATGAACGGCGCGCTGGAGCATTCGGACCAGCCGGATCCAGACGCCATCAAGATGTTCGTGGGACAGATCCCGCGCTCTTGGTCGGAGAAGGAGCTGAAGGAGCTTTTCGAGCCGTACGGAGCCGTCTACCAGATCAACATCCTCCGAGACCGCAGCCAGAACCCTCCACAGAGCAAAGGTGCGTCCGTCCGCCTTCCTTCCACCATCCACATGTCGGTTCCGGCTTCCTTTCTGCATTTTTACCACGCAGCTCTGAACAAATGTGCAAAAATTAGACAAGACAAAGACTCGCCGTGCCAGATTCACACAGTCAATTGTGTGAAACTGCTATTTTCTCCACTTCCCCCCTTTTTTTTCGGCCTTTGATGAATTCGTCAAGTGTGAATGCAAACAATAGAGACAGCAGCAGCGATTGGGCAGACAATAGCGTTGCCATATTAACAGGCATCAGCCGGAGTGGGTGCTGATGACACTCCTGATGAGACATGGAGTGTGGGAGGAAAGTAGAGAGAAAAAAGGGGGAGACAGGAAAGGAGACATGGTACTTCCATCCCACTGGAAAGCACATTTTTGAAATTGCAAAGAGTCTCTTGAAACAATAAATAAATCAGCAGGAATGAAGTGCACCAAGACATTAAACACTCCTGGATTAAATCAAGGAGTTATTGTTTTGGGGCAGGATCCTCTTAATAATGTTTGTGAACGCTTGATGGTATTTTAATGACACCATAAATGTCACATGATCCACAAGTTCAAGCTATAAACAAAAATATAAAGGGGAATCGTGTGGGAAAGAAAAACCTATTGAGCCTTTTTTTCCTTTTTGATGAGATCCAACTTAAACACTCAGAAAATCACTTCAGTCCAACAGAATGTGGAAATATTTGTATAGAAAAGACGGTAAGAAAAAGGCTAAACCAGGGGTTTGAATTGGCCTGATTTGAAGGCAATTTCTTTTTTCTCCACTGTTGTCAGACACTGTTAACTGTTTAACACCTGAGCTGTAGTTCCAGTAAACGATTAAGGAGTTCTGGTAGTTTAAAGATTATGTGTTCATGTGTCTCTAGTGTTAATAATAAATAAATGAAGCAATCGACAATGTTGATGTTTTAGACATTTCCTTTCTGATATTATTGAGATTATAAAATTACCTCATTTATGCTAATTTATTATTTTTAGCCTAATTTAGTTTTTGGTCTTGGCCTTTTATTATTCACCATTTTCAGACTTGCTATTTGCTTTTTTTCTGTAGACTTCCCTTAATGTTGACTTACTAATCCTTATGCACATTTTTAAGCTTTTCTTTTTACCGTTGTTGGGTCTTATTAGCCTCTCATCACCTGTTCAGCACTAATATATTAATGTACTCAGCACTTTGAGTACATTAATGTTTGTAGATTTCAGAATTGTATTCACTAAAATGACGTTTTGATTTATGTCTGACAAGTATGAAGACATATGGACTTATGCTGCCTGTTTCCTGGTTGTTAACTTTTTACATAAATGTAGAGAGAATTTTTATAAAAAGTTTTAAATCTTTATCCGTCAAAGGTTTTAGAAATTAATAATGAACCATATATTTAAGAAACAATTAAAAAAAAACATTTTTTTGTAATTATATTGAAAATATACCAATAGATTCTTCTGAACAGCTCTTCCTGAGAAGAAGATATAAGATCCTCTTGTTTTGTTGTTTTTGCTTCTTGACTTTTTTTTTGTTTTTTATGTGAAAGAATTCAGATTTAAATCAGTTTTTAACAGACTTTCCTATTTTACATGAAAACTATTGTTTTCCTTTTCTGATCAAATATTCAGAAACGGTCTGGAGAAGAAAAAAAACATGACTTTCTTATAAATGATAGATTAGATCGATTGCCCAAAAAGTCTTCTGCTTTTGTCTGATTTCAAATAAAAGTAAAGAAAGGCAACAGCAGAAAAATGGTAGAAATTCCAGACTTTTCAGCTCAGGGCATCAGATCTAATTAACTTCTTACTTTGGGTGACCCAGATTTGAAGCTTCATAAATGTTCTGACTCCTCGACTTCTGTCTCAGCCGTCAGCAGCCACCAAATGTTTTTTCTGCAGAAAAATTATATTAAAAAAACCCCAAAAATAAAGACAAACTTGAAGCTGCATTTTTTTTTTAACTCTGCAAAAGTTTTGCATTGTTTTCTGTTATATTTAACATTTTTAACACCTATTGCGTGTATATTCTGTTTTTCTTCTAATGTTTATTGCACGTTTAGCTGGCAAGAACTTAGTTTTAATTTCTTGTTGATAGTTATGGAAGGGTGCACTTTACATGTATTATTTTCAGTCGCACAATGACAGGTGTGTTGCATGGACCAGGAAGCACTTTTGGAATTTCTTTGTACTAGTGAGAATAAAAATCTACCTGGCGATTTCGGAACGAAACGGTCAATAATTAGACGTTCATGTGTCCTGAAAAAGACTCGATTTTAGACCAAATTCTGGACTGTTCTTAAATCTATTAAACTCTGCTGAGGAATACAATACACATTGGAAAAAAAGAAGTGACAACATAAGTGACACTCATCAAAACTCTAACTGTGGGAGGCGGAGCCTAAGATCTTTCATTTGAAACCTTTGATGGATTTTTTGGGTCTTCTCTTCCACGCTTGCTACACTTTGACGCCATCTTCCCTCCGTTTCAGTTGGTTGTTGAGCGTTATTGGCTGGAGGAAGCAGATCTTGTCCGCTGTCTCTTTCTGTTGTGTTCAGAGGATTTTTATCTTTGACGCTGTTAAAATTCTGCTGGTGTGAAGGAAACTTTGGCCTCTTGTTTGGCAGTCTTTATTTTAAATGGGTACGATTGTTATTTGGAAAATATCTGGGTCAGACGCTGACCCTGAGGCAATTTCTTCTTTCTGGGTGAAGTTTGCGTGGAGGAGCTTCTTGTTTTCTGCTCTCACAGGGATAAACGATAAAAATAGACGTGAGGAGAAGCTGTTGTTTGAACACAGCTGCTGACATTGAGTCACAAGAATAGTTTTTATTTGATTTGCTCTTGGGAAGTCGACCCAAGTCTGCATTGGACTGAGGTCAAAATGTGTGTGTACCTCAACCCAAATTCATGTTTGCTTTTATTTTGAAGGAGACATTTTAAAGCCTTCCAATAATGACACCCGAGATGCTAAGCAACAGTAAAATAACTTTGTGTGAAATGCTAAAATATGCAATAAAGTGCATGTATGGAGTTTCAGAAGAATTACAGTCAACAGAGGAGTTCGGAAAATGCCCCTTTCTCAGCCGCTACACCCATGGTTGCGACTGCCCCTACGGTAAATACGGGCCGACGAAAACCGGGCTAACCTGTACAGGATACACAAAACATCAAGGTCATACAACTGATGAGGGTGAAGTAGGTTAGAAGCAAGCGTGTCTTATGGATTTTTCATTTTTTCCAACCCCTTGAAGCCTACGGACTCCTGTTCATGTGATAATAGTGCGCCTGACAGCTAGATATAAGGACATCAGACAGTAGTGTGTAGTGTGTGTGGACACCCTACAGGCGTCCTACAAGTACACCGCGTGTGTGCGACATTTGTGCGTGATCAGTAAGGAGCCGGTACTCACACCTTCCTGACGACTAGTGTGGCGTAAGGACACCGTCCGACAGCATCACCTCTACGTCATCAGAGCGTGTAACTTCCATCCGCCTGATGAATACTTCACCATACAACCGTACTCTGGCCGTACGAGCCTCAAGGAAACTGGAAGACATGCCTGCGCTCCTATGAAGAGGCAGCCGCTCCTCTCCATGGCCCTCCGCGGATCCGGACAACCCAAAGACCTGTATGTGACTAAGGCTTTAGGCCAACCATTTTAGCTAACGCTCCAGATAGCAGTTTTCTAATGTCATGAATCTCCGGTCAAACGGAGGCCACTGTGCAGGAGACCTCTACCAAAGCTCAAACTCATAGCTGTTCCATTTTTTTTATGTTAAAGACAACATTGAAATGTTATCCATGTAGCATGCTAACACAAAGATGTGTGCTTCTACAGAGTTTTATATCTTTGAAGCAAACATTTGAACTGTAAAGTGGCTCCATTTCACTGCATATAGGACTATAATTGGCTTAGTGTGTCTGATTTTTAAATGTAAACATACAATCTTAGCCATTTGAACATCAGCCACAGTGTTACACTGTTTGTCTGTGTGACATTCTGAGGGTTAATTTAATATTTCGTTACATATTGATCATTAATGAGTGAAAAGTTTAAATGCAGGAACCAAAAACAGAAAAGTCAAACTAACTTTGCATAGAGGATGTGATCGTTTTAGCAAATTCCGAGACATTTAAAGCAGGTTTTTGCTCGACTGATGATTTCCAGCTTTTTTATTTCGCCATCATTTGAGGAAAGTCTTAAATGAACAGCAAGAGTCAAAATCTTTTTTTTTTTTTTCATTTTCATTAAAAGTCTGGAAGAACTTGATGTTTATTTTCCTGCTCAGTTCTTTGGGCTTCTGCTGAGCCCAACAGAACAGAGAATCAAGGATAAACCTGCTTATTTTCCACCAAAGATCCGAGCTGTGAAATATTCCTTCCAATCAAACGTGTGCAGACATTGGAACACACCAAATAACCGGATTAATTAAAAAATGGGCTGGAGATAAAATCCGAGACTTAATACTTGCTTGGAGCGCCAGCTAAACTACAGTTTATGCACGTGAAAGCGGCAAACGGACATATGCGGATCGCTGTAATCCCTCTGTATTAATATTGTCGTCATCTGGTATCACATGGCAGGAGAAAAGCAGTCTGGGAGGCCGACAAAATAAAAGAACTTCTCGCCAATACTTAAAAATGGTCCAGAAGCTGATTAATCACCAAACTTTTTTCTGTTTAACTTGGTTTCCTGGATAAAGTTGTGGGTGTTTGAATCTCTCTGCTGAATCCATTTTGCGTTTTGACCCAGGTGTGTGCTTTAAAGTGCTGCATGAGCCTTTTTATGCTGACTAGGACGGTCTGGGGAATTTCGCGGCGCTGCTGTTGGTTTAATGTGTTTGGAGTTAATAAGCAGATGACTGGATGAGCGGGGGGTGAGGGGTGGGTGTTGGATGGCGAGGCAGTGAGTGGTGAGAAATGGAGCAATTTGCCATTTTGTGCTGAAAGAGAGGCAGAGATGCAGGGGGAGATAAAGACAGAATGAAACAAGGAGAGCCAGAGGGGTAAACAGAATATGGTCCTCCTGCTAAAACACAACCGTGAGCACAGCGATGTCTTTGTGTGTGTGTGTGTGTGTGTGTGTGTGTGTGTGTGTGTGTGTGTGTGTGTGTGTGTGTGTGTGTGTGTGTGTGTGTGTGTGTCTGTGTGCCGTGTCATTTATCTTAATGATACGGCATAGCCCGCATGAGCTGCTGTGACACACAATAACTTTAATGTCTTCATTAAGTGGCTCTATTTGGCTTCAAACTCTCAGCGCACAACATGACCTGGAAAAAATTCAAACATATAAAACTCTGATAAATTAACAACAAGCCATGAGGGATGCGCAGCATTTTTCAGATGATGCTGAATCCAAGAAGTTATTATGATGACAATAAAAAAGGAAAACGGAGCCTCTTTGATGAAATGTCAGTCTGACCGAAAGATTATTTTAGCAGAAGTCTGGGTTGTATAAAAGGTTTATTAGTCTGCCAATAAGTTTGTATTTTTCCTCCCTGCTTGGTCGATCTCGGTTGTCTGCAGGCGAAAAACAGGCAAACCTGTACGGGGCTCATAGGTGACCCCTGGAAATTTTAAAGTCGTAGATCCTGTAGAGCAAAAATGTTCATGCGCCTATTTTACGGGACGACATAGAGAACAATTATACAAAACATAAGGGTGTAGTACGTTTGAAGCAAGCGTGTCTACAAATAAGGAAATTAGACAGAGTGTAGTATGTGTGGACCCGTACATTAGGCATCACACATGGTCAGTAAAGAGACAATACTCTCACCTACTAATGACAAGCGCAGGGCTGCTCATTTCTGGTCCACGATATGTACCTTGAACACACCTGGTCCGGGAAATCAGCAGAAAACAGGCAGGGTGGTAGGACCAAGACTACTGTGATGGAATGACATCATACGACAGCATCACCCTCGCATCATAGGTACGTGCAACTTACATTATCGTCAAGCTACCTTCACACCGCCCTCAGAAACGTGTGTTCAAGTGGTCGTTTCTAACAAAAAGTCTATGTCAACTGGTAAATACCAGTTTCCATGTTTGAAACTCTTGGGTTCATGTGTCGAAAGTTAAACCGGGTCGACCTGTGACCAATCAGCACTCAGATTTGGTAGCGATGTATGGATGGCATCCCTTTTAATTCTCAACTGAAAATTGATTCACAACATTTGCGGAATTATGCGACACCAAGTCTTTCAAATATCGGAATAGAACTGTGAAAGAAAAATCCTGGAGCAAGATTCGTAAGATTGATACCGCTATGACATTTCACACCAAAAAGTGCTGTGAAATAAAGAAGAAGAAGAAGAAGCCCCTCCCTGTTCATCCAGTGTGAACACTGTGGGCGTGTTCAAAAATGTATGTTTAGGCAACCCAAAAAGCTGCATGTGACAACGGTCTTACGTTTTGGTTTATAAGGAATAAGAATTCTTCTTAACTGATAACCATGGAGCAGGTGGTATTTAGACGACTTAGTGGCTGTTATAGAATAATTGTACCTTAAAACCTCGTTTTAATATATTTTTGATCTGAACTAGACAAGAAGCAAATAATGGGGAGAATCAGCCAACAAGATCAGCAGGTCGGCTAATTTTTGCCACTTTTATAGGATATTATTTAAAAAAAGGATGGGTACCCATTAGAAACTACTCAACCAATAGGATTCGCAAGCTCAACACCAATCAATTAAATACTGAATTTGTTTAGAAAGCATTAAATATATAATAAATATATTATATTTACATGATTTATTTATATATATAACAAATAATAAAACTCTTTTGGTGAAATACTGCTGTGAAAAATTTATAGAATATATATATAATAATGAAATTTTCTAAAAAAAAATCCCCTACACGTACAAAATCATGCCTTCAGCAAAATAAATCAAACATTTGTATTTTTTTGTAAAAGAAAGTTGGAAAAAGTTGGATTAAAATTGGAATTTGATTTTATTTTCTGACCTGTATATTCTATATATAGTGACCTAAAAATATATAGATTTCTCCAGATTTTGGGTTTAAAACATGTTCCAGTCCTTCCCTTTGAAATCTGTGTGAAAGGCTCTGACATGGAGCAAATGCGGCGCACATTTGAAGTCGCGGTTGGAGATGAAGGTGAGGAAGCTGGATCATTCTGCTCTGATCTGAACGGTGGATGCTGAAAAGCTGAACCCTCACTGAAGGACATGTTCTATCTGGTGCCAAACAAACTGGTGCGCTTGTTCCATATCTGAGTCAAGCCCCCCCCTCAGATCTGTTGAAAGCTGGAGTCCGAACCAAACAGGGTGCTGGTCCTTTAAGCTGCTGTGTGAAGGAACCAACTTCCTAATGAGCTCAGATCCTCCTCAAATGGAATTTTAGTTCCAAAAAGCCAAGAAGCTGCACCCCTGTGTTTTTATTTCTTAAAGTTTTGTTTTTGAAAGTATAATCAAAAGTCATCATCCCTTAAAGTAAGACCATCTCCCTCCTCGTCTTTGTAAACCTGTTTCTGGTCAAAAACTGAATTTAAGCAGGTTTCTGATCTATAACTTCAAACCTTAACCCTAGCCCAGAATTCCTTTTAGCAATTCTTTGAAAAGTTCTTAAATGTTCTGAACTGAGTCCTCTTTTGTCTCCATGTCCAACATGAACACGTTTGAGTGATGAAGACTGGTCTCCTCTGATTGGTTCAGAGGATTTGCTACAGCTCACAGAGACACAGATGGTTAATTGGTAAACAGACATGGAGAATCTTCATCGTTCTTCACTCACTGGTGACTCTTGTAAATATTCTCTATCGTAAATATCTAGTCTTTGTTCTGACATAAACTGTTTTATAGCAAAACCCAAATTAAATCCACTTTAATTTCCATTAAAGACGAAACTATGCCTACAAACCCAAATTCTACTGACATCCTGTTGAGCGTTTTTTCAGCAGACTCCTGGCCAATGTTGTCTGCTTGTTCAATTCCGAAACCACAACTTTTGACCTTTAAATCAGGTTGATTGTATATTTATTTCTTTTTTATTAAATGTATGTTATCGCTGTAAAAATCTCTGCCAAACCACCTGTACGACTGGAAGCTGATTGGCTGTGGCGACCCCTAACGGGAGAAGCCGAAAGATTGAGCTCCATAAAACATAAAATCACGTTCCACAAAGATGTTCAACTTTTAAGGAACTCTGCAGATGTCAGGCTCTGAGGAGATTGATTGACAAAGTCCACAGCCAATCAGGATGCAGACTAAAAAACATGCAAAATTACACTAAAAAAAGCTAATGCTACTGATTTGCTATTAAATCATTCCAAATCCTTTGGATTCTGGTTTTTTTAACAAACCAGGCTGATATCATTGAAACTCATTATCATAAAAAGCTACTCCCAAAGTATTTTCTGCACACCTGAATTAAATGAGCACGTTATCTATTCAAACCTGAAATGCCATGTTGACAGCTTGGAGCAAAAAAAAAAAAAAAAAAAAACCCAGATAAGGCAAATCTGGCGGCAGCTTGGACATCATTTCAAAGCTGCAGATAAACCGGTGCAGGCAGATCACAGCGTCTGATTTTCCATCACTGCTCACATCAGAAAAATGCGGCGACTGGAATGCAGGCGTCTTCTTTGCAGGCCAACTGTCTCCTCTCACTCCGTCATGGCAACGGCGAGCGAACACTCCTCCGTCCAAGACAATTATCTGCTCTAATGGATTCAGTTGAGACGGGGCCGACCTGAGACGGGGGACTGATTTATTTCATTCTTTCCTAAAGCAGAGCGGCCAATTATATCGCCTTAACTAGACCTTAGCTTTTTTTTTCTCCCTGCTACCCAGGCCCAATTAGAGAGCAGCTGCAGGTGGATTTTAACGAGCGATTGTGCGTTCTGGTGTGTGCGGATCTCCTCATCGTTGCCTCTAAGTTCTCCTGAATGCCTCAGCCGCTGAGAGAGTTGCTTGGCTTTAAGCAAAGTTGCAGAGCTGCATTTTCAGGATCTTTTTTTTCTCTGGAAGAGGGTGAGGCGGCGGGATCCTGAAGTCAGGAGGTGACATCGGTGCGTTTTCACTGAAGTGTGGAGTAACAGGATTGGAGCGCCGGCCAAACGGGCGTCTTCACCCGTTTGTCTTCTTTCGGTAAATCCGTTCTTTAGCTCGCTGTCAGAGTTGGTCTTGTCGTTTTGTTGTTTTTTTCCATCCACTCTGCAGCTGCCCGACACACGCAGTCATACGCATTGAGGGTCATTTTTGAAGCCGAGAGTGGAGCGGGATCAGTGATGGAGGACGTGTCCATGCAAGCCCGAGGCTTGTGTGCGCAGTAATTGCTGTAGTTAATATGGGTCAGCAGCTGAATGGAAGCCCGGGGGTCAAAAGGAACGAAGAGGAGCAGGAAGGACCAAGAAGAAGAAAGTGAGTTACTGTCAGCGGCTCGCCTGGGGTGGAGGGGCTCGGGGTGAAGCTCTGCGATTAAACCAGCAGCAGCAGCAGCAGCACCCGCCTCCTCTTACCCAGCTAATAACCGTGCTCCTTTCCTGCTGGACTGCAGGGTGCTGCTGCTTTTCACCCAGCCTGTAAGGCTTGAATGAAGCAGCGCTTTCTGTCCTGCGGGTTTAACTGCTCAGAAAAAGGACAGTTTGAGCTTTCGAAGAGACGCCGTGCACGTAAGGACACGGACTGTCCCAGCTCCAGAACAGTGACGGCATTTTAGAGGGATCCAAACTTTATGCAGAGACCCAGATTTGCTGAGGTGGGAATGACTGAGGGCCAACCGATGGGCCACCCTTCTCTGAACCCCACACAATGACAATAAATGCAAATTATTATGAAAATGCCATTGCAATTTTAGCACAAACCGCTGTGTTTTTGATCACAGGAACAAATTTGTTCTTGTTGTTCAGCTCTGAAGGTCAACGCAGGACTACAGTTTAAAAACGACTTATAACGTAATTTAGCCAATCACAACCAAGATATTGTACTCCTTAGAACTTGCTTGGGCTGCATATTATTGATTTTAAGGCTGTAGCCTGCAGGCTGTCATAGAATTCCATGATTCCACACATGATTTCAGTTTTCAGACGGTTGCTATTGCTTTGAAAAGGACGCTGTCCACACGTCGCTACCAAAACCGAGTCCTTGATTGGTTGAAGCTCAACGGATTTAATTTTTAACGCCAGGTCAGGGGCTGTGTGTTTTGTACGTAGAGCTCGAAAACGGACTTGAAAACACTCGTAGCAGCCCATGAGGGGTGGCTGTGGTGCAGTGTCGGGGCGGTCAAACTCTGATCGCAACATTGCAGGTTCGATTCCCGCCTTGCCTGCCCATGTGTCAAAGTGTCCTTGGGCAAGACACTCAACCTTACCTTGCCGCTGGAAGGTTGGCGCCAGAGTTCGGCAGCAGAGCCACCATCAGTGTGTGAATGTAAAGCTCTTTGGGTCTTCGGGGAAGGTAGACGTTTACGCCATGTACCATGAAGCGAGAGTTTTGAAGGCGGTAGCCTTAGACGCCCATATATGCTCATCATATTCATCGACTTTTCATTGAAAGCGGTCGCACATTTGAGTTTGGAGAACACAACTTGGTGGTAAAACCAAACCCTGACAGTTTTTTACATCTACAACTGTAAGAACAAAGCAATCATCTCAGGATGTCAACCGTATTAACACCATTCTGGATTATTTGCTTCCTTTACCTTTTCAGAATTGCAGATTAATAACATTTGATCTGAGTTTTGTATTTTATGGTCTGGGTGACATAGAGCAAACGTTAAGTCTGCGCCTTCTCTGGCTTCTATATCAGACACGAGTGCCTGCAGAGCTGCTTCATGGTGGATCAGAAACGTCTGCCGTCAGGTTGGCTGGGACTCCCACCCTTCATCTTATTGGGAAGCAGGAAGAAAATGTGAGATAACATTTGTTGCAGAAGCTCCGAACTGGAGCTGAGAGCTGACCCCATCTTCTGGACGGTCTTCTGGGGAGTAAAGGAGACCCGATCCCAGAGAGCGAATGCATTAATTCGGGCTAAAAAGGAAAAAACAAACTGCCTCCACAAGGACAGCGTGGGCGCTTCGCTTGACCTCATGACTTCGTAATGCATGAAAAGTGCAGCAAGCGCTAGTTATTTAATATCAGTCTTGCAATTACTGCCATCCTTTAGCATCCATACGTTTCTTCTTTGACCTCTTTGCTTCCTGTCGCTTCACATGGCGGCTTTCGAAAAAAGAGATTTTAGTTCATTTCTGAGAACTGCGCCCTGCTGACCTCCCTGGTAAACACTTTTCTGATAAAAACTGCATTTTTATCAGACAATTTTACCGTTTTTGCTAAAGTGGTCAAAGTTGAATCTGGTGGTTTTAAGTGAAATCTCAGAAAAACATCCATCCGAGTCAACTTTAGTCCCACTCCGATCATCTTTTGAGCTATTTTCTAAACTTTCCCAATGGTCCTTTTAATTATGGTCACGCTGTTTCTTTTAAGATATAGTTTCTGCAGAGTGATAGTACTTTCATTAGTGCTTCCCTCATTTCCCATCATCCATCTGTTTGCATGTTCTTCCGCTATCTTACAGCCCCTCACAACCCCAACGTGACATTACCGGTGCAACAAAAATGGCGAGGAACTTTTGAGTTTTGAGCCAGATGTCAGCTGGGACGAGGAAAACATGGACCTACACGCGTGTCATCGTCTAGAATTGGATGCATTGGAATGGACTGTAGCACCTCCTACTCTGCTATGAGCAGGGGCGGAGCCATAGGGGGACAAGGGGAGGCAGCTGCCCACCTAGCAGAACGCTTTGCCCCGTCACTTTGCCCCTAATTTTTGAGTCAATATTAGTAAATTTATTGACAACAATTAAGAAATCATCAACAGAAGCTTCTTTAACCCTTGTGCCATCTTGTAGGGTCCAGATGACCCCACTAGACAGAGCTCTGAACCTTTTTTCTTCAATGATTTGTGATCTTCACTGGTGTCCATGGATTACATGAAATCTTTCCACCTTTATCCACCTTTGTCACGGTAGGGGGAACACCTCAATGGAAGCGTGGGGTCATCTGGACCCCCTAAGATAGCACAAGAGGTATGCATCACCAATGTTCAAAGAAGCTCTACATGTAACCCTGAATTGTCTGCTCCCGATTCACCGTAAAGAAATGCAATTTTAAGCTTAATTGTCCTCCATCATAAGAAAAAAGCTACAAGAACATGTTAAAAGCAGCAAAAGCAGCATTTTCATCAGTGATTTGGGTAAACTGAGGTGCGTATAAACATTCATGGGGGGGGTCATCTCCCCCCGTGCTTTTTATTCCTCTCACAGCATCTCCCCTCTCCTCCTCCTCCTCTCCTACACCCTCTGCCCTTCTTCCCGCCCTCCCGTCTGACGGGCAGGACAGCTTCTTCCCGTCTCTCTGATGTCCATCACACCACAACTGAACTCTCGCCGAGGAAACTTGAAAACGATTAAGAGCAGCACCGCAGCACTTTTGAGGCGCTCTGTGAACGACACGCAGACAGAAACCTGCGCTTTCTCATCGGTTTCTTATTTTTTTCCCCCTTCCCTGGGAGTGTGCAGACTCTTAAACAGGACGGACTGGAACACTGCAGGGGACGCTCCTGTGTGGAAATGTGTGTGTGAGGTCCACTCCTTTGCTCTTTGATCCTCATCTTGACAGCCCACCACCTGGGACGATTCGCCACATGCCGCATGGCTCCGGGGCCCCGGCTACGCCGAGAGAATCACAACACGCCGCAGCCAGCGCGGCCCTCAACGGCTGACCCTCCCCCTGCACGTTAGACGCCGTCAGAATCGCTAATGCTAACACCAAAAGCTAACCCTCCCATCCACAGATATGCAGGAAAATGCCTCTGGAATCCTAATGCACGGCGTGCGGCAAACCCTCCTGCACCGCTATCGGAATTGCAAATTGTACACAGGGGGCTAAAGTTTGAACACAGGTGCAATTGGAATCATAATGGAATTATAATGTACACTGCTGAGGCAATGCTGAAGAGCTCCCAGCTGAACAGCATTCTCTGCTGGAAATGCAGGAAATTTAAAGGAAATGTGTCTCACATGGCAAGCTTGAGAAGTGCTCCGACACGAGCTTTATGCAGCCACAGCTAGCTTTGCACGCGCAGTGCTCACTTTAGAGTCACACTGTTTTTGTAAAGGTTAGAGTGCAGGTTTGAATGTCTGCGGCTGAAGTATTAAAAGGTTGTTGTTTGTTTTTTTGCTGGTATCAAATACAAATGTAGTCGTTCTCTAAACACTTCGGATTTAAAATGGGATTTTTTTTTTATCGTAGAGACAATAAATTCCTATGCTGACTGGGAAAATGGCTCAAGTCTTGTGGACATACCTTAAAATCTCACTGAGAATCCAATTTAAAACCAGACGTGCCACTAAGCTCAGTCTGACCCGAAGATTCTGGACTTTTCGTCAGGTCCCATCCAAAGACTTCAAGTTTGACCGCTCTTTCATAAGCTGACAACAGAATCAGGAATTGACTCAAACTTTGGTCAACTTTGGTTTTTACCAAAATTCTGACTAAAGACCCATTGCAGTCGTCTTTTACATGCAAAGCAACTTTTCTCCGTCTGAATCAGCTGATTATTGTTGATCAAAGTGTTACGGCGTGTCAAAGAGCATTCCTTATTTCTGTGTCGCCGACAACATCTTGGGTGTCAAATGGTTGAAGTCCCTCCAATCATCTTCTGATCAAAGTGTTACAACTATGTCGTTTGTAGCCAAAATCTAAAAACCTGTTTTGTTTCTTAGGACAAAGCTTCTGCAGAGCGGAATAGTCGTGTAGGAACCCGGCCTTTGACACGCTGCATTCTTTTCTAAGTTGCTCTTGAAGTTACCGGCCGTGTTTATGAGGTAATGACAGCAACCATGTCTTCGTGCTCGCAGGTCTCTTTGTAGGTCAGTGAATTGTTCCTTTTTCTGCGTGGTCCTTAGACCTTCAGGATGGTTTCACATTGACTAACGCCGATGTTCTTTTAACGATCTACTTTTGGAAAAATGTAATAATACGAAAAAAGGCTAGAAAGAGTCTAAGAACCACTTAAAGGAAAAGTTTCTGTGTCCCATCTGTACCACATCAGCTAAATAGTATAATTTCTACCCAGTGATAGTCTGTCAGTCATGACTAATTTCATCTCTTATCTTCCCGCTTTCAACCACTGGAAGCTGGCGAGAGTCTCTTGGTGGTAAATTGATACTGATGTTTGAAGCGGCGGGTTTGGCGAAGAGACACGCCGCGCCGTCTCTCACGCTGGGGTCATAGAAGAAAAACCACTCTGGCGAGTGTTATCCCTGCTAATGCGCCATCTGAATCGCTACACCAATCACGTCGCCGATGCTAGGCTAAGGGCCAACTGTTCAACAGCCCCGGCACCCCGAGGACACCGCAGGAATTCAGATCCATTACACTCCCAGCCTCATCAAAGGGACTCTGGGATTCAGATGCTAAACCTGCTCCAGATGCTCGCTGTTGGGTTTCACTAAGATGCACTGCAGGGCAAGTGTCATAAGGACCGACGCCGGCGATACAGGCAACAAAACCGCCACCCGGCTGATTTGATTTGTGCCATCGGCACAATGGGGAGGACGACAAAGCAGATGTAAACAATAACGCTCTGTGCTCATCTCCGGACAAATAAACACAAACCGGAATTAGCAGATGGGTGAAACTGAAGGCAGCGCTTCCAAATAGACCGACCTGCAACAATTGGAGGGGAGACGATGAGGCTGGAGCGCCGCCTCACCTGTGGCTGCCGCGGACGAGGCTTTCAGCATGCTGTCTTTTAGCTCTCACTCCTGGAGTGTGTGTGCGTGTGTGTGTGGGGGGGGGGGGGGGGGGGGGCTTTATCTTGTCATGTTTTTAATCTCCTAGTAGCCGTCAGACAGTTCTGTCAGTCCTCGTTCTAACCCTTAAAGCCAACATCCACTGTGTCCACGACCTTCCTGTCTGGCCTACATCCTCCTGCTGGATTTGGCCCGGCTGGGTTTCAGCCCCCCTCTGCGGGGGGGGGGCGCCGCAGATCAAAGCACACACATCGCACTCCCACAGTCTTCAGCAGAGGCTGGAGGGTGGAGCACTTTTGTGCCTAAAGGAGCGTTTGGGTGGTATTTTTACGGTCCTGAGATGTCGGGACACCAGAACCAAATGTGGACTTAAAGACCCGCTCTGATGAAAATAGTGTTTTGGGGTTTTTGACGTGGTCTTGTGGCATTTTTCTGATGGTGGACGACATATATGAAGAAGATTGAGTGTTTATTTGGAGTCTTTGCTAATGGAAATGCTAACATGCTAGGTTTTTTTTTTTTTTAGAAGACATTCTTGTTGATTGTTTTTTTGCATCGTAACTCAAATTAATGTTTCTTTTCTGTCTTTTTCCTGCTAATTATATCCTAAAGAAGTTTCTAGGAAGGGTTTTAAACTGGCTACTCAGCGTTTCTCAGTCACAGCCCTCAACTTTTTATTCTATTTTATGATTCTACAACATTTTAAAGGCAGACCGGGGAAATGAAGGCAGTCGACTGCGGAGGGGGTCCTACATAAACGGGGTTAAGAAACGCCGAGTCGGCGTTTTCCTTCACATGAAGGCCTGTGGGCGGTTTATGTGTTCTCTCCGTATCCGGGACGTCATTTTGAAGATCCAGAAAAAAATGATTTATCAACAGTTTCAATCAGATCTGAGTCACAAACTGAAAATTATTTTTAAAAAGTTCCAGTTTAGATCTTCAATCTTTAGCGAGAAGATGCATCAATGAGGATTTATTAGTCTTTAGTTATAAAAATGTAATTTTACTAGACAAAATTATTTTTTTTCTTAATAGAAATGTTCAAAAAAAGATCTTAGGAGAAATGGAGTTGCTCTGTAAGTCAAATTATCACCTTGTGAACTGAGGAATTTAACAACAGTTCTCATTTATGAAATGAATGCTGGGAAAAAAGCAAACACCCGAACTCTCCGGGCCGTGCCGGTGTAGGAACCATAACCATCGACCTGGAACTTCCGTTCGGGGTCCTGGGACTAATGCTGACGTCACATTATGTGATTGGCAGATGGTGATTGGTCTGGACTAATTATGATTTTACCATAGAAGAAGATATTAAGAAGTCTGTTGTAAACAAACAGCTCCGACATAGAACAAGACTGTCTTCTAAATGTGCCTTTATTATTGTTATGATTATTATTGAATGCATGTTCGCTTGTAGTTTTTTATGTGCTTTATTATTGGCCGAACGGACCCGGAAGAACAACATTTAGCCGTGCTGACAACATTTTCAGCCACGGCTGAACTTAAACAGGAATAACAAGCGAATATTGGCAAAATCTCTTTATAAAGATTACAAAGAATTATGTCAGACACGATTTATGAGAGGAGATAACTTTAGGTTACAAAAAGGAACGTGAAATGAATTGTAGAGCCGGAGCAGATGTCCACGTTACGTAGTTTGTCCAAGTAGGGCTACCGTAGTGTGACGTTACCTCCAGGCCGAACGGTTATGGTACCTACACCGTGTCAGAAGTGGGATCCAGATGTGATCATTGAGGAAAATCCGGCTCGGTTTGACTAAAGACAGCCTGATGTTTAACTCAGCTGCCTTCATTTGTCAGGTTTTAATTTTAGCGCGTGTTTTTACCTGCAAGTTGGTAAATCAATAAGAGGAAGGAGTCTGAATAAGTGAGTGAGCGTGACTAATAGATACATGAGCGTCTGACTGAATAGGCTGCTTTTTCAAGGATTTATGAACAAATCTTTTCTTTTTCTTTTTTTTTTTCTTGCTGATGCTGCTGGCTCCAGTCATAAAACACACTCAAATGTTCCCCTCGTCTTCACCGTTTGGTCCTTTGCGTTCATTCGGCGTGTCGGTGTCGACAGGTGACGCCTGATTGGAGAATAATGCTCATCCCTCCCCTTTCTGTTCTGCTCTCTCCCCAGGCTGCTGTTTTGTCACGTTTTACACAAGGAAAGCTGCCCTTGAAGCCCAGAATGCACTGCACAACATAAAGACCTTAACAGGGGTGAGTGCGCGTCCTCCGCTCTCCACGTTTCCCTTTTAACCACACGCCCCCAGCATCGGGCAGCCCGAGGCGGCCGCGCCTGCATTGTGCCGCTGCCAGCTCGTATTTGCATTTGCAGGCGGAGGTGAGCGACAGTGTGAGCAGGTGAGCAATGCGCTGTCAGAGGACGTTTGGGAGGGGGGCACGGAACTGATGGAAAATCCAGACGCTGCATGGAAGGATTTTATTTATTTATTTATTTGAATTAGGACAATGCATATTAAACAATGTTTCAGCAGCTGCTTTAACATAAATATGCCAGAATTAGCACAGGAGCTAAATTTCATCTGTTGTCCTAGGGCAGGATAAAAATATCAACAATTACATTTACAACACAATGAAATAGCACAATATTAGAGGTAAAAATATTTACAAAGGTTATTACAATAAAAAGCAAGTCTAAAAATTCCAAGACAGTCACAGAAAAACAACAATGACTTCAGGAGAATTTCCTTTAGTCTCATTAGAACACAAACGCCAGCGAATGCGACTCACCTGAAACCCTAAACATCGAATGATCACGTTAGAAGACATTCAGGTTTGCTAAGATGACATCTTTTCTTTGATATTTTATTTAAAATCGTGCTTAGAATTTGCTGATCAAAAGTACAAATAATTGACAAAAATAATGAATAAATAATCTGCCTTTATTGCCACCACAAGAAATACAAAAAAAAAGAAATAGCAGAAAAATGAGAAAATGTTGGTTAACCAGGAAAAAAATTAGTTTTTTGTTACTTAATAAATAATCAGTACTAGGACAGCAAAAGTATAAATTACCTTAAAATAAATGGAAATAACTGGATTATGGCAACTATGTAAATAAAACTGAAGTGAAACAGAAGAATTAGCTTCTTGCCAACCCTTTTTAAGCAATGACTCTGTTTATCTGAGATTAACTTTAATTATGAGTGTTTATGTATTTATAAAGCATCTAAAGGATGTTAGTAAAGTATTCTGCAACACTTAACGTTAGAAAAAAACATTTGTATCCTACATTAGTCTATATTAGGTAAATGTTAGTCAAATATGCAATGTGAGTAAAGATCGTTAGGAAAGTATAACACAAGACTTTCTACCAGTAAAAGAAATGAAGTAAAGTACTATGCAGTATGTAATGTTAGTAAAGAACAGTTAAAAATACATTTACTTTAGTAAGGTACATAAGTATTTTTCAACACTATGTAATAAAGTTTTCCTTACTGATGTGCAACAGTTATGTAAGAACTGTGTGTCATAACCGTATGTTATACTTCAATGTTCATAGACAGTACATTCCATAGATTTTAGGTCAGGGTTAGAAAATGCCCTCCAATCAGGCCAAAAGGGGCGGAGCCTCCCTGGAGGAGGACATTCCAGTCTCACAGAAGAGGCAGCCTGTTTCTCCCTTCATTCCTCTCAGCCTCAGCGATTATGTCTGACAATAAAGGAGCGTGTTGACGCTCCATCCTCCGTTATTGTCCCCCCCCCCCCTGCTGCCCTGGAGAGCCATAGAGGAAGTGAGGTGGAGCTCGCTCACTCGCTCGCTCGTAGCCCTGGGTGGATATTTACAGGCCCTCAGATCCCTCCTGCTCAGGTTATTGGCTGCTTCCCCGCTCCTCTGCTCGGCGCCTGCAGCTAACTGGAACCCTCTCAGCGGAGCACCTGCACCGTCTCACTGGTGTCAGTTGGACGAGCGGATGAGCCTCCTGGGCATGGAGGGTGGATGTTGGGAATCCCTCATGAGCTGTGCTCCTAAATCAGAAAGAAGCTTGTTGTTCTGCACAGAGTCGCCGTGTTAATTGCTGCTGGAAGAAGTCGCTTACATTGGGGCTGTCTTTGTCTGTGCCGGGAGAGTTGGTCGCCTGTCCCTTGATGGAGGTTCATGAAAGACTGCAGCTCTTTCATGAAATCACTTTCTCCTACGCCATGACATCCCGCCATCCCGGCCCGTCGTCCCTCCCCCTTAGGCGGGGTTCTCCCCCAGCGGTCGGCGGCTTTCTGATGTTTACGGGGGTTCATTCTGAGGTTCCAGAGATCAGAGGAATTCTGCTCAAGTTTGTGCAGAAAACCCAGAAAGTGATCTTTTTTCCAGAACCAGCTTGTCTGTAGAAATTCCGGTCATGACATCCCAGGATTCTGTTGGTCATTTTTTCAGCACTTTTTATGGATAAGTGCTTTCCAATGTGTAGTGAAATGCACTAAAAAATGTTAAACAAAACAAAATAAGTAAAAAGAATTTCTAAATAAATGCATGACAATTTGTCATAAAATGAACTTAAAGCTTGACTGAACAAAAAAAGATTTTTAAGGAATCAGCAGAATCAGTGAAAACTGTCCAAACTAACATCCTAAAACCTTAGAGTGAACATCAGTCTGCTCAGGAATCTCAATTCAACTTTTTTTTTAAAATAATTTTCCTCTTGTAAAATATTTCCTTCTTCTGGTCATTTTACATCTTATTTTTTTTATAATTTTTTTTGCTTTTCTCGCTAAAATATTGACTTTTCTAAATGTTTGAAATCTTTTTTCTTTTAATTTAAAAAATTTTTTCCTCCATTTTTTTTAATCCGTTTTCATTTTTGTGTTCTGCCTTTTTTTCTCATAATTTCTCATCATTCTGACATTTCTTACAATTTAACAATTTTTTTTCTTGTAAAATTTTCACTTTTTTTACTAAAGTTTCACAACTCCCTTTTCTCATATTTTTTTTATTTTATTATAATTTTCCCACTTCCTTGTAATTTTTAATTTTTTTTCACTCCATAATTTAACAACTTTATTTCTAATAAATTTGACTATTTTCATAGAAATGTGACTTTTTCTCATATTTGTCTTATAATTTCACACTTTTATCTTCATATATATCTTTATATGTATTGATGGCCCTAATACTAACCCTAACATCCTGAACGGGCATCAAAGGACGGAGAATCTGTGATTTCTGAGGTTCTACTGCGAAGAGGAACCCAGAAAAACAACAGTGTTGGTTTTCCAGAACCAGATTCCCTGAAGAACAGAATCCTTCTATGATTCTTCCAAACCAACCACACATTCGCTTCTCTGTGTGTAAAATGAACAGATTACAGTTTTCTGAGGGTCATTGAAGCCAGCACGAGGTGCATCATGGGAAAGCGTCTTGTAAAAAGACGTCTCAGCAGCTCCTAAAGGTGCTGGGAGGAATGCCGTTAAGCTCCTTCACCTCCTCGTCTTTGATTTATTCAGAGCAAACATTAGCCGGCTTTTACTCCGACATGATTCTCCGGCTTTTTCTACAGCCGCTGTCGGTGCCAAAGATCAGAAGGGGCATTTGCAACTGGAGGAAAAAGTGTTTTCAATACTCCTTTACACTTTTCTGTGAGAGCACAACAAGCTCCTGGTTTGGAGGGAAAGGCGTGGAAGATGGAGGAGAAGATTCTCAGCGCTTTGGGCTGCTGATGAAACTTCTCCATGAAGAATGGCCCGCATGTTTGCATTTAGTCGTGTTTCTTAATTTGTGAAGGGATATTTATGGCACCACGTTGCAAACAAAAGTTTCTAAGTTGCAAATGAAAAAGTTAAATATTTAAATGTTTGCTTTCAAAAAAACATTTTTGCGTTTTTAACAGAAATGTTTTTGTGTCATCTCGCTTATTTTGCTGACATAAGTTTCAGTTTAGCGTGACAAAGCTGCCATCAAACAGCTGCTGATTGGTCCAGATTCTAACCAATCAGGTGTCTCTGTCTCGTGTTGACGGCGCTCGGTCCGAGTAAAACCCAGAAGGAGCAGCAAAGCAGCTAAAATCAAAGCGGTTTTAGATTTATTCATGTTACTGCAGTGACCAACGTGTCTAAAAAGTCTGCAGCAGAAAAAATTAAGAATTTTATCTGAACTTTTGTTTTATTTTCATCAATAAATGTTGAAATATAAAGAGAAAATAGCATTTTTTAATAAGAATTTTCTTTTTCTTTACTTTGGACAAAACCACACGAGTTCTTTAATCTTCACAGAGTGTCATTATTTTAAAGGTTCAAAATGCTTTTTCTGCTAAATACATTCAGGCTGCTTTGGTGAGCCATCATTCTTTTGCTTATTATTACTGCTAATATATTCCAAAACAAATAAAAATAAAATAATATGTGCTTTAAACAGATCTTCAAGAAAATCCAAGTTTTTACCAATATTTTGCTCTGCAGGATTCACAGATCATCACACAGGTCTGTTGATTTAATGTCAGCAGGTCAACTTTACAGATTCAGGAGATCCTCAGCCATAAATTCACAAATCTGACTAAATAAAAATGAATCAATGCTAAAAAATAAACAAAAGTATGAATTATTTTTAAAAAGATTAAAAATGAAATTTTCTTTGTCAGAGAGACAAAACTGAAGGTCAACAGAGCTTGTTCAGCTTCTGACACCAAGTAAGATGAATGTGGTGATGTGATTGGTTGGAATCTGGACCAATCAGCAGCTGTTTGATGGCAGCTTTGTCACGCTAAACTGAAACGTATGTCAGCAAAATCAAAGATAGGAAAAAAGCGAGATTACAAACGCAAAAAACATTTGTGTTGCAAACGCAAAAAAATTTCAAAGCAAATATTTAACCTTTTCATTTGCGTCTTAAAAACGTTTGTTTGCAACATGGTGCCATAAATATAAGTTCATATGAATGCATTTCTGCATAAACTGGTTGGAATATGACTTTTTTTTTTTTAATTTTAACGTTAGAAGTTAAAAACCATAAAAATCAGGGGGGGGATGTAAGAAATGATCCAAAAGCACTAAAGAGCTCAGAGTGAGGATCATATCTTACTCCCATTACATGGAGGTACTTGAGTATTTCCTCGGATGCGGCGATGTAGGAAACTGTAGGACCGCAGGATGTCTTTCCACTTCATCCGGAGCGGTCCGCTGGCTCCTGCAGGAGCAGATAAGGAGAACAGCAGTGCAGCTTCCTGCTTTTGGAGTCCAGACGCCGCTCACTTTGAGCCACTCTGACATCAGTTTTGGTTCACGTGCAAAATTCTTCATGCAGCAAAATGAAGAAAGAAAAAAAAAACAGAAATCCTGAAGGACATGGAGGGAAAACAGTGGTGAAGACGGTGAAAGGAAAGGAAGTAGAAACTGATAGACGCAGAAAGCAGCAAATCAAACATTTACAGCTAAATTATAGAAGTTTTGTGAAAATACGATCAAGAAATTTGACGATTTTTTTCAGTGCTTCATTTAAAAAACTTTGCTTTTAGCAGAACAATCTTTACGAACCTTGAAATAAAATCAATAAAAGGCAGAAACAAAAAGCAGATTTTTGATAGAAAAGACTCAGAATATTAAAAGACGATGCGGTACGGGCCCAGCCTGTACGTAATTAAAGCTCGACAGCATTCATCACGCCGGCGCTGAACTGCACTGACAGCCTTATATCCCATTGTCCCGTATTGACTGACGGACGTGGCTTTGAATGAAATATGCGGGTGTCTGGGGAGGAGCCATGACGGCGTTGTGCTTGAAAAAACACGGAATCGATAGCAGCCTAATGAGGGACAATGTTGTGCCGCCTTTGTTTATGATTTTATTTGCACCTCAAACCAGGACGGAGCTTAATGAAGGGGCGTAATTGCTGACACTCCAGAAGACAAAGGGGGGGGGGGGTGGAGCCAGAGGTCACCAAAGGTGATGCGCAGATGGACCGGGATAAAGGTGGAGTGGAGCACTGCTGCACGCTCGAGGGCAAAGCAATAAACGGGCCGCCGATAAAAACCAATACCTGCTTATTAACTTCCTCTCTCTCCTGGCTTGTAAAAAGCCAGCGGAACAATGTTAGTGTTGCCCCCCCCGCACCCCCTCGCTCTATCTCTCCCTCCAAACCCAAGGCCCAAACAAGGAGAGATGCAATCCGAGTGGAAGGCTGGACGGGGACCAAATTGCAGAAAAGTACAGTGTTGGCAGCGTGGAGCGGCGGCGGCGTTTGTTTAGAGTGGAAATAGTTGAGTAGCTGCTATTTTTCCAATGGAGGCAATACATAAGATGGGGGGGGGGGGGCACACTCTAATTTAGTTTCCTTAACACATAGAGGGGGCAGAAAAACTACCACCTTCCTCTAACTGATCCATAAGATCAGCGGTCCGCTCACGGGAACAGAAACTTGTCTGCTATAGTTTCATTTTGTCCCCCCACCCACCCCCGCCACAACCCTCTTGATGTTTGTCAAGATGTTCGCCTCGGTGACATAAATACATCCGACCGCTCAAGGATCCGCTCAGATGATAGCTGTTCCTGCCGTTTTTAACGTCTTTCGTTGGGGAACAGGCGAAAAAATGCCGTTTGAAAAAGATCGTAGAAAATACGGTGGGCGGGGCCACAAGGTCCCGGCTCCCCCCCTTCTACATGGATGGGAAGGGGGGCGGGGTTACTCCACACCCCAACAGTTCCGACCGCTACTCAGAGGTGAATTTTTAATGAACTCATGCCGCTCTGCAGAAACTATGACAGATTTCTAAGTTTTGGCTAAAAACGGCGTCACTGGGAACGTTTTGACGACGGATCAGAAGATGATCGGATTGGATCTTTGACTGAATTCCTCACTGACTCTAAAATGTTGCAAAGATGTTGAAGATTTTCAGTATATACGTTTACTATTTTATTCTTTTTAGCATTATTTCAGGTATTTTTTTTTAACCCACCACACTTTAAATGTTGGACGAAGCTGAAGTTTTTCTAAACATTTGGATGTTAACTTCTACTTTAATGCTGGAGGGAAATCAATCTCACACTTAAATGGGGAAGGTGGTGCAGTGGTCAGCGCTCTGGCCTCAGAGTGAGAAGGTCCTGGTTTGAATCCCATCTGGGGTCTTTTCTGGGTGGAGTCGGCGTGTTCTCCTCGTTCACGCGTGAGTTTGTTTCACCTGCTTCATAGGTCAGTTTGTGTCTCCAAATTGTCCCCAATATGTGAACGCAGAGGTCGCCCAACAGGACGTGGGATAGGCTCCAGCAACCGGAGACCCCGAAAGGGATTGAGCGGGTTCTGAAGATGGATGGATGGACATTGAAATAGCTCCTACATGAAGTCTAGTTAAAGCAGCTGGAGATGTTTTAAGAGAGAACAAAGATTCAATAAACCAATCAGCAGAGCTAAACTTTAGCACAAAAACAACGAACCCTCTTTGTAGAAGATAAATTCACAACGGATTAAGATTAAGAGATTAAACACCGTTACAAACCTTTTAGTCAGACTGCTTAAATATCTGTTCTGTAATTTGACCTTTAACAAGTTTTTACAAATCCATAACTTTGTTGTATTAAATCTTCATCTTCTACAGAAAATCTGCAGACATTTTTAAACCATCTTTTTATGCTAAATTTAATTTTGAACCATTTTTAATGAAAGCGGAAGCCAAAAAGAAAAAGAAGTACGTGGAAATCTTACTTGATGTTAAACCGGTTCTAAAAAGGTGGATGACCTGACCTCATGACCCCTCAAGACTGGTGGTCCGTCTGGAGTGATGAAGATGAGCATCATCATTCATCCTGTTTTAGTTGAAATTGTGGCGTTTCTATAAAATCAAGACACAAATAGTAAAACTGTCACAAATGGACCACCAGCTGCTTTGTCCAGAAATATCTGCATCGGACAGAAAAAGCTTTAATTATCAGGTGAAGGACAAAAGCGGGTAAACCAGGAGAAGAAAGTAAGAGGCCGGCACCACTGTGTGATATCTGCTGGGGGGGAAAGTAATCACAGTCTCAGCATCTTAATAACCTTTAAAAGGTGACTTTATTCAAAAGAAATCTATTTTCATCTATTTTGGATAACGGCTGGCATTTAAAAAACAGAAACAAACCAAAAAATTCAAGGAGTGTTTTTAAACCGATTCAAAGAGAAAAACCTGTTTTATTTCATCCTGCATCGCTCCTTCGATCCTCCGTTTGGCTTTAGAACAACAGAAGTGTCTGTGTGGAGGTGAGCGTCCACAGCAAACATTTCTTCTCGTCTTTGGCTGATATTTTAATACGACGCAAACTTTCTTTCATTTTGTCACAGTTTAGATGCCAACGCCATAAACAAGATGGCGCTAAAGCTACAGAAAAACAGCGAGAAGAAACAATAATTGATGTAATATTTAATTCCTTTGTAAGTGGTTGTGGTGGAAAAGCAAAAAAAAAAACAACGCCCTTCAAGGTGTTCTAGGTATCGATAGGAATGAACGAAGGATGCTGAGGCGGAACGCCACGGCGGCTTCTGCATCGTTCATTCATTTCCCATAAGAGACGCATCTTCAGGCTTAAATTCTTCTGTTAGCGAAGAAAACTCCAAAAGGTTTGACGTTGTGTTGAAGAAAACCTTCATGTGTGATGATCCTGATGGTGGATTCAAGACGATGGAGGTCAGAGGTCATGTCCACAATCATTTTTATCTATTGGCTTGGACTAATATATATATTTTTTAATGCTGTTAGCAAAAGTAAAGCATTTCCTGCTCCACCGATGTGAAATGTGCTTGGTTTCCATGGTGATATATCATTAAAAACCACCATAACGGTGGAACGTCCATATTGATCTATAAGGTATCAGTTTATAGCATCCAGCTTTCTGTTGGTTTTATGACCCTAAATGCAGCTTTTTTATTTCTTTGCATCCAATTGTCAGTTTTTATAGGAACTTCTTTCTCTTTTTGATGAACATTTTTGAACCTTTTTTCTATATTTTGAAAGATAAACAGATGTGTGCATGTGTCTGTTCCCAAAAATCACCTCCGCCTTGAGAATATTTTCATGGAAACCCTATTTGTGTTCAGATTTGGACTAAACGAGCGGCACCAAAGTCCCAAACGGCGGTGTCTGTGTGCGCGGACGCACAGAGCGCCTTCATCTCTCAGAGTAATTGCAGGCCGTCATAAAGCAAACACTCCCCGCTTTCAGAGTCAATAAAAGCGGCTTCGGCTTCGGCTCTTCCGGCTCCGTAATGGCAGCGCCGCTCCCAAATCAGCCCAAGAATTAATCTGTCAGATGTAAAAGAAGGGAAATAATGAGTTTTGTGCGCGGCGAGCGAACGCGGCGTCCTGGCGGTGAAGACGGTTCCTCAAGAACAACAGCTTTTACTGAAGTCGTCCCTAATGACACGCTAATGAAGCCGGCGGGGGGGGGGCGCCCTGTCTGCCTGGAGAGGCATGTGTTCATCTCCCCAGCTCTAATGGTTCTGCCCCCCCCACACACACACACCACTGTAACTCATGTATCGTCAGGAAACAGGCCTCGCACCCCCAAAGAGATTTGAAGCCCCCCGCTGCCCGGCTCTGACACCCCCCCACACACACACACTTTTATGTATGTGGTTGATTCCCCCTCTCCCCCCCCCCCCCACGCTCTAACCCCCACGCTGCGATGAACACAACACTCGGCGAGCCCGCCGGCCCGCCTGTCAGACAAGGTTGTTTAAGATTTTTCCACTAAATTGAACTCTTTCATTAGAGGCTGACAGATGTCTAAATGCACAGCCCCCCCCCTCCCCCCTCACACACACACACACTTTCACAATCGCCCCGCCAAGCGCCCGCCACGAGCCTTCAGGTTTCTGCTCAGGCTGGGGAGGCAGAATGGAAGGGAGGGGTTGGAGCTAATTTAGGACGTGTCCTCTAGAGCGCCCTCCGGCTCGGAGAACTTCCCTCTTTCATCCCTGTTTTCTTCCTCGTCTCAGTCAACCTCCTGCCTTCCCTTCATCCCTCTCTTGCCCCCACTCCTCCACCTTCTCCCCCCCCTCTTTGTAAGGAAGGATGAAACGCGCTTTGATTCGCATTCTCTCCCAAGGATGTTTCCTTCTGACACTGAGAAAAGAGGAGGACGACGAGGTTGTCCTGTCCTCCACGTGGGCCGACCGGGCCTTTTCCTGGAGCGCCAGGCTTGATAAGAGGCGCCGCGCTCATTAAAGGCCGCCGTCACACAGAGACCGCACACGCTTCCCTTACCTTTCGGCTTCCGAGATAATTAGCGACTCTGCGGTGCCACAATCCTCGCCTGAGGTCGCGTGTTCAAACATCCACATGAAAGACTTTGATCATGAAGGATCTCCAGCAGGTTTGGGAGCAACAGGCGGCCATGTTGCAGGGATGTGAGGAACCCTGGGAAGTTCAAACCCATTGCCACGCCCCCTTTGGACATCTGTGCTGGAAAAAAGTTTTCAAGAAAACTCAACAGTTGTTGCCTGTTGATGGAGATCTGTCACTACATTCTTTCCACATCTGTAGAGTTCGCTTTCACGTCTCTTTTTTATTTCGCTTATGTGTTAAAGTTGATGAAGGAGAAGCAGGTTTTTTTTCTTCCAGCACTTTCATTTGATCCATCCAGAGTTGGACCCGTTGTCATGTCTTTCATGAAGGTCCATCCTAGTTTGAGTCCAGATGTGACAGTAAAATCTGTCTGATTAGTCCACAGATTATATGTCCAGAGGTTTTAGGGATAGTCCGGATCTTTCTTTTTCGTGTGGATCAGTTTAAACAAACCATTTTTGTCTTGGATTTCTTTTTTGAAAGGCCTTAGCCACATTTACTAGTGCTGGTGGTTTGGGGTTTTCTAAACATGTGGGGGTAGTACTGTAGAGAGTGTGCCTTAAGCTACTTACACACCAGGTGTGTGATGCGGTTCAGGGATGCACTGCTGTTGAAGACGCGTTTCTTATACGGTGTTCACACTGGACTGTCACCACCTGATACTAGAACTAGTCCACCACCTACAGTTGGAAGAGTCTTGGTGTGAAATGTCCAAGTCGTGCCAATTTGTCGATTCTTGCTTTTGACATTTCTATCACTGCTCAATTCGGATAACTGAAAGTATCGTTGTATCGTTCCAGCCGGACACAAACCGCACTTATTAATTTCTCCTCCATGATCAATTTTCAAATGGTTTGTACTTCAGGAAATTAAAACTTTCACTAGCCATACGTGACTACCAAATCCAAGTCCCTGATTGGTCAAAGTTGAACTGGTCTAACGCCATTCGCCGTCCAAGCAAAGCAGCAAACATCAACGCTTCCCTCCCACACTCCTTTGATCGAATGAAAGCCCTCCTTCAGAACGTCTGTGAGGGTCATGCTCCTTTCAGCAACAGGTTACATCAAACTGGCCTTCGTCATGGCGGCGGAACCGTTAGCCGACATCATCCCCACTTCATTAAGCTCGGTAAACAATTAAGCCAGCTCATGTGAGCAGAATGATGGAGGGGTTTAGCATTAGCTAAGCTGCGTCGGCTCTCCACACTCAACTCCTCTAAGTGTTTAACATAGTCTGGCTGCCTTCGCCGCCCACCCCTCCCCCCCTCCCCTGCCCGCCATGAATCAATATGCTTAAACGCCGCCACCAACTTGCAGAGGAAAGAGGGGTGAGGGAAGTTAATTGAAACACAAGCGATTAATATTTTTTCCGTTAAATAAGAGTGTGCCGGCGCGCGCGTGGCTCGGGCGCATCGATGAGGTTTGGGCACCTCCTGCGATAGCATTTAGGTTTCTCTGCAGCAATTACAGCCTTTAATTGAATTGATTTCGATAATGAGGCTCAGTAATGACGACGCGGAAGAGGCGGGGTGCGCGCACAGACCCGTGCGTTTCAGGATTACAGAAGGGAAGCGTCTAAAAGTGCTGCCTGCTGGTCAGGCGACTCCATCAGGCTTCTCAGCACCACTGGTCCGAGGTGTAACCCTTCAGCTCGTTGCATAATATCCTCATGAATGTTTGATGACACACGGCTCGCTACATGAGAAATATAACATCCCATGCCGGGTTATAACTCTTTTGGCTTTAACTCCACCTGCGACTTTTTCCTCCATCCTTGGGCGCTTGCGGCGGCAGCTGTATGGATCCGTGGACTTACACAGATCTCCTAAAGGGCGGAGAAGCCGTGGATCCTCACGGTATTGGTGGCCTGTCTGCCTCCGGAGTGGTAATTGCAGAGAACCCCTTTGTGATGGGGCAGTGACATGTGTAATGGTCCTGCACCTGAACAAACAGCGCGCATCGACCAACGTGCTGTGCGCATAAAGCATTCCTCCCCTCGCCGCCGCGCAATAACCCTTCTTTAATGACACCTCGCCGCTCAGCTTTTTACATCTCAGAGCCGCCATTGATCAGCTTTGATTACATTCAGATGTTATCTCTGCGGCGATGCAATCTGCTTTGATTGATCGCCTGCATGCATCTGTATATCTGTGAGGCAGGTGTTGAAGACATGCAAACCACAGGAAACGTGTGTTTTATTCTAATGGGAAACTTTATAAATAAAGTTATTTAGATGTTCAATACAACCGTCAATGGTAAGCGTCTTGCAGATTTGTGTGCGTTTGTGGATTGTCGATACAAAAAGACATGAAGGTATCGGGTCAAAGCTGTGAGTCTGAAGTTACTGAAAGGATGCTGGGAAATAAAATGCAGGATTTTAAACTGTCACCTTCCAGGCAGATGAGGAGACTCTGGGTTTGAACTTTGGATTTCCAAAGCAATCCAGCCGTATCAGCTGCAGGAAAATAAAGGAAAACTTTTATGACCCTGTGACAAAGTATTTTCTCCTCGAGTCACTTACTTTTTACTTTATCCACTTGTTTCTATTCCATAAGAAAAATTAAGTGTCGTATTTTTTGGACTCTATGTTTCTCCAAAGTTCGCAGCAGCCGAAAGATGCATGATTAAGAAGGAAAAATCGTATATAAGTCGCACTGGAATATAAGTCGCACTCTTAGGAAAGAAAATGCAATTCTTCTAAACAAAGTGCAGGACTTGCGCTCAGGAAATCAGAGTTCAATTCCCTGGGTGCTCAATGAGTTTTATCCAGTGAGGGTTCTTGGGAAAGTCCCTCCCAGCTGCCTAACAATAAAATACAGATGCTAGATGCTCCTGCTGTGTGTGGGAGGAGCTACCATCAGGTTTTAGCCTGATCGCTACATTGAAGCGTTGACTGTACATGTTTAAGCACTTGTCCATGAGATCATTCAGTCTTTGTTATTTTTTTTCATGAGTTTCACCATCTATTGCAGGAGCTGCGTCTGACGGCGCTTTCAGCGGTACTTCCATCTCTGTGACCCAGTTTGACAACGTATTAGTCAGAGGAGGGAAAAATAAAAACATTATTTATTAAGTCAAAATTGCAAAAAAAAAATATATAATGAAGTTCAGGAGAAGAACTACAGCATCCTCTAGCGGTTCAATTCAGTTCAATTCAATTCAATTTTATTTGTATAGCCCAAAATCACAACAACAGTCGTCTCGATGGGCTTCAAAGTAAACATGAACTCAAAAGGATCATGAATACAAAGAGTTAAATAGGAAAATACTAAAATGAACTAACAGACTGACTAAGCTATACTGGCATCCCTGCCCTTAGACCCCCCTTCGCGGTAGCGGCTGTTAGCAGAAAACGGATAGTGGTAGAATAAAATAAATGTATGAGCGAATATTTGTCCATCCATCCATCTTCTGAACCTGTTTTATCATTTATGGGGTCACAGGGGCCAATATTAATGAGTATAAGTCACACTCCTTATACACAGAAAGAAACGCAGCCTATACTCTAAAAAATGGAGAAACCAAAATATTAACAAACTAGAAGAACAACATTTTTTGACCATTTAAATGATTTTAAATGTGTTGCATTATCTTATAAATGATATCAATAATTATGATTTTGATCCTCTTAATTTCTTGATTTTCTTTGATGTGTGAGTGTCTTGGCTGTTTCCGCCTCTCTAAATGTTTCTACAGATTTTCCTGATTTTGGATTAGAGCCTTTCCGGGACGGAAACTCAAACGGCTGGAAGTTCTTAGAGAGTTTATATTAAATTCTGCCTGTGGATCCATAATCGTCATGTCAACGTCTTCGCCAGCAAACCAAGTCCCACAGCCATCCCAAGACGGAGCAATATCGACTCCCTCCAAACGGATTTGGTTGAACATCAACATCTGGGTCTCTTTGAGGCTTTGATCACCGCAAATGAAAGCTGAACTCTTTAATCCAGGCAGCCACACATGAGCCGGATATTATTAATCTATTTAAAATTCATCGGAATCTGAAAACGGGGATTTCAGCATAAAGAAGCAGAAGCGAGTCCTCGCTTTGCATCAGGGGGGAAAAGGAGCAGGAAATCTGAGGATCACAGGAGAAGTTTGGCTGAAATCTAGTTGAGTGTTTGGGTTATAATAAATTCAAAGGTAAATCTTTGTGTCTTTAGATCGCTTTTAACAAATAATATAGCAGGGAAAATATGTGTATATGTGTATGTATGTGTATATATATATATATATATATATATTAAGCATTTCAAAATAAAATAGCTCATTTTCCTGCCAGGAAGTAAGAAGGCTTGAGCTCTGAGGCTCCGCCTTTCTCCCAATGTGGGTACCGCCCATTTCATGACATCATCCTAAAGTTTGCCTCAGCAACATTTCTGTATTTTTCCCACAAAACAACCAATATCTGAACTTTTGCAAAGGGGGATGTAATTATTGTTCATATAATGAAAGCGTTTAGCTGATCACTGTTAGCTGGGGGCGGAGCTTGCTTCTGTTCCTCACGTTGTGATGTCACAATGTGAGAACGCGCTGGTTTTCATGTGTTGGGAGGGGCTGGTGCTCAGAGAGCAGGGTTTTAGAGAAAATACTCAGAAATGCGTGAATGGATCAAAATACCACTTTGGGGTTGTTTTTTGTGAGGAATTAACATTTTAATACACTTAGAAGCCCAAAATAGTTTTTTTCATGATTTAGGCCCTTTAAAACCATTTCTCATGAAAAAGGCAGAGATTCAATGATTCACTTTCCCCACAATTCAGTTCAATGGTGTAAAATACGGTCCAGTATAAAGCAAATGTTGTAACGTCCCAACTGCACACCTCTGAAATAAATATCTCAAACTTTTCTTTATGCATTTAGGTAAAAAATTCGATTTTTGACAGTTTAACCGCTGACTGTAAACCAAAATAACATATATTTTGTACATTTTTTATCAAAGTAAATGTGTCATGAAGAGGTTTGGACTGAAAGATCCAAAGATGATCTATTCAGTTTAACTCTGTAGAGCCTAATGGATCCAGTTTGACCATTTTTAAGAAGAAAATTGTTTTTCATTCTTCTTTATTCTATTTTATTTTTTGGCTGCTGTTAGTTGTTGCTACTCTAAATAAAAAACGCAAAATGACATTTATGGCGATATTTTAGAAGTTTTTCAACGTTTCTGATGCTCTGTTCATGTTCGTCTGTCAGGTTAAACTATTAAATCATTTTGTTCTCGTCTGCGTTCACATTTCCATAAATATTGACTCGTTTGAACATCTACAGGTGTTGTGATCTGAACGTGTTGTTCGGTGAAGACGCTGCGTCTTTGGAGATGATGGCTGTCTGGAGGTCAAACTTGTGCTTCCCGCCTTCATGGGTGCTTTTTTTCCTCACAAACGCAGTGTGTGCAGGTGTGTGTGCGCACGTGTGTGTGTGTGTGTGTGTGTGGTCTCGGCCAGTGATACTGAATTCCGACTGTGAGCGCCATCTGTCTGACTTTGACCCGGCGGCTCACCGTCACACCTACGGCGAGGAGGGAGGGACAGAGTGGGCGTGTTAGCATCCGTCCAACGCTGGTTCTCAATCCTGTGAACTGCCTTCAACGTCGCCAGCCGCTGGCGGAGGGTTCACTCGTGTCCTCGCATCACAGTCCTGTCACTCGGCTACAGGACCGGTCGACCTCTGACCTTTAAAGGATCGGCAAAGGCCGGGGAATAATGTTGGCCCAGGGGCTGTGCTTAACATTTAGGAACAGTTGCATCTTCTGCACCTAATGCACTAGCCGGGGGAGGGGGGGGGGCAATTATGAATCAGCCCGGGGCGGGACGGGGGTCCTGAGCGCACGTCAGCCTGCTGGGATTTTCTGAACACGATGAGATCAAAACAAGGGAGGTAGGGGACATTTTATCAGCCAGTCTGAAGGACAGACACCTCGGGGGGGGGGGCTCCTTTGACTAGAAGGTCATAAAATCCATCATGGCTGCCTGCTGCACTCTGATGCCCCTACTTAAGGTTGAAATCGTGTGGTTTTCATCGGGGCCGTGATTTGGCGAACGCGATATGCGTCTCCATCTGATCAATCCCGATGTATTGCGACACCATAACAGAGACGATAGATCGTGATTTCTATTTTAGAAAAAAATGACTTTGAAAAGTTTTGTTGGAATTCTGCTCATAATGTATTGTTGCGATTGTATGGGATAACGTCCGGGGTGTCGGACGCGCTACGACAGCACTCGCACCTGGACACCACCAAGAGGGCAAATGTTTTTACGGCTAAAATAAAGGACAGGCTGGTATTATTACTGCGGGTATTGAGCCTGAAGGGAAGTTGATCAAATTAGCTTGTGCAAGGATCAGTTGAGACCCGGAGTTAACTGCTTGTTTCAGGTTAGCCTTTACCTCTAGTCCATCACGATGAGCGTGGAGGTTGGTCGTGTTTCCTCAGCACAGTGTTCCTTCGCTATACCGCCAGTCATCTTGATTGGTTGTAGACCTTTGTTGATCTCCTCCATGTGGTGTCTCCTGTACAGAATGCATTCAGTTTGTCTAAACCAAATAGATCTTTGATCTGGATCACATCTTTGTTTTAATATTTTATAATCCTGGACGTATTTTTCTGTGAACGTTTGAACTTTGAGAGTTTAAACTAGAAAGAAAAGTGTGAAAATGTTCACGTCTGTCTGAGAAAAGTGGATAAAGTGTGTAATGAGGAGTTTTATTGCCCTGAAACATCTGTAATCCTATAGATTTCACCAATGGACCTCAACTCCAACAACAAAGAAGGGAACACTGGATTTCCTTCTGGATTGACAGTTTGCACACGGCGTGGCTGTTGTAGTAGTTCGGCCGTTTTGTTTCACCGTCTCGTCTATGTTAGAGCCGTGACCACTGCCTTGTAACACCAACCATGACACTTATGCTAGGTTGACAGCAAACATGATTCGCATGCCAAATATGTGTCTCTTTTGACGCGTCCAATTGGCGGCTTGATACATGGCGAGCTTCAACATCTACTGCATGTTCTGACAGACGCTTTCAGCGGCACTTCCATCTATGTGACCCAGTTTGACGACTTGGGAAGGAACTTTTCATTAATGTCTTAATGAAAAAACCAAATAGATCATAAAGTTCATTTTAGGTTTGGACTCAACCTGTTGATCTCAGCATCAACAAGTCACGGATCAGTTCTGATTGGTTGACGTGTCTACGCGTCTTTTCGCCGGACTTCAGGTATTTGAACTCGGGAATTATCGCAATGTGCTGCCCAGAACGACAAAATTTGTTTCTGTGCATAGACTTAACATTAAAACTGGACCGCCTGCGCAGCGACCTAAAAATGCAGATTAATGTGTGATCATCTACCGACATGCTGGTTCGTTGCAGACCTGAAAGAGCCTGAATGTGGTGCACTGCCACCTAGTGGTGGGCGGTTTAAGAACACTAAAATAAGAACGAAATGCTTGCTTACAAGTACAGAATACAAAATTGTTTCCACTGCATTTGAAATAGGTACCATTATTGCCAAATGACATGTTGCGATAATTTACAGAACATCATTTTTTTCCCCTAGCTTTCACGTACATCTGAGAAAGCTCCGCCCACCACCACTTCTGACGTTTAGTTTAGTTTTACTGTGACAAGAGGAGAATCATTGAGATTATTGTTGTTTATTGATACACAAAGCTGATCCCAGAGTACAATAACTGCAGTCCAGTAATTATTAAACCAGCTATTTATAGCAGGTGAGTAATAATTAATGGCTTCTCCGTCATTGTTGAGCAGCTGTTGTTCTCAGCCCCTCATTATTAGCATAGCGAGGGGGGGGGGCTATCAGGTCACACATGAATATGGAAATGCAATCATAATCAACTGCCAGAGAAAAGCATTTTACAGCAGCATATCTGTGTAAAAAGGTTATTTAAGAGGAAAAAACAAAGGATGACTGTTGGCGTGGAGCTCGTTGCAGACAAATAAAGAGCCTCTTCGATCTCAAACCAACTTTTCCTGCGTTTGTAATCAAACTCCAGGAAATTACACTCAATCCCGCTTTATTAGCTAAATAGATACCATGCAAAGCTCCTTCAGCTTGTTTTCTCCAGTCAGTAAATCATGTGATTAACTATGGTGCAGTGTCTTGGAGTGGTTCCTGAACGCCTCTCAGCCGAAGCCTTCCCAAAGAGACGGGGTGACTTTGGGCTTTAGTGGAGGCTTTCAGGGCAGAACAGGTAAACAGGACGTAGATTTTGGTGCGTTTTGCGGGTCCGTGTGCAGCCGGATTCCCGCTGAGCGCATAACAAACGGCAGACTGCGGCCTGCCAGGCAGGAAGAATCGGCACTGAGGAATTGTGGGATACTGGAGGAGAGTTTGTGCTTTGCTGGTCTCAGCGGGAGCTTCCAAGATCAAACATGTCGACAGCGCCGCTGCCCGCCGGGCCTTTTGGGTAGACAGGCCTGAGGAGGAGCTGCCTGAAAGGCAGACAGTATTTCTTTTTGTGAGTGGGAGGATTGTGTGGCAGGAGTGAACAGCGGCGGCGGCTGTCATGCCTGTTGTTGTTTTTGTTTTTGCCTTCAGAGGACACTCTTTGAAATGGATTAACACAGACTGACTTGATGTGGCTTCCAGGTCCGCTTTGACACGACTTTCCTCCGTTTGATGTGACTTCCACCCACGCGGCGGCGTCCCTGCATCTGTCCTTGTGTCAGTGATACTGTACGGACGCCGGCGCCCAGAGCGCCGCAGACTATTCCTGTCCGCCCCATTTTCACTTCGCCCTGTTTTCCCTTTTTCCCTCATTTGTTGTTTCCCCGTCGAAAGCCTCTCATTCCCCTCTGTTCTTTTGCCGTCCTTTTACATCCGTCTCCCTCTGCCGTGACTGCCCCCTTCAGGCAGGTGTTGGAACTGATCTGTGAGCGTTGATGTTGGACAGGCCTGTGAGAAAGGAGGAAAAAAAAAGGTGATAAGAAAGAGAGCAAGACGAGGGAAGAGTCTGGATAAAGGTGTGTGATAGAATTGGAAGATCAAAGCCCTCTGTCACCGCGTGACTGAGCCCAGAGGTGTAATGGGTGAGACGGGGCGCGCACACTCTCGCACAGACTCCCTCGTACACACTCGCAGCTGGTATTTGACTCCGAGTGTGATTGATACCGGGCTAGATTTGGAGAATCACTGTCATTCGTCTCTCCGCAGATCAAACAGCCACATAATCTCCCATAAAAGAAAGAGAGATGGAGGGAATAAAAGGGGACAAAGGAGGAGAGTTTGGAGGCGGCTGAGAGCGGCGACAAAGCCCTCTCGTCTCGCCAAGTGTTTTTGTGTGTTTTTTTTCCCTCCTTTATAAAAGCAGACCCAACATCTCAAACACACGTCTATCATTCACCTCCATTTAAGCGTCAGACACCAGAGAGACGAACAGCAGCTTCAAACGACGGGTCTGTCTTTATCTGGATATCAGATGTTTGAATTAGGAAGGCATGCGTTGCATCAGAATGAGCAGGAGATGCATCATCCTCCCGGAAAAATACAGAGACGCCGCTGCATCCTTTCCTGTCCTCGAGCTGCAGAAAAAAGGGAGACAAATGCTAAAGTTTAAGGCCAAAGCCATTTTTTACTTCTGTCAAATTACAGATTATAATGACAAAGAAAATTAACATTTCAATAAACCCCATTGAATAAAAAATAATAAACATTTTTACTTTTCCTTAAAGAGGTTTAAACAACAAGAATGCTGAGGCTTTAGTAAAGATTCCCGTGTTTATTTTCCAAAGTTTTAATAAAGTTTAAATAATCAATAAAATTCTGATCAAAAGTCAAGTCAAGTTTTTGACTTGAAGTGTCAAGTTAGGTCCAAGCCCGAAATGGTTTAAGGCAAAGGGTCTTATTTTGTGGTACAGGTTTGGTCAAGTCCAAGTCGGGCCTGAAGTCTTTGAGAATCAGGTCCAAGTCATGTTAGATCAGACTTGAACCTGCTTTAGTCAAAATAGAAGCAAGTCCAAGTCTGATCTAAAGCATGTCTTTGGGTGTATTCAGACTGGAAAAATCCTTAGTCCCGGATCGAGTTCTGAACCTTGCGTTTGGTCTGAATTCAGACTGGCATCAAGTGACCCGTTCTGTTCCAGACCAAAGCTTGTAAACAAAGCCATGTGACTAAAGATCTCATTGGCCAGGAACTACGAGGAGGGGTCAAATAATAAGAGAAAGACGGACGTGGTGCGCTTTGAAATTCTTATCGAGACGGTTAACCTATTAAAACGTTACATGCGGACTACCAGATGACCTGGTTCCACTTGGCTGTATTCAGACTGAACATTTAGTCCGGGTTATTGGGGAAAACAAACTCTGGTTGACTTTAAGCGGACAAAATGTGTCCAGTCTGGTCTAGAGTCTTTGAGAAACAAGTCAGAGTCAAATACCAAGTCCTTGATCACCGGTTGAGTTTTCCATAAGCTAATCAAGTTCAGGGTTTGGTTTAAGAAGCTAAAGTCACATTTCATCAAGTAAATAGCAGTTAACTTACGAGTAGCTGAGCTCAGGGCTTTTACTGAAAACCCAAAGGTAACTCATAAACCTTTGGCCTACACTTTAATTCTTGAACTCTTCAACTCTTTACCTGGAAGAATAAAACAAACCCCACGTTGAAATTTAAGGTCCAAGTCACGTCCTGAAGTTTGGATAACAAGTCTTCTGTTTGGCACACAGATTTGGATAAATACATTTTTGGGAGTCAAATTCTTGTAATGATTTCTGTGTTGTGATGATTTCCTGGCTGAGACTCAGAAACCCACTTGTTGTTTACTCCAATCGTCTCTGTGCTGGTGTTTGGTGTTTGTCAGCCGGAGTCTTTCTGTGTGGTGTTCCTGTGGGCGGCGTGGGGGTCGGCCTGCCCCCGCCGCTGGAAGACACGTTGGATTGATCGGAAACACTGCTGTACTTCTCCTCAGCTGAATACCTGAACATCCTGAACAAGCTGCTTTAACCGGCAATTGATTTTTCTCTTCCCTGATGGCGTTCTCCAGAACGACAAAGCCTGGATTCAGGCGACTCGGAAAACAAAGGGAGGAAGAGCACCTTTGCTTCTCCAAGGGTCTCTGGGATTTAGCTGCACTCCCACCTTCAAAAGAGAGGAGCTGGTTTGTCATTTGAGAACTCGAAAAACTTCAGATTAGATTAAACAAATGTAGGCTCCCCTGATTTTGAGGGGTTTTTACGTGAAGAAGGAGTTCCTACAGACGGGTAGATCAGGACGGTGTGGACATGTGGTCAGGACGTCTTCAGGTTAGGGTTAGGCTTCCCGGTGGAAGTCTTTTGGTTGGATCTCAGTGGGGGCGGGCCTCATGGTCAACCCAGATCTTCGGACAGATCGTCTCTTTCAGCTGACCTGGGACGCTGCTGCGTTCCCATGAACTAGTCGGAGGAGGCGGACGCTGCTCACAGAGCACAGACGGACCAATGGACGACTGGAACTAGCCATTTGGAAGGACGGCTCTCTTTTCCAACATGTGGAGACATGTCGGCTTTAAAAGCGACTTCTGTTTCATCGTTTCTCAGCTGTAAATTGTCATTTCTGCTGTTCATGAAATGTTTTCTTCTGTTTAAATGCCTGCGCCTTTGTTAACAGAAGCCCAACTCGTTAATGTGGTTTGTCAGGTTTAGGTGGTTCATTGTGGACGCCGACTCTTCCATTATCTGTTTGAAATGTGAGTGGATATTACATAGAGAAAACAATGAAGGCGTCATGGAAACGGTTTTTACTGTCCTCATGAGTTTACATGAATAAAGAATGAATTTAACTTGAACAAAAGGGGAAATTATGACAGCAAATCAAACAATTCTTAAAATGTAGCATACAAAAAACCATAGCAATAATGCCAAATACTTGTGCATATATTTAGATTTGTAGAATTAACAGAGATTTTCTCCTGCTTATTTCTTCACAGATGCACCACCCTATTCAGATGAAGCCTGCAGACAGTGAGAAATCTAACGGTGAGTGGCTCCGCCCACAAACGCACAGGCACCACCAGGCGGCTCGGTAACGTCCGTCTGGTGCAGAGAGAGAGCGCGGCGTCCAGGAGGAATTCTGATGTTCTTCTTGTTTATCGTATGTGTAATCAATTATTTAGACTCTTCCAGTGGAGGTCAGAGGAAGTTGAATCGTTTTAGCCTTGTGCTGAGCGGGCGCCTGGCCCCCGCCGCCGCGCGCCCAAACAAACGCTTCACGCGCACTTTACTGTACACACACACACACACAAACACACTTGACTGCATCAGTTTGACCAAAAGAAAATCTGTCCTGAAGCCTCCAATACTAAATTACATCCTGGAGACAGGAAACTCCACAGGAAGTCCTTCATTTGTTTGAGTGACACATCCGCCACACTTTCCTACCCATCCAGGTATCCATGACTGGTTACCTGTCCAGCCAATCAGAACATACAAGCTCAGTCCTGATTGGCCAGAGTGGTTACCACAGCATGACTCTGACCAACTTGAACTAACTTCTTACTGAGGATGTCCGGTTTCAAAATGGTGACTGAACTGTCTTCATTTGGTTGGAGCCGGAAAAACCATTTTCTATGGCTGACGTCACAATGACTCGGTCCAGTTCTGTGATACAGTCAAGGCTAAAAACAGAATTTGACCCATTCGTGCCATTTAAATTGACCACAAACTCAACACTCTACAGATCTGATGCCAGTGTGTCAAAAGTCTGACATTTTATTCAGTTGTTTTCTTGTGTACGAACAATTGCTGATGATTCCTCATTTCATCAGTGACCCCTGATGCTCGAATGAGTCCACGATGGCGTCATGGACGGCAGGTACAAACCTTGACAGCCATTGGACTTTTAAATTAAAACCTGCTCCTAAATTCGCCAGAGTGTTTCCTGCCTGGTTGCTGGAAGTTGCTGGAGTTTCCTTTGTGTGGAGCAAAGGACGTGGAGCCACCTTCAGACGAGTGTAATGACCAGGAACAGGAACAGATGTTCTGGATGGATAATCAGCGGACCTCAATTTGGCCCGTCCTGCAAAAACAGAGAGATCACTGGCAGATAACTGATACTTTTGGCAAATTAAACTTGAATTATATGGATGACTACGTGGGAAAATGTGCATTTTGGGGGAGCCGACCCTTAAAGCTGAGTAATTGAGCAGAATGTGGAAATGGACGCATCGAATGGTTGGAACCTCACTCAGGATTTGAGGCGGGAATCAAAAGCGGTTGTTGTTTGGAGGGGTTTCCGCAGGGGCTCCCGCCCGACGAGGCGGCGGCTGACGCAGACGAGGAAGTGGCACGGCGCTCTGCGGGAGCGGTTAAATGACAGCATCCTGGAGGGCAGAGCAGGAATCTTTCTAAAAAGCCATCATCCGCTCCACTGAAATACAGCCAAATGTGACGTTCGAGACATAACTGTCAGGGCGGGGACGCGGGAACTTAATAAAGGAAGCAGGGCGCTGAAATATGGAGCGGGCGGCGCGACACGCATCCATCCACTTAACAGTAACGGCCTTCAATAGAGCCGGATTTGCTTTAATAGTGACGAATGGCTCCTAGGAGCTTTATTAGTTTAGTGGAGTACAGTAACGGTGAGGACATTTCTCCTCCTCTTTAGGCCGTTGTCATTCTGATTTTGGGGGGTGTTCTTCAAACTCACCGTGAAAAGCTTCTCCAGTGTCTCCCAGAATGCAAAGCCTTTATGAGTCTTATCCCCCGACCGGCTGCCGAAAATCAGAAACAGTCAATTGCAGCGATATCTGCCCCCCCCTCCCCTTCCCTCCGCAGACGCAGAGTAAATTAATTACATTGCTGTAAGACGTGCGGTAATCATCCTCTGGAGTGATGCTCTCTCTGTGTACAGAGGAGTTACAGCTTTCGGAGACGACTCTCATCTCGGCTGCGTATCCTGACCGTTTTTTTTTGTGTGTCTTTTTTTTTTCTTACCCACACAAACAATCCAAACAGCAAAATAAACAAGCGCACTATTGATTTCCCAGAGTGCAACCGACCGCTTATCTCTTTCGCCTTGCGGTAAGAGCTGACAGTTTCCTCATTAAAAATGAATTGGATTAGCATTACATAGAACGGTGGGGGTACGGAGGGCACACGCTCCCCCACTGCAGTTCAGAGTTACCCCCGCTCACTCGCAGAGGCACGCGGACCGGGCACCATGCTGCCTTTTCCTGGAGATTGCACCTGAGACGGCGGGATTGTGTCATTTGGAAGAGTCCCGGCGAGACGTTGATCAGAGGCCGACTGATGACGGCTTCTAATGCTCCAAATCCCACTTTTCTCTTCTACTTGACACGTTTTTCCTCCCGATTCCTCTTTTTGGCCAATCTCAACCGGTTCACCAGCTAATATCAAGGATTTAGAAATCAGATTCTTACTATAACCAGTTGGTTTGTGTGTCTAATGTCGTCAGCCCAAAACTGGTAACAGCATAAATACATGACCCTGAATGCATCATTGCACCGTCAACAAAGTCCAATAAGGGAGTCATTTGTGGATTACCCTACTGTCACATGTAGCAATATGAACCACTTATATGCCTCTCCAAATGTATTAATAACTCTAAAATTGGAGAAACGTTTAGAAAAAGCAAAGATTTGTAAATCAGATTAGTGTTTGCCCTGTTTGGAAATATCGTCAAGAAATCCACTGTTGTTCATCCCAAGCTCTGATTGGACTCATCAACTCAAACTTAATCACTTTAGACTGAAAAGGAAACATTGAAGCAGCAACTTACATAAGTTTGCAACTGTTGACAACACTGTTGCTTTAATTTAAGAAAAATTGACTCCATAAAGATAACAATAAACTTTATTTGAATAGCACCTTTTAAGATGATGATCACAGTAAAACACAGAATATAAAAATAATTATAAAAATGCTATTTTAAAAAGATAGGTTTTTAGCTGACTCTATAAAGATGTTTGGTCCACAGAAACTAAAGCATTTTTTTTACCTCTTTTATGTTGGTACGAAATGTTTACAGAGACTTTCCAGTCTGTAGATGAAAGTCAATTTTACCGTTTTCTCTAGCATCCTTTTCCTCCAGTCAACTGACTGTAAAGATCACATGATGTTCAGTTTGAAACCAGTTTTGTCGCATTATTTAGGTTTAGGATGTCAAACCTTTTTAAAATAACTGATGTGACAGATGTCTCTAGCTTGTCTCAAACTTGTCTCTGACTGGTCTGTAAACTGTCACAAACCTGTATCCAAACTGTCTCCAGTTGCTGTCAATTTAATTTTCAAATGTCACAAGTAGAAAAATAAAAAATGTAAAATCTCCCAAAAATCTTGGATTTTGCTAAACTGATAAGAGACAAAAACAAATAAAAGTCAAATAGAAAAGTCATTTTTTTGCATTAGTTTAGGTCTGTGAGGCCTTTGTTGAAATTTGATCCACAGCAACATTTGTGGTTTCATAAATATCATCTCCACTTTTTATTGATTCAGTTCTGAGTGTTTATTTGTTCCTCTTTCTGCAGCTGTTGAAGACAGGAAGTTGTTCATCGGCATGGTGTCAAAGAAGTGCAACGAGAACGACATCCGGGTCATGTTCTCTGCATTCGGACAGATTGAGGAGTGCCGGATCCTCCGGGGGCCCGACGGACTCAGCAGAGGTACCGGTCGTTCTGACTCCATCCACACTTTGACGCTCTCTGTGCGATCTTTTTTTCCTTTTCTTTTTTTTCTGCGGATCAACGGCCTCCAGCAGCTGCAGTTCATTCACGTTGAAAGATTCAAACATAACTTCACTTGAAACAGTGAGGCTGGACTTTGCTGGTTGGGAAAAGACTCCGATGTAATCCTTTTTTTTCAGAAATCGATGCAAACTGGATTATTTATCACATTTTTGGGGGGAAAACTTGTTTGAAAATTGAACTTCTGCCGCTTGTGCTGCTAAATTAAAGGTACGTCTTTGCAGCATCTGGCAGGTAGATTTGATCATTTAACCAGAGTGTCAGCGATCAAGCTGCAACAATGAACTGTCACATCTATGTTGCCTTGACGACGAGTGCAGTGATTCTCAGAAAAATTAAATTAAAGCACCTGGCTCAGTTTTAAATTCCTATGAGTATGTCAGTAAAATGACCAATCGTCCCATCCATCCATCCATCCATCCATCCATCCATCCATCCATCCATCCATCCATCCATCCATCCATCCATCTCCCAAACCCTTTGGGGTCACAGGGTTCCTGGAGCCTGTCCTAGCTGTCGGGCGAGGGCAGGATCCACCCCCCTGCGTGGTTCGCCTCTGTCCATCACAGAGTTGTATAAGATTAAAATAAGAATAATTTACAAAATGTTTTAATTTATGCAACCAGGTCTAAACCAAACCAAAGGATCCGTTTTAGGTACGGTACTTAGTACATCCCCAGACGGGGGATTCTGCCCATTTTTTATTAAGTCTAGACTTTGGACACATTTCTAATTCCACCAATTTGATGGAAATTGCAAGCTCCCTCATCATAATGCTTCTACCATCCTGCTTTGTTGAGTTTTTGTAAACTGGAGCTGTTGCCGGCGACAGCAATATCACACTCTTAAACGGACCATAACTTTACAACCGTTTGGCGCTAACTTAATTCCAATGAATGTTAGCGTGAAGAAAAGCAGCTTTGTGCCCACATACAACACACAACGTGTCACATGTCACTGCAAAGCTACTTTTCTCCTCAAGTTCAGAATCTGTTGGAGTTATAAACTGTTGAAGTCATAGAAGCGCGAAAGCTGTAACTCAGCTGTTCAAGGGTTAACTTCAACATCTGCTGATCAGTCTATAGAATCTGAAATGCAAAGATCCTCCTCTGTCATGGCCACGCCTAACACAAGCTTATGAGTGTGCAGACCAACAAATGGTCAAAAGTGAAAGATGTGTACAATGGGCTGTAAAAAAGTATTTGCCCCTGTTCAAAAAAAAAATTAGGAAAGTCTTGCTTTTGTGAGAACAGTAATCATTTCCTATGCACCAAAAGATGAACAAAAGTTGCTATGAGTTCCCCGATTTATTGTTTTTGTTTTGCTAAATCGACACTGGAGGATGTTAGTTGCTGCAGAACCCTAACGCTACAAACACACCAGGCATTTCACGCGCGTTCAAGAGCGCAGCACGCTTTGAAACACTTGCGTGGCATGATTCCGGCCAGGCACAAACCACACTAAACACTCTTTTTACTGGTGATCAATTTTCACACAGTTGGGATTTTAAAATTTACACCATCTATCTGTAACCACCAAATCTGAGCCCCTGATTGGTTTAACTTTCAACGCCATTTGGTACATAGAGCCTTAAACGTGGTAGGTAGAAACTTTGCTTAGTTTGCGTGAACTGCAGCCCAAAACGCACATTTTCCTGCGTTTGCATAGACTCTACAGCGCAGGTGGTTTCTTGAACGCGCGCTGCCACGGCAGTGGCAACATAGCCTAAAGGTTTCAGCTCGCGGACAGAGTCCATACCATCACACTACCTCCACCATGTCTCTGTCTCTCTGGAAGTCTGACTGAAGACCACACACCCGGGACTTTTGTCCAAATGTTTCGTCAATCCAGATTTTGCTGGAGTCATTTTGGCTCCTGGAAAGTTTCTGCACCGTCTGTCTGTTCTTCAATCATTGATTTTTTTTTTTAAATCTAAAATAGACAAAGGACTTTGAAGTCAATCTATTTAAAAGAAACAAAAACAAAGGGTGCAGATACTTTTTGCAGTTTTGTTCTCATTCATGGTGAACAAATGGGATCTTTTGCATTCATGTCACCGTTGTGTTACATAGGAACTCCAGTTTTCCGTTTTGTACCGAGTCCTTTTCCCGACCAGCTGTTCATTTGACACCCCCCCCAAACATTCATTTGAAAAAACCCCCCCCCCCCCCCATAATCTGCACCGTGCCTGCAGTGTCAAATGCAAATGAACTGCAGCCGCGTCTTGAAGCTGTTGCGGCCGCTGTGAATACATGCTTCTTCCTTTTCGCTCTATAGATCTCTTTTCCCCTCCCTTCTCCTTTTTTCTCCCCCCCACCTCCCCCCCATCTCTCGCTCTCTCAGCCTGGGCTCCTGAACGTCCCCCTCCCCTCCTCCCCCGTCCCCACCTCCTATCCTCCGCTCACATCATCCACCCTCAGGTTAAGCCTCTCTTTCAGAGGCGGACCAAAGCTCTTTACTTCCATCTTGAGGCTGAGGGCTTTCAGTCCGACCGTCGGCGTGAGGAGACGGCGTTTGATGGTTTCCTCTGAGGCGCCGCCGTTCATTCAGAAATGCAAAGTCTCGCCATCGTCTTTAGATACAGATATAGTTTCATTCTTAGTTATCAGGACAGAATAATGAAGAAAATGAGACGAAACAAAGACGATCAAATATTTCAAACAACAAAACCGAACCAAACCAACAAGCACTTCATGGTGGAGACGAAACTTTCAACTGGGATTTTATTTTGAAATAAACAAACTTAATGGACCGGTTTGGACGCAGGGCAGGAGCGGTCTGACACAAGAACAGGCGGCGTTTGATGCTTTGTTACTTCAAACGCACATCGCTCAGGTCCAAACCCGCGCCGTGGCTTGACGCAAACTGTGATCCCGACCGAACCATCTGCAGAACCCCCCAAACGTCCAAGGCGCTGACTCAGCAAAACGTTTTAGAACCATCAACTGACTGTATAAGAGAACTGGACTGAGTGAGTTTGACATCATCTTTACAGCTTAAATGGCGTACACAGCGAGCAAGTGTCGCGCAGTCAAGAACGCATTTAGCATACGGTGTTGTTTACGCTGGACTGTCCCTACCCAGTGCCTACAGTTGGAGAAGTCCTGGTGTGAAAGTCCGAGTCTGGTGAAGCTCGCTCCAGGCTTTTTCTTTCACAGCTGCATTCTGATGAATGAAAGACTTGGTGTCATAGAATCCCAGCCGCTGTTTAATTTCTCCATCAGTTTTCAAACTGTTGACACTTCACAAAATGAAAAGGTCACTACCGATCTATGAGTCACTACCAAATCCAAGTCCCTGATTGGTCAAAGTTTGACCTTTCAGTGCCTGAAACGCTTACATAGGCTTTTCATTGGAAGGCGTTAGCTTCATGCGGGCTGCTGAGGCCGGTGTGAACGCAGCAATACTTCCTACTCCAACCAAATCCAGTCTGAACACTTGTCATTTGTTCGCGATACAGATGCCGCCATGTTGGAATGTCAATAGCAACCACTCTCACCAATCAGGAGTGAGCTTGTTGAAAGGCCACACCCCCTACCACTTGAAAGTGGGCTAAACGTTTTGAATGTTGGAGGTGGGGGCCAGCGGCCATCTGATTGGTCGGTTTATAACTTGAACAACTACAGACAAAAATATAAAGGAAAAAAAAAATTATCAAAAAGATAATTTTAACAAGAATGGTGATTCTGACCAATAGAACGACAGCTGTTTATTTTTCTATAGAAGTCTGCAGGATTTTGGCATCTTGGGACCAGCATGTACTTCCTGTTTAGAATGCCGGGGGGGAGGGGCCAGTCAGTCCAGTTCTCATATACAGTCATGGGTTCCAACAGGACCATGACTGAAAGCTGGAGGGCATCCCATGAACAACCCGGTGAAACCTTTGAAGTTCTGGCTCATCCTACCAGCCTCCGTCATCCATTTTCTCCCCTTCCTGTCTTACCGTTGTGGTTTCTGTGTGCTGAGGAGATTCGCAGGGGCTTTCATCCACCTGTCTTCTACTTCCACCCCCACTCCCCCACCCCCCGTCATGCAGGCTCCACGTCCCGTCACATCTTTTGCTGTTTCTCGTCGGACGTTTGGATGTTTTTATCGTTGACTCCCCCTCTCAATGTGACTTTTCTCCCCTTCTACCAGAACCGGTCTTTGCCTCCAGCAAAACTTACTCAGACTCCCATGTTCCCCTGCTTCTTCAAACAGCACCACCCTCCCTGGCTCCAAATCCACCCTGGCTGTCCTAGAATATTCTCTTGCATCAATTTGTCCTGTTTTTCTCAGACATCCTCCGCCGGCCTCCTTCCATCTCTCTCCAGCTCCTCTCTTTTGTCTTCATGAATATTTCATACGGGATCAGCAGATCCGTGTTTGCGTTTGGTAATCCGACCCGGTGACCCCATGATCACCTGATCACCTAGCGGGACTTGGATCTCGCAGGTCTCGGGTCAACCTCGCCTTAAAAGCACAGAATCAATCAGAGGAGCGCTTTGCAATCTGGCTATTAATAAAATATGGATCACACCACCAGTGGATGGCTGGGCCTGGGGAGCTAGCCTACTTTCATTAAAGGACTGTGTGGATCTCCACTGACGGAAGAATGCGGCCCGTGAGGTATTTATAGTGATCAAGAGGCGTTCCATCTCTGCAGCCAGGAGAAACAAGACGAGCAAGAAAACTCCTCCTCCCCCATTTCTCATGAACGCCGATCTTAGCAAATGAAGATCCGCAAACCCGTTAAAGACGGAAGAGGGCTGACAGCTTTACAACAGTACTAGACTCCAGAAGGTTTCAGGATCAATCCAGAGAACTAACCCACATGGACGCCCCCTCAAGAACTGAGCTAGTTCTGAGGGGACGAATATCTGAATGACAGGTTTATTTTAGATAAACTAGTAACTAAGGCGACCCCATTTCTAAAGTCAGCTCGGTGTCTTTCTGCTCAGAAGGACACGCGGCGCTCAACAAGTCTGAACCGCAGAGTCTCCGAACCAGAAGGTTCTGTTTATTATATCAGCAGCTATGGAATAAAAAAAAACCTGAAAAATGGTTTATTCTTAAAATAATTTAGCTTTTTTATTTAGTCTGAACTCTTGCGGTAAAGCCAAATAATCTAAATTTTAGGGATCAACAGATTATATCAGATTACATGTAATCCCGTCCTTAGCAATCAAGAGAAGCAGACTTATGCTACGTTCACAAACACACGCTCAAATGGTCACTTTCAATGAAAAGTTCATGTAAATGTGCGTAAACGTGTGTTTCTGGGTTAAAATCTTCGTCCACGCGTCGCTACGTTATTTTTAAGACAGTCGTCCGGCTCTACGCAGAAAACTAGCGGCTAATGAACACGCGCTAAACGTTAAACCAGCTGAACTTTGACCAGTCAGAAACTCCAATTTGGTAGTGGAGGATGGGGAACGTTTTTTTAATCCATGGAAGGGTTCGAAAGTCGATCATAATAATAATAACTGCTGGAATTCTGTGACAGCAAGCCTTTAGTTTATCGGAATAGAGCTGTGAAAGAAAAAGGCCTGAAGAAAGATTCACCAGGTTTGAACCGCGTTGACATTTCTATCTTTGACACATCATGGTGTGTACGTAGCTTTAGAGACAGGGAAGACAAAAAACACACAAAAAAAAACAGAAAGACGAGTTTGTCATACACTGCAAAAACAGGCCCAGTAGAAATAATTCTTAAAATTAGAAAAATGTTCTTTAAAAAGGCAAAAGAAATCTGCCAATATGGTAAGAAAACGGTTCTTTCTAATAATTCTTACTGTAAGATAAAAAGTCTTGGCAATAACAGATGTTTGCCTGAAGCTTATTTTTCTTAGAAGACAAAAAACAAGCCAGTATTTAAAACAAGGGTTGATTTACTTTCTTAAGATTCAGTTTTTGCCGTCCAACGGGGAGCACTAGTGAGAAAATGACCCCTAGCTGTCCAAAGCAGCATCACTGCTAACCTCAGATGCAGCTTTGTCACGACAAAAGCTTGAATTTATAAAGATGGAGACGATTTCTCCTCCTGAAGTAAAAAAACAAAAAGTTGGAGCCTGAACAGTGGGAGCTCCGCCCCCGTTCTTGTTTTGAGGAGAAGCCAGGAATCCTGCACAGAGCAAAGAGCTCTCTGTGAAAAACGTGCAGCTTCTATTTAAGGTGGCGCTCCTCCATTTAGATGTGTGTGAGGACCAAAAGCACAGGTTTGATATCCAAATGTTTTCTGCATTAAGCTCCTCCCATTATTTAAATATTGATTTGATAGAAACCGTCCTTCAGATTCTGTCATAATTAATCGCTCATATTCTTTTAAAAGATTAAATAGTTTTTTTCTGGATGGTAGACTGTACCAAATGTTAGCATAATTTTGTTTACTTTTAAATTATGTTAAATATTTAGTTATTAAGATGTGAGTTATTTTGCAATTTATTTAATAAAAAAATATTTTTAATTTAAATTTTCTTTGTTCAACGTGAACGATCTATGGCAGCCAAAAACAAATGAATAGATCAATAATTTTACACAGAGGAGCTCAGAAAAATGTGAACCAAGACTAAAGAACAGGTTATTCCATTACATTTACTTATATTGCAAATCTTTGACATTTTATCGCGAAACCTTTTAATCTGAGTTTTGTTTGTTGGCTTTGTTAGCCGTATTTTCACCTGGTGGGCAAACAGAAAGAAGCCTGTTGATTTAACAAAATAAAAGTCTTTTAGCTTGCTACACTTTAGGATTCAAACAAAGTTTAAGAACGTATTTTTTCCTTAGAGAAGCCTTTAACACCTGTGATGTCACCGACGACGCCTAAACAACACACGCCCTTTGACCTATCGTAACTCATACCGTTCACTGACATGTTCGCTGTGAATCAGCCGATCTAAAGCGGAGAAAAGTGCCTTTTGTATCGGCTTTGCACCAATATGTGACAAAACACTAACCCGAAGTGTTTCATAACGGCCCAAAGCCGCTTTTCTCTGCGACAAAATCTTCTGATTGCATAAACGTAGATTTTACAGAGTCGCAAAAACTTGTTATCTCATATTGCAGTAGGAGCCTCCTAGCCTTGGTTGTCTCTGCTGCCATCTACTGGTTGTATTAATATTTACAGTTACATAAAACTGTTTAATTCTGCAGTTTTGTTTTGGTTTTTGTTTCAAGAAATTAACTTTGCGTCACCGTGAGCTGGAGGGGCTTTGAGGATGAATCTCGCAAACAAAGTATTCATAACTTGAAGGGAGGACAGCAAAGGCAGCAGATCAACTCCATCCATGATAGCAGGAGAAAACCTGACCATCCGTCACCTTCATCCCGTACGTCACATCGCTTCTTCCTCGACTGCTATCAGCATTTCCTCTCATCCTCACAGCCAGGGAGGGTCAATCAGACCCAGACTTAACGCCGTTTCTGCCCCGGCCAAGTCAGCCAGCTGAACCTGAGCGTGTTTGTGTGAGCGGTCCAGGCCTGGCTGTGCTAACATGGCTGGCTGACTTTGTTAGCATATTATTAGCCTGGGGTGTTGTTGAAGCACTTCTCACATTACTTCCTCTAATCACTCCCCGAACAGCCAGACAAACACAACCTCCCAGCCCGCCTCGCCCACAACCGGCCGCTAACAAACTCCCGTGAAAAAGCTGCAGGCGGCTCCCCGCTTGATTGGCTGAGATCAATGTCAGTCACGGCAGAGGTGGACCACACCTCCTCCTCATCTCCCGTTTCCTCCTCATCTCCCTGCCGACGAATTAATGTGATTCCTGTCCTCCTGGGCCCCCGCGGTCGCACTGAGCACGCTGCCGCCACCGCCTCCTCATCTCCTTCCTGTTTGACAAAGAGAGAGAGAGCGAGAGGGCGCCCGATCGGACGCCCATGAATTCGGATGGCGTTGATGTAAATGAGCGGCTGAGGGCAGAGAGGACCCAGGCAGGGCTGAGGAGGCGGGAGGCAAAGATGGTCTCAGACGTCCTGTGGTGCATGTGGACGGGGCGGGGCGGGGCAGGGCGGATGGGGGTCAGGCTGTGGTTGTCATGACGCCGTGCTCATTTTTTCAGCTGTTTCCGCAGCGACTGAGAACTGTTGTCCGCCTGTGAGATGTTCTCTGTATCAATCTGTGACTTCTGTTGGTTTTTTGTAGTTTTTTTTTTTTTTTAATAACTACGACGTGTCCAACCCTTTTGTCTTGTTTTTGTTCTTTCTCGTCTCCCCCCCTCCTCCCCTCCACTGTCCTTCCATCCCTCTTCCTGCCCCCCCCCCCTTACAGGCTGTGCGTTTGTCACGTTTTCCACCAGAGCCATGGCACAGAATGCAATCAAAGCCATGCACCAGTCTCAGACCATGGAGGTACGGTACTCACCCTTTACTTCAACTGTCTCTGTGGCTCCTTTTCTTCTTTTTCTTCTTCTTTTTTTTCTGACTGTTCTGAAAATGTGCCGCTCTGCCTCATGATAGCTCTGACCCATTTTCACACCCCGGCGAGGTGAGCGCTTTCGCATGTGTCCAGAGTTTGAAGCAGCCGTCCTGAACTTAAAAGAAGCCTCACCAGAACGCAGGAAATACGCCACAAACGGACCCTGAAGCTTCTTTCTCTAAGGGCTTATTTGATTCATTTGATAGGGACGATGCACATTGATAAACATCTTTCCAGACAGCCATAGGTGTAAATATGGCAAATCATTGCAGTAATGCTATTTGACATCTCTAGAATCGATTTGTTGAGACACTAGATAGACGTTAGATTGCAATGAAAGCTCAACACAAGACAGTTCAGTAAAACCGGATCAGGTAACACTTTATAATTAGATTCCTCTCCAAACATGTCTTGATCTATTTTCAAAGTGTTTCCAGGGGTCCCAGTAATATTGTTATTTCTTCTTTATTTAGACAACATAAAAGTAAAAAAAGGTGTTGTGTTTTTAGAACATAGCTTCTGCTCAGCGGCAGGAGTTTTTTTTAGACATTTGTCTCTTAGCTGTTGGCAGGACCGTTGGCGATTGCTTTAGTGTGTATCACTTAAGTTTACACTGACCAAGACACGCTAACAAATGTTTTATTAAAAAAAATACTTTACAAGGGCTAATAAATGTCTTAATAATATCCTATAAATGTTTGCAACTGCTGCATAAGCATTTATAAGGCATAAGGAAGACATCTACACATGCTACTGAATTTATTATTAGTGTTCTATGAATATTTTTGGGGTCTTGTAACTGGATCATTAAACATTATTCTAACACACTCTGTTTCAGCAGATGTTCTATGCGAGTCTAGAAGGTTATGTCCAACTATTATTGTGCTCTTGGCTTTCTGAGGTTCTGATGCTCCTTATGGGAGGAGATCTCATGAAAGGGATTTTGGATTTGCCTTCTTTCGGGTTTTGTGCATTAGCCTTAAAAACAAACAAAAATCAAAATCCTTTTCAAATCATTTCAAATTTTTGGTTCATCTGGACGTGCTTCCATAAGCTCATAAATGCTCTTTGCACTCCTGCTGGAAGCCCCTCCATCACAGTTTCCGTGACTAAAACGCGTCGTCTGCCGCAGGTGTTTGATGCAATCCGTCCCTGAATCTGCTGCTTTGGTGCACAGACAGACGTTTAAACTGGGGAGCAGCAGATTAGCCCCCTGCTGCCTCCTAAACCCACAGAAGTTCTGCAGGACGGGTTTCCTGCAGGAGGCTCCGTCTTTTGGACTTTTGGGACATTGGAGATGCAAAATTAGTTTGCATGATGGGATTGCAGAGGAAGGTTCACTGGGGAACAGATTGAAAGTAGTTCTGATTTAAGCAGTTATTGAACAAAATGAGTCAAAGGAAAGACAAAGTTGTTAAACGTATCTTTAATTGCGTAACAAAAGGAAGAGGATTTTCTGCCCTTTGTTGAGGACCAGAAGCTGCTTTCCTTTTGGTGATAAACAAATCTGTAGGTCTTCAAATAAGCTTGTGATCTGTCCTGATTTGGAACGAAAGTCCAACTGACTTTAGGATCAGGTGTGTTTTTGTGGTTCCGTTTGTTGGCTCTCACATAAACCCTCATTTAAAGTTACAAAAAAAACTCAGAAAGAGGAACCTCCTCGTGATAATAGTATTAAAATAAGTAAAAAGGTAAACAATGATGTAACAGGATAAACGGGGTTGGGCAGAGACGCTGCGGCTACAGCTTTACATATCATTTCCATTCTGCTGTGGTTTAAGACTCACTTCCTGCTCATCTCTGGAGTCTGGAAAACTCTACAGCGTCCTGTCAGAGGAGGAAATGATCTGCTGACAGGACGTGGAAGGAGCGATTTATATTGTTTTTATTTTTGCATGTTTTGGGAAAGTGTTTCCAGTAGGGGGCGGTTTTTTCAGTTTGTGCTCTTCTTGCGTGAACAATTAAATGTTCATCTTTAGCTCCTGAGAAGATCACCGACTGATAATTCCTCCTCAAACTGGAGCGGCTCGTGGCTTTTTTGTTTTTAAATCTGACGGCTTAGATGAGCTGAAGCAGAATCTCTGGATAAAAGTTTAGAAATTCAAGCTAAAGCTTCAGAAAAACATGCCTGACGTCATTTGGATTATGCAAGCAAACAGAAGTGAGAGACGGCGAGGAAAAGTGGAGGCGGGCTCGCCGTGCTCGTCAACAGCAAACGATGTCGTGCTGGACGTGTTTGTGTCAAACAGCTGATCTGTCAGAGGCTCACAGGACCTGAAGAACACCAAAGAACGCCGCCGCGTCTGTTTCACCCTGAGGGTCGTCGTGGTCCAAACCACTTCTACTGATTTCAGATTCAGTAGAGGTGATCGTCAAAGCCGTGTTTCTGTCAGGTGCTTCCTGTTGGACAGAAAAACTAGAAGCAGGTCAGCAGATGGAGACTGATGGACAGTTTAGTGCTCTGCCGTAACAACTGAGACCCAACAAACCCTGAAGAGAGCCGCTTCTGGTGGAACACAGGTGGACCGTCGGTCGTTTAGCTCTAAATGGACCAAAAGCCAAACAGATACGTATGGAAGCAATCGCTGTGTCTTACGGGGTCAAATCAGGATCAGCTTAGAGTGATTAAAAAACAGCTGAACACCGAAAACAGAAGTTCAAAATGAAAAGCATCTGGGAACTGGACTGAGTGAACCCTCCCCCTTGGCCTTCCAAACAGGAAGTGCTGGCAAGAAACCAAAATCCCATTGATTTCTAAATAGAAATAAACTGCTGTTACTCATTCTATCGGTTAGAAGAACCATTTTTGATCAGATACCTTTTTTTAACATGTTCCTTATTTTCCTATGACAATGTTCCTGTAGTCATGTTGTAAACTGACCGATCAGATGCCTCATTAAAAGTAGCCCCCACGTCCAAAGTTCAAAACGTTTGACAGATTTCGTGTAGCCCACTTTCAAGTGGTAGGAGCTCACTCCTGATTGGCAAGAGTGGTTGCCAAAGGAACTCAGACCAACTAGGACTAATCACTGCATTACTGGCGACGTCCGGCGATGTCCGTATCACGAAAAAACATCAACGGACTTCATGTGAGCCTGAAATAAACCAATTTCTATGTGTGACAGTCTGGTTCTCAGAAGCAGTCGATGATGGAAGCGGAATCATCACTTCATCGGATTCTGAAGTGGAGAAAAGTAACTTGCACAGACATAGGTCCACTTTCCTCCGCATCATAATCGACTGATTCACGTTGACCGCCTTAACAATCATAAAGTCGTGGTAGGTCAAAGAGTTTGTGTTGTTTAGGCGTCGCCACTGACAGCTCAGATGTTAAAGGGTTACAGACTGAAGGTTTCAGACGATTGAAACGTCACAGCTCTGCTCATATCGCCATCAGTCGCGATATGAGCAGCCACGGCGACCCCGGCCGTGGCCCTGAGCCCCAGCGCCTTTGTGCCGGTCCGTACTGGGGGGGGGGGCTCCCCGCCCTGTCAGGTCGATGACAGTTGAGGATGACAGGGCTGTTATTGCCAGAGAATTGCATGGTATAAAAGGAACGGCGAGCGTGAGTCAGAGAGAAGGGACAGAATGCGGTAATAACAGGCTGTGTTAAAGGAAAAAGAGCGAGCGCCCCTCACCCCGGTGGCCCCCTCATTACAGCCGATCATGATAATCACAGCCGCCCTTGAAGTGGCGTGACCCGGACATGTGGAGAACGCGCGCTCCTCCCCCGGCCGCCCAAACGCAGCTTTTCTGTTTGTGTTTTTTTTACCCGTTAAACGTCGCTGAAGTGTTGATTCCTGTGCTGTCCGTCTGAGCGGTAGGAGTGTCTGCGCTACTATTAAGCCCGAATTATCCTCACTCTGAGCCGGCGTCCTCACAAAGGGCCTGGCGAGCGCCGTCCCTCCTTTTTATCACAGGAAGAAAAGCCTTAAAGCGCCACACAAAGATACCACGGCCGACAAAAGCCAAATACCTTCATTTCCATTTGAAAACAAGCTGTCGAGCCTCAGGCGGACCTAAATTGGCGCATCCGTTTGTTAATGCTCCTCAGTTTTGCAATTTAAAAGTAATTACTTTGGGTCCGATTGAGCGAATGAGGTCTGGTAAATAGAGTTTGGTTATTGTCGGGGCTCCATGGCGGCGCACAGCCTCACGACCGGGGTGTGTGTTTGTCGGCGTGCGTCCTGGCCGTCACGTACGCGGCTCGTGTTGCCGGGCGGAGGGGGAGGCGGCTCATTGACGGCCCTGTCACTGTCATATCCATTCTCATTAGGCCGTGACATTCAGGTGCACGGTTGGCGTGCGGCGGCGGGCGCACAAACACCGCAGCGCACTGAATGTCAGGAAGTAATGAAAGTGGATATGAGCGAGACAGGTAATTCACTCTGAGGACACACAAAGAGGACGCTCCTTTGTGTTGACTTGTGTGTTGCATTATTCACTCCATGTGTAACGACTCATTTAGCGCTCGGCGCATGTTTGCATCAGCGGTTATTTCTGTTTCCCCGGTTTCCTTTATGTTTTATTCACCACACCAGACGCACATTATCCTCCACCAACGATAGACTCGCGGCTTCAGGACGAACCAAACCTCTTTAGACGGGGGGGACGAACGTCAACCGCAGGGAAGATGAATGTACAGAGGGAGGGGCCAAACAGAACAGGGATGGGATTCTCCACACTCAGCATCAATCAGACTTTGGGGAGACCTTTACGCCAACAGAACCGGTCCGTTTGCTCTGATGGTCCGTTTTGTTCTGCAGATGTGACGGGCCTCCAGGTTGGTGGGAAAACATGTCTGACGCCAGCCTTCGAGGCCCGGAGTCTGACACCCCCATTCTAAACTCTCGTTTGGTTTGTTCCAACACAGACCAGCATCAAAGGGAGAAAATGTGCTAAAAAAAACAGCTAAAAATCCAGAAAATATGGTGTTTTTAAACTAAATGTTGTATGAAACGTATTTTATACTCAGAGAACTGCCCTGGTTTTCATCTTTGACCTCTTTATTTGTATAAATCAGTGCGTCTTTAGGCAATACTGCCCCCATTCAGCTGCTGTTGGAACTGCAGGATTTTTCCCTTCCTGACCTCTGTCGATGCACCAAAGAAAATACAGCATTGAGATGCAGAAATCTTGTAATGAATAAATAGATACGTTAGCAGTTGAAAAAAAACAGACTCTTTTTATGATAACCCAAACATGCTAGAAATTCATTTTTCAATCAGATGATTTTCTCATCTTGTGGCCGGACTTTGGACGTGCCTATGTTACAAAAGTCTGATTAAATACAGCTATAATCCAAGTGGCAACCCTTTTTATAGTACTTTTTTTATATGGCCACTAGAACTCATGGAACAGGCACACGAGCATCCAGAAAAATCTGCCCATCTGTTTTCCAAGCCTTTTTGGGGTCACAGGGTTGCTGGAGCCTATCCTAGCTACTGTTGGGCAAGGGGGGTACACACTGGATAGGTCACCAATCTGTCACTGGGCCACACCCTCCATTCACACGAAGGACGTACCAGTTAACCCATGAAGAATGCTTTCTGATGCTGGGAGGAGACCGGAGATTCCAATGTTCGATTCCCGTCCGCTTGCGGTTCCAGGGCGCCCGTTCACCTCTTCCACTGTGGATTTTCGGGCTAAAACGAGACGTTTGGTCATTAAAAAGTCGGAACACAAGACACTCGTTCTAAAAGAAAAGGGGAATAATAACTGAGACATAAATATCCATCAGAGAACTGAGCTAAAGCACAGCAATTAAATGTGGAAATGAATTATTTAGACTCCTGCCCGTCTCCGATGGGCTGATTTGTTTGTGTGGATGCAATACTTCATGTTCAGAATTCCCTGATGGACGATTAAATGTTTATCTTTACGTTTGTCTTTTCAGTTCATTCGTTCCAGCTCTGGTGGTAAAAAAAAAAAAAGACAAACAGATTCAATTCTCTGTTTGGAAATCATTTCCCTGAAAGTCGGGTTTCCAGGGAAACCGGCTAAACTTTTACCAGCACAAAGTTTTGCAGATGTGGGCTGCAAGACGTCAAAGCGCTGCGCGCCGGCTGCTCCATATGCTGCAATTACATCATCGCACGCTGGGAAGCCACATTTCTGCGGCGTGCTCATTGCCGCCGCTCAGGTGTCACTTTGGGAGCGCGGGCTGTCAAAGCGTCAGCCCACACAAAGCTGCGCGTCAGTCACAGGTGCTGTCAGGCCATCAAACCTGCAACGCCGCTCAGCTGTCTGTGTTTTCAGGAGTTTGAAAAGGAGCCACTAAAGCCCACTCAGCCTGCTGAATGATTAATACTCCGGCTGCATATTTCATAACTTTTTGATGCTTCAAAACTTTGACTTTATGCTGAAAAGCTGTTTATTTTCCGGATGGCACATTCGTGCTGGAGATTTGTCAGAAATCAGAGGAAGAAAACAGAAATAGTTTTTTTTTTTGTTTATTTTTTTTTGTTTCTCCCCAGAGAAGCGTCTCATAGCGAGGAAGTCACCTGTGAGGTTTGACGTGTTTGGTCTTTATATACTTTTTATTTTTAAGATGCGAACGCCGCGCATCATCAGAGACTTCCTGCCTGCAGCTAAAAGCCACTTTCCAGAAATAGTTTCACGAGGGAATCGATGCTTCAGCCGCGTTAGCATTTAAAACGAATCAATAAAAACTTTTTTTACGCCCAAAATGATTCTCATAATGTCGTAATAAATGTACTTTAACAACCTGCCTGAGCCTCATGAAGCCTTTTAGGGTCTAAAGGGAAATGGAACTGCTACGCTGCCACCTGCTGTTTGTTTCCAAAAGCGTCCAATTTGAGAGAAATTACTTTTCAGGTGTTCTGTAACTGAGGCTTTTCTCCTCGCACGCCCTAAAAAAGCTGCAGGCTCATCAGGCTGTGAGGAAAAAGGCTTTCTGTAACTTGTTTTCTTTTTTTTTTTTGACTGGATTTCAGCATAAATGCTATGTCTTTAGAAAGTTTCTTAGCTCAGGATCTTCTCATTCCGAACTCTTCTTCTTTTATCTCATTTTAGCTGCAAATCCTCCCAACGGTTTCCTTCCTGCGAGCAGTCAGGAGTCCAGCTTCATGCTTTGCTTTTTGCTAGAAGAACAGTTTCCGTTCTGTTCGTTCATCAGTTTCATATTCCGGTAGAGTCACATCGTTTTCTGAGGATTTTATGAGGATCTTTCTTCGTTGTTGAAACTTGTTAAAAGCTCCAACAGTTTGGAGGAGAGGAGAAAACCAGATCTGAACCCTGAGAAGCTGAGGCCCCGCCCACCTGGAACGCGGTTCCAGTGGTTCCTCTGTGGAGGACCATGACGCTGATGTCTTCAAGTCCCCCCTCCGATCATCATGTGATCTATTTTCAAAGTGTTCCCGGTGGTCTTTTCATGATGATGAAGCAGTTTTTAGCCAAAAACTACAAACCTGGGTTGTTTTTCTAAGACATAGTTTCTGCAGAGCGGCAGGAGTTCATTAGAATTTCGCCAGCGTTTCTGTTTGTTCGACTCCACTAAAGTCCGGTTTTTGGGAGGATAAAGCTCCGCCCCAAACCCACCCCTGCCCATGTCAGCCAGAGTGATGGGATCTTTAGCAGGACAGGAAGGGGGAACTCCTTCCTCCCGGGAATCGACGGCGGCGATGAATAACCTTCTCCCTCCTCAGATTGCTTTTCTCTCATCGTCTCCTTTTCTTTATCTGCCGCACTCCGAATAAAAGAGAAAACGAGCCACCGTCAGCCAGGAGACGTGGTCATTCGGCTGATAAAGTCCGGCCTCGGCCACTCCCCGGGGGGGGGGGGGGGCTATAGAAATGTGAGGCAGTAGATTGCTGTTAAACTTGATAGAAGCTGAAGGAGAAGCTGTTTTATTGGGAAACTTGTTCTTTAACAGACTTCCTGTTGAAGGAAGAACGCCACATAATTAATGATAATAATGATAATCTTTTTCTTTCACTCCTAACGTAATTAGCTAATTAATCAGAGTGTAGTTGGTGTGGACATCTTGAGTACCACGTGCACACCCCCACAGGTGCAGCATTTACCTGTCAGTAAATCCTCTGACCTCACAGACGACTGGAGAGCGACGTAAGGACACCAAATGCAGGATCCGCCGTACGTGAGCTTATGCTAGCCTCACCAATACTTCAAGATACCACACGCACGACAATGGATGTTCCATGGTCATGACGGCCCTTAAGGTGGAAGTACGCACCTCAAGGGAACTATAAGACACACTCCCCCTCTACGACTCTCCACTGGCCAAACAACCAAAAAAAACAGACCCCATACGGGTTTAAACCCCTCCCCCGTATAGATTCATGTGACTAAGGCTTTACTGTTGGGGTCACTGAAACCAGACTTTTCCAAAATAGTAAAACACTCAGAACAAATGAACCAAAGAGTCCATTAAACCTCTAAAACTGTTACTGAACCATGACTTTGATGGTCACGTCGGTGAAAAGTCCACGAAAAGTCTCTAATGTCTTGGATTTATAATCAATGACGTCCTTATACTGGACATCGTGAATTAGGTTTGTTTTCTGTTGGAGCGAACGGAGACTAACCCACATTTGCAACTAGGTGGCCACTTGATAAACTGACTCGGCTCCACTTACTAGGAAGGAAAAGTGTTTTAAATCCTTTCTGTGAAATTGCAACAAACAATGATACATTTATTGAATATTTTGTTTCATATTTGGATTTTTGCCGTTCTGGAAACCTATAGAAATCCAGAACTAAAGTAAATATACTCCAAATTAACTGGATTACTCCCCTGATGATCTTAGAGAAGGTAAAGTTGAAACTTCCGTCTCTTTTGATGGATTCAGATGCTGTTTGACTGACACGCTTTCATAGAGTAAATAGTGCGGTTTGTCTGTGAGATGATTTCTGATTTCATTTGTTTTATTTATTCATTTCGTTGGAAATCCCAGCAGCCGACAGTTTGGATGCCGTGTTGGCAGCAGTGACAGACAGATTTGCTCGGCGATTAGGTTTTATTTTCCCCGTCGAGTTTTTACTGCGGGGGGGGCTGAGCGCCAAAAGAGGAGATCTGCTGCCGAGCTGGAGCTCTTCAGCGGTTACTTCCTGTCATTTACTGAGAAAGACGCCAAACGGAGACGCAATCTGAAGCCTTGAGCTGCGTTCAGAGTAAACGCCGTTTGGGTCAATTTACAGACGTCCTGCGTGGCGTCTGATCAGGGGGAGTGCGGTGGTCTGGCTGCATGGCGTTTTGGGAGGCGCGTCTGAAGTTGAGATAGTTGAACTTTGCCAAAGAATAGGCATCAACCAATCAGGGACTCTGCTTTGGCCCTTGACATGTTGATGATGCAACCAGGGGGTGGAGTCCAAAACCAACATGAATGAAGTGGTTTTTTTTTTCCCCTTCTCGGGACGGCGAGTACACTGGGTCACAGATAGACGGGAACACGGCTGAAAGCCTCCGCCATTCCGCTCCTGCAGGAGATGGTGAAGCTTATGAAGCCAGACATGGAGACGCGATTACCGATGTTTCTGTAGAGCTCTTCAAAATAAATCAACCTGATCTCTCAGCAAACACATTATTGGACAAGCGTCAAGCAGCAAATGTGTCGAAAGAGAGCGAGTGGATGCAAATCTGATGAGCGAATCACGTTTGGTCTCAATGCAGCCTCAGTCAGACGGATCCGGGGTTTGACATGTATGAGTGGTGAAGGTTTTTGGGTTGTCTGGACCCGTGGAGGGTCATAGAGAGGAGCGGCTGCGGCTTGCAGTTTGTTCCCTTGAGGCTCACAGGGACACCTCAAGGGACGTCATGAAATGGAACGTACCATCGTCATGCGTGTGGGAAGTGTATTGTGAAGTATTCGTGCGGCTAATGGAAGTTTTGCGCACTTCTGACGTACGGTGATGCTGTGGCAGTCCCTTACTGACCATGCCCGAATGCCACACACACGGGGTGTTCATGTGACCCGTAAGGAGCCCACACTTATCATGTGAACAGCCCTGATGGGGCCTCAGTGAACAGGGTTTGGGGGGTATAAAGACAACAGGCTGGCATCTCACCTGCTTCCCCTTAAGTGTCGTGTCCGTGTTCACTCTGAGCTGTCGGCCGCAGCACAACGGGTCAGTGAGCGGTCTACCACCTCGGTATTTCTTGCAGGCCTCCTTCAGGCCGCCGTACAGGTCTGTCTACTCTTCGCCCGTATCCACCTCCACCTGTAAGAGCAGTTGATGCTTTTTTAGGCTTATACATAAAAAAGAAATGGACTGATTCCTCAGCTGAGCGGACGCACCATTTCTGTCGCCGAATCCCTTTGCTCTGCCGCCGAGCGCGAATCCCGCCTCCAACGAAATGTTTCAATCAAACGTTTTTTTTCTCCTCCTGCGGCACGTTGCCTTTGTTTTCCAGCGGATTTGCCCCGAGTTAAGCTTTGATTGCTCTGTTTGAGGAAGAGGATGGATGATCACTTTCAGCTCGGCTCTAACTTTCATGCGGAACGCCTTTGTCTCCGTCCCCAGAGCAGAAGTCCGGCCCGTCGGGACGCTCTTCCTCGTCTTCTTGCGATTGTCCGCTGATTCTGTTTGCCCTCATCGCCCTCGTCTCCTGCTCATCCAGGCCTCCTCTCCAGACTTCGACACACAGATGGAGTCTCTTTTTGCTGATGAAATAGTTGGAGAAGTCGGGAAATCTGTGTCTGCTGGAAGTGTTTGGGGCTGTGAGATAACAGAGTCCTCGTGGGGAAGAGAAGAAAGCCTGCTGGCTTTACGCTGGAGGTTCCTGTGTGTGCGTGTCCTGTGTCGCAGAGACGGCCTTTTCATTCACGTCACGCCTTTTCCTCCTTATTTGACGTTAAGAGTGTTTCTGCAGAGGCAGACATGTTTAACAGTAGTTGTTTTTTTCTGTAAATCAATGATTTAGAGTTTATTTCCAGCCTCTTTCCTTCTTTTCTCTCATTTATTTTCCTTTCCTCCACTTGATTGTTTTTCTGTTTGATTATATTTCTAAATTCCCTCCCCCCCTTGTTTTTTCCCTTTCCCATCTTCCTCCTGTCCACCCCCCCACCCCCACCCCAGGGCTGCTCGTCTCCCATCGTGGTGAAGTTCGCAGACACGCAGAAGGACAAGGAGCAGCGGCGTCTGCAGCAGCAGCTGGCGCAGCAGATGCAGCAGCTCAACAGCGCCACCACCTGGGGGAGCCTGACAGGCCTGGGGGGCCTCACCCCGCAGTATCTGGCTGTAAGAGCCCCACCCAAACCAAACCTCACCCCTGCCCCCTGCAGCCCTAAAATAAAACTCCTGAATTCAATAAATCATCACTTAGAAAAGCGATATTATACAAAAATGCAGCCTGGAATTAGACAAATCCAGACTTTAGTCGGTGCAGATGATGGTGTCATCAGCGTAAAAGATTACTTTGACATGTTGTCAAACTACGTTATTTTTTTTCAAAAAGTTTTCCAAATAACACATTTCACTTTTATTTGTGTGACTGTTGTGAAACTGTTGGTTGACTTATTTTTTGCAATAATTATACATAATTACGTTTCTTGTTAGCACGTGTTACAAGTTCATTAAAATAAAAAGTTTGAAAGATTTTTCGATTTATACGTTTCTGACATAGAGATTGAAAATGAAAACTTTTTTTTTTGAAGATTTGTTTGAAGGAGCCAAAGTCGTCACATTATTGCACCAATGCATTCATTTCATCTGAACCCTTGAACTGTTTAATCTCCTCCGGCTCCATATTTTTCTCCGTTTTCTGAAAACGTGGAAAAGAAAAAAGATCCGAAATTTTCCGCTTCTGTTCTGGAATCTTAATTTTTCTCCAGAAATGAGGGTAAAAAACTTTATTAGCTTGATAAAGAAAACAGTAAAAAGAATTCAAACTTTGAAAGGTTGTTTTAATCAAATGACCACGATTTTGTCATAATCTGTTGAAATTTTAACCCAATTTTTTCTTTATTTTTCGTGAAACAAATTTGTGAAACAAAAGATTCACAAGTTACAACACATCTGAACATAATTATTATCATGCTGCTAAAAAATGTAAAAAATTTGGTTTCAAATGTTAAAAATAATAATAACAATAGAAATAAAATACATTAAAATAAAAATAAATAAGAAATAAAAGGAAAAAATACTTACAATACTGACTTTCAAACAAGAAAAAACCTTATAATCATGTTTAAAAATATTTGTAAGTTTAATATTCTCAGAAAATGTTCTTTTGCTTGTCTTACCGAAGCAGGAATGAGGTTTCAAATTCAAAGCGTAAATGTCTGCTTTGGTTTAGTTTCCTCTTGAAAACGCTTCTTTGATCTGCTAAAAAAGGACTCTGTCATCTGCAAACCTACTGTCTGATCACCTGCAGGTTTCCTCTGTCAGTCAGGTGAAGCGGCTCGTTACCTGCAGGCTCAAAGAAATGTCGCGTTGTGATCCCGCCGGTTCTGTTTGATCCAAAAAAGTCAAAACAGCTCGGCGAGAGACGCACTTTTGCTCATCCTCTCCTGTCTTTCTGTCCTGCAGTTGCTCCAGCAGGCGACCTCCTCCGGGAACCTGGGCGCCTTCAGCGGGATCCAGCAGATGGCCGGTGAGTGAAAAAGAAACCGCAGGCCGCCGCTGCAGCGGGCTCGCTGCAGCCGCCGCGCCTCTGTACATTTTATTTTCCTGCAAAAGAGGAGCAAAGAGCATAACAAATGAAGTCGCGTGGCGCAGTGAAAGAGACCGTTGCCCTGAAGATTTATTAACTGTTGCTCAGATTCGTCTTGATCTTTTAATGAGGCCAGACAAGAGCTGTGCCCAGGGCGTGGAGCGGCAGCACGGAGGCTTTGTCAGGGATGGATGAACCGCAAGAAAAGAGAAAAGAAAAAGGAGCGTAGAAAAAGGGCTCGAAGCCGTGCAGAGCTGCAGGCTGGCGCCATCTACTGCTTTGTTCCTGAATTGTCTTTGATTTGGAATGTTTTTTTGTCTCTACTGTAAAGACGGTTCTGCTGCTTTGCTAATCGAAAGAGAAAGAAGTTCTTTAGAAGTCTGTAAAGTCTTCAGGAAACAGAATTTTGGACTTCTTGACTTTTTCCTCCTCCTCTGCGTCCCACTCCGATCATCTTTTGATCCATTTTCAAAGCGTTCCAAGTGCTCTTTTGGTCAAGATCGTGCTGAATTTAGCCAACTTAGCAAACTCACGTCGCTTTCTAGGACATAGTATTTGCAGAGTGGCAGGAGTTCTCTGTTTTCTTGCTCTCCCTCTAGCTTACAGCCCCTCACACCCCCAAGCTAACATCAGTGGAAAAATGGCAGCAATGTCCATCCGTCCAGTTCTGATCCAGATTCCAGCTCAGACCGGGAAAGCAAAGACGTTCATGGATCTGTTTGTCTGACAGTGGATGCATCAGAATGGAGCAGGGAGCTTGTGGCCCCGCCCACCGTATTTTCTACACAAATACAATCTTTTTCAAAGGGCATTTACCACAATTTAAATACTTGGATAGGCAGTTAATAGTAATTATCTTTAAATATGTTCTCCACCATCAGAAAAATGCTACTGGAAGGAGTTAAAAACACCTAAAATACAATTTTTCCTCTGAGTTTAATTGAAGACCTTCCTAAAGACGGGACAAGGAGGCTCCTCCTTTCAGCACATTCGGTACTCGTTTTTTTTTTTTTTTTTTGGCGTCACTGTGCTCTTGAGCTCCGTCCCACATTTTCCTGGAGGAGCTCTGACAAACAGGCTCTGGGATTTGGAGGCGAGGGAGAGAGGAACTGAACGTGGAGGTCCTCCATCTGTGCTGGAGAGCGCGAGTGAGCATTAGTGATTGGCAGGAGATGTGAGACAGCTGAATGACATCTGGTCCCCGTCTTTAACATGAGGAGCTGCAGAGCTGAGAGGCTTCAATTACACCAATGAGCATTCAATTAGATGCAGCCAAGGCCGGTCTGCAGCACAGCTCGTGGTGGTATGGAGCGCGCACACACACGCGTTCACACACTTTCTGCACTCTGGTGTGGAAAATAGGACGCGTTTGTCTCAGCATCCCCATCTTCTTTCTCTCCGACACTTTTTTTTCCTCTCCTTTTTTTTATTTTTCTCTAAAACTGATTCAGAAAATGTTCGTTCGGCGACGGACATGTCCTCTGACAAACGCAAGTAAGAGCTGGTGCTCTGCGAAAAGGTGAGAAAGATGGAATCAGAGAGGCGGCAGTCGTCCCAGAGATGGGGAAAGATGAGAAAATGATGCGGCTGAGAGGCAAGAGGAGGCCAGGAGGAGAAAGAGATAAAAAACATCAAATATAAGAGAAGAAAAGCATGAAGTGACGAACAAAAAGCAGCCAAATCCTCACTGACAAACACAGAAATATCCCGGTACGTCTCAAATGAGTCTTCTCTAAAACTCCCGGTTCTGTTTGTCATTTCCTGTCTGCCCTACATATGTATCTGAGTTAGTGCACGTGCTCGCCACCGAGCCGTGGCTGTTTTTGTTCCCGCTCGCCGCACAAATAGAAATCCATTTTAGCTTCTGATGACTGACGGAAAATTGGAGAAAATCGCTCTGAAAACAAGATTGGTTTTGGCGGCGGCGCTCCGACGTGCTGCTGACGTGCGTGCGAACGGACGTGCACGCTCGTCGCGGGGAACCGTGCGCACTCCTACAAGCTCCAGAGCGACTTTTTTATTTATTTTTTCCTTCCAGATAAATGAAATTTACCAATCAGAGCTGTGAATGTCAGCGATGAAGCGGCCATCTGCTGCGGGCCGCGCTCGGCTCGGTTGTCTTGGTGATTTTGGTGTGAAACCTCAAACTCTCTTCACCGCGGTGTCAAACAAGATGGATCTTCTCCACGGTGTCTTGTTAGTGTGTGTGTGTCTTTTTGTATCCGTGTGTGTGTGTGTTCTCATGGTACTGTATATACACCCCAGCTGTATATACGACACATACACCTCACATCGACCACCCTCTCAGCGCTTAACAACCTCACGGCGGTTAGACCTGCGGCCGCCACGGCTTGTGTCCGGTTACTTCCTGGGTTTTTGCACCGACACACACATTCATGCAGAGAGGTGAAAGGTTAATAGGTGTTGGCGTGTACTCATTAATTACACTTGAATGGCGGCCCATACGCCGCCGTCAGAGAGAAGAAGAACGGCGAGGAGGCGTCGGCTGCAGCCTTCTGATGCTTCTGGAGAGGTTTTCACACCATCGGTCGGGCCATAGATTGCACACGTATGACCCTTATGTTTGCAGTAGAAAATGGGTGGGCAATTATTTTGACTGGCGGGCCACACAGGGTTCTAAAATGGGATAGAAGGGCCGGACCGGGAGCAGATGTGTGGAGTGAGAAAGAAATAACATGGAATGTAGATGAAAACATTTGGATTGAAAATCCTATTTTAAAACAGAGCATTTTAGAGTTTTAGGTTAAAACGTTTGTTCTCATTTTAGAGCCAGTTGCACCAACGGCTTGATGAACCTCATGTAAAACGTAGAGAAATGCTGCGTTTGAATGATGGAAGAATGAAAAATAAAAAATCTTCCAAACACCACATGGATGTTAGAGCAGAGTCCCCAAACTCTTTCTTGTGAGGCCACAATAACTTTATTTCTTTAAACTTCTTTGATCTTTCTTTTATTATAAAGCAAAATAATAAAGTTTTATGAATTCATAATCCTTTGAATAAAATAAGTAGCATTATTTATTAAATAAAAAATGACCAAATAACTGGGATTTTTAAAGACAAAAATTCAGGAAAACACATACTGATACATTAAAGACTTAGAGGCCACTGAGACTTTGAGGCTGCAGCTCCTCATGTCTCACAGTTTGCACTAAAACTGAGCAGCTGTGTCCTGCATGTCCGTTTCTCATCCAGTAAAAAGCAAATTTCTGTCTTCTGCTGCAGCTACGCATATATCTGTTTTACCTTTTCACCAGAGTTCCTCGTTTATTGCAGGATTTACGTTCTAAAAATAACCGTGATCTGTGAAATCCACAGAGTCTGATTATTACAGACCTTTATGGCAGTAAAACTCCTCACTGCCTAAATACACTTTTCTCAGACAGACATGAACATTTTCACCTTTTTTCTTGTTTAAATTCTCAAACCTTCATAGAAATTAGGTTCAGGATCTTAGAATGAAAACAAAGATCTGATCGATTTCTGATCTGAAGATCTCTGCGGTTCTGTACAGGAGACACGGCACTGAGGAGATTGATTGACATTGTCTCCAGCCAATCAGGACACAGAACAGGGTGCGCTGTTTAAAAAAACCAGCATAATTGCTCTAAAAGAATGAGCTAAACCGGGAAAGATGAACTGCGACGTAGAAAGGGAAGACTGTCTTCTGTTCTGTTTGACAGAGATTTTAGAAGGTTTCAGGTTGGAGCTCAGACTGCAAAAGGGGGAAGAAAATGTCACGTCTTGATCGTGTGGCCAGATAAGAAAACTAAACAAAAAACGGGTCTCTGACATTGTTCAGTGGGCTGGACCAATCATGGGGGCAGGCCGGATCCAGCCCGCGGGCTGTAGTTTGCCCACCCCTGCAGTAAACAATAGGATTCCCTAGTGTTCAACGTGAGGAACTGCATCGCTTCTCTGAGTGTTTGACAAATGACAGAAGCTCAAATTGGGTAGTGGTCCGTCCAAATTTCCAGTATGCAGACAAACACTATAAAACTCACTTTTCTTTATGCTAAACGCATACATTTAGACCTCATTAAAGGGAAAAACCACATAGCAACCAAAACGTTTTTTATATATCGGTAGAGGACAAGTACGTTTTGAGGATTTTTTTGGCTTTACCTCAACATACATTTTCCAATTTTCCTTAGCAACCAGCATTTGTTCTTACTAATGTGAAATATGACAAATTAATTCATTTGTATTGGGACGAGCTTTGATTAGGCCAACTTGATTAACCCTTTAACACCGCGTTGATGTGCTATGAATCACCGTGACTCTTCTAGCGTAAACTAGCGGCTTCTAATGCGGAGAAAAGTGGCTTGCAAAAAAGTCAACCTTTACTAAAGTAAGGTACTGCATATCGGTGCTAGAAAGGTTGACTTTACGTTAAAGTGATGCATATCAGCCCAAAGCTGCTTTTCTGTGCGTCAGAATCAATTGGCATTACTAACATCCAACCCACCCCGTGTTTATGTCCAGTGGGATGTAGTTCTCAGCTTCGCAGCTAGATGGCATCACATCCTATTTTAAACTTTACCTTTGAAGTTCAGTTTCCAAAAATTGGCAGAAAAGCTTCCGACTGTGGATTTTTCTCCCAACATTTATATTTGTAATACTTGTGTGTGGCTAATTGTTTCAGCTTAGTAATTCACAGCAGAGGATGATGGGTAATAATTTGGTAAAGTGTTCATTACTTGAAGGAAAATGTGGTTTTCCGTCTCTCAAATGAAGGTTTGGTTGGTGCAGAGCTGCAGACGTGACCCAGTATTGCAGAAATGAAGGTATTTCTTCAGCTGTTGGACTTTTATGTGTGGAAACAGAAGGCAGCCGAGCACGTAATGAGCTTGATTTGAATTTGAAAGGGCTGTAAAGACAAATCTAGAGCTGTTGGAGGAGGTTAGTTTGCTCCTGCCGTTAAAGCAGAGGAACGTCGGTTCACATCATCTGCAATATTCCTGCTTCCAGAGCCGCCGAGCGCAGCAGCTGCATTTTCCTGCCGCTCACACGTTTGGGACTTATTAGGGAAATCAGCCGCTGTGGTGTTTACCTTCACACTCTACAGACTCCTGTGCAAATATTTGCTAAGCGTAGAACCAAAAGAGGAGGACAGAGCAGGGGGATTATTTCCAGATGTGCGCCGGTTCTCCTCTCCGCCTCGGGACCCCCCAAAGTTTCAGCTCTGTCCTGGTCCTACCAGGCAACCCAGCCGCTCCCCAGGTTTGACCCCACCCTCTCTGGCTCCTCTCTCCAGGTATGAGTGCTCTGCAGTTGCAGAACCTGGCAACTTTAGCGGCGGCGGCGGCAGCGGCCCAAAACTCAGCCAGCCCCTCCACCGCAAACCCCTTGTCCTCCAACGCCGCCTCCCTGGGAGCGTTGGCCAGCCCAGGTAACGCCGCAGCCACTCACGTTGGGGGGGGGCCGACGTTGTGTGCTGGGGGGTGCCAACGCCTTCTTCCGCTCATTGCCAGTGTTGTCGCCCCCATGACCCCGGCACCGAAACCATCCACCGATCACCGTCGCCGACGCACCGTCATTGTCCCGACCCTCCATGGCATTTCTATGGTGTGTGCACCCGCCATCTTTTCACACCTCCATGTCAGACCGACGCCATTTTGCTGTGTCTGCGCCGCCTCCCTGTCCTTGAACGCCTCATCGTGTGCCATCCCGCGACACGCACTTCGTTTGTGTGTGCATGTGTGTGCGGCGTGTGCTTCAGTGTTTCTTGGGTTCCGTTTTGTGTTGCTTTCATTTTTCGGGGGGCGAATCCCTTCCGCCGCCTCCAGAGAACCACAGAGATCAGCGTTCCTCGCCTCCTGCTGGTTAAAAATCTCCACCTCTGAGTTTCCCCCCCACCCCTCGTGGCTCCATCCTGTCCGCTTTCTCCTCCTGCTCCCTCTCGTTGCCCTCATCTCCTGCTCCTGCCCTCCTTTTTGACAAGCTCCCTGTTTCTGCTCCATCATCCCCCTCTTTCTTGTCAGCTCGGCCTCGCTCCAGCAGCGCACTCCCAGCAGAGCATGAATATGAAAAACGCCACCGCCGCCCCTCCTTCCACTCGGAAACGCTGGTTCTCGTCCTCTCTCTTCCCTCCTTCCTCTCGACCGTACGTGTCAGTCCAACCTCTCAGGTGTAGCTCCTCCACCAGCAGCTCCACACTGCATGTGTCAGTGAAGCCCAAACGTCTCCACTTTTTGGCCAGAAAAAAGCGGCGGTTGTGCATGGAGACGGGCCAGCGTCTTTGCTTTGCACCGTGTGCTGACATAACGCTCCTCTGCCAAACCATCTCTGAATACATTCGGCGGCCGTCCTGCTTCGTTGGCCGCGCTTTGATGAGGTGGAGGCTAAGTGACTGGATTAAATCTGTGTTTTGTGAGACTGAAAGCTTTGTGCACCGTCCCACCCATCACCTGTGGCATCGTGGGTCACCCGCTTCACACGGGCGTGCGTTCAGGTGTGTGCGTGCTGTCATCCGCTGGGTGTTTTGAGTCGACAAATCTGCGTAGATATGAGTGTTCTTATTTTGTCCCTTTGTTTGTTGCTCCATTTGTCTGCTTGTGTTTCTCCGATGCGGTCCTGCATCACCCGGAATCAAACCGTTTTTTTTTGACACATAATTCATCTCCACATGACTCTGCACAAAAGGGCTGCGAGATCGAGGCTTCACAGCTTGTTGATTAAAAGTTCATTAAAGGTGCTGTTTGTAACATTTCAGGCCTGAGTATCATAAAATCATTACTGCAGATGGATCGTTGCTGTCATTCAAGAACCGGTTTTCCTTGAACTCGGAGGTTATTTCCGTTCAGCTTTCTTCATTCAAGGACCGTCCACTGTTTTCTGTAAAAATAACGGTTTATTTGAAGGAAAAACATTCTTTAGTCTAAAAAAATACATTTTGATTCCTTAACATTTGTTAACAAATAAAGCTTTTGACCTTTTATCTGAGCTAAAGGCCAGTAATCTGTGGATAAACGTATTTCTGACATAAATAGAACCTAAATGCATCATTTGTTTTCTAACCTTGTGGTCTTGTTGGACAGAAAAAGCAAAACTGGATTTTACTGGTCAGGTTTGTTTAAATGAAGACAACAAAATAAACGTACAAAACTCACATTTGTTTAAATTTGACCTCTCTGCCCTTCTGCACCTCAGGATAGAAAAAGAGAAGGATGTTAGGTTTAAAAAAATGACAGTAATATTAATAAAGTGTATTTTTTAACATATAAATAAAAAAACAAAATGTTGAACTATTTGGAAATCTGATGGCGTTACTGGCAAAGACAATAAACAAGATTTTTCATTCTGTACTGCACTAAATAATAAACTTTTTATAGAAATTCCTTTTATAAAACTTTTTATTAGCAATTACAAACAATGTATAAATATTCATTATGATCCATAAACATCAAGTTCCTGAATTTTAATGATAAACTGTTTTGACATTTGTCCTATTTGGCCTTCCGTACATGCCTGATAGAAAAAAGAAAAGGATTTTCCGTTTTCCGAATAGGCAACAAAAGCTAAAAATAAAAGCATTTAGTTAAAAATATATTCATATAGAAATATTAATTAAAAAATGCATATCTGATGGTGTAATTGCCCAGTAAAAAAAGGAATCAGTCTTTTATCCTACATTTCAGAGATTAATAAATGTCCTAATTGAAATGAAGACTATAAAACTTTTGTATTAGATATTTCAAACAAATCATAAATATTCACCATAATCAACAACATCGAGAGAGTTTCAGTTTTTTAAGATGAAAGCAAATCGTTGTAATTTTTGGCCTCTTTGGCCTTCCGTACACGTAGAAAGAGTTAAGTTGAAAAAGAAGTTTCTAGGATTTTTCCTGTGGACAGTAAAACTCATCTTCCTCTGGGCCTGATGTGTCAGGAAAAGCTCAGGTTGGTCAAACAAACAGGATTAAAGTAGTTTGCTGGAAACGCCTCCGACCGTACGCAGCAACAAACGTTGATGTTCTGTTTTTCAAAAAACAGCAGCGTTGATGCACCAAGCTGCTCAGAAGCCTCCACCTCTGCTGCAGCTGTGCTTGACATCCGTGTAACACATCAACTTCTTTGTCTCCTGCTCTCCTTCCTTGCCTCCATCCTCACCCCTCTCCCTGTCCCTCCCCTGCTCTCTTTTTTCCCTCCCAGCAGCAGGTACAACAGCCAGCTCCAACGCCGGAGCCATGAACTCCCTGACCTCTCTGGGCACCCTGCAGGGCCTGGCAGGCGCCACCGTGGGCCTGAACAACATTAATGCACTAGCAGGTAGCCTCAACAGTGAGTATTCATCCTGCCATCCATCCATCCATCCATTCCAGCAGGAGTCAGAGCGGAGAGAAGCTGCAGCAGCTACCAGACCAGGACTTGTTTGGTAGCTGCTGACCTCTCCGTTTGACTCGCAACACTGCGATCACGCATCCAACCACCCGACCTTCATCCACCTCCTCATCTGCTTCCTGGTTGCCTCCTGCTTGCATGCCGGTTTTGCGTGCAGCTACTGTGACGACAGTTGTTAGTTTCCTGATTCTGTTCGACACTGTCATGTTTTTCTTTGAACAGAATGGGAATAGTTTAATATTTTTAAAGCATATTTTAAGTTTTATTTTCTAAGATTTAAATGTTCAGAACAAAACCTTTTCAATGATATAATTGGTAAAACGGGTTAGGGTTATTTTTTGTCTTTTTTTGTTTAAGGTTAGCTGTTTGCAAATATAAATAAAAAACATAAATACCTTCTTAAATAGTTCTGACTAAAAGATCATCTGATATTTTATTTGTTAGAATATGTTTTATTATGAAAGTTTAGGCAGCTTTTAAACTTTAAACTTGGCTTTATTTTGCCAGCGAGGTCTGCCAACCTTCTTCTGTGGACGTCTGCAGGAATCCTCATGGCGTTTTGTCCAGACAGGTCCAGAAAACCCAAAGTTCATGAAAGTGAGGCTGTTGCTGGGTTTTAAGGTCTTTACGACTTGTGATCGGTTACAGACTTGGACGTGGGTGAAGCCGCAGACCGGGGGCTCGCCGGCTGCACGCCGTGACCTGCCTCTGACCTGTTGGGAGAGCGGGGACGGCGTTCTTAATCAGAGCTGTTATGACAGCAGAGATCCTGTCCTCTCAGCCTCTTCCACCACATTATTCTGCTCTGACCTTTACCGCTCCGGGCCGGAGCCGCTGTAGCTGGCGTGTAAATCATGCGAGCGGTTCCCCGTGCGCACGCAGGTACACGCCACGCGTTCGTCATTTCAGGCCGAAGCAGTCGCTTTCGTTTGGCGTCCTATGTCCTCCCCGCTAACCCCTCTGAACACTCCTCCTTCATCCCCCGACCAACAACCGCCCTCATTTAAACACAGCCAGGCCCTAATTGAATTGCAAAGGTCACCGGTGCAATTATTTCGGAATAAATGAGTGACCTATAGTCCGGAGCGCCGCAGTGATCATTTATTTCACTGTGTGTAGCGGTGAGGGGACGCCATGGCGCTGTCTGCGCCCCCTCAGACAAGTCGCCCTCAGCCGTGATATTAAGCCGTTACGAGCTGCTAATGAGCGGCGGCGCGGCGGTGGCTGCCGGTTTTAAACATCCCTGTTTGCCTCCAGCCTTAAAGAGAGACATCAGCCGCTGGAAAAGCACCGAGACAAGAAAACAGATGAAAAGTCACTCAGCGCTTCGGCCAGCAACACTAAAGGGGGGCAGTGAGGGCCAAAACGAAGCTGCAAAGCCCAGTTTGTTTCTAAACTATTGTTTGGAATGTTCAAAAGTCATCAAAATATATCTAGTTTTCTAAATAAAAGTTAATTTTTCTTTTGCTTTTCTTTCCAGTGTGAAAAAGTAGAGATATACAAAGTCAAAGCTCAAGTCTATTTTAATAAGCCGTCATCCTTTATCTCTTCTCAAGAGTGAATTTGAGCCACTGACTGTAAATGAGAACTGGACTGAGTGACCCCGCCCCCCTGGTGTTTCAAACAGGAAAAGGCTCCAAGAAGCCTAAATCCCATAGACTTCTATAGAGAAATAAACAGCTGTTCCTCTCATTTTTTGGTCAGAAGAAACATTCCTGATCTGATACCTTTTTACCATGGTTTTGATAATCCTCATGTTTTCATTATATTTTTTTCAGAAGTTCAAGTTATTCAATTTATAAACTGACCAACCAGATGCCTCAATAAAAGTAGGCGGAGCCTGTTGGCCCCCTACGTACCAAATGTTTGATTGACAGATTCTTCAGAGCCTGCTTTCAGGTGGTAGGGGTTTGGACTTCAAACACGCTCGCTACTGATTGGAGAGAGTGGTTGCCATAGAAACGTTGACTCAGTTGGACCAGTCATTGCTTAGTGACAACATCTGGCTCCAACATGGCGGCGTCCAGATCGCAAATTGACTTTCTATCGTTGTTTGAGTGATGTCCCACACAGTCGATGCTTAAAACAGTAGAACATTGGATTACGATCCAAAACAAACCTTTAAAATAGACTTTTAGATGTTTTATATGTGTTTGTGCAATTATTTACTTAAGGAATCAACAGAGTTTTGCAGCAGAAGAGAAGAAAACGCGTTTCTTATTTACCATGAAAAGTTCTGACATTCAGCCGTTTACTTAGATTTATTGGAAATATGTACTTTTTAAATGACATTGAAAAATTCAGCTACAATAACGTGATAACGTAGACAGCATACCGTTTATTTATTTAAATTATTTGTGATTTTTCATTACGATAAAAGAGCCATCAAACTTCACACAAGCACTTCACACAAATGTAGCACAAAGTGCTTCACATAATAAAAACATTTTTTAAGGTAAAAAACAAAACCTTTCCACACACAGCACATGTATAGAAACCTCCAAAGATTTGGGGAACAGTAGTTAAAACTAAAAAAGACTTTTATGTTTGCACATTTACACCAGGCAGTTGGATTTAACGCCCTGTTACCTTCGTGTATTTGAAAAAAAGTTTCCATTTTTATTTAAATATTTTGAATTAATAAAGAAACTAGGATTCCTCAATCAAAAACGAAATTCACTAAAAAAGTTTGTCGTCCTTTGATTGTCAGAGTAGGGTCATTGTGTGTCAAAACATGCTGTTGTGTCTCGGTAGTAAGAGTTGCATGCGTTCTGTTACTCTCTTAGCTCTGGCTGTTACCTGCTGCTCTCATATCACTGCTGTGTGTAAACTTATGTGTGTGTGTGTGAAATGCGTCACTTTTATTGTGTGGTTGTGCGTCCTTGTCTCTGTATGTGTGATTGAAACACAACCTTCAATGGGGGCGCTAATGAGTAAGTGCATTTTTCTTTTTTTTATTGTTGGGTTTTATGTAAAGTTGCTCAAATGCTCTCAGGTATGGCGGCTCTAAACGGAGGCCTGGGCGGCGCAGGGCTCACCAACGGGACCGCGGGCACCATGGACGCGCTGACGCAGGCTTACTCAGGGATCCAGCAGTACGCCGCCGCAGCGCTGCCCACGCTCTACAGCCAGTCCCTGCTGCAGCAGCAAGGCGCTGCCGGCAGCCAGAAAGAGGGTCAGTAGCCCGGCGGCCTGGGGCGGCGCGTCACTCAGCGGGAACTGCAACTCCATTTAACAGTTGCTTTTCCAATGAAGACGTCTGTCAGTGTCTTCTGCACGATTGGTTGATTTGATTTAAGTTGGTTGGTTGGTTGGTTTAACTTGTCCTGTTCAGCATTTTAAGGAAATATATGAAAGCTAAAGGTGTTACTGTTATAATAGGAGTTTATGAAGATTCTGACACAAAAGGTTTATATTTGTAGAAACTCATTTTGGACTTGAGGCTAAACCAGAATTATATCATTATTATATTATTGTATTTGCAGACAATTCTCTCTCTTTCCCTCTTTCTCAACCAGAGAGACTGAAATTCGAAATGGGGGATATATAAAAATAAAAAACACCCCTCTCACCCTTTCGTGGGTGGTTTCTCACTCAAGCTCGGGTCCTCTACCAGAGGCCTGGGAGCTTGAGGGTCCTGCAGTATCTTCCTAGCACTGCGCTTTTCTGGACTGAGAGGTCTGAGGTCTTTCCAGGTATCTGTTGTAGCCACTCCTCCAGCTTGGGGGTTACTGCCCCGAGTGCTCCAATTACCACAGGCACCACTGTCTTCACTTTCCAGGCTTTCTCCAGTTCTTCTGAGTCCCTGGTATTTCCAGTTCTTCATGTCCCTTCTTCCTGATTGTTCCATCGCTACACTGCCATCCACCACAACTGCTTTCTCTGTTCTTATCCACCAATTACAATGTTCGGTTGGTTCTCCATTACCATCCTATCAGTCTGATCTGGAAGTCCCACAGGATTCGTCAGTCTTCATTCTTCAACTTCGGAGGTGTTTCCCATTTTGACCTTGGGGTTTCCAGTCCATATTCTGCACACATGTTCCTGTATAATATTCCAGCCACTTGATTGTGGCACTCAATGTATGCTTTACCTGCAAGCATCTCACATCCCTGCAGTTATGTGCTGGATTGTTTCAGGTGCCTCTTTGCACAGCCTACACCTTGGATCTTGAATGGTGTGTAGATCTGAGCCAACTGACTGCAGTATAGCTGTTTATTGCCCGGTCTTGTTCTGCCATTGAGTTATATTTCAGACTCTGCCTACCTCGTTGGAGGTATTTAGCTGTTGCAGCTCTTTGTTAAGCCTGCTCCAGGCCGTATTTGCCTGTGGAATTCCGGAGGTACTTGTAACTGTCCTCGATGTGTCTGCTATTGTTCCTTCTGGGAGTGAGATCCTCCTGTGGACTACCTTGGCCTCTTTTTTTATAACCATCTGACTACATTTCTGTAGCCCGAATGACATCCCAATGTCAGTACTGTAGATCCTGGTGGTGTGAATCAGGAGTCAATGTCACGCTTCTTAGCATAGCTTGATGTCAGATCCATGTAGAGGAGACTGATGTTGATTATTTGGCTGAGGCCAGACTCATGCAGAACAGCAGTGGGGACAGAGCATCACTCATATATCCCACATTTGATGGAGACACTTGTGCAAGTGGCTTCCCATTGGCTTCATAAGTGGTTTTACACAGCTTCATTGGAGTTTTAGGCTGGCTGGACTTGATGATATATATATATATGCCACACTAGACCCTTGTAAATAAATATTCTAAGGTAATTTAACATCAACCTGAAGTCTTTAAATAAATTATTTTCTAATATATTTTTCTTACTCAATATCTATTTTCATTGTCTAAATAAAAATAATTAGATTTTATTTTTTATAAAACTTGTTTAAGGAAATGTTTTTTGATAGTTTACATGCTTTGAACAGAAAAAAATAATATCCAGAGAAATGTATTGATTTTCAATAACAGGGTGAAAAGGCTTTGTCTTTTGCCACTTTAGAAAAAGTTTCTGTAAGTTTAATACTTAAACATATGCATAGCTGTACTCATTTACCTTACGGTTCAACAAAAATTGAAAATACTCTAGGGTCATTCAATAAGAAATCAAACAATATCGATGTTTTAGATATATATATATATATATAAGGTTATACAATAATATTGTAAATTTCATATTTTTTGGGTAGAGGCTTTGCTCCATCTGCATCTGCGGCGGCAGCACGGCTTAAATTTCCCAGAAAGCCTCCACAAGTGCGCTGCATACAAAGCAGATGATGAAATGCCTCGTAAAACAAACAGAGCCGCATGCTGTTTGTTGATGCGACCCCTGCTCTGTAGCCAAGATGCATTTGCCAAAAGCCGTCTTTGTTTGGCGGTCCATCCCAAAGTTCAAACCCTCCGTGCTTCAGACGTGTCGTTCAGCGCCTCCGCCACCACCGCTGCGCTGTGGCTGTGGAGCCACAGAAATGATTCGGAGGTCTGACCGCTATTATTATTATGTGAGGGAGAGGCCAGAGGCTTGACCTGCAACCCCCCCACACACACACACACACACACACTTTAAAAGAGGAAACCATGAAGCTCAAATCATGAATAAATAAAAAGACACAAAACAACAAAACTGTTTTTATGACACAGAAACACCATAGTTAATAATGAAAAGCTTTCGTGGGAGATGCAGTTTTTATGCCATTCAAGAGCAATGGTGGACCCAAGGTCACGGGACATTGTGCTGAGCTGTGCTTGAGTCTGCCCCAAGGACAACACATCTGCAGTCTTATGTTCTTCACAGATTTTTTGATGATTGGAAAAAAGAACAACAAAACTTCCCTGACCTTTATGTCTGCTGCATTGCCCTGCAGGACCTGAAGGTGCCAACCTTCATCTACCACATCGGCCCAAGAGTTTGGAGACCAGGACATCTCTCTGCAGATGTTCATGCTTAAACGTGGTCTCTGCTGGGGCTCAATGGCTAAACAGACAAACCTTAGCAAGTGCTTCGGTAGGGCCTCTCACTCGCACGTTTTGGTCTGAACAGGCTCATGATGACACCATTTCTAGAACTCGAGAGTGTTTTTTAGGACAAAATGTTCTAGAAAACTGTTGAAAGAAAAACGAAGTTCAGATGAAAATGAATTCTTGCTTGTTGTCACAAACGCATTACCATTTTTCTTGTTCTTGTTGATTCACGAGGTTCAGTTGCTCAATATTCATATGTATCCTCCGACTACTAGACTGTAGATTTTGTCCTCTGTGGAGGACCTTTCAGGACCCAGAAGTACCTTACAGAAGACATGTGGAGATTTCAATGATATCGAATATGAAGGAGAAGGGCTCATTCAATTGTAGCTTTAAAAAAATTGGCTTGACAAGAAAAAGTTTTCTCTGGTAGTTACCGCTAGTAGGGTAACTTTAGCAGCTTTAGTACCTGAACACAAACTGATGTCCAATAAAAGCTTTTTATAATTAAAGGTATGTTGAAGTGTAAACATTCCAAGATGTTTTTACGTAACAGTTAATGGCCTACAAAGTGTGTATTATCAGAAATTAACGCACTTTGCGGAAGCAAACATATGACGCAAAGTGTGTCAATTCTGATAATGCACACTTTCACATTATTAACCCACTCTATGCTTCATAGTCACTACAAAGAAATACTTTATCCTGGTTTTTTTTTCGGTTTGGATTGCTTTTTTTCCGCAAAAAGCGTATTATTTGTTACGTGGTGCAGCGCATTGTCGCAGTAAAGACAGATATATATATATATATATATATATATATATATATATATATATATATATATATATATATGCTGATCGTCCCGATGGGTTAAATAAAGCATCAGTTTAGAGAGAAAGTTCACCTCTTACCGCTTGTTCTTTTCCAGATGATTAAGCTAAAGTTTGTTTTAAAGAAGCCAGCGCAGTAATACGGATATTTAAGCCACGTGACCGGAAAGGTGTGCATTATCGCCTTTTAATCCACACCCAGAAGCCAATCAGAATCGAGTATTCGCCCGGAATATGGTATAATGCATTTTTAACATCCCCCACGTGTTCAAGGACTGTTAATTGCAGAACATAAACAATCAGTACGAATATACTCTGTACCTTCTGGTGTATAAGTCGCACTGGATTGTCTGTTGCAGCCAAAAAAAGCATACCGGTAAAAAAGACGAAAAAAAACATATATAAGTCGCTCCAGAGTATAAGTCACATCACTTGCCAAATTACGCACTTGTACTGCCAGTGCTTAACTCTTTTCTTAGTCGCACGGAGCAAGGGTTAGGGTATGGTAACACATGTGACCAATTACAATATTTAGCCTTGGACGCACTTAAAATATGTGCAGTAAATGTAGTAATGTGCATCTTAGTATTATTACGTATGAGAAGCAACTGTATTTAGCCTTGGAACAAAAACATACATCTATTTATAAAAATAAATTCAAGTAAAAGTAAAGCAACGTTTTTGACTAACTTCCAAACTCAACTCAAAACAATAGACTCTTAAGCAGAACTTTAGCCGTTTAAAGTCTATTTCCTCACTAAGTATTTCACAGAGTCTTGAAGTTGAGTCATCTGGACTTATTGTCTTTTGTTCTTGAAACATTTTGCCATTATGGCGAAACTTCAAGATATCACCTAAATGACATTTCAGTGGTAAAACTCATGTGGGAAGAAATAAAATTGTGCTTAATTCTAAGTTTCAATTCAGACCATGGTGGCAGATGCTGCTCTTTCATCTTTAGACACACATATATGTTTTTTCTCCAACAGAAGAAAAAAAAAGAAAGGCGAGTTTTGTTTGACAGGCTTTAGACGTCAAAAGCAGGAACATCTGAATATTATGCATATCCAGTCTGCATGTCACAGCTGAGACAAACTGAAATAAATCAAGCTTGGATCCAGGAGGTAAGAGCAATGAAATTTGACTGCTACTTGACAAGCAGCAGATGGATTGTTAGGATGAATGTGAAACAGGCGAGACAAGAAGTTACTGTCAGTTTAAATGTTGGATCACATGAGGAAGTGAAGTGTGCTCTGAAATGCTTCTTGGGACGCGGCATGAAGCTGATACGCTGTGCGTTTGAACATTTGTCATGTTGGAGCTGTCAGCTACCATCCTCATCTGTTGCACTTTTCCTCTATTCATAATATTTTTGCAACAATTACTTCAAAGAGCTATTAGGATTCATTATTTTCTTTAGCAGTTTTGTCACGTGAGGGAGGCTCGAGAGCAGGTAAGGACCCAAATGCAGAGGCGGAGGCACACGGTTCAAGGGCAAGGGGGTTTAATGCAAAACAAACAAAAGGCGCTGCAGAGCAGGAATCAAAACAAAACAAAGCTTACTGTGGCGTGGCGAGAAACATGGAACATGGCATGAAGGGACGAGGACACATGAAGACGTTACAGACGTTAAAGGACCAGCACAAGAGGAAGGGAGAGACGAGACTTAAATACAGGCAGGGCAGACAAGACACAGGTGAACATGATCAGGACAGATAGGGACAAGGAAGTAACACTCAAGACATGACAAGACAGGAACCCTTTCAAAATAAAACAGGAAACAGAACCAAACAAGACAGAACAAGAACTAAAGCAAAAACCAAGACAAAATAAACTCAAACCATGACAGTACCCCCCCTCAAGGAACCGCTCCGAGGTTCCAAAAGTCAACTGAGGGGGGGGGGCCCGGAGGAAAAACTTCAATAGGCAAAAGAGTCAAAGTAGGCCGAGCTGGGCACACTCAGCTTCTTGGCAGTAGGCCTCTAGCAGTCGCATGTCCCGCTCTGCTGGGTCCAGAAAATATGGCTGGTTGTTGAAAAACCAGTTTTCTCATCAAATAGCTAATGCTAAACTAGCATCAGCTGACATAGATAAAGCATCTTTGAAAAAGTAGCTTTATCGCCAAATAGCTAGTTTAGCATTAGCTATTAATGCCATTAATGTTCCATAATTTAAAAAAAATAAATGTCAATACCAGAAATGCTTTTTCATTTTCAAAATAAAGATGCTCTTGTTGACTTAAAATGTATCGCGCCGCCTCCCTCCTGGAAATGCTAACTGGAATTGGATTATGCAACACTTTTCGCACTGTGGACGTGAAAACAAAAATGCAATTCGCTCTTTGCATTATCGCTTTAATTATGTCACAGAATAAGCGATGTTGAAGAAGATAATGAAAAAGTTTTCTTTATTACTGTCGCCGGTGACAGCTCAGGTGTTAAGGGGTTAAACTGTCCAGTCATTGACCTGCGGTAAGGATGACACATTGACGTTTTTTTCCCCCCCCGGTTTTCCCGCAGGCTTTGTCAGCTACGACAATCCCGTGTCGGCACAGGCAGCCATCCAGGCCATGAACGGCTTTCAGATCGGCATGAAGAGGCTGAAGGTTCAACTGAAGCGCTCCAAGAACGACAGCAAACCGTACTGATCTTAGCACTAGGGTTTGTCTGCTCCCCCTGTTAGCACTGCTAGGGTAAGTCCCCCCCCCCTCCCCGATGAAGAAAAAAAAACGAGCCACGACCTCTTCACACGGGGACTTGGGGAGGGCGGATTTGAAGGAGGGATGTGGGAAGGAGGGGGAGACGACCTACAACCATCCTGAGCGAGACATGAGCCTTTGATTTTTTTTATCTTTATGTTAGCCAGTATTATTATTATTTATTGCTTTTTTATTTTTGGCACACATGAACGCTTCCATTACCCCCATTACTTTGTGCAATTTCTTCTACCTAATATTATATTAGAAGGAAGTAGCTGTTCTCTATTTTTTTAAGGAAAGACCAGTTTTGATTATTTTTATTCAGACATTTTAGGATAAAGACAAATGGAGCCATTCTTTCTTTTTTTTTAACTTATTTTACACTTCCTCTCTTCCTTCGCAGAAACCCTTAGGTCTGGCTAAGGGGTTCTCTTATTTTTTTAAACCTCCTTTTACGTTTGACGCGCACTCCGATATGCACACGTCCTTTGACCTCCGCGGTGTTGGTTGCAGGTTGCCGCTGCTTCTTCAAAACCCCTCTTAAGCCTGCTGGCAACCCGGGAGCAAAGGCTGCAAAACGTTAGTGGCCTATTTACACTAAAGTCAGCCTGCCATACAGCACAGCACAGTCACACAATGTAAACAACACAACAACAACACACACTCATCAGTTCAATGAAAGTAAAACGTTTTTTTAGTTCACAGAATTATATGAACTACTTTTCTGGGTCAGATCACATTGGTCTTAAGTGTTGCAGCATATAGAAGATTTTCAAAATAAGATCCAGAATTTGATGGTTATCAAAAGTACTACTACTAAGAGTTTGAGGGGGAAACTGAAAGTACTTGATGTTTGTTGGAGAGAAAAAATTCAAATTACAGAAAGCCACAGGCCTGTAAATTTTATTTGTAAAAAAAGCAGTTCTATTTTTCTACAACGTTTTTACTGCCTCTGATAAAGAAAAAAAGGATTTTATTTATTGCAGTTAAGTTATTGGACTCCTAGAAAATATACATCCTTTTTTTTTCGAAGTAGACCCTTGTGGAGAAGTCTTGTGGAACTGGAATTTTGCTGTTCTTGTTTTTTTCCAGTGCGTAGAGCACATGTCGCTTTCATCCCGTAAGAATCAGTTATCTGTTCCACGTTATTCTTTGAAGATCACACCTCTCTGTGCCGTCACTCCATCTCTTCACGTTCTCGTTCGTGTCAGGTTTTCTTTCTCATTCTGTTGACTTTAGATGTTTTCATTCTGTTTGTGCCCCCCCCACCCCCGTATGCATTTGTAAAGCTACATTTTTGAGATTCGCACCTGTTGAAAAACTGCCTCCCAAAGGTCGTCCATGCGATGGACGCAGTTTCTCTCGTCTTGTGAACGTGTGATGTTTGCCGTCAGAGTAGAACTATGAATATAATGAAACAAAAAAAAGAGCTAAAAAACTGCCAATGAAATCAGTGTTTAGTGTTGTTGTTTGTACGTTTGTTGTTGTTTTTCTCTAAAGGAAAAGCTGTTGTGTTGTGGTGCTCTGGCTCTGTGTGTAACTCTCCTCTCTCGTGTTTTTTCTTTCCCTCCTTTAGAACAACACATCTCCATGCCTGTTAGCTCATCGTTTGCCTAGCATGTCTCCGTGGCGTCCAAAACAAAACAAAAAAAGTAAACTTCAAAGAATACGACAAAAAAACTCTTCACCAAAAAAAAAAAAAGTGTCATCGTCCTCCTCCTCTTCTTCTTCGTCCTCGTCATTCTTTTTTTCCAATGTGTTTTTTTTGTTTTTTAGCTCATCTGATCATAACCTGGTTCTCCTCCTCCTCCTCCTCGTCCGCAGCCTACTGACCTTTTTGGACTTTTTGCGTCGCTGTTTTTATGCATGTTTGGATCTGTTTTTTTTTTTTTTTCGGGGGGCGGGGGGATTCAGGGAGGAGGAGGTTGACACGGAAAAATGTGAAAAACGCTGCATTCAGACGAGAAAACAAAAGACTTTTTATGACAAAACAAATGTTTGAAACAAAAGAAAAAGGAAAAAAAACCCTGTGGCATAATGATTTCCATTCGTTGATTTTTATTTATTATTTCCCCTTCCTCTCTGTCAGTTGCTCTGTTTTTTTTTTTCCTCCATTTGAAGCTCACTACAGGAATTTGGCGCGTCCCGCTCGGCTTCTGGCCGCCCGCTGATCCAACGGGCCAGAGGCAGCCCGCGCTCGTGTCTCTGAAAATAAGACTACTTCCAAACAGTTTTGGGGAGAAAACTGTCTGATCAATCTTAGACTCTGTCAAAGCTCTCTAATGGTTTTTACATTTTTCAGGCGGTGTAAAGTTTTTTGATAAGGCCATTTTAAGTGGCTCTGTTTCTCATTCAAAGTCTATATATAGAAACCACTTTTTTCTAGAGTAGTTTAAAGGTAAAACAACAAAAAAAAGAGACATTTGCCCTGTTTGGGGGAGAAATGCTACCTACTTGTGTCACCTTTTTGCTGAACTGACTCACAGATAGACAATCCGTGGTTTAAATGCACATGATGAAATGACCTATATTTTCTACAGTTTAAATGTATAGACAAAAAAATACCTGTAATCCGCGTTAACGTCGGTGCTTCTCGTGAGTTTAGCTGTGGGTTTCATCACAAGTCTAACGGTCTTAAATGTCTCATGTTTTTCAAGAGAAGACTTTAAAAAAATCAGTTTACTTGAACAATAGACAAAGCCTTTCATATAATTTTTCTTTTCTTTTTTTAAGGAGTCCCTATTTGCTAAATTTCTTGTTCGTTAATTAGCTATATGAAATTCCTGAAAATATATATAAATATAAATATCTATATCTATATATATATATATATATATATAAACTGTCAGCTTGTGAAGCATCAATGTCATTATTTTATTTCTCTTGTGGGAAACAATATTTAGATGTGTTTTGTTGTTCGGCAAAATGTCTTATAACGAAAAAAAAAGACGAGATTCGTGGAGTTTAGTGCCAAATTCTGAAGGTACTTCCTGCCTAGCGCGTCAGTGTATTTCTTGTGAAATTATTTGATAACATGGGTATTTTATTATAAGTGTTTTGTATGGATCCCTCATATTTAAAGTATAGATTTAAAAGAGTTTGTTAACTTGTGGTCTTGTTGCCTGACAATGTCATGTTTGCTTTTTTTTTTCTTTGTAAAAACTGTACAAAGTGCCCATGTGTCATATATACGGAACATATATATATATATATACCAACACACACACACACACATGGACACACACGCTCGTGCAGACCTCACAGTTTACTTTATTGTGCATGAGAGCCCCTGAGGGCGAAGGCCTCCTCCTCAGCAGCAGCCGCCGCCGCCGCAGACACTTCTCCTTCATCAAAGCCTTACCACCAATCTTTGCACTCCTGTTCTGTCTGTGTTCGTGTCTCAGACGGCGTGTTTTCTTTCCGCTTCAACGTCCCCTCCGCTGAGAACCCAGGGTGAGAGCCATACGCAACGCCTTATTTCCACCAATCCTCCTCTCCTGCTCGCTCTGGAAAGTTCAAAACCATTTTTTAGTTTTTTTTAGCTTTTTAATCGCGACAGCTCGGATCATTACCGTCGTGTGCGCCAACTCCGGCTTTCATGATGTAAGCACAGGGCAAGAGCGGCTGCCTTTTCCCGCCGCTGCTACCTTTTGGGTGAAAAGCACACGCCATCGGTCAGCCGGGGGGTGGGGGGGTGGGGGTCGTGAGGGTCATACGACGTCCTCCGTTTGTGGGCCAAAATCCTGTTCAGATGCCAAAGTGTGTTGTTGCCAATCTCGTGGTCGAGCCGTTTACAAGGACGGCACAGTGTTGTCTGTCTATTCAACTGCCCCCTGCTCCCCCCCCCCCCCCTGAAAGTTTACGGTCTGCAAAAAAAAAAAAAAAAAAACAGGTAAAAGAGCAGCAGCGTTATTTTCTACAGAAGCTCACCGTTCGCCTTAACCAGGGAGCAACGTTCCAGTATTTCCAGTCCGTGTGCAGCCGGCCTCCCTCTTTGTCGAGCCGCCGTCGTTTCTTCTCAGCTCTGACGGACGCCGCTCTGGCTTAGGCGGTCGTCTCCCAGGCTAACCAGGGTTTTTAGAAGCAGGGCCACGTGGACAGAGATGCCTTATTGGAACAGCGACGGGGGAAATTACAGCGCTTGTCGGCTGGAGAAGAAGAGGTCGCACCCTCCCGGTCAAGCGCCGGATGAAAGCTTTCGTTACCAAACTTGTAGTCTGAGCTCCAGGAGTGCGGCGAGCGGACGCTCCATCAGCCGAACGCAGTAAACCCTGCAGCACAGGCAGCCGCGCAGGTTCAAGTCCGCCACTTTCACGCCCCGACCGTCGTTCCAGGCCGCGTCACTTCTTGCATTTAAGCTCTCCCACCCCACCCCAAAAAACTGCAAAATTGCACCAAACTTGCACAGTCCGGCGTGAAGCATCTCGTCTTTCTCGTATCGTCGAAGCACAAGAAGGTCGCGGAAGCAGAGTTCCTGCGGAGCGGCTCACCTCAGGGGCTGTCATCACCGATGCTCGTTGTAATCTTTCTATCTCGTCACTGTTCACTTCTCTGTTCTCCTTCTATCTAAGTGCTATTTATCAAACAAATGAAACTGAAAGGAAAAAAAAATCTTGTCGTTTCTTTGCATTATGGCTTATGTCAAGTTTTATGAGGAAAAACTGTTTTGTGTGTTCTCTTTCTGTGGCGTAAAAAAAAGAGCTTGTTGTCTTTAGAAATGATCTGATTTCCTGTTTTTCTTCTTCTGCTTTCCGTTCTCGCTGTTGTTGCTTTTATTTTGAAACTCTCAACAAAGGTTTTTTTTTTTTCTTATTTCTCAGTAGTTTCAAAGTTCTTGTCTTGAGAGAAGCCAAAGTCGATGCATTTCAGTGGATCCTGTAAGCGTGATGTATGTTTGTTTGACAACACTTGGAAATCTGTCACTGGATGGGATTTAAACAGTACAAGAAAATGCAGGCTTTCCTATTTCTACAACTGATTGTACTTATGCATTTTGTACCAGTGGAATTTTTTTATACTGGAGATTAAAGGAAACAACATAAAAAAAAATCTTAGAACCCTGTCTGGCCTGGTGGTGTGGCCTGACCCCGACTGGTCCCCGAGATTTATTTCTAGCTGGCATGGAGAAGGTTGGCTTTTGATATCAGATTTTCTAGAAGATCTTTGGCTTTTATTCCTTCCACTTCTTTTTCCTCACACCAGTGTTCTCCCTCCTTTCTTTTGGTTTCTTTCTTGCTTTGTTTTTCCCCCTGGATCAGAGGCTAGGCGAGTGTCACACCTTTCCTTTTTTTTGTTGTTGTTGTTGCTTTTTTATATAGTGTGTCTAGACAACAGCCGTAAGTTTCATTTGACTTCTGTATTGTGCCGTCTACACGATAAGACGATTATAGAAAAAGATCGAATAGAAATATTTAGTCACCTTCAATGGATTAATGTATTAGTTTAAATAAAGAGATCGACAAATTAGAAACTTTGCTTTTAGCTGTTTAGATTTTTCCGGTTTCTCTGTCCTTCTCTGTGAACTAACTGTGTAGCTGAAGCAGTCAGAGTTATTTTTGTAAATGTATGTTCTTGTGTGATGCAGTTTTTTGCTTCTGTCTCCTATATTAAACCATTTTTCCTAATACTTGTCTCTCTTTGTGTTGTTGTGTTCCAGTCTGACGTTGTTGTGTTTCACGGCCTCTCCATCCTCTGGTTTCCCTCTTTCTTATCGCTCATCCTGTCTCCTCCCTCTTGTCTTCCTGTGTTTTTACTTTTGTTGGTTTCGTTTGGAAGTCGTGGTAAACCTCATCCTCTACGACCACTCAACACTGAGCTTTCCCGCCCAACATAGTCAATATACATCCAGGCATTTGTATGTATATTACTGTGGAGCCCAAGTAGCTGCGCGCCAGTCAACTGGAATTGCTCAAAAGCGCTACAGCTGGATGTTACAATCATTTCTTTAAAGACATTTGGGGAAATTTTTTAAAGTTTTTTTTTCTTTTCCGTATTGGCACATGACTAAAAATCCTTGGAACTGTGATCGGTAGCCTTTTTCTAAATTAAAGTTGAAAAATGGCTAAAATGCTAACTAGCCAGGCTGTTGGTTCATGGTAAGCGTTCATTTCTGAATATTATCACAAAAAATGTAGAAATGTTAATTTTTTTACTTTAAGAAATTTTCACACCAAGTGCGAAAATGTGATGGCGCCCTCTAGTGGTGGCCCGATCTACCTGCAGTAGTTTTTGTCAAAAGGCGTCGCTTTTTTAAGACATATTTGGAGAATTTATAAATGTTTTATTGGTTTGAATACGGCTAAATTGATAACCATGCTAACAAACTCATCTGTTGGTTCATCGTTAGCTTTTATTTCTGAATTCCAAGAAGACACGTGGGCGCTTTCAATTTTACGACAATTTCTCCTCAAGTGCGAAAATGTGATGGCAGCCTCTAGTGGCAGACCAAGTTATTGCCTTTAGAACTTTAATGTATAAATATATATAATTTTTTTTGCTCACTTTGGGGTTTTTTCTTGTGAGTTTGGAACTATCTAGCTAGGTTAGTGTTGCAGTTTCGATTTCTGAATTCCAAAAAGAAAAATTTGAAAACTTTAAATTTTACGAAGAAATTCCACAGGGTGTGAAACTCTGATGGCGGCCTCTAGTGGCAGAAAAAGTTATAGCATGTAAAACGTTTCCATTTTCTGCTCATTTGCTGGGTTTTGAAGGCAGCATAGAGGCAACTTTTAGCAGCTCTTCAGATTTGATTTGATTTGATTTATTCATTTATTTTCAAGCATTAATTGTAGTCAATACATTAAAAAAGTCACGCAGAATTATTAAAGTCATCACCGAAATGATGAAATGCATGGACATAAAAAGAAAACAGAAACAAAGACATACTTAAGTCACATTTGCTTAATTCCGTGAGGGTTATGGGCCGACGAAGTGTGCATTATCACTTTTTAACGCACGCTCTGGAAGCCTTCACGTCGGACGTTGCTTCCGCAAAGTGCGTTAAAAATTGATAATGGATACTTTGAGGGCCATTAACCCGCTTATACCATGGTCACTTACAAAAGAATAAATATTAACCAGTTTTTAGTCCTAAATTCTTTTTTTTTCCAATTTGGATAATTTTTTTCAGGAAAAGCGGGCTATATGTTACGTGGTGCAGGGCGTTGTCATGGTAACGTGACAAGGCGCCGCACCACCGCTGCAGTCAAGATTCGGCGGTATATATTAATTTATTTAACCCATCGTCCTGATGGGTTAAATAAATTCAGAAAGTCAGTTCAGAGAGAAAGTTCTCCTCTTACCGCTTGTTTTTGTCCAGATGATGAAGCAAAAGTTTGTTTCAAAGGAGCCGGCGCAGTGACACAGAACATTGATGCTATGTGACTGGAACTACTTTTGTTAGGCGTGGTACATCACTGTGGTATATCACTTTTTAATGTACACTCAGCAGCCAATCAAAATTGAATATTCACCCGGACCATGGTATAAATACAGTGATAATTAACTTAAGTCGAGTAGAGCTTGATTTATTGCTTGAAAAAGAGAGGGAAGAAGCTAGTTTATATAAAAATAACAGTTTATTCTGGCTAGCTACATAACGGGAACCCCAGGATTTTTGGCCATTAACCATCACTTTTTAAAGATATTTTTCAATAAAAAAATTTTAAGTTTTATTGTTGTTGGTTTGGATGTGTCTAAAAATCTTTAAAGACTTCGATCGGCTGCTCTGTTGCAAAGTGAAAAAACTTTTTTTTTAATTAAAAACTGCTAAAAAAAAAATGCTAACCAGCCACTTCGCGTCAGTCGGCAACCAAATGTCATCTGTTGGTTAATTGTTAGCTTCTATTTCTAAATTCTAACCAACAAAATGTGGGACCTTTCAATATTATGGCAACAATTCTCCCTGAGTGCTAAAATGTGATGGCGGCCTCTAGTGGCAGATCAAGTTATTGCATTGTTTTTATTTTCTGCTCATATTGATTTGTCTTTCAAGGCAGAGTTGAGACGATATTTAGCTCTGAATGAGGGCTGCTTTTCACATAAAATCCATTTTATCTGGCTAGCGACAAAATGTTGACCTTTAGCTAATAACCATGGCAGTGGCTCACTTTTTCCCGTTGTACGATTTGCTTTGATGCCGTTTAACTACAGTCACTCACATTGACACTAAACTATGTAAAAAAACATCTTCTTCTGATAAAATTACAACAGATGTTTGAGTTTTATGTTAAAGTGAGTTTTTTTTTTTAGCCTTAAGGGAAACATTTTCCGCAAATAAAACTGATGTTTCCACAAAAACGACAAAACAGGTTCTGGAAGTAGTTTTTCAAAATAAAAGATTTCTGTTTTTAAAGCATTAAACTTAGAAAGTTTCAGATTTTTGTCTGATCTTTAGATAAAAATTTATATATAATAAACCAGGTGAAGATTTAACAGGATCTGATCAGAGTTGGATCTTATGGACGTCTGAGATGATTGCTTAGTGTTTAGAATAAATTATAGTGGATATAAAGTTTGATAAGTTATGCATTTTTTTATGAAATGATGATGAATCTGCATGAACGTTCTTCCCTGCTGTGCTTCAGCTCTGCCTAAGAAGCTCCGCCCTCCCAAATTTCCCAAAATGCCTGAACAGATTTGCTCGAGCATCCAGCTGGAAGCCTCATCTAGATGAGAGAGTTTGAATCCCTCCCCTCCCCTGTCTGTGCTGCCGGCTGTCCTGGGCGAGGCCGTCCACCGTCTGTCCACTCTGTCTCTGACCTGTCTCACTGTTACAACTGCATCCTCGGTAGAAGAGAGGTCAAAGGTCGCACCTTTGCAGGGAGGTCCACCAAAGCCTGAAGCCTCCAAACCTGGAAGCTCTCCGGGTCCATTTCAGTCTTCGATGAACTTTAAAGCTTTCCATTATGGAGGAGAAAAAGGCTTCAGATCCCCTCAGTTGACAGGAAAAATGTCATTTCACCTTTTTCTAAACCACAATAGACAGTGAAAAAAGACGGTTTCACGTTGAACCGGACGACTTTCTGCCTCTGAACAAAAATAAAATCACATTTGGGTTTGGGCTTTACTGCAGTTATTCCATATTTTGTGATTTTCATGATTGGAGAAAAGCTAAAATCCTGCAGATTCTTTGAAGTTGAGGAGAAATAAAAACAGAAAACAAAGAAGAAAAAATCAAATCCAAAGCAACATTGTAAAATTTAAATGTTTTAGCTGAATGATAAATCAATTTGGGTTTTTTTTTTCTGCAGAAAGTCTGCAGGTTATTAACTATGACGTTCATGGATCCCATAATAAAGTTGAAATAATAAAGAAGAAAAGGAAATGCGCAGCAGGGAAACGGGTTTCCTGCACATCCGCTGAAAACCTCAGGTGAGTATCAGATGAAGATCCTCCGGTTCCAGGTGAGACGTCTTCATCAGACAAACGAGGAAAAACTGAGGAAGAAGCGGCGCTTCAGTGACCAACAGCTTCCTGTTTTACACGCCAGAGGTTTTTGAGTGTGGGGGGGGGGGGGTAGCAGCAAACAGATTCAGGTGACCTCAATTTTTTGTTTCAAATGAAATCTTAACTAAAAGGATTTAGATGAAGGTTAAAATAAAAACAATGTTTAGGTTTTATTTTGAAAAATAAACTTCATACCACTAAAAACAGAAATCAGAAAATTATAATTATCTCAGTAAAGAAAATTAGAAAAAATAAGAATAGATGTAAATTAAATGAAACCCGACTCCAAAAAAGAAGGGGGGGGGGCTCTCTGGAAATAATGAAAAACCAGCCTTCTCTATTCTTTATTTTTATAGTATATTTTCTTTATTTCAAATTTAGTTTTCTTCTTTGACATTTTAGCCACAGGTGGCACCAAAAACTTTTTTAGAAATTTGAAACCAGCTTCTCCGACCAATCAACCTTCAGTTCTAGTTCCACAAAAATAAAGAGACTTTTGTCCACTTCCTGTTGTTACGCAAAGATGACAGAAATTCATGATGCTCACTTTTCCCTGAGAGGATGAAACCGTTACTGTGAGCAGAAAGACGGTTTCCTGGGTTTTTTGGGTGAAACTCTTGTAGCTAAAACCAGAACCGGCCTTTCAGATGAAGTCTTTGCTGAGCAGGAAATGAAACCATGATCAAAGGTCGTTCCTGCTCCGTGGTTTTCTGCTTTCGTCTAAAGAACAGGAAGAAAATCGCCCAATGTCCTCTGCTCCTTGTGCTTGTGCACACAGGAGGAACCGGGTTCCTGCAGGTTCTGCAGCCCGCCCCGCGCCTTCAAAATGATGCTATGCTGCCACCTGGTGGCCAGAAAATACTCTGCGTTTTGCCTCTAGGCCAAACTTTATGTTAAGAAAAGCTAAATTATGAGATTATCTGTTAGTACTCATCACATTCGGTCATCTCGCAGGACTTTAAAGGATTGAATTAAAGTTAAAAAAAAATATCTTCAGCTTCGGATGTTAAAGATCCTCCTGAAGGTTTTGGGGGAAACAAACAGAAGAAACTTTCAGACAGAAATAGTTTTAAAAAGAGCAGTTTAATCGGAACAAATAAATTATTTGTTGTATAATTCATATTTTTTTGTTTTAAATTAGATTCTGACAGTTGGTTTCATTACATTTTCCCACATTTTACTTTGTAATCAGTCATCGGTTTGAAGCAGATATTTTTAATCTTTTCAGTCAAAAGTTGAACAGTTAAAATATAATTTTGGGTTTTTTTTCTTACTATTTCTGATTTTTAAAATGTCTCATGTTGAAACTAGAAAAAATATAGAAGAGTGAAGGAATGTGGGAACAAAATTAAGCTGTTTTGATGCTTTTCTAAGGCTGACATGAAAAAAAGATTTAGAATAAACCAAAATAATTTGACATCATTTTAATCTGTGAGATATATTTTTTTAGTGTTAAACCTGCAAAGCATTTTGGGAATTTATCATCATTTTCTGATCCTGGATAGGCTTTTGGGGAAAGGACAACGAGTTTTAAGACATTTTTATTTGTTCAAACTGCTCAAAACTGTTTTCACTAAAATCTGATTTACTTTTATTAAATAAAATAATAAAAATATCTGGAAAAATAATATTTCCTTTTTCTGATTGAAGTTTTGTCTGTTTTAAATGAACTTTTCTTTTCTTTGTAAACAAATTTTAAAAGTAAAATTAAAGTATTTGTTTATACTTGTGTACTGATTTTTATCTGGTATCTCATTTTTTCTGGGATTTAGTTAGATTTAGTTTCCTAAAACTTCCACCTTCATTTTCTGCATCAAGACTTTTGCATCAAGTTTTCTTTAGAGCTTTTTGGTGGAATATAGCAAAAAGGTAGTTTGAGTTATTCTATAAAACTATTTTTCTAGGTGAAATGAGTAAATATTTAATACTAAATGCTTAAATGTTTTGAAGTTTGGTGTCTCTGGGCTTCTGTACAGGATCTGCCTCACTTGCATTTTGAATTTCATTGCTTCCTTCAAAAAACCAACTTAAATCCACATTTCTTCTCCAACAAGTCCACTCTGGTTTATTCAAGAAGTCTAGAATATTTAAATCTAAAAGATAAAACTGGAACTCACTACCTCCTGACCTCAGACTCTCACAATTCACCAAGAAGCTAAAAACTCACCTTTTCCAACTTGCCTATTTCTCCCCATAACTTGTTATTCCTGCCTATCTTAAATGTATATTTTACTCTACATTCTATTGCTTTTAATTTTATTTTCACATTTATGTACGGCGACCTTGGGTTCCTTGCAAGGCGCCAAACAACATTTATTATCATTATTATTAAAACTATAAAATAAAAACACACAAGTCAAAGCAAATGTTTACATATATTCATTAAAATCGATAATTTATTATTTTGTGTTAACTTTAAACATGGATAAAAATACGGATTAATCATTTGTCTTTTTTTTGCTCAAAGCATGAATTAAAAAAAGGTACATCTAATAAATCTGACTTTGCTGCAATTCATCCTTTGAACGGCAGATGGCGGTAAGGCGCCGCCATAGATGCCGATACAAGTATTAATTGAAAGAAGAAGACCGGATGTTAGCAAACATTAAAGCAAATTAAAGTAGTTTCAGAATATTTACAGTCCGTTAAATAAGGCTTGAAAAGTTAATTATACATATCAATGTTAATGATTGATTTTTGGTGAGTAAAGACATTTATTTTATTGTAGTTTACATGAAAGTGAACTGAATTCTGGTGAAATGTTACGTTTTTATAAAATAAGCTAACTGGAAGATTGACTTTCTGGGCTAAAACAATAAAAATGTTCAATTCAAAAGTACACACGAAGTTTATTAGACTTAATTTATATACTATAAATGAAAAATGTTTTTTTTTTACATTCAGATTAATTAAAAATAATGATAAAATGTAATTTAAACCGTCATTCTAAAATAATGGCTGTACTTTTTTTTATTATAAGCAATATTTGATCAAATATTCACAGTAATGTATATCAAATTTTGACAAATGTGCCTTTTGAATAATTTATTATAATATCTGGAGGTTTAGGAAGCAGTTTAAATGTAAAAGTTTGAATGTAAAAGATCTAACTTTAAATCGGTAATGAGGCTTAAAAGTAGAATATTGATGATTTTTGGAGTTAAACACAACATGATGGTTTTTGATGGTGAGATAAGAAAACTATAAGAAAATAAACCTCCGTTTTTATTTATGTTAATGTTTTTTTCCAAACATAAAAAGACTGAATAAATTTTAGACCTGGTTGGTTTTTAGATACTTTTTTATTGAACGAGTTTTGGGTGAGTCGGGACGGTGAGGAACCGGTAACTGGATACTTTGTGTGGCGGGGATGTTTGTGCTCGGCCCCCCCAGCGGCCGCATCCAGCCGGTGAGCTCAGATCAGCCCGGCGGGCGGCGCACCTGGCTGGGATCGTGGGTCGGCTTTCTCCCACCCGGACTTTCAGCGGCGCTCCGGACTTCCTGGGACGGAACGGGACGATGGGCTCCCCGCGCTACTACAGCTCGGCAGGGATTCGGTCCGCAGCCATGTGAGGCAGGAGGACCGAGCGAGCCGAGAGCAAGGTGAGCCGCCGCGGGGTTTTGGGGTCTGAGGCGGCCGGGAAGTTGTCGAGCTGTCGAAACAGATCAGTGGCGCGAGGCTGAATGACGGCGGCCACGAACGGCGGATTTTCAAAGTTAAAGCCAGAAAGTCAGCGGGCTTTTTGTCTTTTCTGGTTCACGCTGGTGGGGTTACATCCCCATAATGAGAAGAAAAAAGGAGTTTTATGTTTGAAACTTTGCGCTTATTTGTATTCACCGAGGCCTACACGGCCAACCCCCCACTGCTAAGTTAGCAGGGTTACAGCTCAACACTTCCGGTTTCATCTTGCGAAGTAAATCAAGCCAGTTAAAAATATGTAGGTCGTAAAAGCGATTTTATTATTTATTTGCAGTCCCAAATAAATAATAATTAAAAATAAAGTGCGCAAATGTTGTTAAAACTACTTATAACGGCGCTTAAATGGTTATTCGAATCACTTCCGGTTGTGGCTCTGCTTAATTCCGCCGCATTAACGTGTCCGAAAACCTCCGACTGCCTCCCGCAACGGAATCGATACAGAAGAAACCACCAATCACAGACTCCCATTTCCTCTCTCCGCGAATCTGATTGGCTGTAGCTCCATGTCAATCATTTTGTTGAGCCCTGTTCTGCTGCTTTCGGAGTGTTAAATTGAATCCGTGTTTTACCATTAAAAAGGTGTGATTCGTATATTTTATGTCTTTTCCTGAACTTGCGTCTCCATGGCAACATGTTTTGTCATGTTGGCCTCTCAAATGACTAATTTAACCGCACGAGAGAGGGGGGCAGGTACCTTCTGCGACAGGTACGTGAAGGTATTCAAAATACTAGCACCGGATGTACAGACACGTCCTTTCAAAATAAAAAATAAGCTGTCTAAAAACGTTTGTTTCTACACTAAAACTTGCTTGAAAATAGACAAAAAGCTTACTATTTAAAGTGTCTTTAGACTCAAATCTGTGATTAAAACCTATTTCTTTTGAATGCAGCATATGCCCCCCCCCCCCCCCCCCGATGAATGACGACACGTTTGGACTTATCTTGAGATAAACACTTTTATTGTGAAAACTTCCTGTTTCAAATCCACACCTTGGTGTAGCTTTCTGACAGCTGCATGCCTTTCAACCCTCCCTATCTCACTTCGGGATAATGCGGCTTAAAGAAGTCAAGGTCTTTACAAATGTAACACAGGAGTAGCCCCCCCCCCCCCCCCCCAAGCAGATGGAGGACTGGAAGCATTGTGACGTTTTTATTTTGAACTAAAAGAGACAATAAATAAACCAATAGCATCCAGTGGAATAGTTTGAATCTTTCCCTGTATCTAGGTTGTGTTTGGATGTGATCTGCTGGTTTGTGTGGATTTGTGTTAGCAGCTCTTATTTCGACCCATTATGTCAGCGGCGGCGCTGCTGCTTTTCAGGGATCGGCCTTTTCCCAGCTCTGATGTAAAACTAAGATAGCCGTCAGAAGTTGGGATAAACATTCCTGTGAGAGGCAGGTCGCTATTCCGCCAGACGTTGACTGACTTTGCAGCTATCGCTGGAGTAGAACCAGCAAACACAGGACCGGTGGGGTGGGGAAGAGCTTTTATTGTGAAATACACAGATATTCTCATACATGCTTCTTCTCCGTTTAGACGCTTTTTACCCTGTTATTCTGGACAAAAACCTCTCGTTTGGGAGGGACATGAATGAACACGCCAGCAAAGATGAAATGACGGCGGACTTTTTGACCTGAAGCGTCGGCGTCAGACGTGAAGCCTCATTAAACTTTCAGGGGTCGGTCAGGGAGCACGCCTGTAACTGATCACGTCTGCGGCATTGTTGGGTTAAAGGTCGGGCCGCTCCAGAACTCTGTTTTTGACATTTGCCGTTTTTGAACCCAAAAACCTGCTGCTGACCTTTTATATGGTATTTTACAGACCTCTGAGCGCCAGGCCGCCCGTTTGACCTCATTTCCTGTGACTTTAAACACACCCTGACATTTGAATCACACTTTGAAATGCTGAGATTTGAATGTTGTCTGTTTTTTTTTGTGATTTAGTCACTGTTGACAAGCGAGGAAGTTTTAGTAGCAGTTTAAGGAGCTCGTTTGTTGATATTTTGTCCAAATTCCCACAAACATCTTCATCAACAGCTGCTGGTTGGATCCTGTGGTGAAGCGTTGATTTCTCCTGAGGTAGAGCGCCGCAGTTTTACAATTTCAGCATAAAAGCCCCAGTCTGTCACAGCTTCATGCAGCGTCTCATCGTAGCAATAAAGGTCTGAAACAACCAAGAGAAAAATGGCAAAAACGTTTTAATTAAGAAACAAAAAAATCATTTAAAGTTTGGTTTTACAGCCTTAAATGTTTATTTTATGTCTGAGATGTTATTTTAAATAAAACACGACTAACTGAGTCTGACACCAAACATCCAGAAGCTTCATATGCAAAAAAACCCACCAAATATTTATCAAATTAAAATATTTCTGAACAGAATAAATAAGGACATCAAACCTTGGCAGTGGTATTTCAAAATAAAAGCTCAACTCTTTGCAGCAAAGTGTTCAGATGGCTCTGTGGATTCAGAAGGTTTAGGTTGAGATGTGGGTGGGACTGTTAGCACGAGGAAGCCCCGCCCCCCTTCCCATTGCAGACTGGAGCAGGGAGTTTGCCCCCCAGCATATAATCTGTCACAAATACAATCTTTTTGAAACAGCATTTTTTTCATCTGATTCAATTGAATAAAAGAATACTCAGAAATGAATTGTAATCTTAATTTTCTTAATACATGTCCATCATCAGAAAAATCCCTCAAGATCACGTAAAAACACCAAAAACACCCTTTTCATGGTGTTTAACTGGAGCGCTTTGACCTTTTTTCTCCGGGTTATACATTCATGTACGTTTGTTTCAAATAAATTTAGATCTTGATGCCTCATAAAATCCAGCGTTTAACTCAAAAATGAATATAAATGAATGCTCACGGTGACTGTAACTTCCTGACCGTAACATTTTCTTAATTTTGCCACAAAATGAACTTTTCTTCTTTTTTTGGCATAAGAAGCCCCCAGAATGGCCATAAATCTGGCCGCTAAGCAAGACCTGCTCACAAAAACGATCTTAAAGGATTTTACGACTACGTTGCCATAACAACAGATTCTTTTCAGCAGGGCTTCATCGTCATGACTTTGAAATTACCTACTTTTTAGTGATTGAACTTCATACATTTTCTCAAACGCGTCATTAAAGCGATCCGCCATCCGTCTGGATTTATGCTCATTTTGGCAGAAATTTCTTAAAAATTTTTAATCAAAAGAAAAAAAATTTGATTCACCTTTTTTGAATTTATTTTACAAATAAACAGCAGAAAAAACATGTATCAAACAATGGATGTAATGAAAAATTCCTAGTTGTGCGTCTTTTATTATTGTTCTTTTGACTGATTTTACTAAACGCATCATCAGTTTGATCTATTTTTGTTTTGGTTGTTTAGAAAAAATCCTCCTTTCCCTTTGAAAGCAGCAAAACTTCTGCATTTAATCTGTGTGTGAGTGTGCACGTGCACGTGCAGGTCAGCTGAAATCTGATAAGGATTTCAAAGAACAGCAGGAGAAACTCACTGACTTAGCAAAGGAGGAGCTTAGCTCACACAGCAGATGCAGCACACAAACACACACACACAGAAATGTGCTCACACACACAAACACACACACACACACACACAGAAATGTGCTCACACACATGGACGCACACACAGAAATATTCACAAAAACACACTAAAACCTGCTTACACTACTGCACACACACCTACACACACTGACATGAACACACGGGATGCACACAAGTTCCAAACACTGTCATTTACACACAAATACACACACGTGCATGGAAAGAATGCACACACAGAAACACAATAGTGCACAGGTTTGTGCAGCTGCTGCAGATCTGTTGGTTCTTTTTCTGCATTAAATGCTGCAGCAAATGCTGAACCCCCCCCCCCCCCCCATCACCAAACCATGTGTGTGTTGGACAAAGGGAGGAGTCGGCTTCGGCCCCCCACCCTGCATCAGTCTGGAGCGTGGCCGTGCAGGGGGGCTGATGTGGAGCGCAGCGGCTGGGGTGCGGCGTCCGCCGTCTCTCGCGTTGCGGCGGGTTCATTTACGTCAGACGTGTTTAACCAGTTACAGTGGAACACACCGCCACTGCAGTCGTGTGCACGCGTACACACACACAGCTGCACACAGCAACACAACAGCTCTGGTTTCACAGTGTGGGTTTCTGCTGCAGGTCATGGTCATTTTTAGCATCTGCCGACTATAAACTAAAATAAGTCTATATAGGAAACAGGAAGTTCTGTTTGATGACGAACGTTGTCAAAATAAGAGAAACATGAGTGAGAAGAAACCTAAAAACTGGACTCCCATCAAATGCAAATGCTCTTTTTAGGTTCATGGAGCGAGAACTTTAAATTTAAGAGGTTTGTTCTGAAATGAAGAATTGTTTACCTTATATAGCCCCGCCCATTTCCCCATCTCTGTTCCTTAGCAGTCATCTTCGGCCTTTAGGTACCTTCACACTCAGAGCCACACTATAATGCCTCCTCCTCTGTGTTTCACTGAGTAAGATGAAAAGCTAAAAGCTCACACATTTTGGAACAAAAGTGTTTTTTTTACTCCTGTTCCACATTTTAGTGGGAATTTGGGGCCTAGATCCTCCGATTTGCAGAGAAACGTCTGGAGACACGAGTGAAGGTTCTGTGTTCGGCTGAAACTGGCAGGTCGGCGTCTAACCACGCTCTGACCACGATCAGCTTCACGGCTGCTAACTGGCCGCCTCAGCTCAGGCAGATGTGACCATATGGTGGCTGTAATCCTGGGTCGTAATCTTAACGCTAAGACCGCCAGCCGTTTAGATCTCCGCCCGGCGACGGCCGTGGCAAAGCGGGGAGGGCAAGCCTCCAACGAGATTTGGCTCGTTCAGTAGGGGAAAGTTAATTTCCCGTGAAGATTGGGATGTTCAAGAGGACAAAAAACTCCCAGCATGCCTCTCTGTTAGACCTGGAAAAGTCTTTTCTTTAATAAATGATAATCTAATAATTACAAATCTAACCAGGAAAAAAGTTGTAAATCTGACATAAAAATGTGTTTCTAATTGAATAAGTCTTTAAGTTGAGGCCTGTTTTGATTTAATTGCTTTTATTATTTAGCAGAATGTAAGGATTTCTTTTCTTTGACCAGCTGGAACATTTGTTTGTTTGTTTGTTTGTTTGTTGTTAATGTTGTTTCAGTAAATGGAGTCCAGAAAACAAACAAAACTGATAATATCAATTATCATATAAATAACTGATGGCAGATTTTCTAGATTGTTCTGTGCTTGGTTTTTCTTCCAACATGTGATTTGTTGGTATGTTTTAAAGAGACATGATGCTTTTTGTGTTGCTTTTTCCACCTTTCTTGGTACTTTGGTTCCTGCAGCTTTTCAGCATCGCTATGTAATGTGATTAGATGTGGACCCCCCCATCGCCACCACCTCTTTTTCTGCTGACGCCCTGCAGGATCCTCCGTGCTGCAGCGTCGGCGCTCATGGCAACGCCGACAAAACCCTTCATTTTCCCGTCCACGTCCCGCAGACTTCTGCTCAGTCCCAGATTACTGTCATTGTGGTCGGTGACATCACCAACCGTTCCCAGCTGTTTCAGTGGGAGTGTAAATGTTGTTTACTGACAGCGGGGGGGGGGGGGGTGCCTTTATCAGCTGGTGCCTCCACGCCGTCATCCCCTCTGACCACATCCACGGGATCGGCGAACTGCCGGGAGGTTTTTAACGTAGAAAATTATTTTATGTTCTTAAAGAAAAATCTGTTCTGATGAACTTTTAGAACTTGGAGCACAGAGAAGTGAGGCAAACTAGAACCTGGAATGTTTTCTATAATAACCTGATAATGACGAAATATGAAATTGTTTTATAAACGAGTCTGAATGAGTGACGGACCGGACCATTTTCCAGGGGACGGGTCGAGCGGCGCCAAATCTACAATTCCAACTGTCTTCGCTGGTTTCTGTTGGAAGTTTAAATAAAGTTGAACAATTGAGAGTGTAAATTGGCTTTAAACGAGAACCGGTGACTCCTCCCCCCTTGCGTTCCAAACAGGAAGTCATCACCGGCTCCTATGAGTCAAAATCCCAAAGACTTCTATTGAGAAATCAGCAGCTGGTACTCAGTCATTCTATTGGTCAGAATAGCCATTCATGATGCCGTTTTTGAATACTTTCTTGATAATCCTCATTTTATTCATGATATTTTTTCTGTAGTTGAAGTTATTCAAGTTATAAACTGACCATCAGATTCCTCAATAAAAGTGGGTGGAGCCTGCTGACCCCCATGTCCAACATTCAAAACGTTTTCCAGATTTAGTGTAGCCAGCTTTAAAGTTGTAGGGGTGTGGCCTTCCAACAAGCTCACTCCTGATTGGCAGCAACGGTTGCCATAGAAATGTTGACTCAGGCCAATCAGTGGTTCCAACATGGCGGCCGTATCACGAGAAACAAACAGCAACTGAATGAACTTCATTTGGTTAGAGCTGGAAATAAACCGCTGGGGTGACGTCCCACGAGTCAGTCCAGTTCTCATTTACAGTCCATGGTGGAAACTCCATCCGGTTGTCGTTTCCATCCTCTGACAAACTGCCTCTGTTCAATGTTCAACATCAAAGCTTCTGCCTCTTTGTGTTTGGTGACTTTCTGCTTTGGTCTTCTCAGGACATGAGTTCCTCTAGGAGCCACACAGTGGAGAACAAGCTCACCTGTCCAAAGCCTCGCCCTGGCCGGGCCTCATCCTGCCCCATACGCCTGGACCCCCACCATGAGTGAGTTCACCTCAGTCTGTGAATGTGTGTTTGGCTGCAGTTGGGGGAGACGTGTCCAGAACCGCAGGAGCTGATCAAACACGCTTTGGATTTATTGTTGAGTCCAGATTTCTGGACCTGGAACTGCAAACGTTCTGGAATCCAAAGAGGATTCCTGCTCTCACCTTCCAATCCCTCAGTTATACTGCAAAGCTTGATGGGAGGAGGGGAATAAGCCTGGATGAACCCCCCCCCCCCGTTCATCCCCAGTTTGTGATCGGGGTTTCTATCTGCAGTGGGGGTCAGCTACTCCAAAGAACCCAGACTGCTGTCGGTCCTGATCCGACCCCTTGATGGGAATGATTAAGTGGTCGGTACTGATCCAGTTTAACAGATGTAGGAATTTTTGGATGGTTTTATTACATTTTTCCGTGTTGGCTTAGCTACTTTCAGGCTTTGCCATAAACCACATCGCCCCCTGCTGGTTGAAGGAAAACGACAGATTACAATGAAAAAGAGTGAGGCGTCCCTCTATCAAATATTGTTTTATTGATTAGTCATGGATTATGGTTGGTGGCCATGCGATTTCCTGCAGCAGACACATCAGATGGGTTTACTTAAGGCCGTGTCACACAGCCACTACGTACATTTTGCGCGTATTGCATGGATAAAAATTGGCCATACGTGGAAAAAGGGAGAAAAGTTGTGGTTCTTTACGTGAAATTTTCACAGATGCATCACGGATGAACCACGCTAAAACCACGGAAGAAGTACGGACAAACCACGCAAAGAACACGTAAATGAACGTGAAACACGAACAGTGCGTCATTATTGTGCGGTTTGAATGCAAGTCTTTAGTGATTTGTGTGTCAATTACGTAGTTTTAGCGTGACATGTGACTTAACTTGTAAACATTTTGGTTTGATTCCGCTTTGGGCCTAAACTGATGTTCAGCCTCGGTGGTGTGAATGGCGGCTCAGACAGGAAGTTGCGTTCCTTCATCGGCTCTGCAGCTTCACCTTTGCCTGTTTTTCCTGGTCCGCCGTGCCGCTCGCCGTGGAGGCGGGGCCACAGAGTTAACTCGGTCGGGTTGTAAATCTTTAGACTGGAGGGTTGGGAGTGGGTTACCACGGAAACCTGGCACTTATTAAGTGTTTACTTGAAGACGACTGGATTAAGCAGCTGCTGGAGAGGTTTAACCAGATCGCTGCTTTTGCTGCTGCTCTTGGCACACAACCACACACAAACACAAACGCACAAACCCGTCTGTGTTTGTTTCAGAATTTTAGAATCCAGATGAAATGACAGGAAGTTTAGCTGGAAAAAGCTCCTGTGTTTGGAAGGTGAGCCGCAGCAGGCGCTCTGACAGGGAACCTTTTTAGGTCCTTCATTATTCATCTCAGCCTTTGGAGAGACGTGCTCTCAACGGTGATACCCTGAACTAATTACCCTAATTACCCCGCCTGACAACACGCACAGCTGAGACACGCAGCCGCAGGCCTAGAGAGGGGGGGCGTGGCTTATCTCCCAAAACGAGGGTCCTAACGAGGACAGACAACTCCGCCCGGATGGTCTGAAAACGTGAAAGATGATTTCTGAGCGGAGGAGGAGCCACACAGGTGGAGATGGTCAAAGATGGTCACAGATGGTCAAAGATGGGTTCGTGTTCTGGACCAGGTGACATGGAAACCTGCCAGAGACGGCGAGGACACTCCAGGTCGTCAGGGACGACTTGAGCTTGTCAAAGACGTTACGAAATGTGATTTCACAAGATAATCATGTTTTTTGAGTTTTTGACATGGACGTCTGGCTTTTTTCTCATGGAAGACAACAATTGTGATAAAAATAATCTCATATCTGAGTGTTTCTCCTTTTAAAGGAGAAATGTGAGCTTTCACACCTGAACAGATGACATTTAGTTTAAAGGCACTTTATGGCAATAACATTTATTTCCCCACATTATAAATCACTTGTTTTTTCTTAATCAACAAACCTAATAATAAAAAATAAATCAGAAAAATGAATCTTAATTAGATTAAATGGTTGATATAGCTGCTTTACTAATAAGAAAAGTCAGTTAGGCTGAAGAATTTTCCCCGGATTTTCTGACCCTTTTTGAATCTCATGTTTGTGAAGAACCGGAACAGATCAGCTGCTCCTGCTGAGTGACCCGGAGAACCGCTGAAGTGAACTGTTCTGAAGCGAAGCGTGCAGCCGTCCAGATGGGGCTGGAACAGCCTGAACCACTTTAACCAAACAGTTTCAGCCGCTCAAGAGCAAAGTGTGAGATTAGTTATTACCCCCATATCTGCTCGGTGAGGATTATTAGATACTGGTGTGCTGCAGAAATGCAACCAATAATGCGACCTGTGACCAGAAGAGGCCGTTTGTCAACAGTCCACAGTCATTATGACGCATAACAACACAATGTTGTTCCCTCTCAGAGCTACGGCGTTGCAGGAAATGAACCACAGCAGAACCGCAACCGTGAAGAACAGATTGATGGGAAATGAGGAAGAGAAAGCGGCGAGTTTGATTGCAGGTGAAGGAGGACAATCGCTGTCAGAGAAGCTCAGACGTCACAGAGAAATCATTTCTTTTCACTCTCGGATCATCGATCTGTTTTCAATGCCTTCCCAGTGGTCTTTTATTTATGATGACGCCGTTTTTAGCCCAAATTAAAAAAACCTGTGGCATTTTCTAGGACATCCTTTCTGCACATACAACCATAACTGAGAGCTTTCTGTTCACACACTCTCCCTCTAGCTTACAGCCCCTCAGCCCCCCAACCTAACCTTCCCTGGTGCAACAAAAATGGCAGCAATATCAGAAATATCCAGTCGACCAGTTTGGATCCAGATTCCAGCTCAGACGAGAAAGACAAAGGCGTTGATGGATCTATTTGTCTGACAGTGGATGCTCAGAAAGGGGCGGAGCATGGAGCTTGTGGCCCCGCCCAGCGTATTTTCTACGTCCCAAATATGAACTTTTTCAAGCGACATTTTTTCGTTTCCTCCTGATTTACAACAATTTGAATAAAAAGAAAGCCAGAAGAACGTGTTAAAAACGCCAAAAACACTTTTTTCATTTGGCTGGGTCTGAAGGTAGTTGTTCCACCTGCCCTTCATCTCTGCTCCTCACATCATCGTCTTCCCATCATGCTCTCCATGTGCTAACCGTTGCCCTGCAGCTCCCAGACTGAAGGCATCCTCCGAGTTTCCTTGATTCAGAGCTGTGTGAGCGTGAAGCTACAGCAGGCGTCCGTCCACGTGAACTCCTGCTGGAGGGTTACGCCATGGGAGGCCTCACAGCTGCTGCATTCAGAACCGCTGCTGCTGCTAAGTACTCACACACTGACAGCTTGTGCTGCTGAAACCGCCGCGTTCTGGTTTGTGTTTTTACCCTCCAGAGATGATGTCACGTCTCCTCATCCCTCCACTCTGGCGGCTTGTTAGACAGACAGATTGGTATTTGTCAGGAAAGCACCTGAGGGAGGAAGGCCGCTCCGTTTCACTGCTGGTACAGGTTGAACAGGTTTGATTTTTTTGTGTTTCTTGCTGCCGTTCGTCCTTCATGTGGAAGGTTTGATTCCCCCGGCACGCTTTGATGTTAAACTGAAACACAGATAAGGGATTATGGGTAGTCCAGATTTGGAGCTGTTGTTGTCATTAAAGCAGCTGTGATAGAGAGAGGAAGGGATGCGCTGCTGCGGTTTGCGGTGTGACATCATCGCTGCAGACGGCTGCGCCGCTGTGCTTGTACTGCAGAGGCTTGGCTCGTTACAGCAGAACCATCCAGTGACCCGGATTTTAATGCCATTTGGACTCCTGCTCACCAATATTTTTTAAAGTGCAAAACTTAACAAATAAATGAAGTTTGGATTATTTAAAAAAAGTGTATTTAGTGACGAACCTTTCAAACGCAATGCATTGTGGTTTCTATTTTCTATTCTAGTGAGCATCAATGTTCACTAGTTTTTCGCAGAGACTTCTGGGAAATTTCCGGGACAATGGAATCTGAAAATGTAGATCCTGACACAAAAGATGGTGAACGTCCAATAGAGTTCACCAAGTAGTGAAGAAATTCGGACCTTTAAGCCTTTTTCATTTAATAGTGGGTGATAGAGCAGTTTATTGTATGTGTGGAGCCACCTAGTGGATGGGGGTAAAACAGCGGCCCCATTTTCCAGCCCAGATCATTATGGACGGCGAACGCCGCTGTGATTGAACTGTGACACGAGGCACATCCTTTGTTCCTGGAACATTAGGGGATTTAATATTTTGCAAAGAAATGTGAGATTTTTGCGCAGCAGTCCTCTCAGCTCATTCCATCTAACCGACGAACCTTTTTATTGAAACTTTTCCCGCCTGGATCTCCGTGTCTCTTGACCTTCACACGTCAGGTTCTGTGTGAAAATGGAGTCATTCAGTCTGGTCTTCTGGCTACTTTTAGTTCAAATGAGTTTACTGCTAAATAAGAAAACAAACATTTGTCTTTGGGTGGATTCAGACTGGGAAAATCCTTTTTTCCGGACCGAGTCCTGAACCGTGCGTTTGGTCTGAATTCAGACTGCTGTCAGCGGAGTTTCCTGTTCTGGACCAAAGCGTGTAAACAAACCACATGACTAAAGATCTTGTCAGTTAGGTCGAAAGAACAAGAGAAAATGATGGGGACAGTTACATTTATATGTAGATTACCAGTTTTGAACGTCAGGAACGACACTTTTTACTTGAATTCTGTTAAGGAACTACAAGGTAGCTTTTAGGATGATGTCACAGCCACGCCGGGCGCGTAACGACACACATGAAAGAAGCATTTTCAGCTGTGTTAAAATAAACGTTCCAACAAATAAACAGTTGGCAAATTTTTTTGTTTGTTAAAACAACAATTGTTGCTTTATATTTGTCTGCGACTCCCCGGTTTCTTCACTCCTACTCTGTTGACGTCGGCTATGGTGGCTGTTTTGGTTCAGTTGCTCCGCTTTGAGGATGGATTGTATTCAGACTGAGGAATCTCAGAGCGATTCAAAGCTCAGCCAGATTGGAAACGAACTGAGACCACCTCAAAAAATGGGTCCAAGAGCGATCCTGGTCCTGGACCAGGGTCCACCTAGGTGTATTCAGACTGAAAGTTTGTTCCGGCTTATCGGGGAGAAGGAACTCTGGTTCACCTTAAGTGGACTGAATGTGTCCAGTCTGAATCCACCCTTAAAGAGTCAATCAAAGCTTCAAAAATATATTCTAAATTAAAAAAGAAAAAGTTATCCACTGGTTAGTGGTGGAAAGTTCTCCTGTCTGCTTTGTTTGGTTGCAAATCCATGTCTTCATTTCAGTGTCAGAGTTTTAAAAAATCTGATTTTTTGGTCCCTATTTTTTCTTCATCTCTGACATTTTTGTAAAAACCTGGTGGAAGCCGGTATGTACGTTTACAAATCCCTAATTAAAGTCGCAGATAAACGGGACATCTTTGATGTTTCAGACCAAAACGGTTTGGGATTTGACTAAATCAGAACTAGACTTTTTCAAAGAGCTTTTATGTCCAGAATTTGAGGAAACCGTCAAGAGAAAATCTGTTTTTCAAACTCAAAAATTGCACTAAATGACTCCCCACTGAGATTCCCCCCCCCCTCCCCTCCACAGAAAACAGAAAATGTGTTTCGTCGCCTTTCGTGGCCTCGCTGTACTCTGTTGCCATGGAGAAGGCAGCAGCTCTGCTGTTTGTATCAGCGACTCTCCCAGAAAGTTTAGTCCATCGATGCTGATGTCCACACATCAGACTAATGGGATCTGGTTGAATGCAGGAATTTTTGCTTTTTTATGCTCTGCTTTGACAGACACGTCTGTGATGTCGTTATCCTCGGACTGTTTTTGTCCTTAATGGTTTTAATCGATTACCTTGGGATTCAAAAGCAGCTAATAAGCCCGTGTTGTTTTAACGGTTTACAGGATGATGGATTTCCCAACACGTGTTCTGTGTTTAAGGTCAGTGTTTGGTATTTTTAGGAACTCAAAATAAGTTGTTTCATTTGGAAGGTAGTGTGATGAAGATGTTGGTGTACAAACATTCTTGAACCCCTGTGCACCCGCACAGGGGTTTTGGGTTGTGTGGGTCCGTGGAGGGTCGTAGAGGGAAGGGAAGCGCAGGTGTGTCTCGCAGTTTCCTTCAGACTCATACCTCAAGGAAAGTCATGAAAATGGATTGTACCATTTGGTACAATGGTAAATGTATCGTGAAGTATCCATAAGGCTGACGCACTTACGCCAAGCTCAACACACTTTTTAGTAAGGTGCCAGTACTGGCTCACTTACTGATCATGTGCAAATCATATCATGTGACATGTAAGTGCCTGTAGGAGGCCTGGAGAATGTATGGTCTGATTTTTCTAAGCGCCTACTAGTACTACGGGCTCCTTACAAAAAAAAAACCTAGATGTCAAACCGTCGCCCCCCCAACAACCTGCTGGGTGATGGAGAACTGCGGTGAGCGTGGATGGGGGAGGGGCTTGTCTCCTCGTACATCTTCCTCTTCAGTCCTCTGCAGCTTCGCTGGGGCATTGTTGGCTGCAGCCGCTCTGATTGATTTCTGCTTTCATGCTGCTCTCGGCGAATGAAGTGGTTTGTTTTCCTGTTTTTGTTTTGTCGTCCTGGAAAAGCACTAAATAGAAGCATTGTGCTCCAGAACAGACCGTCAATAAACACGGAGAAGTCAGCAGAGATTGATGACACGCCATTGATTCCGTATGTAACAGAACGGCGACTAGAAAGGAGCCTTCGGCCCGAACAACTAGCAATGTTGTTGCTTTGATTTCATGCTGCAGAAACCGGGATAAGAACAAGGTCAGGCGTTCCTGGAAAGGTTCACCAGGCCGTGAAGGACATTTGAACTCTGCCTGGACTCTGATTGGTCGAAGAGCCGCTCGTTTAAAGCAGGAAATGACACGGAGCGAGCTAACAGGAAGCGGGAAGCAGAGCGCTGATGTTTTTCCAGCGTGTTTTCTTTCCCGTTCTCTAACCCGCCAAGGCGCCGAGCCAAACTAGAGGGATGAACTGTGGAGGACAGGAAGTGAGAATGTGGAATGGAGTGGGGGGGGGGGGGGCATGTAGGGGAATCCCTTCCAGTTTAACAAGTACTCCAGAGTTTGGGGTTTTCCTGGTTCCTGGTGAATGTTGGAGCTTTCTGTTGATAGATAGTTGCAGCTGCAGGTTCATGTTGCAGGTCTTTTGGAGGGAATCTGACCTTCGTCTACTTTGACTGATTCATTGTTCAGAAAAGTCAATTGGGCGTTGCTAAGATGATCATTAAATTCTACTTTTGGCTAAAATGCTGATGTTAACTGAACTTTCCCATCAGCCCGACTGGGGAATAAATGTAACACATTGGTCAGGTTTGGTTCAGCAACCCTGGATGGATGTTTGCTTCGTCTTTCGAGGCTCCTGGGATCTTCATCCAGTTTGTCTTTGGAGAACACAAAGCTAACTTTGACTGCTCGCTTTTTCAGCAGCTGAATTTGGGATCCATCGTTTGCTTCGTTCCTCCGTTTCATCTTTCAAACAGCCTCGTGTGGACCAGAAGAAACTCGTGGACTCGTTTCCTGCGTCTGCTGAAGCGCTCGTTGGTATTCTGCAGCACCACTCCGAGCGTAGTGACACGGCATTAATCAATGTGCCGACCAATCAGCAGCCGACCTGATTCAATCAATCCTGCAGAATGCAGCCATTAGGAGCACAGAGGCGGCCGCTTCACACCTGATCCACTCAACCGTCCGTCAACTGACACGAAGACACTTTCTAATCGGCATCATCAAAATCTAGAAACAATCATTAAATCTCAACAGGATTGGAGCATCAAACTGCCATCAATCTCACAATAACAACATCCACAATATACGGAGTTAACTAATTCAACACAATCCGGAATGACTCCGCCCACAATGCAGGAAACATCGATGAGAGCAGAAAAAGTCATCTGACTTCAAGTCAGATGAAACATCTGAGTAGTTTCTTTAGCTGCATTTGAGATTCTGATCAGGAAAACTCGTTTCAGTTTCTGGTTGGAGTTGGTTGGTGCTGTGGGGGGGGGTCGTCTCAACGTAGAGACAAGGCAGCATTTCTCCTTTTTCAGTCACGCAGATGTTAAAGGAAGCTCTGAGGTTTATTGATCTTGTGTTTGTGAGAAAACCTTTGAACGCCCCCCACCCCCAAAATGATAATAGCGTAATCCATATCTCTGCGGGTGGCCCCCACCCCCCTCAAAGCTGGTGTTGTTCTCACCTAACAGCTCTGACGTTCTTCTGGACCATAACAAAGGTTTTCATGGAGGAGCATTGATTTATGAATCTTTGTGAGGAAGAGGAGGATGAAAGCAGAGAAATGCAGCTTTGCAGCATCTGCAGCAACAATCAGTGAGATTGCCGCTGAGCATGACGGACGGCTGCAGACTTTATGAGATGACAAGAGTTTAGCTTATTAAGATGATGAAACGGATGAAAAGGTGGACCTAGAAATAAATGGGTGGAGCTTTAGTTGAGGCTTCCAGCAAACATGAATGATACACCAGCAGGTTGGATGCACAGCAGCAGAGTCCAGTCATGCAGACACGTCATCCGATGTTTGTGGACATTTCTGACGGAGCGCAGATCCGTGGAAGCGTCTTAAAATGGCTTTTTTGGATTTACGGTTGCAGTTTGATAGGAAGTGAAATAGAAAGAAAATTGATCCAAATATCATTGACTGTTGTTTCTCACCAGCAGGTAGAAACTGCCAGAAACATTCAATAGATGAAGGCTGATGGAAGGCTGATCTTCTGATAACACCTAAATAACAGGCTCTTTGACCTACTATAACTCTACTTCTGTTTACCCGATCGACGTAAATCATGATTCGGACGTGGAGAAAAGTTTTATCGTGTCAGCTTTGCACCGATATGCAACACTTTACGCTTGTAAACAGTAGAGCTAAAGGTCCGCTTTTAAAGCATTAGAATCCAATCCAATGATTCTAGATTTAGATTTCAGTTTAGATTTATTATTGATTTGGCATTTAAAACTTTAAATAAAAATGCTTTTGAACAGAGAAATGTTTTTAAGCTGCAAAAACAAAATGTCTCTAGAACATAACCGCTTCAAACATAAGAACCTGCAGTTTACGACTGCCACATTCATTTATTCAGATTTAGTTTGAATTGCTGTGAGGGGGAAAAAAGGTTAGATCGTTAGTTCACACCTCCCTCACTGTGGTTCACCTTCAGCCAATTGGTAGAAGCGAGCTTGTGATTGGATGTTTTTTTTGTTTGAAGATAAACTGAGAAAGTTTGACCAAATAAACGGTTATTTGATTCCTGATCGTTTTATACATTTTTACCAACATAATCCTGTTTGTATCTGTGGTTTTCTATGCTGTTTCTCTCATAACTAGATCCGTATTTCAGTACATATCTGTATCCTTAAAATAAAAAGGTGATAGTCTTAAGAAAAGTCTGATTTGTTAATTTTGTTCTAAACATCTGACTGAACATCCATGAAGATCATCAGAACTTCCCGTTTTCTGGCAGATTTGGACTCTGTCCATCAGCAGACACAGACTTTCTCATCGGTCAGTTTTTTTTATGTTTATCCAGACTCTGCTGAGCGATCTGGACGGTGATTTTCAGCTCATAACTGTCATGGCTCCACCATTGACTATAAATGGGAACTGGACCGAGCGAGTGAGGTGCCACCCGTAGGAAACGTAATACTTCCAGCTCCAAACACATAAAATCAATTCAGTCACCATTTTTCGCGATATGGATGGATGTTGGAGCCAGAAGTCATGAGCAACAAATGATTGGTCAGCGTTTCTATGGCAACCACTCTGACCATTCAGGAGTGAGCTTGTTGTAAGGATTCACTAGAAACAAACACGTTTGTTTGTTTCAACCTTAAACTTGTTGGTAATCAGAAGGGTTTTGTGCGTAAACCCAGTCAGGAGAGCGAATGGAAACCTGTGCCTCTTTGTCTGTTGGCTGCTTTTACTTTCATGACCATTTAAATATAATATTTACAAACTCTGTTTTGGTTAAAAAAAAACGTGACACCCCAGCAGTCGTTTCCTTCATTAACTCAAGTCTATTTTAGCGAGGATATCTGTCACTCTGAGGGAATCGGGACACGAGAAGACGGAAGCTCTGGATCCAAACTCTGCTTCAGAGCGCAGACTGTCAGCAAAACCAAGGAGGCTCGCGGCCAAGACGGAGCGATAAAGGAGAAGGAAGGAGGTGCTGAAGGGAGGGACGGGGATGCTGTCAGTGGGAGAGCTCATTAATTTGAATTAAGAGGATGTGAGGAGGAGGAGAGCGAGGACTGAGAGGAGGCGGGATGGGAGGAGGAGAGCGGAAAGGCGGGAGCTGGACAGTGGAGAGCCGAGCTGGTATTGATCGGCAGCAGCCAGGAGGTCAGAACGCATCAGAGGAGACGAAAAGAAAGGAGAGGGCAGCTCCACATCTGCCAAAGGAGGAGGGAGGGGAGGGGAGGGCGCTCTGGCTGAACGAGGCGCACGCCGACGAGCGCCATTCAGTCAGCGGAGGGGCTGCGCCGGCGAGTGTCCGCCGCCACTCTCAGCACGGAGTTAAGTGGAGGTTCATGAGTGTGATGGTGATCTGAGGACTCAGCTGTTGAAGAGCCAAAGGAGTCATGCCGAGGATTAGGAGATGATTCCCCGGCAGGAGCCGAGGGGGCTATGAGGTTCTGGGCGGTGGGAGCTGCCACTGCCATGTGGCGCCTCCGACCGCCACCTCCCGTAGAGCATGCAGGTCCTACAGATCGTCAAGGAGCTGGTGTCGCCGTCCAGACACAGAGCTGCCGCCAGATTTGGAGGTTGGTGCGCTCGTTTGCTTCAGATCATCCCAGATTCTATGAGAAACTCTTCAGATTAGAAAAGAACTCATCAGCAGCTCGTGTTGTCTTCTCATGGGCTCGTTTAGAAAATGAAGATTTCCCAAATGTTTTCTGCATGAAGTTCATGATGATGAGCGGCTGATGGTTCCGTTCGTTTTGCTTCACACCCAGAGATGTGGAGGAGGCTCCTCAATGACTTACCGTGTGTTATCAGAGAAATCGGAACAAAACCACAAACCGTCCACATCAGCAGCAGCTTCTGCCAGGAAGCTCTGATTACACGATAACGCTGTTAGATCATTAGATCACACATTAACTTCAGATTGAAAAAGCAGTTTTATCCTAATAAATGAAGGTTTGGTCGATGGGATATTTCTCTGTATGTGTCATAAAAGAGTTCATGTGGTCCTGAGGTCGTCTAAGATGGTCAGGTGTGAAAACTCACCTGAACTGTGATTTGGATCAAACTCGTCATCTCAGGTCTGTTAAAGTGAGTCGGTTCACAGAGAGGTAAACCGGGCAGAGGTTTAGGGATGAATGGACTAGGGTTGGGCGATGTCCCTTAAATTGGCCGTTGACGATGTATGCAGTCAACCATCGGGATGGACGATGTCATCGTCCGGGGGGGGGGGGGGGGGGGATTTTTACATTTTTCGTTGCTATTCGTTATTTTACTTTTTTTTTATTTTATTTCCCAACTAATGACTAATCCGCGATGATCCACTATAAACTGAGGGAAGTGACTTTAACAAAAAAAGTAACAAACAAAATAGAAATAGTCCACTCCCGCACTTAACTAGCGAAGTGGACCGGCGGAGCGCGGACTTACAGCTTTGTGTTTGATGGGAAGGGGGGGGGGGGTGCTTTGTTACATGAGCGGTATGTGTGGGAGATATAATACTGCGATCCGTCCCGCAGCTCTAGGGGTACAAGCAACCGATCTCAGAACCGGGTCTAAACGTGTGTGTCTGAGCACGGCTCGGATCGTCAGCAGACACACAGCGGTTTGAGCTTCAAAGCAGAAATGTCGCTCAGTCTTTAGAAAACATTCAAACAATCACGTGGATTTGTGTTTCCAGTCGTGTCCCGACTAAATAAAGGCTGATGTTATTACCACATGTTTACGTGCAGCGCCACCCAAAGCTAATGTTGTTAGCCTGTGTTAGCATACTGCTAATCCTGGCTTCGTTCAGAAAAAGCACTGACCACACGGATTAAAATTCAAATGATGAGCGAACAGATGTTTCATAATAACCGTAACATTATTAAAAGCACGTTTAAAAGATCGTCTCGTATTTTACCGAGCTGACATGTCAATGTATATAGCCGCTCGGCGCTGTTAATAAAGTTCGGAAAAAAAGCCGCTCGGCGGAAGTTGTATCCTCTTCCGGTTTTCAAACCCTACTGCGCATGTGCGAATGATTTATTCCGACCGAAATTGTGACCTTAGTGAACGTTTTTATATTCTGAAAACATTTTTCTGGGCCCATCTACACGGTTGGATTCTAATCCGACCATTGATCCCATCAAGATATTTTGTACATGTAACCGCGGCTTGTGGCGTCGACTCGCAACGTGGCGGGGGCGTGGCATCACGATGGTGGTCTCTCCATCGGGATGTCAGTCACCCATCACGATGGACGATGATATCGTCCATCGGCACAACCCTAGAATGGACCAACAGACGGTCTTCTTGTTAACAGATGAAGCCTCACGTCTTTATTGACGGTGAGTGAGACGTCCGGTTGTTGTATCTGCTTTTTTTTTTTCACGACCAAACCTCATGGTGTCAAACACATGGAGATTTGCTGGAACTGCGAGACATCCGCTGGGTTTCCATCACACATCTCTGTAATCAAAATTCTAGAAATGTTGGAAAAAACAAAATTTCAAACCAACTGACGCGATAAGTCATTCAGAAACATGGTGACGGATGTGAACAATTCTTTGATTGACAGAAGATACATTCAAATTTCTGCCACGGCACTAGCGCTCATCATCATCATCTATCAAAGGAGACGTTGGCGTCTCCTTCAGGCTGTGGAGCGGCGAGCGCTTTACACGTGGTAGGGGCTACGGATGAAGCCATTTTGGGAAATGGTGGTTGGTGGTTTTCCAGAGTAGCTGTGGATCCAACAATTCCTCCTGACACGCCCAACTTCTGATGAGCTGTGGGACGCTGTGGGACGTCTGGTGGCGCCCGCTGTGCAGCGGCCGAGGCAGCCCGTTTGTGCCATGAAGCAAATCGCCATCCAGTTGTTGGTCATGTGACTCATTTAATTTAAAAAAAAGTTTCTATTGGAGTTTTGCGAATTATGTCAATTTCGATACGCCTCTTCCAAATTGTCGTGTTTTCATTAGGTGAATTTATCATCGCAAATCCATTTTGAGCAATTTCATGGAAACAATGTCAATGGAAACAGCTTTTTATTGTCAGGCGGTTATTATTGATGCAAGACTGAATATTAACGGAACTAAATGTAAATGTGTAACAATGTGTAACAAATGTGTAACAATCGGGTATTCAGGACAATTCTACTGGTGTTTTTCTAATAGCATGAATTCAGTCTCGCTAAGGTGTTCCCACTAGCTGGTGCACTGTTCCAGAGCCTTAAACCATTTTGACCAATCTCACATTATTGAGGATGCTTGGAAGCAGAGAACTGTGCTAAGAAAAGATTTTAAGAGGACTATACTCTGTGCGAAACACAAAACGATGTTGAGTTTTGAAGGCCATAAACTCCTCACTTCCTGTGGCGTCTCAACCTTAAAGGCTGTTTCTCAGCTGTTGGTGATAAATATGATTTGCGTTCACTGGAGTATGGTTTATTTTTCTGCAACACCTTTCTCCATCCAATCAAAAACTGCTGCATCATATTGAGACTCCTCCCTACAGAGTTTTTCGGGTGTAAATATGGTCAGAATAACAGTTGGACAGATTTATGACTCGGCATCGGGAAGCTTGGATCCTCATTGTCTGGTTTTAGACTCCACTTTATCTTCAAAAACGGCTAGAAGAAGACGAGGGCACGCTGTCTAAATACTTCCTTGTTTTATTAATACTTAAATATTTAATACTAATCACATTTGATGATCTTTTTCCAGATCTGTTTTTGTCTAACAAACTATGTAGATTCTTGATCGACACAGGTTGTGACATTTTCTGTAGGTTTACAGCTGGTTTGGTCACAGATAAAGTATCTAAATTCCCCAAACCTTGGTATTTGATGTTGTTGTTGCATCCGTGGCTGCACCGTATGGCATATGTCTGAATGGTGGTGTCATTGCCCTGCAGCTAACCCTCTATTAACTCTGCACTGTGTGTTTGTACATCTTGTGGCTGCTTCTCTCTGCTGTGCAGTAAATAATGAAGTGCGTTGCTCGGGGTGATGGAATCCGCCGTGCTCTTTCACTTCTTGTCCTTTGATTGGATCAGCCTCTGTGATCTCTCCTGCAGAACAAGAGTCACTGGAAGCTCTGCAGGAGGGAGGAGGAACTTCAGCCCGTTTCTATCCACACGTTTTTATTTTTGTCAGTTTCTTCCTATAGCATCAACGCTGCTTCACTCCGTAGCCAACAGGCGGTCTGCACAGTATTTCAACCATCAAATACATGTTTTCACTTCTATTTCATGTTGTGGGTTTTGCCCGCTAATAAAAAAAATCATTAATGTACACGAACAACAATAGAAGTTTAATCAATAAATCGTTTATTCTTTGATTTTAAAAGTTAAAAAATGTTGTTTTGCGTCAAAAGTACAAAGAAAAAAAAAGATATTTTTTTAAAATAACACATCAATTTAAATTCTTGGTAAAGATTAATTTCCAAATCAACATGAGAGGATAAGTCAACATGAAAGCGCTTTAAAACTGTTTCCAGCCCGTGGAGGGTAACAGAAGAACCACAGCAGCTGCAGGAGGAAGTTTAGCCCCAGAAGAGTTCAAGCTGGACGTTCTGGTGTTCTGGTCCAAACAGGTCTGTAATCTAACAGGGAGAGGTAAAGGGGTGTGTTTCTCCAGCAGTGGTCTGAGGTGGAGAAGGTGCCAGATGAAACAGATCTTCTGTAAAACGTCTCTGAGAAGTTCAGTTCTGTGGTTTTTTGCAGCGTCTGGAATTAGCTTCACCCTGAAGGAGTCGACCCGATTTAGAAAAGATCTGGAAACCATTTTCTGTACCTGTCAGCTCGATGAAAACCTTCTCTACTGCCATGAAAAGCTTCTGCATGGCAGTGGGATTCCATGAGGACATCCACAGTACAGAACAGGAAACTTGAAGCAGGTTTTTTGTTTTTAACCAGGAATTCCCGTTGAGATAAAATCTCTTTTTCAAGGGACACCTGGGCCGAAAGACAAGTTCAGGATAAAAACACAGAAAACTGCAGAGCTGCTGCCTGGGAATTGAATGAGTTTATATGAGAGCAGCAAACCAGTACTGCAGTCGATCCCCAAAGAATAAAATGCTCACACAAATCTTTAGTGGAAATGTGTTAAAGGTGGAACTGCTCCACATCTGGTGAAGTGCCAGATAACAGCTGGATGTGGACCCTCTGCTTAAGCCCCTTCATTAACTTTCCTTCATTAACTCAAGCCTGTGACTCCTGACATAAAAAACAACTCCAGGTTTCTGCTGCTGCTCTGACTTCTGCCTTTTGCCTCCAGTTAAGCTGCTGAGAAGAAGACAGACAAGTGTCAGAGCGGCTGAATAATGCAGAGGCAGACCGAGCCGTGAATCAACCGCCTGACCGAGTTCAGGCTGCCGCTCCGCTCCGGTTCAGCTGCAGCTCCAAACTCAGACGTCCCTGCAGAGCCAACAGAGATGTGAAAGAGAAGCACATCCTCTTCATTCTTAGGCCTTTTGAGTCACAGATGCACCTTCAGGAGCAGGAACCTGAAGTGATCCTCTCCAGGGTCACTCCTGTGAAGAATCCCGGCTGTTCCGTCTTCATGCACAGCTCACTGCTAATGGGGCATGAACTGAGCAGGATGAACTATTAATGGGGCAATTACCATAACAATGGAGAGCTATTAGCATAATCCAGCGAGGTCCCTTAACGCTTCTTCCTACCTCATAACCCATGGGAGACTATGAAATGCATGTCATGGCGGCTCAGATGTTGCCCGGCCAAACGGGTGCCGGGGGAACCAGAGCACCCTGATGGAAAGTGGGCTACTGGAACGAGACGAAAATGGACTAGATGTGCTAAGAGCGAGCGTGACATTGACTCCCTGATCCACACCACCAGGATCTGACATTGGGATGTCATTTGGGCTCAAGAAATGTAGTCAGATGGTGACAAAGGGAGGCAAGGTAGTCCACACAGGAGGGGTCTCACTCCCAGAAGGAACAATGGCAGAGTACCTTGGAATTCCACAGGCAAATGTCAATCTGGAGCAGGCAACAAGGAAAGCTGCAACAGCTAAATACCTCCAACGAGTGAGGCAAGTCCTGAGAAGCCAGCTCAATGGCAAAAATAAGACCCAAGCAATAAACAGCTACTCACTGCCAGTTATCAGATACCCTGCAGGAATAATAGGATGGCCAAAGGAAGAGGTACAGACCACGGATGTTAAAACACGAAAGCTCCTCACCATGCATGGAGGGTTCCACCCCAAATCCAGCACCCTGAGACTGTATGCTAGCCGCAAGGAAGGAGGCCGAGGACTAGTGAGCGTAGAAGCCACTATCCAGGATGAAACATCCAAGATGCATGAGTACATCAAGCTCAAGGCCCCAACTGACAGTGTGCTCAGTGAAAGTCTCAGGCAATGGAGAGCAGAGGATACAGTGCTGGAGGACAGATGCTCATGGGAGGACAAACCCCTGCATGGGATGTACCACCATAACTGAAGTGGACGATATCAAGAAGTCCTACCAATGGCTAGAAAGGGCTGGCCTACAGGACCGATGGGTTGATCGACTGTCACACAGTTAAGCAGTAGTGTGAAGGGTCTCGCCTGTGGACCCACAATGGAAGGAGCTCATTGCGCCCCCTGGGAATCGAACCCTGATTTCCTGTGACCTTTTAGTCTTTTGTTGTGATATTTTCCACGTCCAGTAGGCAGACTTGCTGATAGAAATGATCAGATTTCTATTCCAGTTAAATAGATGTTGGTGAGCCTCTAATGGGGATGCGTTGCATGGCAGCGAGTGTTTGATGTTTTCACTCCAGGGAAAAGGGAAATGACTTCAGAACTCAACTAACCAATGAGGAAGTGGGACGTTTACCAAAGAGGAAGAGTAACCAAAGACTGTTTTTGTGAATGCCTGTCAGAGCGTTAATAATCAGGAGATGTTGGAACAGGAAGTGCAGCATTTTAGATGCAAATGATGAGAAGCTTTGATTTGTTTATATTTATCTCAATATTTATGCTAATTTGTTTGTACATTTCTTTCAAACAACAGTCATGCAAACAAACAAACTTGTTTTTATTTTTTCAAAGAAGAAATAATAGATAATTGAAAAGTATGGTTGCAAAATGATCAGTACCTGATTCATTTACTGGTTTATCATAGAAAAGTGGTGATAATTCAATATACTGTATATAGATATGCATTTACCCCCTGGGATAAATAAAGTATTCTGGTAATGAGTATGTCCTAACAGCTGTGCCAAGATCAAAAGTGAAGTACTACCAGTGGAAATGTATTGGAATTGATTAAGCGATATATCGTGAGATTTAAATTCTAACTTAAACCCTCGACCGCTAGTCGGCAGCAACGCACACCGAGCCTCTTTGAGCAACACTACACCACACAAAACAACAAGATCTCCCACAATGCTAAATGTTCAGTCAGCCTTGCAGTTTTTGTTGTTATGAGACATGCACCACATAGTTTATACTCGGGATGGGTACCACACCGAACCTCTGAGCCATGTAGCTCCCAGTATCATAGAGAAACACGGATGGCGGTGCTTTGTAGCGGGCTCAGATAAAAACGTGTGAAGCAGTGCCACTGTGCAGTGGGTCATGCATGGAGTATCAGGAAAAATGCTATTGGCAAAGTTCTGCAGAACCCCACAGCAATATATTCTAGTTTAGCGACCTGATGGCCTAGAGTGATGTGTCCAACGCTCTGAGAAAAGGCCAACGCCGTGGCGATGAGCAGTGAGATCCTTGTGAGAAAGCGGAGTTGCAGCTGATGCGGTTTTGATTTTGTGTTGCATGAACGGTTTCACCAGAATTCAGATACATTTCTATGTCTGGAGGTTACTTCATTTTGGAGGAGGTCTTTCCTCTCGACAGTCGCCCGATGCCACGCCCAGTACCAGAGAGTGCAATAAAAAGGCTTCCTGTCATCCGCTGTTTGTTTAGATCGACTTGTGTTTGTTTGTGCGTGCCTGTGCACATGTGGCACTAAAAAATGAAACACGGGTTTTCCTTTAGTAACAGGATGAGTTTTCCTTTTTTTTCTTAGCCTGTTGCTAGCCCCTCCCCTCTCCAGAGCCACACCCATCGGTGGTCTTTGATGATGCTCCACATCACAGGGCTTTGATCGTGTCCATTTAATATTGACTGTTTACCATCAGCCGGTAAATAGTTTTAAAGATTACTGGCAGATCTTGAAGGTGTCGTCCCTGGAGTGGACCCGGCCGTCCCCTCAGTGTCCCTCTGAGTGTTGAATGGAGCTTGTTGTGTTGTTGTTGTGTATGGGAGGGGAATGCTGTGAGTGGGAATGAAAGTCTGATTTCTGTCAGTAACAAACGGCAGCATTGTGGCTGCAGCCCGTCTGATCTCACTTCTCTGCTGCTGTTTCCTCCCTTTGTGTGGCTGTGCAGCAGTGGGTCGTCATGCTGATGGGGTGAGCTCGCTCTGGGTCTCTTTTCATGCACTTGATCTGGTTTAACGGTGACCAATGCGGAGCAAGGCCCGCCTGGAGGATCCAGAGGAGAGCTTTACAATAGGTAAACAGTTGAGCTTTAGAGTTCCGGCTCTTTTACATCGTCAACTTCATCGTTTGTTTTTCCGGTTTAACGCGTTGTAGATCCGTTTTTCTTGAAGGTGAGGGGTTAGTCCCCACAGTTATGAGGCTCTTCTTTAACACTAAAATGACCTTCTGCGTTAGAATGAAGCTAATTTCATAAAGACATTCCTGCTGCATTCATGTGCTTAGCTTCTAATCACCTGATGATCTTCGCTGCTAAATCTGGGACTCGTGTTTCCACTCTCCCAGTTACAAACTCAATTTACTGATCTGACCTGGGATTATTCAATTATTCTGTCACCAGCATTTGCTTTGTTAGCTTTGTTTCTCACTAGCTGCGTTTCCATTTACTATCCAATTAATTAGATTGGCGATGATAAATTTGCCTAATGGAAACGCAACAATTTTGAAAAACTTGCAAAGCTTTTATGCTTGCAGGAAGTCGTTTTTGAAGTGTATAGAAATGGACATTTCACAAAACTGCATTTGAAACACTTTTAATTAATTAAATGCATCACATGACCAACAACCGGATATCCTTGGCGACCTAGGTCACTGCACAGCGGGCGCCACCAGACGTCACACGGCTCATCAAAAGTTGAGCGTGTCATGTGGAAATGTTGGATCCACAGCTCCTCTGGAAAACCACCATTTCCCAAAACGGCTTCACCTGTAGCCCCTCCCACGTGTAAGGAGCTCGCCGCTCCACGCCCTGAAGGAGACGCCAACGTCTCCTTTGATAGATGATGATGAGCGCTAGAGCCGAGGTGGAAATGTGAATGTTTCTGCTGTCAAAGTGTTGTTCACATCTGTCACCGTGTTTCTGAACAACTTGAGAAAGTCTGTTTGTGTTTATTCGGTTCGTTCTGATTTCACGCAGCGTCATCGTGAAATAGTTTTTTCGACATTTCTAAAATTTGGATAAAGTTTTATGCAGATGAGTGACAGAAACGCAGCTCCTGCCGTCGTTTTGTGGTTGCAAATATCAATGAAAACTGACCAGCAGGTCTGTGTGAAGAAAACCACAGATGGATGGTTGGCTTCAGTACAGGAAAGAGTCCTTTGCTTTCAAATGATAATGATCTCCATGGTGTTCTCCTTTAAAAAGATCTTTTTTTGAAACAAATCTGTTTTTTTCTTTGTTCTCCTGGAAATCGCTGGAAAATGTCATAAAGTGAAGCAGATTCAAAAAGTTGGGGATGGAATAAAAGCATGCATTTCCACATAGAAGTGCAATATAGAAGTATAGTCTCTTGATGCCCATTTCTATTAATATTTACAATAATATTTTAATGTACAGTTCAGTTTTGATTGTCTGATTTCACAGATTCCTGAACGTTGTAGATTTTCCTCCCATCTTACCGTCAGCAAACACGTAACACGTTAGCACATGTGCAGCTCTGTGAACAAACAGCAGCTAACGTCACAGAGCAAACACCACGGCAGCACGAACACACAACTGTTGTGCTCCGATGACGCAAGGCAGTCCTTGAGTGCTAAACAGAAAAGTAGAAACTCAACAGTTTTCGTTGTGTGTAGAAACTGGTTTTGTCGTTTCGTTGGTGACAGATGTTTAGTCCGTCTGCCTGTTTGTGTTAGTGTTGTTGTTTGTTATGCTGCAGTATCACTTTCACGAGGCTGTGATCCTGACAGAACCGCTACGTTGTGTTTGTTCCACCTCATGCTGTGGTGATTGTGTCGTTGGATCATAAAGGCTTCTGCAGCTCAGTGTTGGAATCAGGAAAACGTGATCCGGTCTGTGACGGTTCTGAACCGGCTTTTTTCCTTCGGTCCTGTCCCGTGACGTTAGAACCCTCATTTACAGAACCGCTCATGTTCTGCAGAAATGTGCGTTCAGAGTGGAACTCAGGGGGATTTTCTGCAGCCATGGAAGGGTTCTCTGTCCGTCCCGTTGTCGCAGTTACACCCCAGTCTGGGAGCAGAAAGAATCTGCTAACAGATGAACAAATGGAGCTTGGTGGGGGTGGGGGGCTGTTTATCAGGACAGGAGTCTTGATAAACAGGGACATTTCAGTCTCAGCGGGCGAGGACAGTTAGATGAAGTGATACCAGCGACTGGCAGCTCGGGGAGGGAGGAGCTGCTGGAAGGTCATCTCGGTGGGGGGGTGAACTTAAACATGAAGTGACAGATCCACAGCAAAGATTTCTTTGTTGATGGTTCTGGTTTGTTAGTTGTGAGTTTTGGAGCCATGAGAGGAGCTTCATCAAAGTCTTGTAGAAGCTCCTCCTCCTCTTCTGTGTCAAAGGAACCAAACATTTCTGGTCCGTTCCGTCTTCAGAGCAACAGAAACGGTGGATCAGGTCCAGCTCCTCACTTTCTAGTAGAGGTGTAATAATTAATCAACAAAATCAATAAATCCATTTCTATTCCTATGATCCAACATGATCGATCTGTCTGAGGCAAGTTGTTAATCGAATTGACCTAAAGCATTAAAAAAAATCAGAATGAAATGGATTATATCAATATTGGAAAATACCATTTGGTTTGAGGTACAGCAGATTTATTTGACTACAACCACAGCAGATAACACATGTGATTCAGCAAAAACGGATCAGTCCATCATCCCAGTCCAATGTGTGGAGAGACTTTAAATTTAGCAAAGTCATGTGACCATCCAGTGTTCTAGAACGTTCTAAGAAGGTTCCCTTTGGATTCTTTGGATGTGGAAAAACAACAGTGGGCTGAACTTCAGGAAACCAACATGTGAATGTGTTTGACATTAATTCTAGTTTACTTGTATGGAAGCGATTCTGTAGCATAAATAAAAAGCAAAGTCAAAACCAGAAATGCTTTTTCATTTTCAAAATGAAGCTGCATCAAATGACTAAAAATTCAAATGAAAAAGCAATATTTCTAAATGCCATTTTATTTTATACTTAAAACCGCTTATTCTGTGTCATAATTAAAACGAAAATGCAAAGAAGGGATTGCATTTGCATTTTCAAATCCACCCTGGGAACCTTGTAGCAATATTCATTTCTTAAAAGCAATAGCAGAGGGGAGGCGGGGCGATGACGTCACTGCTTTCTCTGTGTGTCCGGCCGCTGACACACACACAAACGTCCAGGAGCAGACTGTGTTAGCGGCAGAGAAGACGGCTTTGAGTTGGTTGTGAACTTCTGATGAGTTTCCACAGCTTCTCAGGACTAAGTAGCTGCATGTCCGCCTTCTGCGGTCCTCCTCCTGATGCACCGCGGACAAGCTTTGTTCTTCGGACCGCCAGCTGCCTTTGCATAGCGGAGCGCGAAGCTCCGATGATCGCTGAAGGCGGAAATGCTGCTACGACGATCTGAGAAACCATCATATGAATTTGTGTTTCCAGTGGTGTCCAGAACAAAATAAAGACTGATGTAATTCCCACATATTTACACATTTATTTGCAGCTTCGCGCAGAATTTTTTTTTGAGTCAAAAAATGCTGTGACGGGGTCACATTATGACTATAGAGGAAGAAGAAAGAAGAGAAACATTAGTTCTACCTGTGCTTGTGTATGAGGGGACTAACGTGCTTTTCTGTGAAAAAACATGTTATCCACTGTCATTCCTGGAGGTGGTCTTTGTGTTATGTTCATGGGTTTATTTATGTTATGGACTGTTCACCTGACGCACAGCGGTCCCGCCCCAAGGTTATTAAATGGGGTCGGAACAGGTGCGCAAAGGAGGGAAGAAGGAAGGTGAAAGACGCGCTGACAGCTGCCGCCGTTCTCTTCTCCCGTGACACAAGACTTCCGAGTTATTCGCTGTTCCTTGCCTGCTGGATTTATCCCACCAACATTCTGTGGAGTCCAGATGAGTGACGGGGGAGCAGAAACCGGAGTTTTATTTGAAAGGCCGAGGGAAGTGCCGTGCGCGATCCCGTGAGTGGGCGCATTTCCAGATAGACTGATCAAAGAGACCAGCTGGTGAGATCGACACATTTTTTCCTTCTTGGGTACCCAGGAAAAGAACATTTTTTATTTTATTTTACTGGTATACCAGTTTATTTTTTGGGGGGGTTCTTTTGGTTGGATTTATTGGACTGACAGAGGTCGCGATGCGCGTTCGCGTGGACATTTCATTGACTTGTATGAGCGCGCGCCTGTGAAAAAAAGAGAGTAAAAAAGAAACTTGGTAGAAAAGAAAATTAAATTTATGTTTGGAAAATCTTACAGGTGTATTTTGGTTTTGAATGATAATGTGATTCTGTTTAAACAGTGTTTGAAGAACCCAAAAGAACTTTTGATAGCAGACATTATTTAAAATTAAGTAGTGTTTGTTACAATGCAGCTTCATTTTGAAAATGAAAAAGCATTTCTGGTTTTGACTTTGCTTTTTATTTATGCTACAGAATCGCTTCCATAGACTTGTTTGTTTGGACACAGATTTCATTTACACTTGATTACCTCAAAGAAATCCAAGGAATCTGAAAAACTTCACTGTTCAGTAGCAGGAATTCTGTCTGAGTCACACTGGTTGAAGTTTGGGATAAAGATGTTCTGGATCCATTTTATTAGGTTGGTGAATCTGATCTTTATAAAGGAACCAAGGCTGGACCGGACCAGATGCTCTGAGTGCTTCTTGCATTTTTCCAGTTACGTAAAGACTTTGCCGCCGGACCCCATGCAGTGTGAGGCCAGGGTCACTCACAGACAGCTGATTTTTTACACAAATAAAAAGCAGAAACTTGAGAAAATCAAGGAGGACTTGAAGGCCAATGTGGGATCAGTGTGCAGACATAAAGATGAGTCGGAGCTTTAACCTGCTGAAAAGTCTGGAGAAGAAGCAGGAAAACCAGCAGGTTAGATTCCCTCCAGGGTTTGTGTGTTCTGATGATCCACTTAAGTGTGAAAGTGTCTTTGAACTCTGAAGAGGACCAGACATGGAAGAGTGTCTGTTTACTTCAGGGAAGCAAAGACCAGAAGGAAAAGGAGTAAATAAAGTCACATTTTACAACAAGTGAAATAAACTTCTCACTCAGCAGAACTGAAGATGTAGGACTGAAGACAGGTTGTCAAATATCTGACGGAGTAAACGTGAATCAGAAAGACGGTAAAGGCATTTGACTGAGCTGTGATCAGCAAAACTAGCTGCTTCTCTTGGTCTTTGTCACCTCAAATGAATCCCAACCGAACCTGACAAAGGTGTGAAAGGGATTTGTCCTCAGGGCCGTCCTAACGTGAAAGCCGTACAACAGTCTAAACTCATTTAGCTTTAGGTTGCGGAAAAGGAACTCTGCATTTATTAACATATAGTCTGTAGTTCTGAAAAGTACCTAGTACTGTCTGTCGCTTCTTGTACAGTTTAAAGAAAACTAGTAGAATTTGACCGACAGAAATCCAAGTGACCTGCTGGTGCTTCCTCCTCAACAACAGTAACAATTAAAAAAAGGTGACGATTTTAAGTCTGAAGGAAACCGAGTTCTCTGGAAGTCATTTTGCTGGTTCTGGTTACTGAAGCTGAGGAAAAGGTTTCAGATCATCGGTTGTTCCTCTGGGCTCACCTCAGAACTTTCAGAACTGTAACGTATTGTAGGAATAAAATTCACATGCAGATGCGAATAAAAACATTGAAGCATTTCTTTAAAGTCCCACTCCGACCGTCTTTTGACCTATTTTCAGTGTTTTTGTTCATTAGGATGCTCTCCCGCTAGCTTAGAGCCCCTCACACCCCCAACCTAACCTTACCTGTGCAACAAAAAAGGTGAGCGGTATCAGATCCGTCCAGCTGTACAGTTTAGAGCCAGATTCCAGCTCTAGACCAGGAAAACAAAGACGTTCATGGTTCTATTTGTCTGCAGGTGGATGATCAGAAAGGGGCACTTACGTCACTGCCACGAGCTTTTTCTCACGGCATTTTGTCGTCTGCTCCTGATTCACAAGAAATACTCAGAAATGCAATTTTGAGCTAAATTTTGTGTGTCTGTCTGTCTGTCTGTCTGTCTTATATTTTTTAGAAAAATGCTACAAGAACATGTTAAAATCACTCTGGGTGATACTAAATCAGGAAGTGTGTGTTTACAGTCTGTTGTTGAAAACCTTAAAGGACTTAGAGGAGTGATGTGTGGACCGGAGGTTAGAACAGTGAGTCACAGCTCTGACTTTGTAATGGATCATTATTTCCTCTTGTTATAATCTTTAGATGTTTTATTTCACAGTCATACGTATTTTTTTAATTTGACTTCATGTTCTGGACCCTCTCCGTACCTCCATACCTGGAGCAGAGGTGAAGGCTGACACTCCTGTTCTTCGTCATTTCCTGAGGAAGAACAAAAGTTTGTTAGCAGTTCAGTTTTCTCTTTCAAAAGTTAATCTAGAGAAATGGTAGAATGCAGGTGAATGAAAGGGTTTTGGCCTTGAATCGTTTTATTAATTGGTTTATCAGGAATACTGTCGAGTAGAGCGGGCTTCAGGTAGCAGAAACTGAGTAGAAACTCATTTTCAGAAAACAAGCAATTTACAGAAATCTCTACTACCTGACAGTAAAAGCAACAAGTTTTTCTCATGTTCCCAACTATATAAAATACTATGATATAAATACAAATGAATCAAACTTTTCAAATAGAATTGTTCACCTTTTAAAAATCCTACTTTGTTAGGTTACAATTTGAAACCTGCTGCTTTTTTTCTACCAATACTGGTAGCTTCAGAACTTCCTTACAACAAACTTTTGCGATTAAACTCCCGCGTTTCTTCTGTTTGCAGCGTCTGATAGCGGGCAGGATGCAGCGCTGAAACTGGACCAGGAGCGGGCGGATATTGTGGCCAAATATGACAAGGTAAGAAACCTCCGTGGCCGTCTTTTTCCACGCCGTCCGTCATTCACTCAGGCTGTCCTCGCTGGCTGTGTCAGCCTACGTGGAAATCAAACCTGCAGCCCTCCATGGAACTTAGCAGTAAAAAATGCCCTTGATTAAATCAGAGTAAATGTTCACCAATGAGCTGCCGATTGGCGCAAATCTGCTTTTCTTTGCGTCACAATCGGTTGGAATTATGTCACGTTAAATCTTTAAGTGGTTGAAGAGTTACGGCCGTTTTAAGAACGTCAGCAGTGCAGCTAAAGCTCTGATGTTAAAGGCTGAAGGACAATAAATGTAAGTCAACGCTTTACTTCTGAAAAAGTTTGACTTTCATCAAACATTCCTGGTTTTTGTTACGTCCAAACGACAGCATCATTTCTGTGAACGGTCTCTTTAATGGAGCCCAGCCGGCGGCATAATCAAGCTGCCTCATTAAGAGTGAAGAGGCCGTGGAGGAGGTGGAGGCGTGAGTGAATCATCGCTCTAGGAGATGGGAGGAGCTTAATATTCTGTTATCATTAGGGTCGTTTCACACCTTCCAGCCCTCATTGGAGCTCTTTGATGGTGTTCTTGGATTTTTTTCTTTGTTTTTGTTGTGATGCTAAAACCCACCCAGCTGTTACTGTTTCATCAGCTGATATACATGAACATAGTGGATATATGTTGTTGTGAGGAACGTTTGTGTTCCTATTTTGATCTCTGGACTTCTTCAGGAGTTGGTTTAGGGGTGTCTGGGTGGGATATTTATGGAAGCAGTGAGTTTCTGCTTGGATAGCAGAGCAGTCGCTGGGTGGGCTGGGGGGGGGCTTGGCCCACAAACATCTGGACCACAAACCACCAGAAGGAGAAACTTGGAGGAGAGCAAACATCTCCTGAGTGTTCTCTCACTTGAATTTATTTTTAATTGTCTAAAACATTTTGAATAATCAAACGTTCTTCTCACGATTCACTGACTTCATATCCGAGTCTTTCGGTTCATAAAAGATCTTGGATCTTTTTAACACTCAAGAACAACAGTCCATTTTTGCAAAGTTTCATTTAAACGACTTTGTTTATAAATTCACTTTAGTTTACAGAAAACAAAGAAAAGCTTTAGTTTCCCAAACCAACATGTTAGCATAACTTTGGTTTGCAACTTCTCACTTTTTAGGAGATTTTTCTAAGATCAGACATTCTAAGCAAAAGAAAATTATACAGAGTGTTAGGCACAGAGGTGGAGATGTAATGATGTGGAGCTGAAAAGCTGTTTTTCAGCACAAAAGGAGAAAATGACGAAAAATGTCTTGCATTTAATAGTTAATTGTTTTGTAATATTTAGTTTCTTTGTCCTTTTTCAAAACAGAAACAGTCCTTCGATCATCTTCCTGAACAAATGATGTGTTAGTGTAATTACGTATGGACTTTAGCCCATTGACTGTTTATAAGAACTGAACTCGGTGGCCCCTCCCCCTTGGCGTTCCAAACAGGAAGTACCTGCTGTTGGCTCCAAGAAGCCAAAATCCCATAGACTTCAATAGAGAAATAAACAGCTGTTGCTGTTGGTCAGAAGAACCATTCTGGCTCTGATACTTTTTTTAACATCTTCTTAAAAATCCTCTTTTTCATAATATTTCTTCTATAATCCAAGTTACTCAAGTTATAAACAGACCAATCAGAGGCCTCAATAACCGTAGGTGGAGCCTGCTGACCCCCACGTCTAACAGTAAAAAACATTGTGTAGCCCGCTTTTAGGAAGTAGGGATGTAGACTTTTAACAAGCTCACTCCTGATTGGCCAGAATGGTAACTATTGAAATGATGACTTAGACCAACTTACTCAACAGTTTAGCTGTATGTCTCCTCAGAAATCATACTGTTGGAGTCCGAAAGGAGCAGCTGCACACAAAGAACAATAACTATATATTTTTTGCCAACAGAGGTTGTTTCTGGAAGCATTTGCGTTATTATTCTGGTCATTTTAAAGTTACCTGGAGTTAAAACTGACATAGGACACCATGTTTGTTTGTTTTTTGTTTTTTACCTTGTACTCATCTATAGAGAGATGTTGATGGGGAGTTTTCTTTTCCTCTTAATGTTCTGGCCTTTCTCCCCTCCATCCCTCCTTCCTCTTATCTTACAATTAACCTGAAGGTTTTCCATTTCACTGACATACTGTAGACATTTTTCAAAGAGTGGAGGTCAGGCGGTGACGGCGGTAAGCGTCTAATTCTCGCTGCTCACATACAGATAAACGTGCACTGAAGCAGACACATCCCCCCTACCCCCCCAAGGACACTGATGTTGTTGCTCCCCTGGTCATATCCCAGCCAATCAGAGCAGAGTTCTCTGCCCCAGAGGAACGTGGGTGGCATCTAATTGGAATCTCGGTCAGAAGTTGCTGATGAAAACACACAGATGCACAGCAACGGCAGCAGGGAGATATTTTTTATAAATGCTCTTAGTTTGATCATTCTTTGCATGTTTTTTTTAAATTATAAACGGCATTTCTCATCACAACCAGAGATAAGAGAAGTTTTATATTATTATTGATCAGCCAAAAACAGACGGGTTGACAAATCAATGCCCTGAATGTCAGCCTTCAGGGGAAAATGGTAGATGGATAGAAAATGAAACGATGGATTCATATCTGTGCTCTGTGAATGCTTTAGTCTCTTCATGTAGACATTAACCGTATGTTTTCTGTGCTTCCTGACTAATGAGAGCGGCCGTGTTGTTGGTCTGGAGGCAGCAGAGACGAAGATGTTGAGGTTCTCTTTGGTAGAGACCAGAATGGATCAGGACTGAATCCATCAGAGGAACAGATCATGTCGGATGTTCTGGAGATCCAACGCATGGAAGCAAGTGGAGATGGTTTCAGAGGAGGAAAAGGATGGAGGAAGAGGAGGAGGACATGAGGGTGGAGGAAGCAGAGGAGAGGGTTAAAAAGAGAACAATGATTCACTAAAGGGTTAGGGTTAGCAGTCAAAAGACAAAGAAGAAGATGCGGAAGCGTGTTGCTGTTTGTTTAAATGACACCATGATGATGATGATGATAATATGACAGCTATGGAAATTAGATTCCGGATCTCCATATCATCTTTGTTTATAACTTACAAAGCATCCATTCTAGTACTCAGCTACAGGTTGACTTGGATGATGGTAGTAATGCACTGAGTTCTCCATGACATGGCTCAAAATATTTCTCATTTTCTCCTGGTTTCTGCTTCGCTGAAGGAAGCTGACCTTAGTGGCCTATCCAGTGTGTACATTTGGAGGATGTGAGATACAGAAGGGACCAGTTCACTTAATTTTTGTAACCTTTGTGCTATCATAGATGACCCCCCCCCCTTCCATTGACGTGTTCTCCCTACCATGACAAAGGTGGATAAAGGTGGAAAGATTTCATGTAATCCATGGACACCAGTGAAGATCACAAATCATTGAAGAAAAAAGGTTCAGCGCACTGTCTAGTGGGTCTAGATGACCCCACTCCCAACTTAAAGTGACTAAGATAGCACAAGGGTTAAAATAAAACTGTTTTAATACCAAAAGTGAAGAACGCCATTACCTTATTTGACTGTTTTTACTGTAATTAAAAACGGATAAACCAGAGAAAATCACAGAAAAACCTTGAATCATATTAAAGCCGAAAACATGGAGTGATCATTTATCACTCAACAGTAGAGTTTATGTTCTTTGAAGTAACATCGTATAGTAAATGTATGACGCTTTCTTTAAATAGCACTTTACAAATCCTTCAGGGGCGAAAGTGATTTACAATAAAAGAAAAGGCAAAAAAAGTTTCAAATGAGGCAAATTAAGAACAAAAACAGTATACGATGACTAAAAGCAATTACTAATGCGTAAAAGACAACTAAGAATGTAAGAAAAGTGAAAAAAAATGTATTTTTGTTCTTGGTATCATAAAATAACCTGGACTCTTAATACATTCCGTCGTGGTTGTGAGTTAAATTCCTCAGATTTTCTAAGATTTTTCTTCCTCCAGGGAAAAGAAGCCGTTGTGGAGTCCTGGGAGGACACCAACTACAACATCTACAAAGTCACCGACCGCTTCGGCTTCGTCCAGTGAGTTCTCCTCATCAAAACCTTCAGCCGAGTTCAGCACAGCCGCCACACCTCACAGGACGGGCTGGCTGTGAAGCCGAGTCTAACTGACAGCAGAGTGTTTGTGGATCTGGCTCTAAAGGCCACCAGGCTCTCAGGCAACGCCGGCGGTGTGTTATATTTAGGCCGGCACATGCAGGCAGGAAACAGCCATAATCACAGGGCATCAGTGTTAGGATGGAGTGGTGCGATCCAGTCCCTTCTGTGGGCGGTGTGACATGGAGGGGGGTGGCGGACGGACCCTTCTGGGTTTTTTGATCGTTTCTGACAGGGACAGAAGTCTCCTGAGGTGCAAGGCATTAAAAAAAAGAAGAACATGAAGGTCGGGGGAAGAAAAGGAGGAGAGCTTCTGAGTTTATTGAACTTTGGTTCTGAAAAACAGGTGTTTTCCAGACTTTCTGGGTCTGGAAATGATGGTACTTTTATTTTCAGTTTGCTCATAAACTCATGAGAAGATAACAAAAACTGAAGCAGATCAAACTACGTGGAAAGATCCTGAAGTTCTACCAACCGCTCCTTTACGGGGTGGTACCTTCCAAAACTTCAGTCCTTTATTATCTTTAGTTTGCTCTGCTCTTTTGGTCCATTGTGTGTCTGTTTTCATTCTCACAGTCTGACCGCTTTTTTCCGGAAAACCAGGGTTTGCTTGTTCTGCTGGTCTTTTACATCTGCACAACGAAATAAACAAACTGATTTGGACTGAACGTGTCCACAGTACTGAAAAGTATCCAGGAGTATTGGAGAGTACTGAAAGCGGACTCTGGTCCTTTTGAGGACGGTGGAACTTGCAAATGAACTCTGGTACGGTAAACTAAATCTGAAAGCTGTAAAGACTATCCAGAGGACCAAAAAGTTGGCCTTATGCGTTTTGAGAAAAAAACGCGTAGTTCCCAAAATGGTAGAGAATGTTTTGACAGCTGGTTAAAAAAAGTGAATGGGTTTGGTTAAGAGACGCCGCCACTTCTTATGCACAGATACTGAGAAAACAGCTTGGTTTTAGATTTTAGGTTTATAATTTTCTGAATCAACAACAATCCTATTTTTCACAGCTTTATTTAAGGTACTGTGTCTGTGTTGAAAATAAAAACAGGACCAATAAAAGAAACCTTCCCCGCTGTGGCAGAACTGCACTTCTGTTTGCTCTGAGGGCAGGAGACGCTTCAGAGACTCAGATAATTAGAGTCCAGATTACAGAATCTGTTATTTCCTGTTTGTGTGAGCCCTGATCCTCCTCCTGTGACTGCAGGAGTCATGTGGAGTGATGACCTCTAACTCCAGGATCTTCAAAAAGACAGATCAGCTTTAAAATCCTGATTCCAATCCGACACGTTCCTGTCTTTAACCTCCTTTCCTCTCTCTCTCTCTTCAGTCCAAATGAACTTCCGTCCTTCGACTCGTTGGAGGAAAAGGTGGGTGAGGATTTTTCGGACGCTTCTCATGACTCTGAACTCTGAGGAGGACACTCCCCTCCACTGTAACGCTCCAAAGAAACCCCCCACCCCACCCCGACCCCTGCAGGAAAACACGTCAACTCTTGTTTTTAAGAGTGAAAATGCACAAAGATTTCCTGGAAAGTTCCAGCTTTAAGGTTCATATTGAAGAAAAGCTGCTGATGTTCTAGAAATAGATGAGCAGCAGATCTTTGTGTTCTTTATAATTAGCTGCACAGAGAATAATCCGGATAGTTTTGCTTTATTTCAAGCCCTGTATAGTCTAAAAATATCTTTGAGTTTTTCAATCCTCCTACAAACACAAGTTTTCCAAACCTACAGGCTGAGTTTAGTGTCCATGTTTTGAAGCGTTTCATTTCCTCGTGTCTTTAAAAGCAGACATTTGATTTGTGGCTCAGTAAAAAGAGTTGTTCCGGAGACGCGATGACCCCGTGTTTGTGGGTTTGTGTGGATGGTGAGCACAGCAGAAGATGAGTTATTAATGTAAACCTGTTATGACTTTCACAGCAAAAACATACAGAGCTGGAGAGGACCACCAAGTGGCTGAAGATGCTGAAAAGCTGGGACAAATACAAGAACAGTGAGAAGGTAAACGTCCCATCTCTGTGTGTGCTTCCTTCTTATCACAACTGAGAATATTTGGAATGAAACCGTCATTTTGGAAGGAGGTCATGACCCCATGCTGGCTGAGCTGATTGGACGTCCTTGTGTTGATGGAAGTATCATCTTCGTTCGTTTAGTGTGATTGCAGTTCTGTGAGGTGGAACCCGGTCCAGTAAACTCTATAGTGATTGCTAAACATTTCTGGAGTAGAATTCTTTAAAGGTCTGATGAACCTGTACGGGTTATGCAGGGTTCTGGGTTGTCCGGGCCTGTGGAGAGTCCTAGAGGAGCAGCTGCATCCTAAGGTGTGTTTTTTAAGTTCCCTTGAGGCTCGTACGACCACCTGAAGGGATGTCATGAAAATGGAATGTACCATTGTAATGCGTGGGGTATTAAGAAGGAAAGTAGAAGTATCAGGCACTTATAATGTGTGGGTGACGATGTCGTACGGTTAATAAGGTTGGAGTACTGGCTTCAAACCTGCAGTACTGTCCAGGTGACGCATAAGAGTTCACAGGATGTCCACACAAACGACACTCTGTCTAATTTCCTCATTTCTAACATGCGTGTTGTATTAATGTTCACTATGACCTGTCAGTACGACCGTAGCAAAACAATGTGCATGAACATTTTCCCAAGCGGGTTCAAACGTGTTTTCCTATTCTTTTGCCTGAAGACGGCCTGAATCTCTCTATACGTGAGGCTGTGACTAGAGCTTAAGGTGGATAGAAAACCAATGAAAGGATGTCACCGATGAGGTCGGATGGTTGCGGTCAGTGTGAAAACGGCTCAAAGAAAAGTTGGACTGGCCTTTGACCAAACCTCTACCTTCCATTTCTAAATTTGAAACAAACCAGGAAACATGGAAGTCAGTTTTCAAAATACTGTACAGGCCTGTGTCACGCAGGAGAGTCGATGAAATCTTTTATCAAAGCTGCAGGATTTCACTTTATTGCATCGTGTTGCTTTTCACATGTTATTACCATACAGTACGGACAGAGGACTTCTGCAAGTGTCCACATGTTTGTAGACACAAACATTTAATGGCTGATTAGTCTAACAGGCTGGTCTGAGCCTAATGACATGGCTGTTGCACCAGCAACCGAGCGTGGCGCTGAGAGGCTGATGGAGGGTAGATGGCAGAAATCACACATCCAAAGCCAGAGCCATTACTCCTCAATGAGGCATTCCTCTGCCTTTTCGCACGCATGCATCGGGGCGGCACAGCCCGGCGTGGAGGTGAGATCAGATTTATGAGCCTTCGTGGAGGCCGCGCTCGTCCTCGCACACCTCCGTAAATCAGTTCTCTGCTGGGTTTGCTCTTTTCCTCTACATTCAGCACAGCAGACATCAGATATGCAGCGCAGCCGTTAGACCAGCAGAGATGATATGAGACTTGTGCGGCATTTCTGAACTGTAGATTGGTTGACAGTGGTGTAACGAAGCCCAGGGGGCAGCAGGGTTTAGCTGATTGTAGAGAGGGGGGCCGGCAGCCAGACAGAGACCCGCTGTGGGATGGGGAGCCAGCCTGCTCGGGCCTCCAGAACTTTATGATACTTTTCTTATTTTCATGGAGGCAATAATTTAAAAAAAAAAACGATTTTATTCTTGTTTTTATTTTTACCCTCTCTGTATAAAGCCTTCAAACTTAATCAGAAAGAGAACACAAATGTGAAGAACACAAGTTTAGTTTTAAATTTGTGTTACCAACAACAAAATCTAGCCTTGCTAGCTCTTAAAATACGTGCGGTAACGCAGTGATGCTGCTGAGCTCATCCAGGCTGGACTGGGCATCAGGGAGCCCCCGCCTGCTCTCCCAGACCATTGTGACATCATAACGGCTCGTTAGTTCAAAGAAAGCATCTTTACCACAGTTTGATTGAAACGATTTAAACGGAGAAATACTCAGAAAAGCAAAAATGAAATGATTGTTTTATGACATTTGTTCTCTTATATAAGAGAGATGGTCAACAAACATTTTAAAAACTTTTCTGTTTCCGAGTGAATCTTTCTCTTCAGCAACACAAACGATTTCCCGCCTCTGTTCTGCAGAGCAGCCGATGCTCCTCTGGAGCTCCTCCAGCCAGATGGCGGAGGTTCACCTTCCTCGGCCCTTTGCTTCTCTCCGGGAGACTGTAGTTCATTCCGATGTGCAGCTCGTGCATCTCTGACACGCGTGACACATTGAGAGGAGGCGTTTCTGGCGGCGGCCAGATGCTCGTTTTGCATCCGATTTTGCAGAAATGAAAGCAGACGGCTGTCACAGGTTTCTGCGGATCCCTCTTTAGATGATCATGATGTTCTCACACTTAAACTTTGCTTTGTGTGTTTTAATCATTTATCAGGGGGATAAATGATTAAATGATCAGTTTGTTATTAGAAGATTAGAATAGAAAGACTTACTGACATGTTTGAAAAGAATCCCTTTCTTTGTGGAACTTGTGAGTTGATGCCACACTGAGTTGTGTTGTGATTGTGTTCCTGCAGCTGGTCAGGAGGATCTACAAGGGCATTCCCCTGCAGCTCCGAGGGGAAGTGTGGAGTCTGCTGCTCGACATTCCCAAAATAAAAGAGGAGAAGAAGGACTTCTATGAGGTGAACAGACACGAGCTCAGGAACAATCGCATCCACTTTTGTTTTGGGATTAGATGTTGGAACAAACCAAAACAGGGATAATTGTGCATGAAGAATAGTTGACCTGCTGAGGTGAATCCATTGGTTAGGAGTGGATGATGTCGTCTTCAAAGGGAAACGGAAACAAAGTGTGTCAAAGTGAAAGGAAGACAACTTCTCTTTTTGCATGAACGTAGAGAAATGGCATCATGATGTCCAAGAATACATCCAAAAATCAATTTTACTCTAATAATAAGACGACATTTGGATGTTGACCTTTAGCCTGTTTGTTCATTCAAGAATGTAGACAAAGTCATCGAGTTTGAAGATAAAATAGAATTCTTTATTTCTTAAGAGACAAAAATCTGCACTAAATAACATCAAACCTTTGCTATCTAGTGTTTTTCTCAATTTCAAGTATCTCCTCACCAAATCCTGACATGTAATTAAAATGCCAGCAAATATGCGTTTATGTTCCAATAAATCAAAACGAAACAGGTGTCATGTGAAATAAGGTCAAATGCGGTAGGGAAAATGTGTCCCCCCCCCCCGTAAAGGTTAAATGAGATCAAAATACAAACGTGTTCTCAGCAGATGTGTGTTTCACGCTCTGACATTCAGAAGCTGAAGGCCCGAGCCAGAGAGACGTCTCCTGACGTCCGGCAGATTGACCTGGACATAAACAGAACCTACAGAGACCACATCATGTTCATGGATCGCTACGATGTCAAGTGAGTCCGTCCACGCCGTCTCTGCTCTGTTTCCTTTAAAGTGAATCATAAAAAACAATAAAGGTTTATGTATGGGTTGAACTTTTTCTACAGTAAAGGTCAAAGTTTTTATACTTAAATTAAATTTTCTTTGCTGTTTTGTTAAATCCTGAGAAGTCGTCTTACTTCTGGATAGGAAAAGTGAGCAGTGAACATAACTAACATTCATAAGAAATGATTCTTAAGTGTGGTAAAGGTAAATATTATCATATATACATGGATTTAGTTGCCCTTTAACCCTTGTGCTATCTTACATTGATGTGTTCCCCCTACCATGACAAAGATGAAGAAGATTTTATGTAATCCATGGACACCAGTGAAGATCACAAATCATTGAAGAAAAAAGGTTCAGAGCACTGTCTAGTGGGTCCAGATGACCCAACTCCCAACGTTAAAGTGACTAGGATAGCACAAGGGTTACGAAGAGAAAACATGCAGTCCAGATGTCAAAGTCACCTGGATGAACGAGAAGAATTACAGTTTTGACTATACATAAATAAAATAAAGAGTTTAGAGCTGAAGTTAACTAACAAGCTTTAATTTCCCTCCACAGGCAGCAGGCGCTGTTCCACGTCCTTACGGCGTACTCCATGTACAACACGGTGAGTCATTAGTTCATGACGTCAGACATGACGGCGTCCCTCTGAACATTTGAACGTTTCCAGATTGTAGTCATGATTTATTTGTTCATTTTCTCTAAAACATATTTTAAAGACTTCATCAGACATGAATGGATTGAATGTTCAGGGAGTTTAAAACGGTGAGAAGAATTTGTGAACTTCATAAAACCCAAGAATTTATGTGGATCCATGTGAGACGGTGCAAATAAATAAAATAATTTAGCTGCTTTCTCTGAGTGGAGATGTGCTTCACAGATGTCTAGTGTTAAAATAATAAAACTACGATGGAACAAAAAGGTCTAAAAGATGATAGAAAGTTTGCTTGTGTTTGTGAGGCTGTGTGGGAAAATGCTGCAGTCAGGAAGTGGTCTGTTTGTGAGTTCAAAGGTTTAGGGTTCGAATCCATGTTGGTTATTTCAGTTCTCCAAAATGTCATAAAAAAGTTTGAAAGTCTCAGAGGTGTGGTTGAAACTCTGATCATTAACCAGCAGCACTGTGCTTGTGGGGGCGGTGTCTCCTCAGGAGGTGGGCTACTGTCAGGGAATGAGTCAGATCACGGCGCTGCTGCTCATCTACATGAATGAAGAAGATGCCTTCTGGGCTCTGGTCAAACTGCTGTCAGGACAGAAGCACGCCATGCACGGTAACTCTCTCTGCTTCAGCTCTAAAGGCTTTTTAAAGAGCTTTTCTGATGGGAAAACACAGAAATACCTCCAGCTGTGATGCATCAGTAAAGACCACAGCTTAGAATTGATGCTGAACAGCAAACAGACGCTGTAGTTCTCATCACATTCAGCATTTCTGTCTGTAGCAGACATTCGCCAGTGGACCTTTAGGGGATTTATTAGAACAAAAAACAACTGCACACATTAGAATTTATGTTAAATAAGTTGATGCAACTGAGTGATTTATGCCGTGCTCCAATTCCAGGATTTTTTGTTCCTGGTTTCCCAAAGCTGATGCGTTTCCAGGAGCATCACGACCGTATCCTCAAGAAGATGATGCCCAAGCTGAAGCAGCACTTGGTGAGTGACAGGATGAGAGGAAGTTACAAATCTAGTTTTTAAGGCTCAATATGCCTGAATAGGTTAGAGATAATGAGTGTTGTTCTCAATAGCGGTGTAACCGTTAATCTTAACTATTCGTTTTGATCAATCACTGACCTAACATGGATCCAGGACATCAGTGTGACTCACAGATAAGAACATTGCAGGTGAACTATTCAACCTTCCTTGGATTAATTTGTTTCGTTAAGTACTTCCAGCTGCCATGAGATTGTTTTAGCACATTTAATGCAAATTTCGCATCAATCCAAATGGTATTTTCCAATATTAATGATTGATTAGGTCATTTTGAAATGATTTCTAATGGTATAGAATTCACCCCTCATTCTGTGTACTAGTGAGGACAGCTCTCTCTCAAAACCTGCTTTTGTCCAATATGATTCAACATTGTTTATTTGGTGATATTCCAACATGCACTGAGGTGATGATTGGTCTATTTTTACAGGACAACCAGGAAGTGTTTACCAGCCTGTACACCATGAAGTGGTTCTTCCAGTGCTTCCTGGACAGAGTGAGTATTTATCTAGACGCCGGCTATAAAAGTTTCCATAACCCTTGTGCTATCCTAGGCACTTTAACTTTGGGAGTTGGGTCATCTATTGCAGTGTTTTTCCACCTTTTCTGAGCCACGGCACACTTTAACCTTAAAAAAAATCCCGCGGCGCACCAGCATCCAAATTAAAAAAAAAAAGGAGAAACTCATAGTCTGTATTGATCTACAGCTCCTCCACAATCTCACATGCATTTTTGTGATAATTGTGGCAGAAAAAGCTGGAAGCTGCAGCTGTTTTTTTCTAAAAGATGCAATAAAAGTTAAGTTAGAAGATTTAAAAACAGTTTGATGTTTGTTTGTTGGTTTCAAGACGTTTAACAACAGATCTCCTTGTGCGCTGTCACTCTCACAACCCAATGCATCATGGGAGATGTAGTGCACTAAACGGCCGGAGATCACTTTTCTGAGCTTCGTTGTTTTGTTCACTTGTTCCACGGTCTGACACCGGATTCTGTGGAAAGCTACACCGCTAAAGACGAGCTTTAGCTGGTATTTTTGTTGGAACTGAGAGACTTTAGGAGGAGAATCGGGACAAGGAAGTGAAGCCACTTCTGATTGGTCAGACTGATGACATGTGATTAAGCTCCCCAAGAATGATTGGTGGAGACAGTTAAAGGGACGGGACTTTCCCAAAATACAGCCAGAGTTGCAGCTGAATCGCAGTAGCGTAATTCTTATCAAAATGTCTTTAATAAAATAAAATAAACGCAAAAAAAAGTATTTTATGATATTTTATATTCCTAACTCCTCAGTGTTTTAACAGGACCTGTTTGGATGAACAGAGAGCTGATATCCTGGAGATGGAAAATGTTTTTATATCAGTTAATGAGGGCAATTTCCTACGGCACACTTGACCATCTCCCACGGCACACTAGTGTGCACCGGTTGTAAAACACTGATCTAGACCCACTAGACAGAGCTCTGAACCTTTTTTCTTCAATGATTTGTGATCTTCACTGGTGTCTATGGATTACATGAAATATTTCCACCTTTATCCACGGTAGGGGGAACACGTCAATGTAAGGGGGGCGACATCTAAGATAGCACAAGGGTTGAAGCTCTACTCTCCTTTGTGTTCTTCACTTCAAAACAAGTAACCTAAGATTAAGATGTAATGCATTGAGGCAAAAAGTAGTAGCTATTTCTTTGTCTGCACATCATAAATACACTTCTAAGCCAGTTGAGAATCCAGGAAATCACATTGTTGTGACTTTTTTTCCCCCCCACCTGATTTCTCTCACATTGCTTAATAAAATAACATTTCCAATCTTTTGTGTTTGTGCTCAGACTCCGTTCACTCTGACTCTCAGGATCTGGGACATCTACATCTTAGAGGGCGAACGAATTCTCCCTGCAATGTCCTACACCATCCTCAAACTGCACAAGAGTAAGACGCCCGCTCCACTGGTCTGTACCACCTTCCAGGTCTTTAAACCATCAACTGTTACTCACAGAGCACCTGATGAAGCTGTCCATGGAGGAGCTGGTGGAGTTCCTGCAGGTGACTTTGAACAAAAACTTCTACTATGAGGACGACTTTGTAATCGAGCAGCTGCAGGCGTCCATGACGGAGCTCAGGAAGGCAAAGCTGGATCTGCCACCACCAGGTACTGCAGGAGAAGACGCACAAAGTAACTCATTACCAACATGACAGAACTTATTCTTTTCAGGTCAAAGGTTGGGTTCCAGGACAAAACGGAAATAACTGTTTGTGTGTCACACCTGGCTTCCTGTTCTCTAAACGTACAATAGTTGTGTTTCTCCAGTCTTGCTCTGCCTCAATAACCTTCCTTCTCTCCTTCTCCTCTCAAACAATAATAGCCAACAACAACAAAAGTGTGAGTGGCGGCCAAATTGGCTCCTACAACAGCAACTGGTGGGCTATCCTGACTGATCTTTCCTTCCATGTCTGTCCATCTGTCAGTCAGTCCTGTTGTGTCACATCTGTCCAACTGCAGTTGGGTTTTCCCGCCTCAAACGTTAACCCCCCCCCCACACACACAAAGATTTCTTTCTTCAGCTGGTGTCCAACATTTTGAGCTTCTATAAACCTCATTTATCTCAGAACCCTGTCTAACCTTTGAATCAAGTGGCTGCTGAAGTTAGTGAAGACAATGCGCCATCTGGTGGCCAAATACATGTACTTTGACAATTTAGATGTTTAAAGGCAGAGAAAGTGTTGACTAATCAGTTGTTTGAACCCAGCACCTCACATACTAAAATATTTATAGTTCACATATTTCTCATTTCCCCGTTGTGGAACAATAAACTGCTAGTAAATTCAAATTCACATTCAAAACAGTTGCATTAGGTTGTGGCTTCCTTAGAGGAGTTACTACAAAGACGCCTTCTTCTTCCAAAAACCAGGGTTGGGCTTAGTTTGGGGGGGAAAAGTAAATATAAACTTTTAAAAAGCACTGAAGTGTATAATTTTATACTTGATACACAGATGTCAAAATATCCAGCAGACTTACCTGGGCCCAGATGCGGGGCTCTTTGGTAGCCGTCATCTCTCTGGTCCTGCTCCTTGGCCTCCTTGCAGAGGTTTGCAATGGTACCAACACCTGGAATCTGGAATAGAATAGTGATGATGTAACCACAAGCCTTGACAAACACCAGCATACATATTAGCCGTGCCAAGGCACCACTGGAAAGAAAAGTCAACAACAAATCCATGTCATCGTCCACACAGCAGAGGAACAGTGACTCGCTTTGGCTCGTCTCCCACAAACGGAACCAAATACTTTAACAAACACATAAAAACCAGACCGCTCTAAACTTAAATAGCTCTTTAGGCTTGTTCCCACGTCCTGTTGTTCAGAAGAACCTTATGAAAAAGAACAGCATCCGTTAAGGTCGACCAGAATTATATAAAGAATAAAAACCGTTTTTCCTGTATGCCTGACCCTCAAAGGCTGAAATTGTACCATCTCTAAAGCATTAAAATCAACTATTAACACGCTCTATTTACACTCCAATGCCGCCTTTTACTGAAAAGATCAGTTCTGATCCCCTGAAAAGGCCGGATGATGAAGAATTTCTTAAAACAGCTCTACCAAAAAAGTTTTGTACATTTTTCAAACTACAATCCAGGACAAGCCTTGGAAAAATATCCTACATGCTGCGGTTTGTGTTGTTACATTTTACACCTCGCGATTTCATGAACATGTCTAAAAGCTCCCAAACAGGGTCTACCTGGACTCCATCCAAGTTTAGCAATTGATTATTGTTGGCATAAAACTTACTTGAAGAACCAGAATGCATTGGTGGTAAAAGTAACCTCTGGTTCTCGGTACCTGAAGAGTTTTTTCACGGTTACTTCATCTCTTTTTCTAATGTCTTTCCTTTCAGTGTCAATATGTGTTGTTTACAACCACAGTCCTTTCTTTTGGCCCGTCTATGGCAGTGTTGTTGCATGAAGTCATATATCCCTGTTGTGATCCTCATCTGATGTGAAGTTTGGGTCCTGAACGTTGGTTTGGGTGTTAAAGCGGCTCTTCTCTTCCCCTCGTTACAGGTAACGAGGACGAGCTTCCAAAGAAGCCTTTAGGGCAGCTTCCTCCTGAGCGCGCAGCACCTGCACCGAACCAGGTGGCTAACGGTCAAAGCCACATAGAAGCAGCTCGGCCTGCCAAGGGCTCAAGTCCTCAAATGCAGCGGGGCGAAAGTCGTCCCCCAAGCCGGTCACGCCGGGACTCACTTGAGAAACCCATACGTCATCACAAGAGGGGTTCCTGGGGATCGACCGAGCTGCCCAGTGAGCAACAAAAGCAGCCCCCCTCCGTCATGCCCAAGAGAGGAGCAACCCCATCATCAACACCAACGCCTCCGATCACCACAGAGGACAGCCAGAGGTCCCAGGACCACATTGCTACAGCCACCACCCGCAGGGAGATAACCCCCCGCTGGGTTAAACCGTCTGAGACAAAGCTGGAGGCTGCCAAAGCAGCAGCAGCAGCAGCAGCCCAAGACAGGAATCACAGGCTGTCACCAGCCCCTTCCAACCCAGATGACAATGAGAAGCTGGAGGGCCAGCCGCGCCCCAAGGGATTCGTTCCTGGTTCTGACAGAGGCTCCAACGCCTCCCAGTATGACAACGTACCAGAGCTAACTGAAGTGAGTTTTGAGATCCTAGAACTTGAGAGACCTCCGTCCAGAATGAGGACCCCATATATTGAACCGGCTCCTGTTGTGTCAGCTCTGCATCATGGCAACCTTAATCGTGGACCGACTCTGGCTAACAGCTTGGTTTCCGCCACAACAGGGCCCAGAACGCCACGAAACGCTCCTCAGTTTTACCAGAACACTTCAACAGAGATCCAAGCCGGTTACCATGGCATCCACACATCCTCCCAGCAACAGTCTCCAGGCAGAACCACAACGGAGATTCCCATCCACCACCACCCCTTCAACAGGGGCTTGAATCACGGGGCAGAACAGCTTTTTTCAACTGCTTCGCAGCTTCCATCATTTTCCAGAATGGCTTATAATGAGCTAGCTTACGTGACCACTCAACGCCAGCACAACAGATCCCCTGAAAAGGCTCTCCAGAATAACTCCTACGCCACATATCGCAGACAGCGCCTGCCTGACTCCGCCCACAACATTAGAGACTCCACGTCACCCCAGGACAAATCCATGCAGGTAGAAATCCACGGCAGGTCCTCCCCCATCTACACACAACAACTCCCAGCAACCACGCCGGCGTACGCCAAGGTAGACCGCATGTACGAGGACCACCATCGACGAGAGGTAAACCAGGCCTTTGTGCTAGAAGGACGACCCCAGCTGGCGCCAGACGGGCTCCAGTGGGTCCCCGCAGACCTGCCCCCTCCGTCCCCAGGTGGAATGCCCCGCTCACCCAGCTTCCAGCGAGCTCAAATGTCTCCGGTTGAAGAGTTCACCTTTCCGGACACCCTGCCCGACTATAGAACGCAGTACCAGGAGCCGCGGCAGCTCATACGGCCACAGCACCCCCAGCTGTTTGGGCAACCACACTACAGGCACGCACCGGAGGCGTTTGCCATGCAGGAGTCCATGCTGCTTTGATAGGAGGACAGGCGCAGAGAAGTCACTGACACTGTGGTCAGACCGGCTGTAGTCCCGGCTTCATTGTTGTGTTTTTAATAAAAGTGAAGTACTAGCCTGACTGCTACAGGACACACCAGCCTCTAAGGTTTTTACTTGTTGCTTAAAAAAGAGGAATAAAAGAGTTGAAGATTTGATTTTATTTTTGAATGTAAATCCTTATCAGAGGTGACTATATCTTTTAGATTCTTAAATGTACAGTGGATCTTTTTGTTGATATACAGAGTTATTAGTTGCAGGGGAAGTCCCCCTGAGAAAGAAAATTCAATTTATCTTTATTTTTTATATCTTACTATTTGACAATAGGGACTCATTAACGCTTACTGCTTGTGAATGTTGTTTTTTTTTTTTAAATCAGCCCGGTGTTGAGTTAGAAAACAGTGTTGAATGGGTTACTGTTCATTTGGATTTACATTGTACAGTGAAAAAAGCAGCATTTGTCATTTTTTAAACACGCTTTTTCTGTTACGGTTCTTCATGGTTCTTCGGTCCAGACTGACGTGCGATGCGTTTGTCCTGCAAGTAACGTTTACTCTGTTGAAGTCTGAAGTGAAGTTTTGATCGATAAAGGTTTCAATCCTGAAAAAAAGCAACTTTTCTTGTTTGATTTTAGAAGTTTGTGTGTGACGGCGACAGTAAACTGCTGTAGTGTAGTTTACATCACTAACAGACTAAGATTGATAGAAAATAATTAACTGTTTTCAAATGAGGTGAACTACTGTTACACTGATCACTTTCACTGGTACACATTCAGAAACATTTGAGTCACACATTTCAGATTTTACAAATATTCTCTGTCCTTTCATTCTGGGTTTATGTTTTCTGCCCCTAAAACCGCAGAAATCTTTCTGATGTCATCAATATTCTTTTAAGTTAAAGAGGAAAATAACAGAACATTCTCATACTTTGCTCAATAAAATAAGATGGGATAAATAAAATACTCTGGATCTTTCTTGATTCAAGTCTGTTGAACTGGTTTTGTCCGTCGTTATTCTAACAGATCATTTTATCATCTGCTTTTATAAAAACCCACCTATATAACCAAAACATTTTGTAATCCTTTTATTAAAAGTTCATTTTCAGATTTATACTTTTCCTGCTCTCTGGAACACTTCGGGTGCTGATGAGATGCCGAGAGGTTGCCGTAGAAACCTGTGATGACCGATGTGTGTGTTAAATGTACAGAACCTTGAGCTCTCTTCATCCAGCTTGATCTGCCAAAATCCCTGGTTGGCGTCTAACACAGAAGTATTTGGCGTTTGGCATACGAGACCCAACTTCTTCCACAGTGAGCAATGGATGATGTTGTCTGTTCAAGTCTGTTGGATCCATGCATGTGTGATTTTTCTTGGGTGTAACCACAGTCACCATGCTGTTAACCCACTCTGTCTGTCATGTTTTCCATTCCCTGCAGTTCTTTGACTCCTCTGTCTCTCAGGGCTACATGAATCCATCATCCAAATCATCTATTTGGATGTGATGCTGACCAGGCAAACAACCAAGACCGTCAAACAGATCATTATAGTCTTTGACAATGTCTTGTTCTCTTCCAACTGCATATACTCTCTGAACTAAGCCTATTTTATTGAGCATGTAGCTCCTCCAACTACAGTGCTCACATCTTCCTGAGTGATTTCAAACTCAATCTTGTGCTTTTTTCCCTTTGTACTCACAGATCAGTTGTTTCTTGCCTTTTGCTGCCACCTTGTGACCAAAACAGGGAACTAGTTTTGTTTTGCTGGCTTTCAATGAACCTGCAGCTTCCAGTGCAGTGAGCGTTTTCACAGACATGACATTACAATCTGCTCCTGTGTCCAGCTTACATGGCACCTGTTTTTTTTTTGTTGATCTGGAAGTTTTCTGTCCAAATCTCAGTGTTTGTATCTCCAGAATTCTTCACAGCAATGGCTTTTTCCTCTGTGTTTCCTGCTCCCTGAAACATGTCATTGTCACTTTCTCTCTGCTCAACTGTATGCACTCTCCAGAACGACGGTCCAAGCGGTCCAACCACAATCAGACGGTGGCAGTGGGATGGCAGGACGGGGCCGGGGGGGTGGCTGGAGGGTGGCAGTCTGAATTCAGCCAATCATCAGACGATTTTGGGCCTTGTAGACCCCCTATTAGTCAATTATCTTCCTGCCAACCAACCGCCTGTCATAGGACTGCCCCCCTGCGGCTCCCAAATGGGCCCGGGGGCCACTGACTGAGTCAAGAAACTGTCTGGTCACTGTAACATTTTTCCTAAAGACACAGCGGTGACAGTGCTTGTTTACGAATGCGACGGCCGCCTCCTGATGAACAACACTACCGTGCCTGCCTAATGTGCCTATAAACTAGCATTTATGTCGCTCTGCGGTGGCATTTTGGTATACGGGACTGTAGTCTAAGTGGCGTATACTTATATCACGCTTTACTATCTTCTTAGAAGGCCCAAAATGTTTTACAGTCACATTCCTGTTCACCTATAAACACAACCAATCAAACTCTCTGCTGCCGAACACTGGGGCCAGCCTATAGCTAGCCTCTTCTCTAGGTTTCCCACTGATCTGTAAACGGCGCCCCTGGTACTTTTGCTACTTTTTTAGTTTTATTTTTTTTTTCACAGAAAGTTATTTGTTCCAATAAACTGCAGCATCACCCAACAAAGAAAGGAACCTCAAAGAAAACTTCACATTTCACTGGAGACATTTTTATCTGCAACACAGAATTTTTTTCTTCATAGAAAGATTAAACTTATTTAACATAACATAAGCCTCACAAAAACCTTCTCATGTGATTTTCAAGAGTCAGCAGCAGATCCAAAAGTTCTTAGATCTGCAGGTTACAATTTTAAATCCTTGGGAGCGATTTTTTATAAATACTCTTTGACAAATATTTGTATTTAAAGACCCACTCCAAATTATTCTAAAAGCGTTCCCAGTGAGTTTTCATTTTAATTACACAGTTTGGTTTTCTGCAGAGCGGCAGGACTTCATTAGAAATTCCCCTCTAAGTTGGGGACGGGACCCGTCTCCGTTTACACGCTCTCCTGCTACCTTACAGCCCCTCACACCCCCAACCTAACATTAGCGGCGCAACAAAAATGGCAGTAATGTCAGATCCATCCATCCGTCCGGTTCTGATCCAGATTCCAGCTCAGAAGAGGAGAACAAAGACGTTCATGGATCTGTTAGTCTGCAAGTGGATGATCAGAAAGGGGCGGAGCATGGAGACTGTACCCCGCCCAGTGAACTTTCTGCGTCATAAATACGAACTTAAAAAAAACCACTGGTCTCATCGCCATTTTCTTTCAGTTTACTCATTTGTGTGTTTTTGTTCTTTGTGGGTCCCAGGCTGAGACGCCATCTGGTCAGAGATCAGATCATCCGCCTCAAAGAAGACTTCTTCTAAAACCGGTTAGCACTTTTTTTTCCACAGCTCCATAAAAAACGGTTCTCTTGGTTTTCATGAGTGTAACAGCTCTTTGCTTTTCCACATCCAGAAAGTGATTTCTGTGAGCCATCTGAGAGTGAGGATGAAGAATTCACAGTCAAGAAACCCACAAAGACCAAAAAGAAGGACAAAGTCTCCACCAAAGACGGAATCAAACCAGATCCCACTTCTGAAAAAGACAAACAACCGTTGAAACCATCAAAGACGAAGCCTGAAGCAGCAGGTTGGTTTCAACTGCTGACGTTTTCCATCCTCTTGACTTTTGTTACTAAGACTTTAAAAAATATTTTAGCTGCTTCCAAACCGGTAAAAAGTCTTCCAACATCCAAACCGACACCCACCAGACCCACTTCCACAAAGCCTTCATCCTCTCTGAGCCCAGCAGTGGGGAGAGTCTCCAAGTGGAACCCACCAGGTACAGCTTCAGTGAGAATCAATACATTTACTCTTTCAGTTATTTAAACTGCTGTAATCAGAATATTTATATTTATATTATATTCCAGCTCAGAGTGGTAAAAGCGCCTCATCGTCACACGGTCCATCGGTGAAGTCACCCAGCCAGGGGCTGCGACTTGGACTGTCCCGCCTAGTCCGAGTCAAACCGCTCCATCCCAGCATTGCAGGTCACTGACCCATTAGGGGACAGCGCCTCATGCGTACCAGGGACGGCCATTCTCTTAACACTCTAAAAATCGTTTTTGTCTTCCGGTTATTTATGACACAAGTCTCCAACTTGAACTAAAATTGAAGAGCTTCAGGGGGGGGGGCTGCTAGGTCGTCCACCCAGTCTGGTCCTCAGGAGTTCATCCTCTATTCTTTGTGTGAATTAAACAAAACCATTGTTGGTTTGTGAGGAAACTAAAATCTGTTTCTCTTTCAATACAAATGTTTTTGTCTGTAATTGTCATATCCTTATAAATTCTTCTGTTTTTCTCTTTACTTATTGTTCGGCAAACTTTGTATATTATGTACATACATCTCAAATAAAATTGAAAAAAAAGTTTTTTGGAATGTAATTTAATGCAAATACCAGGAAGTAAAAAAACAAAGTAAAATTTAAGTGTTTTCTTTGAGAACAACTGGATACTAAAATGCATTAATCCCTCAATGCCTATAAATATGGATCAAAAATAAATGCACATTCTTTGGCTCCAAAACTACCTACATTTAGCATCAACATGAAAGCAAAAACATAAAAGGGAATTTTTTTCGTGGTGTATCCTGCCTTTGCCCAAAAGCAGCTGAGATAGGCTCCAGCAACTATGTGGCCCTGAAAAGGATTCAGTTGGTTCTGAAGATGGATAGACACTAAATTGATAAAAGCTTTCGACATTTTGTCGTGCCGTAACCCTTGTTCTATCCTAGGCACTTTAACATTGGGAGTTGGGTCATCTAGACCCACTAGACAGTCCTCTGAACCTTTATTCTTCAATGATTTGTGATCTTCACTGGTGTCCATGGATTACATGGACATGACTCTGGTCCATGAAGATCCTTGATGGACCAGAGTCCCTGCTCTGATGCAGACAGAGTAGTGTGGTGGCAGTGTCTCTGTGCTTCCAGTGAGAACGTGCCGGTTCAATTCCCAGTTAGAACACGGCTCCTTAGGAAGTAGATGTCATAGTCTGTGTCTTTAGACCTGATTGTTGATTTTTGAAACACGTGGAGCGTGTTCAGCTCAAAGGAACAAAGTAACACAGTTCTGCTGTAGACACAGTGGCACAGTGGGAGTGTCTCTGTCCTGGAAGCGGGAGAGCGCAGGTTCAAGTCCTGGCTAGTTGCATCACAATTCATGTTTGTGGTGAGGAAGAGTCAGGGATGCTGTGGAAGGGAGCAGCTTCCTCTTTAGTCTGCTTGATGATCAACGAGTTCCATGCTATAAGATAGATGATGAAGGTTGATATTAGAGCTACGCTAACTGGTGGTGAGACACCTACGAGGGCGAGACTAGTGACTAGTGACTAGAAGACTAGAACAGACAGGAGGACTAAACCAACTAGACTGGGGGGGGGTTAGATTTTTCTTTTATCTAATACCTAGAAGCAGCAACTAGATCATAAGATCATAGATAGTACCTACCTTCACACTAAAACACTAACAAGCATCATGGTATCTTGCAATCTTTACAATCTTTACCTACCTCTGTTCTATGTTCTACTATGTTCTACTATGTTCTAACTTCTCAAAAACAAAACCTAAAAGAAGTTCTAAAAGAAAATTCTATAAATCTAAATTTTTATATATATAGACTAAATTCTTGCTGCTAGTTCTAACTAAGTTACAAGTTTTTTTTTTACAACAATAAGTTTTAGTTTTTAAGTTTTATATTTTTTTTATTTACTTACAACACCATCCCCTCAACCTGCTGCCACCTCCAGGTGTTACTCTAGCTGTATTGCATCTCAGTGCTCAGACCCTCCACACATCCAAGCTGCATTCTATCTAAATGCACATCTTCTCCTGGGATCCTCTTCTCCTGGTCCTCCTTCCTCAGGGTGGGGGGGGCAAAGATGAAGCCCCCTTTCTGTCAGGACTCCTCCTAGCCGCAGCTATGAATTGTGAGGTGACTGAACACCTCGATGTCCCTGACTGGGAATTGAACCTGCGCTCTCCCGCTTCAAGGACAGAGACACTCCCACTGTGCCACTGTGTCTACAGCAGAACTGTGTTGCTTTGTTCCTTTGAGCTGAAGACGCTCCACATATTTCAAAAATCAACAATCAGGTCTAAAGACACAGACTATGACATCTACTTCCTAAGGAGCCGTGTTCTAACTGGGAATTGAACCGGCACGTTCTCAGTGGAAGCACAGAGACACTGCCACCACACTACTCTGTCTGCATCAGAGCAGGGACTCTGGTCCATCAAGGATCACTAAGTTTGTTTTGATTGTTTTTTAAAGTGAAAGAATAAAATTTAATTTTAGAGATAATTTGAAAAATTTAATTAAACTGAGTTTTTTTCTTTTTAGTTTCTTCAGCAACTTAAGACTTTTTTTGGGCTTTTTTTATCAGTTCAATTCACAACTGAACAGTTTTAAACAAGCTATCGATTAAAAAAAAAAGAACAAACAAAAACGCAGCGTAATTAAAAATATTTACACCAAATCAATAAAAACAGAAATTTGTATTTAATGCACAGATGATTTTTTTTACTGTTAAATTAAATACCAATTCAGTATTTCACAGCAATTAAATGCATATAAAGTGTGTTAAACTTTGATTAAGAGTTCTGCAAATTCCAAATGATTTTGGTTTAGATCATGCTAGACATTTTTGGAGATCCAAAAAGCTTCTCTGATGCACAGATTTGGCAGGATTGGTGTGGATCATGTCTTCAGAAGGTTCGGGGGGGGGCTTTCTCCGTCTTATGGCTCCAAACAGGCTTGCGTTTTTCTAAGAAGGCTCGGATCCCTTCTTGTCCGTCTCTCAGGGCCAGGTTGTCCACCATCACCTTGGACGCCGTGGCGTACGCTGCGTCTCTGCCTTGAGCCATTTGCCTTGAGAACAAACAAATCAGACACTTTTGTACGAGTTCTAATGGAAATTTGAATTGAATCATTCTAATTCTGTCAAGTAAAGGCGCCGCCCACTGATATTTCCTCATGTAAATCTTTCATATTCTCTTCAAATTGGTAGGAAGGATTCAATCAATGAGCCTATTAAAAAATGGCGGTGAAATAAGGGTCCTTCAGCGCCGCCCTCACCTTTGGAAGGTGGCCTTTCCGAGAGCGACCACGGGCCGGCTAGCCCGACACACCCGCTGGGCGATGGCGAGCGTCTCCTCCTCCAGGCACTCCTCTGGCACCACCTTGCTAATAAGACCATGCAGCAGAGCTTCCTGGGCTGAAATAGGACTTCCTGTGAACAACATCTCCATGGCAACCTCATTTGGAGAGAGGAAAAAGAAGATTCTTAGAGTTTGACACTGGGAGGTTTTACATCTCCTGCAGAAATAATATTTGTTTCATCCACTGCTTCAGTTTTGGCGTTTGTCTAAAAATGTTCATCAACCTGACTTTGTTATGTTAATTTTTAATATTTTTTCCCCAAGTTTTTGAAAGTTTTTCTAAACAGAGCTGTCTCAGTGAACTGAAATGCCGCCGTGCCCGTCGTGTACCTTCCTCGGCACGGCTCTGCCGATGGCCACCGCCGGCGTCGAGCAGAAAAGGCCGATGTTGACGCCAGGAGTGGCAAAGCTGGACTTGTCTGTTGCCACGGCGATGTCACAAGAGGCAACAAGCTGGCACCCGGCCGCCGTGGCAACGCCGTTCACCATGGCAATCACCGGAACGGGGACGTCCTGAATCAAAGTCATCACCTACAACAAAGAGCGGATCCGGTGGTGAATAATTACAACAGCAACGTCCAATCTGGATGAATCTGACCGACCGACCTCTGAACAGGTGTGAAACACCTTGGTGTGATATTCCCGGCCCTGACGCGACGTCAGCTCCTTCAGGTCGTGTCCAGAGGAAAACACGGGACCTTCAGCTGCAGCAAACATACGGCAAGCTTTAGGTATGGAAGTTTTCTGAATTTTCTGAAATTCTGAATTTTCTAAACCTTTGTATTTTCTGTCAGAATTTTTTTTAAACCTTTGATTTTCAAACAGCAACAATTAATCCCCTGAAATATTATTTTCTATTCTAAACATTTCAGTGTTTTTGATTTCCAGAATCAACATTTTGATGGTACGACGGAGTTTTTAGGGCCATTTTACAAACAAATATTTCTTAATTACGACTTTTAAGTTGTAAATTTACAGAAAAAAGTCATAAATGTCAAATTACGAGATTTTATATAGTAAATTTAAAAGAAAAAGTTTCTAGTTTTTACGAGACATAAAAGAAGTCAGTTTATTGTGTCACTGGAACGACTTAAAATCTCATAAATTTAAGAGAAGAATTTTCTAAATTTATCAGCTTTCTCTCGTGTATTTACGAGATTTTAAGTCGTTCTAGTGAGACATTAACAGACTTCTTTTCAATCGAATTCCTAAACCATCAAAATGTTAAGTTTAAAAATTAAAAACACCGAAGTATTTAAGATAAAAAATAATATTTCGGGGAATAAAATTTTACTGTGCGAAAATGCAAATGCTTAAAAAATTTAAGGGAAAGTTCAAGGGTTTAAAAAAAATTGAAATAAAATTCAAAGGTTTTGAAAATTCAGAATCTGAATTTCCATTGCGCCGTCCATGCAAACCAACCTGATATGACGATTACTCGCAGGTCCTCGCCGTCCACGTCCGTCAGGATGTTTTCCCGGAGCGACTCCAGCATGGACAGCGACAGGGCGTTCCTCTTCTTTGGGTTGTTTAAAATGATCCTCCTGAAACAAAATCCCTTTTCTTTAACCAGCAGCAGAAAACCACATGTTCATTTTAAAACCTTTCAAACTTACTTTAAAAGCTATGAAAGAATATTTATCAGGCCTTTTCCCATTTTTTTAAAAGGAAGTTTATGGTATTTTGACAATTATAGCCGTGAGCTGTTTGGCCTGCAGGTGCGACCCGCCCCCATCAGCTGAGGCTCACCTACACACCCCTCACTCTGCCCCTCTACCCCTGCCACCCTAGTCATTTATGAGTCCATTTTTTCAAAATGGCAGCTTTTCTGTTGTTTGACCTCCATAGCAACCATATTGTTTTTTGGTTGCCTGGGGGTGACGAACAAATCTATGCTTTTTTTAGAAGAATCGGCCAAAGTAAACTTTTGGATTTCCTTAGCAACTGAGGTTTTTTTTGGTAACCATGTCCACATTCCTCACACAGTGTGTGTCATATCATTTTGTTCAGCTTGACCCAAGGAACCATAAGAAAATGTTTCACAACCGAGAGAACATTAGTGAACTATATAGTGAGCTGAAAACATGGCGTCCAAAGCTAAACCCTGCTGTTATCAATAAGATAAAGAAACTTTATTGATCTTAACCTTAGAAACGGGCAGCAGTGATGTACAGACTTTAGCTAGTACAACAGTATAAACTGTTAAAAAATACAATAAAAATTAAAGTATTATACATACATATGGTAATAATGAAAGTGTTCCAAATTATTCTTTTCTGCTTTAGTTGATAATTTGAGTTTAAACATATTTTTGGTTTACAAATAAATGTATTTTTATTCTTGATGTCTGTATTTTTGTTTTAAACTTTATCATTTTCAGTTTAAGGGGATAAAGTCGTTTCCAAGAAGTTTTAACCCATAATTGATCAACTTTATGATCAGCTGAGGTTTTTTTTAAGCCGTCTGACTGAAAATCCTCCCTTTCTAACCACTTAATTGTATATTTGCAAGATAACAGCAGAACTAAAAGCGAGAATCTGCAAAATCTTAGGAAATTAATTTATTGTTTTCTTGATTCTAGTGAATAAAAGTCATTTTATGCCAGATGTTTTAGAGGAAAATATCGTTTTTTTCCCACAACCTGACCTGAACTATAGACTCTGTTTTTGTACATAAATGAAAACAGCGAAAATGAATATTTTTGAGGGGGAAATGTTATCTTAAATAAACTCTGACGTCTTTTTGATTCGCAAACAAAGACAGCAGTTTCCGACATAGTTTGGTTTTCCTTCAGCAGCACCTGATTCCGGCCTCCTGCCGTCTCACCGTCAGCGGCTCGGAGCAGAACCGTCGAGCGGAGAGCAGAGGCCCGCTCCCGCCGAACCGAGGCACGCCGAGAGCCGCGAGGAGCAACGCGCGAGCCATGACTGGCTGCCTTCACTGTCCCACACTCACTTCCGGGTAGCGTCGTGACGTCACCAGACACACGCACTGGAACAAGAGAACAGTTTTTCTCTTTTTCTATAAATGAGGATTTTTCTTTACTTTGGTACAAGATGAAACAACTTATGACAAGTAAATTAAAAGTTATAAACTTTAAACGTGTAGTTATCGTAGTTTTTATTTAAAAAAAAACAGAAAATGCAGTTAATTTATCACTTTTTCAAACTAAAGTTTACAAAAGTTAAAAATCTAAAATAAAGTCTGAATTATCTTGATAAATATTCAATTTCTCTTTCTGGGTCGATTAAATCTTTTACCTGCATTTACTTATCTTAAGTTTTATTTTGATTCTCTTTATGTATGACTTAAAATAACAGATTTGACTTTAGATACATAAAAAAACAACCAAAAACAAATATGTCCTAGAAAACAACACAGGTGTTTAGATTTAGGCTAAAAACTGCATCGTCATGACAAAAAAAAAAACGCTTTGAAAATAGATCATCAGATGATTAAAGTGGAACTTTTTTAGCTTCATTAGCTTTGCTAACGATGTTTAAATTAAATTCAACCAGAAGGACCAAACAGGATTATAAAAGGAAGAAAAGTCTTTTTAAGAGTAGTTTTTATTTAAAGTGAGAGCTTTCAGTCCTCAGTAACACAAGAACACAGAACAGTACAGGAAATGATGTCATGATTCGTAGCTACAGAATGTCCCACTGGAAAAACATCTCAACTCTTTTATTCAAGCAGCAAAACGAGTCGTCTCCATGGATACGTGATAAACAGACATGTCATGTTGATGCAGAGAAACGGGAAGCGAGTTGGTTTGTAACAAAATGTTTTTGGTAAAATAAATGGAACCATCTTGGGTTAATAAAGACACCTCTCCGAATTTCCCGTTTTTCACTTGATAACGTGCAAACGAGGACGTGGAAAGCTCTGGATGTTCCACGATCAGAAGAGAGACGTGTTGAGAAAGACGTGATTGACATTTCTGGGTTTCATGGTCGGCATGACAACAGAAGGTTAGCAATAAACGCGTTAAGACAGATGTCGGCGTAAGACGTGCCAAAGAAAGAGTCCCATCACAGAAACGGGCGCAGTCCTCCTCTCCAGGCAGAGGAGCAGGGCGGCCAGCAGCAGGCGGGCCTCGTGTCAGGTGACCGCGTTCAGGCTCTGGCCCCCATCGTTGGGGGCAAAAAACTGGACTTTGGGCGGAGCGAGGGCGGAGTTGTTCCTGTGCAGGTTCCCGCCTTTCCTCATGGAGTTGTTCCGCCGCATGGAGTTGCGCTTCCTCAGCGAGTTCTGGTGCGACAACTCGCTCTTCTGGAGGGTCTGGATCAGGATGGACGGCTTCTCGTCCAGCTCCCGGGCGCTGCAGGGCGGAGTCGCCACCTTCAGGGAAACATCCGCAAACGTCTTCATCCCGTCTCGTCAAATTAAGAGCATCCTATTTTCACTTTTTTACCTTCACTGTGTTCCCGAATTTGGAGTAGTCCACAGAGTACACGCCCTCCTCCTCCGTTACTATGGGAACAAAGCGATGACCCCACTGTATCTCCTCGGAAATGTAGGAGGTCCGGGCCTGCGTGGTGATCCCGGTCGTCTCCACGACCCCCTCCAGGATGACGATCACCTCCAGGTCGCTGCACTGCAGCTCCATGGCCGACAGGTCATAAAGAGGGCTGAAGACACGGCAGAATCACAGCTGCAGCTCCCTGTTTGTCCAGCAGGTGGCGGCGAGCGACACCCAACATTGTTTCATAAGAAAAACATCTTTGACTTGGAGAAACGTAGAACCTGTTTTTGTCGATGACGTGGCAGATGATGAGCGGGGCGAGGAGGAACAAGCTGTTGCTGGCCATGGCGCTCTCTGTCTGCACGTCAATCTGGTGGATGGGGATCACCTCCCCTTCCGGCGTGGTCGTCTTCCTCACAACCTGCACGAGACGCACAGGACCAGTCATCAAAATTCCAACCAAACTAGGCCAAATTCATGAGAAAGATGTAAATAAAGGCTTTTTGAAAGGCAAATCATTGTTTTGTTTTGTTTTTTTGGCATAAAATCTCATGTATCGTGTTTTTAACGGTGTTTGCGTTCCGGTGTTGAGCATCATACCACCAGACTACAAACACTTATCGCATAAAAACTACATGTTCCTGTAAATATCCAGCTAAAATGAAAGAAGGAGGGGAAAGTTGGTGGTTTTGTTTCCAATCATAAGAGTTAATCTGTCTTTATGTGGGTAAACTAGTTAAAAGAAACTAGAAAACTGCGGCGTGAATAAGTTACTAATTAAAATAAAAGCCTACAGCAATTTATGTTAATTATTCACCTAAATTTACTCTTTTTATATTACAAACTCGTTTTCCTTTTTCACATAACAATTATGCTAAAAATCTTGAATTAGATTCAAACTACATAACCTCTAATCCCAAATAATTCCAATCCTTTGTTGTAATAACCGTTGACAGTATATGAGAACTGGACTGAGCTGCCCCTCCCCCTTACATTCCTATATCCAATAGACTTCTATTGATTAAAAAAACAGCTGTAACTCATTCTATTGGTCAGAGTGCCCATTATTGATCTGATACCATTTTTTCTATGTTCTTAATAAACCCAATTTTTTTAAAGATATTTTTGCGGTAGTTCAAGTTATTCCAGTCATAAACTGACCAATCAGATGCCTCGATAAAAGTAGGCAGCCTCGTGTCGAATGCTCAAACCATTTGATTGACAGATTCACCAGAGGCCGCTTTTAGTGGAAGGGGTGTGGCCTTCTAATGTGTTAACTCCTGATTGGACAGAGGGGTTGCCACAGAAATGTGGACTCAGACAGACACAGACCAATCACGGCTCACAGAGGATGGCTGGTTCCAACATGGCAACAGTCATATTGTGGAAAAATGGCGCCTGACTTGACTTCATTTGGTTGAAACCAGCGAGGCATTTTGTAGATGTGGCATCACACGTGATCCGTCCAGTTACGTTATACAGTCAGTGGTGAAAACTTAGCTAATTAGCTTAAAATGCTAAAAATGATGTAAAATAATGCAAAAATAAAAAATAAAGAACAGAACAAAAAAAAGTTGTACCCTAGTTTAGTTAGAAATTATTTACAGATTTTTAAGTTACCAGAAGCAGCTAATCTTTAGCGACTCTAGCTAGCTACGATGTTAATTTTGTCTATGATTATATTTAACATTTTTATGAAAACATGTAAAATGACAAAGATAGTAACTGACTGCCGTCTGTCATTTTTAAAGCTTTTTCAATAGAAGAATTATAAATATTTAACATCATTTATTTTCTTTGTTTAGAATTATTAGTAAAGTTAATAATTACAACCAAAATATTAAAATCTTTTCTGAATTTATTTTTTGTGTAGGTGAACTTGTTGACATTTTTATGAACTTTTATTTATTGAAATATTTAGAAGGATTTTTACCTAATTAACCTTTTCATGCCTGATTTTATTTCAAATGATGTAAAAAAATATTCTCGAATGTGTTTGCATTTAAAGTGATGCTAAATTAAAGTCCTAGATCTAACAGTATGTTGCAAACCACAAGGGGATTAAAAATATATATGTATAATGAAAATGTGTTTGTTTTTTCTGTGTAGATTTCCACTAAACACTTTGGATTGGTAATAATATCATATAAAGATGGTAGAGAGGCAATCAGGAGGAAATTAGGTCCATTAACCCTTTAGCACCGTCACTATTCAACCCCTTAAGGAATTTATTTAATTAATATTTGATTGACGTAAATCCAGTGGATTCTGAAGTGGAGAAAAGCAGCTGTGTGCTGATATGTAACATGTAAACATGTAAAAATCTGTTCAAATTACTTTGATCGCGTCAACCGTTAAAGACTTAGGTTGGTTTAAAGAGCGTGTTGTTTTGTGTCATCTGCGACATCCCTGGTGTTAAAGGGCTACATAGAAGACGCTAAATATTTCTGAATGATCTGTGAAGAATGATCCAGGTGGACCTGTAGCCGGACAGTTGCGCCGATAATCATGCTCTTCCTCAGATCGCCGATCCGAATCATGAAACACAGACAGTTGTTCCTGACGGCGATCACGGCGTGGCGGCTGAAGATCAGCGTCTCGGCGCGACGGTTTGACTGAGCCGTCTTCATGAAGATGCAACCTGAGGACAAAAAAAAAGACGTAACTTCGTGGTGATCCCCAATAGATGAGTCGAGGGTTGGCTTTCTTTGTGTCTGCAGAGGTTTCCAACGCTGACATGTTGACGTCTGGTCTTGGTTGTGGGAGAACACATTATCTGGGAGAATTTCGTAGCCTTACCCAGCATGACTGCATTGATGATGAGGCCGACTATGTTCTGCAGGATGAGGACGGTGATGGCCGTCGGACACTGCTCCGTTATCATGCGCCCGCCGAAGCCGATGGTGACCTGAACCTCGATGGAGAAAAGGAAGGCTGAAGAAAAAGACCTGGACGGAGGAAGAGTCACTCTGAGTCACGGCTTGTTGAATCCAACCAACCAGGAGAATCACTGTGTACAATTCTGAGCAACGAGGGCTAAATCGGTAGAATTTAAGAATGCACAACGTTAATTAACATTTCCTTGTTTGGCAATATCCCTCCATATGTTGCGGTTCATCTTTCACAGTATTGCTTTCTTTTGGATTTTGCATGCTGTCATATTTTACACTACATTGTGTTCTGCAAACTGATTGGCTGGAGACATTGTCAATCAATCTCCTCCGTGCTGCATCTCAAGTACAGAATGCATCATTTGGCCAAATCTACATAAATCTTTGATTGCGATCAGACCTTTATTTTCATTCTATATAATACTAGATGTCATTTTCTGCAAAAGCTTCGCTCTAGCTCAGACCTCTTCACTGACAAGCCCCCAAAAAACAGATCTCAGTTGGAATTGGAGCCACTAAGTCCAATTGCTTCAGTTCGTGGTTCCTTGGTTATAGAAAAAAAACTTTGGTTTACATGTAGCTAACTTGCTATCATTAGAGCTTTGATGATTTTTCTTTAAATGAACCAGTTCAATCGCTTTGATTTGATATTATTGTTAAGACCCAAACAAACATATCAGTGTTTCCTCGTTCGTCGCAGGGGTTTTAAGGCTGTAAAACTCCGGATTTATAGACTTTTCTCAGACAGACGTGAACATTTCGACACTTTTTTCTCTTGTTTAAACTCTCAAAGTTCAAACCTTGATAGAAAAACGTCCAGGATTATGGAATAGAAACAAATATAGAAGTTTTATTTAATTTGGAAAACTAAATTCCTTCTGTATATGACACACGGCACACAGAGTGAGTGACAAAGTCAATAGCCAATCAGGATGGAGAACACTGTATATAAAAAAAAAAAGCCAAAATGCACCAAAAAACAACAAAACAACAAAATCAGTGACACAGCCAGAATATGAAACTGAGATAAAGTGAGGGTGATCTCTGCAGCTAATCCTGTTGATCCAGCATAAAAACACGTCTGTCCAGGTAAAGCTTGTGATTATATTCAGTTATTTAAGATATTGAGACTCTAGAGGAATCTCTGTGCGCCAGGGACAACATGAAAAAAAATAAGTACATGGTGTCCAAGAAGGCAGGACTGCATTTCAAAATCAAATTTACTGCTCCTTCCAGAAGCAACATCAGCTCCAGTTGAGGGTTTTCCAGGGAAAACCATTTTTGGAGTATCTGTTCTCCATCAGGAGACTCCATCTGCGGCTCTCCTCACTTCCCAGATGGACGCTGATAATGGAGCAGGGAGTGCAGCAGCGTGGGAAACTTTCATGCTGCCGTCAGAACATTTCTGTATCTTCACATACATCCCAACTCCTCAAGAACAGAGAGGAGCATTCCACAGATAAAGAGTTTCTTGGCAATAAAAAATAAATAAAAAGGAAAGGAGAGACAGTAAGCTGAGAAAGGAGGTTCAGTGGAGGAGAAGGAGACGTCAAAAAGTCTCTATCTGTTGGAATGTGAGATCACCTGTTTCCCCTAAAATAAACAACGAAGGTTCACCCCTGATGAATGTCCTGTCCCTCCTCTTCCTCTCCGAGTTTAAAGTAAAGTGAAGACGAGCAGCAGGATGAGGAGTTCAGAGACAAAAAAAGGGGACATTAATGTCTCCTGGTTCTTACTTGACCTCTGTGACGCAGTAGGGCCGGTTCTTCACGCCCGGGTCCAGGTCTCCGTGCGCGAACGCCACCAGCCACCAGCTCATGGCGAACAGCAGCCAGCTGCTCACGAAGGTGGTGGTGAAGATGACCAAAGTGAAGCGCCACTTCAGGTCCACCAGCGTGGTGAAAACGTCCTGCAGGAACCGGCCCTGCTCCCGGATGTTCTTGTGCGCCAAGTTGCAGGAGCCGTTCTTGGCGATGAAGCGCGCCTTGTTCACGCGGTCCCTGAACACCGGCTTGCGGGGCATCCGGGAGACGAGCCCCGGCAGCCCGAACTCCTCCGGGATGATGCTTTTCCTCGGGTACATGCTGACTTTGGGAGCCTCGGAGTTAGCTCTCAAACGGAAATCCGAAGCCGGTGCGTCTTTACGCGCGGATCCATCGACTTTTCGGGGATGGTTGGAGGCGAGCGCCGCCTCTGCCGCTCCTCTGAGGGCAGGGAGGGACTGACGGCACTGTCCTGTTGACGTCGACCCGCTTCAGAGTCCAGACCAGCTGAGATCTGCGCCTTCAGGGACCCTCCGGGACAGTCGGAAAAGTTACAACTTCACGCGCGTCAGGGCAAAAATGTCTCCCAAATGTTAAAAAGTTTTTTCGTGTCAACAATACTCATCAGATACTTAAACTTTAGCTAAAAAATGTCCTAATTTACTGAGCTGAATCATGTATTCAGGTTCTTCTGAAAATGAACAACTGGAACAACTCTTAATCCGGTTTGAATATTTGATTTAAATTCACTGGATTAACCCTTTCCACTCTCAAAACACGTAAGTTATTCATGTTGGGAGATATTTCTACGATAACTTTTGGAATAAAACTATTTTTTGTTAGAATGGTTTTAATTTTAATCCAGTTTAATTCTTTTTCTTGAGTTGAAGTAACCCAAGAAAAATTAGTCAATTTTTTAGCCTCAGAGCTCAATTAGAAACTACAAAATCAGGGGTTCCTCTAGACTGATGTCATATAATTCTCATTAGCATCAAACCGCCGAAACAACAATAAAGATTATTTTATTAAAAATGTCTCAATTTTCTTGGATTTCAAAGGTAATTACAGTTTGACCACTAGAGGGCGCCATTACGCAAGTGTAGCCTCCTTTCTGTCATGTCTGTCTGATGCTCTGAAGTTGCTGTTTTCCATTTCGTTACCTTGTTAGGCTCTTAAAGTCATCTATGAATTCAAGTTTTTATGAAAAATATTATGGGTTCTGCTCCACATCAGTGTATCAGCTGCAGATTCAAAAACAAAACAGCCCCACGTCACACAAAATTCCTTTATTATCATCATAAATGTTTAAAAAAAAGATAAACACATGTGATACTTTGCCAAATATTTGTCAAAACCTCTCAAATATGCGATGAGCGTAAAACTATTTCTACAAAACAGGCTGAAGATCCTAAGATGTTAACAGTCAGATTTGGGGACAAAAGGAGACGTGCATAGATGTGAGGAGGTTTCCTCTGAGTTAAGACTCAAGTGAGCACGCTGGTTTCCTGGTGTTTGCGCGTCAGCAAAGGCCGTGGTGACGCTGGAAACTCGCACATAAACATGTTTAAGACGAGAGAATCGCAAAGGCAGCTGGATGAAAGCAGAAACGGATACGAAAGGACAGAAAAAAAAAGATCTGTGATGTTGGAGCAGAGCAGAAGCAGCAAAACAAACAAAATATAATTCTCCTTTATAGGGTTAATATTTAAAACACAGATTTAACCCTTGTGCTATCCTATGGGGTCCAGATGACCCCGCCCTTCCATTGACGTGTTCTCCCTACCATGACAAAGGTGGATAAAGGTGGAAAGATTTCCTGTAATCCATGGACACCAGTGAAGATCACAAATCATTGAAGAAAATAGGTTCAGAGCACTGTCTAGTGGGTCTAGATGACCCCACTCCCAATGTTAAAGTGCCTAGGATAGCACAAGGGTTACAGAGATGACAAACTTCCACAGACGGAGAAAACCATTCTGAAAATTCAAACTTGATAAAATGGTTTAAACATATAAAGGGATCTGGTTTGATCTCTGATAATCCGGCATGATAAAAATGTGGATTATGTAAGGGTTAATGGCCGACGAAGTGTGCGGTTGCTTCTGCAAAGTACGTTAAAAAGTGATAATGCACACTTCGAAGGCCATTAACCCGCTTATACCATGGTCACTTACAAAAGCAATACATATTACCCAGTTTTTAGTCCTTAATTCTTGTTTTTTTTTTTTTATTTGGATCGCTTTTCTCACAAAAAGCGCCACACCACCGCTGCAGTCAAGATTTGGCGATATATATATATGCTGATTGTCCAGATGTGTTGAATAAAGCATCAGTTCAGAGAGAAAGTTCTCCTCTTACCGCTTGTTTTTGTCCAGATGATGAAGCTAAAGGTTGTTTTGAAGAAGCCACCGCAGCGATACCAAACATTTAAGCTAGGTGACCGGAACTTCTTTTTTCACCGTGCGGTTATCACTGTGGTTTATCACTTTTTAATGTACACCCAGCAGCCAATCAGAATCGAGTATTCACCCGGACCATGGTATAAACACAGATAATGATGATTTTATGTACTTATCCAGAGATCCTCAGAAACAACCGGAACAGTGAAGAACCTTCTCAATTTACTTTAGAAACGCAGCTAATGTAGCTAACGCAGCTAACACAGCTAATGTAGCTAACGCAGCTAACACAGTTAACACTACATGTCTATAACAGGGGTACTGGAAACTTCTCACAAAAAGTCACATTCGATTATTTATGTCTAATATTTTTAAATCTACCCATTTAAAAATATTAGATATATATTATATATATATAGATATATATATATTTCTTTTGATTTTCATAAACAGGCATTTATTGACCAGAGATGAAAAAATGTTTTTGCAAACTGAAAAACGTACAAAAAATTGATTTACTGAAAACCTTTTAGCCCAACAGTTGCCGGCACAGACTCCCGTAACCCCGAAAGGGATGCAGTGGGTCTAGAAATGGTCAGATGGAAATCCTTTTAACCAAATTAACAGTTTGAAGAAAGACAAATCAGCAACGAAGCAAATTTTCTTTATTGTTCTGAATTTTGATCGTCTTGACAATCTAATTTATAGTTTCATTAAGATGCTTTTAGTTTGAAGGAGTACCTTAAATGAGGTTTAACAGTCTTAAGTAATTCATCCACAGACAGTGTTCGCTTACATTTATGTTGCCTTAGAGAAAATTCTAACTTGTTTTGCTTTGGCGGCACAATTTAACCATAAAAACTAGCACAATTGCAAAAAATAAAAAAAGAGATCAAAAGTCTCAGTGACCCCGCCCCCCCATGTGTCCTTGTTATTGCGTCACATACATGTGAGTTGATATGAACCAAATAAACGGTTAGAAACAAATTTTAAAATCCTATCATCTTCTGAGTTTCACATTCGGCTTAAAGCTACGACACAATTTCCACGACAACATTTTTTTTAACATTTCACATAGAAACACTGCGATTTTAGACGTACGCTGAAAATTAAAAGGTGAAGCTTCAAATGGTGAAGTTTTGTAAAAAGTTAAGAACTTCGTCCTGCATACAAACCGTAGAAAAAGGCCCAAATGTTGTGTGAGCAGATGAGTTGACTGAAAAGTTTGTTCACTGTCTCTGTTTCTAACCTAAAACATCCAAATCCTTTATGCAAATGTTTTTAAACTCGTTTTCCCTTTCGGGAATCAACAGCGCCCTCTTCTGGTGGTTCTTTGCTACACACCTTTATTCTGAACTTTAAAACCTTTTCCCAGTGCCTGAAGAACCTAAATAGTCCCATATCATTTTTTGCTAAATGTAACGATAAAGTGGTAGAAAAATATTGGTTTGTTAGCTTTTTCTGCATTTTGTCTTAATCAGAGCAGGCCGGGACACTCTGAGCATGCTCAGATCACTTTCTCAACTCTCCCCTTTGATTCTTCACTAGTGGAAATCTGTACCAGGAAGACCAAGGATGGTTTGTCTGGGGCTCCGTTCAAAGCGAACCGTACCGAGGCTTGCTGGAGAAGATCAGGTCTGAGACGCTGTTATGAAACCTGTTGTCATGGAAACGGAGCCACTAAAGTCTTTTTACCTCACACCTATTGACAGTTAGGAGGGTCGGAACATGAAGGAAACGAGTGAACGGATGGTTCAACGACTCACATCGACCCTACTTTTGTTCTTTTACTGCATATTTCCGGTCAAGTGGCTTTCGTTAAAGACGAACTTCATGGCGGAGGAGGTTTGGCTGGTTGTTAGTCTGACGGCGTCTGACGATGGACGAGACGCCGCTACATGTCAGCTCTGACGAAGGAGGCGAACATCCCGTCCTCCTGCTCCAAAAGAGTCTTGGGTTTGTCGTACTCCACGATGTTTCCTCGCTTCATCACAATGACCACGTCGGCCGTGAGGATGGTGTGCACTCGGTGCTGCAGACACACAACACGGACGCCGTGAGCGTCCACGCCTCAGGCGGTCTTCAAACACGACTCTGATGATTTCAGGACTTAATGGATCATGACCAGTTTTTTTTTTTTTGGTGGCTATCTTTCGTCATTTCAATGACCAAATAACCGGTCGTCTTTTAAAGATAAAGGGAACGACTTTTAAATTAGGAGAAAACGGTAAAACCCAATGTTTCTGTCTGTCCGTCACTTTTACAGGTTGACCTCACGGGTCAAAATATCCCCCAGAAATTTCAGTTTTTTTTTCTGAAATCCTCTCGAAGAAATCTCTACATTTTAAAACTTTAATATATAAATCCAAAAGCAGACAAAGATTAAAAACGGAGAACTCAAACTGGAAGTGAAAAGGCGGAATGTGTCCCAAAATGTTACCTAAAAATAAAAGTTTGAATAGAACAGAAATGTTATTTTAAATACCTAGAAGCTTTTGAGTTGATTTTTGCCAAAGTTTAGGAAGACGACAATGTTTAAAGTGTCATCAGGATTTCAAAACTTTTTTTGATGGGATGAAGTAACAACAGGAGTGAACTGAGAGTCTAAACCTAAACATCAGCTGTACGTGTCGTCCTCTGAAGTCCAATAAAGTTCCACTCTGATCGTCCTCTGATCCATTTCCACTGGTCGTCTCATTACGACGACGCCATTTTTTAGCCAAAATCTTAAAAACTTATAAAACTTAATATAAAACTTAAAAACTTGTATAGTTTTCTAGGACATAGTTTCTGCAGAGCGGCAGGAGCTCCCTGTTTACACGCTGTCCCTCTAGCCTACAGCCCCACACATCCCCAAACTAACATTACTGCTGCAACAAAAGCGGATCTATCCATCCGTCCAGTTCTGATCCAGATTCCAGCTCAGACGAGGAAAACAAAGACGTTCATGGATCTGTTTGTCTGCAGGTGGATGCATCAGAAAGGGGCGGAGCAGGGAGCCTGTGGTCCCGCCCACCGTATTTTCTACATCATAAATATGATTTTTATTTTATTTTGCCTGCTCCTGATTCGTTATTTGCAGAACAGAAATCGTCAGAATTTGAGCTTAGGTTTTTATAATGTACGGTGGCCCTGAAGTCCAAAACACACCAACAAATCACTCGACGCAAAAACATTAAAGATCACAACGACAATTAAAAAAGTAAGGAACATTTTAAAATTCAGAACAAAATTCCAGAAACTAAAACAGAATAAAAAAGAAACGAATAAAAATGAAACATTTTCGCAAATGCGTCTTTAATCTGCGCATTATAAAAGTTTTATGATCATTACGGATGAGACCCAGCAAATAACTTTCATCATCCAATCAGTGCTGTGCCACAGTACCAACCAATTCTGGTTTCTTTTTTTGTTTTATTTTCCAAAACATCGCTTCTTTTTTTGTGTAACCGTGTTTTGGTTTTCTGGAATTCTGTTTTTTTTTTAATTGTGGTTGTGATCTAGAACGTGTTCATGGCCATTGTATTCATGCCCTCCATCATCAGAAAGAACACATTAAAGCCTCCTCTTCATCAGAGTGGGTATGAATGAGCATGCAGTAGGTAGTTTGGTACCAACCAGGCCGCCAAGGGCAGAAAGGCTCCAGCAGACCCAGACTCAGACTCCGGCTCGGACTCGGCCGGGATAAGTGGTACAGACACCAGAAACGGGTACAAAAAAACAGAGGAGGATGGGAAGGAAGGGGTTCCGGCCGAGCCGAGGCGGTCTGAGCCGATCCGGGTCTACTTGTGAGTCCGCACTAGCACACTGAAGAGGCTCTCCTCCTGTGCTAGCAGGCTGGGAGCCGAGTCATTTTCCACCAAGATCCCTGAGGAGAAGACCAGCACCTGCTCGGCGTCCAAGATAGAGGACACGCGGTGCTGGTGCGGGACGGGGGGAGACGCAGGACGATGGGGGAGGGGTAACACCAGATGGAGAGGGAAGGAACGAGAAGAAGGAAAGACGATCAAAGAAATGATTGTAAATAAAGAGGGACGAGATAAGAGCAAAGGGACACAATCACAGACACAAAAGGAGGAAACAGGGAAGCAGATGAGTCAAAGAGGCGGCAAAGAGGATCGATGTTTGTCATTTCACTTACAGCAACTGTTTGGGCAAACAAAGGGAATAGAGGAGGATGCACTCATAAAACTAAAGACTATGGTTTACATAAACAATGCAAGATCCGGCTGATGCTGCTGGTTTGCATCGCTGTTACTTCCTGTTCCAGAAACACACCGAGACCTTCAAGGACTTACGGCGATCGTAACGACCGTTCTGTCCGCAAACGCCGTCATCACGACCTTCTGCAAGATGTTCTCCTGCAGGGGTGGAAGAGAAAACAAGCTTCAGGCCGTGGCAAACAGCCGCTACCGACATTTATGCGTATTTGCACGGATGAAAATTGGTCACACGTGAATATTCAGGAGAAAAGTAGTGGTTGTTTATCACCAATGAACCACGATAAAATCACAGCAGAAGTACGAATAAACCAAACAAAGGAAACGTGAAATGGTTATTGCGCTGTATATATGCAATCCTTTAGTGATTCGTGCGTCAATGATGTCATTTGAACATGATATGTGGGCCGTGTACACGATATAAAACGTATACATAGGTGGTTCATGCCTGAAAAGTCTGTTAGACATACATGGAACAGTCGGGGAAAACCACAAATTTACCATAGCGTCTCGCAAATATCACGCACAATTGTGTAGGATTTACGTAATAATTGCATATAAACTACGTCAAATACACAGAAACTGCATATTTTTCAACCGACCCAAAACTTTGAACAGCTCCAAACTGAATTCGCGGACATCTGCGCACATCCACGAATGCAAAACGCAAACAAAACATATGAATGATATAAATCAGGGATGTATCACGAAAGATCGAACTTTTATACGTGGAAATTGTTTAAAATGTACGTAGTGGCTCTGTGACAAGACCTTCTGCGGGTGAGGAACCCTGAGAGAAGGAGAGTGAAAGGTCACAGAAAGTGACCTTTGTGATAAGACCCAAAATGTTACCTAAAAATACAAGTTTAAATTGAACAGAAATGTTAATGTCAAATGTCTGTGACCTTTCTGTGATAAGGTCACAGAAAGCGACCTTATTACCATCACTCTATCTGGAAAACACTAAGCAGCTTCCAGACTGAGCTGTCGCAAGATCGTCCATCAATGAAGACCACAAACATGCTCTGTCTGCGGCTGACGAGGTCAGGCAGAGGGCTGATGAACCGAAAACCAGTGTAGAAAATAGGGGAGGAGCTTCCTCCCTGTGACAATGCTCTGAAAATAAAAAGACTATTTCCCTTTTTGAATGGTACCACATGTTGTAAGGAACACGCGTTTGCTGGATGGACTTCAATCCCCCCCCAGGTGCTGCCTATCAGGCACCTGTGAGCCCAGCGTCCCTCCATCAGCGGTAACGCCGGGTTTGACTCACCTGGGACGGGGTTTGGGCGATACTTGTTGCTGTCGCATGAAGAGGCCTGGTGCGAAATGTCGAAGCGCTCGAATGTTACGCTCGACCGCGGTACGTGTCATTATTAGAACGTCCCTTAAGGGGGAACTGTGAGACACACCTGCCTTCCCCTTAAGGCTTATGATGTGGCCGCTCCTCTCTATGACCCTCCACGGACAATCCAAAAACCAGCAGCAGTCGTACATGCATGTTGGTAAAATGTTCACGAATCTGCAGCCATGGTTGCAGGACAATATGGCCGACTCGACTGTCACCGACGGATCCTACGGTCAAACTCCGGCAAAGAACGCAATGCTTGTAGTTTAATGTGGTTCTTCCTGACACGCATAAGACTCCTATATTTTAAAATGAACATTTCTTGGGTTTCTGCATGATCCTTACCAATAAAAGAGAAATAAACAAGTCAAATTCGTCAGCAAGAAGAGTCTTTACCAAAATTCAAATGTAGTTTCTTTGTTTAACCCGCTAAGATAGATGTTTTTTGTGTGTGTGCTGAACGCCGACACTCACTGTTGCCATGTCTATGGAGGCGGTGGCTTCGTCCATGATGAGGATGCTGCTCTTTCTGACGAAAGCTCTGGCCAAACAGAAGAGCTGCCTCTGACCGACGCTGAAGTTCTCCCCACCTTCAGTCACCACGGAATCTGAACACAACAACCGACGGGCGGATTATTGCTAAACGGCTGCTGCGAGGGCTGCACCACGGCGCAAAGCTGATGTGACGGAATCCACTGGAATTACTTTAATTACGTAAAGGGTTAACCCTTGTGCAATCTTGTGGGGTCCAGATGACCCCAATCCCAACGTTAACGTGCCTCCGAGGCAGCCGATAGCAGCCACAGCAGCCGAAAGAACATAACCGTTAATAAGCCGGGACACCTGATGGGAGTCTGGGTTTGGAGGTTGCCAGGACAACGGTACATTTGGGACCGCATTGTGCCGAATTTGAAATTCGGTGGAGGACGAATCATGGTTTGGGCTTGTTTTTTAGGACTTGGACCCCTTAGCTCCAGTGAAAGGAACTCTGAATGCTTCAGGATGCCAAAACATTTTTGGACAATTGTCAAAGGAGGACAGAGTCAGGTGTGGATGAACTGGACCCCACAGAACACTTCTGGGATCATTTAGAGCAAAGACTGATACCCAGGCCTTCTCCACCAACATCAGTGTGTGACTTCATCAATGACCTTTTGGAAGAAGGGTCCAAAAATCCTTTGAACACACTCCTCAGCCTAATGGACAGCCTTCCCAGAAGAGTGGAAGCTGTAAAAGCTGCAAAAGGTGGACCGGACCCGCATCGTATTGAAGTCTATGGGTTCAAGTCAAGCTGGGTGAGTCAATACTTTTGGTAATATAGTGTACCTAACATCCCAGAGATGCTCCACCAAGGGTCAAAACTATCAACTCCAATTAGGTTTTCAGTCCATTTTTAAAATTAGCTGATGGTAATCATCGCTTATCGCTGTAGCTGCGTACTAAAAATAATTCACTGATAGATGAAATCTGAAAAGCAGTCGTCTTCATTTTTTACATTATGTAGCACTTCAAGGTTTTATGGCTGCAAACTCCTCACTTCACACTTTAACCCTTTTCTCAGGCTGACTCCGACATTTTCACACCTTTCTCTCGTTTAAACTCTGAGTTCAAACTTTCACAGAAAGTTACGTCCAGGACGAAAGATTAAAAATCAAGATCTGATCGCGATCAAAGATTTATGCAACTCTGGTCGGATTAACGCATTTTGTGAAGGAGAATGATTGACAGTGGTCTACAGCCAATCAGAGCACAGAATAAAATGCAAAATTTCACCCAAATAAAGCTGTGTTATATATAGGTTTATCATTGGTTACCGAGGCCGCCGGGCAGAGATTTGACTATGTTCTTCAGCTGAGCGATCTCTAGCGCCTCCCACAGGCGGTCATCACTGCACTCCCTCTCCGGATCCAGATTAAATCTGCCACAAAAACAAAGAATTACTTTTAAATGGTAAAATACATTTTAATTGTGACGAAAATATAGACATAAACCAGACGGAGGGATTTCGTTTAGTTGTAGTTTGTCTTGTTTGTGGTCTGTGCCGTGATGCTTTACAGCGTACTAGTGGATACCAACTGGTGTTCCCGAATGTTTATTTACATCCTTTCATCAAAATAATCTTGATCGAAAAATTAAATTTTTCACATGAAATGTGAAATGGAGAAGCAGCACAAAATTCAAGACTTTTTAAAAGCTTTTAAAGGTATTGTTTCCAAATTTATTGATTTAATGCTTTAAAGACTTTTTAAAACCTGCAGGATCTCTGGTTTAATAATAATAATAATAATAATAAATAAAACAATAATAATAATAATGATATTAATAATAATCGCTAATTAAAAATAACAATAATATTAATAATAATGATAAAAATAATAATAGTTAAATAAATAACAATACATTTATTTGAAAACACCTTTCAAAGACCTCAAGGCAAAAAAAAACCCAAAAATATCAGTAAAAACATGCATGAAATCACAATAACTACCAGCTGACAGAAGAGTGAAATAAAAAAGAAAAGGCAAATTAAAAAAATAAGTTTTGAGTTTGGATCCTTAGACTTTTTATAGGATGCAAAGTCCAAAAATGTATCAATATTGGAGTCCATCAGTTGTCATATTTTAGAGAGTAAACATGTAAACAACAGCTTCTCTTCCATGAGATAACAGCATTGACTGTGGAAAAGCTGGGATTGGACAAGAGGCGATTAGGAAATAGAGGCTCTGTGATTGTAAGAGGGTAGAACTGGCCGTGTGTTTACAGCCGAGCGGCTCAAACTGGGTCAGAACAGCTAAGAAAACAGCGAGGCGGTCCGTGTCGACCGTTCACCTCCGGCTTATGTTCGCATAAACCAACTTTAAGGGACTGCTGCGTCGCACATCATCGTCCCTGACTTCATATCTGTCCAAACAAACTCACATGCTCTTTGGCTCTTGTAACAAACAGACAGTGTGTGTTATTATCTGCTAACACAAACACAGTGTGTGTGAACGAAGACGAGGAGCCGGCGGGGTCCTTCATCTCCCCGTGCGTGACGTCCGTGACGAGAGTCAGACGAGCACGGAGCCACAGTTCCCACTGCGTCTTTATCTGTTTATCCCGCAGCTGGGAAAACCGCCGTCACGTGACCAGGCGGCGGCAAAAATACGGCCAACATTTTAGCAAAGAGGATTTCCCTTCAGTGACAGAAAAGCTGAATCAGCATCAGTAAATTATTGTCTTTTTGAAATACTTGCTTTCTTTTTAAACGTTCTAACATTTGTTTTACGTCCAACACATTTTAAACCAAAAGAATTTGAAGTAAAGGGAAGGTGTTACTTTTTTAGACATGAAAAATTAAAATTCTTTACCTGAGTGTATGCTTACCTGTTAGAAGTAGATTGATTGGTCCACAATTTGGTCTTTTTTTGTGTGCTAATTTTATCTTTAGTGGATTATCGTGTGTATGTGAACTGCACAATAACATCATCTCAATCATTATGTCAATAGTTTCTTTTCTTTAATCTTCTTGTGCTTTAATTAGGCTCAAAACTGCATTTCTGACTGTTTCTTTGTTGTAAATTAGTAACAGAGGAAAAATAGCCGTTTGGAAAAGATCGGACGACGGAGTTTTAGGGCCACAAAAGAAATAATTAAAAAAAGTAAATTTCGAGATTTACAGTCGTAAATTTATCAGAAAAAAACTCGTAAATTTACAAAATCAAAGTGGAGGTGATTGAGTTTACAGACAGAGCAGCAAGTGAACGCCACGCAGCAGCAGAGCAGACCGAATAAAAATAAAGTATTGGTCCTCTACACCCAAACGTGTCTCTCAGCTCCTTATTTTCCACATGAAACTCTGCTTTATCGACACCGAACCCCGGAAAGACGGCTAAACAGACAAGAATCTGATTTTGAGTCGTCAAAAAGTTCAGAATTTCTTGGTTTTTTAAACCTATCCGGAAATAAAGCTTCACAAAAGGCTCCACATCTTCCATCTTTAAAAACTTTGGTGTTCTTTCCTGGTTAATCTAAGATCTCGTAGTTCAACAGTTTTGACTTTTTTTCTCGGAAACTTACGACATACAGGAAAAGTCGTAATTAAAAAATACAAAAGAAAAATGTTTGTAAACTTTCCCTAAAACTCTTTTAAAAAAATTTGTGACGTAGAAAATCTGCTCCATTCTGATCATCCGCCTGCAGACAACATCACCGCCGTGAGCGTTTTCCTCGTCTGAGCTGGAATCTGGATCTCAACTGTACGGCTGGATGGCTCCGAAATTGCTCGCCATTTTTGCTGCACCGCTAGTGTTCAGTTGGGGGTTGTAACAGGAGATCATGCAAACAGAGAGCTCTGAGCAACGGAGACGAGAAGTGGGGGCGGGGTTGCTTTGCGCCCTTCAGAAGTGGATTTCTAATAGGCTCCTGCCGCTCTGCAGAAACTATGTCAAAGAAAACGGCTTCATCGTGATTAAAAGGCGACTAGGAACACTTTGAAATTAGGTCATAAGATATTTGATGAAAACAGTCAAGTCAAAAGTAGCTGCCGTTTCCACTGAGTATTAAATTGTTCAAATTTGAATTGTGATATAAAATTCTTCTAAAGGAAACATAACAAATTCAATAAAAACTCACATTTATTGGGAAAAAAAAGGTTTTGTGCTTGGAGGAGGTGGTTTTTGAGGATTTATGCAAAGTTAATATTAATAATATTTATATATGGCTTGTTGAAATTTTTGTTGATAAGTGATAATTCCGATAAATGAATATTTGAATTTCTCTCTCTACTGTAATTAAACATAATTTCATTGGTAGAACTCTACCAGAATACTAGAAGCGTCACTTTCACTAAATGATTATGTTTGCAGTCAGCTGAGGAAAGGTTTTATCCAAAGTAGATAGAATAGTTACTTCGCTGTGTAACTAATCACTCTTAAGATGCTATAAGTTATTAACTCAATTATTTTTGGGGCAATGTAACTAGTAACTATAACTAATAACTTTTTGATAATAAGATTCCCGACACTGTAAATGACCAACAACCATTTTCCGCTGGCGGCGTTGGGCTCTGCACAGCGGGCGCCACCAGAGGTCACACAACGTCACACAGCTCATCAAAAGTTGAGCGAGTCCTGGAAAATCACTAACCACCATTTCCCAAAACGGCTCCACCTGTAGCCCCTCCCACATGTAAGGAGCTCGCCGCCCCACACCCTGAAGAAGATGCCGACGTCTCCTTAGATAGATGATGATGAGCGCTAGAGCCGTGGCAGAAATGTGAATGTTTCTGCTGTCAATCAAAGGAATTGTTCACATCCGGGTTTTTGAATGACTCATCACGAGTCGGTTTGTGTTTATTCGCATCATAAGGATTTAACAGAAGCATTGTTAAGTTTCCACAAAGTTTTGTGCATACGTGTGATGGCAACGCAGCTAATGAAGGCAGGATGAAGGAACCCTGAGGGACTGTGTTCGTGTACCTTATGGACCCGCTGAACAGCACCGGGTCCTGCAGGATGATGGAAAGCCGAGACCTGAGCGTGTGCAGAGGAAGCTTGTAGATGTCGATCCCGTCAATGATGATCTTCCCTGAAAACGGCACAAAGGTCTCGTAAGCAGAGGGTTTTCGACAACTGAAGTCTTTGAGCTGATGAACTGCAGGGACTGTTGCTGCTTTGTTTGAGGCAAGAACAAGAACAGATTAAGAAAATAATGAAGTGATGATTGGAGAGTTTTGGGAAAAGAGTGTCCAAAATGAACAGAGTGTGGGTGTGGAAACTGAAAATAATATAGGAGGAAGGTTGGGGCAATTTAAGTACGAGGTAGATGGTTTCACTGGGTTTAATAGACCTGTCAGTTGACTAAAGATGGACGCCACAAGCTTGAGGTTTAGTCCGAATCCAAATTGCTTACCCCTACCCCTCTGGCTCCTCCCTTTTGCTCTAATTGTAGCGGTATTTGGAGCTGTAGTGGTGTCCAAAAGTGTTTTTTTTTTAAGGGGGAGCCGTAGTGACTTAAGGGAATTTCCCTCCATAGACCGTAAAAACAATGGACGAATCGGGGTGTGACGTCACCAACAGAAAATGCTCTCGCGAAATCAGGCCAAATGTCTCACTATCGCTTCCTGATACGGGCGCCGCTTTGTTGAAATCAGACGACAGTGATTAGTCCAAGTGGCTCTGAGTCATCGTATCAATGGCAACGGCGAGAGTAGTCAACTTTTGATCTTCACTTGTGTCCATGGATTACATGAAATCCTCTCCACCTTTATCCACCTTTGTCCACGTCAATGTAAGATTGGGGTCACTTTGACCCCCAGAAGATAGCACAAGGGTTATAAATTTGCATTTTCGAACAGCAAAATATGCCCTGAAATAATATTTTCTATCTTAAGTATTTCAGTCTTTTTAATTTGGAAACTCAACATTTTGAAGGCCCAAGAAGTCGCTTTTATTGTCTCATTGGAACGCTTTAAAATCTCGTAAATTAACAGTTATGACTTTTTATAAATAAAATATTTCATTTACGACTTAAAAGTAGTAATTAAAAAAAAACATGCTTGTAAACTGGCCCCAAAACTCTGTTGTACCGTCAAACTGTTGATTCATGAAATTAAAAACACTGAAATATTTAAGATAGAAAATATGATTTCGGGGGATTAATTGTTGCCGTTTGAAAATCAAGGGTTTAAAAAAAAAAAATTTTTTTAAAATTCAGAATCTGATAGTAGAGAAAAACTTCCATAATTAAAGGTCAAACATAAATTATTAATATTTGGCAGAAAGTCTTCAGGTCCCCCACAAAATATAGACTTCCAAGCTAAGAAAACAAAAGTCCATCTTTGAATGTTTTCCTCTGTCTCTTTCACACTCAGCCGCCGTCCAGCGGAGTCAGAGGCGCTGCTTGGACTTTGTTTTGCTGCTTTATAAGGAAACGCTTCTGCCACTAAAGGCCTGAATTTATGGTAACATGAAACAAACTGCCCAGCTGTGAGAACATGTGGATGGAAAAAGCGACTGCGTAATCTCTTCTCTGAATAATCTGCCCGGCAGCGTCCATCCTTCTTCAGAGCAGAAACAGAAACGCTTCGATCGGGACGCTCTTATGAAACCAGAACGATTTAAGGTTTTACTGCTGCCTTCAGGAAGAAACGCCACGCAGAGAAGCATCTAGAAAATAGATGAAGTCTTGTGTTATTTGAATCCTGTAAGGCGTGAGGACCAAAGTCAGAGAGCTGTTTTAAAAAGCTCCGCATGAGACATAAACACTGGTAGATGTTTGGAGAGGAGAGAAAGGCTGAAGCAGTCATTTCCCTGAAGCAGAGCTCCACTTCAAACAAACCCTATTGTCTTTTACATCCCTCCGACTACTGACATTAACCCAATCGTGAACTTGCTAAAGTTTTTACAGAAAAAAAAATCAACATGTAAAGACAGATATATATTTACAGCGTTTGATTTTAAGCAAGTTAGTGTGAAAAAAATAACCACACGCCATCATTCTTCAGCAGGTTTGTCACACAGTCTACTTGCACAGATCTCAAACCTAGACATTCACGATGTTTTACCAGGTTTGAAGTGGTTTCAACAAATCTTTGCTCTTCAACTTTGAAAGCTTTTCTCAAAATCATGAATCTTTTTGTCTCATTAAGCGTAGGGACACCATCAGACGTCCTGCAGCGTAAAGGCAGCACAGTTTGAGCATCGCAGCACATCCAGAGTTTAAAAATCTGAACTTTGACCCAAAAAAATGTCAACCAATCAGGGACTCATGTTGATTACGCCATCAGTGGGCGGAGTCCAAAACCAAAACAGAGGAGAATCTGATTGTTCTACTCCTGAAGTTTTTCATTTTTCAACTGAAAGAACGATAAAGGTTTGTCTATATTTATTCCTATTCTCATTCCTCTCTCTGGTACAAATGCGGGACAGGAAGTCGTCCAACTTGGTCACAGAGAGACAGGCGTACAGCTGAAAGCAGCCGTCATTCAGACACAGCTTGCAGTGTGAACGCAGCATAAGAATAGGGGCTAGTTTTAGACTTCGTGAGGATGTATTAAGGTGGATCAACTCTCATTTTGTCATTTTCACTGGTTCTTTGTCACTATAATTAAAATGAACTACAATTACCTCCATTAAAAACTTAATGTAGAACATTTCAATTTGATGGTTTAGCTTTTTTAGCCAATTTTTCCATATTTAAATGTTTGTGTGGAACTCCTTATTTCTAGATTTTGATATTTGATCAAATTTCTTATTTAAAAAAGATTAATTTCACTACTTTCCAGTGATTTTCTTCACTATCACTGTACCTGATGTAGTTTCATGTCATCAGTGTGAAGCCTTTGTGTCTTTTCTCCAGCAAAACGCTGTTTGGTTTGTGTTTCAGAACTTACAGCGGTGGGCTCATACAAGTTTGCTTCTTCCCTCCTACTTTCACGCAATTAATTAAATACTGGAAAAACATGACGGGAGATTATTTGCAGAGTCCAACACCAAAAAAATTGTCATTTCAACCTCAAAGTCAAAGATATGAAGAAGGAGACAGCAGAAGAACAAAGGGGGCGGGTCTTCTCACGAGGACGGAGTGACGGCACACAGACTCACCTTCAAAAATGTCCACCATGTTGAAAAAGGCCAACGACAGGGAAGACTTCCCGCTGCCGGTGCGACCACAGATTCCCACCTGACGGGGGAGAAAGGGACTATGAGAGCAGAGTCACACCTGAGTGGGACAAGACACACTAGAGTGAGAACAGGTTGGCAGAACACGACACTACTGAGAATTCAAAGAATGCCATCTTTAAAGAAGCTGCGATGTTCTTCACAGAAGAATCCGTTTGAGCTGCAGTTTGTAAAAAAGAGCTCTTATTTTGAAATTTTGGTTTGGTTTTTCTGCAGAAAAATTTACAAATTTCAAGAGAACAAAGAGATCTTTTCTAATGTAAAATAAAGGGCTTTATAATTAAAGTTTGATTTTAATATTGCAATAAGAGTAAATAAAAGTATTATAATTTTGCAGAAATGCTGACATCTCTAAAGCTCAGGTGAGCCTCAGACAGGTGAAAAAACGGACCACTATGCAGGATGATATTGGTGTTTTGCTGACATTATTGCACATCACACAGAAGATAAGTAAAAATATGGACACATTTAGATGACTCTCCTTGTGACCAGAGTTTCTGCTCTCCTGAGGGCAGAAACTCTAGCAGAAACTCTGGATCTGACCTAAAAAAAAGTTGGCAGCGTTTTATCTGCACATCTCAGGGACGACACAGACCCGCGGCGTGTACAGGACCATGTAAGGCGTCTGCGGCGAGGAGGAACGCTCGCCAATCTCTATGACATCTCACTGCTTTACATTTCTGCTCCGCTCCCAGAGGACGTCTCTCTGCTGTGTTTGGTCTCTGCTTTTCCACCGCAGTGTGATATGAGGCCCGCGGTTCCCTCCAACGTGGTGTGAAGTACCAGCTACCGCGTGACCCAGCTCAGTAAATGTCCCGCCTTCATGCTACACAACCCATATTTACTCAACACCTCAGCTGCACTGATGTGGTTCATACTCCTTTGCTGAGACCAAACTCCGCCCACTTTCCTGCCCTCACACGACGCTCCTGCGCTCTCTTCGCAGCACGCCGTTAATCACCTTCTGACCGGGTTTGATGTAGGCATTGACGTGTTTGAGGACCGGTTTGAGCAGAGGGTCGTAGCGGACGCACAACCCCTGGATCTTGATCTCGCCGTCCTGGGGCCAGTCCTGAGGAACCTGGGAGGCCTCTGCGGGGGGAGAAGCAGGCGGGACGGGTTATTCTACAGAGTGAACTGCAACATTTTAGAAGTCAATCCTATAAGGTTCCTACTCAATGAGGTTGTTTACATGCACACAAAAACTCTGCTTTCTTAAAGATTTGGATATTTCAGGTCCCATATCTTTTATTTATATATGGATAATATGCATAATATGTATAATAACCCCCAGTAGGTAAAACCCGCTAAGTAGTTTTCTTTATTTTTAATAATTCTTGTAGATGTTGCCACACTTTTTCCACTTTCTCAGACATACATGAACATTTTTACACTTTTCTCTCTTGTTTAAACTTAAACCTTCATAGAAAAATAAATCCCAGATTACAGAATGAAAACCAAAATCTGATTGATGTATATTTTGTGAGACCCGTAAAGGTGAACAGTGACATAGTGAGAGACTAATGTAACATCAGATTGACATATTCTGCCATCCCATGTTAGCATGCTAGTAGTATAACTGTCTGTGTTTTAAAGTTTTAGTGATGAAAGCTTTAAAGACCCACTCTGATCAAAACGCTTAACACGGTCTAGTAGCATATTTCTGACGATGGAGGAAATATACGAGGAAAGAAAATTAAGCTCATTTGCACTTCTGACCGACTAATCATCGTGAATCAGAAGCAGACATGCAGCTTGTAGGTGTAACGTTGAAGTTACGACGGCAAGCAACAGTCTTCCTGCTCCGCATTTTCCTGATGCCTCCACCTGCAGACAAACAGATCCACGAACGTCTTTGTGTTCCTCGTCTGAGCTGGAATCTGGATCAGAACTGGACGGATGGATAGATCTGACGTTGCTCACCATTGGGGACGTTAGGTTGGGGGTGCGACGGGCTGTAAGCTAGCGGGAGGGAGTGTAAACAAAGGGATGATGGGAAATGGGGGAGGTCTCACCCATGGGGAATTTCTGATTAACTCTTATGTCCTGGAAAACGACACAGGTTTTTTTGATTTTGTTTTTTAAAAGTGGCATAGTCAGACTTCAAAGACCGCTGGGAACACTTTGAAAATAGATCAGAAGACGATCAGAGTGGGACTTTCATTTTTACGTGAATTTTAAACTTCCTGAAAAAACAAGCTAAATGTCAAAATGGCTCGATGTTGCTGAATTTAGTCGACAAAACTGCAACATGCTAAATTAGCTAAGCAAGGGAAAAGTAAAGTAAGCTACCTAATAGGTGGTAAAAAAAAACCTGCTTTAAAGGGATTGAAAATATTATTAATGTGTCTAAAAAAGAACAAGGAAGAGCGTCTGGATGCACCTATAGAAATGCTTTTGGGTTTTTTTTCAATGACTTTCATGTTTTTTTTTTGAAAACCTTCCTGAAGTGTGTGACTTTGAGGCGGTTTGTCGTATTTTAGACTTAGATTTGAATAAACTTCTAGAGGGAAAAATAACAGAAACAAACAATTCTTATAACAAAACAGACTTTTTCTCCTCAAAAAAAAATATTTAAAATTGTTCTCATTCTTTTACTGTGCCTGCTCTGTTTTGGGAGACATTTTCCTTTGTTCACTTTGATGAAACGTGTCTTTATGTTCCTTTAAATATTAGAATAATTAGGGACCTCATGCATATTATGTCATCTGTCAGAAGATGTGTTTGCATTTCAGTTTGCATAAAACAGGAACGCTCACAACAACAAAGACAATGAAGTTACAACAAATGCTGCTTTATAGTTTCCTCGTCATTCTGTTTCAAATTAATTTTATTATTTTAAACATTGTATCTTTTATGTTTATTTATAAACCCCAGCAGTTGCTTCAGATTTCTTCTGTTGGGACTAAAGATGAGAAGTTACCCATAGACCCCTCATAGTTCTCCGACTCTGTTCCCAGGAAGCTGTTGACCTTCGTCACCGCCGCCATCTGGACTTCCAGGTCCGCCAGGTTCCTCACAACCCAGTTCAGGTAGTTGGAGACCTGAGAGGCAGTTTGATTTCAAAATCACCTTTCAGACACGGAGACATTTCAAAATCTCCCACAGAAAAGAAAAGTTTTCAAAAAATGTGATGAAATAAAAAAAAAACTCACAATAAATTGATTAGATGAATGACAAAGAGCATAGCAGACTCATTTCTTTTCTTTTCTTTTATCTACCGTTTTAATTGTAAAGCACCAAAAGGTTGTAATGAAATACAGATTTATTTATTCATTCGAATCTTAATTTGAGGTTGAACAAAGTCTGGATTAGCTTGACTTTTGTGCAACAACTTAAAAGATGAATAGATAAATATTACAGTCTTTTGTTTTGGTGCAAACAAACGGGGAACAAAACTTGACAAAGGTGTCATGAGTTTGCCGGAATTTGACTTTTGAAAAGGTCTATTACATAAAAATCTTAGAGCGCAAAGAAAAAAAAAGACTAAAAAAGGGACAAATTTTATAAACAGATCCAGGTTTCCTACTATTTCTATTTATTAATCATTTTACACCTAAACACTTCTGTGATGTAGTTTGAATGTAAAATTAGTGCAACTGTTCTTACCTGATTATTATTTCTGCTTTCTCATATTAGCCTCACCTTCTGATATTCAGTGCTTGTGGATGCATATAGGGATAGTGCATAAATAATAAAATCTAAATTAAATAGGAAAACAGTGCAACTATTAAACAATATTGCTGATACCTACTAGAGACTGTAGTTTTAGTATGTTCACAACCAATTAAACCTTTTCAATCATGTATGATTCAAACCTCCAATAAAAAGTAAAAATGGCTTTTTGATAAAAATACCTGAATATAATGATGGCTTATTTGTTTCCGTTGTTTTTAAAGCGGTGTCGATTTTTGTTTAAACACTTTTTTTCAGAGCTTGCACTTTGTAGACGGTCCCCTGGCAGCCGTCCCCTCTGCCGTTTCTACGTTCAATTCTCATTAACGGAAAACCACCTCCGATTTTGAGTCTTGAGTCTAAAACTACGTGATCAGATCAGAGCACCCCAGCGGCTATGTTTTGAACTGAGGTAATGAGTAGAAAACAGGAACCAGGAGACTCACTGTGAGGGCGTAGGTGAGGCCCAGGCCCACCAGACCTCCAGCAGGAAGACCGTACTGAGAACTCCATATCGAGGCTGTAGCCGCCGTCAGGACGATCACCGCTCCGAGGTAGTCCTGCAGGGAAAACCCTCACAGCTCTAAGACGCTTCACCTTGAAGCTAAACCATGGCGATCAGGAGCTCCTCTCAGACCCTGCAGTCAGAATGGTTCGAGTCTCACCGTTCGGACCTCCAGCCAGCGATTGGCAGCAGACAGAAACAGGTAGGCGGTGTTGTTGGTGTCCGTCAGCTCCAGCATGCGCTGTTTGAACCGCGCTTCATGTCTGGAAACATTTAAACACAGAAAGAACGACGTCTTTCTTTGAGAAAAACCTTTAAAACATTTAAAAAAAAGTTATTTTATTAATTCTGTGTGGGGGTGGGGGCTCTTAGAGATTATGGGGGGGGGGGGGGGGGTTGGTTGTGAGTATTTCACAGGGGAAATACAAGCCTTAAAAAGTAGTTAAATTATGTGAATCCTTCAAAGGGATACTCCAGGGTTCAATCTAAAGACCCCTTTTGTTTGCGTTCTGTGTCAAATTATAAGAAGAAGATTCCCATAATATTTATCTTCTTCTGTCACCTATGATCCTGATATTAAGATCTTCTTAACTTTGGATTACTTGAGTTATTTTGACTTATTCTTAGCCATAAAGCAGTTATTTTTGGTGAAAAAAATTAACATTTTCTATGTAGCGAAGAAGGTTTATACCGGAATGCTCTGATAGTGGTGAGACCTTCGGCTGTCTCCGAAAAGTGGCAGAGTAGAGGGAGCTGCGTGGAGTCATCCAGGTCTTGAAGGTCCCTAAAAAGAAGGTTTTATCCATTCATAAGGCAAAGAGTAAAAGACCAAGTTCTCATTTTTATTGGTCATTCAGAAAAAAACTAATATGCTTTTGGACAAAAACTTCAACATCAACTGAATAAAAATGTACACCAAGTAGCAGCTGAACTCACTTGGAGGCGACCCGGAAGTACTTCTGAATGAAGTAAAAGGCCACGGAGAGAGGAATCAAGGCGATGAGAAAAGCAGGAGTGATGGAGGAGATGACCCCAATGGCTGACAGACAGAGCAAAGTGGACCTGGTCAAAGACTCTAGGGTTGGAGGAATGTGCTGAAAGGGAGGAAGGCAGTGAGAGCATTTTGAAAATATTCTCCAGGGGATGTACAGACAAAACATGTTTTTATTTGATCCACACAGCGGTCTTTAATGCTTTTACCTGGTCAATGATGTTGGTATCAGCTGAGAATCTGTTAAGGATCTGCCCCAGAGGAGTGACGTCAAAGAACCTGTGGAGAACATAACAAACGTGTTACATAAAACCCCAAAAAACAACATTTTAGAAGCTTTTCTAGCTGTGACTTTCAACAAAAGGGTCCACATCTGATCGTTTCCACAAAGATTCATGAAAAACAAAAACAAACAAAAAAACAGCAGAGCAAGTTAAGGAATCTCAGTCGGTAGATTGTTTTTATCTAAATTTACTGTAAATGTTGCCACATTAGTTTGTTTTTGTGTAAGTGGATGTATGTTTACACACAACTGAGTGTGTGTATGCGAGTGTACATGCATGCATGTGTGTGTGTGAATGTGTGCGTATGCGTTTCAATGCCTGTGTGTGAAGGCAGGTGTGTACGTGTGTATCTGTATGATTGGCTGGATTTATGTGTGTGCGTTTGCATTTGTGTGTATTTATATGTTTTTATGCATATATATATATATATATATATATGTGTGTGTGTGTGTGTGTGTTTGTATATTTGTGTACTTCTTTGTTTTTCTGTATGCGTGTGTGCTTTTGGTTTTTGATGTTGACAATTGTTTTTACTATTCATAGTACTTTAATTTACAAATGTATGAAAGGCGCTTTATGAATAAAGTTGGACTTGTTTTGACTGTGCGTGACAGTGCACGTGCATGCGCCCGTGTACCTGATGGGAGCATGGAGGATCTTGTTGAGCAGGTTGTGATGCAGGTTTGTGGCTGCAGAAAGACCCAGGAACTCCACAGTGAGAGAAGTGATGAGGCATAAGGTAATTCCTGCCGCGCACAGGGTGATGAAGACGGGCAGGTAGTGGGAGTCCTGCTGTCAGTCATCAAAAAAAGCTGCTGAGTGATGAAGATCCGTCATCCTCTTTCACAACATTTTCTCTGAACGGACCGCTGAAACCCCTAGAAGGAGGCGGACGTCGTCGTACCTCGGGGATGCCGCTGCTCAGGGTTTCGTTGAGCCAGCCGGAGTCGGTTTTAGAAGAGGTCCAGACGGCGAGCCAGTAATCGATGGCAACAATGACGGAGTGCTTGATGAGTTTGGAGAAAACCATCAGGAAAACCATAAAGAAGCCGCCAGACGACAGGTAACACCAGCACACCTGAGCAGAGACGGAAACAGAGTAAAAGAGAAAAACTACATTTACTGCCAGAGGAAAATCCGAATCCCTGCTTTGACCAACTCTGAGCTCTTGTGGTAGAGCGTTTGCCCTAAGACTGGAAGGTTGTGAGTTCAAATCCCTGGTTGACCCCATTGCCTCCCTGTTTGACAGTCAGCATCAAGGGGTTGGATTGGGGGAGTTAAACCATCAAATGGCCTGAGTTTGCTCCCCCAGGGGATGGGTCAAACGTGGAGAAGAAATTTCACACACCCAAGTGTGAGACTTTTATGAAACTCCTCACACTGGAATCTCCCCAAGAGAAAAATCTTTAAACTTTCACTGACTCTGAGTTTCCCTTCCTTTATCTCCTCACGGGTCAAACAGTCCCCTGGAGGGATTCAAGTGTTTTAAAGACCAGTTTTTAACCTCTTAGGACCTGGCGTTCACATGCGTGCACATCACATTTTGGGTTATGTTACCACAGGAGTTCATTAAAAAAAATTAAAAAGAGGGTAAAGATGGTTATTTCTCTTAGAGATCTGTAGGGAAAAAAACAAACCGAAGGATCAAAATTTGCAGTTCCACAAATGACCACTGGGGGCGTCTTCAATCCTTTAATACCAGAGCTGTTCCAGCGACAGGACGCAACGCGTTCTTTGAAGTATCATAACTCTTCGACAACACTTTGCTTTAAAACGCAGCAACGCCCCTTTTCTTCTCATCAGAATCCGGTGGATAAATTGTGAAAAATTGTTGACGAGCTACGCTAGTTCAAAGAACGTATTAATAAGGATCATTTTCCCCCCCAATTTACTACGTGTGTCCAACTTCAACTAAATGCAAGTGCAGCCTTGTTACAAGACTTCATGGAGTTATTTTTCTCTCGTGATGATAACGAAAATAGAATTTTTTCAAATTAAATTTGATAAGGGCTAAAAGTTTTGCAATATTAGAATAACTATTTAGAATAACACATTTCTGACTTTACTATACGTGTCATTTTACACAAACGTGTCCCTCTAGTTGTGGATCCGACAACAGCAAAGCTTTGGCAATCAAGCACAAATAATTTCACGTCTGGCAGATCGTTTCCGCGCTTTCTGCGACTTTTGAGGCAAGTTTGTGTCTCAGCCGATGCGGAACGTGTACTTCGGTACACCAGGCATGTGATGCGTGTTAAGAACCTTACACTGGATAAGCATGGAGGGGCTGCTTCTTCTTTCTCTACTGTTCACTAGTGCGTGTCCATCACCTACAGTTAGAAGGGGCTGGCTGTGAAATGTCAAAGCGGTGAAAATCTGGTGAACGAGTCCCTGACTGGTCAAAGTTAAACTTTCAACGGGCATCGGATGGTCGTGCGTTTTGTTCCTAGAGCCCAAGAACAGTTGTAGAAACTTGCGAAGCTGCACACGAAGAGCCTTGAACGCGAAAGCCTAAAACGCGCATCTACACGTGTTTACATAGACCGAATGCAGGCCTCGAGGGCCGGCGTCCAACATGTTCCATACAACCTGCTATTGAAGCTCCTGATGGGCAAAACGCACCTGATCCAAGTAATCGGCACCAGATAGGGCAGGAAGTCTGGAAAACCGACAGGAGACCTGAAGTTTGACGCTCCTGGCATAGACTTTTCACTGAAAGTGGTCGCTTGTACGCGGCGTAAAGCTCATACAGTACTTTAAAAAGTAGTTTCAGTGAAACCATCCGTGACATGTTTACAATCAGCCTCAAGAGACACGAAGAGAAAAGATGGAGCCATGAACTTTTCTATTTGCGAGCAGAAGAAGAAAAGCCCAGGAATCTGTGAGAGCCTCTCAGCCCCTTAACATTTCCAGCCACCATGAGAACTGTCTGCTCCTGATGGTCCTTTAGAAGTAGTTACCATAGCAACAATGACAAAGATGAATCCAATCTGAATTGTTTTTTGTTGTTCTTCAGGGAAAACCTTCTGCTGAGAAATCCGAACACTGACCAAGTTTCCGTTGAGAAGATGAAACCCACCTTCCATGGAATCTTTGATCGTCTGTTGGCGATCAGGGAAAAATCGTCCTCCTCGTCTTCCTCCTCTACCTCCTCTGTTGGAGTAAATTCAAAATCTGTTTAGTGAAAACTTTGATACATAAACAAAAAGGTCCACATCTTCAACAAAATACAACAGAATACGTTTAGGACTCTCAGTTGGTAGTGCTCTGAGATTTTTTTTCAAATCTAAAGCGTATTTCTTTCAACATAAAATGCATCATTATTATTATTAGAATTATTTTATCTAAATTTATTATAAATGTTGCCACATTTGTTTGTTTTGTACGTGTGCATGTGTGTTTATACGTGTGTGTGTGCAGGGATGTACGGTGGCCGTTCCGCTACGATTGTATTCAGACTGAGAATTGGCTCCGGATTATCGGTGGAAACGATCTCTGGTTCACTTTAAGTGGACCAAGTGGGTCCAGTCTGGATTCACGCCAAGATAATTTGTCTCTCAGTTCTCTTCATCTTCCCGAGACTTGATCATCTGCTGGAAGAATCACCTTCATCATCGTCATCGACCTGATTCTTGGCCTCTCTGGAGTAAAAAGCTCTGCGCAGGGTCTTCCTCTCCAGTGTGGTTTGACTGTCCTGCTGTGTGTCCTGCAGACGCACAAAGACGGAAGGCAAACGCTCATCAGAGAACAGAACGCCTCTTTTTCCAGCGGTAGATGAGATGGTGTTGAACCTTTTCCAGCTCCTGATCCTGTCTGTTCATCAGTGTTTTCCAGTGGTCGTACAGCTCAACGTCATGAGTCTGAATGTCCTTCAGGGTTCCTTCTCGAAGAATGGAGCCGTCCTTCATCGCTATGATCTGAAGATGGGATGAACCAAAGTGTTAAGTCTCCTTTATCCTTCAGGAGACACCTGGTTTGGAGGTCTTACCCAGTCTGCATGTATGAGATACTGCAGCTTGTGCGTGACGAGAACCACCGTTCGCTTGTCGTCCTGCAGAAACTTGAGGATTCCTTCCTGCATCAGGTGATCGCTGAGGTGGATGTCCAACGCAGAGAAAGGATCGTCCTGCCAGAGGAGGCAGAGTGAGATGAGAAGTTCCACCGCCTGACCGCTGCACATCATCTGTACACCAGAAGACATGCAGCTCCAGGACAATCAAAGTGATGTCCTCCCAAAAGACTGAAATGTACCCAGAACCAGGAGAACCGAACACATCGCTGAGGTCCTCTAGTTCCTATTACGCAACGTAAGGCCGTCCACATCATCTTCACTTCACCTGCCCCTTCAGTCAATGTATTCGAAATGCTAAAGCCCTTCAATACATTTACAGCCTCGCTCTACATGTTTGACATTTAAAGTGGCGCCCAGTACAAGGTCAGAGGTCACGCCCACACTACAAGGTTTGTTTCCTTCAATGCCGATTTAATTCTTTAGATGTCAAATAAAAAGATCCATGAACTTAAATAACCTTTTGCAGTTGCCATGGCGACAACATGCACAGGCAACTGATCATTTACCCTTTTGACCCCCAACCCCCCCCACACAACCCGAAGAAACAATACATGGAGACAGACTCTAATAACAACCCCCCCCCCATAAACAAGACTGAATGTTGGTCTATTTCATTTTATTTTATTCTATTTCACTCATTTAATTTTGTATTCATCTTATTTTATCTGCCAGTTTTTCTTCTTTAATTGCTTTTTTTTATTATTGCTGCTTCTTTGCACAGTCATGCTAGTGGGAAACATCTCGCTTTCACCTGTGTATTTCTCTGCAAATACTGTGTGTGTGATGACAATGAACAGAATCTTGATGGATTGAATTCTTAACTATTCTTTGAATAATGAACAAAAAGCAGGAATTTAAAAGGTAAACACATTTACAGAAGCTGTAGCTGTCGGTGGTAAATAGATAGAATATGCAGTGTTTATTAGTGTTCATTTATTTGTAAGAGTAACCCTTTTTTTATAATAAAAAAAAAATGTTTTAACCTTAGATGGAAAATATTATCAAAAGTAAAAATAACAGATAAAAAAAAATAAAAACGGATTCAGTATTATTTTTACAAAAACGTAAAAATGATTGTTGTCAGATTTGGATTATAATCAAATCCTTGATTTCTAAATCAAACAATTAAAAAAATGTTTTTTATATTGCTAGATTGTGTTTTGTTTTATATACAAACCATGTAATTTGGAGGGAAAAAAACTAAAAAACAAAACTTACTTCAGGTGGAAAACCAGCAAAAACAAACTCAAACCTGCAGCACAAACGCGTAGTTTTACATTTTGCTTGACCTCTTCAGCATGTTGTCTGCCTGGTTTATTCGCAGCAGCTGTCATTTTTGTTGCACATTTTCTCAATATTCCCTAACCTTGTTGGGAATGACACACCACTGCACATCTGCCAAACACCCCATAATATCTGCAACAGGGTGGATGACACAGTAAGGGCTCTTAGCCGGTTAATAGATGGTGTGATGTGATTAATTAGGTTGTGTATAATAAGATGACGTGTATATTCCACTGCCAAAGTGAGAGGAAAACCGAGCTGCTGACACTCTTCCCTTAAACAATATAAAGAAAACATTCCCGCCTCAGTCTCCTCCACAGCTTTACAGAGCAGCTCTTATGAAGCCGTCTAGACATTACAAAGTGTCATGAGGGGATGAGAGAACGACGTGACGGCTTTCAGAGTGAAATGAACGCTTAAAAACAATGAAAGCTGTCTGTGACAACAGGAAATGACGCACACACACAGAGAGCTGATCTAGTGGGAAACTCACGTTACGCCTCTGAAAAGCGCAAACACCCGTCCTAAAGTTACGTCCAACTCTGCAGCGCGCGTTCAATATTCGATGTAAACATGCGTTTCTGTCACCTTCGAGTGTTCGGAAAAAAGCAAATTCGCCTTTTACTTACTTTTAATATGGTGTAACTGTATTATATGAAATTAATTTTCCATAAATTTTGCATTCTTTCAATTCAGCAAGTACTCATTTGAAACATGAATACCAATAGAAGAGTTATTCTCTACATCAGGAGGCAGCAACAATCTTTATGCCATAAGCACTTATCAACCGCGGTCTCCTCAAAAGTAGCCGTAAAAAGTGTACCTGTTGTGGTCAGTGAAATACAAAAATGTTCCCCACAAGGGTTGCAAAGCGCAGGACTTCCATTGTGCTTTCTCTAGTTGGTTTGCCCCGCCCTTGTCATTCCTGGCCAACGACTGAAGAGATCTTTAGTCTCAAGTTTTGGTTTGAATCAGAAATGTTCAGTCTGAATACAGACCAAAGCCAAGGTTCAGGACTCCATCTGGATCAACAAACGTTTCCAGTTTGAACAAACCTCGAGATTAAATGGAAGCAGCCTTTATGAAATGAGAGGGAAAAGCCCTTCTACTGCCCCTAGTGGAATGATGATCAACTACAGGGCGGAAAACGTGGACCTACTTATAAACAATGGGTTTTTAAGGTAACTTTGGATCAGAAATGCGTGGATCATATATGATATAAATGGTTATATGGGGTTAAAGACAGACAGATGATTCTGTTGGACTCACCAAAAAGACTATGTTTGTGTTCTGGTACAGAGCTCTGGCCACGCAGATCCTCTGCCTCTGACCTCCACTCAGATTGATGCCCTGAAACACAATCACAAACAAACCCAACAAAAGGGTTTTATGGTGAACTGTTGGAGAGAAAGGACTCTGGCTGCATTACCCGCTCTCCAATCTCAGTCTGGTCTCCAAAAGGAAGCAGGTCGATGTCTGGCTGAAGAGAGCAGGCGTCGATCACAGCTTTGTACCTGCAGAAGCAACGTCATTACCGAGACATCCACAGAGTCAAAAAAACAGGACAAATGGACAAAGATCTGAGCCTTTGGATGGATTGTCCTCACAAAGACTGCAAGAGCTCCATGAAGGCTTTACCGTTGCTTGTTGAATGGACTGCCAAAGGTGATGTTTTCCTCCAACGTGGCGTTGAGCAGCCAAGACTTCTGGGCGGCGTAGGCCACTGAGTTCCTGTTCTTGCTGCATGGTGGGAGTCGGAGGCAAACAGGCAGACGATAAGAACCACGAGTCTCAGAACCACAACGTTTCAGAGAGCAGGAATACTGATCTGATGCCTTTATGTTGGTGAAACAATGACAACATTGCTTTACGGTTAAACTGGCTGCACACGGAAAACTGCTAAACATGGCAGCAGTGATCTGAGTATCAATTCACATATAATTCTGATAAATTAAAGCATTTATCTTTGTCGTGGTTTAAACCCAATTCAGAAAAAAGGTCATTTTTTTCAATCAAAATCTAGGAAAATACAACATTGCTCTGATGTATTGTTTCTTAATCAAATCCAAACATAAATATCAGATCAATAATCCTGTTTGACCATTGAAGGAGCATTTGGACACTCCAAACCCCACTGCAATGCCAAACGCCGTCCACCAGGAATGATGGTTAAAACCAGGCTCGAGTTATAAATGAGACACAGAAGCACAAACACAACAGAGAGACGGCCGAGCAGCACTGCTGGAAGCATAAACAAAACATGAAAGTTTTGGGGAAAAACAGGAATCAGTAATTAAAAAAAATCAGTCATCTGGTAACCGTTTTGAGTGTAAAAACCATTCCAAAAGGATGCAATTGATTTAGACTTCAGATTCTATTAGAAACAGCTCTATGCTTTAGTTTTAGCTCACTTTTCTTTAGCAAAACCTTTTTGAAAAGCGAGAAGCTTGTTAAAAATGTAATTTTAACACAATATTTTATATTTATTCAATTCAGGTACTGTATTATTATTTTATTTTCCTTTTAAATGCACTTTTGGATTCGTTTCTGGATGTTTTGGTTTGTTAAATCTGTTTGATTTGACATATAAAAACAATTTTTTTCTCTTTATGCCATTGTAAGCTACTTTGAATTAATATTTTATCTTCATGTTTCTGTTTTTTCTTTTATTTTCTTTGAATAACAGATTTTGGATCAAAGATCAAAGACATTTAACAGTAAGCCTGGTTTTTTTGCGTTTGTAGACGTGCGTGAACTTCAATTTGCCAATTTTCGACATTTTTATCAAACTTCAATGTGTTTGTGTTAAACTAATGTTTGTGTTCATTTCGGTGCAGTGCTGGAATTTTCGATGACATGAACATAAATGAGCACTTTTGCATTTCCTTCCAATAAGTTTTATAGATAAACCAAAAGGGGCCTTCTGAAGGCCACACGATAAGGAAGATGTTCCCTCTAAAAGCAGCCGTTACTCTGGAACACACATGAACAAGGAACTGATAAAAGCAACCAGGAACCACAATGAAGCACAGATGAACTCTAAGGCTAGAAAATGTAGACAGAAATTATTAAAGAGGTGTGGAATGATAACAATACAGCTATTGTCAGAATTAAACCCCCAAGTTTCAATGGGAATGACCAATAAAATGAAATTTTTAGTTTGGTTCAGAACAAACACAAGCTGCGTTTCCTTGCGTTTGACTATGGAGTTGTGTTAATTGGATTTGGGATAATAAATTAACATAATGGAAACACGACAATCTAGGAAAAAGCCACATTTATTTAAAAAAAGTTTTTGCACTTGGAGGTGGCGGATTTTGAGGTTTATCAAAATTGAAATATTTCTCAAAACAGCAATGGAATTTTTCAAATGAATTGAGTCACATGACCGAAGGCAGCAATTTTGTAGATACCGATGGCAATGCGCTTCTTGGCAGAAGCTGGCAGCCATGGTCGCTGCACAGCAGGCGCCACCAGACGTCCCACAGCGTCACACAGCTCATCAAAACTTGAGCGAGTCATGTAGAATTGTTGGATCCACATATCCTCTGTAAAATCACCAACCGCCATTTCCCAAAATGGCTTCTTCTGTAGCCCTTCCCACGTGTAAATAGCTCGCCGCTCCACGGCCTGAAGAAGACGCCGACGTCTCCTTTGATAGATGATGATGAGCGCTAGAGCCGTGGCAGAAATATGAAAGTATCTGCTGTCAATCAAAGTATTGCTTTTTAATTGCGAAATTGTGTTTTTTTTTTACATATCTAGAATTTTGATAAAGAAACGCTAAAGACAGAACCTCCTTTGACAGTTTATTTACAGACTGATTGCATTAAGCAATAAAAAAAAAACAACAACAGCTGATTGTCAGGAACCATCAGCACATTTGCTTTCCTGACTCGAATGCTTCGTTCACACCGGAAATGTTCAACATGTTCAAGAACATGTTAAACGTTTACTATTTGGTGTTCACACTGGACTGTCGCTGCCCAATACTGATGCATGTACTCATACTTGGAAGAGGCTTGGTGTAAAAATTACAAAATAGCGTAGATCTGGTGAATTTGGCTTTTTCTTTCACAGCTCTATTCCGATAAATGAAAGACTTGGTGTCATAAAATTACGACCGGGCAAAAGCCTCAATTATAAATTTGTCCTCCATGATCAATTTTCTAACGGTTGGTACTACATGAATTAAATAAGACACTACCCATACGTCACTACGTTTAATGGCCGCAAGTTTTCTAGGTAGATCCCAAAAACTGACTTAAGAACTTGTATAGCGACGCGTGAACACAAGAGTTGTAAACACAGAATTCTGAAATGCGCATTTATGCCCGTCTACATAGACTTTTCAATGGAAGTGGTCGCTTGAACGACCGTTTCTGAGCCCAGTGTGAGGATAAGTGTCTGCAGCCTTCAGTGGCTTATGTTCCCTTTTTTTTAAAGTTATTTTTGCAGATTTCTTTTCAAGAATCTGACTGTTCTGTTTTCATGGCTTATCACCCAAAATAATGATTAACATCCACGTCCCTCCAGATTCCCTACAGGATTAAGATCAAGGCTCTCAGAGAGCCACTCCAAGAAGTTTTTGCTTTGCCAACAATCAAAATCATCAGTGCTGTTCTTGGTGTCATTCACATCATGAAGCTCCCACTACCATGCTTAATCAAAAGAGCTTTTTAGAAATTAATCTTCTTTCTCTTTTGCTTCATTGGGGGGTTTAAACCTTTGACATTAACTGTATAATAAAAAAAAAACAACACAAAAATTGAAGTTGTGAGGAGAACGATAACACAAAAAACCTGAGGAAAAACATGAATGAAGGTACAGAAACGGTCTTCTGAGTCAACTTCAGTCACGAATGAGGTTAAAAATCTGATGGGAGGGGAAAGGAGGCGGCAGGAGGAGGTCAGGTGGGTCACGTCAGAGCTGGAAGAGGAGGCAGGAGATCAGGAGCAGAGCGTGTACCTCGGAGCGTCTTCGGCAGACTCCTCTGTCTCTGACCAACTGTCAAAGTCAGTGTGTTTACAGTTAAAACAGTTGACTGAGGGGGAAAAGTGCAACAAAAAAGCAAAAAAACAGCAAAAGAACACAAAGCTGGAGACAAAAAGGGCCAGCTTCTCTGCAGTGTGAAGTGGGAAAGCAGCAGAAAGGTTGTTTTTGTGTCAAAGCCCCGACAGTGAAGACATGGGTGTTGACCTGCCAACCGTTTATCAAATTATAGGTCATGGAGGGGCTGTAGCCGCTGTCCGTCTGACATAATGAGGTTTGGTGGCTTCTTCTGCAATGATGTCTAATACTTGATGCTCCTCAAGGAGTTAAATGAGTTTTCAGCTAGAAAGTAAAGGTTTGTACATTTCTAGCCTAAAAAAACAAACACTCCCCTTGGTAACAAACAGAAAACGGTCAACTAGCTTCATGAATGCAGAGCAATAACGCTTTAAGTTATTTCCATCCATGCAGGGGGGTTGACCCACACAGGTTTTTGCGTTCTCCGGACCCAGGGAGCATCGCAGAGAAGATCATGCCTTAGTCACAACACCCTTTCTAAGTGGATACGGTCTGCAAAGCTGAACGCAGTTACCGCTCGTAGTATCAAAGTCGCAGGCCACTTGTCAAGCCTGTTGAGAAAAATCTTTTTTTTTTTTAATAATGGGCATGCTGCAGGTTACAAGTCCCTCCTCTGCTCCGATTAAGATGTGGTTATTCCTCTCTGCGACCCTTCAAGGCCCCGGACAACCCAAAAACCCTCAGCAACCGTACGAGTCAACCCCCTGTACTGGTGCGTGTGACTAAGGCTTTAACTGTGACACTGAAGATGTTGCCGGTGACATCTAAATAACATTCGCTCTTTGACATACCCCAAGTTGTCAATTGTTTACGTGATCACGGTGAATCATTACAAACGTATATTGTAGCATTTGGTGTTCGGAAGCACCTGGAACTGCTTTTGCTCCTACATAGGTTTAGTCTTCCTGTCTGTCACCATCAAAGCATTTCACGGTGAGGATTTACCTTCGGTCATGTTTTAAAATGGGGTTTTAGTGCTCAGTTTGCGCAAAAACTGATCATTTGTCAGCTTAAGTCCAACTGCTCCAAATAAAGTCAAGGGTAATCCAACTTCTTTTCTTTGTTTTTTTAAAACGGTGTGTCAAGCTTGAGCTACAAACGTGAATATTCCAACTGTTTCCAAGCCCTGGTGTGTATTATAAGTTGGCAGGAACTGAAAAAGAGTTCTGTATTGAAGGTTAAACCTCTTAAGAGGCCAAAAGGTTCTAATCAAAATGTCAAAAGTATTTCTGACCACACAGATTCTGCATCACTGCTATGATATTTCAGCTGATGATGTAAAATTAGGCCAGGCTCAAACACACAGAAAATAACAATAAATCTTTCCCAAAACCGTCACCATGAACACTTTCAGAGCAGTTTTGCTGCTGAAAACAAAGTTCAACGTCACTGCAGCCCAGTTTTCAATCTGAGAAGAGGAGAGTTTGAGAGAAAAACAGGAAGAGTACCTGATGTTCCCCTCGTGGACCAGCTCACAATCAGTCGGCCTGTTGTGGCACGAGTGCAACAAGGAGAATGAAATCACACACACGCACACACATGGACACACACAGACATAAACACACACACACAGCAAGGTTAGTGTCAAACAGCAGAAGGTGAAGCAGGTGGAGGAGGAAGCAGAAACAGTGCAGAGAAATGAAAAATAAAGCGGACTTTATCCACCTTCTGAATTAGGAACTGAGGTAAAAATCAGTAAAACACAAAAACTAAACAATTGTTATTAATCTCAAATACTGACAGCAATAGTCCTAAAAGATGGTTTCTGGTTCTAATGAGTAAAAATGAGAACCAAAAGTTGTGGAGAAGAGTTACAGTCTCACATACCTTATTATCTTAAAGAAATCTCTCAGATATTTGACAGAAAATAAGCCAAAGTGTAGTTCAATATGAATATACTGGTAGTTTTCTTCATCCTCCATTAGGCTGCGTTTATCTTGATATGCATTATATGTTAGAGCCCATTTAGGATCATTGATGTGGAAAGATAAAAAATAAAACGGATATATGAAGTAGGGGTGTTAGAAAAAAACGATTCGGCGATATATCGCGATAGTTCATTTGGCGATACTACTGTCAGGACGATATTTATTTAATTATTTATGAGCGTCCGACTCTCGGTTTAAACTAGGGCTGCTGATATAACTTGCAGTAAATAAAAAAACAGCAAAACAGCCAAAAATATTCCCATTTCACTGCAGCAGTTTAATTTAAATAAGAGTCAAAATACCTTAAATCAGACTCCAAATGACCCTCGTCTGCATAGGAGACCAACGTCTAACATAAAAGCTCCATCCGATTGGTCAACTAGGTGAAGGGCTCCATCTCATTGGTCAAGTGCATAAAGGAATTTATTCAATTTGTTAAATAGTTCAAGCTGCCATGTGATTGTTTTAGCACATTTAAGGTTTCCAATTTATTGGGATTTTCACCAACTTTTGCGATATGGATATTGCACAACTTGAAATTGCGATAACGCTAAATTTGCGATTTATTGTGCAGGCCTGGTTTAAACCGCTAGTTGGCAGCACCGCACACCGAGCCTCTTTGAGCTGCTCTACGCCACACAAAACAACAAGAAATCAGCTAGAAGTGAACTTTCCTTCATCCTGTCATGCTGCCTCATCATCACACTTTATTGTTTCTGGAAAGTATTAGTGTTTTTGCTTTTTCTCTTTTCACCGTTCAGGTTTTAAAGTACTGGAGAAGCTACATTAAGCAATGTTGGAAATATTTACTCAATCAGACTTTTAGAACCTTTTTGGTTAAGGCAAATTTTTCTGTATTTTTTTCTTATACTGAAATATATTTTGTGGTGGAAATCAGACAATGTTGACTGTTCCCTTTATATATATTTTAAGTTACAAAATAAAAGCACTATGAATTTGATTGGGTAAAACCAACTTATATAAGAGATACAGTTGCAGTTCTTATCATTGTAATCATTAAATAAACCAAATTTTACAATTGTATTACAATAAAAGACATATTGATATTCAGGTAGAGTATTTTCTAAGTCATATGCTTAAAAAAAAGAGAAAATGTGTTCATGTACAATATCGGGATACGTATCATATCGCCAATACACACCCCTAATATGAAGGAATAGTTATTTCAAAATAAAAGGATCTTCAGGATAATTGACACATTTCCGTTAGCAGTCAGTAAATGTCTTAAAGTCGAGGCTTTTCACCACCACTCTGTTCCTCTTCCTGTCAGCCTGCTCCTGACGGAGGTCTGCAGGACGCTCCTTATCATGTTAGTGCATTCCAAGGGGGGTCACCGGGACCATCCTCTTCCTCCTCTTTTTGTCAGAGTCCCTTTGGTATTTGTGTTGGTGTTCTCCCAGCTTCGGTTGATTACTTTTTAGGTCATGTTTCAGATGATTCCGTAAATATTTAGGCTTGCGCCCAACAGGACGTAACATTTGAGTCCTTCTGTAGACTGAAGGAAAGGTGCGGTTTGCCCCCCTCTCCCTTGCTTGATGTGGTAATTTTAAAAAAGTATTTTTGTAGCAACTTTTAGAAAAGCAGTGTGACTTTTCACGTGTGAAATATTTAATGAAAACTGGGAGACTAGACGATAGGCCGTCACCAGATTCAATAATGAACAAGAAAAATTGAGATCTCCTTAAAGACCCACTCATCATCTTTTGACCTATTATCAAAGCGTTTCCAGTTTTCTTTTAATTGTAATTATGCCCTTTTTAGGGCAAAAGCCAACAACTTAGTTTCTGTAGAGCAGCAAGACCTTATTAGAAGTTCCTCTCAGAGTTGTGGGCGGGACCTTAGCTTGCAGAAAACCCCGCCCCTTTCCCCTCCCCTTTATCAAGAGCTCTCCCACCAGGTTACAGCGTCTCACACCCTTAAATCCTGTAGAGCAATTTGACCTCCGGCCACTGCGCTTCGGTCCGGCAGCAGCTTCACGTCAACCAATCAGGGACTCAGCTTTGGACGCATTTACAGACACGATCAGTGGGTGGAGTCCAAAAATTCAACAGAAGCTGATCATTCAGGTCTTGAATTTTATGATAGATTTCTTATTTTTTTTAGCAAGACAATAAAAAATAAAAAAGTTTGTCTGTTTCTTGTTTTTATTTTTCCCTCCTCGGACAGCAAGTCATCAAACTGGGTCACAGAGAGACGGAGGTTCGCCGAAAGAGGATGTTGAAGCTCGAAGGATCTCATAATTGCAGACATGGAGAGGTGATTACATTTTCTAGAGCTCTTCGAAATAAATAAATCTGTTCTTAAACCATACATTGATAGATACAGATACTGCTCCACGTAGCGATTAGGCTAAAAATATTCGGCGGTAGCTCCTCCCACACGCGTCTGGGCGTCAAGTTTATGAACACATTTTTTTGGACAGGCGTGGAGCAGCAAATTTGCCCCGCATCCAAATAGAGGCGCCGACGTGAACCGACCTAGCATTAGTGGTGTAACAAAATCAGCGAACAATACTGGAGCCATCCAGCCATAGTTTTGATCCAGATTCCAGCGTATTTTCAGGGTCACAAATACGATCTTTCTCAAACTGCTTCTCTTTTTTTTTCGTCTCTTGATTCACAATGAACTCAATGAATTTTCTTTATATATCAGGGCTCGACATAGCCATTTGTCCGCTGGCCCGGTCCTGTTTTTCGAGCAGTGCGGACCACAAGACTTTATTTTTCACTTGTCCGCTCGGGCCACTAAAATATCTAACGGTTTATATATTCTTCACCTTTTTCAATAAAGTAAATTTTGCGAAAACGTGTAGATTTACCTCGTCTTCATAATTTAGTTTTTCTGCTAGTCCTGTGTTCAGACTTCAAGGGTTTCTATGGGAAACCTTTGATCACTTCTCCTTCTCTCCCGCCTGCTCGCGCGCGGCTTTCACTGCCGAGCACCACGCGGCACGCGCTCACTACTTTTTTTTTCAAACTTTATTGAATGTAACAATTCAATACAAAACAATGTTAAACAGCAACAATGAAGGCACAAGCCAGTGGATTATTATTACATTTAATTATAAATCCGACACCGTCACTGAAGAGAGACTGAAGCATGTCAGAGATGTGGAAGACATGGCAGGAATAGATAGGAATATGTTGGATGGAGTAGTGGGTGGAATTAGTAGTATGGACAGCAAAATATTTAATGAATGCATTGAAGATGAAACTGTATGCACTAAGCTTTAAGATGAATGTCAAAGAATCAAAGGCAACTCCAAATACCTGAATCTCAGACTCAAATGCAGTAGAATGTTAAACTACTTAATTTTGTTTTTCTTTAAAACACTGTAAGCAGTAAGTATTTCTAGTTAGCTGAATGATCTCAGTTAGACCTGCACAATATGAGGAAAACTCGCGATATGCGATATCAGAGATTAAAATTGCGATAACGATATCATTTGCGGTATATAAACAAACAGCAAAATAACCAAATAACCATTCCCAGTTTAAAAATTATACTCCAAATGACCCTCGTTGACATAGGTTACAAACATCTAACATAACAGGGCTCCATCTGATTGGTCAACAATGTGAAGGCATCCATCCGATTGGTCAAATGCATTAAGGGATTTATTTGATTCGTTAAATGGTTCAAGCTGCCATTAGATTGTTTTAACACATTTAAGGTTTATGATTTATTGCGATATTTGCCGTTAGAAGCACCATGGAAACTTCTGAACTAGTGTTACCTACTACACTGCAGTGCTCTCTTCAAAACATCTGAAACAGACTAGAGCAGATTTAAGTTTGATATGGTCTATTTTCAGTCATTGAAAAGTGTAGAAATAAGTGATGTCACCAGAATGCACCAAATTAAACGTTTCCGGGGGGGCATGCCCCCGGACCCCCCTAAAGTTGCAAGCACCTGCGGAGCGGCGGGTCCCGCTATGCGCGGTGTCGGGCCAGTAACTTTCAGGCAGGGCCAGTAAGTTTCAAAAACTACTGGCCCTGTGGGCCAGTGCAAATTTCTGGGCTATGTCAACCCCTGTATATGTCCTCCATCGTCAGAAAAATGCCACAAGAACATGTTAAAAAAATAAAAACATTTTGGTTCGAGTGTGTCTTGAAAAATATGAGATTTTTGACCTCTTTTTCACTGGTAAAATGAATTAAGATATGTAATGAATTTGAATGGAAATTAAAGAAAGAAGTCTGGGTTGTTGTTTTTTTTAGCCTAAAGACTGGAAGCACTTTATAGACTCCCAAAAGTCTAAAAGTAGAAGTCCAGACTAAGTCATATGTTTCATTAGATGTTTGTAAGATCTGGTTGTTGTGGCTTACTTGCTCCAGTGGACGACTCCATCAATCGCTTGCATCTCACCAAGCATGGCCAGCAGCAGGGAGGATTTCCCACAACCCACTTGACCAACAATCATGGTCAGCTGACCTGAGACATTCATCAGAAAACGTCATATCTCTCTTCATCTGTTTATTCAGAGGCTTTTCTCACAGTTATTGACAAGTTTCTAGTTTGGTTTGAAAGAAACAGCATTCTTCCTAACAAAACGACCTCAAAGCGCCGTTTCTGTGGTCACAGAGGTAAACATGAGTGTACATGTGGGTCTTCGGTCCATATAGAGTCAATCTGACATGCAGACCCTCCAGCTAAAGCTGTATCTTTATAATAGAATTGGAAATGTATGCAAATATAATTATTATAAATAAAGGTTAGCTTCCAATGGGAAACGAGTTTATACAAATATACAGAATATTTTGAAAATGAACTAAAACAGCAAATATTTTAAAGGTACTGACAGTATTTAATTGAGAAGCTAAACTTGCAACAAGAAAACTTGCTGGAATTCTTAAATAAACGATAATATGAGACCAATAAATGGAGTTTAAATCAAAATAGACACTAGAGCAACAATACAGACTATTTATAAGACCAACTTGAGCATAGTTAAGGAAGTAAATCCTCATGTGTTATAATGGAAAGTCAAGTAATTGATAAAATAATTCATGCCTTGTTCACATTTGGCTGTAAAGCGGCCTTTTACCTGTAGGGATGCGGATGTTGATGTCGGACAGAGTCAGCAGGTTGTTTCCCCAGGTGAAGGATCCGTTACTCACCTGCTCACAAACAGACACACAACAGGTTGATGCCTTTCCTAACAGCAAAGTTCCTTTAACCAAAGTTTTGCTTCAAATGTCATCTCTAAAGAAGTTGTAGCTGTTACAGAAAAATCACAAAAAATGTCACTTTTAAGGTCATTTTAGGACCTTTTAATACATATTTCTGGGAATCCCTGCTGCCCTGATGACCTCAAACAAATACTTTTGTTTTCACGCTTTAGTACGGTCAGAAAATGTCATTCACACAAAAAGAAAACCATTTCATTTCCGCTTGTCTCCTGTCACTTTTACAAACCACCTTTAGGAGGAAAAAACGCTGCTTTGATTTTGTTTTGAACCCTTTGATATCCCACCAAGAAAAACTCAACTCAATAATCAATGTTTTTTGTCTTTTCCTGTTTATAATTAAATGAGTGGGTTAATTAAGGTCTTTAAAAATGTGTTTCCAATATGCGCTCAACTGTCTGGTTAAAACAGGCAGTTTAGAGGTAAAGTCTGCTGGGATGAATGGATGGATAAATGGCTGTAAGTCAACGGAAGGACAGATAAAATTAATGGATGGATGGATAAAGAGATAAATGAATCTATGAGCCGATGAATGGACAGACTAATAAATGGATCAACGAGCGAACGGATGGACGGACGGATGAATGGATGGACAGACAGATAATTAGATGAATGTGTGAATGGATGGACTACTAAATGGATGGATGGTTGAATGGATTGACAGATAAACAGATAAATGAATGGATGGAAAGATGAATGGATAGACAGATAAATGGATGGACTACTAAATGAATAGACGGTTGAACGGATGGATAGATAAATGGATGGACAAGACAATAGATGAACAAATGAATGGACGCTCGAATGAATGGATAGAGGAATAAATGGATGGAGAGATGAATGGAAGATGAATGAATGGATAGGCAGATTTCTAAACAGACAGATGAATTGATGGACGGATGAACGAGTTGTCTAATGTTTGGGCTAAAGTCGATACTTCCTAAAACGTCAAACATCGAACTAACCTATACAGTCGTCAGGGTTGTGAACTCGAAATATCAAAATATATTTCGAAATATCGAAATATCAAAATATCTGGGTTTAAAAAAGCCATCTGAACAGTTTTCATGGAAGTCCAGGACGTGGGAACGCTGAGCAGCGCAGGAAAACTTGTCTTCAATCCCTGCTCTGCTTCCCTGTTTCCTGCTGAAACTCGTGTTTACTTTACTCCCATCTGTTGTGTTTTACATGTTTATTTTCTGTTTATTTTATCTGAGAATGCCCCTCAGCTCTGCTTCCTCCGCTTCACGTGTCACTGATCCCCGAAAGAAAACCGGACATGGAGACAGTCAAAGCAGCCTTGTAAGGCTTTCAAACAGCTGTGATCAACAGTAAATTCTCAGATGCATTTAACGGAAATTCACGAGAGAATAAATATGTGTTTATCAAGACCACTTTCAATATAAAAGCCCTGTAATTCAAGATAAATAAATACTAAAAAACAATTAAGGTTTGTAAAATTGTCTGATAAATTGCAGCTCCGAAAGACAAAGATGAGTGTTGATGAAAGCTCTAAGAAGAGAAGAATCCATAAATATCTGCAAAACTGGGGTTCGTTTTTTCACAAAACAATGAATCTTTCAGGAAGCTGCAGGAAATGCTCCTGAACGGCAAAACAAAAACCCATACAGAAAAAAAATGAAAACAAAGCAAACAGCTGTGGCACTAAGACAGAGAACCTACAGGAAATCTAAAGTGACAAACACTTTTGACTCCGTTTCAATTCTGTTGATGTGAAAACTACAATACATTCTTTAAACTGATGTGTCTTTTTGACAGTAAACTCAGAGGTTCTATAACATTTTAAAGCACAGATTCTTCAGAGAAATAAAGACCCACTCCGATGAAAATTGTGTTTTTTGGTCAAACCAGACGCCCGCAAATACGCAGAATTCGCAAAAACCAGGAGCCTGTGCTTCCTCCTTCATCAGTTAGGAGCGAGAAGGCATCCTCTTCAGCAAGAGGTTGGTTCCTCCATCATTCACTCCTCCAAGTGGTAAATATTCTCTGCGATTATCATCAACCTTGGGTTGGTAGGGAAACAGGAACCGGCTGTTGCTCGTGGTGAAATATTCTTTAGCAGATGGCGAGGAAGCCGCCGGACTGGCCTGCTCTTCATCTCTGCTCTCCTCCTCAGAAACTTTAATGGAATTTTATTTTCACAATAACAAAACTATTTGTTTTGTTATTGTAATTCCTTCATTTATAATAAATGAATGTGTTTTAAATGCATTGTTTTGCCTTTTCTTTAAACTCCAAACAGAACTGAGAAGCTGCACATTTGACTGCAATGGTCAGAGGATCAGAACATTTACAAATCAATCAATTAGAGGCTTCCAGGAGCCAAACGGTGATCAGAATGAAACACCAACGTTTAGTGTGGGAAAGACGGGCTGGTTTTAACTCCAATTAGTGGACGTCCGTGGAGCTTCTCCACAGGGAGGAGGGGGGGGGGCAGTGGTTCTGCCTTCAGGACCGAGAGGATGCAGAAGACTTTCACAAGACCCTGCAGGGGCCACCAAATTCTCGTGTGAATTCTACACTTCCTGACAAAAGACAAAGGTCTCTTGCACTCACAGAAGCACGCAAAGCCGGGTCATTAAGGTCCAGCCTGTCCAAAACCAGGAAGGCGAACGTTCATCCCATCAGAACTTCGGTTTCCATGTCTTCCGCCGCGACGTTGGCCGACGTTGGTTTACAGAGCGTTGTGCACATCACTCTGATTCATCAGGTCACTGAACTAGAACTGAACTGTGGGGTTCCGCAGAACTCTGGCCTGTTTTGCCGACAGCATTTTGACCGACGCTCCGTGCATTAGCCACTGTGCAGCTGCACTGCTTCTCTCATTCTTATGTGCGCCTGCTGCAAAGCAGGACCCCTTTTTTATCTGATGCTGGCAGCATCACGGCACAGAGTTACGGTTCGGTACTCGTCCCAAGTAAAAACTAAGTAGTGCATGTCTCATAAAAACAAAACAAACTGCTTGTCGCTGAGATCTTGTAGCTGTTTTGTGAAGAGTAGAGCTGCTCGGTCGCAGGTTGAAATGGAAAACAAGAGTCAGACTCTGAAGGACGCTCAGAAATAATCAAATAAAGATCCTCTTGACAGGATTTTCAATCGATACAAGTATCACCAAAGGAACTACGGCGATATATAGATTTTCCCTACACCCCTATAAATAACACACTCTTTGACGTACCGTGACTCTGTGACCGTGAAACAGCTGATTCTGATGAAAAGCAGCTCTGCACCGATATAAAGGTGCAAACTTCCTTTCTTCACTTCTACTGGAATGATGTTAAAAGTTGAAATTTAATGTTGAAGTTAATGTAGTTGAAAGGATGTAAACACTGGAGCTGAAGCTCTGGCGCTGACCATTTTCTGTTTTCTTCTTCTTCTTAGCATATTTTACCTGTTTTATTTCTTGGTGTAATGTTGCATTTGGTATAAACAAATGCATAAACAAATGCATTAGTATTCATAGACGCTAACTGACCTTTTGGCTTGAACTCCATCAGAGGAGAAATCCGTCCGTTTAGGTTTTTCAACATTTCTTATTCAATCATTTTCCTTTGATTTACTTTCACTTTTGATTTTTTTAAGAATCTTTTTAAGTCATTCCACATTTTTCTTAACTTCTCCTCCTCCTCCTCCCAGCTCCTCAGCCTCTGACCTTCACGGCCACATCCTCCGTCTCCGTGGGCCTCATCTGCCGCCTGATTGGCTGCTCGTAGTTGTCCATCTGGTAGCGCATTGGCTGCTTCCTGTTGATGGCTTTCGTCTTGTATCAAAAAAGACGAGGGAGGGATGGGGGGGGGGAGTGCAAACAGAGATTTCATGTTAGCTTTTGCTAAAAAACACACAACTTTCCTGCATCCGGTTTGATTCCTGAGGGAGACGGAGACGTAACCCCTGAGCTTACAGTCCCACCGCTGTCGTTTAGCATTTTTATTATCAGAAAGATCCATAGACATGGAAGACGTAAATTGCACTGAACCGTAGTTATTGGAAGCAGCGAAGTTCACGAAACAGAACTAATGATAATCTCTGAGAAGTTAAGAAGTACCCACTCCGATGAGAATTGTGTTTTTGGTGTCTTTAACAGGTTCTTGTGGCATTTTGCTGATGATGGAGGACATTTATAAAAAAAATTAAGCTCAAAACTGCTTTTCTGAGTATTTCTTAATCAATTGATGTGAATTAGGAGCAGATAAAGAGCTCTCAGTCATGGGTTACAGGCAGGGGGGGCGTGGCTGCTCTGTGCCAACAGCCCACCTACAACTCAATTTCTAATGAACTCCTGCCGCTTCGCAGAAACTATGTCCCAGAAAACGACAGTTTTTTTCCGATTTTGGCTAAAAACGGCATCATGGTAACTAAAAGACTACTGGGACCGTTTTGAAAACAGATCATCAGATGATTGGAGCGGGACTTTAAAGCATAAAAATAACCCACAACGGAGCTAGAAAGAAAGCGAACCCTACATTTGTGCCGTCGTAGTCGGATTAATCCACTGATCTAGTTTCAGTAATACTGACCATTCCCGTGTGTTTCTTTCCCGCGTTCAAGGAAACCGAAATGTCGCCATTTCTCCAGCTGTCGTCTCCGATCTCATCACTCTGGAGAAACTCGCCGAGCTTCTGGACACTGAGGAGACACCAGACTATTAAAATTCCAACAGCAGTTATAACAGCTGTCTGAAAAGATCTCACCTGACCAGAGCTTTGACTGCGAATCGAACCACCGTGGAGAGAAGGAAGAGAGGCGTGACCAGGATGTGGAACAACGCCAGAGCTGCAAAGGCCTCCGAGGAGCTGGGGCCGCTTTTATTCAGGAAGTGATGCATCACAAATGTCTGCAAGAGAGGACGCCGCATTTCTCCCTCGTGATCAGAAGCATCTATCGCTAAATACTATCAACCAGTAAAAAGAGTTGACTGTATCTGAGAACCGGACTGAGTGAGTGTGACGTCCATAGAAAACGGTTTACTTCCAGTTCTAATGTGATGAGGTCGATTCAGTCGCCGCTGTTTTGCGATACAGAAGCCGCCATGATGGAACCAGAAACCAGCAGTAAGCAGTGATTGATCCAAGTCGGTCTGAGTCAACGTTTCTGTGGCAACCACCCTCACCAATCAGGAGTGAGTGTTGGAAGACCACACCCCTAACCCTCAAAAGCGGGCAACACGAAATCTGTTTGGAAAGTTGTATGTGTGGCCAGCAGGCTCCACCTACTTTTAGGTGGACAGGGTCAGTTTATAACTTGAAAAAAGCATCATGAAAAGGGTGAGTTTTAACAAAAACTTGTTAAAAATAGAGATTCTGACTAATAGAATGAGTAACAGCTGGTTATTTCTCTACAGAAGTCGATGGGATTGTGATTTTTTGGAACCAGCTAGGTACTTCCTGTTTAGAATGCCAGGGGGAGGTTTTCAGATGCAGTCAATGGATAAAAAAAAATGACGTACCGCGAGAACAGCAGCGATGGGAATAGCAGCATTCATAAAGACTGCACACAGAAAAAGGAGGTGAAGTCAAAGAAAGAGATGCGATTCGGAGGAATGCGTGGGTTTCGTCTTACTGGACATGGACGTGTAGAAAGCAAAGGTTTTGAGGCTGGTCAGCTCTTTGCCTCTGGTGTCCTCCACGTTGCCGCAGAAGATATCCTCCCAGGCGTACAGCTTCAGCAGCTTGATGCCCTTCAGGATCTCTGTGGTCTTCTTCAGCCGATCTGTGGAGTGTTCCTGAGAGACGCAGCAGGATCTACTTTACCGTTCAGCCTCGTCACAATCGGAACAAATAAAGCAGTGCTCAAGTTTGTGCAGATTTTAACGTCTGAGCGTGTTTTCTTTATTCAAATGTTGACAGAGAACCTTGCTCAAAATCCTGGAATTTTAGAACAATTACTTGTCAGTAACGGAGTAACGTAATACATTAAATACAGTTATACCATGGTCCGGGTGTAAACTTGATTCCGATTGGCTGCTGGGTGTGCATTAAAAAGTGATATACCACATGATAACCGCACGATGAAAAAAGAAGTTCCGGTCAGCTAGCTTAAATGTTTTGTATCACCGCGCCGGCTTCTTAAAATCAACCTTTTGCTTCATCATTTGGTCAAAAACAAGCGGTAAGAGGTGAACTTTCTCTCTGAACTGATGCTTTATTCAACCCATCGGAAAGATCAGCACATATATATATGCATATATGACGGCAGCGGTGGTGCAGCGCGACGCGGACTATTTGTTACGTTACAAATAGTCCACTTTTTGAGAGAAAAGCAATCCAAATCGGGAAAAAAACAAGAATTAAGGACTAAAAACTGGTTAATATGTATTGCTTTTTGTAAGTGGCCATGGCATAAGCGGGTTAATGGCCTTTGAAGTGTGCATTATCACTTTTTAATGCACTAACCGCGTCGGATGGTTCAGGCTTCCACGGCGTGCGTTAAAAAGTAATAATGCACACTTCGTCGGCCATTAACCCTTACTAGACTACAGAAACCCTCATGACTTCATTTCTCACATTTTGGTTCAAACCATAGGAGACTAATCAAACTAATGTGTGTAAACAGTTGACTCTGACATTTGTTAGATCCAACAAAACAATTACTTAAAAAAACAGCTACTGCTGCATGTGTGCTAATGCAGAGTTGGTCAAAGTCAGCTGAAGAGAGCGTAGATATGGAGGTGGACGAATGCAACAGATGGAGATATTCACATTTTGTCCAGTTTGTTAAAAAACAAAGACAAAAGCATTTCAGTGACGTGCAAGTTTTGTCCTGGAGATGAACTGCTTTCCACTGCCCTAGTGTCATTGAGCAACCTGTCCACATTATGTAGGATTCTATCAGAGCTGCGCGATGTGGCCAAAAAATAAAATATCCAATTTTTTCACACCAAATTAAATTTTTGATCTGAATCGATTGTTTTTTCGCCCTCCTTTTACTTTCTCTAAAATAATATTACAAATGACAGAATAAATTCAAGAGAAACTATTTTATTTCAAAAATTGGCTCCAACAAATTCTGACCAAACAAGCTGTAAACGTTTTTGCAGATCAGTGCAGCAGGTGTTTTGTGAGATGCTTGAGCCTCTCAAAAGGAAAATGCTTCAGCGTCTGCTTCAGGTGTTTAAACAAATTTGTCGTACTCCTACTTTTGGCGGCCAAAACCTTCAAACAGGTTTTGCTGAATGTTGTTTGATGTTTGAAGTCTACTAGGTCAACATTTCATTTTTAACTCATCAAGATGGTTGGGGAACAGAAAAAAAATCTATTGGTCAAGAAAAATTTTACTGTACAAATTATGATAATATTATACAAAGAAAACTATAGAGAGGAAGGAAGTCACAACATAATGAAAACAGTGACTCAGATTTCTACTGTCTTTTTTTAATATTTTTTATTAATAATTATTTAACTTAAAAACATTTCTGATTTGAAACTGAAAAGAAATGTGGAAAGATTTGTGGCAAAAAAGATTTGAAAATGAAAATTGTTTTGAAAATTAAAAGCAAAAAATGTGAATCTTAAAAAAATAATTCGACTTGCAGAAATCAGTCACTTTTTCCAAATTCATCTTTTGTTTTTATTAATTTTAAGTTTCAACAGCAGTTTTTCAGCTTTTAGTTTCAAGTTGTTTTTAAAATTATTGGCTTCAATTTGTCGCCATGGAAGGGGAGAAGGAGAGCCGGTGTGGGTACCGGATGTTATCGGGTTGCCGGATGTTCTCGGGGTCCTTCGGGGTCCTTCGACCAATGATGATGTCACACTATTTGATTGGCTGTAAGTTGCCACGACCAATGAGTTATCGTCGCTAAGTTTTTTAAAAAACTTTATTGACAATTGCGGTATCATACGTTAACAATGACATTAACGTTAACAACGAACAATAACAATGTACCGGTAATCAATATTGCATCGAAGATCAGTCACCATTGCCAAATATAACATATTAACATAGAAAATAAAGAATAGAGGGGAAAAAAAGAAACAATGAACATAACACACAAATAAATAAAAACATAAGTAAAATAAAATAAAGGAACATAGAAAAAATCTAAATAGTCTAATACTAGTAAAGTTAGGGGTACTCGTGAAGTTTGTACTTTTGAACAAAACTAAGCAATTTCAAGCCATTCTTCTTTTTCATATAATGAAGTGATTGAAAGTAAAAACAGAGCTCTTTATTAAATGTTATAAAAAGTGGTTTGGTCTTCAAAACTTGATCTCACCAAGATGGCGGTGCTCTCCTCGTGATGTCTCCTCTAGTGATATAACTCATTGGAAGGACCCCGGAGGACCCGAGAACATCCGGCAACCCGAGAACATCCGGTACCCACACCGTGATCAGTCACTCAGCCAGTGAGGGCGGGGCCTAAAGGATTGGCGAGGGTGGGTGCCGGCAGAGCCTGCAGGCCACACAATGCCTCTTGAGGCTTCAACATTTTCTTTGTTGTTGCTTTAGCGAGTTAACCTACATCCCAGTTTTAAGCTATTTATTGTCTTAGCAAAAATAAACACTTTTGCTATTATTATTTGTGTATTTTTGAATTATTCTGAACTGCTCTTCATAAACCACAACACTTAAAACGAGAGTATATAAAGCTCCTGCTCACTAGTGTGTTTTTTTGTGTGTCCGCCAGCTTTGTGGCGATCAGATACTGAACCGGAGCCAACAGAACGATGACCGAAGCCCCCACCACAGCGCTCCAGCCCAGCAGATAGTAGAGCAGGATCACGCCCATCACAATCTGGAGAGAGACGGAGGACAGACTGTAACCACCCGCTTCCAGTCCAGACGGTCATCACCTCCCCATTAACGAGCATACCTGCACGGGCATCGCCCACAGGTTGGGGCAAAGGAAGAGGAACCACATCAGCTGGTTGGTTTCTATGGCAACAAGGTTGTTGATCTGCCCAAGCGTCATTTCCCCCATGGACATGTTGGAGGTGGACAAGCGCAGGATTTTGTTGTAAATCATTGCCTAGGTAATAAAAAAAAAGAATAAAAAAAAGACAATATTGACATGAAAGTGCTCATGAAAAGCATTTTGAGCACAGTTTTAACAGTTGTGTTGACACGTTTCTGATCCCTATTTACTCAAGCACCCACTGTTTTCTGTACTCCACTTCAGCTCTTTGTGTCGAGCCAGGACGACTTGTATACTCTGCCTCGGTTCTTCACAACAAACAAACAAAAACGTGTGTTTTTTCTATTCTTTTTTACTCACCAGCAGTGCTCCACGCAGGTTGATGCCCGTTTCTATGGTGACGTAGTAGGAAGCCTGAAGGAAAGTCCTCTGCAGGACCAACGCCAGGAAGAGAAGAACCGAGAGGACAGAACTGTTCTGCAGAAGCTCAGCGGAGGACATGAAGTACACTCCTAAATATGTTTCCTACAGATACACACACACAAAAAACAAATAATTTAATGAACAATCTACCTTTTTGAAGATATTTAGAGATTAAAATTTGACATTTTTTTTTAAATTAACTGTTACCTGGTGTGATAGCAATATGGTTGAATTATAGTCACAAACTGTTGGAAAGTTGAACTACAAGGTGCTAATTTAACTGCGAAGGTAGCTCAACAGATTGTCAGGGAAACAAAATTAGCTAAGTAACCAAGCAAATAAAGGCTAAATGTCAAATCAGCCATGAAAACTGAAGAAAATGTGCTGGAATCTGCTACTGTAAATGAAAAAAGTTGTCAAGCTGGATAGACAAAATCTGTCAATCAAACTTTTGGCTTGTTGGACAGCAGATTATCAAGAACATGTTAAAACAATTTATCAGATCCAGAACGGTTCTTCTGACCAATAGAATGGCTGAGGAACAGCTGTTTTTTTTCTCTATAGAAGTCTTAGGCTTCTTGGAGCCACTTCCTGTTTGGAACGCCAGGGGGAGGGGCCACTCAGTCCAGTTTTTAGCTACAGTCCATGGAATGAATATATGGCATTTGACATATTACACTTAATGCACAGTTAATGCTAAAACAACTTGGAAATAAAAAAAAGGAAATTAAAAATTTACGTTATTGATTTAGGGTGTCTTACTTTTGTTGCCAAGAATTGAAAATATAATACTGTAAGAAAAAAAAAAGGAAAATTCTATGTTTAAAAAAATTAAAATAAAAGTGAATATGTTAGGTCCCCACAACAAAAACATTAGCTTCAAAAAGCCAGCAGAAAGCCTTTCAATGTGTTACCATAAGAACCTTTGGCAGCAGATACATTTACATGGGAACCAGTGCTCTGCTGTGTCATGTGTACCAACCCACTACCTTTGTTTTCAAAAGTATCAACAAAATATAAAACTTTTATTGCGGCTACATAAAACAGCACCTTTTACTATTAACACTTTACCAGTTGACAAGTAAAGTAATTAAGTTGTAAAGATTGGTTATAACATTTACTTCAACAACAGTGTAAGTGTCACCATAATATATGTCAACCTTAAACTGAAGACCACCGATAAGAGAAAAAAACTCAAAACTTGAGCTGACGCAAGAATCAAAAATCTCTGGTTGATGCTCAGCAGGCCTCCCCACATATCAGAATACAGTGTGAAGTGAGCGGGGAATTTTCCACGTCGCTCAGAAATGCAGCGCTGCTCTGTTCTCTGTCTCTGCTGCCTTTGTACCCAACATAACGGGCAGGCACCGAGCCGACAACAGCTTATATTCAATATCAGCGGCAGCCGCTCCAGATGAAATGGAAAGATCATCACGAGGGCATCTGGTCTGCCTCTCCTTCTGGAGAAGGCTGGCATGAATTACAGAGGAGCTGATGTTTAGATGAGCGAGCAGACTTTTTGGCTGAATGAAGGCCTGCTTCCGTCTGCAGGAATCTGTTCATCAGGTCCTCAAGGATGACATCGCTTTTGTTGAGCTCGGCACGGATTATCCATTAAAGTCCCACTTCGGTCATCATTTTCAAAGCGCTTCCAGTGGTCATTTAAGTATGATTTAACAGTTTTTAATCCAAATTAAAACTGTTTTCTGGGAAAGGGTTCATTAGAAATTCACCTCTGAGTGGTTGGCACAGAGCAACCCCGCCCCCCCTTCCCTTCGTCATTGGTGTGAGTCATGTCCAGATATAAGCATGGGCAAGGGGAGACAATGTCTTCCTTAAATCTGACAGACCAAATGTGATGGCCTTCAAAAATCCCAATTTAACTTAAGAAATAAAAATTACACATATAAAAAAAAACAATCACAAAGCATAACAAACCCAAAGAAAAAACATAAATAAAATAACTGACATAAAAACATTAAAGATAGCATCCGAAGGGCATAAACCAGAGTCCTGCTTGTGCCTGTCCCAAGCCCGGTAAATTCAGAGGATATCAAGAAGGGCATTGAGCATAAAACTTTAAGACATCGCAAACAGATCAAAGGAGAAGATAGATATATGGATAGATGAACTGATATAATGATAGCATGTTTTTCTAAGCATTTAAGGGGGTCAGAAGGATGTGATGCCACAAACTCACAGCACAATCAGACCCCCCCCCAGTATTTCAGCTTCACACCATGGTGAGGTTGGCTAAATCCAGCCCTGATGAGAGTTCTCTGTTTACACGCACTCCCACTATCTTACAACCCGTCACAAGCCCAACCTAAAATTACTGATCCAGCAAGAATTGAGAACAACATTAAAGCGATCCAGCCGTACAGTTTAGATCCAGATTCCAGCTCAGACAAGGAAAACAAAGACGTTCATGGATCAATGTGAGCTTACTGTCTCTGGGAGCTCTCCTCCCCCTCCCCTCTCTGCGCTGCTCCCTGATTCGAAACAGCTGTGACCACTCACCTCATCAACCACCAGCCCTACATAAGGAGATCCAGTTCCAGCATTCATCGCCAGTTCGTTGCCCCTGATGATGCTTAGTCTGGTCACTAGAGCTTATGCTTTGCTCGTGTTTTTTCGCCTCGCCTACAGGACTTTAAGCTACGCCAAGACCTCCAGTCACGCCAAGAGTCCTCACCACGACAAAACCTCCAGTCATGCCATGACTTCAAACCACGACAAAAATAAAACTCCAATACTTACCATCTTACTCACCTGTGTTTTCCTTCCGGGTTCCAGCGCCTGGGTCTGTCTTGCTAGTCATAACACTGCTGATTGTAGTTTTTACGTCAGAAGCTTTTTCAAACAGGATTTTATTGTCTGCTCCTGATTCATTACGATTTGAATAAAGAAATACTCAGAAGTGAAGTTCTAATTTTCACTTTCTTTCTACATGTTCTTCCAGCTGCCTGGTAGCTGGGAGTATATAAAACTATAAATATAGTGTCCAGTAGGGGTGTGTATTGGCAAGAGTCTGGCGATACGATACGTATCCCGATAAGCGGCCTGCGATACGATACGTATCCCGATATTTTACCGAAACATGTTTTCTGTTTTTTTAAATATGACTTTGAAAAAACTCAACCTGAATTTTGATGTCTTCCACTGTAATAAAATGGTCAAATTGAGTTTTTTTAATGATCACAATGTTAAGCACTGCAATTGCATCTCATATATAAGTTGCGTTTACCAAAGCAAATTCATAGTGCTTTTATTTTGGTAAGTTAAAATATAGAAAGGGAACAGTCAACATTGTCTGATTTAAAAAATATATATATATTTTTCAGTGTAAGAAAAAACAAAGAATGAATGAGCCTTAACCAATAAGTTTCTATTGGGGAACTTATTGCTGTTTATTTTCAGCATTAATGTAGCTTCTCTAGTGCTTTTGAACAGTTCAGGAGCCTGAATGGTGCTTTAAAAATAAAGGGTGGGGGACACACACTGATTCTTTCCAGAAACAATAAAGTGTGATGATGAGGCAGCATGACAGAACAAAGGAAAGTTGCTTTAATGTGACAAAAAAGGGGCTTTGTTTATCTATCTGCTCTGTTGCACCTTTGTATTCTCACACACGGAAGTAAACTGGTAACGCTGATCACTACAATGTCAGTCTTTTTCAGAGCATTGTACACATCCCTCTGATCCATCAGGTCCCTAAACTAGAATCCATTGCTTTGAGGTTCTGCAGAACTTTAGCCCGCTTTCCTAGCATGTTAACAAATGCTAAGCGCATTAGCCTATTAGCTGCTGCCGTGCTTCATTGTCTATCTTATTTATCTGAGCAGCTAAAAAGCACAGAAATCCACGTTTTCATATCTTACTGGCAGCAACGTGGCTCAGAGTTTCTGTTTGGTATCCATTTCAAGTAAAAACGAAGTATTTCATGTCTCATAACAACAGAACAAGCTGCCTCTGGCGGCAGTCTTCCTGTTGTCTTGTGCAGAGTAGAGCTGCTAAAAGAGGCTCCGTGTTCTCTGCTGCCAACTAGCGGTCGGAGGGTGAAGTGGACAACAAGAGTCAGACGCTGAAGGACGCTCAGAAATAATTAAATAAATATCGTCCTGGCAGCATTTGGAATCGATACAAGTATTGCCAAATGACGTATTGCGATATATTGCCGAATCGATTTTTTCTTACAACCCTAGTGTCCAGTAACATTCACAGCCTCACCCAACAACAACTTCTACGCCTTTCTTGTGCGCGTTCCTCTTCTTCTATGATTATTGTAGCTCGACGTTCTGTCTTCTCCGTATTCTTCTAAGCAGCAACCGCAATTTGTCAATACGCAGGCCTTTGAGTCATTGTGGTGCCATCAATGCCACTATGAGTTCTGTGCACTATCAATGTCGTCTCCCCAGAATATGTTGGATCCATGGTGGCCGGGATCACCAGATTGACGTCCAGTAATCACAAGGTCCCCTGCCCATGTCAACAGCCATTGTCGAGAGCCCGGGCTGCTACCGTACAATTTCTAACTATTGGATGGTGGTAGTGGGACAGCAGTTTGGGGGCATGGGGTGCCAGCCTGAAGTCGACCAATCATCAGACGATTTTGGAGACCTTGAAGAACCTCCTATTAGTCAATCCTCACTCTGCTGCCTTCCTGCCACCCGCCTGCTGCTGGATTGCCACCGTCTGACTTCCAAATGTGTCCGCCGGCACTGACCGATATCAATAAATCGTCAAGTCGCCGTAAAATTGTAACTTTTTAAATCGTCAAGTCGCCGTAAAATTCTCAGAACAAACGCGGCTCACTGTGCGACATGTAAAAATGCGACTACCGCCTCTTGATTACAAATGCCGCCGCAAAGCCCCCTGTAGAATTGGCTAAAAAACATTGGATTTAGGTCGGCTCGCTGTGGCCCTTTTGGATATGTGACCATAGTCTAAATGCATAGATGTGGCTATATCAAGAGAACCACTTCCCTTCAGAATGAAACCTAAGAAAACACAGCGGGTGGAATAGGTGTACAAAGTTAAAAGGTTGTTAGAGTTTCTATCTGAGAATTTGGTCCAAGCAAATACAATTCCTCAGGATACTGGAGGAAATAAAGTTGCCACGGATCTAAAATGCGAAAAAAAAGACAAACAAATTGCTGATTTGGAAAAAAGGGTGGTGGAACTTAAACAATATTCCAGAAAGGCATCAGGGCTGAAAGTCATGCCTATGGCATATGCGAGTGCTCTGATGGCGGACAGCAATAGTGAGCGATGGAGCTAGAGATGAGGTATTTGGAGCTTTAGGTGGCTGCCTTTGTAGAGTCAAAAAGAATTAGATGTTGAGCATGAACAAATCTCTAACAGGTCTTAGTCTAATGGGTTGAGTTTTGCTCTCTATTTATGTGTGAATGGAGAACAATTGATGCTTAGACAGAGGGTTTCCTGCGACACACTGACGCCCTATCCAACAGTAGCTGGGATAGGCTCCAGCAACCCTAAATGGGACAAAGTTAAGAATGGATGGACGAATAGACAGAAAATCACAGTACATGTGGACCCAAAGCTTTCAAACAAACGAAGCAGCATTAAGGGCAAAAAAGTATCCCGCTCCACCCACCTTTTTCTTGTCTTCTGATGAAACAACTTCTGTCACATCCAGGTACTTCACAATGCCAGAGATGCAGAGTGGCCCGGCGAAGCCCAGCAGATCTGCCAGGTAGCGGAATGTGCTGCTGAGCAGGATGGGGCGGCCAAACGCCCGATACATGGAGCGCCAGATGGATGGGTTTTGATCTCGATCCTCAGGCGTCTGTTAGATGAGTGATGAATTGAAAAGACAGGAAAACAAAAGAGCAGGGCAATTTTTGTAAAAAATACCAGGAAATGTGGGTAAAAAGTGGATCAGATAATCCATCCGCTCACCCTCTGGTCCTCATAGGCGTCTTTGAGTCGCAGGTAGTTGGTGAGTGCTCTCATGGCGATTGGGAGTTTACCAATCTTCTTGAGCTCTATTGGCCTTTTATGGGCTCCCATGATGAGAGGATTCATCCACCAATATGTCGCCTGGAAAATGTATGCTCCAGAGTTTTGCTACCAAATCTTATATTCATAAACGTCCTTGCAGATTTTAGACATTTTTTCTTACCTTTTTGTTTGTGGATGAAACATCACTTTAGACGCACTGCATGGTTTCATTCAAATCTCTAAAATCAAGTACTGTATAGATGACGTACCTTGGAAAGCAAATTGACAAAAGGCTGCAGGAATCGAACCCCCAGGTCCTGTAAATCTTCAGGTGGTTTGACCTTCTGAGGGTTGGCAAAGAATACGTATTTCTACAAAGACAAACAGTACAATGAGCACGACACATATTAAGAAAACGCTCTGCAAACAGAAGAACCAAAGTCCTCAATGGGAGCTTAGCTAATGGCAGCTAAAAGAACGATTACACACCCTGACTCTGATGACGTTCACCTCCACGGCCATCAGAAGTCCATACAGAATCACCAAAAGAGCTGTGATGCAGAACCTTAAATGTTGCGGTCCAACACCAAACTCTGTGAACTTCCACAGCTTGATGGACTTTGTGATGAACGCCAACACCCAGTAGATGAAGAGGACTATGAGATAGAAGTCAATGTCATTAAAAGGCTAAAAATCTGGCCACCTAATGCTCGTTTGCTTTGGATACGCCACGCGGCCCTGGGTCACATTTTAACTGCACAACTTCTGTTCAGTGTTTTGTCTATACACATACGCGTGTGAAACTATGGGAAAATCTAGTTAATGTGAAATGTGCTGGAAAACTTTGGCTTTTGGGGGTAAATTTTAATCATATTTTCTCTAGGGGCGAAGCTTGACTATGTTATATGGCGGGGGGGCTTTGGAAGGGTGGCAAAACCTCAGAGTGGGAGGCCATTACAAATGAAAGAATATTGTTAATTAAAATATTGCTTTTATTATTTCTGCAATGTTTAAAGAAGCTTGTATGGATGATTTCTTAATCTTTGTCAATATTGATATTATTGACTCAAAAATTGTGGGGGGCAAGTGTGGGGCAGAGCTTTTTGCTCGGGAAACAGTCCCCCCCTGTAGCTCCGCCCCTGGATATCTAAGTATCAGACAATCCTGTTTACAAGGTCACTTCAAAATTCTGACAACCCTTAATTTAGGTTATGACTGATTATCTGTTGTTAATGTAAACAGACTCATCAATAAGAAGTGCATGCTTTTCCTTTTTTCTTAAATGGTCAGTTAGACTTTTGATGAACGTAAGGCAACACCTCACAAACGGGGCTACTTGTGTGTGGAGGCAGGGTACACCCTGGACAGGTCGCCAGTCTGTTGCAGGGCCACAAATCACACAACCACATTCACACCTTGGGAAGATTTAGAGTCACCAATTAACCTCTGAAGCATGTTTTTTAGACGGTGGGAGGAAGACGGATTGCCCAGAGAAAACCCACTAATGCACAGGGAGAACATGCAAACTCCAAGCAGAAAGGTCCCAGCCGTGACTTGAACCGCGGCCTGTGTAGCAAGGGGGCGTTAACCACTCCACATCTATACAACACCTGATAAAACCAAACTTCTTACCAAGCAGCAGTTTAGGGAAGTTGGATGTCTCTATGTTGTGGTAATAAACCACAGACGTTGTTGCTGCTATGAAACCCATGAATGCTGGCATGAAGAGATGAAGGTGGTCGGTGTTCATCACCCTTCAGACAAGAGGCCAACATACAAAATGATGAAAATACAGTTACAGTTTAATATGATAAAAGCTAAAAAAACAAAAAAAAGAAGAAGAAAGGGTTGACGAATGACTTACTTGTTGGAGACGATGCCCTCTGCAAACTCGCACACGTGAACAAACAGAAGCAGGAAGGTGAGGATCCACCTCATGTTGTGGCCTGGGAAGTGGAGCCATGTGTTGTGATGGATCTGCACCTTGGAGCTCTGACTGCCCCACCCTACCGAAGGACAGACACAGGGACACAGAGGGGTTCCTGAAAAACTGTGCATGCACTTAGATATTTTCTTTTCTTCAGGGACGGCAGTGGCTCAGGCGGAAGACCAGGTTGTCCGAACCAACCGAAGGGTCGGCAGTTCGATCCCCGCTCCCCCCAGCCGGCTGTCGTTGTGTCCTTGGGCAAGACACTTCACCTTTCCTGCTTCCAGGGGCTCCACTGGTGCGTGAATGTGTTTGATGTATGATGGTGATGGTCAGAGTGGCCGTAGGCGCAAACTGGCAGCCAGGCCTTTGTCAGTCTGCCCCAGGGCAGCTGTGGTAGCTACATCAGTAGTTACCATCACCAAGAATGAATGGGGAGTGAAGGAATAATGGATACATTGTAAGCGCTCTGAGCACCGAGAAAAAGCACAGATAAATCTAATCCATTATCATTATTCTGAAAAAAAAAAAAAAACATTTCCAAACAGAAACATTAGTAAAACATTAGTAGAATAAAAATGGTGGAAATTTCAGAAAAGTGACAGATGAGTTCTATTTAAACTTCTTCATTACTTTACACTTAGCTTCAGTTTGTAATTTGCTGAATAAATTGTTTACCAACTATGTTCCAACGCAACTGCCCATAAATACATACTAACATATAGCACATTAACAAATACCATACCAACCGATAGAACATCATCATATAACATGCTAAAATATAACATGCTAACTTTTTGAACACTAACCTATAACATGCTAAAGTATGGTATGATTGAACCCTATCATATAACACACTAACATATAACATCCTAACATATAACTTGCTTACATATAACATGCTAATATATAGCATTGGTAAAAAGCACAGCTTTCTGTCCAAAACAATCAGATAAAAAAAGGTTTCCATCCATTTATTTGATTAAACTGTTCACTGTTTACTTTGTTATTCATCATATTTGCTCTAAACCCTAGTACAATAAAGATAAATCACACATTCAAAATAAAAGATAAGAGGAATTCACAAAATGCTTCTAGAAAAAGTCAGTACTAAGAGACAACTATAGAGTGGATCACAACTCAACCTCCAAAGAGGAACCGGTGATGTTCAGCATCATGAAAACCACTTTTGGCTCCAAGCCGACTTTCAGCAAAAAATGTAAATCTGTTTATCTTGTTTCCCAGCAATGAATACAGTAAAGTCTACCCATCCCCCTGTATGCATCTGTTATTTGAAAACCAGCTAGAATCCAAACCTCCTACTCCTTCCAGGTCCCGGGTCTCCCACAGAGGTCATGAAAGGCAGAGCCACTCTACTGGCATGGGAAACAGGCTATGGAAACATTCAGTCCAGATCTTCATTGTCTCAAAGAATAAAAGTAATATTGGTAACGACATTCAACCCACAGAAATAACATTTGGGACATTCCTGTATTCAGCTACTTATGAAAAACAAATTATGTAAATCCAAACTTCAAAAAGGGACGTCCCATCCTTTTGAACAGTTTGTACTTTGACCAGAAAATCTGACAGATTTCAGTTTGAGCTGGGAAACAAAGTCCAAAAAAGTACCATTGCGCGTTTTAATTGACTTTTAATGACAAAGCCGAATACAGAAGGATTTAAACAACCATCACTGCCAAAACACCCAACAAAATCAAATTTAAATCATAAATGCCCCCATTAAATTTAATAAAACTCATTTTATTTGGTATAAAAACAGTATTCACATTAGCAGTAATATAAACAGCTAGCACACACACACTTATTAATTCAATTATATCAATATTGAAAGACTAAGAAATCATCAATACAAGCTCCTTTAAGCACTGCAGTATTGTCCCACTGTCCCATATAAAATAGTCCAGCTTTGCCCTTGGAGAAATCTGATTAAAACGTAAAGCCAAAGTTTTCCGGCACTTTTTCACGTTAACTAATTTATTTCATAGTTTCACATACATATGTGTGTTGATAAAACACAAGTTGTGCAGTTAAGATGTCTTTTGAGTATTGAGTAACACAGCAGCGACACAGTATCAATACAGTTTGGGCAATATGCTGAAACGCTTCACGAAGCCTCATCTACCCATCATTTATCACCACTAAATATGAAATGTTGCAGTTTCTTAAACAACCACTTGGGGCCGGCGCCAAAAGGGAGCAACTTCCCATTGACTTTAATGTAAAAGTTCTGGCTTTACGCAACAACAACAAAAATCCTTTTTAATGTTCATTAGAACAGTGTTTTTCAACCTTTTTTGAGCCACGGCACACTTTAACCTTGACAAAAATCCCGCGGCACACCAGCATCCAAAAAAATAGATACATTTAAAAAAAAGAAAAAGCTCAGTCTGTATTGATCTACAGCCGCTCTGCAATCGTGTCAATTGTTCCAAAAAAAGCTGGAAGTTGCAGCTGTTTTTTTCTAAAAGATGTATTAATTAAAGTCAAAAGATTCAAAAACTGTTTGATGTGTGTTCGTTGTTTTAAGACGTTAAGAGGAGAGACTCATTGTGCGCTAAGACAGTCACTGTACTGCATCATGGAAGATGTAGTGCCGATAATCCTCCGACCGCAGAAAGACCAGCGTCTTTGAGCTTCATGGTTTTGTTCACTTGTTCCACGGTCTGATACCAGATTCTGTGGAAAGCTACACCGCTAAAGACGAGCTTTAGCTGGTATTTTTGTTAAAACAGAGAGACTTTTTTGCGCTAAATCGAAACAAGGAAGTGAATACTTTAACTGCTTTAACTTTAACTTCTGATTGGTCAGACTGATGGCATGTGATTAAGCCTTCAAGAATGATTGGTGGAGACAGTTAAAGGGGCGGGACTTTTCCTTACACAGTTATAGCTGCAGCTAAATCGCGGTATCCCGTTATTCTTATCAAAATGTCTTTAATAGAGTCATATAAACACAAAGAAAAAATAATTCTATGATCTTTCATATTCCTAACTACTCAGTGTTTTATCAGGGCCTGTTTGGATGAACAAAGAGCTGATATCCTGGAGATGGAATTGCTTTTAGATCAGTTAATGAGGGCAATTTCCCACGGCACACTTGACCATCTCCCACGGCACGCACACTGGTTGAAAAACACTGTATTAGGGTATGTGAAGACTTTAATTCATCCTTGATGGAGCAGAAAAGGTTTTACAAACGGTCATCTGGACTTTTAAGATGTTTTGCCTGAGTGAAACAATGTAGTTTGTGTGTTTTTGTCGATCTTAAGGCCCGTACACACCGGGACGAATTTCGCCGGCGATTTTCGCCGACGTTTAACGCCTCGTGACTAAACAAAGGGCACCAATGAGAGTGTGCACACCGACGCGAAAAAACGCCACGCGTCAAAGCGTCAAAAAAAAAAACGCCTCGGGTACGTTTTTTTTTCCGACGCGTCGCGTCGAAATCTATTCAAACAATGAGAACGGCGCTTTTGCACTCGTGTCTGGAGCTTCTGAAGTTACAGTAAAACACAACTTAGGGGCGCTCAAACACAAAACTGCCTTGCTGAGCACAGATACCAGCGAAGAAGATAGACGCCGAGTAGCGTCTACACTGCCGCGAAGAAATAATGACGGACATTATAAAATATCCCCGAACCAAGCACCAATTGGAGCAACTGGTGCTTGAAATATTCATGTTTTCTTTGTTTGATTCTGACAATCGCGTAAATACTTGCTCTCTTCTTCTGAGTGAAAAGCGACTTTAAGAAGCGTAAAGTTGCGCAGCGCCACCTTGTGTACAGGAGTATTTCTGTTTACATTAAGCGCCATCTAATGTCAGGTAATGAAATTGCGTGTTCGCTCGGCTCATCGTCAGCGAAAATCGCCTGGGTGTGAACACAAAAAACGTGGCGAAAAACGCTGGCGAATAACGCCTGGCGAATACTCGTCCCGGTGTGTACGGGCCTTTAGTGTTGGTTTTTGAGTGGCTGGTCCCAAAACTTTCACTTTCTTAGGAGGGATGGAGCAAACGCCTCGGGGTCCCCCCAAAGGAGCTGGAGGAAGTGCCTGGGGTGAGGGAAGTCTGGGCATCTCTGCTTAGACTGCCGCCCCCGCGACCCGGTCCCGAATAGCGGAGGAAGATGGATGGATATGGATGGTGGAGCAAACTCCCATAAATATCCCTGATTCACCTCAGGCCTCATTTTCCTTCAGGTAAAATTATTGATAACCTGAATAAATGTAGGACTTTTATGTCCCAGAGCCCTCCCTGTAATTTCCACATCAATCTCATGCCGTTTCACGATGGAAATAAGCCGAGATACGGCATTTCCTGTGCTTGCTCCGCTGAACTGACAGAAAAGGTGAAGCTCTAAGAGGCTTAGGCCGGAAACACTCAAACAGCCTGTCAGAACACACATAACACAGACTGACTCCACTGACTTTATGCTGTGGATCAGACTCTCAATAATCACACCTCTCCATGTTTACCAGTGGAAAACCCTACTTTAGAGCTGTTTCGGTGCCAGAATATGATGCTTTAAAGCTTTTTAGCATGTGAGGTAACTCGTTTGAGGTCCACAAATCATTTTAAGAACTTTTCAACAGGAAATGGATATGCGAAAGCAAGCAAGATCATTTTTAACAAGCAAGTAGTGAATGGCCTACCAATGAAGAGGATGGGGAAGGTGATGAAAAGCAAGAACACATGAGGAACAAGGTTGAGAGCGTCCACGAAGCAGCCATTGTTCAGCACGCCATTCTCCACGCTGTAGGCACTAATGTTCTTGTCGTTGCCACAAAAGGAAAAGGCCATGCCTTCAGCCAGCAGCTCCAACCAGAGACGTCTGCAAGAAAGAGGACATTTTTACGCCGATGACACTGGGCTCTGCATCCCTGCACCGCGAGGGTTTTGAGAAGCGTTTTTCTTCTGGTGGGTGTGCTCTGAAGCACAAAGGTTTACATTAAAGTGTAAGAAATGACTTTTTGTTATAGCACGAGTTTTTAAAGTTATAAAACTGATGATGTTATGCATTATCCAAGCACTGCCTGCTATGCGCTCATGTGGCGACCATTGATGACATCATTGAATGAGAGTGACGCCTGAATTAGAAGACTATTTTTCTATAACTCCACATTTAGAGGGCTAACTGTCGGGTTAGGGAGAAGCCGCAGAGGTAAGGGAAGAATTCGGATTTGGCCTTAATGTGACGTCACTCACAGAAAATGGCTTGCTTACAACATAATGAAGGAAATTCAATCGCCAATCATTCGCGATACAGACGCCGCCTTGTTGGAGCCAACTGTCGTCAGTAAATAGTGATTGGTTCGACTGGGTCTGAATCAAAGTTTGTATGCCAACCAATTTCTTGCCAATCAGGAGAGAGCTTGTTGGAAGTTCACGCCCCTTGAAGTCATTTTATAGAAAGGACTTCACTTGAAAGTGAGCAACTTGAAATCTCAATCAACTTGAAATGTCAATCAAAAGTTTTGAACTTTTAAACATGGGGGCCAGCAGGTTCCGCCTACTATTATTAAATAAATTCAAGTTTGTAACTTGAATAATTTAAACTACAGAAAAAATGTAATGACAAGAAGAGGATTATCAAGAAGATGTTCAGAAAAAAAGTATCAGATCCAAAATGGTTCTTCTGACCAATAGAATGAGGAACAGCTGTTTATTTCTCTATAGAAGTCTATGGGATGTTGGCTTTTTGGGACCAGCGGATACTTCCTGTTTGGAATACTAGAGGGGAGGGGTCAGTCGGCCCAGTTCTCATGTACAGCCAATGATCAAAACAAAGAATTTGACGAAGTGAAGGGGAAGTTTCAGACTTTTCCTCAGACTTTCAAAAGATAAGCCCTGACATGAATATAGTTGTCTTTTAGTTTATTGTGTACCTCCAGACAGAAAAACATTTTTCCGTTTTAATAACCTAAAAAAAATATAGACCTAAGTGTATACCTAAGAAAGACCTATTCTTATTTGTTTGCTTGAAATAAACCATTTCAAATAAAAAAAAAGAAAAAGTGTAAGAAAATCTTTCCAGGTTTTCTTCAACCTTTTATCAAACAATTTAAAAAACAAATAGATGGAGAGTTGCCCCCCCCCCCCCATCTGACAGGTATACCAGCTAAACTGTGTGGCTGTAACCAAACCCTTCAAAATAATTGGGAATACTAGCACTAAGCTAAGAAAAAGAAGAAAAACTGCCACTTCCTTCATATAAAACCACATTTACATGTGGAGCAGGCAACATGTGCAATCTTCAAATTAATAAAATTACCCAACATAAAACAATACCATCAAGTAGAATGTATAAACAACGTTTAGCAGCTTTAAAAGACAAATAATTTAGGCTTAAGTGATATTTAATGTCTGAGCAGAATCTGTTGACTGGATCAGCAAATTACAAAAAATGAGCTAAAATACAAAAAAGTCAAGAAGAACGAGACAAAGAGCTGCAGTATTTGTTTGACTTGAATTTTAGTGACTCTGTGGAGAAAGAGTCCAAACACCAGTTTAAAACAAACATGTTTACTTCAAATTTGATTGATTATTTTATTGGTTTATGTTCTGCGTCTTTAACAAAAGCCAAAGGCACCACATATCGCTAAAAAATGAAAACAAAATCCTAAATTCAATGACTTTGACTAATTATTCCCAAATCTTACCTCGAAAAAAAGTCTTAATCCTCAAAGTTTCATTCCATTCCGCTGGATTCTGAGATGAAAAGAAAACTGAGAACAAAGAAACGGAAAAGAAATAAACCACTGTGAAAGTTGGAGCAAGAAAAAAACAAAAAGGTTAATTATTTTTAGCCTGTGTAGTTTAAAGCATCAGCTGCTCGGCGGTGCTGACTTTCACCGCCAACCGTCAAGCTAATGCTATTACCTCGTGCAGCTTCCGGTTCAAACCTTCAAAACAAGACTCGTCTTTTATGTTATTTTTCTATTTCTCAACAAATATCTAAATCTTTTGAAGCTGGTTGATAAAAAAAACGTATCAAAAGTAATTTTACTCTTGTAAAAATAATTTAAAAAATAAATATTTTCAATCAGATTACAATTTTGTGTAAGATTTTCTTTATTATAAGGGTGAAAACAATTTTCTCTTATGTTTGCATGCTTTCCAGGCAGCATTTGTACCCTGGAAAGAGTTTTTTAAGTCATTAACATGCACTTTAATTGCTAAATTAAACAAAAGTTACTGCATCACTTATAATTATCCAAGTTGTTTCAGCGATTCATCCTGGAAACATTTGAGAAAAAACAAACCATCTTAATTATAGTTTGATTATTTAACATTTTATCACTACTGACTAGTCATCACCCCACTGTTATTTCATCTTATTTAATTGAATTTGCTGGTCATCAAAATGACAGATTTCAGATATTAAAACTTTATTTTTTTTATTAAAAACACTAAAAATAGATGGAAAATCTCATTTTTTAAATCTTTGCCAATATTATTAGTTCCTAACTAAATTTTCAAATTGACTGTGTTAATAATTATAAACTAATATATCAAGTAATGAATGTTCAGTTTTAATGAAGTAAATCTCACTGTTTTAAATCACAATGAACTTAAACAATAAAATAATGTCAATAAAATTTTACTAATAAAAGTTGCTTATTTATTATTATTATAAGTAATTATTTGAATATTTTTTTAAGTGTATTCCTAGACAAATAGAATTATTCCGAATTTAACTACCACAGTACAGTAAATGTTAACACCTTCAAAAACAAAAAGTTGTTTTATTCTGAATGTACGACTTTTAGAGCTTCCGGCTTCTTTGGCGGGTTTTCGGAACACTTGATTCCACGCTGACTCGTGTCAGATTTCCCAACTTGAACTTGTTTTGGCGCAGAAGAAGAGTTTATTATAGGCCTCTCCAGCTGCCAAAATGACGCAAAGCGCTGAAAAGTCGCGCTGAAATCCTGAGAAAAAAGTTAAGACAGTTAATTATGAAGAACACAAACATATTTTGATATTGGAATCACAAAAAATGCCAAGGTTATTTGGATTGATGTTAATTTAAACGGCCGTGTTTCTATTTTTATAGAGTTTTTATTAAAAAAAAACTTTAACAAAATTAAACTTGAAGTATTTTTCCGCGTTTTGACCAACGTTCCTCTGGAACAGAAATTCCCCGCTGAGATGATCCTTTCATAATGTTCATGCTTGATCATAATCCAGTTTTGAGTGGATCATCCTCGCGCTCATCTCACGCGCGAGATCCGAGCTTTGAGATGCGGGGATGGAGGGAAGGATGCTGCGGGGGATTCTGAGGTCAGCCCGGTGCACTCAAGCAGAACAAATTTCATTTCATTTCATTTGATTATTTCACATTTTGCCAAAGATGCTGAAGTAAAAATAAAGATGAAGAGTCAGACGGACACGCGCCTACATGAAAAATAACAGAAAGAAGCCTGAAGGCGCGTTAAGTGATTTCCAGAATCCTATTCATAAAATAAAGCTTTTACGTTTTTTAAACGATATAAAAACGTATTAGATACATTTTAAATTATGTTTGCTTTTTCTAAACAAATGTAATTTAATTTAAAATTCGGCATTCATTTAAAAAGGAAACCGTGCTGATTTATCCCATAAACGACTCGACTTTTAGAAACTGTCCCAGGAAATCCACTTCCCTTTCCTCAGAAAGGAGAGCAGCGCTGTATGCAGGAATCCGTCTCAGATGTTCCTGAAGTACACACGTTACAGCAATCCTACTAACGCCGAAATTAAGATTTTCTATCATTACGTGCATCCTTTACAAAATAACTTTAAATTCGGGTTTGCACTTTTACTAGGAATCAGATTTATTCTAAACTCCAGTTTTCTTAAAGGAGTTTGGTGCCTCCGTTAGAAGCAGCTTCAGACATGATCAGGGGGAGGATGCTGCAGAGGGGACTGAAGGAGAACCGGAGCCCGCACATACCCGACCTCTCTGACGCAGCTTTTGGGTCAGGACGTCCTTCCCGGAACCTCTGCGCGTCTTCAAGCATCCATCCAGGTTTCTGCAGAGGAGCAGGTGACAGGAAATGCCTGCATGGCGTCGTGTCCGCTCGGAAACGCGGTGTTATGGCGCACGATCAGAGGCAGAGACGACGGATGTATTTATAGCTGCCAAAGGATTCATAATTTATTTTTAAATGATCATTTCAACTTAAAGAGAAAGTAGTAACTGATGGGAAACATCATATTTCATTTAAATGGTTTGAAGCTTGCGCGCTGCAGGTGTACCTGAACAAAGCGGCGCTGAAACACCTGCGCACGTGTGAGGAAAACACCAGCGGTGAAGGGGGAGGGTTTGGGATCTCATATTTAAATGACAGACTATTACCTTTTGGTTTTATATTTAAAATTAAAATCAGAGTTTAAATATAAAAATGTACATGATTGTACTAATTCTTAAATTTGCTTCAAGTTGACTTTTGTTTAAGTGGCCATATTTGGGGGCGTGGTCTTTTGATTGACATGTGGTTTTTAAATTCCTGCGTTAAGTCTTTCTAGTTGGGCGTTTTTTAAGATGGGGGTTAGACTATTTAGTCATTTCCTTTCAAAATCGACCACAGCCTTTTACTCAAATTTTAGAGCATGACATAGGGATCAGAGGATCTGCTCTCCAGGGGTTTGAATCCTGATTATCTGATAGGTACCAGTTTGTTAATGTAAATTGACAGTCCTCTTATTGCAATAGAGTTAGCTACGGAGTCCCACTGGGCTCAGTTCTAAGACCCATCCAGTTTATGCTTTACATGCTGCCCTTATAGGAAACAAAACCAGGAAACACAGCGTTCATTTGCATTGTTACGTGGATGATACGCAATTAGATTTATCCATTAAACCTGACCAGAATGATCATATGGAAAAAAACTTAATGCCTGCATCAGAGACACCAAGACCTGGAAGTCAATTAGTTACCTCCTCCTCCATCCATCCATCTTCTTCCGGTCATCTGGGACCAGCAGTATGAGGAGCAAGGATGCCCAGGCCACTTCCTCCAGCTCCTCTGGGGGGACCCTGAGGCGTTCCCAGGCCGGCCGAGAGACAGTCCCTCCAACGTGTCCTGGGTCTTCCCCGGGGCCTTCGTCCAGTGGGACATGTACGGAACACCTCCCCAGGGAGGCGTCCAGGAGACATCCAAACCAGATGCCCAAGTCACCTCAACTGGCTCCTCTCGATGTGGAGGAGAAACGGTTCCACTCTGAGCTCTCTGCGGACAACCAAGCTGCTCGCCCTACCTCTAAGGAAGTGCCCAGCCACCCTATGGAGGAAGCTCATTTCAGCCGCTTGTATCTCATTTGTTCTTTCGGTCATGACCCAGAGCTCATGACCATAGGTGAGCATTTGAATGAAGATACAAAGAAAAAAACCTGAGGGAACTGTCTTTGGGGCCAAACGTTTGGAGGCTCCACAAAGCTTCAATCTATTCATCTAAAAGCCACCAACCAGGCCAGAAACTTGGTAGTGATGGACACAGACCAACATTGACCACATTGGTCCAGTTTAGAGGTCTTTAGACTGTTTTCCAGAGGACAGACTTTAAAGTTCTGTTAATGGTTTATCAAGCTTTCAATGGTTTAGCACCAAAATACATAATTGACCTCCTTAGTAAGTATGTACCAAACACAACTCTCCTCTCATCTGGATCCAGTCTGTTGTTATTTCTTAGAGTCCAAACGTTCAGCTTCTATGCTCCACAGATCTGGAACAGACTGCTAGAAACCCTTAGATCAGCTAAAAACACTCAGTTTATTTAAATCCAGGTTAAAGACCCACCAGTTCTCAGCTGCATTTGACTCGTTTTTAGTCAAAAGTTTACATAAGCACTGTTACTTTATGCTAACGTTCTTTACATTATGATTTTAATGATCACTCCCTTGTCTGTTGAACTGCCACTCGTGAAGAAAGTTTTCTCCTGCAACAACAGAAAAAGGCCAAACTTTAGCATCTTCCTTTATTTACAAAACCCATGTCGTATTGCGCCACAAAGTTTGAAAGAATTTGATTATTTGACAAACTCAACAGAATTTAGTAGAAATAACTAGAAAAAAATGTGTTGTACAGATATAAATTTGTTTATAATGTATCAGTCAGTATTGTTGAATGCATAATTATATGTGTAAGATATCTGTGCATTCCGAACAAATAAGGAGAGAGTATTTGTTTAAAAGTTAAACTTCATGATAACGATTTTATCTTGACGATTGTTGACCTTAGTGTTGTAGATCATCTTCTGTTTACTTTCTGTCCTTTTTTTTCTGTCAATTTTATTGGTGAGACCATTAAAAAAACCCAGACGGCTTTCTGACACATCACATTATTTTATTTTGTATGTTTTGATTAAACTTGCTGTGCAAAAATCTTATTTTTTATATGTAAAAGAAAATTTTGGGAAATATTGTGATTTAAGGTCTTCAGTCAAATGAGAGTTAAATTTGAGCTTAGAAACAAAAGTTTTCTATTTGATTTCATGTAAAACCTTTTCCCCAAAGGAAATCGAGACACCAGTGATCTGCTGTTCATCCTGACTGTCATTGTGGGTCAAAGACACATTTGTTTACATCATTTGTGCTGAAGAACTTCTCTGCTCGTCACTTTTCTCAGACGTCATCCCACTAATCCACAAAATGATCCTAAGTCTTGGCCTCGTAGGGGCTCCCAGCCTCTGGGGCGGATAGGTCTGCTCCACCCGCCGTTGTGGTGGGATAAAGGTTGCAGATTCCGGACAAAGAGCCTGGGACTCGGTTTGCCTACGCGTCCCAGCTGAGAGGCCTCGGGGAGGTGGCGGGTGGGTCAGAGAAGTGGAAGATGGGGTGTGTGGATGGGTTTGTGCAGGAAGGGGGACGGAGCGAAGAGATTCACATCTGCAAGTGTTTCCCAGGATTCCCTGAGAGGAAGAGGATGACCTCCATCCTCAGCGCAGATAAGATCATCAGCGATTCGATGTCCCCCGAGTTGAATAAACACTTTCCCTCTTCGCCTACATGCAGAAACGCACTCATTCTGAAGCAGATGTTCCACTTTGGCCTTCGGACACCAGAGGCGGAAGTAGCCCTGCTGACCCACGCGCCGCCCTGCAGGACCATGACGTTGAGGACACGTCCCGGTTTGTGTGATTTACACGGATTTGTTCTTCTTCCTGTGTTTATGTGTCCTGCATCTGTGTCGTGTTTGTGGTATCGGTCGCAGCGTGAGAACGCTCTGTGAGGAGGAGGAGGAAGCATGGACTCCCGCCTCCTCTGTGGCTCCTGCTGTCACAGGCCTCCTTTTGCCCGTTTTACCCAACATCCAACAAATCAAAGGCAAACAGACGACGCGAGTGACATCTGAGGTCACGATCAAAGCCGGTAGATTAACCTTGAGTGTCTCTACTTTTATCCTTTATTGTGATTTTTAAAACTCTGACATCACGTGAAAACATTTCTCCCAGTCTGACATAACAAGAAGCTTACATAAGAACGTTTCCCAAGTTCACAATAATGTTAAGAATGAACAAAAGTAAAGAAATAGATGCGAATATGCAATTAAGAAACAGGTCTGACAGGAGATTTAACCTTTTATTGTAGTTTTTATCTGATATGTAAAAAAAATCAAAACATGAATGACAAAACTTAACAGAAAAAAATGTACCAATTATTTATTCAAATTACCAGCATTTTTCTTCAAAGCTAAAGAGCCGCAATAGAGGACTAAAGGCACGTGACTCCAGAACATCCGGTTATAGACCCCTGTCCTAAATAAATAAACGAGTATATCAGACTATTTTTGTTTTTATTTCCTTTTTATCAAAACTAACATCACCACAGGAGGGCGAGCTTGCCCCATTTTGGAGGAGTGAAGTCCCAGCAGCTTCAGCTCCTGCGTAACTTTCCTCCCTATTTAACCACATAAAAAGGTTTATACAGTCAGGGGAGTGAGGGCTGTTGTGCTCCTCGGGACACAATCTGGTTATTTTTCTGAAATTGTAAAGACACAGGCTCACGTTTCTTCACGGGGAAAGGATGCTGGTCACCTCCGCAGCCTCCAGACGTTCAGGCTCAAAAAGTTCACTGCCGTTTCAGAGAGAAACTGTAAAACTCTTTTAAAACTATAGGATTGGTTTCCATAGCAACATTCTCCAATCTGGAAATGACAGCACTTTATGACTAAAAGTGTCACCGTCCCATTTACCAACACGCACACACAATCACACACTGATGGCGGCTCCACTGACTCACACTGGCACCAACCTGTGACCACCAGAAGCAACGTGGAGTTCAGTGTCTTTGACATAAGGACACGGTGTCAACTTACATCACTTGCATCACTCAGTGATGTGCAAATAGATATTAAATGGGTTTGTGTTCAAAAATGTGGGAAAATATACAGGCTTCCTTGGAGTATCTTCATTTTTCGTGTATTAGAAATGCAGGTTTAATCTTAATTTTCTTTAGGAATCTTCAGAATATTTGCCACAAGAATGTGTAAAAAACACAATTTTAAGCAGAGTGGGTCTTTTCTAAAACCTGCTTGGGCAGTTCACCTGGATCTTCCACCTGTAACAGGTCAGACGCGTCCATCAGAGGGAAAACAGCTGCGTCAGAAACCACGGACGGCGGTGAGTGTCAGCCAGAGGCGATTCCAAACCTCTGGGGGAACCTCCTGGTTCTGGAGTCCTGGATGAGGTTCGGATCACTGACTGGATCCTTCAGCTAAACGCGGGAGAGCAGAGGTTCGTGGAAATAGCAGGACCTGGACCTTTTCGTGCGTCACGAAATGAAATATGAAAGAGACGACGGGACGCAGAGGGGAATCGACCCTGAAGGATGGACGACTGAATGGGAGCAGTTGGGATGTTTACCGGAAAATGAATGGGTTAGTTTATTTCAGTTTTTTTTCTTACTTTACTACTAACTTACTTTTTACTTTACAGTTATTTTTTTAAGTTTTTTTCTTTAAACAGAGAGCCACAATGGAAGGATAAAAGAGATTGCAGACCCCTGGTCTATACTAAAAGTGAGCCAGGATACATGAAGTTTACTTTGTATTTACTATCTATATAATACGAACTTAAAATATTACAATTTAATCTGAAGAGGTATTCAGTCAGTATACTTTAACACCACATGTCTATAGTATACATGATATATTTACACTCAAGTATACATAATAAAATATATGTTGTGTGTTTCGCTAACTATATATATATATATATATATATTTTTGTGTTTGTTGTAACTACCTCTCTGCAGAAATTTCTATTGTAGATTTTGTACTTCGTAAATTGTGCTCTTCATTTTGTGAAATTATTTTATTTTATTATTATATTATTCTGCGAGTTTACTTCTCTCTTGCATGTTTGCACTGAATGGTGAGCGGCTTTAATTTCACTGCATGTGTGTGTGATGCGAATTGTGCATGTGTACAGTGACAATAAAGGCATTCTATTCTATTCTATTCTATTCTATTCTATTCTATTCTATTCTATTCTATATCTGTTGGTGACACTGACAGCCGATTCTCCACCCATATTCTGAACCCTTTCTCAAATTTAGCTTACAACAGACTCATAGAACATTAATATATATTTTCTTATAGTTTCCTCAATTTGCTTTAATACTATCATTTCTTAATTGCTCAGAAATCAAATAAACAACACGTGGTGACCGGAACTGGAATCTTCTTCACTGTATTTTTTAACCGGAAGGTTAACACCGGAAGTTAGCATTAGCTTGACGACTCGTTGAGTGAAAAACTTCCCAGCCCTTGGCGCTCACGCGTGCATCGCCCCCCCGCTTGAAGCATGTCTTCGGACCAGGATTTCAGAGCGATTGTCCGGCAGCAGATGGGAGCGGCAGGGGAAGAGACTTACCTGGTTTTGGAGAACCGGATCGCAGACTTGAAGCGGCGGCTCGCGGAGCAACAAAAGATGCTCGACGCCGCGTTAAAACCGGAGGTTCGGCTTTTCAGAATCGGTAAGTTCAGCCAAAAAATACCGCAAACCACACTCTCACAAAGTTATATCTGCAAAATGACTTTTTTTGTGTGTTTAAACATCCAATATTTGATTGTAAAAGTTAGACACTTTTGACTATGTTTAACATTGAGTGCGCCCTCTACCGACTGCAACGCGAACTACAATGAACAACTCTAAAATTCAGGAATTTTGATTTGATTTGATTTATTGATTTATTTCAAGCATTGTAGTCACAACAATGAATTCATCACACTCATTACAGAAGTGTTGAAAGCATAGTTTAAAAAGACAGAAAATAAAATAAAAAAACAAAAAAGTCACTGAAATCACATTTTTCTTATTTAAATAAAGTGATCATTAACTAAAGTCAAGTAGAGCTTGATTTATTATTTGAAAAGGACTGGGAAGACGCAAACTTATATAATCCCACCCCTGCTGAGTTAATTTATTTGATAGTTTTACAGTTTTTGTAATCCGGTTCTGATCCGATAGATTATTTTCAAGTAACAAAATGATTGATTATCTTCGGAAAAAAGTCATGATTTCAGTGAACAGTATCTGTAACCAATATGTAATAATCATTGATTATTATTAGAACACATGATCACAATAAACCAGTAACTATTGCTACACATTGCAGATCAAGTAAAGAAAATCAATAGCTTATTGATTGTAATTTAAACATTTCAGTAATCATTATTGCACATTACAATGCAATACCCATTGATTGTAATTAAAAGAGCTTTGATTATTTCACCACAATCAAGTTTACACATTCTTGGAAATAATTTGGAATTATTCAAACACCTGTTGATTCTTAACTCCTCTTCTTGTGAAAATCAGAGTTTCTTTTTACATTTCCTTGAATATTTTGATATTTGAACATTTTTTTAGTTCATGAAATCTGAAAAATAGGAGATCTATTTCTATTTTAGATTTATTTGTTTTTATTCAAGATAGTGGTCTTTTTCCACAGACAAAGTTCAACAAAACTTGGGTTGTAATTGTGGGCTTAATGGGGTTGTGTGTGAAAATTGTGGGTGTGTCAGAAATGTTCAGGAACTGATGATGTGATTCTGAAGCTCCATGGTTTCTTCACTCGTGTGTCCGTTTCTGTCTAACAACAGGTCACGTCTCTGTCTCTCCCAGACTCCCTGAAGCAGGAGGAAGAGGAGGAGCAGCAGCTCCAAGCAGAAGGGAGTGAGGAGGTCTTCTTCCAGCCTCCAGACATCAAAGAGGAAGAGTTTGAGACTTTTATCATCCTGGAGGAAGAGCGGCTGCAGTACGACGACGAGGAACAGGACTCTGAGAAACGGGAAACTATGATCGCGTCTTTGGACTCTGAAGCGGAGGGCGGTCCGGACGACCAGCGGGGGGGTCACGGGTACCACTGCGGGATTTGCGGCACCAGCTTGTCCAGCAGGTTGTGTCTCCTGAGGCACCGGACCATCCACACGGGCGAGAGGCCGTACTTCTGCGAGCTGTGCGGCAAAACCTTCAGAGGAAGCGACAAGCTGCTGCTCCACAAGAGAACGCACACGGGCGAGAAGCCCTACCTGTGCCCCACCTGCGGGAAACGAGTCACCGACCCGTCCGCCTTCAAGAGACACCTGACCATCCACACCGACGAAAGGCCCTTCGCCTGCGAGATATGCGGCAAGACGTTCAAGCACAGCAACGCCAAGCTGTGCCACGTGCGCTCGCACACGGGCGAGAGGCCTTACCCGTGCGACCTGTGCGGGAACGGCTTCGTCAGCGCCTCCAAGCTGGAGCGGCACAGGAAGACGCACACGGGCGAGCGGCCGCACGTCTGCGGCACCTGCGGGAAGGGGTTCATTCGCCTCTCCGGCCTCAGAAACCACGTCTGCTTCCGGAAGCGCGCCGTCCGCTTCCCAGCAGGCATTTCTGCCTGAAGTGTTCGAGAGTCGGGACTGGTTTCAGCCGTAACCCGTTCGAATGAACGGCCGTAGGACTGAACGTGGAGGGACGTCCGTGCTCTGGCGTCCGGACGCCCGTGCTCTGGCGTCCGGACGTCCAGCTGCTTTGCTGCTGTTTGTCATTCTTCATTCCCTTCACCATTGTTTTCTCTCTCTGAATTTGGTACATTTTTCTCAGAATTAACAGGATTTGAATCGTTTGGTGTTGAGCTGAATTTCCACTGGTCTGTCTGCAGTTTCCCCCCCCCCCCCTCCGTTGTGTTTCCGGGCCAGTTTGTCCTGCCACCCCCTTGTCGAGTGGTTCAGCCCTCTTTTTCCTCTTTGAGTTCCTGTAAAAGAATTTGTGTTGTTAATGTGATTTTTTTTTTTCTAATACCATTTATAAAACTTAAAAAATAAACTGAAATCAAAATTTTATACATTTTCATTTTGTAACCTGGACCCGTTATCCGTTTTCCCAGCTTCTTTAGTTGTGGAGCGACAGACGTCAGATTGAGACAAGTTGGAGGCGATTTTTTTTTTTTTTTGTGAACTTTGAGCTTCACTCGCTGCAGCTGACAGAGGTTCTTTTGACAGAGGTTTGATAATGTACCAAAAAATATCTAAAGAATAAATTGTTTATGATTTGTGACTTAAAAGTCATAGAAAATGTGAAAAAATGTCATGAGAATCTGTGACTGAAGATGAAAATGAGTTTCAGATTCGAAAGAGAACAGCTCAGTATTGTGTTTTTGTCGCCACCTAGTGGCAGCGTCTGGTAGTTCATCCATTTGGAGCAAAGCTAATCCGGACCCCGGTTCTCGTTTTGTCCAGGGGGGATTTCAGACAAACAGGAAACCCAGAGCTGGACTCAAACCAGAAAATAGCTACGTTTGTTGGACGCTTCAGCACAATTCCTGTGACTTCTCACTATTTTTCGCCTCCATCTGGTCAGGAACTGTTGCAGCTCGGTGAGGTGATGTCCTGCAGAACACGTTTGATCAAAACCAACATTTAGTGGGTTTATTTCAGAGATGATCAGAAGGAAAGATGAGGAGAGACTCAGTTCCCAGAGTAAAAGCTTTTCAAGAAATGACAACTTTAATAATGATCAATGTACCCCAATAGTGAGGAGTCCCCTTTCTTTTTGAAGTGACTCTGAACGTGGCGTGGTTGTTGGTGCCAGACGGGCTGGTCTGAGGATTTCAGAAACTGATGATCTACTGGGATTCTCACCAACATCCATCTCTAGGGTTTACAGAAAATGGTAAGAAATAGAGAAAATATGCGCAATTCGGTGGGCAGAAATGTCTTGTTGGTCCCAGAGGTCAGAGGAGAATAACCAGACTGGTTCCAGCTGAGGTCTGCAGAAGTGCAACTCTGAACGCACAACAGGTCCAACCTGGAGGCAGATGGACTACAGCAGCAGTATGTAAGAACAGGAAACTGAGACTACAATTCACAGAGTCACCAGATTTTCAGACTATTTTCCTGTCACACTATGGACCCCTTTGAGCACGGCTCAACACCACAGCCTACCTGATATTGTTTCTGACCGTGTCCATCCCTTTCTGACCACAGTGTACCATCTTCTCATGCCACTTCCAGCAGGATAAGGCTCCTAGAATCATCTCAGTCTGGTTTCCAGAACATGACATTGAGTTCTCTAGACCCAAACGGCCTCCACAGTCACCAGAACCCAATAGAGAACATTTGGGATGTGGTGGAATTGGAGACCAGCATCATGGATGTTCAGCCGACAAATCTGCAGCAACTGTGTGATGCTGTCATGTCAACATGAACCAAACTCTCTGAGGAACGTTTCCAGAACCTTGTTGGATCTATGCCACCAAGAATTAAGGCGGTTCTGGAGGCAAACGGAGGTCAAACCCGGTTCCAGTGAGGTGTTCCTAACAAAGTGGCTGGTGAGAGTTTACACACGTTCTCGTGTTTTGACTAAGTTCACTGCAGTTCTCTGCCTTCCAACCTCTGCTGGCTATAAATGATTTCTCACGGCTGAGAAGGAGCATTCCTAGACTAAATATCCAGTTCTCTGCCTTCTACTTTATTGAATAAATTGCCCGTAATTAGCTCGAGTGGGATTCTGAAAAGCCGGCGTGGCCTTCATCAGGATAAATTATTCAAGGCCTCTTGTCACAGGTGTATCTGCAGGAACGTACAAACCCGTCACTCTGCGTTTTAAATATGAACAAATCGCCCTCTGTTTACGAGTGGCGGAGGACCTTGAGACAGAATTGTGAGGATGCTCCCCTTCCTGCTGCAGAATACTAAACAGGGACTGTGTGAGAGCTGGTGGTGGATTAGCATGGAAGCAAAACTGGCAACATCCAGGGAAAGCAATCCGCGCACAGCGATCCCGAGCCATGAAGGGAGGGGGTTTCAGGACACGCAAAGTTCATACGAGCCCCCGGTGAAGGCTCTGCGGAAGCCATCAAAGCAGGTGCGCCCACGTCCGCCTCGCTGGCTGTAATCAGAGTGCAGTGTGTTTTTCTCAGCTGTGTAATTCATCAAAGTGACGGATGCCAATGAGTCTCAGTCAGCCAGACGGCCTCGGCTAATCAATCATCAGCCTCCCGCTCTTTGCTTTGCTGCCTCCTGCGGGCTCTGCTGACATCTTTTTAGGAGGTATTTTGCACCGTCACAGTCCTGGTTCCACACTTTGCTCAGGTCAGCGTGGAGATGAAGACCAGACCGTGACCTTAAGGTGGGATTCAGCCCCCTCATTAGGCGACGATCCGTCAGAAAATACACACCACCTACACAGATGTGGTTCTGTCCCGCAACCGTGGTTCTGTCCCGCAACTGTCCTGGACTGAAGGACCAGGGTGTTTTTTCTTTTTTCCTTCTATTTGTGCAAAAGTCCCCCTCCCGCCACATACCCAAAAATTCACCCAAATTTTGAGAATGAATTTTAGACATAATGACCCCCTCCCCCCCCAAGAAAAGGATGACATCACAGCGGGAATAAACATCAAAAGCCAACCAATTAGGTGGGCGAAAATCTCTTATGGGCCTTAACTACCGTTTTGTGAAAAAATGTGAAAACCTTTGTCCTCCCGATTTGTTTAGTTTAGTTGACCTTTGACCTTAGGATGAGGCCGCCATCTTGAATTTTCCACAAAAAAAAAGGTCCCTTTTAGTACCTTCTACAGATTTAAACTCCTCCAAGTTATTTTCACAGGTGTCATTCAAAAATCAAGATTTATTCTCTAGTTAAAGTTCTCTAGTCACAAGTCCAAGTCTGGTTATGGGTCCAAGCAAAGATTCAAGTTTCTGGCTACAATTCCAAGTCATTTCTAAAGTTTGCAGACCCAAATCAGGATTTAGTCACAAGTTCAAGTCTTAAATGAACATTTTCAGTAATTCAAGTTCAGAAAGATGTGACAAGTCTAGAGACAGAAAACCACGTATGTGGTCACGGTGTCGTGATAATTGAAGAATAATTCTCAAACCTCCTGACTTTTGTGAAAAACATCTTAATTGAGGCTCTTGTCTTTTGACCGAGTCGCGTCTCTGGCCACGAGTCCATGTCAAACCTCAAGTCTTTTGTCAGAAAAATGTAATTTACATCTCACACTTAATGTGAAGAGTCTGCAATCACAAAATAAAGGTCAAAATCTTCAATGAGATCATTCATCATAATGAACTCCAGGAATCTTTCATTCTGTTCCTCTAATAATTGCACAGAAGATGAGCCCGGTTCTGTGCGACTCCCTCTGATCGATATCTGCTTTCCAATCTCGCGACCTGTCAGGAACAAAAACTGGTGCGTGAGCGAGGCTCGAACCAACAAACCCCATCTCCATTTTCATTTCCACAAGCTGCTCCAACGTCCCACAACATTTCAATGTGGCCACATCGTTAAAGAAAAAAGGTACGTCTTCATGCTTCTGATGAGAAAACCGTGGCAGCTGGTTTTTTGGGTCATTGCCTCTTCCTCATCAAATGTGAAGCATCATCATTCTGTCTCTTCATTACACAGAGACAAAGGCAGTGGGTGTTCGGCACAAAAACAGCTTTATTACTCCAGGAATGAGCGAGCGCCTCTTTTAAATAACACCCTAAATGCACCACACCTCAGCGCATTGTCCTGCCTCTCTGCTCAGTTCTGGACCCGTCTGTGACTCACAGCAGGGCTGGACTGAAGTGGAGTCGAGTTGTCGTCAATTAATCTGCAGTTAAAACAAAATTGTTGTTTTCTTTCTGTTCATTGATGATAGTTCAGCAGAAATTTAGAAAAGAAAAAAACCTCCCCTCAAGAATGAAAGCCATTGTAGGCCCTTCACAGGAGAATGTTTGGAGAAGCATCATTGGTTCTCAAACTTCACGTTCCCTTAGAGAGACCGCAGCACCAGCGCGTCAATCAGAGGGTTATTGTTGCCGCTCAGTAATTATAATCAAGTGGAGCTGGAAGGCAGCATTTAGGATCCTCCATTGTATTCTCTTCTGATTGATTGTCCTCAAGAATAAACAGTATGCATCTCAGTGAAGGAGAGTTCCCTGAAACTTTAAAGCAAGGGTGTCAAACTCATTTTGGTTCAGGGGCCACATTCAACCCGTCTGATCCCAAGTGGGCCGGACCAGTAACATAAAAGCAAAAACAGCTTTTTTTACTCAGTTGGAAAAAATGCTTCAACCAACATGGTCGCCTAATCAATTATTATTACACATTCATTCACAGAGGCCAATGGATCTCAATTAAATGCATTTCACTTTAAAAAGAAAATGTATTCAATTTCATACAGAGTGAATATTTGAAGCAATCCTGATAATAAACTCTAGAGGGGCTACGGAAAAAAATTAAACAGCCTTCCTAAAATGTACACGTGCAAATCAATAAAAAATTCAACTAAATTAAACTTGTAAACATTTGTGAACAAAAGAATTTGGAGTTAACCTCCCTTTCTCTCCTGAAACTTCACCCGGCCATCAATGTCAGGATTCAAACCCTGTGCAGAAACACATTTACTGTCATTCAAGTGTGTAAAACACAATGAAATGTCCAAGAATCTTTTCCTGGTTGCTGCCTGAATTTTGTGGCAACACCTGCCATCTTGCTGACTTTTGATGGGGCGCCATCAGTGATCAGACTGACGTCACGTGACCAGTTCACTCCAACATAGTCTGGCGCAGTAACTAGAGAGCTGACTATGTCATCAGCTGCTGTTGTGTCCATTAACTGTAGAAACTCCACTGTGATGTCTCTTCAACACCTCTAATAAATATGCACAGCTGTATAGATTTTTGATGTTGGTGCTTTCATCAATAGTGACCGAAAAAGGAATAAATGACTGGATTCTTTCATTTGGCATCCAAGTCTCCTCAGAGGTTTTGGATCTGCAATCGTAATCCTTGACAGACTCATGTTGGCAAAGGTCGCCTGCTTTTTGGGGCACAACCCTTCTGCAGCTTTCAGCATTTTTCAACAAGCTGACCGTCCGGAAATGGTTTGGATGTTTGCTCCAACTTGTTTGCAATAAGGTTGCTTTCACTGCTCCATCATTGACCTCACGGCTTCAGTAAATGAAGACGGTTGTTTTTCTGTCCAACTAATAATTGATAAATCTTCTCTTTTCTTAACTACAACTGGTGAAACTTTTCTTTATACTGAGTCTCACAGTGGTGCTGAATGTTATATTCTTTGAGCACTGAGGCCTGTTGATGACATACCAAGCATGCAGGTTTGCATTCAGCTGCGTGAACAAATAAAACACTTTTCATTTTTCAGCACTTCACCTCACATTCTACCTGTGCTCGCATCTCCGATACATTTTTGACTCTAAAGTCCAGCCGGTTTAACTAGTATGATCGATGAACCGTGCTTTAAGACAGACCACGGCGACCAATACCAAATAGTATTTCAGCCTCTTAAACCCTCAAACCCTTCTTCTTCGTTCATTGGTGGGATGTGAACCAGTGAGCAAACACCGCCAACTACTGTTTGAGGTGTGAAACAGTCATGTTCACGTCTGGATCATCATCATTAACGAGGTAGGTCTCTGACAAGCATTGTCGTGGTTGTGCGTTGTGGACAGACCTTAGAAAATAGAGTTCCAGGGAATCGTTTAATGCCTCGTTAACCAAAATGCATGGAAGCTGGTTGGTACCGCGACGATGAGTCACCTGGATCCCCGTTTCCAGGGTTTTCTGGGTACAACCTTCCAAACTTTGTCACAGTGACAAAACAGAAAAAGCAAAAGCTGTCTGTCGTATAGACTTCACAGCTTGTGATCGTTGATGACCTGTTGCTTTCTGTTCTGTTTTCATGTGAAAAACCAGCCGTGCAGGTGTGTGGATGCAGCGGTGTGTGTGCTCCTCTCTGTCCTTCAGCAGTTCAGCAATCTAATTTAAATGCTCATAAATCATTCATGCCTGACACCTCTCAGAAAAACACACACACACACTGGTGGGGAGTGTAATAATGAGTCTCTAACAGCCTCCATGAAAACAGCCCTCCTTCCTGAGTACGGGAAGGATTAATGGGTCGATACGTTTTTGTACGATGACCTGGGACAACACTGTTCATTTTACTCCTACTTTAACTTCAAACTCACTTGTTAAATTGACCCTCTGCTCATTTCTATCACTGTAACCATGACAACCGATGTCCTTTAATCCTGGAAAGCTGTTTTGGAATGAAGAGATGCCCATTCCGCCACTAAGTACACCTTTATCTTAATTTTGGAAACCCGTTTCACTTTAACAAAGATCCGGTTCTTGTGCACCAATAGAACCCGTTCATGCAGAACCGAAGCTCAAACAGGTTATGAAGGCTCTTCAGCTCAGATTGGAGTCTCTTTTGGACATTACATTTCTGTTTTGTGCCCTTTTTTTCCATTCAGTTTTTCTGCACAGATTAACTTCCTGTTTTAAAATAGTTCCTTATGCATGCCATGCTTTGGCATTTGCTAAAATTGGTCCACCTACACTGATAGTATCTGGCTGCTGTAACACACTCCTCTTGGAGGACTCCTGTTCCTCACATGAAAGGATTCTAGGAATATATGTCGAGTTGTCCAAACCAGAGACAGTTCATGGATGGACAGAGGGTTTGTGACGTCACCGGTGGTGGATGTTATTCCATGTCCTTCAAATTAATGATCTCATAACGTTCTGAAGATGGGACAAAGGAACCTTAGATGTTCTGTTGTTTCATTTTGAGGTCTCCATGATGAGTCCTCTGCCTCCCGAAATAATAATAAGTTTTATAGAACCCACCAAATCCAACCATTTGACTTTGCACCTCTCCCTGATGACTGTATATGAGAACTGGACTGAGTTACCCCTCCCCCCAGGCATTCCTAAAAGGAAGTACCTACTGACTCCAAGAAGCCAGAATCCTGTAGACTTCTACATAGAAATAAACAGCTGTTACTCAGTTGTTCTATTGGTCAGAATAATCATTCTTAATCTGATGCCTTTTTAAAAAAAAAATGTTCTTGATGATCATCTTTTTTTCCTACATTTTCTTTAAGCTATAAACTGGCCAATCAGATGCCTCAATAAAAGTAGGTGGAGCCTGCTGGCCCTCTAAGTCCAACCTTTAAAAGGTTTGATTGACAGATTTTGTTTGGGGGTGTGGCCTTCCAACCAGCTCACTCCTGATTGGCGAGAGTGCCTAAAGCGCAGAAGTAAAAGTTAAAATATAAAAACAGCTATGGTGTGAAAAAAATAAAAATAAGTAAATGCATACAAAAAGTACAAAACATTTAGAATATAAATTAGAGTAATGTAGTCTGTTCCACAGACGAGGCCCGTAGTCTGTAATCTGGATTTTTGTTCTGACTCCAGCCTGAGGACCTAAGGGCTCTGGGAGGTTCATACGCTAAAAGCAAGTCTGATATAAAAGAAGGACCAAGACCATGAGCACTCTTCATGTTCTATTAAAAGAATCTTCAATCAATCCTGAAGCTGACAGGGAGCCAGCGCAGAGATTTTAGGATTGGTGTAATGTCCTCCCTCTTCCTGGTTCTCGTTAAAAGGCGTGCCGCCGAGATCTGGACTACTGCACACGATTAAGAGTGGTTTTCTTTACACCAGAAAGGAAGGCATTACAGTCATCTATTCATGAATTAAACTCTCAGGACTGGCTCTAGAGAGAAAGGGTCTCACCCAGACGATATTCCTCAGCTGATATAAATGCAGTTTTAGTTACTTTTTAAAAGGGTTCAGTCTCAAAAAGCCTTTTTCAGCACATGAGCAACAGAGCCTGAAAGCTTTTCAAAGGTCATCTTATGTCAGAACTGTTTTTTACTGGAAGTTTCAAGGCTTGAATTAGAAAAAGGTTTTGCAAGGCATCAGCAGTTGATTCAGTGAGGAGCGTTAGTCATATTTCTATTTAGGTATTTTTGTTCACGTGCTTTTTTTTTTTTTTTGCTTGTGAGTGATTTCTGCCTCCCCTCATGCTAAGACGATGACAATGAAAAGCAGAGCAGAGCGGCAGGAAATGTGTAGGAATGTATTATCTATGGATGACAGACCAGACGTGCTGGTATGCAGAAAGGTCACCAAGCACAGCGGATGAAGAGTTGACATCTGGATTTCAGTCAGCGGTCAGAAAAAAAAGAGCTTCATGTCAGACGAAATGTTGTGTTAAACCAGGAAATATAAACTTTAACCCTGTAGAGTCCACTACATCAAAGAAATGACAACAATTGTACATTTTCTGGAATTAGGATCTTTGGTAAAAAAAAAATTAAAAAAGCAATATAATGTTTTTTATGAGATAGAATCATTTAAGATATGTTGGATGATTTGGAAAGTTTTTGCTCACAACAATGTAAAATGCAAAAATGTTGACGTGTTTTTGGGGAAAAACATCTTATTTACCCACTGTCTCAAAATTGATCCACACATTTCAAAATGCTGTGTCCGTATTATGACGAATGATTCTCTACATCATTTGCATTATTTCAGCACAGCAAGTAGCTATTTAAAAAATAAACATCAATAGATGAGTTATTCTTTACAACAGAGAAAAAGGGCCACCATAAAAGAAGAAAAATAGACAAATATGTGAGAATAAAGTCATAAACTCATGAAAAAAGTTGAACTTTTACTTAATAAGGTTGTAGAATGATGAGAATAAAGTCGTAAAATTATCTGAGACGTAAGTTGTAGAACTATGAGGTAAAAGTTATGAGAAGAAATCCGTGCAATTGTGTACAAAAATGTTGCATTTCTTAAAAATAAGGCAGTACATTTTGGCTGTGTTTCAAAAATTCATAATTTTACATTTTAAAAGTCAAGCTTTTTCAAAATTAATTGTTTTAAACTTACAATTAAACTTTGACCAATTTAATTCATGCTGAAAACAATTTAGGGAAACAATATCTTGCTAAAACAGTTTTTTTTGTAAATTTATAACTTTGTCAATGTTTTAAAAAAATCATTATTTTTTTAAAATTAAAACTACAACATTTTAATTAATAAATGTATGATTTTATTTTAGTACAACTTTTACTTTTTCTCTTAATTTTACCACTTTATTCAAATTTACTCATTTATTTCCTTTTATGGTGGCCCTAATCATTCATTGGGATTCGGTTCAAAAAGTTTTGAAAATCAGCCAAACTCTTCCCGCCAAAAGTGTTTTTTAAAATTTCACGGAAGCAGCCATTTTGAAATGAGCAGGAAAAGCTGTTCTACTGCCTCTAGTGGAATTATGATGAACTACAGGACAGAAAACATCTACCACTGCAATGGGTTTGGAGGGAAAGTTGATGATGCCAATGAGATAAAGGTGTCTAAATTGTGGCATAAAAATTAGATAGGGTTTAATTAAAGAGGTTAATCTGAGACAACTGATGCATGGATGCCATAAGAAGGGGAGCAGAAATAACTGTCACTTGATTTTTTGGAAATACTGTAGTGAAACATAAAGCACAGATCAACGTTTATGATTCTGACAGGTGAAAAGATTATAACATAAAGAGAAAGTACGAGCAAACCTCAAAAATCTGAGTGATGGCAGCTTGATGATAGTTTAAATCCAAAAGCTGAGAAACCGTTTCAGGCACTTCCAGCACGTTTGCTTTGTTTGGAGGAGACAACACAGAAGATCCTGAAGCTCACTTAATCAGTCGGTCAACCCTGCAAAGCAGCAGCACTGACAGCCTCACACACCAACGCCGACAGATAATTAACCAGTCAGATGAGCAGATAAACACAGTGTCATCAAGTCAGAAAGAAGTCAGATTGATCGGTCCACGAGAGAGTTAGTCTGACAGGCATTGACAGGGATTTGAGCCAGTAACGAGTCTGTCGTTGGAATATAACCGGCACACGGAGGCACTAACACCTCTAGGGATTACTCTTTGTTTTTCTTAGAGACTTGAAATTTGTTTTAATGGATTTAAAGTGTTGACAAAAAGAAAATCATTGTTTTTTTCAACACATGACAACATGAGCAGGGCCGGTGCTAAAGGGGGGATCTGGGGTGGCCAGTGGCCCCTTTACTCACACATGTCAAACTTCATGTACAGGTACAGTGTTTCCTCATTTATTCTAAGAGTTAGATTATAAAAAGAACCCACAAGTAAACAATTCTTAAAGCTGTAAAACTCCTCACTATTTCTCAGACAGACACGAACATTTTCACATTTTTCTCTATTATTTAAACTCTCAAAGTTCAAACCATCATAGAAAATAGGTCCAGTACTGTAGAATAAAACCAAGAATCTGATCGCGATTAAAAGATTCATGTTAATTTGTCAAACTACATGTGATTTCAAATTTTTGAGTTACATTTATGTACGCTTTTTGGAAAAAGGGGATTTTTGCAAATACGATCAGGTCCTTTACTGTCACTCCAAGGGTCATATAGGGGAAGGGGGCTATTTCTATGTATGATTGACTTTGTAATAAACTGGGCGAATCTGGTGTGACGTCATTTAGAAAATGCCTTGCCTCCGTTTTCAACCAAATGAAGTCAATTCAGTCTGCATTTTTCCGCGATATGTCCGTCGTCATGTTGGAACCAGACGTCCTCTGTAAGGCGTGATTGGTCCAAGTCAGTCTTAGACTACATTTCTATGACAAACGCTTTCTCCAATGGGGAGTGAGCCTGTTGGAAGTCAGTCCACTGAAAGCGGGGCTCTGGAGAATCTGCCAATTAAATGTTTCATATGAGGCCGTCTACTTTTATTGAGGCATCTGATTGGTCAGTTTATAACTTGATTAACTTGTGCAAAAGTATCACAAAAAAGTGGATTATCAAGAATATGTTAAATAAAAGATATAAGAGGAAGAAAGATCATCCTAGCTAATGTAATGACTGAGTTTATTTCTCTATAGAAGTCTATTGGATTTTGGCTTCCTAGACCCAGCGAGTACTTCCTGTTTGGAACGCCAGGGGGGAGGAGTCACTCAGTCCAGTTCTCATATACAGTCAATGCTATTTATCTTATTTACTCCTTCTATGTGAATTAAATCCCAATCTGCATTAGAAATTGTTGGGCTTCTTTCTATCGTTCAATTATAAAAACCATAAGTAGAGTTGCTAAAGTCTTTAAAACTATTGGCTATCAGGCTGTTTGTTGAATTTGTGAAAACAATTTGTGGAATATTTCACAGCAAAGATCGTTTGGAATTAAATCATAAGTAAAGGGATGAATGTTTTCTGTTGCAAAAGTATCAGACATAAAAAATAAATAAAAAGTCAGATCAGAAAAGCCAAAACATTTGAACAAAATCATCAAAATGTGGAGTAAAAATTAACATAATTAGAGTTTAATTCATTAGATGCAAGCTTTTATTGTGTAATGTCAAAGCTCAGTCAGATAGTCTTTGAAGTAGTTGGCGTGCTTTTATGACAGCATATGCTCTTCATCATCATCAGCTCTGTGCTGTCATGTTCTTAACATTCAGCTCCCGCCCCTCCCACTTCTGCACTGTTGCTCACTGTAACATTCAGGAGACTTATGAAACAAAAGGTTAGGCCCCCGAAAAGGCCCAGCATCCAGGATTACTCCTCACTCAAATTCTCCAACAACAAAGCTTCCATTGTGCCCCACCAGGCTCTCAAATTAGCAGCGGGGAGCAACTCCACGCTTAACTGGGCTTGACAGCAGCATCCTCTGTGAGGCCGCTGCTGCTTCAGTCTCTAAAGATGCTGATTTCAGAAAAAAAACAACTGATAAACATTGTGTTCAATAGGCATTTATATGTCATAAAATGCCCAAAGTGAAGGTAGAAGTAAACCTTGATCTACAGATGGATACACACCAAGCATCCCTCAGAGAGGAATGCTGGTCATTCAGCTGTTTCCTGTGAAATATTAGCCCATTTCACGTTAAAAGTGGAGACTTTTCTGTCTTAATCTCTTAATTAAACAGGCTTAAGTGGAAATTTCAAAGAGCTCTTGGCTGTTTTAAATGCCTTTCAGAGTAAACCCATGGGAATGAGTTTAATTTGTCAGTATCAAGTTACTGAGCTGGGGTTTTTGCTTCCTTGATTGAGATTTCAAAATAAAACTCCTCCCAAAGAACTTGACAGAAGTCAGTGTGTTCTTAGAACAACAACTTTTCCCTTCTTACTGAAAAAAAAGTTTTTGTTTTTGATTTATTTATGTAAATTTGGCAAAAGTAGAAACAATAAAACTATAAAAAAGAAAACATATACAATTGTACAGGTTGGTTTGAATTCCCTAACTACGAAGATCCCATTTTTCTGATTTCTTCTGCATCTTTCTTGTTTTTTTTTTTTTTATCTGTTGAGCTTGCCTGTGTCTAGAAAACGGGAAAAAAAAGATCTTTGTTGAGAATTTAGATGTACTCTAAATTACACGAATGAGATGTTTGAGTCAAGGGCCCATCTTCAGTTTCAGCTGTTTTCGGCACTCAAGAAACTGACAGAAAAGGTGTCCAACTTTTACCAAACCAGGTTTTTAATGGAAGAAGTCGACCACTGGGTTGTCAAATATTTTACTCCATACAATGTGGCAAAGAACCCCAGAGGTACAAGGAATCATTGACTTCCTCTGAGAACATTGAAGAATTTTAGTGGATACATTTAGATCATTCAGGGGTAAAACTTACTCCAATCATGATAGTCATCTTTTAACATATGGACAATATGCTTCTACAGATACAAAACATTTTTAGAGGCATACAAATCGACTAAGTTTGAAACCTTTGGGCGGATAAACTTTTGCAACAAATCTAACTTCATACATGGAATTCCCTGTGACACTGGGAGAAAAAAATATTTGATTTCAATTGACAGTAACCTTTATTTTAGTGTGATGCCCTTTTCTACTGCACGGTGGCGCAGTGGTTAGCACTCTTGCCTCACAGCAAGAAGGCCCCCGGTTCAAGTCCCAGATGAGGGACCGTTCTGTGTGGAGTTTGCATGTTCTCCCCGTGCATGCGTGGGTTTTTCTCCGGGGTCTCCGGCTTCCTCCCACTGTCCAAAAACATGCTTCATATGTTAATTGGCACCTCTAAATTGTCCCTAGGTGTAAATGTGAGAGTGCGTGGGTGTGTGATATGTGTGACCCTGCGACAGACTGGCAAACAGTTCAGGGTGTCCCCTGCCTTCGCCCACAAGGGCTGGGATAGGCTCCAGCAGCCCCGTGACCCCGAAAGGGACAAAACGTCTGAAGATGAATGCATGCCCTTTTCTAGTAAAATTTAAAAACTAAAAAAAACTATCTCTCTCTCTCTCTCTCTCTCTCTCTCTCTCTCTCTCTATATATATATATATATACGCACCTCAAGGTGCTTTACATAATAAAATAAATAGGAAAAAATAGTAATTAAAGATAACATTTTTCTTTATTAAGATATTACTATTTGAGAGGATTTCCCTTAAAGATGGAAACCAAAAACCGATCCTGGTTTCAAATGAAACCTGAAAAAGAAAGTAAAAACTCCCTTGGTGACTTTTATTTTGAAAGTATAGGAGCTTCTTTTCCGGTTTTGGCGGGCTAAAAAGCAGCAGCCTGACGGACGTTTGGCAGCTCCGGGCGCCGGGGGGAGGAGGCGTTACGAGGAGGAAGCAAATCCTTCACTCCGAGACTTCACAGCGAAGCTCGCCCAAAAACCCGACCTCACCTGAGCCGGGCATGTAGTTCCTCGTGCTTAGGGCGTGGGGGTGGACGAGGAAAGCGCCGCGTGCACTTGTGTTTGTGGCGGGAGCGCCGCTGAGCCCAAACTTCCATCAGGAGGAATCCCGGCGGTTCCGCCGCTCTCCGCCTCTCCAGGAGCGTTTCTCCTCTTCGGGATGTACGTCTGGGACCTTTTCGGAGGAGCCGCTGTCATCTGAGTTGTGTTTTTTTGGCATTTTTTTCCTACACATTTTTGAGGAATATCGTCGGAAACCGGAGCTGTTTTTCCTCCTGCGGGGCAGATCCACGCCGCAGACCCAAAAAGGTGCGTTTTAAAAGCTGCGTTTTCTTGCTAACTTTCGCGGTGTTGTCGAACCTTTTTCACCGGTTCGAGGAGCTCCAACTCCCCCGTCCTCCTCCTCGGCGTATGACCGCAGCTCCGGGGAGATTTAGGAGATTTGCTCCGGTTTCAAACTTAATCTTTGCAGTTGTAAGTCGCAGGGATGTGGAGGGGAGGGGTGAGGGGGTCCACGCGCAGCTGGGGTCACGAGGGACGAGGCACCCGGAACATCTGGAGGCTCATTTAGTCCCGCAGAGTTATTACGATTTATTCCAGATTACAGTGACTTCCTCCTGAGTTCGCTTCATGGACGTGACGGCCATTAAAGCAGAGGAGGAAGGTTAAAAAAAAACCCAAACTCCTGGAGTGGACCACCTTAAGACCCCAGGACCACCTTAAGACCCCAGGACCACCTTAAGACCCCAGGTTCAGCTGCTGCATGATGGACTCAGGACGTCTGGTGGCTGTCAGGTAGTCTCTGACCTTCAGGGCTTCCTGGTGGCATTCTTGTTGCCATATCAGCCTTGTGACGTGAAGGTGGTTGGTTCCAATCCCACATGTCAGATTTTGAATAGTCAGAGGTTGGGTGGTGTTCTCTCCAGGGGTCCTCATGGTTTCTTGGAACCCACACTGACTCGGTCAGACTTCAGTCCAGTTGGGCCTTACTTTGAAAATCACTTGTGGCAGGATGTTGTGACTTTTATTTCTAAATGTGTTGGTTTCTGCAGAGCTTTTCCTGAGAATTTCCTCCCGTTTTCTTTACGTTTTGACCCACTTTATCACAGTATCAGTATTGTACACAGTTCGCCGCGGACGCACGGCCTGTCACGGGACGTGTTGCCATTCCCACGGCTGCTGTGAAAAGGTCACCTATCAGATGAACTTTTAAAATGCCGTCATAAACCCGACTGCAATGGTAAGAATACTTCATGGGGTTTTGTGAGACGCACTGTGAGTTTGGACCTCCTTATCACTACTTTGGTGCTCAGATCAGTAGTTTTAAAAATGAAACCGCAAAGCTTTTCTGCTAAACTTGGAGGAGCTTTACGTCGCTCACATCAGGTCGTCTTCATGTGGCTCATCGCTTTGTCGTGAACGGGAGTCATGAAGCGCTTGAGACCTCTGGACAAGGGTTGTGATGGTCAACCAAAACCAAAACAATGGCGGGATCGGAACAATTTCGTTTTGGTCTGGTCCTAACTGTGTGGTGGGCTATAAAGGCTAAACCATTTTAATTCAGCATAATATAATTAAACGTGTTTTTATTGGGCAAATTTCCATTTTTAACCACATTTGAATTTATGAAACTGAGAAGATTTTTATAAAAAATATTATTTAACTCTTTGATATTGAAGCTATTTATTTTTTTAAATTATTGCAACTCTTCAAACTTTTTTTGCGATTGACGTAATTTTCATGGAAAACATGAAAAGCAGCTTTGCGCCGACATGCTCAGTTTACAAATTTAGCTGGCCAGAAGTCTGCTGAAAATATAATACTTACTCGAGAAGCAGGATTGTAGCAAATGTACAATCATACTGATTTTTATTCATAAATAATACTTCTTGAATGTCATGGCGAGGCTTCGTAAACGAAGATTATAAAGAGGGCTGTCCACGTCTTCTTGAATGTAAGGCAGACAAAAAAACCAACATCAACTAAGAGTTTCATTTGCCTTCCAATAAAAACAGCATCCACTGCTTCCTGGTACAAATATCATTTGGAGACAGAAAAAACAACTTTCTTTAGTAATAACTTCTGTAGCTTCTCGGTAAAATCAAGAAGTCATAGTCTTTCCCCTTTTTAGCAACACACCCCCCCTTCACCATACTATTCACTCAGTCTAGTCCGCAAAAGTCCAAAACACTTTATATAAATTGTTTCGTTAACATTACTAACGGTCGCAGAGCTACAGTTGCTCAGTACTTACAGTAGCTAGCCATTGCTGTTGACGGCTGGATCAGAAAGGCTCTTCAGAGCCGTGCAGATCATCTAAACTCTAAATCTCATGACTCTCTGGTAACGTTCTGTTCCCACAACACGCCAGTTTCCTTTACAGCAGCAGATGACCTTGAAGCTTCACTCCTTGAGTGACTGAGTAAACGACGCTCATTTTTCTATTGATGACACTACTCCAACACTGAATAGTTCAGGTTTCTAGTTTTTGATTAACTAGTAAAGAAAAGCTGAAATAGGTTTTGTTATTCACTAGACTGGACTAAATCCACAGTAAACAAACGGGGTTTGATGGGACAGACTGGGTCCGGGGGAACCGAATTCCCTTCCTACTCCCTGACCTCTGAAAGACTAAACGGTGCCAGGAATTTTAGCGCAATTCAGACACATTCCCGCTATCTTTTAAAAAAAATTGTATTTATTTTTGTAAAGCAAAAAATTATGTCACCCATTTACTGAAGTAAACGCCTAATACATATGAATATTTTACAAAGGCTATTGGTGGTAGTGGTACGGTTCGGTAATTTGAGCGTTTTCAATATAAAATGGAACCACTAAGCTGGACCGAACTGTACCATTTTTGGGCCCACGTTGCTTGTAGGTTCATAGGAAATGGGAGGGACTGGGTAGGGCGGAGCTACTTTTGAAACCCGTTGATTGGCTGAAGGTCGTTAGGACAAAAAGTTAAAGTTCAAGTCCCACTATCTTTCCCACACCTAGGTGTGGGACAGATAGCATTTGACCCCTCCCCTGGTGGAGCGGTGAGCTGCAGACACAGCCGCGCTCTGGAACCATTTGGTGGATTAACCCACCAATCCAAACCCTTAATGACGAGTGTCAAGCAGGGAGGCATGGGGTCCCATTTTTAAAGTCTCTGGTATGACTCGGCCTGGGTTTGAACCCGCGACCTTCAAGGCACCAAAAAAGCGGCTGTATTCCTCTTCACCGCCTGCACTCTTCTCTCAAACAACATTAAATGGCATTAAACGGGAAAAATCAGCTGCTGGATGACCGGCGGTGTTGTTAGCTTCGCCCTGCATGCGCCGTGACGGTCCAACTTTTAGTGAAAACGTTCACCTGAATTACCATCCTAAACCGGCCTGGACCGTACTGCTCAGTGGAAACAAGGCTTTAATGAATTCACTGTGTTCTGATGATTGATTTTAAAAAGAAAAAAATAAAGGCTTTGATTTTTGGAAGTGACAAATCGTTCAAACGCAATGCATTGTGGTCTGTATTCACCAATATATTGAGCATTGATGCACACCAACCAGTCTTTTGCAGAGACTTCTGGGAACTTGTTTGGGCAACAGATGTTCCAATTGTGGATTTGGACACTGGACAAAAACTTAACGGAGTAATGAGGACATTTGGACACAACGTTAGTGTCATGGGATGTTTGGAGTTTTGTGAAACAGCTAGACTGCTACACAGCTTTCATTCTAGCCTCGGCATCACCTGTTGGTTGTGTTGTATCAGGAGTGAAGACCCTTTTGTACATCCGTCTAATTTCATACTCTACAGACGTAAACTGGTGTTGAATTATGTGTATAGTGAGTCGTGGTTCTCATCCGTGTAAACCCATTTGTTTACAGCCATTGTAGTTGTTTATTTGATTCCTCCTTGACTTTAATCTGGATTAAACCTCCTCGCTGAAGCCGAACATGTTGATATGATGCTTGAATATTTCCGAGAACCTTTTAGTCCTGATTGTTTTTATGGCCTTTAGTGGGGAACGTTGGCGCTTTCTGGGCGACTCAACAGTCCCGAGGTCACGTTTGGACATGTGCCGCAGTACACTGATAATGATTTGTTTTTTGAACTCTAAAAGCACGAGGCTTTCAGAAAAGTCCTTCGAGTAAAGCTTTGGTAGCTTCTCACCGGCTTAATATGTCAAGACTGGTTGGTTTTTACTCGATCCATCAGCTCACGTGGAACACGGAGATCCGACACTTCCATCGCCCTCGGAATATTCCAGGAACTTCCCAACCCAACAATAAAAACCAGATTAGATCTCGTCTCCACCATTGTTGTGCATCCCGAAGCCTTTTCTCCCTGACAAAAGAAGGTGGCTGAGGCGTTTCAAAGGGTTGGGAGATCTCCTGCAGGCGTGTTCTCCGTCTGAGGGGTTTAAACTGCCGGCTTCAGCTTCTGAAACCTGTTTGGGAGGAATGCGGGCTGGCGGCCGAGCGTCTCTGATGCTGTCAGGAGAGCGTTACGGTTCCTGTTTACACAGAACCTCACGTTGGAGGTCAGGCCCCGCCCATCTGTGCAAGAAGTTCACCTTGATGCTGGTTGGTGGCGTTTACGGTGACTCACTGTGTTTATGCAACAAGTTCAGACGAAATAACACACAAAAACTCTCAACGTCTGATCTAATAGAAGATTTAATGAAAGAATTTAAAATGTAAAGTTAATAGAAAATATGTTTATCGTGTCTTATTTGTCTTAGTTTTGGATTTTTATTCTTGTTTTATGGAGAAAGTTGATCCTGTCTGAATGGACCACAAGTCATTTGTAATATTTTGCATTATATTGCTCCTAAAGTGACTTTTACAGGCTTTATAGAAGTTCTTGTTCATTTAAAAGTTTAGTTTTTAAGGTGTAGCCGAGCGTTCCTTTAGCGGCACAACAAAGGATTAGCTGCTTCTAATCTCTGGCCAGAAGCTGTGAAATTGAAAACATGATGTTTGGAGCTGGACAGCAGATGGACGCGGCCGCTGACCGTCTGCTGGTCGGCGTGTTTTGAATGAAACCAAAACTGTCTGTGACTTTTGGCTGCAGAATCTTTCTGCCCGTATTTAAATCAGCCTGACGTGGAGAAACTGGCAGCAGACGGTCTGTGAAGTCTGTCTCTGTTGGAACAATGTGGTCGTGTTTTAGGCCAAAGCCACAGAAACGCCAGAGTTCAAAGACGTCTCCTCAGAAATGAGGTTTTTGTGCCATAATTGGGGGGGCTTTGAGGAATCCTGCAGGAATCGGAGGTGGTGGAATGTTTGTCGGAGCGTTCACGCACTTTGCTTCTGTGTTGGAGGATTTGCTGTCAAGCATCTGTGGCTTCAGATTGGCGGGAAACCTTTGGATCCAGTTGTTTCTCTTTCATCTGCTGCAACAAAAAGCAGAATTTTTGTCAAATTACTTCAGTTTTAGGAATCTGGTGCTTGGGTGGAAGAAATGACAAATGTGCAGACTTTAGATTTTACTAGATATTTTTTTATTTTAGTTAAGCTTGGGAGCTGATTTAACACTTTGTATTTTTGCTGCTAAATGAATATTTTGTCTCCTGTGTTTTTCTTTGGTGGCAAAGATTTGATTTAACTGGGATATCTATGAAATACTCGCACTGTTATGGAAAAACTCTGATTATTTTATTTTTTTCTGTGGAGGGCTAAAAGTGACCGACCAAATAAATATTAAAAATATATAAAGTATAATCACAGTTTGAGATGTACATAATTTAGTCCTGCAACAGATTGGCGACCTGTCCAGGGTGTAACCCGCCTTTGCGTAACAGTAGCTGGGATAGGCTCCAGCAACATCGTTACCCCGAAAGGGAGAAAATGGATGGATAATTTAGCACAAAAAATAAATGGCAAATTATTGGAAGAGTTTAAAGTCAATTGTCTTGGTGACATAGAATACATTTATTTTTTTAAATCACACGTTTGATAGTTTGGCTTGGGTTGTCATAAGAAAACACTTTAAAGGTGTCAAAGTAGTGTGTGTCACAGTTATTCATTACACTCCATCAAAAAAGTACTTTGACAGACATGCCATAAATGAACAGCTTCAACATAAAAAATTCTTAATTTAACCCGTTAACATCAGGTACAGAACACGCTCTTTGACGTACCGTAACTCTTTGGCCGCTGATCCAACCTATGTCAATCTGAGGATTTATGTTGATTGCTTCAACTGTTGAAGAGATGAAATAAGACTTTTACTCTTCAAACTGCTCACTTCCATTCGTGAAGTTACAAGGTTGTATTTTCTTTTTGTATTCAGTACATGTCTGTATTTTTGATGCTTCATGAAAGGAAAAAATGTAGAAAAAAATGGAAATATTAGAGCTAAACTCTGATGTCAAAAGGGTTGATACGGAAAGTAAACAATTGAAAAGTAATAGACTTGTGGGAGGACTATGTGCTTTAGTATTTAGTAGACTTGACCTTTAGCAGTTTTTAATTCAGAAGCTCTTTTTATCACTGTACACCAATGAGCTTTGTCAGCAGGTCGGCCAGGGACCAGAATCTGTTGCTTCCTCTCCTTTGCTTTTGAATTTTACTATAATTTCATTGACCCCAGCGGGAGTAATTTAAAGTGTGGATGCCATGCTTTGAACAACTTTGTCAAATAAAAAAGCCCTTTAAACGCTGATTCTATTGATACCAATAGTTTGCGTCGAAAAAAATCCGAAGCATATGAATAATAGACATCTTTCGAAGGAATCAGAGATTTGGATCTGCCGCTAGAGCGCAGGCTGGAAGTGAACCCGATATGACCTATGACGTCACGAAAGGCGTTGACTTTCGCAGTTCCGCTTCGGACAGCATGTAAACAAAACAGGTAGTCTTCGTTTCTCTCGTGTTTAAATCTGTTAATCATCAACATGCCAAGTCGTTGTGTGGCAGCTGGATGTAGCAATACATCTAGTGAAAGTGTATCTGTGTATAAAATTCCCAAAACAAGAAACGCTGCTGAAAAGGGGAAAATTTAAGGTGGACGGCGAAGGATTTTTCCCTCCAGATCTGCAGGAGAGAAGTCTGCGTTTTCGAAGGGACAAAAACCGGGACACAAACGAAGAATTTTGAACGGAGAGTTGGGAGGAGGATCTTGGCTTCTGAGTCGAGGAAAGGCGGGTGAGCTGGAAGCGAGCGAGCCGTTTTCTGGGTCGGAGAGGACGGCGCTGGAGTCGGGAGCGGAGGCTGCTAAGCTAGGCTAGTGTGCATCACGATGGATCACATTGAGGCGAAGTAGTCGTGTTTTCTGTTGTCCTTGGATCCAACTGGAGTATTTCAACGCACTCAATGTTTTGCAAGAGAAGCAACAGTTCTGCAACGTTTTTTTTCTTTTGCTTTTGAGGTGCCGGTACCGTGAGTAAACTGAACTGTGTGTGAGAGCGCGCGCACACGAGAAAAGGTTTCAAACTGGTTCAAACAGGTAAAACTGTTAATGTTCTGCAGTTGTTAATGGTATACAGTGACTTTGTTAACTAAAGGGTAGTAATATCTGGGAAACTTTTGTTTTGTGACATTTATTTTGTAAATTGGGTTGAAAACCAGTGTTTACCTTTGTTTAGATTAGGCCAAAAGGGGACATTTTGAGTATATTTTAGGGTAAGTGGAGTAATTTAATTTTATACATTTTTTAGACTTACTGGAGTCTAGCTGAATCTTCATGCTGGCTATCGTCATCGGCATCACTAGACCTACTACTTTCTGCTATACTATATCCTCCTCACTTTCGCAAAAGGGTTCGAATCGATACGGTTGCAAAAGTGACTCATCATCATGATAATCTCCGCAACTTTCCTCTTCATCTTTCTGTTCATCTGATGATAAATCGCTAATAGAGACGGTAGCATCACTCTGTGCTTCGCTATCGGTGCTAGCCATGTTGTCTGCCTTGTCTTCCTTTCGTTACGTCACAAACAGGGGGGCGAGAATTCGGCGGAATGCGTGAAGCCGGCGGCCGTCCTCGTTGTTTATATCGCGTTTTTCGCTATTTATTCTTTTTCGAAAAATATTAAAAACAATCGCAACATGAAATAGAGACTATTTACTATATTTTGGCTTATTAAAATAGGCCATGTCACCCACACTTTAAAGCATTTTGGCCATTTTTGGCGGACTAAGACTAGCCTCAGATAATTTTTTGCTGAATTTCTTGTGTGCGGTATGGTCACTCTAGGCCTGGGGTGTCAGACTCCAGGCCTCGAGGGCCGATGCCCAAAATGATTTCCAACCAACCTGCCATCGGAGCTCCTCATTGGCTAAACGCACCTGATCCTGGTAATCCACAGCAGAAAAGGGGGGATTTCTGGAAAAACCAGCAAACTGAAAAGTTTTAATGTTGTTTCCTGCCATCATGAAGCTCTAGCAGGTGGAGGAGAAAAGGCTCAGTCTCTGTGTTGGAGATGAGGCAAATGCCGTATGGTGCGTTACAGGCATGAGGACGAGTCTGCAGTGTTATAGTTTTACGTTAAGAACAGAGTACTGTTGGATAGAAAATTGTAAAACAAAGTACCGGTAGTACTTTTGGGGAAAAATGATCCTTCTCGTCTGTCTTGTTATATTAATGAATATTTGAACTTTGGTTCATTTCCAAGACATTCTTGGTGTTTTTGTTGTTTTAGATTCAGTGCTGAGAAATGAGCTTCTCTGTTGATAATAACGTCCTCTTCCAAACCCTGCTGCATGCTGGGTAATCAGTTATTGTCTAAGGCGGTCCTTTAGCTCTAGGAGAGTTTCATGTCAAGAGTTTGGTCAAACCAGCGTCTTCGGTTTCTTTCTTGGAGCGCCGCGTCCTTCTCGTGACCTTCACTCTGTGAATCTCCGGCTCTGAAGACGCACAAAGCTGTTTCAGACGTGAACTTCTTTATTGGTTCATTTTCTCATGGACTTCAAAGAACAGGGTTTTGTTTTTTTTTGGTAATTTGTTTAGTTTCGTTTATTTTTCCACAATGTGTCACAAATAACAGATCACCTCACAATACAGAGTGTGGAAAAAATGGACACCCCCGAGGCGGATGCTTATTATTATTATTATTATTAGGGGGCCAATTTGGCTGAATGGTGGTTCTGCGACTGCAGCTCTGAGCCCCCTGGAGTCTGAAGGGTGCATTTAAATGCGTCTGCAGCAGCTGGTTGACGCTGTTGTCAGCGAGCATCAGGGTGAAGAGCTGTGATTTGAGACGTCCTCCAGTCACCTGAGGATCACCTGAAGCCTCACCTGCTGCAGGTGTGGATCACAGAAAACGTTGCTCAGGATCCGCACGACTCTGTACTGCTGCAGTTTAAACAGAAACATGACCAACTGAAACATCTAATCAACTTGATCTTCACTTTTAAGAGGATTTTTCATTTAACAAGGTTATTTATTTTAAGCAAAACAGCTGTTCAGTGAGTTTTTAATGTGAATGAAAGCTCTACTTTTGTTCAGTGCACTATTATTCATGCCAGAACAGTTCTTTAGCACTGATATCACCTGGTTTTGGAATGAAACTTTGATCAGAGGATCATAACTGAATGGTGTTAAATTTCAAGTTGAGTCATGTAGAACGCAGTTTGTCCACGAGGCAAGGAATGCCCCAATTTCTGTTTGAAGAGAAAAACAATCCTTTTTATTTGAAAGACGGTCTTTAACAGTTAATCGTTATTTCTAAAACCGAAACTTTAGTTTGTTTTTGAACATTTTGGAGTCAAAAAGACAAAAATTCCACTTAGAATTTCACCAAAAAATGAAATCTGCCCCAAACAAACCAAAGATTTCAGACCAAATTTTAGGCTCAAAGTTGACTTTAATTAAACCCGTCTAAAAGCAAAACTTTTTAAGCTATTAAAGTGTAATTTGTTCTTTGGCTCCATCAAACTCATGGTGGTATCAGGTGTTTATCATGCAGCCGACAGAACCGGGGAAACAAAGGTCAACCTTTTCTGCCACAATTTCCAAATCATGATTGTGTTGATGTTATTGTGCATCCGTCCTCTTTAATCCAGGGTTATTGTTAAAAGCTGTCTTTGACTTTTACTCTTATATTTGCGCCGTACAAACTGCTCATCTACCCTACACTGATATCACTTTCTTCAGAATAACTTCCCCAATAAAATTATTTGCCACTTTGTCATGCGATGTTCACACACAAGACGAACTCAAAAATCAAAACTAAAACAGACCAGATTTCTTTTTTTTTTTCTTTTTTATGTTGCAAACAGCAAAGTCAACTGTACATTAAAAAAAAAAAGTAAAATACTGCCTGATGCAATTTTAGGTGTTTTTGTTCTTCCGTTCCTGCAACAGACTTTAAAATGAGATGCAGAAACAAAACCGCAATGGCTTTCCTGAAATGTGGTTAAATGGATTTAAATGACCAGAACTCCCCATCATGAGGTCTGGAGGCTCTGCTGTTGACTCTAAAGGGTTAATGACCTTCTGCACTTTTCCCCAGAAATCCTCTTTATTGGCTTGTGAGCTTATTTACTCCTCCACTGATCAGATCTTGCTCTTCTGTAAATGAATCTCTGGAATGACTTCAGCAGAGTTGTAGTTCTTTGATGTGGAGCTGCTCGGGGTTCCCGTCCCCATGATGGCGGCCTGCAGCGGGTCTGGGTGAAGGCCGGGCTACAGGCTCATCCCCACGAAAAGATCCAGGAGGCCGTCATTCTTCCGCTTCTTATCGCTTCTAGCTGTAAAAGCGGCTTCAAATGAGAAAAGCGGCGGCGGTCCTTCTTCAGTTAATGATATGGGCTTTCTTGAACTGTACTTGAACTCCTGCTTCCTCTGAAACCGTCGCTGCCACAAACTCCACAGTAATCGATGACGCCGCTCCTCCATCACGAAGGCTTTCATTCATGTGATGAATTTGTTGACTAGCTTAAAACAAATTACTTTTCTTTTTTTTATCCCTTTCTTCTCGGTCTTCTATTCTCCTTCTGTCGTGTTTTGCTGCTGAATTGTTTAAAATAAAAAGCAATCTCCGGCTTGTTTTTGTGACATTTAACTGATGGAAATGAATTTTAAACAATGAAATCCCAAGAAACAGAATTTCCTGGACAGTGTTTATTTATCCTTATGCTAAATATATAAGGATTTTAATGCCAAACTGTTGTTTTTCAGTCAGCAGATGGGGATGTCTTGTTGATGAACAGTCTGTAAGTCGGCCTGAGTCTCTGAAACTTTCAGGCTGTGTTGGCCGCTGAAACGCAGGAAGAAGTAGCCTAAAAATAGTATAAGAACACTAATACATACACTAGAAAGTAAGTAGTAAAATGATCTGTCAGGTCATTTTCGCTTAAACCGTATGTCAGAATCTAGAAATGAGGAGTTCCACACAAGCTTCAGAAAAGGATAAAAAAAAGCTAAAAAACCCTAACCGTTGGATAGAATTACTTCCAATTGAATGTTATATATATATATATATATATATATTATTTTTTGCCAGTTTATAAGTAAATCTAATTGTAGTTCATTTTTATTTGTGACTAGAAAACTAGTGCAATAGGTGGAAACGACTTGTTTTAGAACAAAATGAGAATCTTGGTACAAGTTGGTCCATCTTAGTTCATCCACATAAAATCTAAGACAAACACTTATTCTCAGAACAGACTTCATTGTTTTCAACAGAATGACGATAAACGCCAGCCTACATGTACAGCTGCCGCTGCGCAATGGGGAGGCATCTGCAGGATCTTCAAGATTCGCTGCTGCCGCCTTTTCTTCGTTGGGGTGGACATGAATGCAGGCGGCGGCAGTCAGGCAGGGATGACGCCTTTACAAAACTGGGCGGCCACAGGGCGGTGACTGCCGGATCGCCGGCCGGCAACAGCTCTGATTGGACGATGTGTAAATGACGGGACGGCGGCCGTCCGTGTCAAGTGCCACCAGCCGCTTGGTAGCCGGGGTATATAAAAAGCGGGCCATTCTGAACCACTGGTCATTCGCAACTCAGATTTTGAGCACATTGTACACATTTTCAGACAACACGCCTCCCAAGAAAGCAGAACGTTCCGTCTTCTCCGTATTCTTCTCAGCATCAACCGCAATTCATCAATACTCGGGTCTCTGAGTCGCTGTGGTGCTATCAACGCCACGACGAGTTCTGTGCAGCATCAGTGTCGTCCCCCCACTTGGACCCACGGTGGCAGGGATCGCCAGATTGATGTCCGGTTACAGCCGGGTCCATGTCAACAGCCCTCGTCGAGTGCCTGCACTGCTACTTTATGATTTCTGACAATAGGACGGTGGCAGTGGGACGGCAGTCTGAAATCAGACGTTTTTTTGGGTACCCTGGACACCGTCCGATCAGTCAAAGCGGATGGGACGACTCGACTCGAGACGACTGTTCAATTGAATTGAATTGAATTATCGCGCTGCTGCCACCCGCCTCCCGCTGGACTGGCACTGCGTGACTTCCAAATGCGCCCGGCCAGCGACTGAGTCATGTAGAAAGAAGAATCATCCGGCCCCTTTTTTAGTTTCCACTTTTTCACTGAGCGCCGTGTAAAAATGCAACGACTGCCTCCCGATTACAAATGCCGCCACACAACCACGAGGCAATTTTACTGATAAACCCGCGTTTAGTTTGCAGCGCAGTGGCAATTTTGGGATATGTGACCATAACATTTATTTAGCTTTAGAATAATATCCTTATAATTGAACCAAAAATTACAGTACAATTTGAGTTTAAAAAAAAAAAAGATTAAATCAAGTTTTCCTGTTAAGAGCGCAAAGCAAAAGCATTTGGAGTCATTTTACAAATAATTTGGCTGCTAATGAGATAAAAACTCTCTACTGTGTTTAGTTAAAGAAGTGTAGAGCAACTTTAAACCTGGTTAAATATCTTAAAAACCAGGGTTTCAATCTTTCAAATGGTTTGCAGTGAGAACCACGGCAACTTCTTGGCCCGACGGTTATTTATTTGCTTGTTTTGTTGTATTTTGAGGACCCCCTTGAAAACGAGATGATACATCTCAAGGGGCTTATCCTCTAAACAAATAAATTGAAATTGAAATTGAAATGGGAGGTGGTGGTCTTTGTAAACCCCCGTCAGGCTGACGGACGCTCCTGCGCAGAGCCGAGGAAAGCCGCTCTGCAAACCAGGCAGAGGCGGCTGCCTCCGTCTCCCCGTTAATTCAGGGCCACGTCAGTCAGTCAGTCTGCGCGCCGACGTGAGGCGTCACACGCCGCCAAAGCAGAGTAGTCATTAACTGAAGAAAAGCGCTGCTGCTCGCCCGCTGAAGAACGGAGAACATGAAAGGAGATGCAAAGACGGCATGGAGTGGAGGAGGACAGCTAATGATTCAAGCCGGCCTGTTCCATCGCCGCTTCATTTCATACAATGCCTTTGATTACCAGTCTTTCTAGCTGCTCTGCTCTATTGTCAGGCTTTATTATACAGGATTAGGGGCTTCACAATAAGCAGAGATGGATGAGTTTTCTGTGAGTTTTTTGTTTGTTCAAACACAAACAGGTACGATCCTGCTTTATTTCCTCGCCTTTTGACCGTCAGTTTGCAGAAAATGTGGTCAAAGGGCAAAGGGCGCCACTGAATTCTTTACTATGCGTTCTAATGAAGTGTTCGCAGACGACCAGATTTCTCTGGGTAAAGAAGCTGTAAGTCTGTCTTCTTGCCGGTGCTTTCAGCTCATGAACAACCAGGCCTGAAGCCTCAGGAGGAAAGGCTGAAGATCTGCCTCATGAAGATGCGTTTGTAACCCTTGTGCTATCCTAGGCACTTTAACATTGGGTGTTGGGTCATCTAGACCAGTGGTCCCCAACCTTTTTGTCACAGCGGACCGATACAGCGCAAGGCACGTTTACTGTGGACCGGTGGGGGGGGGGGGGGGGTTAAGGTGCAACTTACAAGGCGTTTACGCTGCCTAATAGAGGCAGATTTCCCCTTTTTTAGCGGGTGCAGGTTCCTCTTCATCCCCTTGTTGGCCCGTTTCCCCTTGTCAAAACAACTTTCTTTAAGTTTGTTTTGCTCATTTTGGTTGTTTGGGTTTAATTTGCGGGTGTATCACGTGACGTTTGGTGTTGCGACTTTGGCGTGCGTTAAGTCATGACGGATGTAACAGAGAATCCGGTCCTTTTCCAAATAAAACTTTTTCGAAGAAAAAAAAACAATAAATGGAATTTTTACTAACCTGTAGTCCCGGAACCAGAATTCCGCAGCCGATTGGGCAGCGGCCGATGGTTGGGGACCACGATCTAGACCCACTAGATGATTAGCTCTGAACCTTTTTCTTCAATGATTGTGATCATCACTGAATGCTCCATGGATTACGCAAATCTTTCCACCTTTATCCACCTTTGTCATGGTAGGGAGAACACGTCAATGGGCGGGGTCATCTAAGATAGCACAAGGGTTAAGTAAGTAACGTACGGTCAGAAACCCCAGCAACAGGTTGGCTCTTAAACGCAACGCTGCATCCTTTAGTACCGTTGAAGTCTAGATGAGAACGAAACAACAAAAGGCTGAAACGTCTCAAGTTCTGCGTGACGAAAAGAAATGAGGATGGCGATCAATCATTTTATAGACTTCTAGCAAATGTTTGTTTATTGATGAAAGTTTAAGGAATAACCCCCCCCCCCCCAATAAATTTCCTGAAAGTGTGGGAATCAATACTTTAAAGTTCCTGCTTGTGTCTATATCTACCCACAAAACCACACAATTACTTGTTGTTGTTGTTGTTATTGTTTCCACTCACTCCTTCTCAGTTTTGCGTTTGGTTATGGTTCCTGCTAGTGTTCTCCTCTTTTCAGGGGTTCTTCCGGGTAAATGGATCCGTTTATCTGGAACTCAGAATGTTTCAATGTTTAGATAAGCCTCGCTTCAGAGTGGATCATGAATGAATAGATAGGCGGATGCAGTTTAATCTTAAGGTGTCCTGCTGCTAAAACACTGAATGAAGAATAGAATATAAAAAATATGATTAATGGAGAAAATGTAATAGTACACTAAGTTTGAGTGTGGTGTTGTGGGGCGTGTGGTGGTGTCTCCCCTTTCCCTTGCCACCTTGGTCACGCAGCTACATGTGACAATTCATGCACCCCACACACACACATTTTTTCAGGCGACCGCTTTTCCGTTGATCTCTATAGCAACCGTGGGGGCCGAACATGCCAATTTTGAATTTAAGCGAACCAGCGAATAATGTAACAGTTTCATAATATTATGGTATAAAAAGAGGGGAACAAATGGGAATGCCGCTGCACTTTCATACAATAGCCATTTGGCTGACTGGGTAGCAGCTCGGTTGTGGGTGAGAGGCTTCCACCATACCGGGAAACCGGGGTTTGATTCGGAGAATGAACTGGCAATGGCACTGGGGGCAATTACCACATTAATGGCATTGACATCACTCAATGAGGGTCCTTAGGGAAGTCCCTTAACGCTAACGCCTTCGGCCTTCGGTTTCGGCTGCAGCTCACGCTCCCCAGGGATGGGTCAAATCGCCGTGGGATAAATACAGTGTATACAGTAAATACAGTTAAAAAAAAAAAAAATAAATAAAACTTTAAAAGTGAAACTGTTTTGCTCAGTTCCCAGTTATGAAATTGAACGATAAAATTCCTAAGATGAGTTTAAATTTCTAGAAGATTCTGAAGTCTTTTGAAAATTATTATTTAATTTTGGAAATTCAAGATAAAGCGACCTCTTCGCCGTGGGGGACGAACATGTAATTTTTGAATTTAGCTTGAGCCAGCGAATAATGTATAACAGTTTCATAATATTATGGTATAAAAAAAAGGGGAACAAATGGGGAATGCCACTTCTGCGTGCTCGCCACAATAATGCCATTTGAGCGGCTGGGTAGCTCGGTTGGTAAGGTGGGAAGCTACCATGCAGGAAACCAGGGTTTGATTCCCGGAGGGGAATGAGCAATGGCACTGGGGGCAATTACCATATCAATGGAGAGCAATTTAAATCACCCAGTGAGGGTCCTTAGGCAAGACCCTTAACGCTACCGCCTCCCGAGCGCGGTTTCGGCTGCAGCTCACCGCTCCCCAAGGGGGGGATGAATGGAAATCATTTTTCTGGCTTCGTTCTCCTCAAGCGTGCCTTCACCAGGTTTGGGTTTCAACAGACCAAAGTTTCGTCTTTCGTCTGTGGAAGGCGTGAAGCTGCCGGCGTGCTCACAGACGGTGAGGCGTGAGACCAAAGGGCGTGTTTGCTGCTGCCCTGGCAGCAGGTGTGCGTCCGCCGTGGCCCTGACACCAATGTTTGCTCAGGCAGGTGAGGCTTTGGAGCCTCCTGTGAGCCACATGCACATCCTGCTGTTGTTTGCCTTAAAAAAACAAAAAAAAACTTTATTAAACTTTTTTGATTTTACGCTCGAGTTTTGTAGAAGACTTCCTGTCATTCTTGTAGTTTGGAGTATTTTGTGAAGTGATGATAAATCATTTATTTATCCCTGAAGGAGAATAAATGTTAGCAGCTTTAAAGTCACTCTGGTTCCGTTCCATCAGACGCATAAAGCTGACGGGTCATTACATTTTTAAACCGTTATGCAACTTTGGTTCACGAGTTTTCATTCTTTTGTTCCTTTTTTTAATTCAAATTTTGAAATTTTCAAATGTTTTTTTCCAAATCAAATTTAGTTTAGTTCTGAAAAAATCATATAGATGGTTATTAAATTAACGTTAAAGAAAAGGAAATTGTTGTAAAGGAAAACCAAACCATTGATGTGAATTAAAATGACGTTTCCAAGTGTAGACGAGGATCATTTGGAGTGTACTTTAAGTTTTGTCGACTCTTATTTAAACTAAACTGTTGCAGTGAAATGAAAATTAGGTTTTTTTGTTCTTGTATCTCAAGTTATATCGTCATCGCAATATTGATCACTAATATCGCGAGTTTTCCTCCTATCGTTTTTTTATTTGATTTAATTTATTTATCAAGTTGTTGTTGGTCATTTTGCAGCAAACATTGCATTCCTTTACTCAAAGCTTTGTGTGAAGGGAGAGAAGCATCAACGCCGAAGGCAGGAGTGCCGCTCTGACATGTGCTGAAACCAGAAAAACACATTTTGGCTGCTCTTATATAAATATAAGTGGCTCGCAGAGGCCAACAGACCGCCATCATTCAGGGTATTTAGAGGTGACGGGGTCTCCATGTGTGGGCTGTAATTCCAACCCCCCTGTCATTTGCTAAAAGCTGTGAGAGCCCTGAACGCCGGGCAGCTTGAGAGGAGGAGACGCAGTAAAAACAGGTTTAGTTTTGCTGCAAACATTTATCAATGAGGAGGTCTGCTTTCCAAACAAAGGGGTCTATATGATCTACAATCCTCCTGGAGCCAACATCCCCGTCTGTGGTCTCCAGGGTAGCTGTTGTCCTGTCCCAACTGCTGCTCCTCTTAAATATGGAGGATTTTTTTGGGGAAAACCGGCGGCTTGAGCTGAGCGTTTAGTGTGTGAATGAGTGTGTGTGGCGTCCTCCTCACATGTGGTCTGAGGTGAGATGGTTCTTCCTGTCCCAGCACTTGTGGAGAAACACATGTGGTGAGGCTTCCACAAAAGCTGGAGATGTTGAGCGCCGTGCTGCTGGAGACGACCAATAAAAAGACAAATGTGTGTTTTCCCTCGCAACCCCTGCTCTCCTCCCAGGAAACCCCAGACCGCCAGCCTCTTCTCTCCTTTTTTATGAACTTACATCTTTATTGTTTTTAGAATTCAAGTTTGATTCCAGTGTTTATTTTTTGGTTGAAATGTTGGAACGGTGAGGCGTTTTTAAAACTGTGGAGAGCTCAGGTTTTAAAATTTTTAAGACCCACTCTGATTAAAATGTTTTGTTTTTTTAACATGTGGCATATTTCTGATGATAAAAGGACATTTATAAATAAAATAAAGCTCGAAATTGTGTCTTTTTTAGCATCTCTTTATGCAAGTTGTTGTGAATCAGGAGCACATAATAAATGGAATTTGAAAAGGATCGTATTTGTGACGTAGATCATATTTTGGGCTGGTGCATCCACTTGCAGACAAATTGATCCTCTCTGCTATTGATTTCTATGATTGTTTTCAACGATTTGAGTGTTTAAAAAATTCCAAATTCATGTCTGATACAGTTTTATTCGTAAATTATTTTATACATGTCCCCCATGGTGGGAAAAAATGCTAGAAGAATCTGTTAAAAAAACACCAAAAACAGAGTTTTTATTGGAGTGGGCCCACATATTGTGTCTGTACAAACTGAAATGTGAAAATGCTCTCAATGTGGTGATTAGATGTAAGAAGAGCGGGAAAAAACTACCTTCAACTAATAAAAAGATAAAGATCCTGAAGGGAAGTTGCTGTGGACAAACATTAAAATCATCAACACAATCTGACCTGAAATCAAAAACTAACTCCCAAAAAAATGGTGAAGTTCAACCTGGAAAAAAAAAAAGTAATCCTAAACGTATTCCATTCCAGGAAATCTGTTGTTTTAGTTGATCCTTTCACTTTCTGTTGTGTGTTTTCCTGCAGCTTTGATCTTCTGACAAAACGTTATATTGGATATAAAAGACTCTTCATGACCTTTGAAAATGTTGTCGATAAGGAGGACACCTCCCTGAACCGTAGAAGTCACTCAGTCACCGCAAAACTGATTAAAAAATGTTGTAGTTTTACCGTCAAACTCTCCAACAGGCCTGGTCTGCTCCACAGGCCTGTTTTGTCACATCCAGCTGCCTTTATGGCTAAACCTCTACCGACAGAATGACAGAACTGCTGCTGATGCTGCATTCAGGGCAAATCAGAACTCTCAACTCAGATTAGTCACATGTTAAAGACAAAGTTACATTAACTTTTGTACACTGTGTTCAGTTTTTTATTTTGTTTTTCAATTGAAAATACTTCAATTTATTAGAATTTCTTAAATAAATGCTTGAAAAGATTTTTTTTCCAGTAAAAACACTGGGAGAAATTATCAGTATTGCATTGTAACCGGGGCAACGCAGGTTGTCTCCGTTTGAAGGTGGTTTGAAAGTAAAGAGAACAGGAGCCATGGTTAGTTACCCTGGTAACATAAACTAGTCGACTTTCATTGATTCCGGTGTAAAACTGCTCAACTGTACAAAAGAAATAAGCATTTTTATTTTCGTTCTATTTTTTTCTGAAATAACTGAGTTACTCAGTCATTCCATTTGTCAGATCAAAATACCTTTTTTTTAACATGTTCTTGATAATCCTCATTTTTTTCATATTTTATATGTGGTTCAAGTTATTAAATCATGAACTAAATAATATGCCTCAATTTAAAAGTGGGTGGAGCCTCCTGGCGACTGAAATGACTTCATCTGGTTGGTGACGTCACTCCCAAAGGAGCAAAAATAGCTAAAAGGAGGCAGGAGGTAAAATTTAACCTAAATATGAATTATTGTTCCAGTCTTTTTTTTCTATGAGTAGAATAATATTCATGTTTTAGTTGGATTTGTTTTTTTTATCCGTTTTTTTGTAGCAATTCTTTTTAAATAACATGTTTTCTTGATGTTTTCATATAATTCTGAACTATACCCCCTTTTTTTAAACAAGTTTTGGTTTGTGCCATTTACACACATGGTGTATATTTGAATAAACCCCTTTTGTGGTTTAGACTAAACTCTATTGATATTATTATTTTTGCTGTTGAACTGGACAAAAACTTTTGAACTCTGTAAAACCTTTAAACAGAGAAGCCCAGGTTCTGTGCTGAAACAGCTGGTCTGCGGTTCTACTTTTGTTCCTCTGAAGGTTCTTCCTGCTGCTTTCCTGGGCATGTGTGCACATTTAAAGACGCTCCAATCAATGAAAGAACCCCGGCTTCATCCAGGAGGTTCAGCAGGATCCGGCTCCCTCTGTGGCCCGGCTCAGGGATGTTTGTCAGATGATTCTTTTTTTTTTTTTGGTTCATGCTTCCACATTTACCTCTGAAGGGTTCAGCTTCCTTGTTTGTGCTTTCAGTTAATGTTTGACAGCGTGATAAGAAAAGTATCAGATCTAGAAATGCAACGATCTAAAGTTTAGCCCGCAGCTTTCCTCGTCGTTCAGCTTCTTCTAAACTTCCTCCAACTGAACACCTTCTTCTCCAGCTTGTTTCTCTGTCAGTCATCTGTCTGACCCGCTTTATGAACCCTAAAAGGATTAAACCGCCGGGTGAAACTTTGATCTGCAGGAAACAAACGCAGCGTGTTTGCTGCTGTGCTGTAAATGCCTGCAAATCTGATTGTTCAGGCCCTCTGCTCCCTGAAATCTCACTTCCAGCGGCCAACACAACACTTTTACTATCGATCCCTTTTTATTGTTATTAAACTCTTTTCATCTTTTATGCCTCACTAAGAAAAATGCTGCAAGACAATAAAGACAGGAGAGGCCAAAAATAGTGTGAAGAAATGCACTCCTGTAAAAGCATTTGAATGATCCAAAACCTGAGTTTGTTTTCTTTAATAAATGTAAATATTAAATGAAAGTTGTCTGTTGAATCAAAATTTCATTTGGGTCAGTGTCTCAGCAGCATAAACTTAAACCAAGAGTTTCTCTTTACTGTTGAAGTTGAGGTCCTCAACCTTTTTCAGGCCACAGACCGGTTTAATGTTTTTTTTGGTTTTTCTTTTTTTTTTCTAGCCTCCAGTTTCTCTTAACTTTTATGGGTAAAGTTTATCTTTTTCCTCAAATATCTGCTGCTGCTTTAAACTTTATTTGTACTCTAGATTTTGTGTTGGAACCATTAAAATGGGATCTAGCTTGGGGGTTTAAATTTAGCGGTCTCTGCAGCCGATTTAAGGAAATAGCGGATGAATTTTTCACACGTGACCGAGCGACTTGGCATGTGTCAAGAATGATATGGTGCAGAGAATCCAGTAGTTGTCCAAAATAAAACTTCCTTCATAATTAATTTATAAGTAAAACAGATTTTTTTTCTTTGGTTTGTTACCAAGTGTCCCACGGACCAGGACCAGTCTGTGACGGCGGGTTGGGGATCACTGGACTGGACCATCCTTTTTTAATTTTTTTATTTGGTGCGTTCGGATGGTTGGATGTTCTGCAGAACCCAGTATCTCGAGCTCATTCAACTGGAAAGAGAACGTTTTCCTTTAGGATCTTCTGGTTAGAGGCAGAATTAACTATTCCACCACCACACCATCATACTACCACCACCACGTCTGTCTGACTTTTCTTGTCACTGCTGTTTTTTAGTTTGAATCTTGATGTAACTAGGCACAAACCTTCCAAGAAGTTCTTCTTCTGTCTCATCAGAACCTTTGTCTAAAGTAGTTTTAATCTGCTCGTTTTACTCGACAGTGTCTTTCTACTTGATCCTAGTTTTGTCCTTTTCTGTCCGACCTGAAACGAGCCATGTGAGGCCAGAGCTTCTCTTTCTCTTTTTTTTTTTTTTGCTTCTTGACGATCTCCTGATTGAGTTTTCGTTTTCTTATTTTGGTTAGTCTTTCATGTGAAGGTTCTCCCTAAAGCTTGTTTCTGAGGCGGGCGTTGGCCAGAAAACCCGAACTGAAGCAAGTTTCACCTTTCACCAAGTTACGTCGATTTTTGTCAGGCTGCGTTTCCCTTAGATTAGATTTGGACTGAAGGTCAGATCCAAAGTCTGTCTGCAAGTTTGTCGTTTGACTCCATGGATACAGTGACAGTTACAGTCTAAGAGGAGCAGCTTTTCCTCCTCATCGTTGAAGACTCCTCCCCCTTTTCTTACATTTTCTCTCTGATATTTTATCTTGCATGAAACGCAAGTCAGATTTGGAGTCGTAGTGTGCTACTCTTTTGGTTTTTTTGGTCAATCCTCCAGGTTTCTCCCTCTTTTGTGACCCCTTTCTGGCTCTAGCTCTTGTGACCAACACAATATCACCTCTGTGTGAGTTTGCTGCAGGTCTGAAAGAGTTAATGTTCTGATTACTTGCAGAGTTCTTGTTCCCCGTCTCCTGAGTCATGCTGAAGGCATCAGGGCCGTACGAACATGGCTGTTACCGTCTGTTTTAGCCATTTTCAATAACAGTCCATGATTTGTACGCAGTGCTTACCGTCTGTGCTGGATTTTCTTTGCCGGTCCTGATATTTGGTCAGATAAGAAATCCGAGTTACAGTTGGAGGCTGGACCAGAGTTGTCCCGCTTCATTTCCTGTGTGGCTTGGCTTCATGCCCTCCCTGTTTTTCTTTTCTTCCACCTCCTCAGATTTTAGGTTCATTCTTCCCAGTAACTTCAACAAAAACGTTGACGACGCGTGAGACAAGAACCGAGCCTGCATTTCATTTTAAACAGCATCTGTTTTTTTGTTTTAACCACACTTTATGACAGTTTTGAACTTTTCTGTATTTAAAGAGTCGTTTTTGTTCTGAGTTTTGAAAAGACGTGGTGTTTAATTCAACACACACCATAGCTGTTGACCAACATTTGTTTTTCTCAGCCTTAGGTCAGGATGTTTGCTGTTTTTAGCTTTTTGTAATGATAAATCTTTACCCAGTTATAGATCCATCGCTGGTTGTAAGTGAAGCCAGATGTTGGGTCGTCATGATGTGACATTGTCTTGTCCTGACTTTACAACATGCCAGTTCTTGTCTCAGCAGTTTAGACGGACAGGTTGTGTGGTCTCTGTGTCTCTTTTAAAAGAGTCTTTTCTGCGTTTGTTCAGTTATTAGAAGACCGTGGTGGGAAGGTCGTGACATTCGTTTGCCGTCAGCTTCTCGTCGGCAACTGTCATTTGTTATATCTGGTTTCATCTCTTTTACAGATGTGCTGTAGGCGTGCATTAAGCCTTGTGTGAGTGTTGGTCCGTATAGCAACATGCTGTTCGGGGGCTGAATAATTGGTTGCACATTTTCAACGGTGATATATCAGCCTGACAGGACAAACATCCGCTCGGTATCTGGAACCCAGGATGAACGTGAAAATGGCAGCAAACCAGAGCAGCGCATGACAACCGCCACTCTGTTTATTTTCTTATGTTTGTTGTGACACATGAGGTTAAAATGTTCAACTCTAACTCTGAGGGAGCGCCGTGACCCTGAGAAGACGAGTTCTGGGGAAAACAAATTATTCACACAATGTTGTCATTTTTATCAATGTTTACTTTTGTTGTTAAAATGTCAACTTGGTGCATAGGTGGATGTGTTTCTAGTCAGTCATGGGCTAAAACTGTTCTTTCTGTAAACATTTACCAAACTAAAATGTCAATTAGATCTTCCATCTGCTTTGTACTGTGTCTAGTAAAAGACTCCACCCACTGTTTATTGTCGGCATGGGAGCGGCACAAAGTTGATGTCAACTCGGAGAAGCATGAGAAAAACTTTTGTGGAAACTGGGGCTGTCACCAGCAATTATTTCAGTAGCCATTAAGTGGATGATTGCTTACGTAACTGGATGTTCAATCCTTTTTACCAAAGGTGATGGTGCTGGTACTCAAAACTGCTTTTCTCCACGACAGAATCAACTGATTTACATGGATTGCGTCAACAGTTTACCAAAAAGTGTTGCGTGTCAGTGTAAGGCTGCTTTTCTCAGCTTCCGAATCTGCTGGAATGAAGTAAATTGAGTCAATAGTTGAAGAGTTACGGTAGTCAAAAGAATGTCAGCACTGTAGCTAGAGTTCCAGTGTTAAAGGGTTAAGAATTGCCTGAATAATTAGAGGATGGAATAGGGCTGTGGGACTCTGGGTCTCTGGGCCTACAAAATACAATGGCTAATTGGTAGAGGGCCAACATTCAACCCTACCTTCATCCAATCATCTGGATCACCTTGTGGCACAATAGCAAGTTGGCTGGAAAACGTATAGGACACTGGCCCTCACAGTCTGAAGTCAAGCACCTTGAGACTAGACCGACTGCCTAGCATGCCCTAAGGAGTGAAGATGTTCAACCTGCTTTGTAAGATATGTGCTGCTTAAAGGGGCAACACCATGAATTCTTTTAAGTCGTTTGTTACTGCTTTTGAAGGTTAACAGAGTTGTTTGTTTTTGACCCAAACGACATTTGTAACAGGAAGCAGTGGATGCAGTTTACTTTTTTGTGGACGCAAAATCCAACTTATTTCATGAATGAAACTCAAATTTGTCACAAACTTCTTCAAGGATGTTTTTTTTCAGCAGGCTCCTGGCCATTTAAAACAGACTATAGGGGTGCATGTTATCTGTTCTCGTAATGGTATTAGTTTAATGCCCATTAAAAGTGAATGGCAAAAACTTCCTAAAATGGGTGCGCTTACTATATTTAAATGCTACTGCTGAGGTGGTGACAAACAAAAATGTCTCGCAGCCGATTACGATAAAGAGAGGATGTAGACAAGGTTGCCCTTTGTCGCCCCTCCTTTTTACGTTGGCAATAGAACCTTTTGCAATTGCCATAAGGAAAAATAAGGAAATAGCAGGAATAACAATCGGGCACGAAGAACACAAAATTGCATTGTATGCAGATGATGTTATCCTATTCATCTCAAACATGAGTAAAACAATTCCAATTATCTTAAAATTGATAGAAGACTTTGGCAAGATCTCTGGTTATACAGTCAATAATACAAAATCCGCCATTTTAGTACTTGATGAAAAACAAACTAGCAATCCTAACTCGCGGGCTTTATCATTCAAACTTGTGGATCATTTTACATATTTAGGTATAGAAATCAGACGTAAACTAAACGACGTTGTTAGGGTTAACTATGAATCTTTGATAAATGAAACTACAGTGTCTGTTGATAGGTGGATGTCCTTACCTCTGTCCTTGATGGGAAGAATTAATGCTATAAAAATGAATATTCTCCCCAAAATGTTGTACGTGTTTCAGAATTTACCATTGCCCCCACCTGATGATTTCTTTTCAAAAATCAAAAAACAATTTCTTGCATTTATTTGGAAAAATGATAAAGCACGAATTCGGTTATCCATGATGCAACTGCCATATAATCAGGGCGGGTTAAAATGTCCAAATATAATTTGGTATCATTGGGCTACACAATTAAGATCAATAAAATTTTATTTTGAAATTATTGATGCCCCCCAGTGGAAAGAAATGGAATCTGTTGGTCTAGATTTACCACTACCATATTATCTTTATTCAGATACGATTTTTAATTTGATTAAGAAAACTTCAAATCCAATTGTTAAATACATGATAAAAATCTGGGCTAGGGTATACAAGCATACTAACGAAACTAATAACTTATCTTTGTACACCCCAATTTGGGGAAACCAGTATTTTATCCCAGGGAGGGCAGATATTATCTTTCAAGACTGGTCTTCGAGAGGATTAAAATCAATACAGGATCTATATTTACCAAATTCAGAATCACTAATGTCCTTTGACGAACTGACATGCAAGTATAACATTGATAGGAAATGTTTCTTTAAATTCCTTCAGTTACGGAGTTTTATTAGAGAAAGGCAGGGTAATCAATTAACTAAGCCAAAGAAAACATCACTTGAAAGAATGCTTTCTAAAAATAGTCGGAATAAAGGTGCCATATCAGAATTTTATGATCTTTTGTTGTCCAACTCTAAGGAAAACTCTGACTTTAAATTTAAGGCCTGGAATGAGGATCTCAAAACAACCTTGTCAAAGGAAGATTGGGAGTTAGCTTGTAGCAAAGTTCACAAACAGATAATCAGTACTCGGTTTAGGCTTCTGCAATACAAGTGGCTTATGAGAACATATATAACACCAGCGCAACTGAACCGATATAACAGTAATATTCCCGATATCTGTTGTAAGTGTGCTGAGGCTAAAGGGACTCTCTTCCACTGCATGTGGCAATGCCCTGAGATAAGACTTTTTTGGGAGGAGGTTAGAAAAGCAGTGGAGATGATTGTTTCAAAAACTGTTCCAACAAATCCTGTCATGTTTATTCTAGGTATATATCCTTCAAATCCCAAGTTTAGTAAAAGCGAACAAATTATGATTGACATGTGTTTTTTACAAGCAAAAAGAACCATTGCAATGTTTTGGAGAAGAACCTGTAGGCCCAAATTGACTCACTGGGTGAAACAGATGCTCGTAGTTTTTCCATTAGAAAGGATTACATGTATTAGGAAAGGAAAGTTGGAACTGTTTGCAGAAATGTGGGGTCCTCTAAAAAGTTTTGTGAGGAGTCTTAATTTGGAGAATGGATCTGTGGATGACCAAGACTAACTAAGAATACTCTGTAAACCTTCAGTATTTAAAAAAAAAATAATAATAAAGAATAAAAAAATACATTTGTATTTGAAAAATGTATCAAAAGATGGCTTTTCTTTAATTTCCTGATTAGTAGAGGTTGATCTGTTTTTTGTTCTTCTTGTTATTGTTTAGTTTTTTTTTTTTTTTTTTTTTCTCTGTTCTATTTTGTTTATTCTATTTTAGTTCACATATACAAATTGGATGTAAAGCTTGTGATTATGGTTGATAATGTACCAAAAATCAAAATAAAAACAATATTACAAAAAAAAAAAAAAGTGAATCGGTGCTTAAGTATCTTAGCAGGAGCTGCAGTAAATTAATGTATTTTGAAGCAAGGATTAAAATGATGGATTGCGTTGGACTTCCTGTGGCTAAGTTATTTACTGCTTTTGATTATTCGGAAACATTCTTTTAGTGTGACTCATTGCGCACATGACATGTTGTCATTTTGTTTACACAATTTTTGAGTGGATGGTAGTTTGCTGCTTCCTGTTTTAGTGAACTGCAATTCAGTGCATTTAATGGAGGACATTCTTCCGCCTTTTCTTAATGAGAAAAAAATGTGCCAAATGTGTTTTTTCCATCAAAGTCTTCTAGCAAAATCTTCCTTAAACCCGCCTTCTTTTAGTTTCACAGTTGTAGATACTCAAAAACATGTGAAGACCATCTCTTGGGATGAGTTTCTGCTGACAGATGAACAGTGTGGGGGAAAGGTTGCGTTTATGTAACTGGTTTCGATCACGGGCTTGGAAGTCCTTGTGGTTTTGATGCCATTTCCTGTTGTGATTCCTCACAAGTCAGCTTTTCCTGGAGGTACGCATTTCTGGAATAAGTCTCCACCTCTTCACACCATCTTTTTGGATTATTTACTTTCCGCTGTCTTGTTGTAATGAGCTGCTTTTGTCATGTTTGTTTTGGTGAGACTCTGCTCGGATGAATAATAATGGTATTAGGAGTTTGTACTGACTGAAATTGGAGCTTTTCGTTTCGTTTTGTTTTCCTTTCACTTTTTTTCCCCTCTTCTTGAGAATTTTCTGCTCCCTCTGAGCCTTCATCCTATCATCCACAGAATGATGAAGTGGCCCTCCCCGCTAATAAACTCTCTAAGATTCAGTATGTAAAGGAGCAGTCAAACTTCAGGACGAATGCTGAATTAATTAAGACAAAGAGCCCTCATCAGCGGTGTTGACTCGGCGCATTAGCCGATGGCGTCTGTCTTGTTCCAGGTCAATTGTTTGCGTCTGCTCTGATAAAAACACCCGGCTTACCTTCTCGACGGAGCTTAATGTTGTGCTCAAAAGAGATGGGGGGGTTAAAAGGATGGGCTCGCACAGACAGACACGCAGACGGCCAAGTGTTTACATTTCTCTGATTACGCTGGAATGTGAGGACGTCGTGTCAGTGTTGCATTAAGGGTCGCTCAAAGAACTGCCCCATGGGATGGAAAACAGGCATCATTCCACAGTTTTCCCAAATTCCGTCCGGTCAAAAAGCCATTTGCCTGTTTTTGTTGTTCAGTTTTTCCTCTTTTGATTTCACGGTTGTGGAACCTAAACCCGTTTGAATAATTGTGAAGGTTGTTTGGTGCAAACAGGCTGGCTTGAACTGTGATGCTTTTGTTTGGAACAGAGTATTTTGCGCCGATTTCATCACTCTTGCGTTGAGTGGTTCCATTACCAGGTGATGGAAAAGCCGCTCAACCGATTAGAAATGATCCCGTAGAGGCACGGACGAGCTTCACTGACGTTTATTTGACACAGAATATTGTTTTCATTGATGTTGAAACCTGAGGAGCCCCCCCCCCCCCACGTCTGGAAGGTTTCGATCATTCATAAACCGTCACCGTCTGTTTTTAAGTTGAGACAAAATTCCTAAAAAAGGAAACAACGTATTCAGTTCCCTGAAATGTAATTTGATGCCAGCAAGAAAAGAAAAGCATAGATGCCATTCCTTATTAAATGGGAATTATTTTTTAAAGTAAATTAAACTTTTGCTGATGTTTGTGGAAAAACTACTGTAAAACATGAACATTTATATAATAGCGGCATGTTTTGTAAATTTTACATAAAATATTGTATTATTGTTAAATATGTTAAGGTATAACTACTGCAGGGGTGTCCAAGCTTTCTACAAAGTTTTCAGATTTGATGAGGTCAAAATGTGTGACCCTTATAATATAATTAAATGCAAATTTAATAGAAGTGTTACTGCACATAGAACATAAAACCAGCTAGGGTTACCTTGAATATTTCATATTTAAAGACCATGTTCCATTCTTTCCTAGTTAGCTTGGTATAGTTAGCATGACTTGTCCTGTAGTGCCTCTTGATGTCAAACTCTTGAGAACAGCCTGTTCCATTGGCATTTTCAGTAAATAGTTGTTTTACATTTCAACTTGTTCTGAAAGTGGCATCCCTCACTGTCAATTTTTCTTTTTCTTTTTCTTTTACTTGGGTATTTTAGAGACTAGCCAAAGTGTCACAGAAGGGTCTACTGATGTTGTTGTTGCCTCAGGTTTAAAATGGCTTATAATGTAATTTAGGCCGTCACAAACCAATAATCAGACATACAGTTTGTAGAAAGTGTTGGGAGTCACATATTATTGATTTTATGACGGGAGCCTGGAAATTTTAATGTTCACCGTATTTTCCCCACGGGCCGGACTTTGGACATGTCTGTACTTTTAGTTTTTCTTATGTTTAAATGAAAAAAAAAAAAAACACTTTTATTTTCAAGTAAAAACAATTATTTAAGTGCTGATCGGACAAATTTGTGAGAATTGTTGTAATAAATTTTGGACCAGGTAGTTATTTCTCTACACATTTTTAATATCTTTGACATATTTAACAATTTTCAGTCTTTTACCCAAACTATAGTCCATTTAATGTCCAAACACAAATAAAAAATCAAATGGGAATCAAACATTTTGCAGGAAATTGGTGACCCTGTCTGGGCTGTCAATACAAATAGTTAAAAAGTGGAAGAATTTTTGTGGTTTAGCTAAACAAAATCACACACACACACACACACACACACACACACACACACACACACACACACACCTCCCATCCCTATGAATGCTGTTTAGACAAGTTTAATAAACCATAACTGTGTCTGATTTTGTTTTGTATTTGTGAAATTGTACTTTTTTTTAATTTTGTTTAGCTGCATTTTATGAATTCTGTACTAAATCAAAGAGTTGAAAGATTCATCAGTGGTTTTTAGTTCAAGGTCGTGTGACATTTCTGACATGGAAATCTGTGAGGGATCAACAGGAGGAGCATGTGTGAGTCACCACAGGAGCCAAACAGTTCATGAAATGTGCGTCTCATTAATGTGCGCTTGTGTGGCACAGAGTGGCGTGGGGGGGGGGGGGGCTGTTTTCAGGGTTATTTCAGAAGGACTTAATCAAACACAACTCCAGTTTCCACAGATCCACATAAGTTATACTTTGACCTTCATCCTTGAGGAGTTGGGATTTATTTAAAGAAGGTTTTTCCAAATCTTCCTAAAGGACACTTTGGACCTGAAACCAACCGCATGAAACGTGTTGGTTAACGAGTAATGAGTGCCCCTCGCCTTTTCCTCTGCCTCCTGCAGCGCCACCAACGCCATCATTTGGTGGAAGTTGTTGAAACGTTGTATTCTGACTCAAAAAGCCTTCACAAAAGTGAATGGTTCATAGCACAAAATGGTTTGGACACGTTTACCAATGACATTTTCATCAAATTTAAATCCGTTTTTTTGGTGTGTGATGCAGGAAAAGCTTCACATTTGTTGTAGACTGCAGAACTCATACAAGTGCTGCGACGTTACGCTTTGGTTACTGTATAACTGTCATTTAATTTCATTTATATTTATAGAGCCCAATATTACAACACAGTTGTCTCATTGGGCTTCACACTGGTGATTGTACAAAAACATAAAATCCGTCAGAAAATACAATGGCTAATTGGTAAACTATACTAAACAGACTAAGCTAAACTGGGCATCCGTGCCCTTAGAACCTCCTTCTTGGTGAAGAAAAACCCCTAAAAGACAAAAACCTAAATTTCCGGGGTATAAAGAAAACCTCAGGGATCCTCTCCCAGTACAGACAGGCAATGTACTGGGACTGTTAAAGAAGAATCAGTTAATTTAACTCCTCATCTCTGGTTATTATTTATTTGTGGCTTGTTTATTGGTTTGTGAGGTAATTTCTTGGAATCATTCAGGAGTGTCCAGTACATTGATTGTTATCATCTAGTTGGCCATAAAAAATGAAAAATAAATATATATATATTTCTGAAAGGTATTGCTGTCAGCCAATCATCAGGCTTGGCATGAAGTGCGTGACTTGATCAAGATGCAGAGCGGCTGATGAAATCTCCTTTAACATGCGTCACTGCACATACGTGTTCCCTGAGTTCCACCAGCAGACGTGGAGATTTTCTTCCTCTTAAATCTCAGAAAGTTGTGAGTGTTAGGCGTCAGACTCCTTGCTGTTAGAGTGCTTTATTTTTTCTCGACTGGCCTGAGGTCAGATACTCAAAAAGAACGCCGAACAGACGGAACAGTTCCGCTGTTGGCACACTACGGCGCAGTTGACATGACGACTACGAAGACGCGGGTCAGATTCAACAAGCCTTTGACCTTTTATCATGTTATCGTACATATTCTACATCTACATTTGTCTGACTCACTTTACAAACCTGCAAGTCTACATTAATACGAACATTTTAAATGATGATTTTTATAATGTATTGTTTATTTTTATATATAATATTGGTAGATCTTTTGGAGCTCACATGCCAAAAAAGTGTGGGCACCCCTGGAATAAATGATCTGTGATTCACTGTGAAGCTGTTGGTTTTCCATAATTTACTTTCTGGTTGAAGAATCTCCTCATTTTCTAGCATATATCCTTCAAGTGTATAAATAAAACAGAAATGGTTCCAAACGAACATTGAAGAGCCCTAAAAGTGGTTCGACTGGTGTGCATCTCGCTGTAATTGGAGACCTTCATTCCACAGAGCGTGCTCATTCTCAGCTTTTCTGATTTCTCGTCTGTCTTTTTCATTTTCATTCCTTCACCTGCTCCCGCGTCTCGCCTTTTCCTCCACTTTCCAGTTTTTGTTCTGACTCCGACTCGCCGCGACTCTCAAACGCAGCTCAGACAGAACGATCCGCTACGCCGGACAGAAAATTGGCGTGTATTGAAAATGAAATTGCAGGTGCGGACGCCTGTTCCTCTCACTCCTCTCTCTGTAACCGAACAGCGGAAGGATCCACTGCCAATACCCAAAACACGAGCCAAGTCAGACCTCTATTTTGTATTTCCATCATCCTCATCAGCAGCAAAATGATTCAGAAGTGGAAAAAGGATGAGCCTAAATCTTTCACAGATCCACAGTTTGTTTCTGCATAGTGTGTCTAATTTTATTCTTAATCCAACAAAGTCGCGATAAAAATCATTACTAATTCGTTTTCATCCGGTGATAAAATCAGGAGCTCCCATATTTTTAAGATAGAATTTAAGTTTGTAACTTTTATAATGCAAAAATGTCTCTCATGGCGTACCTTTTTATCTATTAAACTATGCATTTGCGTTCCTATTTTGGTCATATTTTCTGTAGAGACCTACAATGACAGCCGTTGTAAAGTTGGATTGTAAAAGAATGTGCTGAACGTTTTCTGTTCAGATGAATCATCGAGTTCAGTGAGAACCGAGCAGACGAGGAGCTTTTCTCTCCATTGTTTGTTGTTAAATTGCTTCCAACGCTCCTTCTCAGGTAATATTAAAATGCTTCGGTTCAGCGCCTCCAGAACTGTAATTTCCTCTGGAGCAAATTTGCCAATTTCTGCTTTCACTTTTCGACGCCCCGAACAGAAAATCCCCATTAACCTTGAGGAGTGATTCAGGCAAATCTCCTATTAACCTCCGGAGTTTGTCTTCATTAGGACGCCTTGAAGGGCGCAGAACTTACTCTGCCTCGTTTGGAGAGCCCCTCCCAGAAGATAATTACCAACATTTGGGTATAATTATAGCTGTGCATAGTATTCAAATAGTCAAAATATAGAAATGATAAAACATTAAAAAAAAGGACCATGTCTATGTGTCAGATCCTCTTTAATTGGCGCCGTTTCCTCCTCAAGTTACAAGATCAACAATTTAAACCTTAAAACTTTTTAAAAAAAAACTAACAATTCGCTGCTGCAGCGATTTGGGCTACCACTTCTCTAAAGAAAAGTAGAAAATGCTCCCAGATCTCTTTAATAGTGCATTAGATGCTGTTTAAAACAATGTTTTTTCAAACTGAATTGTTTCTATTTTAACATCAGAGCTTTAGCTCCGGTGTTGACGTTCTTTAAACTCTATAACCGCCGCGGTTAAATGTGCAAAATGTTTTGATGGGATTAAAAATCAGATTAGAATTCAACCGTTTACATGGGCCCAGAAAAACCTTTTCCGATTATAACTAACGTTTACATGGTCACACTTTTGGACGGAATAAATCATTCGCACATGCGCAGTGGTCTTTAAAATACAGGAAGAGGAAATGAGTCCCACTGTAAACAAGCCGAGTAATATACGAGATGATCTTCTGAACGTGCTTTTATCATTGTTATGGTTATTATGAAGCGCATGTTCGCTTAGCATTTTATTTTTAATCCGTCTTTTGTGGAAGAACGGAGCCAGAAGAAGCCAGGGTTAGGAGTGGGCTAACACGCGCTAACAACATTAACCTTGTTTGTTGAACATAAAATCCATGCGGGACACGCTGCAATCTGCATCCTGGCTGCACGTAAACATGTGGGAATAACATCAGCCTTTATTTTGTCGGGACACGACTGGAAACACAAATCCATGTGATTGAGAGGGTTTTCTAAGGACTATGCGGCATTTCTGCTTTGAAAAGCTCACACACCGCCCCAAAGCCGGCGTGTGCTCTGCTTGGAGAGACAGTTCCACCGGGAGACACGGTTCTCCTGAATTCGGCAGCTCGTTCACCTAGAGCTGCGGGATGGATCGCATTCCGAAACCTCCAGCACACAGCGCACACGTAACAAAGCATCCCCCCTTCCCCTCAAACACAAAGCTATAAGTCCGGCTTCCTCTGCTCAGAGACACGGCACCCGAGCCGTCGGGGGCGAGCCCCCCCCCCAGAGGAGGAGCAGCCTCGAGGAGAAGGGGCTCGTGGGCGAGAGGCGTCCAAAGAGCTGCCGGTCGGTCCTGTTTGCTCCAAAGCCTTCTCTGGAGCGAAACGCCGTCTATGCATGACGTAAAACCAGAGCAGTAGTGACCCACGATCGGAATGAACCGTTTACATGAACAGCAATCGGATCAACAATCTGCATAACCCATCTATCGCGATCGGAAAGAAATTTTGATTCGAACAAGTCTGATCGGGGCAGAATATTCCGAACGGCGTGTTTTGTCCGTGTAAACGCAGCTAATTATCGCATTAGTAGTTGAGGAGTTACAGTAGTTCAAAGAGCGTTTGTTATTCTGGTGTTGCCAGCAACCCTCCCTGGTGTTTAAAGGGTTAACCCAGTTGATTTAAGTGCTGGCCATATATATTCTGATATATCGAGTAATTTCAACTGGTGAATCTATTGAATTTTTTTTTAGATTGGTTGGATGGATTCAGTCAAAATTCTTTTCCCATTTTCAGACTTTTTTTTTCTCTTTTTCAAACTCTCAAAGTTCAAACCTTCATAGAAAATGAGTCCAGAATTATGGACTGAAAACAAAAGATCTGATCGCTATGGAAATATTTTTGTTAAAAAAAAAAGCAACAAAAAAAATACATCTCTCTACCAAAAAATTGTAAAAAAAAACAAACAAAATTGCTCACAAAAGGCGAAGGACCACTGCACTACAGCTCAGGTATTCAGGTAGCTTAAATGCCCTGGAGTTAAGTTACATAAACACACCTGTAATAAGTGAGTTTGCCCGGATTCCAGGTGAGTGGTTTCTGCATTTGATGTGTTGTCGGGTTGACACTTGATTCGGCTTGTTTTTCATCCAAAACTGTTAAAGCCAAAGCCCTAAAGACATCAAATCCTCCAGGAGATGTGTTGGAAACACAGCAGACTTCTGCATAAACAGGCGATAATCATGGGTTCATGCTCTGTCTGCTGCAGGTTCTTGAGGTTCTCTGCTCTTTCTGCTGCTTCTCCAAAACTGTTATAGGTGAATAAAGCAGAAGGGTTCCCTCAGAGAGTGGGGAGGCATTCGATTGCACTTTTAAAGTGCTTCCTTTCAATTTGGCTTTTGGAGAGCTAATGATGCATTTCTGCTCTCCCCGACATGTATGCATATCTGAGAAAGAGCTGAAGGCCGCAGACTGGTGGATGTCGAAGTCTGAATGATTAAATAAAAAATGGAAACAAGCTGAGAAGTAAATGTTTTGTCGATTCGGCCTGAGATCCTGGTTCCCTACAGGTTGGCCTTTGGTTGGGTGACAGTGATCGGTTGGAACAGAGACTGTAGCTCGAGGGTTTCACCTCTGTTGACATCCAGTCAGCAGTTTGCAGGAAGCTCATCCTGATGGACGATTAAAACCAAAGCCGGTCCAGAAACCCGTTTCACACTTTTAAACTCAAATTCTTTCCTGCTCAGCATTTTCCCGATCCAACTGTGAGCGATTCTGCTGTTCAGATTTCTTTTGTATTTCGGTTTTTACACGCGTGTGTCTTTGGGGTAATCGCCTTAGACCAAAGGTCTGCTTTATCCTCCCGCAGACCCAAACACCAGCTTGTTCTCATCTGAAATGCGGTTTTCTGCAGTGGTCCCGACTTATCTACTGACCTTCATTCGTCAAAAAAGAACTGGAGGTTATTCCCTTAGTCCCAAAGAGGTGCTCCTCTTATCTTTCCCCGATAGCTGCGCCAAACTGGGAGAAAAGGCACTTAAATCTGCTGCTGGAGCTCTGCAGAAAATGACTCAAAAACCAGCTAAGGCTTAATGAGATGATTTCCAGGAACTTCCACCAAATTCTGAAGAGCTTTTTTTTGCTTTTCTGGCATTAAACCTTTCTGTGTTTGCTCTGAAATCAATGTTTCTGCTTTCTCTGAAGGTCATACTCTATGGTAACTACATGCACACACACACAGGAAGTGAATAGATCATTTGGTAAAATGATTTTATTTTTGTTTTGTGATTGTCTTTCTTATACGCTGAGGCTTCAGCTCTAGTATTTATACTCAACTACTGTAACTTTACCACCATTTACAAAATGAATGGAATCCCAGCGGATTCTGACGTGAGGGAAAGTGGCTTTGCGCTCATATACAAAACTTTACATTAGGGGTGTGTATTGGCAAGAGTCTGGCGATACGATACGTATCCCGATATTTTACCGAAGCATATTCATTAAATATGACTTTGAAAAAACTCTACCTGAATTTTAACGTCTTCCACTGTAATAAAATGGTCAAATTCCATTTATTTAATGATCACAATGTTAAGCACTGCAACTGTATCTCTAAGTTGTGTTTACAAAAGCAAATTCATAGGGCTTTTATTTTGGTAACTTAAAATATAGAAAGGGAACAGTCAGCATTGTCTGATTTCCACAGCAAAAATGTTTTTCATTAAAAGAAAAAAGAACAAATAATGAATGCGTCTAAACCAATAAGTTTCTATTGGGGAAATAAAAAGCTGTTTATTTTCAGCATTGCTTAATGTAGCTTCTCCAGTACTTTTAAACGGTTCAGGAGCCTGAATGGTGCTTCAAAAATAAAGGGGGTGGAGGGGGGGGGGCAGACACTGATTCTTTCCATAAACAATAAAGTGTGATGATGAGGCAGCAGGACAGAACGAAGGAAAGTTGCTTTAATGTGACAAAGAAGGTGCTTTGTTTACATATCTGCTCCGGCAGCCACGCTTCTTACACACGGAAGTAACTGGTAACGCTGATCACCACGATGTCGGCCTTTATTCAGAGCGTTATACGTATCCCTCTGATCCATCAGGTCGCTAAACTAGAATCTGTTGATGTGAGGTTCTGTAGAACTTTAGCTCGCTTGGCCGATTGCATTTTAGCAGATGCTAAGCGCGTTAGCCTATTAGCCGCTGCCATGCTTCACTCATATTTATCTGAGCCGCTAAAAAGCACAGAAATCCACGTTTTTATATCTTAATGGCAGCAAAATGGCCCAGAGTTTCTGTTTGGTATCCACCAAGGTAAAAACGAAGTAGTTAATGTTTCATAACAACAGGAAGAGTTTTCCTGTTGTCTTGGGTGGTGTGTTGGTGCTCAAAGAGGCTCCGTGTTCTCTGCTGCCAACTAGCGGTCGGAGGGTGAAGCGGACAACAAGAGTCAGACACTGAAGGACGCTCTGAAATAATTAAATAAATATCGTCCTGGCAGCATTTTGAATCGATACAAGTATCGCCAAATGAACTATCGCGATATTTTGCCGAATCGATTTTTTTTTTTCTTACACCCCTACTTTACATTAGCAAAGCTGATATGAAAAGTCACTTTTCTCTGCCTGATGCTACATACACCCTGGGCATGTGATGTGCTTTTAAGAACACGTTTAACGGGCATTTTAGAATGCACTTTTAGCATATGGTGATATCGCTGGACTGTCACTCTCAGTCTGTACTCGCAGTGGGAAGAGGTTTGGTGCGGAATGTCAAAGTGGTGCAAATCTTGCTCCAGTCTTTTTCTTTCATAGCTCTTTTCCAAAATATGAAGTACTTGGTGTCATGGTGGCATAATTCCAGCTGGACACAAGCCGGAATGATTCATTGATCATCGGTTGGCACTTCTGTGAATTACAAAGACTCTACCCAAATGTTACTACCAAATCTGATTGGTCAAAGTCCAACAGGCTTAACCTGCAACGCGCGTTCAATGGTCACATGTTTTGTACTTGGAGCCCAAAACGGACTCAAAAACATGCATAGAGTTTAGAACGCGGAAGCCCGAAATGTACATATATGCGCGTTTTATAGACTTTTCATCGGAAGCGGCTCCTTGAACACACACTTTCGAGCTGGTTGTGAACGTTTCATCAAAATCAGCTGATTCACGTTAATCAAATGGATGGTCGAGTTATTATGGTATATCAAAGAGTGTGTATTGTTTAGGGGTCGCCGGTGCCATCCCAGGTGCTAAAGGGTCAAGTGTTAATTAACATTAACTGCAAAGAGGATTCTGCTTAGTGTTCTTCAGTCTAACATTTTTTTAATCACTTTTGCCAACCAAAATAGGTTACACTTTAAAAAAAGTCATCTGCATAAGTTTTTGCCGCTATAGAGTTTTTGTTATTAGGGACACTTACTTTGATTTGCAGGTGGCTTCAACTAAAATTGTAATTTCTTTTTTCTCCTGCCCATTTTTTCTCTTTCTCAGTTTGACTATGCCCTGCCCACTTCCTGCTGTATTTTCAGCATTCAAAGTTCTTAAATGGCGTCTGTCCATGGTCCGCTTCTGTCTTTAGTTTTTTTATTAAGAGCACTGATTTTCGAGGCAACAATAGAAAGGGCAACATTTCCCAGCATCCCCTAACTAATGCCTTTTTCAACAGAGGACAAGTGGGACAAACTGGGCTGTCCCGGTGTGGAACAGCCTTAAAGAATCTGTGTGAGTTTCAAGTATTGTGTCCTCAGTTGCTGAATCAGCTTCGCAGCCGAAGTTGCAGACTTTGATTGCCTGAACCTCAGTTCATCTTATCTACCAGCCTTCGTGACCTCATTCCTACTCCTTAGCCTCAGCCAAAGCAGTGGCGTCCTTGGCTTTTTTCTTTTGACTAACAGTTTAAGAGTTTCTGTCAATTCTCTAACTACCTTTTGAGAACATTTCTGGAAACCTACAGCATCCGAACAGAAACTGTGTCTCCGGAAGAAGCTATAAAGTTCCTCCTCAGTCCCTAGATGACTGTGATCTCCGAAACCCCTGAGAACAGGCGCCTAAGTGGCTTTGAGGAGTTTTGACAGTGATTGATCCCAGCAGACCTCACTGCACGTCCTTATCACATCCATCTCCAACATGTCAGCTTTTTTGTGGGGAAAAGAAGTGCTTCTGTGATCTTACTCAGGAGACACGAGAAGAAGTCGTTATTGTTTAAGAGCCGCGGTTTGTGTGAAGAAAGAGACGCGTCCTGTCAAACATGATTCATTGAATTAGCTGCATTAAGCTCCAGAGCATTTAGTGTTAAGCTGTGAAGCAATGGGTGACTGCCTGGCTTAATTGGTATTGTATTTTTTTTCTCACAATGCAGCTGTCTTTATAGTGTCTCTGCTGCCTTTTTAGTATCGTCATTGACGAAACAGCAAAGGCTCAAAAGTGCGGCAGTTTTTTTCATCTTTATAGAAGAACAGCCTATTTTTGGTTTGGAATGGTGAAGGGATTTCTGTTGTCGAAGTCTGCTGACAGTGTGTGGTAAGACTAAATAAACCTGCAAATTAAGAATCTTTAATTTATTACACAAGTTTGGAAATTTGGAAGTTTGACTCGCGTGGCAGAAGTCGATATCTGGGTCTGAAACCCTTCATCTATGGGCAGTTTGACATGAACTCCTTAAATTGAGAACTTCTCATTAAGTCTTTCACTTCTTCAGCAAAGACCAAATGCACCATCCATAGAAACGTTGACTTATACCGACTCCGACCAGTCACTGCTTCCTGACCACATCTGGCTCTAACATGGCAGCAGCTGTATCACAAAATGAATTGGACTTTTTTTGGAGCCAGAAGTCAGTCATTTTCTTTGGGTGACGTCATACTTTGTTGGTCCTGTTCTCATATCCAGTCAACGAGGATAACTGGACCGAGCAATGCCTCCGTTGCTTAATCAAAGGTTTCAAAGATGGTCTGTAGAGCACAAAGAAAACGACCATTAATGCACCTTCTAGATTAGTCTTAATGGTATTTAATTCAAGAGGACCTGGCTGTAGACAACAAAATGGCGCCCAGACGTTATTAGCCGGAACCGGAAGTTAAAGTTCCAACTAGGACCAATCCCTTCTTACCGGCGCCGTCTTGTCTCAACATGGCAGCATCTATCGCCAGAAAAAGGTGACTGAGTTGACCTGATTTGTTTGGAGCTGGAAGTAAAGCATTTTCAGTGTGTGACGTCACACTCACTCTGTTAGGTTCTCAGATTCAGTCAATGGTAAAGACCCTCAAAATTATCACATGAACAAGAGAATCAAATTTCCATTTGGGATTTAATGGTGTTCCTCTTTCATTGGCATTTGCTGATCTTGTTTTAGCCAAATGGACTTGAACAACTTTCACAAAATCTTACATCATTTCTTATATTATAAAAAAAAAATCTAAATTCTTTAAGGTTTTTCCAAATGCTGCAGTTATTGAACACAGAACAAGTTTCATACCGTCAAGTGTTTAAGTTAATCTCTTGTAAAGGCCGACGTTACCGGCTCAAAAACAAAACTTCCTTGTTTCTTTCTGGAAATTTGTGATCGTCTTTTGTTTGTCTAACACCTCGAGCTCTCCAAATGCTTTAAAGTGTTCCCTGCAGCTCCCGTCTGTCAAAAAGTTGGTGAGTTTGGAAAGTTTCCCTGAAGACCAGCACATTTTATTTCATTTTTTTCTCCATACGGCTCGGAATGGCTGAGAGTCGGAAGCCAAAAACCTTATCTCAGAGACTGAGTAATGGTCGAGTCTCTGATATTGATCCACAGTCCCATCAAGCTCAGCAGATATATTGTGGTCATTTCTCTGCTCTGGGGCAAAGCAGAAATCTTTGTTATTGCCCCCTTAAAATATAGATGACGGGCATTAATGAAATATGACCCGCCCCTGTCTGCCGGTCTGTAAATTGCTCAGTCGTAAAATTAACATTCTGCACAAAGCTGAGCTTTGGGCAGATTCCTGTGTTGTTTCTGATAAAAACAAGAAAGTGAAAGCCAGTTTTTGCTCTTTTAAAGCTTTTTATTCCCTCATGAGCCTAGGCAATGTTCAGGAAAAACCCACTGCACGGCTGACAGGTAGCAGTCTAAAGACGTATATATATACATGGATATTAATATTTGGCCCCCCAGAGGCAGATTCATAATTTGCTCAGAGTAAGCTCACACCTTTTCTACAGGCTTTTATCAGGATTCCCAGGAGATCAAAAATAGCTTTTTAATATTAAAGAAATCAGTTCAGAGGATTGACTGACAGCCTGATAGATGGATTATAGCTGGAATGTGCTGCTTGTCCGACTTCCAGCCGCCTAATGAGTTCTTGATTGGCCGGAGGAAAGATGAGGTCGTGCAGATGGAGAGGATTTAATAAGACCACCAGCAGAGGAACAAGGGGAGAAGAAGAGCTGGCGGATAGATCTTTGTTTCACCTCCTGAACCTCATTATGGAAATGTGCCGACTCACTGATTGCTTGGATGCATATGCATTCGTCCCGTCATCTGGGGAACCAGACTACGACTGCGGATCGGTCACTTCCTGATTTTTATATGGGGGGGAATTTTAGGGTTTTATGGAAATATAAATCAATCACAAACAGAGAGAGAGAAACGACACTTTCGCGGTGTCTTAAGACTCTGAGGAAAGCAGATACGATGAGGCATAAAGCTGCAGTTTAGAGAAGACAACTCCCGCAGGTATGAAGGCTTTCTTATTAAGACTGGATTAGTTTATTTCACCAGTGGCTATTGCTAAGCCAAGCTTTGCTCTACGCTACTGCCAGTCATGAACTGGCAATAGAGCAAACTAAATTCTCCTGTTTGATTGTTTTTGTCACGCAATGCTAATTCTTTTTATACTATTCCCCAACCACTGAATACATCTAGTTTATTTATTTATTCATTTAGTTATTTATTCGTTTACGAGGGACTGTTTCCTCTCGTCAAGTGTGGAAAACTCATGAATTGAACTTTTGATTTTAAACAACTTTATTTATCCAGAGGGGGATAAAACAGCAGCTTTTGAAGATGATTTGCATGATGTAGATGCATAAAAAAAAAACTATTCGGTATTATAATCCCTCGATGCAAGGAGAGGCACAATGAAACAACAAAATAACAAAAACTAAAGTTCATTAAAATATTCAATATTCTGAAGTTATCTTATTTTGAATTAAAATAAAGAAATGCCAGTAGCTGCATCTTTGGAAAGATTTCTTCGACTGTGAGGGGGGTGCACATTCTTTTACTGCTTTATCTTTATTCTGGGTTGGGGGTTTGACTCCCAGAAAGCCTTGTGACTCCTCGCTGACAGCATTTGTCTCCCAGATAAGTGGGTTTTGTGGAGGTGTGCTGCTGTGCAGACGGTTGGCAGCTCTCTGTGGAGTTCCTCCTGCTTCTGAAAGAATGAATGTGATTTATGTTTTTATGACGGAATGGTTTTAAAAGTCAGAGCACACTGATGAAGATCGCTAATCTTTATTGGATGCTGTTGTTGCTGCCGTCATTTATGTAGTTGTTGGTATTAGTGAATAAGTCATTTATTTTTGTCATGTTTTGTTTTATGTAAGCCTTGAAAATGGTTTTTCTGCAGTCTGGGTTTTCTGTAACTTCACTGTAGAGTTGCAGACGTTTGCAAACTCGCTCTTTGCTCTGTAACTTCCTGAGCCGGTTTCATCAGTTTTCGTTATCTCGAGTCTCTCTTCTTCATGCACAGTCCTGCTCGGTGACCGTGGGAACCCACCGATCTCTGTGCGTCTATGTTAGGAACGACGTTTTGTGTCACTGCAAACAGGAAACAACACCTGCAGAAACGTTCTGACGTCCTTTTTTTCGTCAATAACGCACTTTCAGAAAGTCTGATCATTGCTACTTTTTTTCTATCTCACAGTCCAGATAAATGCAGAACATGTCCTGAGCTTCACCTGCGTCGTGTCTGGATCAACGTTTTGTGCTTTCATGGATAAGAGAATTGATTTTTCCTTTTTCTTCCCTTTGGAGAGGATTCTACGTCACTGTTAGTGAAGTCTTTTCAGGTTTGTTTGTTGAAATAAAGGAAAATCCCTTGGTTGATTGCTTATCATTGACACAATGTTCTTATTGTTCATCTGCAGAATGAAAACTGACCAGTCTGGGCGTTTTCTGGATCCCTTGAGTTTTACAGACATTTTAAAAGGCTCTGTTCTGGACTCGTGTGTTTGTTGGTCTTTTTCATGTGATTTCTTTTTATAGTATTCTCCAATCGTTGAAAACATCTGGCTTATTTATTTAGTGCTTATTTATATAGTTTGCACGTTGAATTGAGTGTATTGCACTGTACTGTAGATATGTTTAAGATGTAGAGTGAAATTTTGAAACCAGCCCCCAGTGGTCATTTGAGAAACTGCAACATTTGGGGGTTTTGAATTTGGGAATGGGGGGGGGGGGGGGTTTGGCTTGATATAATAGCAGCTCACTTCTACTCCATCTGTAACTTTTTAAATAACATAACTTCCTTGTTTTTTGTTGACTTCCTGTCTGCTTGATTTATTCAAAGGGCTTCCAGATAAATACATAATCTAGTTATCCCAAAGGAAAATGGAAATTTCATCCTCTGCTCCCACTTGAAATTAAAAACCTATCAATCAAACCCAACATTGATTGATTAAATAATGTTAGACTGCTTTCATAACTATAGATTTCTTTCAATCTAATTTCTTGTATTTTGAAGGCAAAAAGTGTTTGTTAGTTTTTAATGTATGAATTCACATCCTTTTTTTAAGTTTTACCATTTTAAGGTTAATTCTCTGGTTACATGCATGTAAAAAATCTTTTATTGCCAAAACGAGGTGTTAAAAAACACAATAGTTTGGTAAATCAGTGAATTAGTTATTTAAAATTCAAGCAATGATTCTGTAATATTCAGATCCAGGAATTCTCTATTTGCTGGGTCTGTTCATTTGCACAAAATAAGCTCTTAATTCAAATAAATCTAAATAGATTAAAATAAATCCCAGACAGCATCATTTTAAAGGATTCCTTCTTTCTCCATTTGTCTGTATCATCCATCTCTCCGAACAGCAACTTTCAAGCGCAAGCAGGGAATCAATATGGCCTGCTGGAAAGATCTGAGATGGGGTAATCACATTTGTTTATTGCTCGTTCGCTCCTCTTTGTCTTCATGCGAACTCGAGCCCTCACGCCTGACGGGCACATAAAGTGCAGAGGTCTGTATCGTGTTTCCTACCCATCAGTAATCCCCTTCAAGTCCTCATCTACCCAAACAACGTTTGGCTTTGGGAGGCGGAAACGTGGGAAAGACGCACAATTCCTCTTTTATTTATGTTGTCAACATCAGAAAAGGTTTTAAGATTCAATTTCAAGATTATTTTTTTCTTGGATTAAATGTTTTTATAAGGGAAACCTGAGAAGAGCAGCTTTTCTATCGATCCTAACAATGGATAAAAACAAAAACAAAGCCTGGCTCACAGAAAGTGATGCCACTTAAAGAAATGTAAACTAAAAAGAGCTTGACCAGATGGTTAATAGTTAGTATTCTATTGTGATTATAAAAAATAAACAGATTTTTCTAATCCCAAGTAAAACCCTCAACCCGACTCACCAGGCAGGCTCGAAGTTCCACAATGATGGTTTTAATTAAAATAACTACAAATACACAAAAGCTCAGATTTACAAACAAGATAATCTCAAGAAGCTACAATAAAAAAACAAATAAACACATCCAAAATCCTGTTATGAGAATTTTGCAGAACAGAAATGGATGAATACTTAAAGGAAAAACTAAAAAGAGACTAAAAAATTGTATAGATATCTGAACGTTTGTGAAAACAAAGCGAAAAATAAATGTAAGTTGGGAACAGCACACGTGACATGTTCATGTGTGAGGCAAGCGAGTAAATTAAGGGCGCAGTGCGACGCATGACTGCAGGTTTTCCAAGCCAACCTCCACAATCGCTTTAAGTCTGTCCTCAAAGATAAAACCAGAGTCGGCATCGCAAACCCAAAGGCGGGAAAAGAAACAAAAGCTGGAACTTTTTGGAAGACGTGTTCACACCAGACTGGTCCGATCCATAGATTCAACTCAAGGCAACTGTTCACAACTGAGTTTGTCTTAAAGTGCAAAAAACATCGGAGCTTCAGTATTTATGATCCTTTTCACTCTAATTCATTCTAGAGTTTTAAATTGCCTCTACAAGTGACCAATATATCAAGGGTTTTCCATTTAATCCTTTCAGTGGACAAGCAAGAGGCAACAGTAGGGAGGAAAACCCCCTCTAAATAGAACATTAAGGAAGAAACCTCTAGTAGGAACCAGTCATTGTCAGGCTGACCTGTCAACTGGATCTGAAAACTGGACTGAGTGAGTATGACATTATCCATAGAACATGGTTCAACCAAATAGTCAATTTAGTCGCCAATGTTTTGCGATACAGACGCCGCCATATTGGAACCAGATGTTGTCGGTAAGCAGTAATTGGTACACATCAGTTTGAATCGTCACTTCTTTGGCAACCACGGTTCACCAATCAGGAGTCAGCTTGTTGGAAGTCTACATCCCTTCCACTTGAAAGCAGGCTACACGAAATTTGTCTGTTTTGAATGCTGGACATTGGGTCCAACAGGCACAACTTCCTGTTTGGAATTGGAGGAAGAACGGGTCACTTAAGTCTGGTTCTCATATAGAGTCAGTGGGGTGATTATCTGCCGTGGCTGGATGGACTCGAAGTGGACGGGAAAGAGACAGACGGAACAAAAGTGCAGGAACATCTGTACCAAGACAAATGAACTGCAGCGATAAGAGGATATGAAGCAAATAAATCAAAGACAAAATCGCTGAAATATCTGTTAGACGAAAGAAATAAGTGGGACATCACAGAAGTTGGGGGACCAGGGAGATGTTTGCAGTGCTTTAAGGCCTGGACACATCAGACAGAGTTGTGGCAGTAAACATGTAAACACTGAGACAATTATCTGATGTCTTCTGTAGGGTTCTGAAACCCAGCCTGAACTCCCCAACCCAACCAACAAACAAACCCAAAACATCCCGTAAATTAGCGTTGTATATCATTCCCGCTCACATGATTTGATACATGATCCACGAATCTAAACTAACGAAACTAACTTTGTGGCCACACAATAAAGTCCAATTCTTAAACCTAAATGGATACAATCTAGTTATTTAGGATTCATTTGGCATTGCAAGCTACACAAGAAAATGTATTTTTAACAGAACCGTTTTTTTTCTCTTACTGACCCTTTTTATTTTAAGCAACAATGTCTATAAGACATTAAAACATAAAAGCCTGACATTTTTTCTTTTACACTGTTTTGTTCTTTGTAGTTAAATAAAAGTGTCACATTAATTTATTCAGCTTTTGTTTAAAGTGCTGTAAGAAGAAACGAGGTTTAGTGAATGTTTAGTCCACATGACACGCATCTCCCACTGTGGGTTCTCTTCAACTAATTGTTATTGACCTGACTTAATAGAAGATGTACTAAAAGAAATAGACAGTAGAGACACAACAGGAAGAGAACTTGACAAAGTTTGACAGACGTATGTTGGGGACCAGGAAGCAGATGAAAACGATCTTGCCAAACATCTGTTATAAGATGGAAAAGAAAGGTTAGTAACCGTAGCTCTAATGACAGTACAGTAAATTTGTGTCCTTTGATTCACATATTCGCTGCTCAACGTTTGTCTGTAAATTTGTCCATAAACTCCTGTCACATGTGGGAGGAGCTACCGTCAAAGGCTTTTTGTCTCATCGCTACGTGGAACCATCGATTGCATGTCCTCCATTATCAGAAATATTCCACATGAACAGGTTCAAAACATGTCCTTCATCAGAGAGGGTCTTTAGGGTGTAAATTCAACATTTTCTGTTTATCAAATTTAGTCTATTTTTTAGTTTTTATTCTGAAGGCATCTGTCTGTTCATCACATGTTTCGTTAACCAGTTTGGTGAATAGTTGGCCGTTGCGTAGGTGGTTTCTTCTCAGCCTAAAGCGGAGCCCGGCCCGCTCTATCCTTCCGGTGTGCCGGATTTCCATCTTCCGCTGTTCTTTCTATAATCATAACTGGCTCCAATGTGCTTTGCCTCTGGTGCCGGTTAGAATACCATGAAAGAAACATCAGTTTTATCTGCTTGAGAAGATGCTTTTGCTCGTTGAAATCGACATCTATCTCCAACCGAACAGAACCCCGCTCTGAAGTGGGCTTAGCAAAGCTGTAACACCAGATTAGAAGAGGCCCACGCTGTGAAAGGATGTCCTGAAAGTGGCTAGTGGGAACAGAAGGAGCAAAGGCATTGTTCCAGAGGGACCTTGTTTGCATAAACGTTTTGTATGTATAAATTGAAAATATGTAAAGCTATATTCCGCCTATTTGTGGACACAGAGGGATTATCGTTTTGACATAAACCAGCAAAGAGCGTTTTTGGTTTATTAAACTCCAGAAAAACACACAAAGCGTTTCTGTCCATCATGCAGTGCCAGACATTTCTATATTCATCTATCTGCTGCAAAGTGCAGCGTGAAAAGATTACCAAGGCAGGAAGCTGAGGTGAGGGTTGCTGGGAAAAGTGGTTTGCAGTATGGGGATGAAATGGTGGCCCCTGCCGCTGACGTACGCGCCGACACCCTTAGGTTTCTTATTTTTATGGCGCCTACATTTATCATCCGCTTGTTTTCAGAAAAACCACGAGCTGTTGGCGTCCTCGAACGCATTCGTCTTTGGAAAATAGTATTGATTGTAAAACGAGGCATCACATTTATGTTCCCGTGTGTGCAGCCGGGCGTTGGGCAGCAGGTGGAGGCGCTTCAAAGGCGGCTCATAAAAACCTGTGGATGCTAATCGGATGCTGCTCAGACTCCACACTGTAATTACGCCAAATTCCTGTCTGTTAACTCCAACAAAAACGCACGTGTGAGTCTGCCGGTGGGTGGGGGGTGGTCGTTGTGTGTACTGCTGATGTCTTTGTGGAGGGTGGTTGTGCGCTTCTTGACCACTCCTGTGTGTGTGTGTGTGTGTGTGATGTTTGCACAGATGTTTGAGTGGGAGTGCTGTGTGTGCTTGCAGCTTATCTCCACACTCTTCTCACCCAGTTTCTTTGGTCTCAATTGGATGTGGAAGGAAATCCCATGTCTGCGAGCGTTCCACTGCAGGCACAGACCTGTGTGTGCGCGCCTTTTGTGTGTGCATGTGTGTGTCTGTGTAAAGCCTTTCTCATGCCACAGTGGATTAACCACGCGGTTTGAACGCCATCCGCAAAGGTGAGCCTCAGTGAGGGATGAAAGGAACAGAAAGACTTTGAAACCCAACAGTCAGTTTAACCCTTTCATAGTTTTGTAAACTGCGCTTGTTTACCAACTGTTGCTTTGTACAACACAGATCTCATTTGCCCAAAAGCGTTTCTACACTCTAAGCCTGGAACACTTGTAGGAATGCACAATAACATCAGTGACTGCAGATAATAGCGGAAAGAGGTAATTATTGGCTGACAGAAACATTTCTGCAGCTGAGTCTCACTGATGGAGTTCTGCTTTGATGCGACCCAGAATGCATCAGTGCAGCTGCAGCAAACGCTTAATTAGGAAATTGGACAGAGTGTGGACATCCTACAAGTGTCCAACAGGGATCTACGTATCACGTGCACACCCGTGCACGGTCAGTAAGGATCCAGTGCTTACAACTTACTAATGACTAGAGCATCACCGTACATCAAGAGTGTGTACAACCTGACATTAGTCTCATCAAAACCTTTTTTAATAGCAATTAATTGATAAATCGATTCCTACGATCCAACCAGATTGATCTGTCTGAGGCAAGTTGTTAATTGTTGTTCGAATTGACCTATTCCATTATAATCCATTTCAGAATGAAATGGATTATATCAATATCAATATAGGAAAATACCATTTGGTTTGAGGTACAGTAGATTTATTTGACTACAATCACAGCAGATAACACGTGTGATGTCAGCAAAAACAGATCAGTCCATCATTCCAGTCCAATGTGTGGAAAGACTTTTAGCAATTTAGCAAAGTCATGTGACCATCCAGTGTTCTAGAACGTTCTAAGAATGTTCCCTTTGGATTCTTTGGATGTGGAAAAACAACAGTGGGCTGAACTTCAGGAAACTAACATGTGAATGTGTTTGACATTCATTCTAGCTTAGACAGAGACAGATTTCATTTCCACTTGAAGAAATCCAAGGAATCTGGAAACCTTCACTGTTCAGTAGCAGTTATGTCTCTCTGTTTGGGATAAAGATGTTCTGGATCCATTTTAGCTCAGAGAATCCGACTGGATTAAACTGAAAGGTTGGATTGTTGGGAAATAAAAAATGAGGTGCAAAAGAAAAATTCTTGGAATTGTAAACTGCATTTTTATTTTCTAAACCTGAAACCCTCAAGCAATTCAGTGGCTTATTACTCCGTCTAGTTTTGTTTATTGCTAATGTAGGTTTTGCTATATTCCAAAGTGGGTCTTTGATTCGTTTTCTGAGTAGTTTTGACTTTTATTCTTTCATTTTAGTTTCAAAAGATAAGGCTCTAATTTTTTTGTTTCGTTTTTGCCCATATCTGTTTGAAAATGACACATGGAAGTAGTATTTTTTTTGTCTTGCTAAATGTTGCCAAAGTAACTTTGGAAAAAGCTGGGAAAACCTTTCCTCAGCTTTTACTGAGGAAAAGGACAAACATGCTCATCACCTGAGCATCTGACAGGTGGACCTTCTACTTTTAGGAGGACTTTGTGCGTCAGTGAAGAGGGAGCCGAGACGTTTCCTCTTCCATTCCTCGGATAAGATTCCATATAGGAGCTGCGGAAATGAATTTCTCTCGGAGGATTATTGCTTGGAGAGAGGGAACAAAGTTTAGCTCAGCCATGAGTCTCCCACGTCAGCTCAGAGATGAGTCAGAAAGGCTGCCAGAACCTCACCTGGCCATTTTCCTGATTAGAGATCGTAGGGATGTCCAGCAGACGGGAGGCAGATCCGAGACACACTGGAGACTCTTTATGCCTCAGTGTCCTCCTGGCAGGAGAAGGAATTCTGGGAATCAAACCTAGAATCATAAAAAGATTAAAGTTTTCAAACTTATTATAAATGCCTTGCTAAAAGTCTGCATATTGCGAACGGATTGCAACTTATTGGCGTGAAGCGCAGCGGAATGCAGCAGGAGACACACAAAAACCGTTCAGGTCAAAATAACACAGATTCATGAAATGAGCTTCAATTTAGTCTCACATACGTGGCGGAGAGTTTAAAACCATCCAAGTGTCACAGCCTTCATTATCCCTAAAGAGAGACATTCTTTCTTATTCATGTGTGCCTCTGATTCGTGTAAATGATGATGAAAATGGGATTAACTTGGTTTTGGTTGTGATAAAACCAGTCTGACCCGTCTGCTGGCGGCTCAGCTTGATGTGAGGTGGAACAGCAGTTTAGCTTACAGTGTGGTTTCCTAATGTTTCATCATTACTTGCACCCTGTGATGCTGCTCTAACTCCATCAGCCAGCCGCTCGCCGTGCCTCCTGCTGTTCAACGAGGCGGCGGCGGCGGCGGCTCCGTGTGAGTCGGTCAAAGCTGAAGCGACACCGCTGCCTCTCTGCTCTATTAGCCGCCGTTCCTCAGGTAAAAAACCAGCCGGCAAAACTGATTTACAGCTGCGCTCCTCGCAGTGTGCGAGCGTCTCTGCGTGCGACTTTTGAGTTGATTTTAGAAGACTAAAAGTGTCATAAACTATCATGACAAACCCCGCCAGCAAATACGCACCAACCTGCAAACCCCATCACTGTTCTCGGTGCTTGTTCTCAGTCTGTGGTGTGTGTTTAAAGTTCCCCAACTCCTAGTTTGCTCTCAAATCTTTCTCTACGTCCCCCTTGTATTGTCGAGGGTTAGTTTTTATTCTTTTTCCGCATCTAATAAGCTCATGTTTCCCGTCTCTTTCTGTCAGTTGATGCAGGCATTGATACTGCAGGAGAGGCGCAGCCCAGAATCCAGGCGGACCTCCTCCATCCAATGGATTTGGTTTTCAGTATGAGAGACCAAGCTGGAAAGCGCTGATTTGTTTCCATCAAGTGCACTGGTCACACCCTCAAGTGCACCTCCATATCAAAGTAGTGAGGCGTGAACTTTTGAGGAGATGCATTGTTACATCCCACCCAGAGGGAGGGAGAAAATAGGTAACATAAAGAAAATAATATTAAGCCGGTAAGGGTTGAATGGCTGTCAGTGCAGCCGTTTATTTTAAATGACAGCTGCAAAAGTAAAGAAGGTAACAAACTTAAATGCTCAGACACTAATGCAATAAATAACCAAAAGGAAATCGAACTAGATAGACATCACTAAAATACAAAACATAGTCCAAAACTCAGTTCACAATCAGAGGGGAAAACCAGGCAGTTTCCAACAGGCTCTAACGCCAAGTCCAACAACAGGGGGTCAGCTGATCAAACCGATTCCTCCCAGGAATTCAGCTGCCCCCTGGAACATGGTCTGCTTGAGGCTTTTATGCTTCCCGCCCAGCCTGGTGATTGGAGGAGGGAAAAAGCTGCAATCATCTCCTGCAGGAGGTGAAGTCGACTGATGTGGGGGAGGCTTCTGCAAAAGACACACAACCACACACACAACACACACATACACACACCAAAAGGCCTGGGGCCGTAACATGCATCATATGCATCATATTTTTACGATAGCAGTTGTTTGGTATTTGGAGGCAGTAAACACAAGATATGAGCAGAATGTTGACAAGAGATCAAAGGCAAGTCGTGTTTTAGTCCCTCTGTCATTCGTCTTTTGCCACATACACCCTAGTTGTATTTTCATTGGAAGTGGTGGCTTGAACGCGCGTTTGAACGTATGCGTATGAACGCAGCAGAAGGGCGTGGACAGGTTTCTTTTATACAGATGACTAGTTCAAACAGGTGCATTAATACAGGTGACCAACGCATGAAAGAACAATAAGAAAGTTTGTTACGAAAAACAAAATTATTTAAGAAAATATTTTCCTGGACATTGTGTATTGTGTGTTTTTTTTTTTTTTTTGCTCTGAATGTTGAATTGCTTTGAGTTGTGCAATGTATGAGAAGCACTTTTTTATAAATAAAGTTTGATTTGGTTTTGGTTTACCAAACTCCTTCAACTTCCGTCAAAAACCGCCTTAACGTTTTACCAGAAATCCTTCGGGTGGAGATTTTTCTGCGTTTGCTTGGTCTTTCAGAAAATGACGTGAGAGCAGAAGAAGCAAATTAATCCCGACGGCGTCTGTGCTGGAATTTCTCCTGTAATTCCCTCAAGAAAAGCGTTAGTCATTGCTTTGACTTCATGTAACCACACCCAGCAGCCATGAGCAGTTTGTGCGCCACCTTTATCTTTAGTTAACAAAGCAAAAATGTACAGAGAAAATAGATCCTATAAACATGAAGTGTTGATACTACTTGTGAAAAAAACTCCCTTGAAGTGGATGTTAATTGTTGCATGTCCATAGTTTGGTATTATTTCTAACTTTGCATGACAAAAAATTCTTTTGATTGTGTATTTTTCTGTGGGTACAAGTATTTCTGTGTGTATTTGTATGAATGACAAAGATCTTTTTCTTCCTACGGCTGTCTTTTTATTGCAATAGTTAAATAGTGGAATACTTGAATATTGTTTTTAAAATGGTCTCATCTGTGGATGGTGGAGTTTAAGGTCTGACTCCACCCCCTGAAAAAATGACCATCATTTATTTGTGGTATCAGACCAAACCATTACAGATGGTGTTTGCCACAAAAAAACACACGCTTGGACTCAGTCAATTGTGTGTGTGTTTGTTATTAAAGATTTAAATTTGTTTATATTTACAACTATATTGTTTTAAAATGTGATGTCACATAATTGACATGTGGCTGTCCAATCCTGAGCTTTAAAAGGGGGCGTGTCCGAACAGCTGGGAGGCGGTTTGTGACAGAAATGTTTTTCAGAAAGCCTGAGCTGGAATCTGGATCTAAACGGTACGGCAAACACCGCTAATTTTAGGTCGGGGAGTGTGAGGGGCTGTAAGCTGTAAGCTTGTAACCAGAGCCCTCATTTATGGGTGATAGGAAGGGGGGACGGGGTTGCCATGCGCCAAAGGTCCCGCCCACATCTCACAGGTGAATTTCTAATGAACTCCTGCCATTCTACTGAAACTTCCCAGTTTTATTTTGGTTAAAAACATTAATAATAATAATACACCACTTAGAATGCCTTGAAAATGGATCAAAAGATGATCAGAGTGGGACGTATAAGATGATTGTGTAAACAAAGTTTCCCCAAACTTTTTCTTATTCCTAAAACATGCAAGTAGGTCCATGCAGGCTCAGATAGCTTCCGACTGTCCCTTATAATTAAAGTGAACATGTTGAAATTGGCCTGTTTTAGGTTTTCAATCAGTGTTAGATGAGCGTCGGGATGTTGTGTGAATCTGAGACCCGGACCTGTGCAAAGAGGCCAGACGCTCAACGGCGACATGAATGCTTTCATTAAAACAGGCTGACTCTGTTGTAGTGCAGCTGGAAGAGCTGATTTTAATGAACATCCTCTTTATGGAGAAGGTTTAATCGCTAAAAATGAAAAATCTGGATAGTCGAGTTAAAACACATGTATAACTACAAGATAAAAGATGATCAGAAGTTGGAAAAATGAATACATCTGACCAGTACAGACTTTGTGAAAGAGTTCATCAAATTTTCCTGTCATTTTTCCTATCAGGAAAAAAATTTAAGCTAAACTTTTAAAGCTGGAGGCATTTGTGTGGCTTTAATAAGGTGCAAAACATGCTTGAAATAGGCAATAAAGACATTTCGGACTTTTAAATCAAGGTTAAAAGGTCACAAGTTCACTTTGAAGCTTAACTTTAAGACTTCAGTTTTACTGCTCTGTCTGGTTTAGTTCTTTAGTAAATTGAGCAGCATTCATTTCATCTTAAAATGTACTTATTTTTCTTGTTACATCAATATCACAAATACTCTCTGTGGTGAAGGAAGTTCATGTCGAGCCTTTGCGGTAGAATTCAGGGTTTAAGGAGAGTTCACCCGTGGATTTTACCTGCAGAGGCTGTAAATCACATCAATATGTGAAAACAAATTTCAATATGTCAGATATTGAACTGTTTTTTAAGGGAAAGATGAATCAGATCATAGTCTTATTAAGATGTCAAGTGAATTTTGGAAAAATGTATAGTCTTGACTGTCATAAAAAAGTTCTAGTTAGCTTTGTTTTAGAAGAAATAACTTCATTACCACCTAATAAAATGAGTGTCTTTGAGTGACAAATCCTAGGGAACACGAGGATTTTTTTTAAATACTTTTAGTGAAGCTCAACTTATTCCAAATTCCCAGTAAAGAGAATTCATTCATTGGTAATTAAAAAAAAATAATCCTGCATTATTTGAGCTTCAGTTTTCACTGATTTGATTGGACACTTCAGTTTTTAGAGGTCACCAAAATTTTTCTTTTAGGTCCAATTATGTAAAAACAAGGTCAAAGAACTTTAACAAGTCATTAATGTTAGCCTTTAACGTATAGATTTGTTTAGGAACCTAGAAATAAATGTGAAAAAAATCTAAAATGGTAACTTTTGTGTTCATTTTAGGGAGTGAGGTTTTATGTCATCGGAGTTCGACAAGCCCGACACTGAAGAGACACTGAAGAGGTAAGAGGACCTTCCTGTCGTACATCCGTTTGTGGCGGGTTAACGCCACGCAGAAATTCTGAAGAAGGTGAGATGGTGAACAGTGAACCGGTTCTCAGTTTCTACAGACAGTAGTGATGAACGGCATCATAATATAGGCGTTCAACTTATATTGTCTGAAATGGGAACCTGGTATGACTAAAAGGTCAACTTGGTCACCAATTAGAGCTCTTCACAAGTAAAATCGTCCAAATCCGATCATTGCATTCCTAACTGAGAATCAAGAATCATTTAAAGCCTTTGTCCCAACTGCCCTTACGGGTAGATACAGGCTTTCTGTGGATGAAAAAGGGTCAAAGATGTACAGGTGGCCCTAGTGAAATATCAACGTTGTTGACCACTTATCATGAAAATGTTCATGCACATTCTTTTTTCTATAGGCATGTCGTGAGTGACGGGTCGTAGCGAACACTTAAACAAGCATCATGGCTGATCACATGATAGATGGGCGCTGCTTGTGCGCGTCCTCACTGTTAGAAATTAGAAGTAGTTTGTGTGGACATCCTACGTGCACTTGTGTATCACGTGCACACTCCGTGCATGTGACGTGTGCACCAGTAGTTACACCTAAGGAGTCATAAGTGTGTTCACCTTACATTAGCCTTACAAATACTTGAGGATGCACTTAACAACACACACAATGGTAAGTTCCATTTTCATGACGACCCTTAAGGGGGACATATGCACCGCAAGGGACCTGCAAGACATGCCTGCCTTCTCTACGACCCTCCACTGATCCGGACAACCCAAAAACCCACAGTACCCGCACAGGGCAACCCTTGTATGGACACATGTAACTAAGGCTCAGTGCGACGCATCGCAACAGTTGGACCAAATCCGAATTAATACCCCACTGCTATGGCTTCTACTTACCTGTACGTTTAGCCCTCCAAGCCGAGAGTTATGGAAAAGTAGTGCCTTCAAATCCGGACGTTTCTACCACTAGATGACATCATCAATAGTCACCGGTCATCTACGTTAACGCGAAGCTGTCACCACTCAGTAAATACATAACATCGGTTTTAGAACTTCCAAAAAATAATGCAAAAACAGTAGGTCATTACTTATATTTAAATGTAAACTTCTGTGCTTTAGAAATCCGTTTCTTATCCTGATACCCAGCCTTTTGTTGCTAAAAAAACGAGTTCGGACACCACTTAAGCTCCAAATGCCCCTACAGTTGGAGCGATAGGGAAGAGCCGTAGGGGTGGGGAATGAATTTGGAATCGGTCGGCCTAAGCCTCTCGAACTTTGTCATAGTTAAGTTTCCGCCAGTCTAAAGAAACCTCAGAGCAAAAACTAAACTTTGTCCCCTAATGAAAGCTTCAGCAGAGAAAAAGGAGAGGTCCGGTTCTTAGAAGTCTGGTTCTTCCTGTGGAAAAGCACAGAACCTTCTTATGTTGCTCCAGGGAAACATTTACATTTTTAATCTCTTCTGGTGCAAATCTCCAAAATTGGCGAGGTGTTTCCTGGTGTTTCTTCCATCCTGCTACTTTACGCTGCTAATTTTGTGTAGCTTAATTAGTGCTGCTGCCTCACGGGGCAGTTTGTGTTTTATTGATAAATTCCTGCGCTCTGACAAAAAGCAGTTCTTTATGTATGCCTTTTCATAGGAAATTCTCATTAAAATGAAGTTGCTGTGTCAACACATAATTTTGGAGAGCAGCTTTCTTATTTTTTTGGGGTCCTTATAAAACATACATTGGTGTTGCGTAAACCCTCAGGGGCCTGTCAGGGTTCTTCAGGGACCAGAGGAAGGCAGGACTGATGATAACCTCACTGAGAGGAAGTTGTTTGGCTGTAATAATAAACCGTTTGTGGAACGACACTGATGTTTATCGCAAACTGCCTCTAATCCAATAACAAGCCTGTCTGTTAATACCTAACTGTGTATTCAAAACCCTCATCTGACTGTTTATAATGTGACGACAGCTTTTTGTAGTGGACGAGCTGTTTTTGTGTCATGTCCTGTTGAGCATTTTGAAAATATGCTGACTCATCACAACTTCCTGAGGGAAACTTTGAAAGGCACAATGCCGAAAGGGAGATTTTGGTTGTTTTGGTCTTTAAAATCATATCTTAAGCTTTTCTCCAAAGAGGTGCCAGTAAATCTGTACTTTGTAAATCTGTGCTGCAAAAAGTATTGTGTAGAACAAGATCATTTATGCTGGCGTCTTAATTGAAGTATCAGTAAACCCTAACGTCAACAGAATCAATCAGTTTTATTAATATAGCATTGTCAAACACAAGGTGCTTGAGATAAAAGACGTATATAAATATTTATTAAAACAACAAAACGTTATAAGACGCGTTAAAGCAACAACAATGAAAGACAGACAAAAAAAAGGAAGGAAACGCTGAGGCTAAAATTTGAGGACACTGCATAAACTAAACTAGACGGGGTAAAAAAAAGTATAAAGGATCAACCATGAAAGCCATAAAATGCTTCAAAGCCCAATAAATCAATAAGTTGGTTAAATTAGTTGTTGATAAGGAAAGTCAATATAATATCTTTAATGTACATTGGTAAATAAAAATCAACTTTTTGATTATTTAAGTGCGTTATAATGACAAAAACAACCCCAAAGTGGTATTTTGATACATTCACACATTTCTGAGTATTTCTCTAAAACCTGCGCTCTAAAGCACCAGCCCCTCCCAATCCATGAAAATTTACATCGTGACATCACAAAGTGGAGAACAGCCCCTTCCAGGAAGAGTCTGCGCTGCCAGTCCCGCCCCCAGGATAAGACACACCCACTTTCTCCGTGAAGTTAGCACTGATCGGCTAAACGCTTTCCTTTTTATGCACAATATGCACATCAATCCTTGCAAAAGATCGGATGATGTTTGTTTTCGCGGAAGAAAAGCAGACACGGTGCCGAGGCCTGATTCCAAGTTGACATGATCGAATGGGCGGCACCCAAGAGGAGAGAGAGGCGGAGCCTCAGAGATTGAGTCGTCTTCATTCCTGGTAGGAAAACGAACTGCAAAAATATCTCATATTTCATTTGAAAAAAATCCTTCTTTCGCGTGACAAAGGTCATATATATTGTCTGTCATAGATATGGATGGAGTTTACTCTGAAAGGCTTAAGAACAGCACAATATAGACCCTTTAAAAAGAGAACCAGAAACTCTTTTTATGATATTTAACCTTTAACCTTTGTCGCATGTTTGCCCTAAAGCTAAATAATAACAGTAATCTGCCTCATTGGTACTAAATGTTAAAGTTCTGGAGGTCTGTAGATGACCAGTCATGACAAATACGAGCTCGCACAAACACCCGCAAAGCTTTGTTGTGTTTTTAAGTTCAGGTCTTTCCATCCGGGTGGGCGTTGCCCTTTCTCAGAGGTGAGCTGCAGCTCCTCACACTGTCAACAAACAGAACTGGTTCCTTCCGTTTGGCATCACAATTCCCTTTTTCAGCCTCTAATCCAGCATTGTGAGCGCTGCTAAAACAAGACCAGTTTGGCTCGAGTCCTTCAGCGCTCTGTTCATTTAAAGGAAGAGCATACGGGCTGTGTTTTTCACTCGGTTCTGAAACTTTGGACCGAGTTTGAATACATAAAGGAGAGATAGAATAACAGGAAAAACATCATCCGAGACTGTCTGGTAGAAATGATTGTTTGTCTGAGAAAATGTTTGCTCCAGCAGGTTTCTCTTTGTTAGGTTTGGTACACCAAGGTGTTGGTTACCATAACGACTTGGATTTAATAACAGAATAGCAAAATAAAAGAAATTAACTAAACACATTTTTTAACCCCTTAACACCGAAGCTTTAGCTCCATTCGTTCAACTACTGGAACTCTTTCAGTCTTTTAGTTGAAATAATAATTTTTATTTTTATGAATTATTGGTATTTCTTGTAATGTCTAAAAGCAGTACCAGAAGTAACGTTGTGGTATACCAGGGCAATATTTGCTGTGGTAGTTCCACTCCGTTTCCAGTGGTCTTTTAGTTATGATTATTCTGTTTTCATCCCAAATCACAATGTGAAAGCCTGTCTGTTTTCTAGGACATAGTTTCTGCAGAGCGGCAGGAGCTCATTAGACATTTTCCTCTCAGTTGTGGGCAGGACTGTTGGCGTGGCGTAAAACTGCACCCATTTCCCATCGTGCCTCTCTCCCACCAGCTCACAACCCCAACGTAACATCATCGGTGCAACCAAAACGGCGAGCGACGTCAGAGCTATCCAGCCACACAGTTCAGATCCAGATTCCAGCTCGGACTAGGAAAACAAAGACGTCCACGGATCTATTTGTCTGCAAGTGGATGCATCAGAAAGGGGCGGAGCAGGGAGATATAAATACCATCTTTTCATCTGCTCCACATTCATACATGATCATTTTTTTTGTTGTTTTTTACTTTTATGCTGTAAAACGTTAGCAAACGGCTGTGTGGTGGCGTAGCGGTTAGCGCTCTGGCTTCACCGCGAAAAGGTCTTTACATTTTCTGCTAGATTTCCTCCCACAGTCCAAAAACATGCTTCATAGGTGGATTCATTGGGTTCTAAGAATGAATGGATGGATGTAAGCTTGTACAAAATAATATTCTGAAGATCATTTTTACAGACCAAAAATTATTTAAAATTAAAAAGGCTATGTTTTATGAAAATCCTTTTTTAATAGGGTCATATTTCAAATAAAATTTTAAGTTAATTATGGAACAAAACAACTATAAAAGATAAACATATTTATATTTTTTATTTATTTAACCGTTATTTACCCAGGAAAGATTGAGATTAAGAATCTCTTTTCCAAGGAAGCCCTGGCAAGGAGGAAACATAAATTAAATTTGCAATAAAAATGTAAACATTTAGAACACAAGATAAAATAAATAAAAATGAGAGTTTATGAAAAAACAGGTACAGTTAAAAGTAATTATACCATGGTCCGGGTGAATACTCGATTCTGATTGGCTGCTGGGTGTGCATTAAAACCTGAAAAAAGAAGTTCCGGTCAGCTAGCTTAAATGTTTTGTATCACTGCGTTGGCTTCTTAAAATCAACCTTTTGCTTCATCATTTGGACAAAAACAAGCCGTAAGAGGTGAACTTTCTCTCTGAACTGATGCTTTATTCAGCCAATCGGAGTGATCAGCATATATATATCGCTGAATCTTGACTGCAGCGGTGATGCAGTGCATCACATCACAGAAATAGTCCGCTTTTTGTGACCATGATATAAGCGGGTTAATGGCCTACGAAGTTTCCATTATTACTTTTTAACGCACTTTGCCTCAGACGGTTCAGGCTTCCACGGCGTGCGTTAAAAGTAAAAATGCACACTTCGTCTGACATTAACCCTTACATATTAAATGAAATGAATCATTCTCTGTCTTTGTTTGAGCTTGAAACAGAACACTTGGGTGTTTCAATCACCTTTATTCCCTCAAACACCTTCTGCGTGGTTCTTGTCCTCCGTAAGGCATCAACCCCTCCTCCTGACACTTTTACTTCCCTTTGAGGAGAAAAACCACATTCTTGTCAAATTTTAGTCTTCAAGCTGCTTTTTCTCCCAGAACACATAATAGTTCCTGGTTGACAAGCCTGACATGAACCCCTCCTCAGTGTGGCCTAATATATTCCGAATATTGTGTTGTCGTGTATTTTATTCAGATTTGCTTTGAATATTGCATGAGCAGGCTGGATTTGAATTCAGCGACAGTGATGCTGGGGCTAAAAGACGCGATGCAGTCCATAAAAAAAAAAAATCCTAATTTGATTCGAGCAAAAAGCAGGAAAATGAGGACTAATGAGCGGACAGGAGCGCGAAGGCACGGAGACGGCGGCGGAATTAAAGGGATCAGCTCCTGACGACGCAGCGCTGATTGTTGTGAAGGAACCTTCACCTCATCAGTAAATATGCTGATGCATGTCTCCAGCTGGAAGTGATCTCTCATTCTCTGTCCCCCCTTCTTCATTATGCCCCAGCATTCAGGCTGGAACGTGCCGGATGAGAGAATCAGTTTGTATTGAACACGTCTGAATGTGGAGCTGATGAAAGCTTATGCTGATAATAGCTTTTTCATTATTTCCTTAGCCAGGCTTGGCATTTCATTTTCTTCCTTCAGACAGAGGACTCTGGATTTCCTCCGCTGTCAGTCGGGTCTCGTGACGGGATCGTGGGTTCGGAATGTGATTTCCTGTAAAACTGTTCAGCATGATTAATTTCTGTTGCCGTGGGTTGTGATGGTTTCTTTTTTTAATCTCTAAAAATAGTTCTTGTGAATAATAAACTAACTGAAACAGCTGTTGGGGAAAAGATCCGTCCTCATCTCCATCTTCATCTCTCTCTGGCTCCATATGTCTTCTGTAAATTTCCCCTTCATCATTCTGAAATGGATTGCATTTGAAAGGGATTACGCTAGAATGCTAGTTCACCCTAAAAACTCATGGTGTGGGTCTTTTACATTCAATGACATATATTAGGAGCTTAGCTTTTCAGTTTCTTAACAGTTACCCCGAGTCGTCTTCATTTTTTTAACAGTTTTGCCAGATGATTTACATTTTAGTTCAGCATTTGCACATTTTTGGCGGGTGAGTAGGTTTTGGCTTGAATCTAATGTTTGACCTAATTTTAGACATTTAAGGCTTGAATTGGTCGTTTCAGTCACGTTCTTGTTTGATTTGTTCAGTGTGTCACTAGCTTTTTGGTGTTTCTAGCATTTTACTATTTGGTTTGTTAATAATAATTTTCATTAGGTAGGCAAATTTGTGCCTTTATGTTTTTTTTCCAAATCATTTCTCATCATTTACTGCTTTTGGGTTAGAATGGAGTGTTTTTTCAGCATGCTGTTGCGTTACTCTACGTTGTTGTAACGTGTGATGTAGCTTAAAGCGCGTCATTTAACACAGTTGGTGAGAATTTCATCATTTTTTTCCAGCTTTATGCTTTCCAGCTCTCTGCAACAGAACTTAATTGGAATTTCCAAATTCTTGCAGAGTTTCTTAAGCTGTTGTTCCTCCAGCAGAAAAAAAGTAAAACATTTATTTTTGTATTTAACATTTAATTTAGTTTCTTTTACAAACATGTTATTTTTGCAGGACAAAGGTTTGGTTTGGTCCTTAAAGAACCACAGAGGGGTACGGATCAGTACCTCGTCTCTTTGTGTTTGAACTGGAATGAAAAACTTTAGGGAACAGAATTGTATTTTATTTTATTTTCCTTCGTCAAAGGGAAGAGCGTTTTTGTTCAGTGAAGTCACAGATGTGGACGTCCTGACTGCATGTGTGGATCGGCGCCACACCCATCGAGCAACACCACCCAGGACGCCACAAGTTTTCCTTTTACAAGTCAAACCCCGCCCCCTCTCTCCAGTTTAAAGTCTGACGGACGTCGGTGTGAAGGCCCATCATTCCCGTTTCAAATTCCTTCATCCCGGAGGAATGCCAGTCATGCAGAGTGGAACCAGATGCTCTGGCTCCTGCTTTCCTGATGCTCACATCCCCCCCTGCTCTGCATGGCTTCCTCTAAACGCTGACATAACATACTCTGTTTATTTTCACTGCTGCTTTAACTAATTTCTCACCGTTTTTTGCCTCTCTTCTGTGGGAAAGCGGGATCAGGAACGGATGTTGGTGGCAGCTCCCCAAACACCAGGGGAAGGTAGACGCTCGGTGGAGTCTCTGGGGGAAAATTAAAGCACACGACTTCATTTCTTTCCAGATAATGTCACTTTGTAAGTTCTTAGAAATGAGTTTTCATAGAGGCACATTGAGGTGGGTGGAGGTTAGCTCCTGAGGGAAAGAAAAGTGGAGATCTCAGAAAAACCAATAAGTCTTTTTTCTTTTTCTAACTCCTGTTCATGTGGGGGGGGGTTGTGTTGTATTTTAGATTTGTTTGACCTCTGCCTCCTCCCTCTGTTTTCATTTTTACCTTCCTTCAAACACAAATAATGAAATCCTTCCACCGACATGAATCCATGTAGTTTCTGCCCTCGTTTTCGGGGCCCCCCCCCATCAGATGCTGATAGACTCCATTCAGCCGCCACTGTCACAGTTAAACAAACTGCCGCGCGGCTCACCGCCGTTTATCTGCCCGCCGCTTTCCATCCGCTCAGCGTCCCTGTCGGGCCGTCGCAGGGACAGTTCTCATCATTCTGCAGCAGATTACCACTTCAGCTGGGTGTCAGAAAGAAGATTTATTCAAAAAAAAGGATTCATGAATTTATTAACAGTTACATTTATTTTGAAATTATGTAGTTTCATAATTCTTTAACATTAGTCTTATCCGCTTTTGGCACAATATTGCTATCATATAGACATTTTGACACTATAAATACACTGCCAAGTCAGACTTTTGATTTTGTACTTTTAATAAAAAAACCAAAGTATGAGTAATAAAGGTCCACTCCATTGAAAATTTGGTGTTTTTCTGGCATTTTTCTTATGACGAAAATTAAGCTCAAAATTGCATTTCTGAATATTTAATTATCCAAATCGTAAATCAGGAGCAGAGAAGAAAACTGTTTGAAAAAGATGATATTTGTGACGTAGAAATACGCTGGGTTGCTGCTCCGCTCCATTCTGATGCATCCACTGCCAGACAAATAGATCTTCTCTTTCTGTCGGGGCTCAAAACTGTACGGCTGGATAGCTCCAATATTGCTCGCCATTTTCGTCGTGCCATTAATTTTAGGTTGGTGGTGTGAGTGGCTGTCAGCTACTGGAAGACCACGTGGCCTTGTGGTAGAGTGTCTTCCCTGAGACTGTATAGTCGTGTGTTCAAATCCAGGCCGAGTCATACCAGCTGTACACTAGCTCCAGCCGAATGAAGCCAACTCAGTCGCCATTGGTCCACATTACGGGCGCCGCCGTTGTGAGCCAGTCGACAGTGACACGTTTCTAGGACTACTGTCGCCAATCAGGAGTAGGCCTGTTTGAAAACCCCACCCCTGCCACTGGAGAATCTGCCAAATGTTTGAGAAAGGGGCCAACGGGCACCACATGCCTTTACTGAGGCATCTGATTGGTCAGTTTATAACTTCATTAACAAGTGATAAAGAAAATAATATCGTGAAAAAAAAATTTGATTTAGCAACAATATGTTAAGAAAAAGGTATCAGATCAAGAATGGTTCTTCTGACCAATAGAATGACTGAGTGACAGCTCTTTGTTTCTCTATAGAAGTCTATGGGATTTTGGCTTCTTGGAGCCAGCAGGTACTTCCTGTTTAGAAGGCCAAGGGGGAGGAGTCAAGCTGTCCAGTGATAAACTCTCTTTGTGAGTCACTGAGGGCTATGGAAGACACATTTTCAGCAGTGTTGAAATAAAACCTTTATGCAAGCAAGCAGTTTGAACTTATATCTGAGAACACAATTGTTAAATAAGAAAAAATAAGTCAATAAATAAATAAGTAAATAACGGGATGATTTTACACCCTAGTTTAGACAAACGTCCTGTTTTTAGTTTTATGGTCGTTTTTGTGTTTAGGAACACAGTGAGATGTCATTCCTTTCTACTTCATCTTTTCATCGCTCCCTCCACATTTTTCTCCAGCGTCGAGCTTTTTATCGCGTTCTCCTCTTTTGGGTGAGCAGCATCAGCGTCCGTCGGTCCTCCTCACGTAAACGATAGGCTCCAATGAAGCGCCTGAGTGAAGCCTCCAGGCCTGAAGCTCTGCAGAGGGGCGGCATGAACTCAAAGAGCAGAACTCCCCGAAGAGGGATCTGACCCGCATTCCCGTGGCCTCGCGAACAAACCGTGCGTCTGTGCGAGTCCTCTGGTCTGCAGAAGTGGCCTCCTCCGCCGCCAGCAGACGATGAGATGAGCGGGAAGATACAGGGAGGAGGGGTTTAGCGGAAGGGTCAGCAGGAAGTGGAGGCTGCATTATTTCAGTGTGTGTATGTGAGGCTGAGCGACTTGTCAGACGGTGTGGGAACTTGTGTGTGTTGTTGGTTCCATAACTTAATTCCAGAGGGAGGCCAAAGCGACTGTGCCTCTGCTTCCTGTCTGAATTGCGTAAATTCCTTCACCAAACTCAGTCCTGTGCACAATCTGAACAGGATTTAGTGGAGGGAGTTTGCATCTGTCATCATGTTTTGTAACTTAGGCCACGCCCCTCAGATTTGGAGGGAACCGGCCCTTCCGGAGGAGAAAGTGTGTTTGGAGCCTTTATGCAGTGGTCGCCGTCTCCTGGCGTTGAACACTTGACCCGTGATGAGTGTGTGTGTCTGTTGCACACAGTGAGTGTGTTTGTTTTCCTTGCTCAGAGGTCAGACAGAGCAGGAGTCGTCCCTGCCAACAATCTAGGCGTGCTAAGTGACTGTTTTGAGTCTGGAAGTAAAAGTTTCTAAAGGTTTTGTTCTTAGCTGCAAACTAACATCATCACAACTGTCACACTAACATCATTAAGCACCATTAAAGCCCCCCCCCCCCGCATCATAATTCCATCGGTTTATTTTGAGAAGATTGTCTGATTGACAGCGTCTGACTTTGCCGAGTCGAATTGCAAAAAGGGAAGAGTGCTGCCGAGAGGTCAGCGAGCCGAATGGAAGAATGCACAATAGCCTCCTGGAAATGTAATAAAAATCATGGAATTCTTTCAGAAATTGGCTCATCTTTCTATTGCTGCCAGGCCTCAGATGGAGAAGAAATGAACCCAAAGTTTGGAGCCGGCGCTCGCTTCAGATCAGATACCCATCAGGCAGAACTCTTTCTATCACACAAAACTCATATCAGAGTTTTTTTACATTTCAGTCATACAGAAACAAGTGGGAAAAAAAACTCCCAGTAAGGCAAGTTTGTTTATTCCAGTGGGTGCAGATTTAATATGCAAAGTTATTTAGATGTTTGAAACATTAAAACCAAAGTTTCAGTAGAAAATGGTTAAAAACTTTCTGCTTTCTTTGTCTTTGCCTCTCTAAAATTTTGGACAAAAGGTTTAAATCCCACTTCCTTGCCAGTTAGTGAAATGATCCGATGACTTTTCCAGATTCTACTTCTTACACCCAATTGAATGTGAAAATGGAGCATTTTGTGACACCTGGAACAAAAGTATGTTCACAAATGTGCATGAAAAAGGTTCATGTCTTCATGGGCAGACAGCAGTTTGCCAACTTCACTGCATATCGCTATAGCAACATCGACACGTTTGTTGCAATATGACATAAACAAAAGATCCACTGCCTAAATTTCTACCAAACAGAGGCAACATTTTGGGGAAATAAAGGAAGTTCTTTATTTGCTTTTTTTCGTTGAGCATAGGACTGACCAAGACCCTTGGCGCTACTGCTTAACTAACCGAACCAAACCCGAGTCTGGGTCCCCCTGTACCGGTCCTCCACCCCGCATGAAATGCTGGGTCTTGTCAGGAAGGGCATCTGCCAAACCACCTGTGTGAACCAGTCCAAGCTGATTTGCTGTGGCGCCCCTGAAGGGATATGATGAAAGGTGTACAACAGTTCTGTAGCGTACTTTTATGTAGCACCAGGTCCTGGAGAAACTCATTCCAGTGTGTACCGCATCATTTAATTTACAGTTACAGGTTTGAAGGTTACAGGTTTATTCATTCATGCCTGGGTAATTTTGTGTATTTTCAAAGGTTTTGCATGTTTTGCTGTTATTGGTTTTTAGGGGTGTGCCAAAATATCGATATGGTGATATATCGCGATATTTAGTCCCGCGATCGATTATCGATACGTCTTCATCAAGTATCGACCTTTTATTTACGTTTCAAAACCCTGTAAAACGTTATATTAACCATCCTTTGGTAAGACAATTCCTTGGAGGGTCGATAGGGGGCGCTCGTTGCGAGATTGGTTGTTGCGGGAGGACGAAGAAGAACACAGATTCAAAACAAAGATGGCGGAGCGGGAAAACAATGAGAAGCGCCGGCAGCAAGTTAAAAGACGCGCCGGCAGCATTGAAGCTGCATCACCCGGAGTTGTGTGAGAAAGCTGTGGCTGCTGCTGCCTGAAGCCGACAAAGCCTGACGCGGATACTTTTTCCAGACGAAGCTAGCGCCGTCTTCTGAGAGACAGAGCAGCGGCAATAACAAACGGGAAACGGCCCCTGCAGCGCGGTGGAGAACGAGGGATTTGGGTTTTTATTGAGTGCAGAAGAGCCACGCTTTGACATTCCCTCTCGGAAATACTGAAAAAAGGATCTCTGTACTGTACGTCCAGACCAGAGCTACGGCTGAGATGGAAACGGAAGAAAGAGAGGCATCCATCCCTCAGACCCCCCTTCTCCTCTAAGCAGAGGTAGACGAGCGGCGTCTTGATGCTAAATATGTTTTATGTTCATGTTTTTCTCTCCAGAAAAACATGAACATAAACATAGATCACATGCAGCTTTTCCCCAAAGGTTTTGTTCACAAAGACGTTAACTTTTAGATGCACTTCAAGTTTTTTATGTATTTTATCCCTGGTAATTTGAAAGCAGTTTATGTCTTAAAAACTTAAAGGAAAGTTCCTAGCTACTTGATTTTTATTTTTCTGTGAGAATTATATTTTTGTCTACACCACATTTGCACTAAATGGTGTCATTTATTTTTTAACAAAGACACTATAATTTGTTCACAGAATTAATATCTGATTTTCAGCTATTATTTTAAATTAAGCAATGACTATGGCTTTGTTTTTCATAAGTTAATACCAATGTGCCTGGCAGCTACTTGACTTATTCATTTTTTATCCTGTTTACAGCAATTTTGTACTAATTAATGAATGACACTGCTGTTCATGTTCGCTATCGTTTAAACCAAATTTTACAGATATGTCCAAATGAAAATTGTCATTGTTTGTCAAAGACAGAGTATTACTGATTTCAACAATGTTACACAAAAGTCTGTTATTCATTACACCAAATAGGACACAAGTTGTTTATTATCATAGTGTTTAAAAAATAAATGGGGAAATATTTTCCAAAAAGCTGTTTTTAGAGTTCTTCTTTCTTAAAGTTTGATATATCGTGAGTTGTTAGAGACGAGATATATCGATTATCGCATTATCGCCATATCGTGATAGTATCGTTATCGTGAGTAATGTATCGCAAATCGTATCGTATCGTGAGGTACCCAGTGATTCCCAGCCCTATTGGTTTTCCTTCATCAGCTGCAAACTGGAGGTGTCACATCACAAAACACAAAGGGCTCTCCATGTAGAATGACGACTGAATTGACCTTATTTGGTTGGAGCAGGAAGTAAACCATTTTCCATGGATGACGTCACCCTCACTCAGTCCAGTTCTCACGTACAGTCAATGGTAGAAACACACATTTAAATCATCCATAGACATGAGGATACATTTTATTGTTACTATGGATCTTCTTCTTAGTGGAGAAAGCTATATGTTTCCTCAAAGCTTTAATGGCCTTCATGTGAGGATTTTGACAGAAGCTGGATTGCACAGCAATGAAATCGTTTGTTTCCACTATTAAAACATTGTTAAACATTCCCAATATGCTTAGCAGTAAGTGTTTATAGGGCTTTAGGCACTCTTCTGTACATTGAGGTTAGTGTCAGTTCCACTTTATCCTTTTAAATTCCGGCATAAATAAACGGTTGTCTTCGTCACAGCAGAGGATTTTTGGTTGGTTTGTCTTTTTTAGTTTTCCAAACACTTCCCGACGCTGGGAGGAAACGCCGCTTTGCCATCTGGATGTTTAGATGTTAGATGGCATGACCTATGGACACGCTCGCACAAACACACCAGTCGACTCTGCTCTCCAGAAGCGTATGTTTCTTAGAGATAGAGCCCAAACAGACCGGCCTGTTCTGTTGGATCGCACCGAGGGTCTCGATATTGTTAGAGGCACTGCCAGACAAACTTGAACACACAAACACACACACATACAAGGACGTCTCGGCGGCTCCGCTTCTCATTTTAGCGTGAGCTGAGAGGCCGCTCAGGCGGATTTAAAGGTGGGCAGCCTCCTCGTGGAAGCTGGAAAGTGTGAAATGAAAACGGAGATACCTGTGAAGCGTCTTTCCGGAGGCTTTCTCCGCTCAGCCCCACTTTGGTCATTTCACACTCGCTCTGTTGGTGGTTTTTGTCTGTCAGGTTGTCTCATTACGAAGATTACTTCCCAAATTGATTTCTTTTCTTTATCGTCTCCCTTTAAAGGGCCCTACCCTTCGCAGGCTGACGTGCCAGCGAGCATTACCGTTATTGGGGAAGCGCTGTGGGGCGGTACTGATGAAAGGCTCCAGCTTTCTGCCAATATCCCAGGCAGTAATATGCCTCCTCTTTGAAAAAATAATACACATATTTTTTGACCGTTCCTTGAATTCATTATGTGAATTAATTATGTTTTATGTTTGTAAATTTATGGCAGCGCTCGCACATTTGAGCTTTAGAGCCGTACCTGCAGGGATCAAGTAAAACTTGTTCACTTTTGTAAATATTTCCTTGAATGCATCCGTCAACAGCAAATCATCTGAACTTTTTTGGTACATACTATGGTTTAATTGTCGTTGAGCTGAATTTTGACAGAATAACTTCTGTCCTCTAACATTTAGAAAAGAGCGAGTGAGCGGAAATGTCAGGTGTTGCAGAAAATGCTTTTGTGGACATGTTTGGATGGAGGTTTTGATCCTTAGTCCTCCACTTATGGGTTGATACAAGCTGCCTGCTGGTGAAAAATAGTCGCCCACGGTACGTGCGACAGGTCGTAGTGAACACTTGTACAACACATGAGAGTAAGTGGGGGCGAAGTAGGTGAGATGCAGGCACATCACATGGATTTCTTTTTTTTTTTTTTTTCATCCCCCCCAACAGCATAGTGCTGTTTACGTGTAAAGTGACACCTACCACATGCACAACTTTGCATTTACATGACGTCCATTGAGGTATTGGTCACACCTCTGTAACATGCGTTGAAGCGGCCATGTCCACTTTCGTGTTCAGTAGCTACGCAAGTTTCTACAACCATTTTTAGGCTCCATTGAACCAGGGTTTCAAGTCGAACTAGGTTGAACTTTGACCAATCAAGGACTCGGATTTGATTGTGATGTATAGATGTTGTCACAGAAGTACCAGCTGTTTTGAAAATTGATCATGGAGGAGAAATAAATAATTGCTGATTGTTCTCTGCTGGGATTATATGACAACAAGTCTTTCATATATTGGAATAAAGCTGTGAGAGGGAAATATGGGGGCAATCAGGATCAACTCAGAATCCAGATTATACATTTGAAAAACAAAATTGAACATTTAAAAACAGTTTTAAACTCAAACGCACACACTGTGAACTTCAAGGAATTATTCAAAGTGTTCCTGTAATGATACAGTTTTTTCTTCAAATTTACATTTGGTTTTTCCACTTGTAATCATTCGAATTTGACCACATGGAAAAAGTCTGGAGCAAGATTTACGAGATTTGCACGGCTTCGACATTTCACACCAAGACTCTTTCAACTGTAGGTGAATGAACTGGTAAACAGTACCAAAAGAAAAATAAGAACAAGTCCCTCCCCGCTCGGCCAGTGTGAACACCTTGGTCTAAAGGCGCATTCAAGAACCTCCTTAAAAAAGCGACAACTCCAAAACCTGCAGAACCCGTACCGCATCTGCTTCAGCTCCTGGGGTGAGCTTTGCCTCACACAGCTGGAGCAATTCCTGAAAACTAAATTTTTTACAGCTTTTGGGCAAAGAATTCTTCCAAAAATTCCTTCTTTCACATCATTTAGATGCAACATGATTTCCAACACAGAGACGTACACTTTGATTTATGTCAACTATGAACAGATAAGTGGTTATAGTCTTCTTTCGCTGACACAGTTTTGTCAGAATTTAATATAAACTGCTACATGTCCCAACATGAGGGAATTGCTGCTCTCCTTTCCCAGGTTTTTCTACTTGGTATCGTGAACTTTTAAAGCATTGTACTGCTTCTCCTCATCACGCGAGCATAAAAAATGTTTATTAGTAAGATTTTCCTAAGTTAATTAAATACATCAAAATGTAAAAGTCAATCTCTTTCATTTGAATGTTTGTGTATTTTCATGCTAAACGTGGGCAGAAGACTGTGGCGGCCTATTTGTCTGAAAAAGTCCAAACACTGTAGATTAGGAACAATAAAAAGGTGAGATGGTTGTGGTTTCCCTCTGCGCTCTGACAGGGAAAAGGTCTGCTAGAATAAGATACAGACTTTCCCATCTGGAAGTGTGGTTTGATAAATGGTGCCTCTTTCTTGAGTCGGCAGGGTGCAGACAGCTCAGATCGTCAGCGTTGGCTGCTTTTCAAACTGTAGGTGCTTCTCAGAAAGATAGAGGACGTTTGATTGAGATCTCTTAAGATCCTCAATCATCCGGATTCCTAATGGAATTAGAGTAATCTGAGTTAAAGTGTTACTGATGACACATGGACGCTTCACGGTCCATCAGAAAGGAAGGGTCTCTGTTTGTTTTGGGTGTTTGAAGGTGGAAGAAAACGTAACAATTCAGAAACGGAGCATTAGCAAAACTAAAAATCTGTTTTAGAATAATCTACTTTTGTCTTGAGTTGTTTCTTGAGTTGCTTGTTACGTCCTTAACTTTTGGATAGAAGAATGTGTTGGGCAACTGTATAAAGTGCATTTGCCATTATCTATGATGTTTGTCCACATGAAAACACAGCGTTTTACTCTAAAATAATACAACAACGTGCAAAGTAAAGATTTTTTTCAAACTCAGGTTTTTTTTGTTCGTATCGGTACACAGGAAAATGGAAGTGACAGATAATGCACCAACGCTGCATTGGTCATATTTGGTAGCGGAGTTACTCCAGCCTGAGATGTGTTGTTGTTTACATTTATGCACGCACTTTGTGTAAGCCTTTTTCTAAAAGGGCAACTCCCTTTATTTTATTTTTTACCTTGAGGAGCTTCATTGTACTAAGCAACAGCGATTTTTAATGGCCGAAAAATGCTGACACCTATGGGTTGGGCGTATATACAGCAGTGTTAGACTGGGATCCATACAACTTTTCACTCCAATCATGTGTGTGTACAAATTTTTTTTTACTGAAAACCAGGTGTGGTTGATATTGGTTTTTTGTAAAACTTGTGTGGACGAGGCCTTGGTCCTCAGATTTATCCTGGTAGTTTCAACCTTCAGCCCCCCTCTGGTCGGCCTCCATTCTTCCACTTTTCTCTGTTCTGTATGGATGGAACGTTGCAGGTATGGGATAACATTCTGTAGCACATCTGTACCGCCTCAGGAGGTAGTCTCAGTGCAGGTAGAGGAACAAAACGCAGTCTATGGGTGTAAAGACACCGCTTGGTGACTTTCGAAAGGCTTATAAATGAAGAACTAATAGAAAATGAATTTAAAATGTGTCCGAAACCCTTTAAAGTTGTGTTAAATAGATCACATTTCTTGATATTTTTCACTAAGTAATACTTTTGGTACCAACATTTACGTTCGTCTGTGGCCTTATCTACTATTAATGATCGGCTTTTGTTTTTTGAAATTCCAACAAACTGGTGACTTTTATTTGCTTACATTTACTTTTTAACCTCTTAAAAAGTGTTCATCAGGAAATACAGAATAGCCTTGAGTTCTCTGTCACTTTGTCTGTGTGAAGACTGACCGCAGCTTCATTCTGCTAACCTTAAGCCTTTTCTTCTGAGTACAAAGCAGCCCAGACGAGTCCTTTGGAGAATCAGCGCATTCTCATTTCTAAAAGTCCATCTGATAAAAGCTAGGAACCGGATAATGATGAATCCTGTAATAAAATGCTTACGGTATAACGGGGTGGGATTATATAAATTCGCTTCCTTCCACTCCCTTTCAAGCAAAATTTATTAAAATGTATAAATATCCTAAGTTTGATTCATCATTGTATGAATGTATAACTGATGATTGTATTGTTGTTGTGTATTATTCTTACTTGATTGCTTGAAATAAACCATTTCAAATCAAATCAAATCAAATCAAAAAAATGATGTGACACTTCTGCCAGTTGGAGAAAGGGTTTATCGGCCCTTTGAGTCCAAACATGAAGCCAGAGGTCTTCAAAAACCCAAGCTGGACCAAGAAGAACCCCTCCAGTGTGACCAGTCGATTTGAATGCTGGTTTAATCTGAAAGGGTGCTCTCTGTGATCTGCTCGCAGTCTGCCAGCTCTGATTAAAGCGTGTCACCTCAGTGGGCGTCTGTCTGCCATCCTTACCTTCCCCGCTCTTATTTAGCTCTAAACGCACAGCTCAAAAGGCCCTTTTTTTAGGTTTGATTGACAGATTGATGGTCCACAGTGGAGATTTAAAAAAGAAAAAGAAAAACTCCCTTTACTTAGATTATCGTAAGCCTTTGTCACAACTGCCCATATGGGTAGAGGAGCATGAATTTGGTGAATTCGGTTTTGAGCTGTTCAAAATTTTGGGTTGGTTGAGAATTATGCAGTTTATACATATTTTATGTAGTTTATATGCAATTATTATGTAAATCTTACACAATTGTGTGTGATTCCATTTATGTGTAACAGACTTTTCCCGCATGTGCCACCAATGTATAACTTTTATAGCGCATACACGGCACACATATCATATTAAAATTACGTAATTGATGCAAAATATCGAACGACTTTTATATAAACAGCACAATGTTTACACAATAATTATCATGGCTGATTTGCATGTTGTTTGCATAGTTTATTTGTCTTCTGTTGTTTTAACGTGGTCCATACATCTGTGAAAACTTCACAAAAAAAATGCCCCCCCTTTTTACAATCACCATTCTACCCCCCCCCCCCCTCTCTAACATCCCTCTCTCTTCTTCCCTTCTTTCCTTTTCCGTCCGGTCCAACACAAAAGAGTTTCAAATATGACTAAAATGAATAAAGTTTGGCCTCGATTCCAAAAGAGGTTTATTCAGACATACCTCTGGTTTGTCTGAAGATTAATAACTCCTATTGTTAAAGTAAAATATGTCCAAGTTAAAAATAAAAATAGAAAACTTCACATAAAGATCCACAACTTTTCTCACTTTGTCCAGGTATAATCACGTATGACCAATTTTCATCTGTCCAATATGTGCTAAATGTATGTATTGGCTGTTTGACACGGCCTTTAGACAGTGTGTTGTTTATATGGACATCCTGGGGCGTAAGGACGCTGTATGACAGCATCAACAGTATGTGATAAGTGTGCATAACCTCCTTTACACTTATCAGACATATGACAATGGTATGTTCCATTGATGTTTATGATTTCCTTGAGTTGGCTGCTCCTCTGAATGACCCGGACAACCCAAAATCCCGCACTGTGACCAAAGCTTTAATGTTTCCTTTTCTAAACATTAATAAAGTGGGTGGAGTTAACTACAGCCGACATGGCTGATCCACTTCAGCCTTTAATTTTGCTGCTCGGGATGTAGTGGGTGACGTGAGAAATGATTGGTCCAGTCAGCATACATTTATGGTCTGAACGTACCCTGAGCTACTTCCTGTTTGTCAAAGTTTCCATTAAAAGAAAAATAAATCCACGACCAATGAAGAATAATAAAAAACAGACCTCACTGACTGTTATTTCACTTTTGGCAGTAACTTGTTGGCCCAATATAGTAACCGATGACATTAGGGATGAAAGGGACTCCACCAACGATTCTCATCTAAGGCTTTCATCATCTATGTTGTCAGTGGTCTAAAGAAAAACATGAGACTTTTGTGGCTTCAGAATGCAGATGTGAGTATTAGACCTTCAAGAAGGCTTCGCCATCCCAGCAGCCCGCATGGCTTTTTGGCTCGAGACACCTGCACTGTAAAAGTTTGCTTGTTGAAACACGACTTATTCTAAAATCTAAACCAAATGTTTAATAGTTTAAGTGACAGGTAAACTTTAAATGTTTATTATTCTTAGCTTCAGTCTGACTTTGATTGGAAAAAAAACAACACATTTCTATGTTTAGTTTCCATCAGGTCCCCTCCTCCCCTCGGCTATTAATCTTCATCAGTGGCTGTCTGTTCCTGGACTCTTTCTCTCAAGCTCTTGACTGGGTTTGTGTTTGCAGCCAGCTGACTGTTGTGCTTGGGCTCCGTCCCAGAGCCGCATCACTGCGTGAAATCTGAGCCTTGCATTGGATTTGACTTTCATTTTTCCCCCTATGTATTGTACACAAACGGCAAAAAAAAAAAAAAAAAAAAGTGATCTACCAGAGCTGTGCGACTCCTTTCCATCATAAACCTGTTATCGGATCATTAGTTCAAAGCTTTGGTATGACAAAGAAAGGAAGGAGGATGGATGTGTATGAGTGATGGATGGAAGATGGAGGAAAAGTTTGAATAAAAACAAAAAAAGTTCACAGGAATGTAGAGAAAAAGCAGCCAGTGAGAGAAGTTAACTCTGAGAGCGAAGCGAGGGCATCAACGACGAGGTTGATGACTTGGAGCAGAGTTTTATCAGCTGCCAACTGGTGCTGCGGTGTGTTTATGTGCCCGTGTGGTATGATTGAATAGTTTGGGGGTTGTTGCCAGTCCTTTACTCTGTTCCAACCGTGTGTGTGTGCGGCTGGAGGGCGTGTTTAAGTGTGTGGTTTCTGTGTTTTCTTTTCTGTTGAAGCCAGCGGAGTGTGGCCTCTGTCTATTCGCCTCTGTGGAAAGCTTTTTAATCTTTCTTTCAGCCTCTTCGAGTTGCTCCGGGCAGCAGCGGAGAGGAAGAAAAAGTTGGTCAGTCATTTGTTTTGTAATGCGGCTGCTAAATATTCATTGCCGTACTGTTTTTCTTTGCTCTTGCACATATTACAGGAGCTGTTACTTATAAAATGCCTCCAGACTATTTCAAGGCTTGGTGAGGTAAACATCTGGTTGTAGTTGTGATTTATTGAAGAAATACTTTCTTTGCTGCAAAATTTTCCATCTCCTAACGGACTAGAAGCCTAAAGCACTGTTAAAAAAATAATGTACTCTGCTTTTACACGTTTTTCTGCAGATGTGTTTTACTGGACATTATTGGGCTAGGTTATCCAACGAAACAAATGATAGCTATTGGTTGTTATGCTAACGATGTAGGCGGAGGTTTCAACACCATTTTCCCATTGAGTTGCTTCTTAAGGTGGTGTTGTGGCGCAAAGGAGAAGAGGGAGAGGCGGAAGTATTGGCTGGTACTCTGGTTTCACCAAGACGTTGGCCAAGAACCGTACAGAACTGCATTTAAGAACCGTACAGTAACCCTCCTCCCCTCTCTGCGGGCTTCAAGACGCCAACATCCCAAAGACTTCCATAGAAAAATAAGCAGCTCTTAGTCATTCTATTGGTCATTTCTTGCTCAGCTACCTTTTTTTTTAACATAGTGCAAATTACTGACCAACTGACCAATCAAATGCTTCAATTAAAGTAGGAGGAGCCTGCTGGTCCCCACGTCCAACGTTCAAAACACTTGACAGATTTCGTGTAGCCTGCTTTCAAGTGATAGGGGTGTGGCTTTCCAACAAGGTCACCCCTGACTGATGAGAGTGGTTGCCATAGAAATGGTGACTCAGCTCGACTTGGAGCAATCACTCCTTAGTGGCGTCTGGCTCCAAACATGGTGGTGTCCGTATTGCCAAAGAAATTGACCAAATTGACTGGATTGGTTGGGTAAACCTTTTTACCTGGATAATGTCATGCTCACTAGCTCCAGTTCTCAGATACAGTAAAAGGTTGGAACCAAAGGGGGAGGAGATCATGCGAAGCTTTTCAGTGGGCGATCCGCTTCAGTTCAGTTATTTCAGAAAAGCTGTTGCAGAGCAGCTTCCCCACTCACTGTCAGAATTACAACTGCCTTCGTCAATAACAAATTTGAGCAGCGTCTCCATATTGTGCTGAAATACATTTTTTTTTTTAGCAAATGGCCCCCCCCGGCTACATACATGAAATACAGTTATGGTTTTGCAATAGGTCAATTCTAGATGTTTACAGGCTGTAAAACTCCTCACTACACACCTTATCCACTTTTCTCAGACACACGTGAACATTGTAATACTGTTCACTCTTGTTTAAACTCTCAAAGTCCAGGATTGATTGACAATTGTCTACAGCCAATCAGGACACAGAACACAACATATGCAAAACTGTGAGGCTGTGAAAGGTGAACCACGTTATAGTGAGGAACGCCCTCGTGTTATTTCCCCTAATCTACAGAGGCTGTCCATATCTGTAACAAAAGGGTTTCTCAATGAAAAAAACAACAGTTCTCCCCCCTTTTCTGTCCCTCTCAGGTTTGCTGCTTTGAATAAAAAGACGGCGTTGCTTTGTGGTTCACAGGATTTATCTGTGAACGTCCCATTTTCCACAGCAGACTGAGCAGAACGTAGAACCAGTGTTATTGATAACAAGCTGTTTGCTGCTTTGCAGTGGTTCGGGGTCACTCTTTGCATGCCGCCGAATGCATTCTTTGTGGAACAGTTCACGCTCCGCAGCCGCGCTTTGTTGTTTCCCCTTCGACAGCCAACTGTGTCGTTCCTTTGATTTGTTTTCTCCGCCAAAGAATTTGGCTGAATCAGCAATACCTGCGGCTCATTTCTGTTAAACATGAACTTTGAAATGCTGGGAAGGGGGGGCGGAGGAGTGAAGCAGGACCCTGGAAGCTGTCGGCTGCATTTACGCCGTCCTGCAGAGCAGCAGGGGGTCCTCCCTGCCCTCCCAGCAGCTGGCTCCACAGCATCCGTCTGGGTTTTTTTCTCTGTCATCTCTGTAGCAACAGGTTCATGTTTTATGGTTGCCACATACGATGCTGCTTTACCGACTTTGTGCTTCATCCATTTAGATTCCACACACTTCTACACTGAAATATCTTGAGACCAAATTATTTTGTAATTCATTTGTAGTGATTTCTCTGCACAAATTGACCAAGCAAGCTAAACAACCTTGGGGGAGAAATAAAAAATAAAAAGTTTAAACTGCAGCGCTGACAAATTTGACACCAGGGAAATGAAGCACAAGAGCGCTACATCCATTTTCATCTCGTCACCTTTCTGCTGCTTGACAGGTAATCTAGTTGTTAAGCTTCTGCTGACTCTGATCGCTCTCTGCACACAATACTAATCAGACAAGATGTCACTTAAGTCCGGACCACAACGGCCACCGAAACGAACAGTTTTCCTACAATTTATTCAGATTGTCACAGTCCTCCTTTAGAGTAGTGAAATAATCAGAATAAGAATAGCTTCTTCCGCCTAAGCTCGTCAGAGGAGTGAATTGCTGCTTTGATTCAGTTCAGGTCTTTTTTTCTTCTAGAAAACTCCATTTTTGGAATTTGGAATATTAGAATGAGGTCACTGTAGTTTCTTTTAAGCTGACTTCTTCTTGTTTTTTTTTAAGTTTTAGTCACAAGTGTCCTTACGGGTGGACATGGGCTGTCTGTGGAGGAAAAACGGTCAAATCTGGACGGCCCGCAAAAAATATCAAGGTCATAGACGGCTTGATGAACCTGTGAAATGTTCATGCCTGTCCTTTTTCATGGGTAAAGTTGGCGTGTCGTTCACATTTTTCATTTTTTTTATACCCATCCAAATTCTAAAAACTGTACACAAGTGTGCAACGTACATTGCTGACGAAGAGGTCGCCCCGCAGTGGCAAAAACATTTGCTAGTCAATGCCATCCTTTGGCCTCAGCTTTTTGAGGCTCATCGGGTGTTAACGCCATTGGCTTTTGGCTCATCTGCCGTTTCCACCACCAGACATCCTGCTGCCAATGCCTGAACCTGTGACCCCCTGGTAGGGAGGCTAGAGGGTGCTGTCACTTGCCTAAGGTGAACCCTCAGACTAATGGAGGGAAGGAGTCGTCTTACTTCTCCATTTTAGACTGGCTCCAAGCTAAGTCTAACCACTGCCCCAGGTGCATGGGACTATAGCGTCATCACCATCTTGTCAGGGCGTGATGTCAACATCCCCGACCTTGAATGAGTGAAGGCCAAACAGCCCCAATAGTGGTCAGAGGACGCCCGGTGAAATTGAAGTTGAGTTTGGGATGATGACCTGTCAATCAAAAGGTGATGTGGTTGTCAGGGGAAGCCCTGGGTGTGGTACATGTTCAAAAGTTCAGGACTTACTACTGTGTTCCCTCCTTCGTGGGGGGAGTTGGGATTTACAAAGACATACCAGACCATTGATAAAAAATAGAAAAAAGTCTGAAAAATTGCACTGAAGAGAATCTGCAAAACAGTTGAGACCCTGCAGGGCAAACGGCGATGTAGCAAAAGATTGCTGGATTGCTCCTAAATACTGAGTTTTCTGAAGTGTTGTTTTTATTTAACGTCCTAATCATCCACTGCTAAAGATCTGGAACCAGAGAGGGATCTGTGTTTTTAATTGGTCTATTTTTTTTTTAAGCAAAATTACTCAAATCTACTTTGTGATGAATTTCTACGTGGAGAAACAGCTTTACGAGTGGAAGTTTGTTAAATCAGATTGTTAAAGGTTGGACTTAACTGGACCTCAGCTGATGGAGATGAAGAAGTGCAGTTTGTAGTTCTGTAACATTTGGGAAGCCTTTATTTTTTAATTACAAAAAAAAGGTTTTCTTAAAGTTTCCAAAATTCTTTTTTTTCCTGATAATGTTGGGTTTATTTGGAAGGTCTGTCTGAAATCTGTCTCCTAACTGCCTTCAGCCTCCTTGAGAGCCACATGAGAGGCAATTCTGTGTTAGTAGGTGTTCCTCAAACCAAAGTTTTGCCTTGGAAAACACACGATGGTCTGTTCCAGATCAGTTTCAGCAGTGATCACAGCATGAGCCGCAGGAAAGACCAAAAGTTAACGATGACCATCGCGCGCACTGAAATAAAAAGGCAGGCTTTGATTTCACAGAGAAAACTCTTGACTTTTAATTTGCAGTAAAATCCATTTTTCCTCCTGTAGGGATCGTCCAAAAGAGCTGGCACACATTATCCTGTCCCGGGAGTCTGCCCGCCCCCCACGGCTGCCGTCTCTATTTTTTAATTGACAGGTCATTAAGGAGCTTGTAGGACTAGAATGAGTCAAGAACCACAGCACCCTGAATTGTGTGAGGAGGTGACGCCTGCTGTTCAGTTTGTTTTATTTTCGCCGCTGTGATGCAACAAGGCCAAATACCCCAGGATTTCAGCTAACGGTCCTCAATTCCTCTCTGTTGGGGGTCAGTTTGTTACCCCGTTTCTTTTCTGAAGGCTTATGGCTTCTCAGAGCTGCTCAGTCAAATGAATAAAGACCTTGACGCATTAGTTTGGGTCTAATTTCACAAAGTTATGTCAAAGTCAGCAAATTTGTCACATGGTAGAAACAAACCCCTTTGCAGGCGAGTTCTTGGCAGCAACTAATCGATTTTAGGATGAGGGATGTTTGAAAGGGAGACTTGCTGGAGCCAGGCGCAGTTCACCAAGTCACCACCAGGTTCTGATGTGACAGAGATATGGGTTGGTGTTTTAGTATTTTCTTCATTCCAAAACACAAAGATTTACAGAGAACGAAATAGAATTTATCATTTGACAATGTCACATTCTTTCAACTTCCTGGTTAAGTTCAGCAGGAGGCAAAACAAACAAAATCGTCCCTGTTTTTTTGGATTTAATCCTGAAAATGCTGTTCCTTCCTCAAAGTTTAGCCGACTACAGAGCCGGTAAATCGATGACTAAATGAAGACACAACCTCAATAAAACACTGGCGGTCCTTTCATCGATTCACAAAAAGAAAGTGTTTCACAAACCGCATTTTTTCCTCTTTAGTGAAAATACTGAAAAAAACTCTAGATGAACATTTGTTGGTGAAGTGTTGGTACGGCTTCTCCCCAATCTTACCAGGCGACCCCCATGACGTCACATAATTGCTCCACAGAACTATGCAATATTCCTATGTTTATATTTGCAATTATTTTATTCAATTTGTCGGCTATATTTAAAACAAAACCGTTTTTTAAAAACTTATTTCAGTAAACTGATCTCATTTTTTTCGTCTCCAAAAATCACTTGATGCTTTTACTTAGAAAATGAGAACATTCACTGATACTTTATTTTGAAGATGCATTTACTTCCTGTGACATTAGCACATTAGTTTATATACTTAAAAATAAACAATTCTGTATTTTAGAGTAAAAATTTACTTGACATGAATTTTTCTTGACTATATTTATAAATATTGGCAATCAGCGAACTATTCAGATACTCGTTACAGCCCAACTCACAGACATGAGCTCTTTAGAGTTTTTCTTTCTTTCTAACTTGTCCTGTCCAGCTGCAGAGCAAACGGATCAGAGCTAAAGGCCTCTTGTGTTACAGATTTTACTGTTACTGTTCTAAACTTTCTGACACACAAGGTTTATATTTGAATAAACCCCTTTTGTATTCGAGGTAAAACTGTATTGATATTAATAGCGTTTGTATGCATTTTTGTTGGTCTGGACAGAAAAAGAACAAGAGCGGTGGCAGCGTTCAAACCTAAACTGCCATCTTGATGAATTTAAAAATGCCTCTTAGGCAAGTTTGTGTAAAAAAAGGGTTGCAAAAAACACGTCAGTGGCTTTCATTCTGCATGGCTGCAGACAAACACTCTGAGGAAGGCACGCTGTTGTTGATCTGAAGGATTTTTGTCTGAAATTTGAGGAGCTTAAAGTTCTTCATTTAAGGCAGGAGCAAAAAGAATAAAAGCCCTGTGATAATTAAGACGTACATCTGTCCGTCAACGCCACAGACTCCTGCAGGCTTTCTGCACGACCTCCGTTTGCACGCTTGTGTTGCTGCCAATAAAATGAGGCAGCAGCTAGTGATGCTCAAGCTTCCCTTTGCTCATCCTTCCTGCCAATGTGGGGCGCATGTTTGCCCTAATTTGGATTTTCTTTGCAAGCATCTGAAGGATTTAATGGGGGGAAAAAAAAGTTATTCTCTGCAGATTATCTAGTCTTTCAGCCAACTTTTTCTCTGCGTGTGTGACTGAATGTGCTGCTTTCTTTCAACCGCTCAAACATCTTCCAGAAAGCTTAAAGAGGGATTGAGGAAGATAATGAAACTACTTTCCAACATTTTTTCCTTCGTTTCGGCTCCTCTCCCCCAGATCGCTGAAGGGTGGTTTTTTTATTCCTAGGGATCCATTTTGATCTCCTAATTCCACTGTCATCATTTTGAATTAACACATTTTCTGCTCTGACTGCTTTTCTGCTAGGAGTTATTTTTCGGCTTTATTTAATTACCATAGTTTGTATCTTTTGAGGTTATGTTCCAGTAAAAGTTATTTGTTTTTCAGTCTTTTGTTTTACTCTTCAGACTAAATGCTTTTTTGCCCCACTGTATAAGGCGCACTGTCACTTTTTGATAAATATTAGGCTTTCAGTACGAAAACTATGGTACTCCACCAGGTGAGATCTTTCATGGACGTCCAGGTGGATGGAGATTGCCAGTAATTTTGTTTTAACTTAAATAATGTCTCCAACAGTTGATCTCTTCTTACCTACTTATTGTATATTGGTTCTTCTTCAGGTCTACAGTCGTGTCCCTGGGGTCCTATCAATCAATTTATTATTTATTATTTTTAAAAGTGTCTTAAAATCACTGAATGTCCTGGCAGACCTCACAGAAAAGGGGAGAGCATTCCAGAGTGTAGGAGCTGCAACTGAAAAGACTTTGTCTCCTCGAGTCACAAGCCGAGTCCTGGGAACCATTAAAAGCATTTGAACTTCAGATCTTAGGACTCGACGTTGACGATAAAAAGGTAAAAGCTCTGATAGATACTGAGGTGCCAGACCATTCAAACATTTAAAAACCAGAAGTAAAATCTAAAAAATGATTCTAAAAGACACCGGCAGCCAGTGAAGCGAGCGCAATATTGGAGTTCAAGCTCACTTTGACAGCTCTTTGGCTTTGGTCATGGTGGAGAGTTTGTAGTCTGACGAAATAGAAATGAAAATGAATAACACTAAGCGGTTTGGATGAGTTTATGACAAAATATTCTACATAAAAACCCCAAACGGCTTAATCCGTGCAGCCATAGAGTCAGACTTCACCATTTTGTTGGTTTGAACCAAAGTCGATGAAGAACAAAAGAAAACAAATCGTCAGCGGGGAGTTGGAGTTGTTCTCCTCCTGCAGACAGATGTACTCTGGCTGTGAAATGCCGGTCTTAAGATCACAGCTTGCTTCGTGAGCAGAGACGCCTGGAGGTGGGTGCTTAACCGTGCAAAAGGGAAAAAAGACAGCAGCTCCGCTGTGAGAGCAGCAGAATCAGGAGAAAATGTGATGAACAGTATAAATTCAGCTGAGACGCTTTGCTGCCTTTAAATCTTGATTGGATTTCAGAAGGGAATGTTAACAGACTCTTATTATCAGCAGCCAGCGTCTGTCCTGAAGCAACCTGATAGCCACGCTCTGATGCCTTTTCTGCCACATGGCTCTGCACTTTATTCCCTGGAAGAGATTGTCGGCTAAAGGATGGTAGGTGGACTTGGTTAGTCATTTCTGCAAAAATTGTCAGACTCCTCTGATGTCAAAGCGGGTGTCATAGAGGGTCAGACGAGCCTGTGTTGTTTTCACAACACTTCTCGGGAATCGCAGCTCACCAGCAGTTTCATCCTGCAGGACAAGACTTCCATTAATGTTGAACAGCGTGTCTCTGATTGCACAAGAGGCCAGGACGGCTGTGAAAACGGAGCGTGTCTCGATGGCTTCTTGTTAAGTTCACAGCTCAGGATGGAAACTTTATTTCTCTTCTAGGTACAGATGGTTTTTGACCACAAAAAAAATAAGTGTGTGACTCATTGGAGCATCATTGCCGCTCAAACTGAAAATGTTGCCGGTTTAAGGACTTTGACGTACAAAAGATTACATTTCACAACTGAAAACTTGATTTTGTCCAAGTTGGAGTTCAGTTGTTAACGGCGTCACAGACCCTAACAGAATCTCCTTAAGGTTAGAAGACAATTTCAGTACAACTTTAGAAGCAGAGAAAGCACTTGAAGATGATGGAAGCTTCGACAACTCTACCCTACAGTCCAATAATTAGCTTGCTTTTGACGTAAAAATGAATCTTTTGATGATAAATGTTTAAGCCACTACTGGGTTTGGTTACTATCCAAGTCAGGGTTGTCATACTGGAACCCATTTCTGTTTTACTTGCACTTCCAGTCACCTGGACCAGGTGTGTTACATAAAACCTTAGTCGCGACTGCCCTTATTATGGGAGGATACAGGCTGTCTGTGGGGAACAGATGGACAAACCTGTACCACGCGTGCAGATATCCTACACGAAATGTCAAAGTTCGTGGACAGCTCAGTGAGCCCGTAGAGCAAAAAAGGAATATATGCTAAAGTTTTCTCGTGAGCGACAGGTCGTAGTAAACACTGTACAACACACAAGGGTAAGGGGGGAAGTAGGTGACACGCATGTGTGTCATACGTTTTCTTTATGTCTCAATCCCACCAAATCCTGTGACCTGATAGGGAGACCATAGTTTGTGTTTGCATCCTACGGTGTCGTTTGTATCACGTCCACACTCTTTGCGTTCACATTCGCACGTGGTCAGTAAGGAATCAGTACTCGAAACTTGCCAACGATTAGAGTGTGGCGTGAGGGCTCCGTACAACAGCATCACCCGCATGCAACTTCCATTAGTTACAAATACTGCATGTCATGTGTACCATTTGCCCTTCTGTTTTCAACTTTGACCAAACAAGCCTCAACGTAACTGCACGATACACGTGCGTTTCCCTTAAGATGTGGCCGCTCCTCGCTACAACCGTCCGCGGTCCTGGAAAACTCCAAAAGCCTGCAGCCCTCGTACGGGTCAACACCTGTACAGATGCGTGGGATTCAGGCTTTAAACAAAAGTTTGGAAGAGAAGCCGGACAGAAGTCATTAAGATTTGGAGCCTCACATATAAAGACTTCTGGATACTAAAATCAATAGAAAAAATGTGTTTAAGGAAAAAAATGTGGTAATTCAAGTCAAACAGTGAGGAGCAAACCTCCTGTTCTACATTACTGCCTAGTAACAGACACGGTTAACCATGTGGCTGATGGGAACCTAAAGGCCTGTTCACACCGGGACGAATTTCCCGCGCGATATTCGCCGACGTTTAACGCCTTGTGACTAAACAAAGGGCACCAATGTGAGTGTGCACACCGACGCAAAAAAACGCCATGCGTCAAGGCGTCACTTTTTAAAAAAACGCCTCGGGTTCGTTTTTTTGGTTTGACGCGCGGTGTCGAAATCTATTCAACCAATGAGAATGGCGCTTTTGCACACGTGTCTGGAGCTTCTGAAGTTACAGTAAAACACAACTTGGGGGCGCTCAAACACAAAACTGCCTTGCTGAGCACACATACCAGCGAAGAAGATAGACGCCAAGTAGCGTCTACAATGCCGCGAAGAAATAATGACGGACATTCTAAAATATCCCCGAACCAAGCACCAGTTGGAGCTAATGGTGCTGGAAATATTCATGTTTGCTTTGTTTGATTCTGACAAGCGCGTAAATACTTGCTCTCTTCTTCTGAGTGACTTTAAGAAGCGTAAAGTTGCGCAGCGCCAACTTGTGGACAGGAGTATTTCTGTTAACATTAAGCGCCATCTAATGTCAGGTAATGAAATTGAATGTTCGCTCGACTCATCGTCAGCGAAAATCGCCTGGGTGTGAACACAAAAAACGTGGCGAAAAACGCTGGCAAATAACGCCTGGCGAATATTCGTCTCGGTGTGTACGGGCCTTAAAGCTCGTAGATGTTTGCTTTCTGTTGGGATTGTTTTTTCTGCTCGGTTGCATAAAAAGAAATTTTCTGGTTAAAAAAAATCTGCTTCATGATGGAAGTGAAACCAAATTGTCCTGAACATTGCCTTTCCATGTCAAAAGCTCTTGAGTTTCTGCACGACTGCTTGACCCAAAAACCAACACCAGGTTGGAATTTAAACTGATAATTTGACCCATAACTACTCTCTGATTGTGAGAAAGTTTGCTTCACACTTAGCGTGGCAGTTTGGGTGAAATGGCTCTTTTCACGTCCTTAAAAGCACTCGTTCAGAGGCCGAGATGATGTTTGCGCAATAATCACTCCTCCTTTTTCCTATTTACATCACTTTCACTCATTCCTCTTCGTGCTCTCCCTTTTCTCTGCCTCCCGTCTCTTCCTTCCCCTCTGGACAGGCTTGGATCATGAGGATTACAAGGGGTTTTGTGTTTCAGCCAGGAGAAAGATGAGGAGGAAGAAAAGAGATAAAAGAGGGCAGTGGAAAAGGTGGAGGGGGGCGGAGGGAAGATGAAGAGAAGGAATGGTTGTAGCATGTTTGCACAGTAAGAGTAGGGAGGAATAAAAGAAACCGAGAGAAGAGAGGTACTCCAGGGACTCTCGTTCCTCTTTCAGTCTCTTGCTTTTATCTTTTCTCTTCACTTTTTCTTTCAGTCTTTTGCTTCACAGTCGTAAAGCTGTGGTTTACACGCACAAAAACACACACACACAATCCTCTGAGAGGACCTCATTATAGCCATCAAGTGTGTTCTGGTGTTTGAAACCCAACACCAGGCACTCCCTTCCCTGTGAGTCCAGCACACGCCCTCCCTGCTTTCCCAGGTGAATTAGCATTCCTTTTCTTCATTCCCTTAAATTGTATTTGCATTGGTGGAGCCTGAATGCCGCCTGTCTTTACAGGGTTTTTTTCAGGACATGATGGGGGGATTCAGACAAAAAAGCAATTAAACTGTCAGGATTTCGTTCCTAAAAGATTGTTGCTGATGAAACATTGCTCTTGATAAACCAAGTAATGATTTTGGCGCCTGAACCAGAACTTGAAAAAACAACAACTTTGTTTTGATAGTTTTTTTCTTTTTGTTTTTCCAGTTCTTGTTTTGCATTTTTTGTAAAGATCTGCGCTCATAAAATCAATTGCGGAGTCCCTCAGGGCTTAGTTGTCGCAACACTGTTGATACGCTATGCTGATGACACTGTTTTGTCGCCATAAACATCAATTTTTGAAAGAAAAATAAATAAATAATAATAATAATAATAACAGCCTGTCCAAAATGTGGGTTAGAGAAGTAAAACAACATGTTCAAGTATCTAACCATATGTGATAAATTACAACATTAACCGAACTAGAAGGGTGGGAGGGGAGAAATAGTCTCTTAGCCTTAAACGATGCAAAAAGCTTGTCTAATTTTTTGGAAAACTGTCGAAAGAGTCCATACTACCACCAACTTTACGAGGTGTTGAAATTGTGCCATCCATACTAAGGATTTGGTGCTACCTACCCCCACTGATCCTACACAATCTGCAGAATAGTCAGTTAATTTGGAATTAATTTATTTCAATCAAACAAATCTCTGTAAACCTTTGCTGTTTAAGACAAAGTTACCTTTTTAGAAAAAACAAACAACCTCAGACCTGAGTCACAGCTACCAAATCCGAGTTCAACCTGGTTTAACCTTTAACGGCATTCAGTTGTTCAATCGTGTTCGATGACGTCTTTGTAAACTTGCGTTTACGTAGACTTTTCAGAAGTGGCCGCTTCAAGGTGCGTGTAAACGTAGCTTTGGAGATTTCTTACTCTGTCTAATTGGAATGTATCTAAAACACAGTTTTAAACCTGGCTTACATAGTCTGATAATCATTTAAATGTGGTTTTGCTGCTTTGTTTTTTAATTGTTGTTTTTAATTACAAACAATGCTTCATGCTGGTTCCCATTCCACCCTTTTCTAATTATTGTTGGAAGCATTTTACATGTTAACTGAAGCTTGTATAATCTGAGATGCAGCTTGAGATTCCCACTTTAGTAGAAGTTTGTGTAAAAATACAGATTTCTAAATCACATAGTTTTAGTTTACTTTAAACAAAGGAAAGATTTCTGTCATATTTGTTGTCTTCAAACACTTGAACAACAGCAGTTTGGACTGGTTTCATGCAGCATCTGTAACTGTACCCAAATCGCACACAACTGCACTTTAAGAAACTAGCATTGAATCCTGCTGCTTATTTAATAACCAAAATAATCAAGTTATGCCGCACTTGAACAGAAGCTGCAGTGAACCACATTATTGCCTCTTCTCCATTAGGAATACAGAAGAATTACCCATTAACGTTTGATCCGTCCAGATGATTCAGTCTTTCATGAAGTATTTTTTTGTTGACACAATAAGAAAATAGCTCGGACAACTTTTTTATTGCATAGGTGGAAAAATGAGAACAAATGCAGACATGAAAGGTAGAAAAGGAAGTGGAAGTTTTTGGCTTGAAGTCAGCTTCTCCGAGGTAGAAGCCGTGTTTGTGTAACGGCAGCCTGCCATGCCTCAGCACACTAATTATGTAAATTGGTCATTAGGAGCCGTTACGAGGGCCAGGATGAAACCACCAAACACCAGCAGCAGGGAAAATGGTGGAAATGAGGTCGGAGGCAGGCGGGAGGGATCTTTTCATCTGACCTTTTGAGTAGAGAAGTTTATCAAAAATGTGTCTGGTAACTGACATGAAAGACGTTTACGTATGCCGCCTGTTCGATCAACTTTCCTTCCAAAAGGAGCCACATTTTGGTGAAGGCTTTGGCGCCGAGGAAAAACGCACTGTTGCGGGGTCCGGTCACATTCTGGGGTTTGATGAAATGTGGGGCACGTTCGCCCCAAACGAAGCCAAAAATAAATGAACTGCCTCCATATTTGGGAAATGTGATCCAAGTTGAAAATACATTATTTTATTTTGGTGCCAAGATGAGGTTTCATGCTGCCAAGAAACAGTTTGAAGAATTTGGCCCAGTTTCTTTTCCCGATTATCAGCTTTCCTCGGCGAGGTTTTGGTAAAATAGCCCCTTCAGAGTAAGTTTTAACTGACCCTCTTGGGTCTGATTAATGTAAAATATTCAGACTAATGACAGATTTATATAATCTTAACAAAAAGAAACACAGGGAAAGTTTACTCTTTTATGCAAAATCAAACTATAGGATGTGAATTTACCTGAAAGATGCTAAAAGATCCCAACGAAACAATCAGAAGATCAAACTCAGTGAAGTAAGAAAGACAAAATGAACACAAATACTGAATTTCAGAAACTAATGGTTGTAAACTAGTTGTGGAGAAAAATAGCATATGAGTACAAAAGAGGCTGAGTTGCAAAAACAAATTAAACAAAGCCAATTACGATGAAAATAGGAGGAAATATGAGCAGGAAACCTGAAGAAAACACAGAGTTAAGCATGAATGTAAAAAGGAACGAGTAAAAAAACACCAAAATCAGGCTCAAAAGACAAGTTAAAGTCCCTTTCCAATCATCTATTGATCCCCAGTGTTCTTTTACGGGGCTGGGTAATTTCCAGAATTCCAAATTTGAATTTACACTAGGGCTGCACGATATGAGGAAAACATGCGATATGCGATATCAGTGATCAATATTGCGATGACGATATAACTTGCGATAAATGAACAATTAGCAAAAACAACACAAACATTTCCATTTCACTGCAAAAGTTTAATTTAGATAATAGTCAAAATACTTTAAATTAGTCTCCAAATGACTCTCGTCTAATCAGGAGGGCAACAGCTAACATCCGATTGGTCAACAACGTGAAGGGCTCCATCTGATTGGTCAAATCCATAAAGGGATTTTTTTAAATGTATTAAATAGTTCAAGTCGCCATAAGATTGTTTTTAACATTTAAGGTTTACTATTTATTGCGATTTTCACCAACTTTTTGCGATGTGGATATTACACAGCTTGAAATCGCGATAACGATAAATTTACGATTAATTGTGCAGGCCTTATTTACGCAGTTTACACATTTAGACTTATTTGTATAGAAATACGCTCATAATCTATAAATATTTTGAAGTTATTTATAAGAATCTGATGCAGTTCATATACTGTAAAATGTATTAGTGATATAATAAACTAATGAGATTGTTAAAACCATACGGTGTTGCATGATTTCTCAAAAATCACAAAAATGTGCAGATCCTTTTGTTCTGCCTCTCCTGGAGGGCGTTTGAGTTTGGCCACTAGGTGGAGCTGGTGCTACAGCATTACACTTTATTCCAGGACATAGTTTCTGCAGAGCGGCAGGAGTTGATTCAAACTTCACCTCCGAGTTGTGGGCGGGACTGTTGGCGCAGACTAAACCTGTCTTTATTTCCCATCATTCGTTTGTGTGCACCATCTCTCACCAGCTTACAGCCCACAACGGCGCACAACCTCAACCTGAAAACAAAAATGGCGAGCAATATTGAAGCTATCCAGCTGTATAGTTTTCAGCCAGTTGCCAGCTCGGACGAGGAAAACAAAGAGGTACCTGGATCCATTTGTCTGCAGGTGGATGCATCAGAATGGAGTGGAGAAGAGAGACTGTGGTTTCTACATCACAAATACGCTTTTTTTGGTCTGCTCCTGATTGACGATCTGAATACAATACTCAGGGATGCAAATTAGTGCTTCATTTTCTTTTTAAATCTCCTTCATCATCAAAAAAATGTCACAAGAACATGTTAAAAACACAATTTCCTTGCACTCTGTCTATAAAAACCTTTTTAACAATCCTTAGTGGTTTATTCAGGCACTAAAAATGCTTGGTTTGTTGGAAAGTCCCTCCTCACACCACATAGATCCGCTAACATGTGGATCCTTAAACCTTCCTCTGGTGGGTTTTAGCTGCAGACAGGTTGTGACGATGACGGGGACTCCACGTTTAGTTCAGCGAGGAGGCGCTGGGGAGTACTTAGCCCCCTGCTGAAAGTCTGTCTTGATGAATGGATGTGTCAGTGACCGTGCAGGACCGCCCCCCTTCCCCACCGGTGCATTTGCCAGCACAAAGATATGAAAGTGGATTGCCTTGCAGGTTTCAGTTGGATTATTGTTCCATAAAGAATTTGTAAAATCCCAGTTTATTTAAGCTCAGCGTAACCCAACAGCTCCTTTAGAAACTCTTTCCTTTAGTCTCTTTTGAATATTTTCATATTTTTTGCATGCGTTTGCTGACCTCGTTGTAGTTTGGTCTGAGCAGGAAAAAAAATGAAAGCATTGTGTATTTCTTTCCTACATATTGCATAGAAATTGTCTTTGGCCTTCGCATTTGAATTTTGTTTCTGACCAAAGGATTATGTTTTGTTTGAGAAAAAAACCTTTTTCCTGTACAGAAGCAGAAATGTTTGTCCAACCTCGACTTCTCAACGCTCAAATGGACACAGATCCGTGCTCAGACGCCGTTGTTTCCCGCCCCACGCAGTAGGTGGCGGTTGGTTTATGAAAGAAGAGGGGCTTAAAAGGGCCGTAAAGATAATCTCCTAGAGGTCAAGGTGTGTTTTCTAGGTTCCACTGTGGATTTTTGTACCGAGCTGCTTTGGAGCGACTGAAACATGAGCTGTAAAGTCAGTGACATCATAAGCTTTGAGAATCCCTGCAGGTCCAATGGTGCCACTGAAAGATTGGTGAAGTATAGGTCCCATAATGATGTGTTTGGGTTGGTTTGTGCGAGTTGACTCTTAGACGAAATGACATTCTGATCTTTGCAGAATTTTAACTGAACGTACAAACTAGAGTGTATTGAGTGCTTCACACACCAGTTAACTTAAACTGGTAAATTCAATTATAACACTTCTCATAACAACCAACTTCTCAAATATTGATGAGCTCCTTTATTTGGTGACTAAACCAAGCTTTTTGTGCGTCTTTGGATTTGCTTTATGGCATTTTATTTTCAGCTAAATGGAGGTGGTTTCGTCACAAATTGTCTTCGGTTGCTTCGGTCGTCATTGCACTGAATAAACTGCATCAACTGAATAGTAACCTGAGTTCCCTTGCAAGTAAAACCCAAATCCCTTTTTTTCCCATCAGAGGTAAAAACTATTTGTCAATTTGTTCCTAATTTTATTTAAATAAAGATTTTTGTGTTCCTCAATCTGTTGTTTCGTCCAAATTCCATTACTACTCATTATTTAGAGCACTATATCCGGCTTTTTGTGGTGGGTGTCCAAATGTAAAATTGTAAAATCAAGTGCACTGGAAGTTTCCCACAAGTCTCTGCGAAAAACCAGTGCAAATCAATGTGTTTGATTGATTCGTCATTTGAAATCATTTGTTTAAATATATTTTTTATAATTTATCCAAGTTTTTTCTTCATCAAAACACAGTAGATTAATATTTAGGCTTCAAAAGATGTTAATATTTATTAGGTTCTTATTTTGGCATATTGGTGACGCCGCCATATGTGACGTAAAAAAAAATAAAGGTGAGCATATGTCTACATTATGTTAAATCCAGTCCGGTCCTATAGAATCTTTTAGGAATAAGGGAGCAGTGACGGGATTTGGACATAGCACAAGGACTTTAATGTTTGCCATGACAAAATAAAGTAAGTTGTTGCTCTGGTTTGTTTGTTTTGGTTTTGGCGAGTTCTAGTCCTAAAAATCTCCCAGTGCCCAGTTTCTGCTGGAGACAAACCCGCTCAGGATGGATTTCTTTATACCTCCTACTCTTCATCATCTCCTCGTCACCGACTATCTCCATTTTTCATCATCTATCTAGTATTTTTCATATCTGTCTATTGTCTGGCCTGTCAGATGACATCAGTCACCGTTGTCGGATCAGGAGGTCATACTGTGTGCGTTTGTGCGCATGTATGCACGTTTGTTGACCTGTCAGCTGTCTGTCATCATTCTCCGAAACATCTTCCTCTCTAGAGCTCAGTGGCAAACGCACAAACAGATGTGATGTGGTAGCTTTGAACAGATACCAAAAAACTATGCAAAGACACACAAAACACGTTAAAACTCAGATTAAAGGGAAACAGAGCCCCTCTGTGAGTTTGGCTTCGGCTTAGTGAGTCTCCTCTGACCTGTCAGAAACTCAAAACAGCTCGCATTCCCCCAGAAGAGTTCATAACCTCCATAGTTCTGCTTCATTGAAACCAAGCTTCCTGTTTAGACATGTCTGACCCAGAGATGCATGGTCTTCATATTTAGATCATCTTTAGTTGGATGGAGCCGGTACAGGAAATATATGATCTGTGGTGTCATGTGACAAAGCATAGTGTACTATGCTGCATACATTTAAACTCTGTTCATCTCACAGCAGTTTGACAAGACCTATGTTGTTGTTTAACTGGTAGACCCGCCCCCTCATAAGTTTATACCCCCTGGTCATTGATCATTGGATCAAGTTAGAATTTTTTATGTTGTGTTGTTTCAAAATATCCAAACATTTTAAGACACAATTAGTTAAAAATTGTGTTTTTGGTGTTTGTAATATTATCTTGTGGCATTTTTCTGATGAGGGAAGACATACATAATGAAAAATATCATTTAAAGACCGCTACGAACACTTTGACAACAAATGAAACAAACGGTTGGAGTGGGACTTTGACGGCTGCATAAATGATCAACAATTGTCTTTTGTTTTTCTGACTTTTACAGATAAAACGGATTTTTTAATGAGACGATAACAACAAAGAAAAATGACTGCATCACAGCAATAGCTGCGTTTTCTTTGCGAGATTGCACAAATTGGGTTTTCGATAATAAATTCACTTAATGGAAACACGACAAATTTGGAAAAACTCGCATTTATCGAAAATACGTTTTTGTACTTGGATGAGGTGGTTTTTCAGGCGTAACCACATTGACATATTTTGCAAAACTGCAATGGAAACACTTTTTTCAAACAAAATGAGTCACATGACCAACAACCGGAGGTGATGCACTTCCTAGTCGGAACTGGCGGCCACCAGACAGCGTCACACAGATCATCAAGAGTTTGGCGTGTCATGAGGAATTGTGGGATCCACAGCTCATTTGTAAAATCACCAACCACCATTTCTCAAAACCACTTTATCCGTAGCCCCTCCCACGTGTAAGGAGCTCGCCGCTCCACGGCCGTTAGAAGACGCCTACGTCTCCTTTGATGGATGATGATGATGAGCGCTAGAGCCGTGGCAGAAATTTGAACGTCTAAGCTGTCAATCAAAGCAATGTTCACATCCGTCACTGTGTTTCTGAACGACTTATCGCGTTTATTTTTATGAAATTGTGTTTTGTGCATATGTGTGATGGAACCACAGGCAAAAATGCTTCTGCTCCTTTGCTGCATTTACTACACGAATACCAGTAAATCCATCAGGAAAGGCTCTGTTTAATGTTATTCTTTACTCTAATACAGTAAACCCTTGTTTTTCGCGGGGGTTACGTTCCAAAAAGAACCCGTGATAGGCAAAATCCGTGAAGTAGAAACCTCTATTCTTTTAACAAGTATTATACAATTAAAAAACGTATTATACATTGAAAAGAAAGAAAAAAATTTTTTACAGGCTCAAGCATTTGTTTCACAAATAAAAGTACTTAAGAAAAGTTTTTTCAACAAATAACTTCTGTACTGTTCTGTCAAATAATAATTTTAATCATCAATGTGAACAGAAGACTTCAAATCGCGGAGATTAGCCCCGCCCAGCGCGACCCAAGTATTGAATTAAACGGGAGAAAATATAAAATGATTATAAAAAAAAAATGCAAAGTACAGTCGGACAAATAGTGACTCAGGTGTATTTCACTGCTCTTCATACTGAACTGCTGCATTCTGACTCCACTCTCTGCAGTGTTTTCTTCTGTTGAAGCCAGCGGTGCAGGTGTGTTTGTTCGGGGGAAGAACATAGTGATTGACAGTTGTTGTCGCTCTTTTTTCTATGGGTTTAAGAGAAACTCGAAATTGCAAGAGAATTTGCACGTACGCAATGTAAATTTGGCACGCTGATTTACGTACGTGTACATATTAAACTGCAACGTTATTGACACACAGGTAGGGAAGAAGCGGAGTGACTTTTTAGCCAATCAGAATGCAGAACACAATGCGCAATGCAAATCCGTGAAGTAGCGAAACCGTGAAAAGTAAACCGCGATATAGCGAGGGATCACTGTACTACAAACCTGAGTCATTCCAGATTTAAAAACATCATCATTATTACATTAATTTTTACAGTGGTATTTAATATTGTAAAGAACCTAAACAGTATGTGACATAAATGTCGTTTTTAGTGTAGGGAAAATGAATTATATTGAAGTCTTTAGCGGTTAAATGTGTTTCTTTGAGTCTGCAGGATAAGGAAATGCATGAAAGGCTTTAGATTTCATTTGAAATTATTCATATAAGTTATGTTTTAGGTTTTAAAGGCTGACGCCTATTCTTGTTATTCTTTCTTAATCCACCTCATGTTAAAACTTCCCCTCATCCCTGGATTAGACGTGTCCTTCCCGCTCTTCTGTCTCAACGCTTTTCCTCAGCTGATGTAACCTGAGATGAAGAAGAGGAGGGAGTGGAGGGTTCAGGGTGATAATGAAAGGGTGAGGGATGGAGAGAAAGGGCAGAACAGCTAGGACACGGAGTGAATAAGTGCGAAGTCTGACAATCCGCGAAGAAAATGAGAGTATGAAAAGGAAGAATGAGGTTACAAGGTAATAAGAAGGTGAAGAAGAGACGGGTGATGGAAAGTAAATTAAATGAAAAGACCCTTGGGAGCTAAGACGAAACCGACATTCGGGCTGCTCTTGTACCTTTATTAAAAATCACACGTGGAGTCCACCTCTGATACGAGGAGCGATGCCATTGGATTGGGGGTTTATTGTTAAATCAGTCGGGTTGGCTGCAGTGTTATCAGCTCGATCAAACTCCACTTCGTTGCTTCACATCTGGTGGAAGGCTGGATTCTTCTGTTATTGCAGCCTCAGAGGCCTTTTCTCATCATAGTTACAGAACTTTTTTTTTTTTTCCCTGAAAGTTTTTCGTGACGCTCTCCTTCCCGATTAGAAGTTTTTTTTTAAACCTTTTCTCGTTTTCACTTAAGTGTGAACATTTTGGCTGTAAGGCAGGTGAACGTAGAAGTTTCCAGGAGGGGAAGCACTTCCTGTTTGAAAGCAAAAACACATGGAGCCAGGTCAGTTCACCAACCAAACAGTAGGTGGCTTGGAAGTCTTTTCCCATTCACTTCAATGTAAAACAGTCCAACTTTACAATAGAAATAACCACACTCACAGTCTTCCCTGTCATAAACTCCATATGAATTGAAGACAACCTTTCTGGGTGGACATTTCTTTAATTTTTATTTTTGGGGCTTGGCTTTTTTGTTCTTAAACTGTGACCATTGACAGGACACAAGAACTGGACGTCATCCATACAAAGACGTTTACTTCTGGCTCCACCCAAATGAAGTCAATTCAGTCGCCATTCTTTTTCGCCATACGGATGCCGCCAAGTTGAATTCAGAAATCCTGCGTAGCCAGTGATTAGTCCGAGTTGATCGCTTAATGTTTGTCAGGATTAAACTTGTTGGAAGGCCGTGCCCCTACCACTTGAAAGCGTGCTACACAAAATCTGTCAAATGTTATGGAACGTTGGACGTAAGGACCAGCAGGCTCCACCTACTTTTATTGAGACATCCAATTAGCCAGTTTATAACTTGAATATCTTGAACTACTGAAAAAATATGAAAAAAAATGAGCATTATCAGTCACAAGGATAAAATGCTAACATGAATAAGATGTTTACCATTACGAAAATCTGCTGGAGGGATTATTTAAAGGGACAAATTTGTGTTTGTTTTTGTTTTTTTCTCAAACAGATGGATAAATGTACAGTATATGTTGAACAGTTAGATTATGAAAATTAGTAAATGTTTTGGACAATTCGGCCTTATTTATCAACACTTGATATAACTCCAAAATGTGCCTTCCTGACATGAAAAAGAATTAACTCAAAAAAAGTCTATCAATTCAAAAAGTTCTAAAATTTGACCGGTGGAACACAGACATCATTCGATGTTTGCATTTAAGCCCAAGCAGCCCATAAAGACTTGTTAGATCATAAAGAAGCTATTTTTATGCCATAATCATACATTGCTGCTGTAGTTGCAGCAAAACTCCCTTAGTTTTACCAAACTAAATTTATATATTGTCAGTTAATTGCAAAGACACGATATGAGTGGAACATAAGGTTTCGGTTTTATATTGGTGGCACTGTGCGGCACGCTGAAATCGCCACACCATCCTAAGGCCCCGTTGGCGCTCTTGATGAAAAACAGTACAAACTCTGTCATTAGAATTTCTTAACTCTGTTGATCTGGAGGAATATTAAGGACCCTGGGTGTTTTCTACTAATCCTAATCCACATCTAACCTGGAAGGAGTGGAAGCTTGCATTCTTTCCTTTGATTTTTTTTCAACTCATTTTTGTGGCTGCGATAACACTGAAAACAGGTACTGTTGTTGTATTTTGTCCTGAAATCGTTTATTGTCCTTTGATCCCTATAAATCCCTTCAATTGTTGAGTTATGCTTATGGGCATTCATACTTTTGAAGAGTAGTGACTTGGGCCAATTTGTTGGCCAAGGTACCAATGCAGAAATGACACCAAGCATTTGTTTCAAAGGGGTTAAGTAAAAGTCCAGAGTGTGACCAAAAGAGACAACCGAGGCATTTTTCCACCAGCATTCTCCATAATTGGATTTGGACCTGGTGCTGTGTGAGAGCGGGATAGAGAAATGGCTCCCGTTCAACCTCAGGATGATGGATCAGATAAAAGCCGGAGAAAATGACCAATCTCTCCCTTTTCTCCTGCCCCTGTGGGTTTGTCAACACTCCAGAGATCAGTTGAAAAGTTCACAGCAATCTTTATATCACACAGTCCAGACTGTCCTGTTTACCCCTCCACTGGTCAATTGATGCACAGCAGCTTCTCATTGAAACTTTAATGACTGTTGTGTTTGGAGAAACAAGGTAATACCTGTATCCAACTGGCTAATTGGTTGGTTTAACCCGCAACCCGACCTTTAATGCTCATTGGCGAGCAGGGAAGCTTGGCTCCTATTGGTAGAGCCTTGAATGACGTGATCGTGGATTTGAGCCCACCAGTCAGAGGGGACACTCCAAGGCCACTCAACTGGTTAGTCACCTTTTAAAGAACAAACTTTCTTATTTACCACCTCAGAAAGAACAAGAAAAAGAACACAAAATTTGTCATTAGATCATTTGAACGAGTAGCATCAAAAAAGTCACTAAACGATAAAGTCAAGAGGTTTTTATTTTTATTTTTTTTAAACCTCAGTGAGTCGTTCTCCCATCAACTCCTATTTTTTATTGTTGGCCGTGCAGTTGTCTCTCTTTTTTTGTTTCAAGCAGACAATTCACAAAAGTTAGTCTCATTCGTCGGGTGTGTGAAATTTGTGGTTGAAACGGCCCAAGTCAGGATTAGCTGTGGCCAATTGACACAGCTAATCCTGAGTGTCAGGCAGGGAGACATTTGGTCTTTGACCGTGGTTTTGAAACCACAACTTACCAGTTTCAGGGCGGACACTCTACCACTAGCACACTGAGTTGCTCAAATTGTCAACTTAAACTCACATGCTCAGGTGAGGGGTTTCAACTAATATGGCGTCGTCCTTATTGGGAAAAAATAACGACTGAATTGAGTTAATTTTGCTGGAGCCATTTTCTATGTGTGATGTCGCACTCACTCGGTCCAGTTCTCAGATACAGTCAATAGACATAGTTTAGCTCAAAAGCTATAATACTTAGCTCGTAGCTTTTAGCATCACATCCGGATGTGAGCAATATCCCAAGGTGCACCTCGACCAATCACCGTGTCCCTGTAACTGAAGTGTAACAGCAAGACCAATGATTGGCTGTTCAAAATGCATCTTGGGTATGCGTGATGCATGACGGGATATTGCTCACATCCATGTTTGTGATGCTATGAGTTAAGTCCGGTAGGCGAAGCAGCCAGCCTAATCTTATGATGTTTTTCTCATTGTTGTAGATCGATCATTCTTGCTTTTATTTTTACCCCTATTGAATGCTCTCAGAGACACGGAAGTAGCGGCAGAAAGCGGCTTTTGCAGCGAGATGGACGGCGAGCGTACCAGGATCATGTGAATGAACGTGATTACCGATGCTTCTAATAAATAAATCTGATCTCTAAACATCCTCCGTGTCTTCAATGCAATGTAATGAGACACACAGAGACAGAATTGTGAAGGGATCTGCTGTAAATCTATGACTTAAATTAATAACAGGATAAATGATCGGCTAGTTAGCATGTAGCCTACTAGCCTTCGAATGTAAAGCGAGTGTTAAAGAGTATGTTAATAAAAGACAAGTTCTGAATATTATTATTCCTATTTGACCCTAAACTACAATATCAGCTGGCTGTCAGTCTACCGGCCAGCCAGCTGCCCGAATGCCGGCATGACGAGCAAAAGAGCTCCACGGTGGAGCTAGGAGCTCTGTCCGGTGAATCGTATGGCAAAGCAGCAAGCCTAGGTGTCATAAATCTTATGATATTTTTCTTATATTCATTGAGACAATAATAAATCGATCATTCCTGTTTTTCTTTTTCCTTTCTTGAACGAATATGGGTCACAGAGACCCGGAAGTTACCGCTGGAAGCGGCTTTTGCGGCCGAACGGAGAGCATATCCGTGTTTATGAATGATTTATGAATAATTATTGCGTTCGCATGAATTAATTATTTCATTTGCACGAGTTAATCATTTCGAGGGAACAAAATATTATCTTGTGGGAACAGAATAGTATTTTGTGGGAACAAGATATATTTTAATTTTTTAATGTCAGGACACGGGCTCCGTAGAAATATAAGCTCTTTTTGTAATAGAAAAACCTGTCCAACCCAAAAGGCCTTCAGTCCTTATCTGTTTGCTCAGTTGTTGGACAGAACAAGTTAAAAAAAAAAAAGAAAGGTAGATGATTGTTCTTTGGTATGTTTCCTTGACATACAAGTTCTTTCCTTATAACTTAAAGTATAATTAAAGTTATTGTTTTAAACAAAAATGTTGCAGTGAAATGGAAAGGTTTGTTTTTTCTTTTGCTATTTATGACATATCTTCATGGCAGTATTGATCAGTAATATTGTACATGTAAGAGTTCATTCTAAGGACCCCCCCCACTCCCCAATGTACTTTAAATATGTCCTTTTTTTGTGTGTGTTGCTGTTTTTGTACTAAAGAAATCCCTTCTTGTTTGTTTCTTTTAAACCATCATCTTTTTGTCGTTAAGATAAGACGTTGGGGTTTTTGGTGACGTCCTAAACTCAGAGGTGGTCGGATGTTCCACAGCTGTTCCCTCTGAAGCAGCAGCACTGTCTCTGGCGGTTGGATGTTTGCTCTCCATCTGTAGGTCTGAGCGCGGGCCAGCGTCTCTGATGGATAAGGATCTTGGCGTGTTGGCTCAACCCTGCGTGGTTCATTAAAGGCCGCTACTCCGCTGCAGTTTTCCTGCAGGCCTCTGCGCTTCCTGCAGCGCTTTATCTCAGCATCGCAGCGCGCTCAAAACGAGCGGCTATAATAGCTCTGGACAAAGCGAGCCAGGACCCAGTCAAAACATTCCTACTGTGTGTGTGTGTGTGTGTGTGCGTGTGTGCGTGTGTGCGTGTGTGCGTGCGTGCGTGCGTGCGCGCATCCACAATAACTTTGTTTAACCTCAGTAAGACACACTGCTCCTTTTTGCCGGAGCTTAATTCCACGTCTGCAGCCTCACCTTGTCATCTTATCTGCCCTTTGCTATCTCGTGTACACACACATGCATGTATGCACGCACACACATACATGCACACACACGCGCACACACAGTCTCATTCACACCCGTGCCGTGCTGCAATCAGCTCTTCATATTGTAACAAGAGATTAGCACTGCTCAGCTAAAAATCACAATCTGGGCTGTCAGATAGCAGAGCGAGGACGAGCGGGGTGAAACTCACACGTGCACACACACGTGCACACCCCAGACTGTAAAACAGGAAGAGGTCTACCTGCTTCTGCTGTCACGAACCCCTTCATAATCAAAGTTTGCAGCAGCTTTTGGAGGTAGCGGCTGCTGCGCGACCCGCTGTGCTTCTCTGCTGGGGGTGTGAGGATCAGAGGCCCTTTAAGCCCCCCACTCGGAGCTGCACTAAACATCCAGACTGTAAAAGTCTCTTGCACTCAGGCGTTTTCCCGTTTTAGAGAGCTGGAAACGTGGAGAAACGGTTCCTTCTTCTTCTCCGTCTTCTGACAGCACAGACTGTAGCAGCGGAGCGTTGACTCCAGGGCTGGCTCAGCATCCGCATCCTGAAGGGAAAAAAAGAGGATTTCTGCAGCTTGTATCTGTGGGATCTTGAAAAATGAAACCTTCCTCACTAAGAGCTCGACAATTCAGTGAAATTGGACACATCCTGCTCTTGTGCACTTTTGGGAATGTTTTTGGGGAGAACACACCAGCAGGCAGCTAAAGGAATGATTATCAGATTAATCCCATCTTCCTCCGGAGGCATGTGTGTTTGTAACATGAGGCGTAAAGCCTGGACAGAAGTGTAAGATGTGGCGTATGCCGCTGTGTCTCCATCGGACACGTACCGCCACACTTGTAACATTAAATATCATGACTCAAAACCATTGAGTGACCCCCCCCCCCCCCCTTTCACATTTAGAACAGGAAGTATCTTCTGGTCCCAAAAAGCCAAAACCCATAGACTTCTATAGAGAAATACACAGATGTTACTCAGTCATTCTATTGGTCAGTCCTTCTTGCCCTGATATCTTTTTTCACATCTTGATAATCCTCTTTTTTTCCCATGAAATTTGTCTGTAGTTCACGTTATTCAAGTTATAAATTGGACAATCACATTCCTCAATAAAGTAGGTGGAGCCTACTGACCCTCAGAATCCAACGTTCCAAACGATAGACATTGGGTAGGGGTGTGGCCCTCCAACAAGCTCACTCCTGATTGGCCAGAGTGGTTACCATAGAAACAATGACTCAGACTATAGACTTGTATTTCACTAGACAAAGTGGTTGTGACGTCTTCTATTGTCAAATACATTACTTCTGGCTCCAGCGAAATGAAGCCAATTCAGTCGCCGTTTTCCCGTGACAGGGGCACAGCCATTTGGACCCAGTCGACAGTAATTGGTTGGTCTCAGTCCCGTTTCTGGGGCAACTACTGTAGACGTTTAGGAGTAAGCTGGCATCTGATTGGTCTGTTTTAGGACTTGAGTAACATCTGATAAAGAAAAAAAATAAGGATTAGCAAGAAGATGTTAAGGAAAAGGTATCAGAGAATATTTATTCTGACCAATAGAATGACTAAGTAACATAAAATCTGCCTGTTTCTCTATAGAACTCAATGGGATTTTGGGTTCTTGGTGCCAGCAGGTACTTCCTCCTTGATACGCCGAGGGGGGGTTTCAGTATGTCCAGTGATGATTCAGACCAACTCTGACATGGTCTGGCTCCAACATGGCGGCGACCGTGTCAGGAAAAAATGTTACATTCTTTTCTTTTCTTTTTTTCTATTTGACCCCGCATACAAAAAAGATCTCCTTTAGTCAATAAATCTGTCTGATTACCTCTTCCTGTTTCTGATGATTCCCTTTCATTGATGTCTCATTTCGTACCGTTGCCGTTCCATGTTTTAGTTTCTAATTCAAACGATAAACTGGGTTAGTGTGATCCCTAAAGGAAACATGGTTTACATTTCTGGTAGCCGTTTTTGTCGTCGGAATAACAGCTGTAAGCGGCTTTCGTTGCCCCTCCCTTTCCACACAGTAAATTAGAAATAGTCTGAACACAAAGCGGAGTGATTTACAGTCCCGAATAAGCTGCAAATGAGCGTAACATGAGCAACATCTGCTGAACAAACGGAGCCAGAAGTTGCATCTTTCTCTCGCTGCTTTTGAGGCTTTAAATGCGTCTTTGTCGCTTTGAGCTGAACATAAAAGTAGGTTTCAAACAAACGTTTGTGAAGAAGAACTCCACAGCGGCGCTGGCAGAGCGCCACTCTGCTGCTAATAACCTTTCAATTTTAAGCTTCATATCAATAATTGGGATTCAGGGTTAAAGCCTCATGTAGCTGGAACGGGTCAGGAATAAACAGGTGTGTCCAGGTGTGTGTCGCTTTGACACTCACTCTTTTCTGCTGGGGGGGCGCTCCACTTCTGCAGCAGACTGACGATTCTCTGATGTGCAGCAGTGATCAATATTCTGTCATTTTGCTCCCATCCTGATGATTAATTTGCAGGAGATGGGAACATTTCAACAAGCAGCTGTAAGCCTCTTCCTTGTTCCTCGTTATCAAAGGGTCGGATGTGAAACATCTGTGTTCTCCTGTGATGTTTGTTCTCCCCGAGTGCCGGGGAGGGAATCCAGCCCCCAAAAATAGATGCAGGGAGTCAGCCGGAAAACAAAATGTGATCAGCAGTTTGGAGCCGAGCATAAAGGCCGCTTTGATGGGCTCGCCGCTTTACGACTGAAGAAGCAGCACCTCGGAGAAGCCGCCCTGCAGTGAAAGCATCGTGAGCGGCGCCGTTTCTGCCGCAGCTCCTTCATTTAAAAAGTCCCAAACTAAAAAACCGGATGTCAGAGATCGTAATGTTTTAAAAAAAAGTCTGATTTATGAAAACATTTGACACTAAAAATTAATACAAAAAGATCCATTCTATTTTAATTTATGATTTCATTCAGTTTCTTATTCAGTTTTCTTTGTCAATTTTCCATTTGAAACCAGAGGAATTTGTTTTTTAGGGTGGAAGGTGGAATTATTTCCAATAAAAAGATTTTTGCCTGGAACAAAATATAGAAATTGCTATAAAAACAAAAATGTCTGCTTGTTGGTCAACACGTCCTGAAACTGGATTTATTTGGAGCACCTTTCAGCTTCAGCCCTCCTATTCAAACTTTGTATTCACTCCAAAAAAGTTTATTTTTCTGTTATAAAACTGTTGAATTTTATGGGAAAAAGGTTGAAAAATCTGATTTGAGTCTAGGTATGATCACGTGTTTGAGGAAAGGTTTGATCGCCTCTTAAAAGTAGGACTTTATTCAACTCCAGGGGATGTTTGGGGATTACTAACTTGTTTTTTGGGTGCGGTTTTAAAAAAATAGTTTTCAAAAACTGGTATAAGTTGAAAAAGGTGAAACTTTTATCAAGAAAATAGTTATTTCAATGAAAATGATCATTAAATCTTGTATTTGCTTAAAAAATGGTTTAAAAGAAAAAATATATTTTAAATAATTGATTATTTTGCCTCTCTTCTTTGAAGCCTCTCTGGACATTTTTGGTTGATTCAAGCTTTAAAATTTCTTAAAAAATGTATCCAACCCCACCCCGCCCTTATTTTTGTGTTCATTTCTTTATGTTTACCTGCAGAGAAGGTCATTGAGGTTCGCCTACAGAAGTAACACGCGTTAACACGGAGCTATTGGAAAGTGCGGTTCTGAATTAAGGCAACAAGAGCAAATCATTCATGAAACTATTGCTGGATATGGATTTAAATGAGCCGCTGTGAGCGTGTCTATAGTGGCTTCCAGCAGCTTTTAGCCTGGGGGGGGGGGTTCTATGTGTTTTAATCAGCCTGCACAGAGGAAGAAGGAGGGCACGCTCTCTTTCTTTGGCTCCATAATGAGGCTTTTTGCTGTAAATCCTTTAATCTGAGCTGGAATGAAGGCTATATCTGTCTTCTGGCTGGAAAGAACAATCCTTCATTCTGCGTCTTTTACTTCTTACACATATTTTTATTAGGAGCCGCCGCACTAACTCACAGAAACAGAAATGTTTTATTCTTTCGTAGAGGTGGACTACAACTAAAAAAAAAAACGAACACAAATAAATGCAGGTTTGAAGAGGTCCATCTGTTATCAGCGCTAATTGTTTCTGAAACCACTCTGGAGAGGAGAGCAGCTTTTAATGAAGAGCTTCTTCTTCTTCTTCTTCTTCCTGTCTGTGGAAACGACGTTTTTAACTTCCATTCTGCTGGATGCTTTTCAGACACACTGCTTCCTTCACAACCCGTTTAGTCTTTTACACGTTTTCCCACAGTCCACTTTCCCAGTAAGCTTCCCTCAGAGCTGATTAACCTGATTAGATGCAGATTTTTAATCCAATTGTTAAATACCTTCTGGTTTTTACAGAAAGATTATCTAAAGTGGTTTTAAATTTCCATTCAGGAAGTTGGGTAAGTCCATAAAGTCTTCAATCACACGGTAATTATCACCGTTTGGACTTGAGCTCTGCGTTCGGCACAGATTCATTGAAAATGAGCAGAAATAACGAACCAAACGGAAAGAAAGTTTTGCAAATGTTTTAAGCACAAATACTCATCAAATGATTTATGCTTATTATACTAGAATGAGGGTGAAATGTTTGCAGTACATACAGTAGATACACACATACAGTAGCACATAGTAGAATAAATGAATATTGACTTTAATCTAATACATTTGCCCCCATCAAGGGGCGGGGTCAACCAACTGTCCCGCCCATTTTGGGGGAGGAACAAATCTATATTGGTTTAGTCTAAACAGCATGTATCAGTCATTTTAGACTAAACTAAAGATGAGTTTTCCTTTACTGATGGGATGGTCAGTTTGAGTTTCTTTAAAAAACTGTTTACCAAAAAAAAAAGTTTAAACTGAAGAAATCTCTAATTATTATCGCCTTCTGGGTTCTCTTTTCATTTCTCTTTTACTTGTGCTTGTTTTTTGTGTTTTTTATTATGAGGGGCTTATTGAATTATTTCATTACATGTGTAGAGATTGGTTTAATTGTATTCTTGTTTGTTTTTTTATGGAAAGCACCTTGAGCTGTGTGTTTGACATGAAAGGTGCTTTATTAAAAAAAATTAATTTCAATCTAAAGATTTGTGTCTTTAAAAGTCCAGAGCTGGAGAAAGAAACTTTCCTCAGACCAGAGGTGTTGTCTCTCTTTAAAGCAAATGATGCTTCGTAATTGGAGGAACTCACCTGGTTCAGGTAATCAGCTCATGAGGGGTGGAACTTTTAAAAAAAAAAAAAAAAACAAAAAAAAAAACAGCAGCTCTTAAAGGCTTGGAGTGGAGAATTCTCCCAGAACCACCAGCCTTTTAGTTTGGGCAAAATAAATATTTTAAAGACCGAGAACGTTGCTTTGACGTGAACTCACAATATTTTTTTAGCTGTTTTTCTTGCTCCACAACCCCCCCCCCCCCCCCCAAAAAAAAAAAAAAAACATTTTAAAATATTGAGCAAAGAAAAGCAAAAGCAACCGTGACACAAACAGGGCGTTTCTTCTTGAAAGGTTTCATCAGAAGACTCACCTCTGCGCGGCGGCGCCTCAGTTCAGCTGCAATCAATCCGTCCATCCTCACCTCTTTCAAATCTGTGACAGGACACCTGACAGGCTTTTGATCAGAGCTTTATCTTTTCATGTAAAGCCCGCTTTTAAGCATCACAACACCATCAGGATGGAGATCTGCTGCGGAGTCTGCAGAGATCTTCAATCGCCACATCTTAAGGACTGAAAAATGAGTTGCTGAGAGATGTCGGGCGCTCTGACGGATGCTCTCATGTGAGCTGAATGCAGCGCTGCGCCAAACAGGCCGCAGTCAGCAGTGATGTACAACACCGACATCCATTACCCGCCCTACAGGGACCTGTGGCAGCTCGCAGCGTTTCCCCTTCTCTGAAGGAACCGGGTCGCAATTAAGGCGCCGTGTTGGAGACAGACACTGGAGGACACGCCTGCTTTCATCAGCGCGCCACCGGGAGGATCATGGGAGTTCATGTTGATCTCACAGTCGATTCAGTTTGCAAAACGCAGAACACGCCAACGTACACGTGAGAGGGATCACGCGTGTTCACCCTTCAGCTCAGCAGAGAGCCTTTGATGGAGACTGGTATTTATTTAAGGAGATCGATTTCCCTCCTTCCAGGCGGTCCATCCTCCTGCTTGAATACATTTGCACTGACCGGAGACCTTCTCTGACGTCGGTGATTCATCACAGTGCGCCGTTTCAACCTCCTCGTGCTTCGGTTGTTCTCCACCGTCACAAGAACCTAGGTGGTTCTTTAAGTTTGGTGTATGATACAGCGTTTTCTCCTTACATTATTGGGGAAATCCGCAAAATAGGATTAACATTTACATGGACTTTTCTCACTTTTCTCTCTTTTTATAACTTTCAAAGTTCAAACTTTCATAGAAAAAGAACTCCGGGATTATAGAATAAAAAAACAAACCAAACGCATTTTGTACGGCAGACACGGTACGAAGGAGATTGACTGACGAGGTCAACAGCCAATCAAGACAGAAAAAAAACAACGCCACAGGTGAATCGTTAACCGGGAAAGGTGATGTGGATTAGGAAGGTAACTTTCTATACCATAAACTCTTTACAGAAATGGGTTAGGGTCTTTGTTTTTAACCAATACAAGCCAAAAGCAAACGTTTCTTTCCTAAACAAGCAAAAAAAAAACTGACCTTTTAGTCTGTCAGTCTTTTTAGGCTCCTTATTCAAGGCTGATCCATAAATTCCAAATAAATCCACAAAGAAAGGTCCAAGAGAATATTGGAATTTTCTCACCCAAACCTCAATGTTCGCGGCTTCCATCCTTAACATGAACCTCCTGGTTGTAGCTGAGCCAGTTCAGTTGGTTTCTCAGACAAGTTGTGCGTTTTGTGTCTCAGCCACCAAATTTGGCATGGATGTGCCGTAGGATATCCGCTTTCAGAGAAAAATGTGAACGCTCTGTTTGTCTGTAGCGTAGAGTCAAAGCAGAACCTTTTCTATGAACGAGTTGTAGAACTGGCCTAAATCTTCAACCCCTCAGATGCCACATCAGAACTAGAATCCTTTATATTGGGGTGGGGGGGGGGGGTGACCATCGGTGTGTGGCGGGAAGTTTGACAACAAATGCACACCCATAAATGCTGCTCAGGACTTTACTGTGCTGGCATAGTGGTGACTTCCTCAGACTCTGGGACGTTTATCACACGATGCAAATCTAAGCTGTAAGTTGGTGTTTTAGATCCTCCATAGAGCGTTAAAGACTGATTCATGTCAACACAAGACTTCTTCTTTGCGTGGCTTCTTCCCTGATCATGTGACTTGTTGTTTCCTGCTCTTCTCTGGCCTCTCGGTCAGTGGCGTCTTTGTGTGGACCCAACAGAGGCGGTCTCTCCTCGTGCCGCTCTGAGATGTCATCCGCTGGTACTTTGGAGAGGAGAGTTTGTTTGAAGGTTCCCTTCTGGAACATCGCTCTCAACATTAATCTGCCTCTGAATGCTCGTCCCATTAGTGGACTTCGTTCCAACGCTTTGAGATTAACGCCAAGCCCTGCTTTGTGACTCAGCAAATCATCTGTCTGATCAGATTTTCTTCGTTTTATCATTTGTAGTTTAAAAATGAAAAGTTTAATGATGTTTTTTACTCAGCTGATCTGATTAAATTTGCTTTTTCAGTTTAAAGGTTGAAGAAAATTGTTTTAAAAATGCAAAATTTAACATACACAGTATTACAATAAAAACCCAACCCACCCTTCCCAGTCCCCTCCATTAACACATATGACACATGACCCCCCCCCCCACACACACACAATGAATACTGAGAAAAGTAACTTCTGCTGTGAGGAAACAGTACTTGCGAGTCCAGCCATAGGAACTTCACCACAGGGAGAAAAAAAATCAGAAATCAGAGTTTTACTTTTTGGCCATATCGTCTGTAGCGCATCTGTGGACATACTTGGAGCATCTCTTCTTTGTCTTGATGGTTTCGTGCTTTGATAAAACCTAGTTAGACTCTGTTCCTCAGAGCGCCTGTAGCCTCACGAGCCTCTTCAAAAACATCTCTAATTTTCCTTCCTCCTTCCAGACTGTTTGTGTTTATTCAGCATAAATTGAGTTGTGTGGAAAACGTATCCCGCACTCTTCTGTGTTTCGTTTTTATGCCTTCTCCGCCTCAGCCACGCGCTCCTCCAGGCTTCTTCATTACCACCAATAAGAAGTCAATTTCCCCTGAGCCCCGCCAGTCACAGCCCTCATATCCCCCCCAGGCCTGACCAGTCAACTTCAATGCTCCTCCGGCCCGATGTCATGAATGGCTAATGATGCCCAGCGGTGGGCATGAATGTCAATGAGACCCCATACATGCTTTTCTAACTCACAGAAAATCCCCACATTAAAAAAAGAAACGCTTTCAGGCAACATAAAAAAAAAGTTTGGATAGAGTTGAAGCAGAAATGAAGAAGCTGTAGATTCTTGAACTTTAAACCGCCTCTTAGTAACAGCCGGGATCTATGACAAAGTCTCCACATGCAGGTGGATTAGTGATTAAAATCATGTTATATCTGCTTTTATTTACCATTGCAAGTATGACATATAGTGAGTAAATAGATACATAAGACATAAATTTGGTGCAATATCAGTGATTAATATTGCGATGACTTGCGATCAATGAACAAATGGCAAAATAAAAAAACAGTTATTAAATCTTTTCATTTTAATGACACATAACACAACAAAATATCCAAATATGCTATTCCAACGAATACTTTCCTTGCTTTAAAAACAACTTTTTCATTTCTTTGCTCACTTTTAAATAATTAAGTCAACTTTGACTAATGAAATGTCTGGCAAAGAATCATGGGAACAGTTGAAAAAAGTAATAGGAAATTATAAATAAAATATGTGAAATTCTGGCGGATAAAAAAAATAGTCCTTAGTTATTTAAAAAAAACTTGGAACAAAATTTATAGGAGGTTTTCACTAGAGAAGAGCATTTGTAAATATAATTAATGGGAAAAACAAAAGGGGCCCCAACATATCACCTTGAGGGATTCCGCATTAACAGACTAGACAGAATATTGTCCGAGACAGAGCTGATCTATTTTAATGGCACTCAAACCTTTCAAGATTACTGTAGACAAACTGGAATTTTCACAAATGTGTTTTCTATAAGACAAAAAGGAGTTTCTCAGCATCCCATAACAGGGTGCTGCCTGTCATGAGATGAAAACATCTGGAGATGTATTCTTGATAACTGATATAGTTTTGAGGGAACAAACACAATTCTAAAACAAGTCGGATGCATTTTTTTGTATTTTATATCTTAGATACCAGATATTTTGAACCTTTTTTTTGTGCTATAAACTCAAAAAACACCCTTTAACTTTTCTTCACCTTTGTTTACTCTGTTTCTACTCTTTGAATGCTGGCTGCTATTGATTTCAGATAGCTAGACATTGGGTGCCACGAGCTGCCAAGCGTCTTTGAAGGAAGTATTACGGAGGTGCGGATGGACAGACTCCAGGATACAGAATCACTCAAACAGATGGAGCCGGGGCTGGTTTCAGATTGGCTCCGTCTGTGGGGAATTGTGTCAGAAAGCCAGGTTTGTTTGAACCTGTTCCCACGGGTTGGGAGGCGAAAGCAGGCGCACACGGAGAGGAGCGAAGAGAAACTAGAAAGAGCAAAGCTTAGCGAGGTTAGGCAAAGCAGAAAATCAGTCGGACTTTATTCCCCTGGCTGGAGCTTCGGCAGACATTCCTGGATTCAGTTTCCCTGCAAAGTTTTTGGCAGAAGGCGGTCAGACTTTCACAAAGTTTTGTTCTCAGTTCTTTAATCAGTCACGCTCTGTGTCTGGCTGTGTTAAAGCTGCTCCTTGATTTGATCTCCACATTTGCATTTTTTTTCCTTGCCTTTCTTCTCTCACTTTTGTCCCACTGATGGCTGTCAAAGTGACCTCATACACAACTTACCAGGACTTAAAGAAAAGAGAGTTTTGGGGTCTTTTTTTTGCATTTTACTTACGATAAAGGACTTAGAAAATTAAGCTCTAAACTGAATTTCTGAGTATTTCTTTATTTAAATCCCGAATGAGAAGCTGACAAAAAAAAAACAGTTTGAAAAAGATCGTATTTGTGATGTAAAACGCTAAGTGGACCTTAACAGAAATGATTATTAATAACATTCTAAAAAGTTTAATTCTGTTGTAGTTTAATAGATGAGGCTCAGAGCTAATGCTCACTCAGTTGAATGTTATTTTTTGTGACGTACTTTTGACAGTGAGTTCACAGGAAACTTCGTATTCAAAGAGTCGTATTGAACAATTGTCGTATTCATAGGTTTTATTGTAAATTGTGGTTAGAGTATTAAATTGTGCACAATTGTGTATTGATGCTTACGTTTATAATTGACCAATATCTTACTCCTGCTCCGAGCTCCCAATGGGGAGGGGAACGGGGGCGGGGTTGCTCCACTTCAGCGGTCCAGCCCACATTTCGGAGGCAATTTTCTACCGAATTACCACCGCACTGCAGAAACTATGTCCTAAAAAACAACACAGGTTTATTCATTTTGTCCAGAAATGGCATAAAGATAATAAAAACAGCAACAGGAACGCTTTGACAATAGAGCAGAAGATGGTCGGACTGGATCTTAAAATTTAGTGAGGGAAGGTGGTTGTTGAAATGATCAGCAAATCTACGCATATGTTGGCCAAGCATCCTCTCATTAAGTCGCATATTTCTCGCATCCCATAACCAGGAAAAAGACCCAAACACAGCAGGTTTATTCCCTACACCTGCGTCAGAAGGTCTGCTAAAGATCTGCCACATCAAAGGGAAATGCTTCTTTGGTTTCCGGGGGGAAGCTGTCTCTGTTCTGCCGGCAAACCCGCCTCTTCTCTTTCATCTTCCTGTTCAGGATCTTCTGTCAAGACAGGAATAAACCAGTAGACAAAGGTGTGTCTGCTCCTGAACAGCAACAGTTTAGCCAGAACTAAGTGGTACAGACTTTAATTAACACTTGGGTGATCTCGTCAGCAGCGCCGTCCTTTTTTGCAGCCAGGTCTGCTTCTGAGCAACAAAACAAGGTGCAGGTTGCGAGAAGATGAATGGAGGGGAAGTGGAAATATTGCTTATGGCGGTCTCTACCAGCTGCAAGGATCTGTGACGGCCTTGAGTGCATTGCTGAAAGAAATTGAAGGATAAACACGGCGGCGAGTATAGATTTAATGTTTTAGAGTCGCAGTCCGTCCAACCCCAATAAACCTAAACACCAGCAGGAAAACGCATTTAGCATGAAGCTGGTGAGTCTCTCTTTTTGATGAGTGCAATAATATTCATAGAAACTCTTTCATTACTGCTAGAGGTCATCGTTTGGGAGCGTTGGCCCGGTCACGTTTGATCTGCTCAGTTTTATCGCCTAAAACATTGAATCCTGTTCTAGTCTTTTTATGAGATACAACTTCAGACTTGTTTTTGGGTCAAGTCAGTAGACAGACCATTAACCTTTAACCCTGAAGCCTTAGCTTTAATGGGGACAGCCTTTCAATTACAGTAACTCTTCAACCGTTTAGAGGTGAAGTGGAGAAAAGTGGTTTTGCGCCATGATGCAACACTCTACAGTAGTAATGTGCAATCGGCGCCGATATTAAACGCCGCTTTTGTCCGCTTCAGAATCAGCTGATTCACATCCGTCGCTTAAACAGTCACAGTATGTCAAAGAACATCTGTTATTTAGGTGCTGCCAGCAATGTTTCAGGTGTTAAAGGGTTAAAATAATGAAAACGTAAGTATTAATGTGAAGCGACACCTTCACAATAAGAGCACTTTTCCGTATAGTTTCTACATCATGATTAGAAAGATTGGCAAAATTTGGGAAGAGCTGAGAAAGCAGATCTATTTTTCCTTTGTGTTGTGCCAAGAGCTGGCAGAACCATTTAATATTTATATGTATATTAATATTCAAAACACATATCTATGTAATTGAATTTGGCAGCAGCTTTTGTTTCCCTTTTCTTTGCAGATAAATGTGAATATCAATTTTCTGTTTGACGTTCAAGCTGCTTTATCAACCATTAACACAGGAATACAAACTAACATAGTTCTAGATCATTCTGTCTCAGTTGTCTGTAACATGGTGATGGGAAAGTTTGCAGCATTCTTATTCAATCGTCAGTAACGCGGGTTCAGTTCTTGACTTGCCCGCCCATGTGTGGAAGTGTCCTTGGGTAAAACACTAAATCCTACGTTGCTCCTGGTGGTTATTGGTTGGCACCAGCACTTTGGGCCTTCAGCAAAGGTAGAAAAGCACCATATAGGTACGCGCCATTTACCTTTTACCACGATTGACCTGATGTTAAATTGAGCACAGGTGGGAGTTTTTCTGCTTTTACAAATGACTTACGTCAACCAGTGCATTTGACCTTTTTTTTAACCCGTAAGAACCCATGGTGACATCAGTGTAACGGAAATATATCACAGATGTGTTCAGTGGTCCACTTGGTTTGTGGTGTATTTTATATTATTCAATTTTTCTGGAAAATGGGTCTGGGTTCTTATGGGTTAATTTTAGCTAGTACGATCTTGAGGGGATTGAAGAGGCTGGTCTGCACATCATTTGGTAGACACCATGGTATGGAGAGTATTTTAAGTATTTTATGGACTTTATCATTTGTACATTTATTACTCTTCCTGTGGTACAGTTCCTGCTCAAACTATTAGCCACAGCGTTTCTGTCCTTATGTTCGTCTATTGATTGTTGTTGTTTTAAGTCTATTGTGTTTTATGATTTCTTTTTTACTTGTGCTCTAAAGGTGCTCTACAAATAAAGGGGTTTGGTTGATTGGTAGGGTAGGTGTAGATAAGTCGACTAGGTGAACCAGTGAACTTTTTACCATGGATTATGTGGTGAAATGATCCTCTAGAACTGTGTATTTTAACCAGTGTGTTGTGGTACACTAGTGTGCCGGGTGAAACTGTCAGGTGTACCGCGGTAACTTACTCAATTCCACCTGATTGGTCTAAAAAACATTTACCATCATCAGGATTTTATCTCTGTGTTCATCCAAACAGAACAGAGTTTCCTACAGAGTAGGTAGAAATTAGGCAAATACCGCAAATTTATCGTTATCCCAAAATCCAGCTCTGCAATATGCATATCGCAAAAGACGGCAAATATCGCAATAAATCGTAAACCTTAAATGTGGTAAAACAACCTTATGTCAGCTTGAACCATTTAACGAATCAAATAAATCCCTTTATGCATTTGACCAATCGGATGGAGGCCTATTATGGTAGATGTTTGTCACCTATGTCGACGAGTGACATTTGGAGTATAATTTTTAAACTGTTGCAATGTAATGGGAATGGTTATTTGGTTATTTTGCTATTTGTTTATATACCGAAAATTATATCGTTATCGCAATTTTAATCTCTGATATCGCATATCGCAAGTTTTCCTCATATCGTGCAGCCCTAGTAGAAATATGAACTATCATAAAATACTTTTTTATTCAAGACACTTTGATAAGATTGGTTATTGTTTGTTGATGCAGACTATAGTGGCATCTTGGGTTGGTGGTGTGCTTTATAAAGGAAAAGTGGACATTGGTTAAAAAAACGGTTGAAATATATTCCTCTAGAAGAACCACACTTCACTTCTTTTACTAAAAATGTAACTTTCTTTTCTTTTCTGTGGCTGGACTTGCAGTAAAATCACGGAAGGCGTGGATTCAACAAATAATTGGGATTTTTTCTTTGCTTGATTCCAACTAGGCCCATCTGCTGATACCGATCATTTTAAAATTAATTAGCTGGTTAGTCATCGTCTTTGAAGAACTCAATAAACTGTCAGATATGAAAACACCAGACGAAGTACACTTCTGTTATCTCTGTGCGAAAAAGTCTCAGTTTAGTTGATACCACCAAGTTCTCCCTGAAATATTTAGACTCAAAACACGATAAACTATCAATGCAGCGTCGATGGTCATGAACTCCAGAGTCTTCTAATGTCAGAGGCCACTGGCGATGTGCTGCAAACCACAGCTCTAACAGCCTATAGGGAAGTTGGATCTGATCAAATCCTGCTAAATTCAGTGATAATTCAGACTTTGGAGACTCCAGTAAACCCTAGAATTGAGCTGCAGCGTGCTGCCTTAAGTCAATAGTTGTGATTCTAACGATGTCTCTGGTGTAATCTTAAAAAGCGCGCTGCAGCCAAGGCACACTCTTGATATTTGCGAACAGGTAATTTAGAGGAGCAGGTGGGCAGAGCGATAAGTCTTCTCCCACTAATAAATCCCTCGGCAATGAAGCGAGCTGAATGGAATTTGCCGCGAGCTGAAGCACAGACAGTTGACCATCAGAATGATCCGATGGCTGCAGTAAAAAACGCAGCGATTTCCCAGTAAAACACCCCGACCATGAAAGCGCTGATAAACCAACGCCACGTGGCTGCAAGCGATCCGGGTTTATTGAACAGGAAGCTAATGAGAGGCAGTTTATGTGGGATTAAAAGGGAAAAAGTTCATGAAAGTGAATCACTTCAAATAATTTCAGTGTTGCCCACAGAACTGGCTTTGAGGAGAACATTGTTTACCCAGAAAGAGTGTAATAACGGCGATGTTACCCAAACCTATGGGGCTTGTTTTACAGCCGCGGGCCATGGCTATAATTAAACACTCCCATTCAGACTAATGGATGCAGAAATCCACCATGTCAAACAGCTAATTGCTGCACTCTGTCTCCTCTTTTGCCGTGTGCCCCCTCTTCTTTTGTCTTGTGTAATCTCATCTGGTTCAATTAAAATCTAGGAAAAAATCCAATAGTTTCCTTAAAAATTTTTGGTGAAAAACTGAAGATTCTGAAATAAATTTAAAATGTATTTTATTTACAAAATTGTTGTTTTTGTTTTGATTTTTGCATCAGCTGCTTTATTAATTATTTAACATCTGACGCTGAAAGAAACTGCAAAATCTATTTTTCCAGTTTGAGATCAATTTAAGTCACATTTAAAAAAAATTGGGATTTTTACGCAAAAACTTTAGCAAGTCTTTTATTTTGGAAATTTTTATAAACCAGTTTATTTTATTTTATTAATAACCTAATTTAGTAAACTTATTGATAGTACATTTCTACATAAACGAATAGACGAAGAAACTAGAAAAATAAAAAATACAATTGGAATTGTTTTATTTCAAGTAATCAAAACAAAAAATAAAGGTTTAACGATTCATTTTAATAAGCATGATGCCTAATCTTGACCCTTAACACAAAAATAACTCAACTATTTTGGTCTTTATAATATTTTAACATTTTTTCGCCACTTAAATGTTATTTAAATATCAGGTTTTTAAAGATATTGCTTCATAAAGTTCTTCATCATAAATGTGTCTGTAGTTTTTCCAGTTTGGTGACGTTTGTGTTTTACTGGTGGTCTCTGAACGCTTCATAACATTTTCCACTAATTTTACCAAATAACTTTATTTTTTCTTGTTTTCCCCCACAGACGAGATGGAGTGGTGGTGGGCGTGGCCGCTCATGATGGTCACCGTGGGAATCGTTTTCCTCAGCCCCACCCTCGGTGGGAATTCCGAGTTTCCCGTCAGAACCCTCATCAATAACGTCGTCTCCGATCCTCGCACGGGCAGGCTCTACGTCGGCGCCGTCAACTCCCTCTATCAGCTGAACTCCGACCTCGAAGTGGAGTTCGAATCCAAAACGGGGCCCCAGATTGACAACCGGCTGTGCACGCCGCCCGTCACCACCGCCTGCGAGGAGGCGAAGGACACAAACAATCACAACAAGCTGCTGCTGGTTCACAGCGCCAAAGACATTCTGGTGGTGTGCGGCAGCGTCTTCAGAGGCATCTGCTCGCTGAGGAACCTCAGCAACATCAACCATGTCATCTACTTCAGCGACAGCAACGGCGAAAAGTCCTATGTGGCGAGCACGGAGGAGGGCCTGTCTGTGGTGGGAGTGATGTCATACTACATGGTGGGGAAAACCCAGCTACCAGTCTTCCTGGTAAGGATGATGATCAGAATGGTCTTGCAGAAATGCTTCCCAGCTACAGTACTTGATCAATCTTTGATTGTTCAGGTGTTATATTTTTTTACAGAGCCCGTGACCTGACATGGGTTAAAAAAAAACAAAAAAAACCTAATTCGATCCCAAGAAATAATTGTGACCTCGTCCTTTTAACCGGAAATCAACTAAAATGCTTCCGCTTACATCTTTAATGTAAATATGATAACTGATGTAACCCTTGTTCTATCTTAGGCACTTTAACGTTAGGAGTTGGGTCATCTAGACCCACTAGACAGTGCTCTGAACTTTTTTTCTTCAATGATTTGTGATCTTCACTGGTGTCCATGGATTACATGAAATCTTTCCACCTTTATCCACCTTTGTCATGGTAGGGAGAACACGTCAATGGAAGGGTGGGGTCATTTTGACCCCCCAAGATAGCAAAAGGGTTATAGCAATAATAAAATATATTTTGTGATTCCATCATTTCCATTGGCTATAGCGAGGTGATTGCTACGGGCCTCTCAAATCTAGTATTGCTCACATCCATCATTTTGAATGACTTATTACATGATTTTTATGGGAACATATTCATTTTCCCCAATGTCAGGTTACGGACTCCGTAATTTTTAACTTTTTGTTCGGTATTCTAACTTTTTCATCTGGTTGGTCTTACTTTTATATTTTGTTTGTCATCGTAAACCTGTCCGTCAGATTATCTTAATTTTTTGTTCCTTAATATCAACATTTTAGGCTGGTTTTACACAGATTGTTTAGATATTAAAACCTTATTTATCAGATAGATTGACCTAACTTTTCGGCAGTTATTTTAACATTTTTGGATCAGTCGTGTCGACGTGTTTGGCTCAGCTTCCGGATGAACCCAAACTAGCTCAACTGTTGCTGCAGACTGAAAGGAATTGACGGCCTCATCGTCCATCTTTTATGTGCCAGGATAGAATTTAAATCTGATCTCTAGTTTATTTTTACTTTATTTTAGTTGGAGATTTTCTGTCATGGACACAAAGAACGGTTTCAGATCCTATCAGACTTTTAACTGAATGCTTGTTTGTAATTGGACCAGCCCCATTTTACTGATGTGATGCTATAACAATAGATGTTGTCTGTCGTTTATATACTTCTCAGTTCATGTCTTTGCTTTTTTCTAATGTTTAGGCCAGGGGTGTCAAACTCATTTTGGTTCGGGGGCCGCATTCAAGTCATCTGATCCCAAGTGGGCCGGACCAGTAACATAAAAGCAAAAAACATTTTTTTGTTTGTTTTTTACTCAGTTGGAAAAAATGCCTCAACCAACATGGTAGCCTAATCACTTATTATTACACATTCATTCACAGAGGCCAATGGATGTAAAATAAAATGCATTTTACTTTAAAAAATTGGTTTATTTAATTTTATTCAGACTGAATATTTTACATCTGACACTGAAGCAATCCTTATAATAAACTCAAGAGGGGCTACAGAAAAAATTTAAATGTGCAAATCAATGAATAATTAAACTAAATTCAACTTGCAAACATTTGTCAACATAACAAGAATTTGGAGTTATACTCCTTTCTCTCCTCAAACTTCAGCCAGCCATCAATATCAGGATTCAGATCCTGTGCAGAAACATATTTACTGTCATTCAAGTGTGTAAAACAAAATGTCCAAGAGTCTTTTCCTGGTTTCTGCCTGAATTTTGTGGCAACACCTGCTTTCTTCCTGAGCTTTGATGGGGCGCCATCATGTGACCAGTTCACTCCAACATAGTCCAGCACAGTAACTAGAGAGCTGGCTATATCATCAGCTGTTATTGTGTCCATCAACTCAAGAAACTCCACTATGACATCTCTTCAGCACCTCTAAGAAATATGCACAGTTGTGCAAATCTGTATCTATGCTTTCATTGACAGTGACCGAAAATACAATAAATGACTAGATTCCTTAAAATGGCGCCCAAGTCTCCTCAGAGATGTTGTATCTGTAATCATAATCCTTGACAGACTGCTTTTTGGGAACAAGACTTCTGCAGCCTTCAGCATTTTTCAATATGTTCAGCATCCGTAATCAGGTGTCCATCACTGCTTCATCACTGACGTCACGCTGCAGTAAATGCAGACGCTTGTTCTTTAGTCCAGCTACTAGTTGGTAAATCTTTCTCTTTTCTTAACTGCAAATGGTGAAACTTTACTCTTTGTCTCATTGTCTCATAGTGGTGCTGAATGTTATATTCTTTGAGCACTGCCACCTGTTGATGACATAACAAACACACAGGTTTTGCTTTCAACTCTGTAAACAAATAAAACTTTGTCCATTTTTCCTGGAAAGCTCAGCACTTCACTTCAACCCTTTTTTTCTTTTTGACAACATCTTGGTCATTAGGGTGTCACTACTGATCATTCTTATAACATTGTAACAGCAGTGGGGCTTGTGGACAACCAGACTACATCTTATTCAAACACAGAGCCGTTAGGTTTCACTTTTGGTACATTCAAAGATATGCATTTTCACCTGTTTTGCTTAGCCCCCTAGTGGCAGAATTGTGCATTTCGGTTATTTCTTTAAAAAATCACAACTCGCCACAGGAATGGACTAGAAATGTGCTTGTTTTTTTAAACATTCTTAAAATTTTTACTCTTCATGACTGGGCCGGATTGAACCATATGGCGGGCCGTATGTTTGACACCCCAGGTTTAGGCTTTAAAAGTAGATTTCTTAGTTGTTTCTTCAAGAACAGCAAGTTTTTAGTTTAGTGAAACACGGGTGTGATTCACAAAGCAAGTCTGTCCTCTCTCTAGGTCGGTAAAGGCTACAGCAGCCACGACAGCACCAAGCTGATTGCCACGCGAATCCTGCAGGACTACAAGGACTGGGGGATCTTTGACAGCATCATCGAGGCTTCGGCCGTCCAGGCTAACCCCTTTGTCATGCGCTACCTGCACGACTTCCGCTTTGCCTTTACGGACAATAAGTTTGTGTACTTCCTGTTCTCCCGGACTCTGGGCATGCAGGACATGAAGATCTTCACTGTCATTGCCAGGATGTGCGAAGACGACCACAATTATTATTCGTACACGGAGCTGCAGCTAAACTGCAGCGCCACCAACAAGTACAACAAAGCTCAGGTAAGCGTTGTTCCCAAAATGGGTGTTTTCACTGTTCTTTAAAACATTTTGGCAGATAACATTTATCTGTCTTTTTCCCATGGCCTCTCAGGCTGCCTTTGTAGGAGAACCTGGTCAAGTTTTGGCTAAAAATCTGTCCAGCTCAGACCAGTACGGTAAAGTTTCAGCCCAGGACAAGGTGCTGTTCGTTACCTTCACTTCTGATGAAGACCCCCACTCTTCAGCCATGTGTAGGTGTCCAAATATCCCCAACTGTTCCACCTCTGAATCTGCTTTGCCTCCGATAACTCAACTAGATCAGAAACCTTTCCCTGAAACACCTGATTGGTCAGTTTATAACTTCAATAACTGGAACTACAGAAAATATATCATTTTTTGTTCGATTACTTAATCATGACCGGTTATGAATTGATTTAATTTATTTTTAATTGCTTTAAAAAGCCTCAGTTTGAGATATTTTCATTTCATCTCACAACATTACAACTAAAAAAAAGGGCTTTATGAAGTTTTCTATTATAGCAGACTTTAAACCGTTACTTTTATAACAAGGGAGAATTTATTTCAATCTTGAAGAATTAACAAAAAATTAAACAAAAAACATAACAAAAAATCAGGTCCAGATTGCTCTAATTTAACACATAAAAAACGCAGGAACACTTTTCTGATCAATCAAAAACATGTTGACCACAAACTTCTTTTATTACTATAATATACATGTTAACGTACCGTATTCCAGAGTTAACCGTCCCATGTGATCAGCCCTCTAAGTAGCCCATTCATTTATGATTATCCCTTACATCATAGACAATAGTTGTGGTCTTGTTGGGGATAGTTCTTTAACGACCTACAAAGTCGCACATTGATGACATCACAGCTGCAACGCAGCACATGCCACGTTCTCGGCAGCGCAGAGACACCAAGACGTGCACTGGGAGTGATGTGAGAGTCGTTTTCAGCCGATTTCAAATAAAAGGTTTATGGAGTAAACAGTTGGACCTTTGTTTTATATTTGAGAGCACAACTGTGGAATAATTCTAAATAATCCATAATAAAATAATTAATGGTGATTATGCCAAAGTCCGGGTGAATACTCAATTCTGATTGGCTATATATATATATATATACATATATATATATATATATATATATAAATAAACATGAATTAAGGACTAAAAACTGATTACTATTTATTTAAAAGTGATAATGCACACTTCGTCGGCCATTAACCCTTACATAATCCACAGTGATAACACACGCCTAAAAAAAGCCTTAATTTTATTTCCTGTGTGAAGAAAGCAGAAGCAGAGATGCAATGAATCAGTCGAATAAACAATCCACCCTAAAGACTTTATGCAGACTGTAAATCTGCAGGTTCTGTCTGTGACTTGTGTAATGAAGACTTCTGATTGGCTCTTTGGTAAACCCCTTTTTTAAGGGTTTTAGAAGACTAGGATAAAAACTGGAGGCCAGTACTAATGTGTTCTTGACTGTATCTTGATGATGCAGAGATCTCAGAACAGTTTGCTTGTTTTTTAGATCCCACACCTCCATCAATCCTTTAAGCTGGAAGACACAGATGAGGCTTAAATGATTGTTCATCACTGTTTCTATCAAAAATGCAAAAGATGTCATTGATGAATTTGATCTAGAGTAGGTCATGGTTTTGTTCAGGGTTGAATGCTGAAAAAAACCTGCATACAAATCAATATAATCAGTCCTACAAACTGCCCAAACTTGAGCCAGAAAAGAAGCGTAAAGCAAAATGAATTACTTTATTTTTTTCTAAAGCAGTTTACGCCTTTTTTCTATCAGCATCAATCTGACCTTTGAGCTGTTGCCATGACAATATCATGCAATGTCTATTAAATATGGAGTGTATTTTCAATTTTGCTTAGGGGTCATGTTTCTCTTTTTTAAATGGAAATAAATGAAAATCACCCTCACAGTTAGAGAATGGAGTTGGGCTTTTATTCTGAAGGCTTTAAAAACACTTCATTAAAACGAGGGTGAGCTCCTGTGAAGGAGATTCTTTCAAACATTTTGAACTCTTTTGTTTTGGGGATTTTTGTGTGTAAGCCGGTCTTTTTTCTTTAAGAGTCTTTTTCTTCATTGTTATTCACCGGTTTAAGAAGGACAACAGAACTGACAAAACAAGAATTAAAAAGGGCTCAAAATCTTTTAAAATGTGTTCTGATGATTTTAAAGTGCTTCAGTTTGAAATCAGGTGCTTGAAGTTGCAAACCTTTCTGTTTTTGTAAGGAATAATTACACCAATAAGAAAACGAAAACCTAAATTTTACTTCCATAAAATTAGAATTTTTATGGAAGTGCTGCGTCTTTGTAGGTCTTTTAACCCTTTAAGGGTTAATAAATAAAAAGTACAAAAAATATATCTGTTGTAGGATGAAGCTGGTATGTTAAAATCCAACCTTGACAAAATCTAGAGATGTGGTTAAAATCTGACTTTGGGACAAAGTAATTCATGTTTTGAACATGGTGTATTTTAGACGGCGCTCTAAAACGCTTTGCTTTGGCCCCGCCCACAGGTATGTACCCTCTTCAGGCCATCAATCATCGGCTGGAGCAGCTGATTGGAGCTTGTTACCTCAAAAACGGCCTCATCAACGACAAATCCGTGGTCTACTCGCCCTATGCATCCAAGGAGCAGGAGCCCTGCGGCGTCCACCCTAATGTAAAAGAAAAAGAATCAGAGGAGTGAACTTCAAAGAGAACAAAATAGAGCATCGTCAATGTGATTTTTTTGTTTTTTTTGTGTATTGTTCTATCTAGTCTGACAATTTCAAGTGTGGGGCTGAGTTTCTACCTTCACCGTTGGCCAGCAAGGCAGAGTTTGCCTTATCAACCGAGCCGTCTGTGGTTCACAAGGGTCGCATGACAGCCGTGGCAGTTGCTGTGGAGATGGGGCACGCTGTGGCGTTTCTGGGGACCGCCACTGGAAAGGTAACACACCCTTTTACTACCATGCATTTAGTTAATTTCTTTCCTTGTATCTTTTTCTACTTTTTCTTTTGACTCAGTGTTTCCACAAGGGGGCAGTACAGCACGCTGCACACTTATTTTCCTTTTGGCTGTGAAGGACCGAAAAGGTTATTTTGTGTTTTCATAGGACATTTTGATGATGCGGCAGTGGATGCAGTTTATTTTTAAACTTACAGGGAGGGGGGCAGTTTTGACTCTTGTTTTGTCAGTTTCTTAAGTGTTGGAGTGTTTAATCCTTTAATATTAGAGCTTTAGCTACTTTACCACTGAAGATTTTCAACGCATTTAACGTAATTCCACGCTAAACGTTAGCGATGCGTTGCATATGGGTGCATATGAATGAGAAGTTGCTTTTCCAATCATCTGATTCACGTTGATCACATGAACATTCAAAGAGTCAGCGTGTTTTACACGGATTAGTTTCATCTTGAACATTAGTGCCATTTTTTCTGGTAAATCTTGTGCTGTAAGATGCAAAGTTATGACTCAATGAGAGCTTCGTTTTGACATTTACACTTGAAGACGACACACAGCAGCGTTTTTGAACACATTAAAAGGCGTATATCATGCAAAATCAACTCGTTTGAGCTTTTAAGTGTATTATATTAATTCTTCACAAAACGTCCCCAAAGTGGTATTTTGATCCATTCACGCATTTCTGAGTATTTCTCTAAAAACCTGCTCTCTGAGCAACAGCCCCTCCCAATCCACGAAAACCAGTGGGTGCTCACATTGTGACATCACAAAGTGGGTAACAGCCCATTTCAGGAAGAGTCTGCGCTGCCAGCCCCGCCCCCAGGCTAACAGACACGCCCACTTTCTCTGTGGAGCTAGCGGTGATCGCTTAAACGCTTAAACGCTTAAATGCACAACATAAGATGTTTTTTTTTTTGCGGACGAAAACTCTAGATTGACTCCATGAAATGGGCGGCACCCGCAAGGAGAGAGAGGCGGAGCCTCAGAGATCGAGGTGTCTTATTCCTGGATAGGAAAATGAGCTGCAAAAAAAACTCTTATTTGGTTAATGAAATTGGTTCTTTGTGTGCCAACAGCAATACATTATCATGTATAGATATAGTTTACTATGAAAGGCTTAAGAAAAGAATGATTATGGACCCTTTAAGAGGAAAACTGTAGAAGTGTCTTAATGCGTTTCTTCAGGTGCTGAAGGTTCATCTGTCAGCTTCCTCCAGGGGGCACGAGCAGGAGCTCGGAGAAGTCACCGGAGACGAGGTCAACAAGAACCTGCTGTTCGATTCCAGCCGCGAACACCTGTTCATCACCACCAGCAATAAGGTCACTCTGATGCACAGCCATTGATCGCTCCTTTTCTTAAATCCATTTCTGCTGCCGGACGCGCGGCGCGTACCGTCCAGAAGGTCACAGACGCTCCTTCACGCTTTTCTATTACATCCCTCCAACAAAAGACTCTTTCACCTACTGTCTGCATCTTATTTGATCATTTATTCATTCGGTCGGCTAACGCCAAAACATCCGTCTACATTACCACACCGAGTCAGTTATTGATTCATTCGCTCTTTAGTTCTCCGCCGCTCTGCTTGGTTCTCACTCCGCTTTTATTCCTCATCCGTCTTGCCTTCCTCCTTTCATCCCCCAGGTTGGCGCTCTGCAAGGTGAAATGGATGTTATTGAGTTAGAAACGAATTAATCACAAAACACTTCAAGAAGGCAATTTGCTTTGATCAAGTCAAGTGACGAAGCTCCAGCTTGTTCCATCTGCTCATTTGAATTTAATAGACGAGGCTCGTCTTAACAGAGACAGTATTTGTTCAAGGGAAGGTTCCCAACCGAAAAGCCCCCAAAGTGAAGCTTCCTCAGAGTGTCGATGACGTTAAAATGCTCCTCATTTGGTTAGTAGGAGACTCTAAAAATGATCGGATAGGAATATTTTTTTATAAAAGCAGCTTCTGCAAAAACGATAAAAAGATTGACTGGAAATAAAGAAAAACATCTTTGAAATTTCAAACTGTTTTTCTCTCCTTTAAGTCCAAACGTAAAGATCACTTTGGCTCTGAACTATTAAAATGTCCAAGTAGAGCTGGAGAATTTAAAAATCGGATTATAAATTAATTTTCCTGAAAGGAAAAAAAAATCTATAAAAATCTGTTTGATCCCAAAGTATTGATTATTTGGTGGTTCTGGTTCAGTTTTTGGCTGCAGAACACTCAGATTTACTTTGAAACATGAAAACCGCGTCTCTGCTTCAGGTTTTATGTTGTTAATTTGCAAAGTAGCATTAAATCCACTTACCATTATGTCGAAAATGAAAAACAGTGAAGAATGTTTTCTTTAATACAACTGGAAATAAAGTCAGGGCTTAAATTCATCTTTTTAATCTGGAAAACAGCCTCGTTCTTGGTCGCACCTTCACAATAAAAGCCTGTCTTTTGCTTCCAGATCAGCAAAGTTCCCGTCCAGGCCTGCCACCTGAAGACCACCTGCCAGGACTGCGTCTCCATGAAGGACCCGTACTGTGGGTGGTGTGTCCTGGAGGGAAAGTGAGTCCACAGGGTTTCCCAGAGGGGGGGTAGAAATCCTTTTACTTTTATGTGAGATCTTGTTAACTAATCAAACATCAGATTTGTAATCTCCCAAAGAACCAAAAGTGTTGATACTTTTTCTGTGAAATCTCAAAGCTTCATTGATCGTTTCTGCTCTTAGGTGCAGCCAAAAGAAGGACTGTGGAAGGTCAACGGAGAGAAACACCTGGCTCTGGTCTCCAGATCAGAAGTGTGTTGAGATCGAGACGTTCGAGCCGCCGAACCTCAGCTGCAGGAAGACCCAGCAGGTAATGAGAGCATTAGAAGACACTACACATGCAGCATTCATTGCCATTTTCCATGCATTTCTCTGCAGAACCTCTCTGTCTGGTTGATCAATATCTAAACCAGTGTTTTTGTGCCGCAAGATACGGTCAAGTGTGCCGTGGGAAATTACCTATTTTCACTGATCTAAATACATTTCCCATCTTCAGGATATCAGCTCTGTGTTCATCCAAACAGGCCCTGATAAAACACTGAGTAGTTAGGAATATGAATGATCATAAAATACTTTTTTTTGTGTTTATTTGATTCTATTAAAGACATTTTGATAAGAATGACGGTACCGCGATTTAGCCGTAGCATCAGCTGTTTTCGGAAAAGTCCCGCCCCTTTAACTGTCTCCACCAATCATTCTTGGAGGCTTAATCTCACGTCATCAGTCTGACCAATCAGAATTGGTAAAGTCTTCACTTCCTTGTTCTGATTCTGCTCATAAAGTTTCTCAGTTCCAACAAAAATACCAGCTTAAGCTCGTCTTTAGCGGTGTAGCTTTCCACAGAATCCGGTATCAGACTGTGGAACAAGTGAACAAAACCATGAAGCTCAGAGCAGCCAGTCTGTCTGCCATAAGACTATATCTCCCATTATGCATCAGGTTAAAGTGACAGCATCCCTGCGCTACAATGAGTCTTCCCTGTTAAACGTCTTGAAACCACAACGACCACATCAACCAGTTTTTAAATCTTCTTGATGACATCAGAGGTCAACAGTTTAGTTCTCCTTCCAGGTTTGTGTTTATTGACAGCCAAACATCCCAGAGTTTGGTCCAAGTCATCTTTCTAACTGAAACACTTTTCTAATAACGTCTGGATTATTTTAGATGTTAAACTTAAGTAGAAGTAATAACAACATTTAAGAAACAGGATTAAAGTGAAGTGGCCAACAGACACAAATCAACCAAATTGAAACAGTTTAATCATCAAAAAAGAAATAAAACATTTTTGTTAAAGTTTTAAAAGACTTCATCTTTGATTAAGACAAAAGAAAAACTAATAAAACTTCAACATGTTCCCTTTTTTTTCACTACAGAAAACACAAATATAATGTCAGTCTTTTTGTGTCAATTTTATCAAACATATTGTGATCATATTTTTCAAAAATTACAGTTGCCTTTGCACTAACATTGGAAAAACTATATATATATATTTTTTCAAATATTGTTTTTTAGTGAGGTCACATAAAATTGCATGTTAATATACTGAAGGAAAAACAACTACCAGGGTAAAACGTCAAATAATTTAGTTGAAAATTATTACTGAAAACTTTACTTTTAAAAAACAAAATGTTGCAGAGGGACTGAACATCAATACAGACTATAGAGTTTCTCCTTTTTAATTTTTGGATGCTGGTGTGCCGCCGGATTTTTTGTCAAGGATAAAGTGCGCCTTGGCTCAAAAAAGGTAAAAAAAAACACTGATCTAAAGTCCACATTTAGGATGTATTGCTGAAATATGCATGTCTGGAAATAATAGAAGGATGTGAAAGAGGTCTTGTTTTTGTGGAAGTATTAACTCGAACCTGTAGCTGAAAAACAACAGACGTGTCGGTAATGTGGTTGAAAAAAACAGCTGAGGGGCTGAAAAATGACTCAGCAGCTTTTGTCGGAAAAACGGCTGCATGACAGGTTTTTCCAGAGGCAAAGGTGGAGCCGGTATTATTCCAAAGCTCTCAGATGGACAGAAATGGACCCGTTACTCTTCTGTAGATGTTTGACTTGAACCCTCAGCTTCTCTGGAGCTTCTGGAGTCCTTTCAGCTGCAGAACAACGCATGGATGTCAAACACAGTAGAGTTTGTGGATTTGATTTTAAGGCAGGATTTTTTTAGAAAGCTGCCCAGTTTCTGTTTTGTGATTCAAACTTCATTTAGAAAAGCACCTTTCATACACAGGAAACACAAAGTGAATTACATAATATACTTTTATTTTAACTCAACCCTTTTCCAAAAAATCCAAAATCCTTAAAAGAAGGATTCAAATCTTTAGTTTCTGCTCCTTGTAATTAAATGTAAACAGTTTTTATTGTCATTTGATAAACAGTTTGGCTTTTTTGCTCTTTTGTAAAGTGTGTTGAGATCATTTTTTTGTAATTAATTGGCACTAAAGGGAAGTTTATTGACAAAACAGTGGCACAAAAGCCTAAAACGGTCTTAGGATTCTGCTGATGATCATTTTGAGCAGTGGGTTGTTTATTTTCCGATACTGGAAGTTTTATTTTCGTCTTCCTTGACGCGTCATGTGACCTTCAGCAGCTGCTTAAAGGTGCAAAGTTAGTAGCTCAACGCTGTGAGTTTGTTTTATGTTTATTCACATAAATGATATCATGAAATTGTGTTTTTTCTAGAATTTCAATAAAGTTTTCTTTGCATAAGTGTGATAAAAACGCAGTGACTGACGACTGACTGACATGCTCTTCAAGCTTTAAACAGAAATAGGTTATTAAAAGATTTCTGTCCCTAAAGAGGAGAACAAACCTTTATTGTTTCTGGGAAATGCATCTCTGTGACAGTAGAATAAAAAAATGAAAGGAGGAATTGTTAAATGGAAGGCGTTTTCCAGAGGTGACCGAGCTCCTGCGGAGGCGCTGCGTCGCCCTGAACTTGAAGGCTGAGCCGTCTGAATTAATGAGGAACTGATCAAAGAGCAGCCGTGTCACAGAGACGCCGCGTCCTTCAGCAGGAAGCTAACAGCAGCAGACATCCTTCACGCCTGCATCCTCTGAGCCGTCGCTTCTCCTAAACTCAGATTTGATCAGATGTTCTCCAACTCGGACGGATCGGTGTCTTCTGTTTCTCAGTTTAGGGAGGTTCATCTTTCGAGATGATGACAAACCCCTAAAACCAAGTCGGGCGCATCAAAACGACATTTAAAGATCACCATGGTTGATTGGTTTGGTGTAAAGGTGTGAAATCACCACTTTTTATTAAAAATGTTTGTAAAATTAGCTAAACCGTCATTAATTTGGTACCAAGAATCTCCAGATGAGACGTGACCAAACAACTGAGTTTGCTTGACCTCTGATCCTTAAAAGTCTCAAACACCAATTAGTCCATCTAAAACACGATCTGAGTTCCCTCGGGTGTCGTCACAGATCGATCACCTTTCAAAGTTATTGATTTTCCTTTCCAAAGCCGGAACGGCGTGGCGTTGGCGTCTCCCCGCATCCCTGACTGAAACAATGTGAAATGGCAAACACTGACCTCTTGGCCTCTCGGCGAGGTTTCTGCAGAGGCCCCATCATAAGGGAAATCTAAAAATGGAGTTTCCCACATCGCCACAAAAGTTGATACACGTGTTCATCCGCTTCCGACAACCACAAGATGTCATCGTTGCTATGGGCTATCACGCTAACTGTGGTGGCCATGTTGGCTAAGGTCACTAAGAACCCTTGTCCGGTCTGCCCCTACGGGTGGAGTCGGGTGAAAAATGGTCAAATCTGCACAAAATGTCAAGGTCGTGTTCATGCATTTGTTTCTCTACGGTCATTCTGTGGGCGACGGGTTGTAACTGTGTAAGAAAGGGTGGTGAGACATAAGCAATCATATGGATAGTTGGTGTAGACATCCTACAGGCGTCCAAGAGCCCTGGCGTATCATGTGCCCACCCGTGCGTGCAGCATTTGTAGGCGGTTAGTAAGGAGCCAGTGCTCATAACTCATTAACCAGTAAAATGACAGCATCACCCGTACGCCGTGCATGCGTGTAAAGGCCGTGTGAAACGGCCACTACATACATTTTCCACGTAATAAATTTGTCTTTCGTGATTCATGCGTGAAATATGTCATTCAGAAGTGTCTCTTGCGTTCGGCAATGTCCGCCGACGGTTTCAGCGGGTCTTTGCCTGAATTTGGTATGGAGCTGTTTATTCGGTTAAGAATTATATAGTTTACGCGTATTTTATGTTGTTTAAATGCAATGAACACATTTGTGCATGATTTTTTTTTTTTTTTTAGTGAGAGGCATGCGCGAATTTGTAGCTTTCCAAGACCGTTCCATGTATGTCCACGCATGTCTAACAGACTTTTTACGCATTTACTACCGATGTGGATGACAATGGTACGTTCCATTTTTATGTCCTTGCGGTGGCCGTATGAGCCTCCAGGACACTGCAAAACTCACCTCCACTCCCCGTTAGGAAGCAGCCGCTCCTCTGCGATCCTCCATTGACCCAACAACCCACGACCCTACACCATCCGTACAGGTCAACCCATGTACAGATACTAAGGCTAAGCTCAGACCAACAGGTCAGCGGTTTTTGACCACTTTGAAGGACCCATGTCTCAGATTAACAGTAAACAAAGAATAATTCTGAAGGTTTAATCTGGAGTGAGGAGCTTTGATACTTCAACGCAGGTGAAAAGTGTGTTTGCAGAATCAATCCTGTTGTCTTCAGATGGCACCTTTTATACTCATTTGTTCACAATAAACAGTTTTTCTCCTCATGAGTAGCATTTGGAGCTAATGTTTTCAAATCTTTGCAAATTCTACTATCCCAACTTTCTGTGGCATTGCTATGGCAACACAAAAGTGTAAAATAATTAGCTTAATTAAACGTTTCAGCCAAATTCAGACTTTTGAATTTGTTTTGTTCTGGTTCTTTTATAAATGTCACAATGATTTTAATATGAAGTAACTACAAAATTCGTCAGAAAAGGATGAAACAAACCCAAGCAAACAAATTGCACTTTGCTGTGCCTGCCCCCTAGTGGCCAAAGAAGCCCAAGTCACTGTTGGTTGGAGCCAAGTGGCGAATCCTTTGATGGTTTTTCCTTTGCATGCAGCACGTCTTCAAATGCGGCCGTCTAATGAAGAAATATGAGCGCCGCCTGCGGCTGGCGACTTCGCTAAATGAGTTTGCATTTGTCTGGTTAGCTTTGCTAAATATGTTTTTCAGAAAATGTATGACTGCTGTGAATCCGTCCGCACAGTGTATTTGTTCTAATCAAGCCGAGGTGACGTCTAAATAGTGCGTAATGCAACACGCTGGCGGTCAAACCTCCACTTACTTACAGGTCTTTTTATTTTCCAAGTCATCTGGAGTTGTCAAGTTTAAAACTGGAGACTTTTATTTTAAACTGTTTTTCCTTTTTTTTTTTGGTACAAATGCATCAATCTGTGTTCCTAATGAGGCAGATCGTTACCACTGTTTATTTGTTGGATTTAATGTAAAAGAAGAAGCCGCTTTGTTCGTGCAGGTTACTTCAAATCTCAGATGACCTTTAAGAACTTCTCTCATTTAAATAAAACATCAGAAATGTTTTTAATGCATTTTTCTGGTGATGAAGGGCAAATATAAAGAGCATTAAGATTGAAATATAATTTCTGAGTATTTCTCTAAGCAAATCGTTGTGAATCAGGAGCAGATCGTACGTGTGACGTTGAAAATACATTGGGCGGGTCATAAGGGGAGGGGATGTGGGGGTGGGCTTGCTCCGAGCCAACTGTCTCACCCAAAACTCCGAACTGAATTTGGTATGAACACGTCTTTTATGGCATCTTTTTTTTCTTACTCGTCCTGTTGGACTTCTGAGCTAGCAGATGAGAGTTGAAGGCCTCTTGTGTTACAATAGGGCGTTAGTAATCGTCTGACACAGGAGGTGTATATTTGTATAAACCCCTTTTGTATTTGAGGCTTAACTTTATATATACTAATTGTGTCTGTATATATCTGTTTTTGAAATAGACAGTAGAAAAGAAGAGAGAAGGAGAGAGAGTGATGTTGGAGATACGGTTACGAAGACACAATTTCTAATAAACTCCTGCCGCTATGCAGAAACTATGTTCAAGGAAACGATAGATTTTTTTGGATTTTGGCTAAAAACAGCATAATCATAATTAAAGGATCACTGGGAACGCTTTTAAAGTAGTTCAAAAGATGATCAGAGTGAGGCAGACATGTTTAAACATGATCAGGGTCTTTGTGTAACCCTTGTTCTATCCTAGGCACTTTAACTTTGGAAGTTGGGTCATCTAGACCCACTAGACAGTGCACTGAACCTTTTCTCTTAAATGATTTGTGATCTTCACTGGTGTCCATGGATTAAATGATATCTTTCCATCTTTATCCAACTTTGTCATGGTAGGGAGAACACGTCAATGTAAGGGTGGGGTCATTTTGACCCCACAAGATAGCACAAGGGTTTTGTCGTAGAGATAGAAGCTTCAGTGAAACTCAGCAGTTTCTGTATGGAAACTGTTTTGGTTTTTCTTGAGGAACTTTCTTCAAAAACGGATGAGATGGTGTCGCTGATGATTTTTTTCCCTTCGATGTTTCATCAAAGCTCCATCTGAAAGATGGATGTGGACTGAGTGCTGGAGTTTTTCCCGCCTGCTGTTGAGCTCTTCTGCAGGACGATGACCTGAAACCTGTTGAAACACAGGCGGCTGTAGACGAACAGGCTTCATTCACGCATGTTTTGAGCTTCCGTGTCTCCTCCTCTCCACGTTTGGAGTCCTGTAGGCTCAGTGTCGGCTGTGTTTCTCCTCAGGTTGTGATCACCATCCCCGCCCTCCCCGCTCTGAGGGAGCAGGACGAGCTGGAGTGCTCCTTCCAATGCTCACAGTGCTCCTCTGGCTCCTTCGACACTCGGGCCCAGCTGATCCAGTCCTCTTCCACTCAGGTGGCCTGCTCGCTGCCCAATCTTGAGGTCATCCCGCCAACCCCTGGAGACCGGGGTGGGTGAACCCATCTGTTCGTCGTATTTGCACAGTTTTGAAAAGGGAATGCTGAATTTCTGATTCGTGCGTTCGTGCAGACTTCGTGTCCGTGCCGCTCAAGATCCGAGTGAACAAAACCACGGAAGTGACGTCTGGAAAGTTTCACTTCTACAACTGCGCCGCCACAGTCAGGAAGAACGAGAACACGCCGTGAGGCCGACGACGCACACTCGCAGCAGCAAAAAAAAACGTGCACAGCCCTGACTTTGACACGTGTGTTTTCAGGTGCATTACATGCGTGACGAGTCAGTGGGGCTGCCAGTGGGACGCACAGGATCACGTGTGCAGCGACAGAGATGACTCTGTGAGCGGGGGGAACATCATCAAACCGCAGCAGGTCAATACTTCCTTTGGTCTTCTTGATTCTGATATTTTAGGGATTTTAATGTTGGTTTTTGCTAGTTTTTAATTTTATTGTTTAAGTAACACTTTTCCATAATATTTTAATGTTTTGGAGAGAGTGTTAGAATTATTAGGGATGGGCGATATCAATGCCACTATTGGTATCGCTCTGATATTTACATAACGTTATCGGTCCAATATAAAAATAATCTACAGATATTCTTCTGACTGTTTCCAAAAAACACTTTATTCTTTTAAATGTATACTTGTTCCTAATAGATTGGGAAGCTTATCGTTACAGTCATCATCAGTAAATGACTGTTTTCAGGTCAATGCTATGTTTGATAGGGACACATGTTGTTCCTAATAGATCCCTGGTTATGGGGAGCTTACAGTTTACAGTTATGTCCAATATTTAATAAATGGTCTGAATGCTTTCAGAAATATTCACATGAAAGTTTGAAAGTCATACGTGTTCCTATGAGATCCTTTGCTGGATGTTAAAAAGGTCAATGTGATCGTCCAATAAAAGAGAAGTTGTGCTTTTCTAATATTGAAATGAAAAGGAAATCTACACTTGTGTAACTTAACTGTGTTAATGTAGACACTAAAGTGGCTCTTGGCCACATCTGCAGGGGAAATATTGTTTATCGGTATCGGCAGGAGAATATTTTTTTGCACTAAATGGGCAGGTTGTCAATTTGTCACATCCAAACGGAGGGTTGCTGGTTCACTTCTTCTGGTTTTTTTTTCTCTCTGCACTGAAGCCGGAAAACTGTCCTCAGTTTGAGTCTCCGGAGCCGCTGCTGATCCCCGTGGGTTCCGCCATCCCCATCAGCTTCCGTGGAAAGAACCTGGACATCTACGATGTGAGATCAGTCGAACCCGCTCCTCAATCGGCCGATTAACCCATAATCCTCCTGGGTTTCCCTTTCATCTCCGTCGTTTTTCTTCTTCTGGTGTCTGTCTACAGGGCCAGAGCTTCTCCATCGGGACTGAGCTGCTGATGCCCGATGAGCAAGAGGTCATCAAAGAAGAAGGCTCAAAGTTTAAGTTTAATGGTTATCGGGTCAGTTTCAAGCGATTCTAGCTCGTTTCACACGCTCCATACGCTTTTATGATTAACGGTTGACTAAAAACGTGAGTTAGCTGCTCAGATTCTTTGGTTAAAAACCATCAAGTTTGGGGAAAAGTTAAATCAGAGTAAAAGTTTCCTGTAAAAATTTAGTGTCGAGCTTCAAAATAAAAGCTGCTAAAGTCCAGGATGTACGTAGTTCAGAGACTGATGGCGTGCGCATGGCGGTGTAAATATGGCTGTTTGTCTGCAGTTTTCTTACGACGAGCAGCAGGAAGTGAACGTGTCCTTCCACATCAAAGACAACGACAATCACAAGATCGACAGCACCCTGACAGGTGGGTGTGTCCCCCACCAACGCACACACACACCTGTAGATCCAGGAGGTGACCTGCCCTTTCCTCTCCTCCACCAGTGGTGCTGTATAACTGTGCGGTGGGCCGGGAGGACTGCAGCCTGTGTAAACACGCCGACGCCAAGTACAACTGTGTGTGGTGCGCCGAACAGAACCGCTGCGTCTACCGCGACCTCTGCCCGGCGCTGGAGCCGGAGTCGTCACAATGCCCCGACCCCAAGATCGTTGATGTGAGTCTGAGAACAACCCCCCCCCCCAAACACCACAACCAGAAGAAAACACAATCTGAACGCAAACTGCAGAAAACCAATAAATCCGTTGTACTTCACAAAATGTGGCTCCACTATCACAGCCTTATTGGAGCTTGAGGGGGGGGGCCACTGATGATTCTGTTTTTCATCCAAACCAGGTGATCAGTTTTTAATTTCAATCCTTAATTTTCTCTGAAGGTCAAGATCTCTTTTTTTACTGTCAGTAAATTGAATCAAAATGAAATATGTTAGAGAAATTCTCCTACAGGTCATCAGAAAGCCTGCGGCTCACAGGAAACATTGTATTCTAAAAAATAAAAAAAATACGGTGAATAAAAAGAGTTTATGCACCTCTGGCGCCTGCACTTTAACCCTCTAAAGACCCACTGCAATCATCTTTTGAACTATTTTAAAAGCATTTCGAGGCAAATCTAAAAACCGTTGTCCTTTTCTGGGACATAGCTTCTGCAGAGCTGCAGGAGTTCATTAGAACTACCCCCTCTGAGATGTGGGTTGGGCCATTGGTGCAGAGCAAGCCCACCCCCCTTCCCATCATCCATAACTGAGAGCTCTCTGTTTATGCGCTCTCTTGATAGCATACAGCCCCAAAATAACATTAGCGGTGCGGCAAAATGTAACTTTTTTTTTCACCTTCAGAATTTATTTGCGCAAACGGTTGAAGAGTTATGGCAGTTCCAAAAATGTAAACATTGGATCTAAAGTTATGTCATTAAAGGTTTAAAAGTCCTAAAAAAACACTAAGATGCAGTTACACTGATGCTCTTTAGGGGGCGTTATTTGCCGAAATGAGTTAAGAACCAAAAAAACAGGCGTACGATAATTGTACTCACCAAAATATGAAACCACTCTCTCCACATTTCTAGGCTTAACACGTAAATTACGATTTTTTTTTTATGGTTCACGCTCCAAACATTTTTTTTTTTTAAATACTTTAAATGTACGATTCGTGGTTCTCCTCTATTTCTTTTTTTTTTTTTTCAAATTTATTTTTTATTGAAAAAGCACAGGATAAATTGTACATTGTTTTGACGTGTTACAATGTTCATGCTTTCTCAGTTTTTTAATTGAAAAACAAAATAATAATAAATAAAAAAGGAACATGTGAGGAAGCAGGGAGTTTCAAAACATAAATGATATGACATGATTTCAGATGAAATCTGATCTTACAAGCTTAACATATTCTGTCCATATAGACCAAGTAGCGTAAAAAACATCCAGCCGTATTTGTAAAGAGTGTGAGATTCTTTCCATTATATAAATTCTTTGTACAACATCAATCCAGTCCTCTGTCGTTGGTTGTTCAGGTTTAAGCCATTTTCTGGTTATTGCTTTCTTACTGGCTGCCAGCAGAATGTAGAGCAGTTTCTTATTTTTGTTGTCTAGGCCATCAATTTTACTCAAAAACAGACTTTCAAAAGACAAGGGGAAAACAATAGAAAACACATTTTGCAGATGTTCATGTATGTCAGACCAAAACTTCTTGATAATCACACAGTCCCAAAATATATGGAAGTGATTGGCTCCATTGTTACCACACCTCCAACATTTACTATTTCCTAGGTATTTTTTTTGAGAGGGTGTAGTAAAAAACCTCATTATGCTTTTCCAACAGAATTCACGCCAAATGTTTGATCCTGTTGTGATCCATTGTTTCCGACATATTTGTTCCCAATCCTCCTCTGTGATAGTGAGCTGTCCTTCTCGCTCCCATCTTTCCTTTACATAGTATGTGTTCTCCCCCTTGTGCGACAAGATACTATTGTATAACTTTGAAATTATTTTCGTAGGGCATATTGCTTTTATTAACGTTTTAAAAGTTTTAAGAAACCTTGGGTCATCTGTGGGTATTTTAATTTTTTGATTGAAATAGTGCCGGACCTGTAGATATCTGAAGAAATCGTCAGAAATTAACCCGTGTTTTTTTTTAGGGTATCAAATGTTTGAAATGCTCCCTTATGAACAAATGAGTTGAAATCAGTTAGCCCTTTGGGAATCCATAACTTAAATCTACCATCATATTTGTTGGGGGTGAACTCTGAGTCGTACGCACACCATCTGAGAATTTTTGAGTCTTCCATCAAGTTGCATTTTTTAACTGTGTCATTCCAGGTTTTAATCATCATATTCAGTAAGGGGTCATCCTGTAAAGGAAGTTCCCCCTGTAACTTGATATCTGCTAATAAAGCTTTTAATGGCATTTTTTCAAAAGTTTTCAGCTCTAGATCTTTCCACCCTGCAGTGTAAACTGGAGAACACATGCAGATAAGAGGCCTCAGCTGGGCAGCACAGAAATAGTCTTGTAGACAAGGAAGATTTCTGCCACCCTGATCTGTTTTTAATTGTAAGGTTTTATATTTAATTCTGGGTTTTTTCCCTCTCCATATGTATCTTGATAACATCTTATCCCATTCTACAAACTGCTTTTGGGGTATGGGAAATGGTAAACATTGAAATAAATATAACATTCGTGGTTCTCCTCTCTTTCATTTACTGCTTGGTCGTCTAATTAGCTCACTATCACAGGGGGGGAGTGAAATGAGTTGACTGTTATCTGCCTTATTGGTCATCTGACTTTCTTTTGGTGATAAAAGAAACTCAACGTAAACCTGTAACCGGGAGATTGTGACCAGTCGGAATCAGATTTTAGATCAGATTCTCAGAGATAAGCGCATCTCCTCGTCTGTTCTGGCGCTGATGTGTTAGCATCTTCAACAAACTGTCGTTTCTTCAGGTTATGAAGTTTATGAATCGCTGCCTTTCTGTTTCTTACGTGATTTAAACCATTATCAGGCTTTAGAGCAGTCGATTTGTGGTTCTGCTTCAGTTTTTCGTAGCCTTGGCTCCCAAATGTCACTGGAGACGCTCACAGGAAGCTTTTCTCAAAAAAGAAAAGATTCAGATTTGACGTCAGAGCCTCATTGCTCTGTAATCTGCTCTCAATCTTCAAAGGCGCAGAAACTCTAAACTGCTCCTTTTCAATGGAGACGGCCTCAGATTTTCCCCCCTCTCACTTTTACTAACAGTCATCTTTGGTCATAAATCACAGCGCCACACCTGAAGAACATCTAATCTTCCAGGAAGCAGCACGAAAAATGGCGTCCTGGGATTTCTTTTTTCCCCGTCCTCTTGAAGGAATGAGTGAGGAGAAGCTGCCAGAGCCGCGCTGCTCTGCAGTCACAGGGAAATAAAACACATGGAAACAATCATCCGCTCGACTGACGGCTGCAGGGATCCCGCAGGCACCTGACGGCCAATCGTCAGCGCCGCATGGCGGGAAGCGACGGCCCAACGGCCTGCAGGACATTAGGATCTGCAGCCGTCCTTTCAGAACAGCAGATTGATGCTCCTGTCGTCTGGAAGCATCACACACACGGCGGAGTCCAACTTTAAAAGTGAAATGAAAAAGGTTGTGCAAGTGTTTGATAGGATTATTTGAAAAAGCAATTATTTGTGAATTAATTGTTTTTGCTGTATCAGCTCAAATATTTAATAAGGTTTCATCAGCGCCTTTGATCGTTTACCAACAAAATCCAAACTCTTTGCATCACAGACGCCGCGCCTCGTGTCCTGCAGGCGGCCTGGACGGCAAAATATTAACCCCCTCCACATACTAAAAACGGACATGAATTGCATGCACCTAAAACCCGGTAATAATGAAATTTGGATATAGTGAATGACCCCCCCCCCCCCCCCCAAAAAAAAAAAAATTAAAATCCGACAGCTGTGAGCCATAAAATCTTGCTTGATTATCATCTATTTTACTGTTTTTTTCATGCTTCACATTTCTGTCTTCTTTCTTTTCCATTTCTTTATTTTTTTAAACTTTTACCTTAGTTTTACATTGTCTTTTTTTTTTTTTTCCTCTTTATTTAAGTGTTTGGATTTTTAAAAGCGTCATCTGCTAAGAGAAGATTTTTTTTTTAATCTGTAAGAAAAACCAACATTTTAAACTTTATTTACGCCACTTGCTGCATATTTATGCACAGAGGTTTTGTTTGCACAGAATGTTGCATTTAAATATCTTACAGTTTTTGTTTGGGATGAAATTCTTTGGCTCTATCGTTTTATTGGACTTTCCTCAGAAGTTTTCATTTTTTGATCACTTCCTTTTTGTGGGTTCGTTCAGCCGCCGATCCAGAAAAGAAAAGGTTCTTTAAAACCAATCCTTCAACATTTTAGACTCAAAGGGGATCGGATCTGCTCTGCTGACAGGAAGCGCCGTTGTTTTCTAAAATGACATCAGAAGTAAACATTCACCGCAATAAAAAAGAGGAACTTTGAGGAGAAAAGAGTTATCGCAGTTTTTCTTAATAGACTTGATAATGTAAAGCGTGAATTTCGGGGGGCTATGTTAGGATTAGAGCAGGAGCTGCAGTGTTTTTCATGATATAAGTGACCTTAATGGTGAGCCTCAGGTGCGGCGTCTTTATTTAACGAGCCGTCTGTTTATTAAAGCTGCTATTTGCAGTTTCAATGTCAATATTGTCAAAGCAGAATATTGGACTCCAGTTCATTCTCCGTCCAGCTTCCTTTTATTGTCCTCCCCAAAGTCGAGAACAAAAGTCGACCAGGTAGAGCACTTGGTTAACAAGCCCCGGGGGGGGGACACATCCACGCCATTGACCCTAAATGAGAATTGGAGTGAGTGAGAGTGATGTCTCCCCTAAAAAGTTAATCCTTTGGCTCCAACCAAAGGAAGTTAATTCAGTCGCCAGACGCCACCATGTTGGAGCCAGAGATCGGCAGTAAGCGGGGATTGGTCCGGGTCGGTCTCAACGTTTCCATGACAACCTCGCTCGCTAATCAGGAGTGACCTACCACTTGAAAGGGGGCGACACAAAGCTGAACGATTTGGACGTGGGGGGCGGGGCAACAGGCTCCGCTCCTTTTATTGAGGCATCTGATCGGTCAGTTTAACGTGAAAAAAATATCACATACTTCCTGTGTGGAACGCCAGAGGGGAGGGGTCAAGTTCTCATGTGCACATCTGGATTAAAACATGGTCACGTGCATCCAAACGGGCACAGCTTGAAAGGTCGTAGAGAGGATCTTAACTCTGAAACGGAGCACAGGCGAGTCTTACAGTTTGAGGCCAAACAGGCACTTCATTTAACAGTGATTGAAAAAACAAAAAATCTGCATTGACGAATGACAAACAAAAAAACGTGCATGAACCTTTTCTCTCTACCGGCTCATCATTTTTTTGGGGGGCAGCTGAGACTCAGGCTTTAGATTTCATGGTTTTCTGATCCTGGTCCCCCTGCAGATCATCCCCCGTTTCGGCCCCATGAACGGCCGCATCGCCGTGACCATCAAGGGCTCCAACATGGGGGTAAGGAAGCAGGACATAAAGAGGATCACAGTGGCCGGAGTGGACTGCATCCACCTGGAGGACCGATACTCCGTCTCCACCAGGTGAGCCCAGCAGCCTCTTTAAGCTGCAGCTGCCGCTTTAATTAGCAGACAGCTCAGCGGAAAAGATTCAACGCCGGCTTGTTGAAAGTCGCAGAGCTTTGATCTGTAAGAGAGATTGGCCTGGGAGCTCGGTCGCTTGCGTAATATTAAAATCAGGATTCTTCTTGCATAATTAACCGTCGTTGAGGCTTCTCAGAGTCGAAGCGGCTCCGCCTCAGGCGGCTTGTCTGACTTTTAATGTGCTGCAGCAAACATCATGGGAAGGTTTTTGCAGGAAAAAAAAGGAAGAGCTGTTGCTCCACGTTTCTCCACATTTACAGTTTTGTTTCAAATCATTTAGCACAAAAAAATGTTGTGTAATCCCCTTTATGGTTTCCTGTGTGGCCGTTGGTTCGCTGAGCCCCTTCTCTGTCCGTCCACAGTGTGGTGTGTGAGATCGGCCCCGCCAGGTCGGCTCCGCCCACCGACATCCCAGTGGAACAGAGAACCAGTGGGGTGGTGGAGGTGGAGGTGGCCGGAGGGAAAAAAGGAACTTCACAGGTGGTGTTTACATACCGGGTGAGTCTTATGGAGGCTTTGCAATCAGCCGTCCAAACTGCAGAGAACATGGGATCGTTTATCAGCTGCTGTTTATGGAGTCAAACATAATATTAAATAAAAACAAAGACACTTGCATTTTAAATTGCCACGGGTTTTTGATGTCATCACTTAAACGCCAATGCATTTTGCAATTTACAATTCAATATTTAAGAAGGACGTTTCAATGCATGGTTTGGTTTAAATTATTTTGCATTGTAAAAATAAACATGCAGTTCATGCCAAGCCTGAATGACGTGTTGAATTGTCAATCAGAAAATGGATTTTCAAATTAAGAACTCCATATTACTTTAAATAATGACTCAAAAAAACTCCCATAGCTGTTTGATGAGAAGCAAAAAATGAATATTGCTTAAAGAAAAAGCTCTGGCTTATTGTAAACCAGCCTAGTTCTTGTTGATCTCTGTTTTAACACTAGAAAGTTAAATCCCGCCCACATTAAAGCCCGGCCTCTTCTGATTGGACATGACAACAGCCAAAGGTCTCACTTCTTATCAGCTTTCCCCAAAAGAAACTCAAATCGGTTTATGAAAAGACTGAAGCTCTGAATGGTTCTGTAGCTTCAGGTGAAAGTATCCCCCTCTGCAAACAAGTTAGCATAAAAATCCATTAGTGTTACAGTAGAAGCAGCTGTTTGCTGTAGCTTCTCCTCTCCTACAGTCTGAATGACTTTCAAAAGTGTCTATAATACAGAGAAACAGTCATTTTATTGGGGAAAATGCCAAGTTGTTGTTTTTTTTTAGGGTAGTATGTCGGGTAAAACATTCGCCTGTTTGGATAATAACAGAGATTCTCTCAGACAGTCTTTTTTTGAGAAGTTTAATTTTGTTCCTTAATAACTCAAAGACAGTAATTATACTTGATGATCTACAAGATCTATAATTTTCTTAAATATTTCTTCTCTTTTTTAAAGTAAAGTTCAGCATTTTGCTTTTTTGGATTTGCTAGAGGCAAAGCATCAGTCAAGTGGTTTTTATTCTGCATAAGTAAAATGGTAAATTCTGCTTAGAAGCTTCTCAGAAAAGCCTCAAAATCTCCCTTGAAGACCTAAAGCTCAGGGACGTTGAGATCATATGACAAAAGAATTGTTTCAGCTTTTTAAGGATGTATCATTGAGGAGTAAAAGTCTGCGTCGTGTCAGGAGCTTGCGTGACCATGAAAGCGAGCGTGCGGATGGCCTGGGGACAGACGCCGTTTGCTTTTCCTCGTGGACTTCCTCGGGGTCGTGGCAGCGCCTGCAGCGGAAAGCCTCCGTCTCCGCGGGACGCCTCATACGCAGCAGTTATTTCACTGAAACTTTCTTCATTGGTTTCGTTTCCATCACAAAGCCGCCTCTTTGTTTCCCGTCGCAGCTTTGAGAATCTGTCTTTATGAGATCTGCACGCGCTCGCCTCATTGGCGGCTCAGAAGATTGCATGTCAGAGCCGCTTCAGACCGCACACATCCAATCCTAGGAACACTGAAAGGTTCGCCTCCGCTGCAGGGAACCTGCTCCCCGATGAACCAGCGGAGCGTGAAAATATTAGCGGCGTGTGAACTGTCTGCCGCGCCAAACTCAATTCAAATTCCAGCTGTTTTTATCCACAAACAGCGAAACCAATCTGATGGAAGCAGCTTCACCTGCTGATTTGTTTTGTTTCCTGAACAAGGCTCAGTCGCTCTTTTGAATTTTGCTCCTGGAGTTTGCATCCGTTTGCATTTCATGGCAGGAAAACTGCTGAGAATGAAATGACTCATTTATTCCATCAGCAGTGAGTCTCCACTTCCAAACGTAGTTTCTGAGTTTTGTTTCATCTGCGTGTTAAAAACTGACATTGAAACTGCAACAACTCTTTCAGGAATAAGATATTAGATGATGATGACATTTGTTTATATCACGCTGGTCCCAAATACGTGATCATTTAAAGGATAAATAAATGGGGAGAGCTGTGACAAATACTCTGTTCCAGAAAAATGGAGTATGGATGCAGTGGTCCCTCATTTATCCCAGATATAAGGACCGTGTTCACATTGCCACTACATTTTGCGCACAGATAAAAATTGGTCATACGTGATTATACGTGGAAAAAGTGGAAGAAGATGCACAATTGAACCACAGAAGAAGTAGGAATAAACCATGCAAAGAACATGTCGGTAAAGCAGAGTTTCATCTGTAAATGAAGGAGTCAGAGACACGTTTGGGTGTGGAGTATCGCTACTTTATTTTCCTGTTCATTCACAAACCCAGAAGTCCTGTTGTCTCCTCACGCCATGAACCCGTCATGCGCAGAAGAAACGCCCAAAAAACAAAGATGAATGGAAATAGTCTGTTATATTAGCATTAGAACGTTGAAAATGCGGAAAACTGTCCCTCCTCAGACTGAAGCAACACAGGCGTAGAGATCTGGTCTTTAATGGAGGAAGAAAGGACTGAAGTGGACGGCTGCAGGGACACCGACGTCTTCATCAACGGCTGCAGAGATCCTGCACACCACCCATGGATAAATAAAAAATGAATAAATCGTAAATCAAGCAAATGAGCTTCCAAACATTTGAAATGTTATCAATAAACATTCAGCTCACCTGTTCAACTAAGTGCTCTGTATGCTCACTTCTACCTTAATCTCGTAAAGTTATGAGAAAAACTGTCTTCTTACTTTAATTCTCGGGGGAATAACTTTTTTCTTTTTTGGTGGCCCTCAAACTCTGTCGTACAAATAAGATAAAAACAGAAGAAAAAACAGGATTTTGTGCTTCTAACCAAAGACGCTGCAGAATTCAGGAAGGGTGGAGCTGCTCCGGTTGGCGTTGGTGAAGGATCTGCATGTTTCTGATGAAGAGGTTCCTCTGTTTCCGCCGGCTGCAGGCCTGCTGGTGTTTGAACACAGAAGCTCCTCCTGAGCCGCTGCTCCACATGCAGCCCAGTCGTTAGCGGCTTTCCTCTCTTCAAGGAGGAATCTTTTCTGTTCCAGAACATCAGAAACACCAACAGACCCCACCTTTGTACTTTGTACTGCAACCAAAACACAGTTCTGAACGTTCCAGTCTTTATAGTTCTACTTTCCCTCCGCTGCCACTCAGAACTCCACTCACTTTGTTGGTTGGATGCAGCTTTTTCCTGCGGTGCAGACGAGGCTAAATGTTCCCCGTTGTTCTGTTTTCTTCTGCTGGCAGCTCTGAAGCAAACCCCCCCAGTATGAGGAGGAAAACAATCAGCCGGTGTCTGTTTTCTCTAAAATCTTGAAGCCAAGTTCAAATAAATCTTTGTCATCTTTTGTTTTTGTTTTTTCCAGTTAATTTCTGAGTTTTTTTAGTTCACTTTGATATAAATTTACATTTTTTTGGAGACGTTGAAACATTTGGAGCAGAAGTTTTCCCATAATTTCTGACTACATTTTCTCTTTTGGGTTGTGTGTCGTAAAGACCCACTCTGATGAAAATGATGTTTTTGTTGTCTTTAACACATTCTTGGGCCCTTTTTATGAGGATGGAGGACATGCATAGAAAGAAAATGAAGCTTCAAATTGCATTTCTGAGTATTTCTTTATTCAAATTGTTCATAATTTCTAGGAGAAGCAAAACTGTTGTTTTTTGTAGAGCTGTGACGGTGTGGGATTTTTGATCACCACGGTGATGAACCAGCAGAAAAAGTAAATTATCTGCTAAGATGAGTGTGTTTATTATAGTTCCAATCACATGCGGTGATGCGGTCATCGTCACACCCCTAGTGGTTTGTGAGATCGTATTTGTGAGGTAGAAAAACACTGGGTGGGACACAAGTCCCCGTTCTGCTTCATTCTGATGCATCAACTTAAACAGATACACGTTCATCTTTGTTTGCCTCGGCCGAGCCGCTAATGTTAGGCTGGAGGGCTGTAAGATAGCAGGAAAACGGGTAAACCGCGAGCTTTCAGCAACGGGAAATTGGGGTTGCCCTTCACCACAATCCAGAGATGAATTTCTAATGAACTCCTGCCGCTCTGCAGAAACTATGTCCTAGAAAAAAACATTACAATTAAAATTTTAAGACCACTTAGTAGTTGAGTGGGAGTCCAAATGTAAAGATCACTTTGGTACCATATGGTAACAAAATGCCCAAGTACAGCTGGGGGACTTTTTTAATGTTAAATTAAAAAATTTGATTAGAAACCATTTTTCCTAAAAGTAAAAACCAATATCTATCAAAAGCGGGTAATTCCTACAGCAAGGACTATCTGGTGGCTCTGATTCAGAACACTCGTCCCCCAGACCCGAGAACAAATTAGCTGAACTGCAAGTGCAAAGGCTCTGTCAGGGCTTTAAGTAAGAAAAAGGCGACTATGACACCCATCATTTCATGACGGACGCCTTCTAAACGTGAGAACAAAGGCATCTGTCTGCTCTGTAGCCGTAGTGGAAGTTTGGACGGAAAACGGGAAATGCTCAAGAAAAATTTACAAAAACTCTCAACACGTACAAAAACGTTGAACAGGTTTTTGGGAATCTGGAACCAACAGATTCAGGTTGTTGTTGTTGTGATGCTCATATGGTCTCACAAAGGTTCAAATCTCAGTTTTTCTGCTAAAATCTTCCAAAATAAAAGAGAGAACTAGGATTGACTCTCTAGAGTTAATTGATAATCCTAAAACTTCTGATGGTAAAGCTGCTTTTTCTACCCCTAAAACACAAATTAATACCATTATGTATTTTTTATAATCAGAAACTTCTCTCTAAACAACAAAACTGTAAGTTTAACCAGCTCAGCGGCCTTGTGGAAGAGGGTCCCACCTGTGACTGGATGGTCGTGAGTTCAAATCCAGGCCGAGTCAGACCAAAGACTCTTAGACCGCCTTTACACTGCATGGTTCAAGTGACCCAATTCCGATTTTTTTCCTCTCATTTGGCACAGATCGGATATGACCGGTGAACGTGTAAGCAGGACAAAAGCGCATGGATTCCGTTTTTCTCAGATCGTATACAGGCCTCTCTCATATGTGGAAATAAATCGGAAACGAATCGGATACGTGCATTTCCGTGTGCCATGTAAGCAGACAAATCGGATATTCCCCAGTAAATGTGAGTCGTACGTCAGTGACGGCAACTCAGGAGACCAGCAACTGAGATCACATGACTTATTAAGGTGCTTTTGTGCGCTGATGTTGCTGTCAGCGTGTTACCTTTCAGCCTCAGGCTTAAGACCGTAGTTGGAAACCGCTGTTATGTCCGGTCCGGTCCCGGTCGGGACGCCAACGGTAACTAATGAAGCGGGACACCGTTGCTATGGACCAGGCCAGAAGCCGTTTATTTCTTTGGGGGGCGTGTATGATGGGGACCGTGTGTGTGTGTGAGCGCGCGCGTGCTTGTGTGTGTGTGTGTGTAAGGAGAGAGAGTGATTGTGAGTGCGGAGCGGGGGACTGTCGGAGAACCGTAAATTAAAAATAAGGTGTCTCCCCCAGAGGTTTTGGAGTCTTTCTTAGCCCACTCTGGAGGCTGAGGGTTCAGAACGGAAAAGAGAACCCCGAAGAAATCTCCCGTGTGTTTCTGACTACGGTCGGAAAAGAGAAGTCATCGCGCAGGAAAGGTTCAACACTTGGATCAAACTGTTCGGACAGCACAACGTCTGCAAAAACTTCCTCATTCAAAACTCAGAGAGAGCACATAAGACGGCCGACCAGCCCCCCTTTTTCCTCCCCCATGCATCCCCTCAGAAGCGCCCAAGGCAACGCCTCCTTCCGTCGCCGCCTTGCCTCCATGACAACCGCAATCACAAAAGTACGAAAGACGTCCGCGGAATGCGGCAATACTGCTACGTAGTCCTCAGAACGTCTACGTTTGATAGTTTCAGCATTGTATAGTGTAAATGCTAAAATCAGATACGGGTCACTTTTAAAAGATGATGTAAGCGGGTCGTCAGAAAAATCGGATATAGTCAGAAAATCGGATATGAGCATCAAGACCTGCAGTGTAAAGGCGGCCTTAGAATGAGACCCAAGACCTCCCTGCTTGACACTCAGCATTAAGGGGTTGGATTGGTGGGTTAATCCACCAAATGGTTCCCGAATGCGACTGTGTCTGCAGCTCACCGCTCCCCCAGGGGAGGGGTCAAATGCGGAGTACAAACTTCGCACACCTAGGTGTGTGACAGCTAGTGGTACATTAACTGTAAGTTTTGTGTTTTATTTGGTTCAGAAAAGAGAAACTAAAAGCATCTAATCTCTTTCTTTTCTGTTCAGGACCCCAAACCGACCACCATCCTGCCAACCAAGGGTCCTGCCGCTGGAGGAACCGTGATCACCATCAGAGGAGAGAATTTGGACACGGCCACCAAGGAGGACATTGCCGTCAGTGTTGGGAACGTTCCCTGTGAAGTGTAAGCGTTGACCTTCTCGCCACAGCGCTCCAGAAGCTCAGTTGGTCAGGATTTTTTCTCTCCTCCTCCAGCCTGTCGTTTGGTACGGAGATCACCTGTAAGACGGGCAGGTATCTGGGGCAGAAGGTGCCGACAGACCCGCTGCTGGTGACGGTGAAGTACGGCAGGAATACCACCAAAGACGTGAGGGAGGCCTTCCAGTACTGCGAAAACCCTAAAATCAGCTCCTACAAACCGAAGAGCAGCTTCATGTGGTGAGCGCCGCACTCCGAGCTCCTCCTTTAGGTCCAAGCAGGAAAAGGTGGAGCTGTGAAGTTTGGGAGTTTTTCTTTGCAGTGGTGGACGGAATATCACGGTGAAGGGGATCGGATTTGATTTGATCCAGTTGGCCATGATGAAGGTGAAGGTCACTGTGGACGAGCCGTCAGATGCACCGGCTGTGGAGGTGAGAGGCGCTTTGAATTCTGGGACTGAACTCTCTTTCTGGATCCAAAGCCTGTGTTCGTATAGGAACCTGTTCCAAGATTGGGGTTAAACCTGCAGCACACAGACCAGAGAGTGATGGAGGAGGAAATGAAAAGTTCAAGAACGTGACGTTTCCATCCACTCCAGTGGATATTTTTCATGGTGGGAGATCTCATCCTCCCTGTGTCTCGTTTGTCAGTTTGTCCAGCCGGTGCGGCAGAAGAACGACACCACCCTGGAGTTCTTCTCCCCAGCGGTGAACTGCTGCTCCAGCAGCCAGTCTCTCCAGACCTTCATCCAGCTGGACAACATGGAAGAGGAGCTCAAGAGCTTTGACTATCACACCAACCCCACCTTCAACAAGCTGGACAAGAATATGATCACAGATACCAGATTTGTCATCGTCAACGTAGGGCAAACGCTTCACTTCAAGTCCAAAGACTCTTCGTCTTTCCTCCCTGTTAACGCCTGTGTCTTTTCCTTTCTTCAGGGTCGAGGTTTCTTGAAGGCGATGACGCAGGAGGAGGCCAAGGCGTTCATCGAAGACGTCCCCTGTCGAGTTAACGTGATGCAGGTAGAGGCAGCGGGGGGCTGCGGGGGTTTGATGGCTTCTTGATGGATTTGCGTTCGCAGTCTGCAGCCGATACTGGCGCCCCATCAAAGAGGAGGAATGGCGGGCGTTCGTGTCTGAGAGTGCCGCCGCACTCGCGCGCTTGACGGGTGACGCTGTCACAGAAAGTCTGCCTCACTCGACGCTGAAAATCAATCGCCTCCCTGATGAAAGCGAAAGCGGCGACTCAGAGATGTTATCAGACAGAAACAGACGCCGTCTGCGCCTTCGCTTCTGACTTAAACTGTTCAAACACACCTGAGCGTGTCTCGATTTCATGTCCGTCCAGAAGCGGCGTCAGACCGAGCTGAAGTTTGGAAATCCGTTTCATCTGTGCAGTTTCCATCCACGCTCCCTAAATTTAACAAACCGGCTGCTGCTGAGCCGTTGTCTGATCTCAGATTGTGGATGGTTGATCCGATGTGTGCGCTTGTTTCTCTCCTCTCTGGTCAGGATGACACACTGATGCTGGAAGCTCCTCAGTCGCAGCCAAAGTCCAAAAACCAGCTCAGAAACTCCACCAATGACATGCTGGAGCTGAAGGTCAGCCCCGCTCAAAGGACAAGAGTCTCAGACAGACTCCATCTCTTCTGCTTGAAACGATGCCTTAAAGGGTAAATCTGGGCTCCGCCTCTTTCCAGGTGAAGTTTGGTTGGGGCACATGGATGGTGGGGCACGTCTACTACCAGGGGGGAAAGGAGGACATTCCTTTGGCCATCATCATCCCCGCAGTCATCGTTCCCATGCTGCTCTTCATCGTCATGTCCGTCTACTGCTACAGGTTTGACGAAGAGCGTTAAAAACTGGCACAAGAGTGGAGAAACGCTGGTGATTCACCCGCATGTCTGACCTCCAACAGGAGGAAGAGCCAGCAGGCGGAGCGCGAGTACGAGAAGGTGAGGCACCAGCTGGAGAGCCTGGAGGAGAGCGTTCGAGACCGCTGCAAGAAGGAGTTCACAGGTACGCCTCTTCAGCTGACGGTTATCAGGTGGCATGGTGCACGAGGGAGACAGAACCCAACAGGAGACAGGGAGTAGAGGGATTATATAATCCCACCCCTGTTCTACCGTAACCATTTTATTACATGATTGATCATTATCGGGTTCCTCACATTCCATCTGATAACAACGCCTTACCAACACAGTTTCAGGTCATCACGTATGTGTGAAACTTTGTGATGATCATTCCATCAAAAGTTTTCTTTTTTCAAATTGTGCAAAAATGTAAAAAATCATCACAAAATTTACCCCCCCCCCAAGTCCTGTGGCCATCCCATAATATTTTCAAACTTCTTTTGGAGACCCCGGAACATGTGCTTTGGGGTTTCGTTTGTAGATTTTCAAATATATTTTAGAGCACCATGAGAATTTTATGTGATGTCATCAGGATGTGATGTCATCAGGATGTGATGTCATCAGGATCTGATGTCATCGTCTTTTTTGGGGCTAGGGGTTAATCGCTAAATTCAGTTTCACCTGGCACTAGCTGCGTGCACATTTTGGTGAGTTTTTAGTTGGTGGCGGTGGTGAAATTTGTTCTCCAAGGTGCAGTAAGAAAGAAGAATTGCAAAAACAATCAGAAGAAGAACCAGAAGCCGCTCCCGTTCCCCCAGTGAACAGAAGATTCATTGCTGTTTTTCAGACCTGATGATTGAAATGGAGGACCACACCAGTGAGCTGAGCGAAGGCAGGATCCCCTTCCTGGACTACAAAACCTACACGGACAGAAACTTCTTCTGGCCGTCCAAAGACAGCTCCAACGACCCCATGATCACAGGAAACATACCGGTCCCAGAAGCCCGCAAGGCCACGGTGAACCAGGCGCTCACTCAGTTCTCCAACCTGCTGAACAGCAAAACGTTCCTCATCAATGTGAGTTTGGAGTTCTCCAGGTTCTGTTCTCTCTCTGTTTATGTTCACTAAAGTGGCAACATTTGGGGAATTTGGCTAAAACCTTCCATATTTAAATAGAAAAGCAGTTCGGCTTCTAGAATACATTTATTTTAGAATAACTTCTCAAAAAATAGTTTTTCTAAGAACCTTCTTTCTTTAACATCAGTTTATCCGCACGTTGGAGAGCCGCCCGGACTTCAACGCACGGGCTCGGGGTTATTTCGCCTCCCTCCTGACGGTGGCGCTGCACGGCAAACTGGAGTATTACACGGACATCATGAGAACGCTTCTGCTGGAGCTGATGGACGAGCACGTGCAGAGCAAGAACCCCAAACTGATGCTCAGGAGGTTCTGGCTTCATTTGTTTCGTCGGCTTTTGTTTGTTTGTTTCCACTTTAGGGTTTAAGTCTGGCAGTAGTAACCAGCGGATGCCTTTCGTTGTTTCTGTAGCAGAATTCTGAAGATGTGAAACATTCTGGGAGGAATAATGGAGTTAATGTTGTCTTCTTTGTGCAGGTCAGAGACGGTGGTGGAGAGGATGCTGTGCAACTGGATGTCCATCTGCTTGTACCAGTTCCTCAGGGTAACCCCCATTCTTTAGCCTCCTTTGCTCCTCACATCACAGTCGGTCATAAAATCTCTTAAATCTGCCCTTAAAGTTAAGTGTAAATGATTACTTTTGGAGTCACCCGTTTCCACTGACCACTCCGGTTCAGTCTGGTCCGGATTAGAATGGTCCAGGCAATTCAGGTGAGCGTTTCCGCTCATAGTTGGACCGTCACGACAACAACGATGGCGGTCATCCAGCAGCTCATTTTTTCCACGTATACAAACAAAGCATTTAAGTTGTTTCAGAAAGGATTGCTGGCGAGGAATAGAACCGCGTCCCTGACGCCCTCTTCTGTCAAAATGACCTTGAGCCAATCAACGGCTTTCAACAGTAGCTCCACCCTAAGCAGTCCATTTTGGACCTTCAACCAACAGGGGCCCAAAAAAATAGCACGGTTCTGTCTGGCTTAATGGGTCCATTCTATAATGGAAAGCCTCAAAATATAAGTATATAAATATAAGACATCGGCCGTGTTAATGTTGATGGACTAGAGTTTTACAAATTTTACCTGTTAGTCTGGATTTGGATCATTTTAATCCTGTTTGAGCTCAATATTGATGTCACCAGATATAGGTAAATGGGCGGGGCAAACATAACTGATATTTGTTTGTAGTCACCCAAAAACAAAAGGCATGTTAGAGCTAATGGTCACTGTTCCATCAAAAGGCCATGCCACTTTAGGAATGACTCGACTCGGACCAATCACTGCTTACAGACGACGTCTGGCTCCAACATGGCGACGTCCAGATATTGCACACAAAAAAAGGCAATTGAATTTAAGTCAGCTGCTATTTGAGGATGATTTCACATGCACTCTCTCCAGTTCTTATATACAGTCAATAGTTAACAAGCCCTCTAGTGGTTACTCGGAGAATCAACCTGGCTTTAAATTTTTCTTTATAAAAGCTGCTTCATCCAGGAGGTTATGGTTGTGCTTAGTTACAGAAGTTAACTTTGCATCGGTGATCATTAAAAAGTTACCAAAAATGTTTCTTTTCTAATGTTTGACGAGATATCTCAATGTCATGGTTGCCATAGTGACAGAAAAGAGGCATACACAGTCAAATCGCACACAAGCGAGTTGTGTATTATGTGAGGACATTAAATATTCATTATCTTAAAAGGGTCAATAATTGTTTTTAAAAACATGAGACCTGCTATTCCTCATTTCAGGATCTTCTTTATTCTTTTCTGTCTTTGTCAGTTGTCAGACCGTGTGCACAGATGCAGTTATTTCAACGTTTTGACAAGAAACCGCAATATATAAGTAGAAATGTTATCTTTCAGAGAAAATCCTGCAGATGAATCCAGTTGGGATCCCTTCTGTTCAACCCTCTCGACTCAGGCTCGTGCGTTTTGCACATGAAGTGCGTGGAAGAATTTGTCTGAAAGTCCCCTGTGTGGATCTGATTTCAGGACTCGGCTGGAGAGCCTTTGTACAAACTTTTTAGGGCCTTGAAGCACCAGGTGGAGAAGGGACCGGTGGACGCCAAGCTGAAGAAAGCCAAGTACACACTGAACGACACGGGGCTGCTGGGAGACGACGTGGAGTATTCTGTCCTGGTGAGTCCCACTTTCACTCCAGCAGCAAAGACAAACTGTCAATGACACTAAAAATACTTTTCCTGGAATCAGGTCAAACACATTTTCTTTGGTTGAATTTGCGTTTTTTCTATAGTGTCCGTTACCATTGTGCACAAATTTCAGGGATTACGATAACTTTGTTTTTCTGTAAATAGGCATACATTTTTTGAGAAAAACAATAGAAACTTTATTTTTTTGCTTAAATGTTTACTTTACAGACATTTTAAACATTCAAGAGTTGGTCCCAAAGTTGCAAAAAAAGCGGATTTGAAGATAAAAATGTTTAATCTGCTGAAATTAACTCATATTCTGGAGCCAGCAGCTGCAGATTAACAGGCTAGATTATACATAAAAAGTATTCAGATTTGTTCTGCACCTCAATACAGGTGGAGTTTAAATACCTTTGACTCCTCCCCTTTCATCGTAGGTAGTTAATAAACCATAACTTTCTGTAAAATTGAAAAGAAAATTAGGATGCATATGTCAAAATACGATTTAGATAATACTTTATTATCCTAAATTTCATGTGTCACTTTTCAAACATTTGCTAATTCATTTTGAACCCGTCGTAAATTTAAGTACTGTATTTTCACACTATAAGTTGCAGCAGCCAAAAAAATGCATAGGAAAAATAAAAAACATATATAAGTCGCACTCAAATATAAGTCGCACCTTTGGGTGAAAAGTGCAACACTTCTGCGCCAACACCGGGGTAAGACTGAACACACACATACACTGCCCTCTAGTGGATGTTTGTGGTAAAATAACAAACCTATGAGGCCATTTATTTTGTCTAAATCACATAGACGTCACACCTCTGCCCAAACTATGTTGAAAAACCTCAACTTGTACTCCAAAAAATAGGGCTTATTTAAAACAATCTTAATTTGAACTAAAGTGCGAATAGAATACATGAAATTACCTGGTGTTGCTGTTTAGTATTTCTATTGGTTAATACTCAAATAACAAAAACGTGTCCATGGCTCTCATGTTAAAGATTAAAGTCATTTGTTTTACAGAAACAATGGTTGCCAAGTAAAAAAATGCTAAATTTACTTTAAGGTAAAGACATGAACAAATCTGTACTTATTTATTGACCCTCAGATATGATAAAAACCTGTGGTTGTTATGGGATTATTGTTATAAAACAACCTTTTTTGCCACACGAGTGATGTCAAACGTGCTGCAAATGAGGAAACGTGGAAGGTTTAGTTGCGTTACGGGTGAAAAGCACTGAGAGTTGGCGCATGGCTGTATTTGTGGGCTTTTTTATAGTTTTTTTTCATTACTTAACGGAGCCTGAACTTCACTTTGGTTATGTTCTCATTCGGTGCCTCACTCTAATCTTTGCATTTTCCCGCTTATATTTACACAATGTCTCTTCATTGACACGGTTCTCCTCCTCTGAGAGCGGAGCGGGACTATTTTCAGAGAGAAAAGTCTGCAACTAACCTCCACATTCAGAGACGCAGCGTGACATTCAGGAGAAGAAAAAAAAGAAGAATCTCTGCCTGGGTGTGCACGTCAGATGATGGATGTCACTGCGGCTGTTCGATTTCCGGCTGCGAAGCATCAGTTTTTAATAACCTGCTTGTGCACAGGCACTTTGTGTCAGCTGAGCATCATTGAAACGAGCACATTGTGGAGCAGCAGCATGCTGATGAGGAGCACACCGGGCTGAAGCACAAACCTCCCAGGAGGTGCTTTCCCTTTCAAACCCGCTGAAGTTCAGACGCTCACATCAAGAGGAAAGAGGAAAGCTGCAAGTGTTTGTGTGTTGTGGAGCTGACAGCTGCTGGTGTTTGCAGAATCTGCAGGTGTTGGTTCATGGAGAAGGACCGGATGTCACTCCGGTGAAGGTGCTGAACTGTGACACCATCACGCAGGTGAGTTCACTGCAGGGGGGTGACGGTGTGCTGCGGCACCCGAGAACGGGAAATTGTTAAATCACTGAGTCTCATTTATTTGGTCTTGATTAAAATTATGAATATTTTGAGGTTACTCCTCTATGATCTAGTTCTAAGTTCTCCTTTGTTAATAAATGCTGTGTCTCTGCTGTCCGCCTCCTCCGACTCAGTGTGTTTTCTGCATTCGAATTTGCATTTTTTAGCATTTTAATGACGTAAAGACTTTAGTAAGCAGAACAAATGCTGCTAATGTTCATTATTCAAACTTGACGGATGAAATAAAAAGGAGTTTCATGACTGAAGAATGTGGCCTTTTCCTAGCTTTGTGTTGTTTTTACTCAACCTTTAAGGAACTTCAAACTAAGATGGTATAAAATAAATAAAGAACTTTGACAACAGTGACGACTTTTCATTTTAAGTAAGACTTTTCATTCTAGCTTTAGTCATATTGCTTGCAGGTTTAGAGGATGCAGACAGCTGAGAATGTTTGCAGGGGTTAGTTAGGCCATTTTGTCTTATCGCTCAGAAAATGAATCCACAGTTTTCTATTTTATGTTTCTCATGAGGCTCAGCCTTCCAATCCTCCACAGTTCTGATTTGTCTTTACCAAACTGTATAATCCAGAAATGTAAAAAGAATCTTCACAAAAATCTCCATAAATGTCTGTCTCACTTATGTTTATCTAACCTTGAAACCTTTTATTTGTTTTTAGTTTTATTTGCTTTTGCACATCGTGAACATTTCTGCACAGAATGCATGTATTAAAATAAAGCTGTGTGACAATAATACAAAACTATTTATTTTCTAAATGTCAGGTTTTATTTATTAGCCTTCAATAGTTAGTTTAAATAATAATTTCATACTGTAGCCACTGACGGGAAGAAAAAAACCTCATTTTAAACGCCTCCTTTAGCTGTGGTTTTGTGTCGAACACTGAGGGATGTTTCTGTTTCAGTGCATAAATTAGCAGGTTTGACTCTGAATCTCTGGTCTGCAGGTGAAAGAAAAGATCCTGGATCAGGTCTACAGGAACCAGCCGTACTCACAGAGACCAAAGCTGGAGAGTGTTGCACTGGGTAAGGGCGCCAAGAAAAGTAGAAACAATATCATAAATATTGTGTTTCCGATAAGACTGGCTGCATTTTTGCACACATCTATGTGCATGATTAATGGATGACAGAATGTAATTGAAGAATTGAGTTGAAAACTGAGTGAACGTGAAGAGGAGTGACCTGTAAATAGTGGTTGAATTGGATAAACCTACGTCAAAAGAGTAGAACTCTAATAATAGCAAATAATGTGCATTTTTATAATGATCTCTATACACGATCTATATGATAAGGCGGGTTCTAAGGGCAGAGAATGTTCAGTTTAGCTTAGTTTAGACATTACCTTTCGAATTTTTTGACTGATTTCATGTATGAAGCCCATTGAGACGACTGTTGTTGCAATATTGGGCTATAGAAATAAAATTGAATTGTTCAAAATTAAATGGCTAAAAATTCTGATTTAATCCTAGAATCCGCAGAAATCAAAGCGACAGTAAAGACAAGTGTCCTTTAAAACGAGGCTGAATAGAAAAAATGTTTACCTACATGTATAATTCTAATAGAACACAATTAGCCTGTATTTGCACAATAATCTGTGTACATGTCCAGATTATAAAGTTAAGAATTTTGGGTTTAATCCCTGAATTAAGAAGAATTTGAGCTACAGTGAACAGCAGCAATCTTTAAAAATGAGTTAAATGGAAATGAGCTGTCATCAAAATGTTCAGACCAAGATGATGTATTTGTATTGGTATCTAAATACATGAAGAAAAAATAACAGTTAAGGAATTGTGGTTTAATCTCAGAATCAAACAGAAAACTGAGCGACAAATAAGTTGTGATTTTGCAAGCATTTATAAACATCATAAAATAATAAAAAAAGGAATTTTTGTTTTTATCCCAGAATTATTTAAAAAAAAAAAACTGAGTGAATGTGAAGAGGAGCAACCTTTTAAGAATGTTACACAAAATTGTTTTAGCTTTAATATAACAAGTTCAACTCATCTTTTTCTTTTGACAATGATCTATGTTCATGATCAAAAATTACAGTAAAGAATTTTTGATTCAGTCCGATAATTTGGCTGAAAGTGGAACAACAGTGAAGAGGAGTGACCTTTAGTAAACAGATGAATAGAAAAACACTTCCATCAGAGCCAGTGTTGTTTGGACTCACTTCTGGTGAATCTTTAACCTCAGCCCCTCTAAAAAAGCACCTAAACCAGGGGTGTCAAACATCCGGCCCGTTGGCCGTATCCCGCCCGCCAGGTGGTTTAGTCCGGCCCACACATGAAGAGTAAAAATCAAAAGGATGTTTAAAAAAAGAAAGCAAGTTTCTAGTCCATTCCTGTAGCGAGTTGTGATTTTTTTAAAGAAATAACCCAAATGCGCAATTCCGCCACTAGGGGGAGCAAAGGAAAAGCAAAACAGTTGAAACAGCAAATCTGTGCATGTGCCAAAAGCGAAACCTAACAGCTCTGCGTCTGGGTAGGATGCACTTTGGTCCCTATGAGCCTCACTGCTGTTATCTTGCTATAAGGATGATCAGTAGCAACACCCTAATGAGCAAAATGTTGTCGAAAAGTGAAGTGAAGAGCTTTCCAGGAAAAGTGGTGTTTTTTTTTTTTTTTACATGAGCTGAATGCAAAACCTGAATGCTTGGTATGTCATCAACAACGTAGTGCTCAAAGAATATAACATTCAGCATCACTATTAGACTCACCATAAAGAAATGTTTCTGGATTGCTTCAGTGTCAGATGTAAAATATTCAATCTGTATAAAATGGAATAGACCAACTTTTTTTTAATTGGAATAAATTTTATTCCATTGGCCCTAAGTGATTAGGCTCCTGTGTTGGTTGAGGAATTTTTCCCAACTGAGTAAAAAACGAAAACAAAGCGGTTATTTTGCTTTTATGTTACTGGTCCGGCCAACTTGAGATCAGACGGGCTGAATGTGGCCCCGGAACCAAAATGAGTTTGACACCCCTGACCTAAACATTCATCAAAGGGATTCCCAAGTCTGTGCGTGAATGAATGCAGTGACACTGAAGCTGCTGCTCTGCTGTTGGAAGAGTGAAGGGAGACCACGACTGCCGGCACTATTATGGACTTTTTTCAGTTTAGGATTAAAACATTCCCTCGCTTTTTTAAACTAAAGCTCCAGATGTTCCTGTTGGCTCCAAACTCTTAAAAACAATCACGTATGAAGCTAAAATGGAATTTCACAGATTTGACTTGAAAGTAAATAAGACGATTGGTGCAAATTAAACGCCGGCGCATTTTGCTCGCCTGTTCACTGATGCCTGACCAAGACTTTTTGGTCAAAAGAAGACTCCAGAGCAATAACAAAGAAGGAAGAAAATGTGTTGCATCTCTTCTGAATCCTAAAAATGTCGGTGTTTCCTAAAAGCTGCAGGAAAAAAGAACGTTCTTGTAGAAACTCCGGGATTTGTGTGTGTGTGTGTGTGAGGAGCGTTCTGCGTTCTTGTGAACCGGCTGTCGTGATGGGCTGCAGATCATTTCTGCACTCCTGAGAATTCTGCTCTCGTCTCCTGAAGCCTCCGAACTGAGAGTTAATCGAAGCGTCCATCAAGCCAGCAGATTGCAGGCTGGAGCCTGAAGGAAGAATGAGAGGTGCTGTCAGTTAAACGGGGCGTGGACCTTTGAGCGCCGACTCCAGTCTTCAGTCACGTTTATGTTTATGTGTCTGACTGCGAGATACGAGAACAAAAAACCCACAAACAAGTAGATCTGTTCAACTCAAGCAGAGGGAACAGGAGGAAGAGTTCTGACGTCCCTGAAGTGATGAAAAGTTCTGTTTGCTTGGTTTTTCCCCGCAGAGTGGCGTCCTGGATCTACGGGGCAGATCCTGTCCGACCTGGACCTCACGTCGCAGAAAGAAGGTCGCTGGAAGAGAATCAACACGCTGGCTCATTACAACGTGAGTTTTTGTTTTTTACAGAACATAGATTGATTGATAAATGAGCTTTTTGCTTCGCACCACTCAGCCCTCCCTCAGTCATGGACTCCTCAACAGTTGTTTGTTTTTCAGCAGCAGTTTTTTTTACCCACAAAGAGGAGATTCAGGAACCAGGAGGTGTAGAAACTGTACCAACAAACCAAAAAAACATCAACATCTTGAGCAGAATTCTATTCTTTTTTTTCAGTGATAGAATCCGAAAGCAGCTCTAGAGATAAAAAAACGGTTTATAAAACGTATTTAACATTTAAAAAAAGGTTTTCCGTCCATCTGCGCGGTGTCAGACTCCCCGCCTGAAACAATCCTGCGGTTCTTCAGCTCATCATCAGGTTCACTGAGGCGAGTCGGGATCCTGCTGCTCGCTCTGGATCTTTGTAATCAGCTCTGTTTCTGCGTTCTGCTGTGCGGGAACCGTCTGAGCCTCAGAAATACTTATGAGGCGACAGGAAGCAGGAAATGAAGTTTTCTCTCTGGTTTCAGGTTCGGGACAACGCCACGGTGGTTCTGTCCACGGTGATGCACACGCAGTCGTTCCACCAGCACCAGGACAGCCACGATGAGAGTACGCGCTCACCGGCTCCAAGTTTTGCGATTTCTGACTTTGTCGGATCCGAGAGGTCACGTTCTGCGTCTCTCTGCAGAAAACGCGCTGCTGGAGGACGACGACAACACCTTCCACTTAGTGCGGCCGACGGAAGAAATGGATGAGGTGAAGTCGAAGAGAGGCAGCATGAAGGACAAGGCCATGACCAAAGGCATCACTGAGCTCTACCTGACCCGTCTGCTGTCTGTCAAGGTGCTGCCCCTTTGCCTCTATGTCCCCAGAACCTCTGAACCTCGGGTCTCACACGGACTCTACGTCTTTCCAGGGCACGCTGCAGCAGTTTGTGGATAATTTCTTCAGTAGCGTGTTGGGTTCGGGCTCTGCTCTTCCTCCGGCCATCAAATACTTCTTTGACTTCCTGGACGAACAAGGACAGAGACACGACAACGTAGACGAGGAGACGCTGCACATCTGGAAGACCAACAGGTAGAAGGCCCAGCGTTCCTCATTTCTTTTAAACAGAATTGCCAAAATGTAATCTGGTAAACACGGGATTCCGCCTAAAACCCTTCAGTCATGTAGGAGAATCGCCACTCGCCCCAATCTACCCCCATTTGACCCACCCTCACTGGTTTAACAACTGCTACATGCCCCTTACTCCCAACTTTTTCCCCTGCTATGTTTTCCAAAATAGTGTCCTTTTTGTTAGTTTTGTCTCCATAACAACCATTTAAGTTTTTGGTTGTCTAGGGTTGACAAACAGGTCTATGTCATTTTTAAGAGAATCTACAAAAGTAAAATTTTGGATTTCCTTAGCAACAGAGATTCTTTGTTATCCACGCCAATATTCCTAATATGTTCATATCGTATGTCATATCATTCAGCTTGAGCCGGGGTTTTTGGTGTTTTCCACAATATTCCGGTAAATAATATGCCAACAAAAGGGAAACGCCACTTTTACGCCACACCGTCGTTTAACAAAATACAGTCTATGTAACCAAGATCTTTGAGTAGCTTCCCAATGATGCTCGGGGAGTTTGGAGGCGATAGATGGAGATCATTTCAATTTGTAGCTGATACCAAAGGTAATTTTTTATTCAAGATGAACCATCAGTGTGTGAATGGGACTGTGAAGCGCTTTGGCCCTTCGAGGAAGGTAGAAAAGTATTCCCCATTTACCATGTTGGCCCCTTCCTGAGATCAATAAAATGTTTTGCAATGTTTATTTCCAAAAGAGATTTAGACCTATTCTTTTTTGTTTGATGGTTTCTCCCACTGTGAGATGTCATCCTTTCTTTTGTGGGGTGGGGGTGAGTGGATCAGCTGCAGACCTGACTCTTTTTTCCCGCCGTATTTTAGCGGATGGATTACCTGCCAGCTGCTGTTCAAAGGTCCTGTGAAGTTTTCAGCCAGAGATCTCATAGAAATAATTATCTCCCTCATGAGTTCTTTGTGTGTTTTAATCAACTTCACTTGAGGCACATTACGGCCTCATCACCGCCGGTGCGGATGGCGGCCTCATGAAAGGTTGCTCCAACCGCTGTCGTCAGGTTGCACAGATGAAGACAATGTAGAGATGAAGGACGGAGAACAACAGATGTTTGCGTTTAAACTAGCCTTGAGCTGACGCTGTCAATCACCACGTTTGACGATAAAAAATATATTCGTCGTAGGAAATATTAACGATGGTCGTGACTTTTTGACGGATTTTTAAAAGCTCTTATTTTGAAAAGAACAAAGAGGTTTAAAGAAAATACATATATTTTCTTTTCCTGGCTTTTATGTTCTCGACTTGTTAGACTGAATACAAACTGAGCAGCTGTCAGAGGCAACGGAGATTCAGGATAAAACACTGTAACATGACTCATCAGTTGGATGGAGGCTGTAACATGACTCGTTAGTTGGATGGAGGCTGTAACATGATTCATTAGTTGGATGGAGGCTGTAACATGATTCATTAGTTGGATGGAGGCTGTAACATGATTCATTAGTTGGATGGAGACTGTAACATGACTCACTAGTTGGATGGAGGCTGTAACATGACTCATCAGTTGGATGGAGGCTGTAACATGATTCATCAGTTGGATGGAGGCTGTAACATGATTCATTAGTTGGATGGAGGCTGTAACATGATTCACTAGTTGGATGGAGGCTGTAACATGACTCATTAGTTGGATGGAGTCTGTAACATGACTCATCAGTTGGATGGAGGCTGTAACATGATTCATTAGTTGGATGGAGGCTGTAACATGACTCACTAGTTGGATGGAGGCTGTAACATGACTCATCAGTTCGTAATGGATCCAGTTTCTTTCATCTTTTTGCTTGTGGCCATTTCAGTTGTAAATTATCTCTTCGAAAGAAAATGGGCGGGAAAATCCGACCAGGAAAGATGTTTGAACGCGCCCACAAAGCTTTCACCTGCAATTCATCTCATCGCCGTCATGGCGAGCACATAAAATGTGTTACATCCCTCCCGTTCTGCTGTTTTTCTTTCCAACAAGCTGCTTTTGTACAAAAGCCCCCTGGTGGTTAGATGGTGAACGGACAGGTTTTTTTTTTTTAATGATCTTCATTCTGGAAGTCAAAAGGCTGCCTCCCTCGTGCAGAGTCGTTCTATTAAAGCTGCTTTATGCACAGAGGCCACATCATCTGCTGAGACCTGCTGCTCCTGGTTCTTCAGGGTTCAACTGATTCATCTCAACTCAGGATGTTTCTGTCCAGTGTCAGGTTTTTTTCATAGGTTCTGAAAAGTTTCTGATCTGCGTTTGCAGTTTACCGCTGCGATTTTGGGTGAACATCCTGAGGAACCCGCACTTTATCTTGGATGTTCATGTGACGGAGGTGGTTGACGCCTCGCTGCACGTCATCGCGCAGACCTTCATGGACGCCTGCACCAAGACGGAGCACAAACTCAGCCGGGTCAGTGACCAGCGATCCAACATTCAGAACAAAGTCCAAACTCCAGAACAGACCCACACCAAACCACAGAGGAGAACCACAAAACATTATGAAGACAATTACTCAGCAGCTTTTCAGATTGTCTCTGCAACATTTGTTTGGCTTTTGTGGAAAGTCTTTGACGCCCTCCAGTGGTCAAATGCTGTAACTACAAAAAGTCAAATACTTTTTCAAACTTGGTTTCCCCTGGAACAAATTAAATAACAAAATCACTTTTTTGTGATTCTTGTGAAACATAGTATTCAATTTGACAGAACAATTTCTTATTTACTTATTCTTTATCATTTTCTAAATTTTTAAAACCGTCTTTTGTATCTCATCTAGTCTAATTCAAATGGTGAGATCAGCATTTCCTGGTATAAAGATCAGCAGATTGTGCCGTGATGCGTCCGTTTTGTCTTTTCCTCCAGGACTCTCCCAGCAACAAGCTTCTCTATGCAAAAGAGATTTCCTCCTACAAGAGGATGGTGGACGAGTGAGTTTGGCGCTGCACGCTCTCATCACTCGTTTGTGTCGCTGTGTTGTGTTCATGCGGCTGTTTGTCTCCTGCAGTTACTACAAAAACATCAGGGAGTTGATTCCTGTCAGTGACCAGGACATGAACACACACCTCGCCGAGGTTTCCAGGGTAAGAAACGAGTTTGTGTGAGTAACACAGGAGGAGATGCAGTTCGACTTTTGGCCTGAGGTGTCACTGTAGAGCAGCTTGTAGATATTTCTGGTCAAGTTCGATCTGCCCCGTCCATCGTGCTTCCAAGGCTGGATTTTGTTGTTGGTCACACGAATTTAAAATCAAATTTAGAGTTAAAGTTCCAGATGTGTTCTCCTTTGTGTTTTCTCTGACCGAGTTTGAAGGCTTGCTGTCCCGCATTAAGTAGAGAGGGTAAAAATAAAAGCAAGAATAAAATCATCTGTTTTATTATTGCTTCGTTGAAAATAAGAAAGTATCATAAAGTCCTGGGATTAAACAATCTGCATGAGCTGGCATCACATCAGAGCCACAGCCAATGCTGCTCCCTGCTGCAGTGTAGCTTTTTTTCCCGACTTATCAAAGTTCTTTTTGGTCTAATTTTATCAAACAGCAGGGTCACATTAGTTTGGTCATTCTGCACATTGATAAAAAAAATATGGATTTGGAACCAAAAGTAGGTCATTTTCACTGTTTTTTTGTCGCTAAAGAGAAACATTTGAGTGGTTTGTGGCTCCACGTGTGTCAAGCTCCTCACTCATGCACAAGTATCGTCATCAGAAAGGGGGGATAGAGGGCGGAGCTACTTAGCTCAGCACCAACAGCCACGCCCAAATAGAGGAGATTTTGGAAACAGGCTTTAGACAAACATGAAGTCTGGCTTTTTAAGACATTTAGGTTGGGGAATTTGCTTCATAATGAAAACACCACTGATAAAGTTTTTATTTAAATGAATAAGTCATTGGGGGACTTTAGGAATATTTATCTGTTACAGCTGGTAGTTTGGTTTTGCTGACTTTGGTTTCCTCTTTTACTCGACAGCAACACACAGGCAAGCTGAACACGCAGGCCGCCTTACATCAGCTGTACCACTACGCCAGCAAGTACTACGACGTGGTGAGGACTCCTGATTCTGCCGGTTCTCATGAACAAGAACGGTTTAGGACTCCAAAAACCTTTTGAATACAGATCTGCAAAAACACAAACTACAGATTTATGGCTGCTGCAAAATCCAACATCAGTCATGGACTTTAAATCCCCAAAATGCAGGAATAGGAGGGAAAAAATAATCATTCAGATTTTATGACACTTTTTGCAAAACTATAACTGTTTCTGTAAACATTTTACGTCCTAAGTCAGCTCCTTTGATTACATGGATTCAGAATTTCTGGGTTATCATAAACGTTGATCATTGATCTGTTTAGTAAAAGACTTTCAGGGGTGACCACTAGGTGGCAGCAAAAACAATACTTTTAAACTTTGGAGGATTTGGGGGTTTCTTTATCATAAAGTTTTTTTTTAAACTGTTTTCTTGAAAATCAAATCAGTTTTTATTTTTACTTTTCATACTTGGAAACACAAAGTGCTGTACACCGAAATAAATTATTTTGATTGAAGTAAATGAATTTTAAAAACATAAACGCTCCCCCTTTACATCGCCCGCCTTTTTACTCGGTCATTGAGAATCAAGTTGAGTTATTAGGTAGAAACGCAAATAGTTTTCTTTTAAGAGGATTTAGAAAAGGACTTATTAGAAATCAAGGTTAAAATCGTAATAAATAAAAAATGGATAAAATATAAATATAAATAATTAACTTAGCTAAAAGCCTGGCTCAAAAGAAGAATTTTTAGCTTTTCATTTATGCTTTCTGCGACCGAGTGCTCCATAAATTCTGAAAAGATGCTGTTATTGAGGTGGGAACAGTTAGCAGGCGAGGATCTCCACTTCCCCCAGGGTTGGATTCTTTTTACAACAAAATCTGACAATTAAGAAAGAGAGACTCGTAAAACATTTAAAGAAAAACTGAAAATCATAGGATTCTAAAAATCGATCATTTTAAAAGGTATTTGTTAATTCACAATATAGTCAGTAAAATATGGTTTTAGATAAAAATGAAATTAGAACAAAAAGTGAACTTAAACCTTTTTAAAATCTATTTGTGAAATCTGTTTTGGTGTAAAAATCCTTTTTACCTATCCTTTATCCTTTTTAAGAAATTAAATGATTATTAAATCAGTAGTGACTCGTTTAAGGAGCTGAGCGTCTACAGTTACGTTTTCTGGCTCTAATGTTAAAGATTTACAAGTATTAGAATGTCCCAAATAAACTATAATGTAGATGAATATTGAACTAAAGTGTCGTTTAAGTTCGGTGTTTTTTCTAAAAGATGTAATAAAAGTTAAGTTAGAAGATTTAAAAACTGTTTGATGTGTGTTCGTTGTGGTTTCAAGACGTTTAACAACAAAGACTTATTGTGAGCTGAGACGCTGTCACTTTAACCTGATGCATCATGGGAGATGTAGTCCGATGGCAGACAGACTCTCTTCTCTGAGCTTCAGGGTTTTGTTTAATTGTTCCACAGTCTGAAATGGGATTCTGTGGAAAGCTACACCGCTAAAGACGAGCTTTAGCTGGTATTTTTGTTAGAACAGAGAGACTTTTTTGCACTAAATCGAAACAAGGAAGTAAATACTTTAACCACTTCTGATTGGTCAGACTGATGACATGTGATTAAGCCTCCAAGAATGATTGGTGGAGACAGTTAAAGGGGCGGGACTTTTCCGAAAACAGCTTAAGCTGCAGCTAAATCGCGGTACCGTCATTCTTATCAAAATATCTTTAATAGAATAAAATAAAAAAAAATAAAAAATATTTTACGATCTTTTATATTCCTAACTCCTCAGTGTTTTTATCAGGGCCTGTTTGGATGAACACAGAGCTGATTTCCTGGAGATGGGAAATGTTTTTAGATCAGTTAATGAGGGTAATTCCCCACGGCACACCTGCCGTGGCACCCTGGGTGAAAAACACTGGTTAAAGTGACTAAATGTATAAAATCTGTTTTACTGGATCTTGGATCAGTTTTTACAGAATCCTGTGGTTCTCCTGCAGATCATTCAGTCTCTGGACGAAGACCCGGCCGCCCAGAATAAGCAGCTCACTCTGCGCCTGCAGCAGATCGCCGCCGCCCTGGAGAACAAAGTCACCGACCTCTGACCTCACGGGGAGGGCGGGGCGAGCGGTTGAAATCCAGACGAGGACTCTATGGGCAGCGGGCTGGCGGACTCTTCAAGTGTTTAGAGCTGCCGGAATAGGCAGAGAAAGCCACACCCACTTTTGGATTTGCCGCCTCCTGGACTTTATTTGTTTTTCTGCTTATCTGGACGTGGAAAAATGAGCCTCTCCTTTTTTTTTCTTTTTTTTTTTTGGTACTCCGCCGTTTATTTTGAGGACTGCATTGGAGAAGTGGCCGTTGACGTCTGTGGATTCAGGAAGGCTCCGCCTCCAATTTTTCTCCTCTGAGCCCCTCCCCCTAAATATAAAGCAGGAATTCAGTCTTTTGTGAGGAACGAGGCCTGGATCAGACTTAATGACAGGAAGTAAGCGGTACGTTGGGGCGCTGCAGCACAGCGCCCTCTGATGGCAGAAGAGCGTCCAGCTCAGGGTACGATCCCTTCAGATAAGACAGAATCCTGTAGCTCTCCTCCTCTTCCTCCTCCTCCTCTTCCTCCTCTCTGCTCCTCTGTGAGCGGGACGTAAATGCCTCGTTCTGGAAAATAGTTTCTGCAGAATCCATGGTCCAAACGGCCAAACTTCTTTGTGTTTTGTTGGTTTGAAATCTGTGCCATGACTCTGCTTCCCAAAATCCCTGACAGCTGTTTTCCTAAAAAAGAAAAAAAAGCTTAAAATTCTTCCTCCTTGACTTCATCTACAGAAGCGTTCTGACGTCAGATGGTCGTTCTCTGCAGACGCGCAAGTTTAAAAATGTTTTTTCTGTATGGAAGATCTGAGACGCCAGAAACGTTCTAATTAAACATGACATTAATTAATTAAAAATTCATGGGGAAAATAAAACGATCACAATTTAAAAGAAAACAGGCATTTATATAAATGTTAATCTGAGATTTAGAGGCACAATAATCTGTCAGGTTTTACATTTTCATTCATAACTTCAATTTTTAGCTGAAAATTGGCACAAAATCTGAAATATTTGCATTTGTTTTGGGGTTTTTTGTTTTGTTTTTGTTTATTTTCATCAGTCTAAAGTTGCTCTGAAAGCGATGTAAATATAAATATTTAATTTTCCTTTTTTTTTCTATTTCCAAACAAAGAAGTAAAGAATTTCACTTTGCTGTGGAAATTCTGATCTTTTTCCGCAAAAATCCTTTTTCTGTTCTGATTGGTCACCGCAGATTGGATTAGTGGGCTTCAGTTAAAAAACAAAAAAACAAATTTAATTTGAAAGATCAGCTCAGAAACTTTATTTAAGGTAAAAAAAAAAAAACTGGAAAAATGTTGATAAAATTCAAATATCACCGTAAAAATAGCAGATATTGATGGAAAATGTTTATTTAGAGACCTAAAAACTGTCATTTGGCAAAAATATTCCAGGAGTTTCCATAAAACTTTTCTTTAGTGTTTCATAATAGAAAACCAAGGATTTTCTTAAAGAGGTCATGAGTCTCTCAGAATAACAAATGTATAATTTTTAGATTCAAACAAGTAAAGGTTCTTTTGAATTTACCATGGATCTGCAGAAACGTTTAAAAATCTTCCATCTTCAGCTAAATCACCTAAACCCAGATGGTGTGCTGCACGCCACCGGACCGGTTCCTCTTTTAATTTTAACCTGATGGTTTTTCTGTTTTAAAACCACTTTGGTGCCAAACGATTTCTTTACAGCCGGATGTTTGTGGCCAAAAACCAAGTGAAGCCAACGATTGAATAATCTGGAGCTACGTTGGTGAGAAACCGATCAAATGTGAAGCTTTTAGGGTCGCCACAAAGCGTTCGATGTTTTCCCTCGAAATAACAAATGTAAACGTTAAATATGAGCTGGCTAGAATGTTTCTCTTCTCCACCGACTCTTTCTTCCTTCTGCCTTCTCTTCTCCACCAGAGAGTGCCTTAAAGAGTTCAGGTCGGACAGAACGGAGGGAATCGGATATTTTATTTTTTCAGGTTAGCAGATATTCTGCAGCTGTTTCCAGGAAACTTCAGATGTGTTCAGACTGGTCAGCAGAGAGAACCAAACTTCTCCCATGCTGTGAAGAATTCCTCACGTTTCATCTCCAGAAATAGAATCAGCTGATGTGTCGTCACTTTTGCTTTTGTGCCACAAAAAAAGAAAAAAAGAAGATTTAGAGTTTGGGGTTTGTCCTGTCAGATGAAAATAATTTCCATTTCCAGATGTGTCATTTTCAGCAGCCGCTCTAGAAGTTTGGAAAAAGTGGTGCAAAGTTTGCGAAAAATGCCTGAAGAATTGGCTGTTTCTGCCTTTGAAGATCACAAAACTGAGGAACGTTGTGGGTTTTTTTGGTCACTTTTTTAGCCAACAGCACCACCTTCTGGTGAGATTTTGCAAACAGTTTTACCACAGATGCACATTTAAGTTCACTAAAACAATCGTAGCGCACATGGCAGACATCTGAAGGCTTTCTCCTTCGTTGTTGTTCGACCCTAGAGTTGTGTATCTTTGTGCATCCGTCGCCACGCCTGTGTTTTCTGTGTGTTTGAGCCGCGGCGACAGAACGGTCGAGCGGCTGTTTGTGTGGACGATGTGAAGGCGAAGTGTCTGTTCCGAGTGAAGCAAACGTATGAATGTCCCTGCCGCCGTGCATTTGAGTGCAGAGCTCAAATCTTCACGTAAGCTGACTGTAGGAGACCAACGGTTTGAAGGACCATGTGTAAACAACGCGGCGGCCTGTGGGCGGAGCTGGACCGAAGCCCAAGTCTGTGACTCTTCTGAGGAAGTGGAGAAGTGGGCGGAAAATCCAGATCTAGGAATCCAAATATCCATTAATAAAGAAGTTTATACGAAAACTGTTTCTACTTTTCTTTGTTTGTTGAGTCTTATTTGTGCTCCAATAATAATATTTAATGTTGTGAAATCTTCCTAGTTTGTTTTTTACTCAGAAATGCATAGATATGAGCAAAAACATCTAAGAAAATTCATGGAGATGAGTCATTGATTGACTGTGTGTGGACTGAGTGACTCCTCCCACCTGTTGCTCCAAACAGGAAGTGCTCCTAACAGGAAATACGCTCTGGTTCCAAAAATCCAAAATAGACTTCTATGGAAAAATAATAAGCAGTTATTCAGTCTTTCTATTGCTCAGAATAATCATTCTTGATCCCAAACTTTTTTTTGAATATGTTCTTGATAATCCTCATTTTCTAAAATATCGTCTCTGTTGTTCAAGTTATAAACTGGCCAATCAGGTGCCTCGGTTGAAAGTAGGTGGAGCTTGTTGGACCCCATATCCAGCGTTGAAAATGTTTGATGGATGTGTAGCCTGCTTTCAAGGGGTAGAGGTGTGGCCTTCCAATCAAGCTCACTTCTGATTGGTGAGAGTAGTTGCCATAGAAACCTTGATTCAGCCAGAAGGAGATCTAGAACCCGCTGGCCGTTAAAAAACACCAAAAAAAAAACAATCCGTATACACAAAAAGCCTCTGATTAACTGAAATGGCGCCACCTTCAGGTAAAGAAAATATTTTATGTTCACATTTTTGAAATCCATCCAGATAATCTTGCATCAATAATTATCTGTTGTGACTATATTCTTGTGGAAACTCACATTTAATATTTAAAAAACATTTTTTTCGATCCTCCAAATGTTTCCAGTGGTTTCCAGAAGTAAAGGCATTCTAATCATTTACACAAACTCCTGTGAATCACACAATTTTTGCTACTGGATTACATGAACGTAAACGTTTTTTGCTCAAATTCCTAAAAATAGTCATTTGATCGAAACTTTGATCACTTTTTACAACTTTTGCTAACTATTCTAGTGGCTTGATGTTTGTGATGGGTCCAACTTTCCTTTGGTAAGACTCAAATGAGTTTTAATTACGCGGTTTAGGCCAGTGACTCGAAAACATACACGATTTAAATAAACTCTTCATTTGGAATCCGGTCTCTTCTGAAATTAAATAGTAAAATGTAATTATTTTTATTTCATGCTTTTATTTATCATATGGGCAGAAATGTAGGATTTATAAAAACTGAATATTTTCTAAATGGTTTAGTTTGGCTTATCTATGAGCTAATCTATGCAGTGGCGGTTTTGATATGGGCGAGGTGGGCGGTAGTCCAGGGCGGCACTTCTCTGAGGGAGGCCTTTTCCGTGCCCGCAGAGTTACACACAGTGAAATGCCAAATTCAAAGAGGAGACTTTGAGCAGGCAATGGGGATTATTTCCCACAATTCCCTGCTCCGACACAGCAGACCCAACGTGCACGTTACCACCGCCCTCTGCTGCAAGACACTTGCGCCCACTCCTCTTTGAGGTAGTCTTTGGAACATAAAAAGTCAGAAAATTCGACTGGGGGGCGTAACTCATCGGTGGCTGGGTGAATCACATCAACAGGTGATTGGGAGTCTTTTTCAGCTGCGCCTTTTGTCATAGAGACGGAGCCGCGTGTGTCAGAGGGAAGGGGAGGGGTGGTGGGCGCAGACCATTTTTTATGGATTAAGGTTTTTTGGAGGATTTCTGCTGTTGGTGTAGCAAAAAAATAGGGATACGTCAAATATTTTTGGATTAATTGCACAGGAATTCTATGATTTAGTGTTTAATGTTTTATAAGACCTAAAAAATAGTATTCACAATACGTTTTTCTTTTTAGATCCAATCCCTCTGATATGTTTCACAAATAGACACACAGGACGTCACACACCAAGAAATTATTGCTAAAAATCATACAGGAGTCCAGCTATTCAAATTATTATCAAATAATTCCGAAAACGGAATTATTTAATATGTTATTTCTTATTATTAATATTTTCAGGCTTTGTTTGTTTTGTTCTGCAGCATGTTCATATTTTTATAATTTTGACAGAATATATTTTTATGGAGAGCAAAATATTATAAGTTATTTAAAGTTTAACTTGAGTCACTCTGGATTAATTTTCCTGTATTTATTCATATTTATGTTCAAAAAGTTCAGTTTTAAAGGTTTAAAAGGTTTAAAAGTTTAGCTTTAGTGTGTTTAGCAAATGTTTATCTTCTTCGGCCCAAAACCTTAAGCGTGTTTTTTATTTAGGCCTCTGTGTGACTGAGTTTGACCCCCATGTAATACGAGTCTAGAAAATTCATGCATTTTTTGTGTAAAATAGCTAAATAGAAGCTATGGAACACAACAGGATGTTGTCAAATTTTGTATGTGTGCCGGGGAACAGGCGGGGGGGGGGGGGTGCTGGTGGGGTTGCTCGCCCAGGGAGTAAGTTAGTTTAGAACCGCCACTGAATCTGCGCATAATCGCTTCATCTGATCCTGAACGTTATTTTCTCTCTAAAAGAATTCCAGCATTTTCATGACCCTCAAAGGCATCTTGTCCTTTTGGAGTCCAGCAGCGCAGGCGCGAACATGAGAGCGCGCTCCACAGTTTCGGTGCGTAAAGTGTTGCAGAGCAGGAGGGTCGCTCACATTTTCAGGGAGGTTTGTCACCACTCCTCCCTCCTGAGGCGCACGCGCGGGTGGGGTGGGGGGCATGTCTCCTCTCAGTCTGATCTGGACTCCACGCACGAGCGCCTCCATTATGAATTTGGGGAGCGCGCGGAGGAAGATGCTGCCGCTGCTGGTTCTGCTGCTGCCGCTCAGCCTGAGCGCGCTCGGCCGCCCTGACGAGCTCCAGTCTGAGCCGGACTCCGAGTCTCTGGAGGACCTGGACCTGGTAAGGCTTTTGCAGATGGAGCCTCGCGCCTGCTGAACTTGGTTTTCACCTTGTTGTGTCTGCAGGCGCTGCGCAGAGTCCCGCGGCAGGTGAAAACCATCCTGGCAAAGGTGGGAAAAACTTTTTGTCAAACTTCTGGCCACGAGACAAAAACTGATCTAGAATTGAACACATTTAAGTTTTTCTGCAGTTGTAGAAAACGGATTTGTACTTTGTAGAAGAGAGTGGGTGACCTACTTAGAGCTGGAGGTGCATTCAGTCACTCCCGTCGTGCGCTCTTTTGGGCGTGACGCGCAGGAGACCCGCCAAGTGCGCCGCGCGCCAAACGTTTTGGGTCCAAACTAAGAATCAGAACTACTATGAACTTCTCCAAAGGCTCTGCTGTGTCCTGGGTTCTCCTGCAGGAGACCAAACCTCACATCCAGGAGCTCTCCATCAAGACCACCATCATCTCCCGCTACGCCTTCACGGCGGTGAACTGCGCCATGGTCAACCGGCACATTTCCGCCGCCGAGGGGGTCTTCCAGTTCCAGATCCCCGCTGACGCCTACATCTCCAACTTCACCATGTGAGGAGTTCCTCCTATCTATTCCAGAAAAGAGAAAAATTTATTTTCGGTTAAAAATGTAAAGGTTATGAGCAGTTTTAATGTATAAAAGGAAGAGCGTTCTTCATCTACAGGTGTTAAAGTTGATTTATCACCAAATTTTGTTTAGAAACGGAGAAACGGCGACTTTCACCCTCATCAATAACAACGTCAGGAACCAGATGTACAACTAAACCTGTCTCAAATGCCTTTAGAACCCATTTATGCTTTCAGAAGATACTGACAAACCTCAGCATCTGGAATCTTGGTGGATCGGTTGCCATGGAGATGTCAGCGTTTTTATAACGCTGTTAAAGTTCAGGGGTTCACTGATGCGCACAGCAGCTCCTCGTAAATGTTGTGAGGACAACCCGCCGGAACGGCGACAATGGGCGCTCTGAATGCGAACGCCTATATCTTAAAGCTCGACCTTTGACCTCCCTGAACCAGGATCGTCGGGGGGCGTGTCTACCAGGGTGAGGTCACGGCGAAGGAGAGGAGGGTCAAACAGGGGAACAGCAAAGGCAAGAGCCAAGATTCCAGCGAGAACAGGTACGGGAAGCTGATGGAGGCGATGAAAACGCCACCTGTTGTTTTTATCAAAGCTCAACACTCAAAAATCCAATTTGATATATATATATATATATATATATATATATATATATATATATATATATATATATATATATATATATATGTATATATGTATATATATATACGTATATGTATATATATATATATATATATGTGTCATAAAAAGGCCACAAGAACATGTCAAAACACCCAGGAGACCATTCTTATCTGAGTGGGTCTAGAAGTTCTGGTAAACATTTCAGTTTTCGTTCAGAACAAACCTGAAAAACACATCGACTTTGTGGTGACCTGAAAACCCTCATCAGGGTTTTGAGGCTTTCAGTTGATCGTTTTTGTCCACCGTCTCCAGTCCAGAACCAGAGGTGGAGGTCTTCAGGACGGCGGTGAACATTCCCGGGCGGAACCGGGCCGTCTTCCTGCTGACGTACGAGCAGCTGCTGCAGCGCCGGCTGGGCGCCATCACACCGCCACCAGCCTGAGTCGCTGCAGCTGGTCAGCCGCCTCAGCCTGATCGCGACCATCGCCGATCACGCGCTCATCACAGACCTGAGGTGCTTTCCGGGGCCCAAAGCAGCAGGACCAGCAGCAGTTCTGCCAACTCGCCCAGCGGATCCAAGACAGCAGGTCTGGAGGGTCCATGCAGCAAAACAGTCTGAAAACAAAGCGGGCTGGCACCGACTTCAATCCGCTCCGAGGTCACGCCGTCTCCAAACAAAAACACGCTTCCTGTCTTTGTGCTGCAGTGAAGCCTGCGCTTCCCATCACCACCGAGATCAAACAGCAGGACAACGTCTGGAGGATCACCTTCAGCCCAAACATCGTCCAGCAGGCCCGCATCTCCGCCCGCCAGCGGCATCCTGGGGAGACTTTGTGGTCCGGCCACGATGTGCAGAGAGAGCTGGGGATCGGAGACATCCGTGCAGTGCGTCGAGACGCCGTTCGGCCGTGCTCTTCTGTGGCTGCAAACCTGCAAACATTTGTGTCCCCAGGTTCTCAACGGGCATTCGCGCACTACTGCCTCAAAGACTCCCGCCGCTTCCCAAGAACGCAGGCCAGATCGAGACTCAGCGCCCATGTTGGGGGGCTTAAGATGAGACAGGTAGTGACAGTCAGTAAAAAAAATCTTCATCGCACAATCAGAGCATAAAGCTGCTAGGTATTAAACTGGTAAATAATGAAAATGTCAGTCTACTCTCTAAAGGGGAAAAAATGATAAAACTCAGATTTTAAAGAAGAAGAGGAGTTGTGTCCCTGCAAAAACTCTTCTTGTGCTTGTTATTTATACACAAGAAATCTGTATTTTTGTGGGAAGCTGCTTTCATTTCAACCACTGAACATCTGGAACATTGATGTTTGGAATTCAAATGCTTTGAACAGTTCAAATGATTCAGTTGCTTCGAATGATTCAAAGGCTTCAAACTGTTCAAATTATTCAAATGCTTCACATGATTCAAATGATTCAATTGCTTCAAATGCCTCCGCTTTATTTAAATTCAAAATGATTTAAAAGGGATCTGCACATCAGATTAGGAACTCATGGTAAGAATTTATTCTTTAATTGTGATTGTTAGTATCTGAATGACTGCAGTGGCGCCGCCCTGGTGGACGCCACCCTCAGTTGTCCTGCTCTGGCCTGCCTGGTGCCTTTGGGATGTTTGCTGCTGATTGTGGCGCCCGTGAACGTCTGCTGTGCCCGAGTCCCTGTGATGGTTACAGAGTTGTTTACAGGAGGGAGCCAAAGTATGAAGCCTGGAAGCGAACTCCACATCCAGAAGAGCGTGAGCGGAGGCGCCGAGGATGTGGGGCAGAACAGATGATGTCTTCACGCTGAAGCAGATCAAAGGTTGACCTTCTAGCAGCAGCTCACAGGAACGATTTCCCAGGACACTTGGAGGAAATCTTGAGGAACATTTGGACCCGTTTCCTTCATTTGAAAGTTTCTTGAGAGTTTCTCGGAAATGCGACGCCGCCCCCTTCCTCCCTCCCACGCTGAAATATCAATATCAGAGCTTTTCCGTGGTCTGAAGAGGAGGAGATCATCTCAGGCAAAGGCCGATCTCTGCAGCTGCTGCAGGAGAAGACATCAGAGCAAAAACATGCAGCCTGCTCTGTGCGGAGGAAGGTCACTGCCTGTGTGGTTATGGAACTTCGCAGAGCCCCCACCCTTTGACCTGGACCCCCACCCACCCATCAGCTGCCCTCAATGAGCCGACGGAGAAGAACAAGTCTGTGGATCCACAATGAAGGGATTCAGTCAGTTTGTGGTTCTGATCCCCAGAGACAGAAACCAGACGGACATTTGGAGCCCCCACAGAGCTGAAGATGCTGCTTGTTTGCCATAAATGAGGACGCTTAGGAAGGCGGAGTTACGGGGGTGGAGTCTCAGCTCCATCATGACTCCATTCAGACTCACTTTAGGCTTAGAAACACCTGAAAAAACGTTTCCTTAAACTGAGCAAACCGCAGGGAGAAACATCGGAAACTTCCGGCTGCAGATTATCTGAAGAGCAGCTTCATATTATTTAAAGTTTTTTTGGTCTTTAATGAACTAAAGCAACTAAATAAAAACTATTTAAAATTAGTCCAGAAGGAAGCAAAAGAGCCGAAAGTAGAAGTTCAGATACGCAAAAAAACGGGAAAACATCAAACGTTTTCTGACAAACTAAACCTTTGTCTCTTTTTGTGACCATCACACAGATTTCCTAAGGAAATCTGTTTTTATGGAGGCGAGAGGCAGAATTTTGTTAACGAGAATATGATTTTTTGATCAATGATCCTCAAGAAAAGTGAAAACTTAATTTAAAAGGAAAACGGCTGAGTTTTCTGTTGATTTCTGATCTTCTGACTTTTAGTCGATTTAAAGGTTTTTAGTTTAAAATTAAAATAGTTTAAAAGATTTGTTTTGTCTTTAATAATCTGGACCTTAACGTGTTTAATTAGATCTTCGTGAATCAGGAAATGTTTCCAGTCTCTTTTCTAAAACTGGTGTTCTGAATATCTGCTGCTAACCGGATGTTTTCTGCAGATTGACACAAAAAAACTAGTCATCAACTGCACCATTTGGCTGTTCAGAGATAATTATGTAGTATTTATATAAAAAAATGTCAAAATGCAAATCACTTTTCTATTCATAAATAGGCTAAATATAACATTTCAAGTCTGAAGTTGTGCAAAAATTAGAATTTAATCAAATATTTATGTATTTATATCAGACTCAATTTTACTAAAAAAACACAAGACTTAAATTAAATAATACTCATATTTATACTCATATGTATTAAACAATACAGAAAAATGTAAATGCTACCCTTTTAGAATTTCCTTTAAGCTTTAAAAATGATATTTTTATAGTTTTAAGAATAAATAAGAATTTCTGATGTCTCAGAAAAACAGCTGGGCGGTTCCAAACCACCAAAGAACCATTAACCCTTGTTCTATCCTTGGCACTTTAACATTGGGAGTTGGGTCATCTAGACCCACCAGACAGTGCTCTGAACCTTTTTTCTTCAATGATTTGTGATCTTCACTGGTGTCCATGGATTACATGAAATCTTTCCACCTTTGTCATGGTAGGGAGAACACGTCAATGGAAGGGGGGGTCATCTGGACCCCATAGGGGTTAACTGATCCTCCTTCACTGTAATGACAGCACAGGTGTTCAGACAGTCCTATGGTGTCTTGTATCTTTTAAAATGTCAAGGAAAATCTTCATCACAGATTCCCTTTCTGTAGCAAATTATGGGACAATAAGCAGACAGAGAAGTTTTTTTTACATCCTCCTCACACCTCAGATTCACAGCTTTTCCTTTTGGAGTTAAAGACTGTTGAACTCTGATCTAACAAAACTATGAGAAAATTATGAGGAAAACTTTGAGAAAATAATGAGAAAACTTCAAGAAAATTTGGCAAACCTGTGAGAAAATTAGGAGAAAACTTTTATAAGACTAAGAACATTTTAGGAAAATTTGTGAGATTTAATTTTTTTTCCGAATTTCTTAAAAAAATAATTTTTTGATATAATTCTGAAAAGATTTTTGGAAAAATGTTGTGAATAATACAATGACTTAAAAAGAATCAAGAATACTTTGAGAGAACCTTGAAAAAGCTTGAGCAGATGCTGAAGACAGCATGGATTCCAGCTTTAAAATATCTTCTACAATGGGAAATGGTATTAGAAATATGACACTATGGGACTATTTGGGTTGAGATTACAATAATAAAGAAATGTTCCTTCTTATGCAGCTCTATGATGGTAGATGATAACCTGGAATACGTCCCAAACCACTGAACGAGGCTAAATCTACAGCATTGGTGGATCTTCTTCTTTAACCTCATTGAGAGTCAAACTGGAGATTTAAGACGTTTTTTCATGGAAGATTGGACCAAGGCCCTAAAGAGTACCATCAACAACCAAATTTAAGGATCAAAAGCTAAAATCTTTAACGCTTTGATCTGGTATTGGTGGAATATATCCCCCAACTCTACAGCACAACAGCTTCATTCACTTTCTGCTCATTTACAAGAGACAAAACCTAAAATCTATCTGATTTGGATCTGACCACAGCCTCAGTTCTGTCCTAAAATGTGACCCTCAAGTTTCTTGCGGACGTTCTATGGGACGACCGGTGACTTGAAGCTAAAGGCTAATGGCAGACCTGCACTGTTTGTTTGGAGCCAAGTGAGCAGTAAACAGACATTTTCCTGGTGACGTTGGCAGTCTGTTTGATTTCACGGAGTAGGCTACCAATTTAAACCTCACGGTGTATGTGGAGCCTGTGTGGGCCCCAGGACTGTTGCTGCTCAAGAGAGGCAATTATGGAACAAAATAATTTTGATATTTAAAGCAAATCTATTAGACATTTATCTAAACACGCTATACAATATGTTGACATTTTGTTCCACTATAAACGTTGTAACATAATTACGGATTGAAGGACTTCTGAGGGCAGCTCAGTGGGTACAGCTGTATCATATGTGTTTTGCAATCATTCTTTGGGTTTATTGTCAAAATAAAAGGCTCATACAGTTCCACATTGCTATAAATGTTTCTCTTTGTGACTCTCAGACCAAAGATGCTCTTTTCACCATCCTGAAGGACCTGCGACCTGGAGATCATTTTAACTTCATCAGCTTTTCCAATAAGATCAAAGTTTGGCAGCCGAACCGTCTGGTGCCAGTGACGCCGCTGAACATCAGAGATGCCAAGAAGTTCATCTACTTGCTGATGCCAACAGGGGGTGAGAGATGTTAAAATGGCTTCCTCTTGAGGGATTTTAGTGTATTGTAGACTTTTTCAAGGCTAACAAAGAGTCCTTGGGGTCACAGAATTTCTTCGTCGTTGTTCCCTTTCTTCTTTGTAGGCACCAACATTGATGGCGCCATCCAGATGGGCTCCTCCGTGCTTCGTGAGTACCTCTCAGGATTTGACAGCGGTCAGAACAGCGTCTCCCTGATCATTTTTCTGACGGATGGACGGCCCACCATCGGAGAGGTCCAGTCAGCTACAATCCTGGGGAACACGCGCTCGGCCGTGCAGGAGAAGTTCTGCGTCTTCACCATCGGGATTGGTAATGACGTGGATTACCGGCTGCTGGAGCGGATGGCCTTGGATAACTGCGGGATGATGAGGCGGATCCCCGAGGAGGCGGATGCCAGCGCCATGCTGAAAGGGTACAGTTGTGTTTCTGCTCGTCACCAATGATTTTTAGTTTTTTTTCTCCATGGTTTGTACCCATAAACACAAATACGTTGGAGGAATAGTCTCTGACATCATCCTTTAGACTATGATTGTTGAAAATGATACTAGAGTTTGCTCTGCCTGCCTCACAGCATACCAAAAAATGGGCATTTGGCTGTGAAGTGAAAGCTTTACGTGAACTCATGGGCCCTCCCACCTTCTAAAAAAAGTGTGATAAATGGAAAATAAGCAAAAAAATCTGGGCATCTTTGCCAAATTTTCTTTGAATAAGAAGTAAAATTTGCAAATGGGTTAAGAAAAATGGTCTTACCAAGATTTCTTATTGTAAGAAAAGGATGTGTTTTCTTAAACAAAGATTATTTTGCTCATAAGAAACTTTCTTGATATGATTATTTTTCTTGAAACGAGGATTCAGATTACTCGCAGTTTATATTTGCTGTGACCAATCAGAAAAATTGGGTAAAATGTGGGGGTGTCAAGATTGAACGAAAATTCAATTCTATCTGGCATTTGTGGTCGCTAAATTGATTCATAGTCCATATTGGTTCATTTTGAACAATCTGATTCTCTGACCTAAAATGGATCCAGATCATCTTTATTCCAAAATTCAACCAGTGAGCCTCAGACAGAAGTTCCTGCTACTGAACAGTGAAGTTTTCCAGATTCCTTGGATTTCTTCAAGTGTAAATGAAATCTGTGTCCAAACAAACAGGTAAACTAGAATGAATGTCAAACACATTCACATGTTAGTTTCCCAAAGTTCAGCCCACTGTTGTTTTTCCACATCCAAAGAATGCAAAGGGAACATTCTTAGAACGTTCTAGAACACTGGATGGTCACATGACTATTCAAAGTCTTTCCACACATTGGACACCCCTAGTTAAATGAATGAAACTTTGTGGAATAGAGAGCTGGTGTAAAACTAGTGTAATAAGCTTCCATAGATGTGAATTATGAATGAATCCAAATAAAGAAAAGTTTGGATTCACACTTGTCTTTTTGCACTGCAGAAACAAAAGAAAGAAAGAAAAATAAATTCAGTTTTTGTAGCTTTATTGTGAAACTTGGTTTTAAAAATGGTTCTAGAGCCTTAAATTAGTCATCTGTGTTGAATTGATCCTGCATGTTGAGTTGTTGCCCTTTTTGAGTTGGTAATAATTCATTCTTTCAAGTGTTGTATATAAAATGTTGATTTAACAACATTGAACATTTTTTTGGCCAAGGCTCCCAATCTGTTAGTAAAGCTTAAAATCAAAGTTTCTTTTACGTTTGACTCTTATACAATGTTTTTACGCCGTGGTGGCAGTCGTGTTCTTTTCCATAAGCTTCCCTTACGTCTTCCTTTCTCTCCCTTCAACAAGACCATCTATCTCTCATCAAAGGGGAACCATAAGCGGTAAATGTGACGGTGCTGAAAACAGACACCTTTAATTAACTTAAACATGAGGCAGACAGGAGCAGCCACCCTCATTCTCTGGCAGACCCTTTTTTTTCTGTCCTTTTTACAAAACCCCTCTCCTCCCTTCCTTTCTTCCACTCTCGGACACATCAGGTGTTTGTCCAGCCGCGCAGGAATGCGTTTGTGTTGTGAAACCTGCGTCTGAGTTCACAGATAGACTTTGATAAACGTCCCGTCCTACTTAAACAAACACTCCGGTGCACAGGTGAGGAACTTTACTGCCCCGTGACACTTTTAGGAGTGTGTGCATACATCTGGGGGGTTGTAGCCTTTGGTGCAATATAAAGGGACATTTCCCTCCTCTTAAAAAAAAAAGATGACATCTAATGTGAACTTTGATGTTTTTATTCCTGACACACATCTAGACATCATCTGGATTTTTCGATTAAACTTGCAGCAATGGCTCGATTGATATTAGCCTATACAATGACAAATGGAATCCTTGATGGGTCAAATGTCAAAGACGGGATTCAAACTAAACATTGCCAAACATGAGTGACTGGATGGATCGGTTGGCTGCTTGTAGGATTGGCATATAGGAAATAAGGGTTCGATTCCCGGGGGGGGGGGTTCATCCAGTGTGGGTCCATAGGTGGGTCGTTCCTGCTTCTGCCTAACAATGTTGCCAAATGGGCGTCATTTTTTCAACCCCCCTGAAGCCTGCACACAGCATATGTGCTCTGTGCGTGCAGGCTGACTGTTAGTAATCAGATTATAGTTTGTGTAGGGCACCTATATAAATACGGGCACTTGTCCAAAACATGCACACCCCCATTTGCCCAGTCAATAAGGAGCCAGTACTCTGACCTTACCAACAACTGGAGTGTGGCGTAGGGACACTGTACTACAACATCACCCATACCTCATAAGTGTGTGTAACTTTCATTATCCTTACAAATACTTCATGATACACTTACTACATGGACAACAATGGTACATTCCATCTTCAAGACACCCCTTGAAGTGTCCGACAAGCCCCAAGGGAACTAAGCCATACCATGACCTTACCATACCATGACCTTTTGATGTTTCTATTCTTGATCCCCATCTATACATCCTTCTGGTATTTAGACCAAAACTTCCATCAATGTTTTGATTGATAACAACCTATAAAATTCCAAGACGATACCATGATGTTTAAAAGGCAGGACTCATACTCAACATTGCAATATATGTACAAAAATATCCCAAAGGTAAGCGTTTAACGCTAAACGTTGGGTTACTGGAAGTTCAGAGATTCTCTGTAAAAGACGGAATGTTTAACAACTTTGATCTTTTAGCTTTACTTCTTCATGTTCCCTATTCCTGTATTTGGATGGTAAAGTTATTTATGGAAGAATTCCGGGTGTGTTTCTGTCCAGGTTCTATGATGAAATAGGAACTCCTCTGCTGTCCGACATAAGAATCAACTACACAGAGAGCACGGTCGGATACGTCACCCAGAACCTTTTCACCAACTACTTCAACGGCTCTGAGATAGTCATCGCTGGGAAGCTGACGAACGCCAGTGCAGAGTCCCTCCATGTGCAGGTCACCGCCAGCAACAACGACAAGAGCATTGTTCTAGAGACAGACGTGCCTTTGCAGCATCGACAGCTGGAGACTGAGAGGCGCGTTAAGGAAGCCACTGCTGCAATGACGGCAGGAGCCAAAGCTCCAGCGTCAGGATCATTGTCAGGACTGGGGTTCCCTCTTGGTTCCATTGCAGAACACTTTGCAGAACGTGTCTGGGGTTTCCTAAGCGTCAAAGAAGGGCTACGGGCGCGGCTACGCAGTACAACCGCCAAAGACAGAGAAGACCACATCCAACGGGCCACCAACCTGTCTTTGACCTACCACTTCCTCACCCCACTAACAAACATGGTGGTGGAGAAGCCTGTGGTCCTGGCTGATGGGACTATGGAAACAGCCTCTAATGCAGCACCTGAGGCAGATGAGACGCCACCTGCTGCCAATGACCTTCCAGGTGAAGCAGATGCTGAAACAGAACAGAGGCCAATCAGGAGGCTGGGCAGCCAGACTGCCCCTTTGACGAACACATTAGGTAAGGATTTAAAGGGCCACTGTCGACTGTAGATACAAGCGCATGTATCTACAGTTTGCAGAGGATAGTGTCAATTATCAAAGCTGGTAAATCTTATTCCAGGCTTTTTCTTTCACATCTCAATTCCGATAAATGAAAGATTTGGTGTTGTTTAATTTCATTCGGGCCCAAACCGCAATTATTAATTTCTTCTTCATGATCAAACGGTTGGCTCTTCCATGTTTTAAAAAAGACGCTATCCATACAACGCTATCAAATCTGAGTCCCTGAAAGTTCAACTTGTTAAACTTTGTAAGTGTATTCAATGGTTGTACGCTTTATATGTAGAGCCCGAAATCGGACTTAAAAAATTGTGTAGTTACGCATGAACGCAAAGTTTTGAACGCAGGTGCCTGAAATTCCCGTTTACATCGATTTCTTATCGTAAGTGGTCGTTGAATCTGTGTTTTCGAGTCCGGTGTGAACGTTGCATGATCATTAAATGTGTTGGTGGCCTTTAGGAGACCCAAGACTCTTCTTGGTTAGAAGTCAAATATTTTATGACTTTTTTTAAATCCAAACTGACCAAAGTCCTCCTTTGTAAAGCCTAAAAGGTTGTCCCCCCTTAAATTACCATATGTACCATCTCCTCTGTTCAGACACTTGGTATTACACTAATACCACAGCCGCAGATGACTGATATTCTTTACAGGGAGGACTTTAGATTAAAGTGTTGACACCTGTCCTCAGGCTGGAGTTAAGTATTATCTTCCTTGCAGGTAAAGACAACCGGAGACCAGCCAAGAAACCCATCACCATCTCCAAAACATCAGGTGACCCCAAATCCTCTGGTTGTCAGATGTGAATCTGTTTCCTCCGATATCCGATGAGAAAATGGTAGAGGGGTTTCCATGGTTCTATTTGAAGGGATGGGAGTATGTGCTCTGGGGGTGGGGGGTCCTGTAATCTGGACATTTGTCAGGCAGTCTTCAGTGATCACAGACGGTGGGATTCCTCTGAACCAGGTCTATTTGAAACTCCAACACAGGCTCCCAGCAGAGCTTTGAATGGGAAAATGGGCTTTTGAGCACGAACCCTAAAGGAGTAGAGCAGTGGAAGTTTGTGCTAATGTAAAGAGAGGGAAGCCATCACAGGCAGTTTAGTGAGGGCCACAGACTCTGTCATTAGCATCACTCTTTAATCTCACTGCACCTCTCTTTGTTTTGGTTCTCAAGCCTCTAGCAACCTAAAACAAAGATGAACGTCAAATGTCTGGAAAACTTCTACTAATGTGCATTTGTTCACTTATAACTATTCGATATCTTATTTTATATTCTTTATAGACCAATTGAGCTACAATTACTGTTCTAGCATTTCTACATGGGCCTCTGTGTAACACTGTAAACCTCAAGCTGAATAATTCAAAAATTAAACATCCTTGGTGATTTAAATGTGAAAGTCACTATAAACTAAAGGCTGCACGTTTATGACGCCGGGTGCAACGTCTAAACTTAATTGCTTTCTGTTCCTACGATCCAACCAGATTGATCTGCCTGAGGCTAGTTGATAATCAAATCCACTATAACCATTATAAAATCGGTTCAAAAGGAAACAAATCATTGATATAAATACTGGAAAATACCATTCATATTAAGGCAAGGTAGGTTTATTTTCCTGTCCTGTAAAAATGACTAAGTCCACAGACACGATGTCAGCAAAAACTGATCATTCCAGTCCAAACTGTGGAAGGACTTTGAATTTACCAAAGTCATGTGACCATACAGTGTGCTAGAATGTTTTAATAATATTCCGTTTGGATTCTTTGGATGTGGAAAAACAACAGTGGGCTTAACTTTAGGAAACTAACATGTGAATGGATTTTACATTCAGTTTTGTTTACTTGTTCTTTTGTACACATATTTATTACACTTGGCTATCTTGAAGAAATATACGAAATCGAGAAAACGTCACTTGCACTGTTCAGTAGCAGCTATTGCTCTCTGAGGCTCACTGGTTGAAGTTTTGGATAAAGATGTTTTGGATCCATTTTAGGATCGAGAATTTGATCGTTCAAAATGAAACAATATGGACTATGAATCGTATTGTCAACCACATATTATGATATGAATTGGATCAATGTTAAAATGAACCAATACTGACTATGAATCAGATCAGATATGAATCTATAAGAATCAATCGTTCTTTTTTAATTACCTTTTTTCCAGCAGCAAACAGATCAGAGCTGAAGGCTTCTTGTGTTGGACAAATTTTACTGTTACAATAGAGGGTTATGAATCTTCAGACACACAAAGGTGTATATTTGTATAAACCTCTTTTGTATTTGAGGCTAAACTTTATTTATATCAATTTTGTTTGTATACAATTCTTGTTGGACCGGGCGTAAAAGAGAAGAGAAAAGGGTGTGTGATGTGAATTGAATCTGTGTTAAAATGAATCGTTATGACCAAAGACTGTCTGATAGGGTGCACTGTGGCTTCCAGAACTGTGTATTTTGTCCCTAACATGTTTTTATTGCTACATTTATCAGATAGTTTCTAATAGTTCTTTGTAAAGCACGTTTCTCTATGTCTTTTAGCGGACGGTGACCCCCACTTTGTGGTAGAGTTTCCCCTCAGTAAGCTAACGGTGTGCTTTAACATCAACGGTGAACCTGGACACGTCCTTAGCCTGGTTTCTGACCACAAATACTCAGGTAAGCTGTAGGTTTGATGGATTTTTCACCACAACGAACATTGTGACTTTTGACCGACTGTGCCTGGATTCTACAGAAAATGATTCTGTGCCTCTAAAACCTCATTCCATTGACTGTTGTTATGGAGAAGTAAGATTGTACAGCTTTAAAGGATGCATGGTGGGGTGATGGTTAGCTCGCTCGCCCCACAACGAGAAGGCCCATCTCACCGTTCTTTGTGTGGGTTCCAGTAGGTACTTCATCTTCCTCCGACACTCCAAAAACAAGCTTCTTGGGTTAATTGGTGACTGTAAATTGTTCCTTGGGTGTGTGTGTGGTGTGTGTGGTTGTCTGGCCCTGTGATGGAGTGGCAAACTGTCCAGGGTGTATCCTGCTTCTGCCCAACTGTAACTGGGTAGGCCACGTGACCCCAAAATGGTAATTAACAGGTATAGCAAATGGGCGAATGGATGGAAGTTTAGTTTTGTGACAGGTCCTCATAATCTGCTGCTTAGTACATTAGCTGACAAAGCTGGTAAAGAATGAGAATAAGAAGTCCTTTATTAGTCCATCGGTGGGGAAATTGCACTTAACCGTCTTAAACCAAACTTTAAGTTACAGAAATGTCATGAGGTAGAACCGAATCAAAACAATCTTTATTTCAAGAGATTTTAAATAAACAAATTAATGCTTTGGTAAGCTTTGGTTTTGTTGTTTCCATTGAATTGGAAACTTCTAGCAGGTTTATTGTGTTGAAATTGACCTCAGTTGAGAAAAGTTTAATGTTTAAAGGTTCTGTTCATCCATCCATCCACTCATCCCTTCTAGAGTCATAGAGTTGCTGGAGCTCAGGTGAAGGTGGGGTTCACCGTAGACCAGGCGTCTGCAACCTTCAACACTCAACACGCAACACGCAACCAACCACAGCCCGCCAGGAGCCACAAAATTTTACTTCACCCTTTAGAAAAATAAAACGCTGATTTGTATCAATGTTTTGGTTACTATTATGATCAATATAAGTTTATTAATAATTTTTGAGAGAGGTTAACATGACTTCCTTTCAAAATAAAGGACACCTTGTGCCACATGGGATTATCATAGTGTCATGTCAGCAGCAAAAGAATAACTATACTCTGCTTTATAGACAGGCATACATTAGGTAATAAACCATGATGTGTTTACTCACCTTTGCTACACTAAATTGATTGCTGGAGCGTCACAGCTATCGTATTCAGGAGCATTAATTAAATTTTGACTTATTTGACGGTTAGGCTTATTTTTGTATGTAGTCCGAAAAATGTTTTAAATTGAACGATATTTTAGTATTCTTCAACCAGAGAGCCACAATGGAGAAGTAAAAGAGCCAAATGTAGCTCCAGAGCCTCAGGTTGCAGACCCCTTCTCTAGCCCTTGTGCTATCCTAGGCACTTTACCATTGGGAGTGGGGTCATCTAGACCCACTAGACAGTGCTCTGAACCTTTTTTCTTCAATGATTTGTGATCTGCACTGGTGTCCATGGATTACATGAAATCTTTCCACCTTTATCCACCTTTGTCATGGTAGGAATAACACGTCAATGTAAGGGTGGGGTCATCTAAGATAGCACAAGGGCTAGACAGATCAACGGTAGGTTGTGGGGCCACACAATCACACACACACCTACTCACACTCACACCTAGGGACAGTTTATAATAACCAGATAACCTATGAAGAATGTTTTTGGAGGGTGAGAGAAAACCAGAGTGCCCGGACAAAACCCACCCATGCACAGGGAGAATATGCACACAGAAAGGTCCAAGCCCGGGATTCCAACCAGGACCTTCTCTCTGTGGGGCAAGAGTGCTAACCTTTAGACCATCGTGCAGCCTTGTCAGTTTGTGCTTTAGCCAACATGTTTGCAGTAGTTGCCTGTTTTAGTCAACCATTGGTCAGGTCAATGGATAAAAATGTAAAGTTTGGTTGGTGCATCAGTTTAACACCATGGAATCAAATGGCATAGAACAGGTTTCATTTGTTACCAATTGATTCAGTCTGCTAGAGCTTTGCTTTTATTACCTATTGTCCTTTATTCCTATAACTCCAGGTGCACCTTAACACAATAGGCGCCTTTAATTTTGTCCTGCTTATTATTTGATGACTTCTATTCTATTCTATTCTATTCTATTCTATTCTATTCTATTCTATTCTATTCTATTCTATTCTATCAATGCTGCATAAAAGAGGGTTTTGTAGTGGACTGACACAGCCGTGTTGTGGCAGTTTCCAGACTTTGTGTTATTTTTGGTGTCACAATATTGTAAAGCAGCACTGGTTGGACCCCAGGCTCATAGTTCTTCCTAGCAACAGCGTAAACTCTGTTTGAGTCCATTGTATGGTTTGTTGGACAGGAAAATATCTTTTAAACTGAAATCCTCCCAATGAAGCTGTTGGGGATTGGGAATAGCACCATTCACTTTAGGTTCAGACACCAACATTTACAGGGCAATAAAACGAGTTTGTATGAACCACACCTCCATGGTCCCACAGGCGTTACAGCCAATGGCAAGCTCATTGGTGCCCCAGCGCCTCCAGGCAGCCACAAGCAGCAGCGCACCTACTTCAGCACCATCACCATCGTAGCGGATCGACCCAAACGGGCCTATATCGAGGTGACGCCCAGGAAGGTCATCCTGGATGGACGGGACCGCATCGTCCTGCCCTGCCACTCCACCGCTGCGGTGGACAGCGGCGTGCTGTCTGTGGCTGTGGTGGGGAAGGCCAATGTGACTGTGACCATAGGAGGAAACATCAGCTTTGTCATCTTGTTGCATCAGTACAAGAACCCGGCGCCTTACCAAAGAGACCACCTAGGCTTCTACATCGGCAACAGTAAGGGGCTGTCGGACAACTGTCACGGTCTGCTGGGTAGGTGTGGAAGCAGTAGTTGTACTTTTAACAACTGTATAATTATTTAGTCACTTTTAGTTGTAATTTAGGGAATATTTCCTTTTTTTAATATTAACATTTACTGATTAGGAATAAATGTTGATCATTTCTTAATAAATAACGGTTAGAAAGGTGTTACTACCAGTTATTATGATGTATAAATGTTAATAAAGGTTATGTTAACATTTATTCTTAGCAAATAAATGATCTTTTATTCATCAAGGCTAAAGGTTAATAAACATTCATTAACATGTTTAACAAGTTCTCTCACTGAATATTTAATAATGAATACAATAGAAATAGTCAGAATACATGTTAATAAAGCCCTAATTAACAGTTTTGTTACCTTTATGTTTAATGAATAAATAAATCCATATTGGTAAAATCTTTATTAACATTTATTGACATGTATTTTAAATAAATATTTATAAACACATATTTTATTAATTGATTATTAAAAGTATTAAAACATTTATTATTCATTAAGAATTGACTTGAAAAAATATCTACATTTATTCATTAAGAACAAATGTTAATGAAACCTTTGGACATTAGCTGAGGTTGAACTTATCCCACTTCCAGGTCAGTTTCTTCACCAGGAAGTGGGTCTGGCGGAACTTCCTGTGCAGGTGGGGGCCGAACCCTCCACAGTCCTGAAGGTCAAAGATCGTTCGGTGCCGGTGGTTCACAAAAGCAGGAAGATTTACAGCGGCACGCAGAGCGTCGACTGCTGGTTCGCCCGCAACAACGCAGCCAAGCTGATAGACGGACAGTATGAGGACTATCTGATGTCACACATGTTTGACACGGGAGACTGGCCACAGGGGACAAACCGGATGTGAGCCGGTTCAGAAAATCTGCAAACCAACAAGCTTTTTATTTCCTAAAGGTCAATTTTGACTCTATCTTTATTGTATTTTTTATTGAAAGTTTATGTTTTTATTATTTTGTTACATTTGTGACTGTAAATAAAACCTTTAACCCTATATTAGATGTCTAGGACGTGTTTTCCCGTGCAGCTTAACATGTCAGAGTGTGGATCCCACCTGGTTACCATGGAGACTTGACACACACCTAACACGCTGTGAAACACACAGCTTCTTCTTCTTCCCTGTCATCAGGTGGAGGTCACAGGGCTTCGGGCCACGCCCCCCCCAGGTGTGTTCTGTCCAGGTCGTCTGTCATCTGGCAGCCTCGCCGCAGGAATTCAGCAGCAAACGCAGGTTCATCACGTGTCAATCATCTTTATTCAAGTACAGAGCGGTTCTGCAACACGCACCAGCTCACTGCCGGGCAACGCCACTCCTCACACACACGGCCACCATCTGGTCCATCCAAAAACATACAGAACATGGAGGTGGTTGTATATGTAACGTCAACAAAACGCCTCAAAATCACCTCCTTTACCCAAAAAAAAGATCATTTACCACAAACGGTTCCAAATATAAAATATTAACAATATAAATAACAGTTGCAGTTTTAAATACCAAAGGTCTAGCAGCCTTAACATTTGGCTCAATTCAGGACTTTTACATTTGCGTTCATGTTTAAACATTTTAAAAAGTTTACAGACATTAAAATCTTTTTCATAACATTGAAAAAAAAAATGATGCTAATGTATATATATATATATATATATATATATATATATATATATATATATATATTAATGTTGCCGCTTTAGTGTTTTCATGATGCATTATTTTCAATGGAAAACATGGGATGTTAATCCCAAAATGACCTTATAAAGAAACATAAAGGTCTGATTTTTCTTTATTTGAATCATTAAAAAGAAAAAGAAACTCCTTAATTGGTAAAACAAACTTTGGTTTGATAAAATGTTCTCAATTTCCTACAGCAAATGACCAAATTTTACTTTAAAATCTGATATAATGTAAGAAAATAGCCCTTAAACACCATATCTAACATGTAAAATGAAATATGAATTTTAAGTTTGTGTAAAACCAGAATCATGCCACTTTAAAATGAATTATAAAAGAGTAAAAAAGATTCACTTCCATGTTTTCTTGTCTGCTGAGGGTTCAGTCTTCATGTCGTGACCTTTAGGCTTTCTTGCTCTTTTAAAACCGGAACGTTTTCCTCGTATTTGTAACAAAAAGGCTCCACATAGAAAACACGAATTATTTCATTTGACCTGAGCGTTCTCAGAAATGTAAACATTACAAAAAAAGGCAGTTTTACTGAAAAGAAGAGAACAGTTTACCAAACGTCAGATTCTGCCCTGCAGCCCTTGAGCCACTCATAGGTTTCCCTTCACATATTTGAGGTTTCTCTGATGAGGCCTGGGTTTTTAAAAACATCAATTCATCAAACTGATTTTTACTTTTATCAATTCATTACATTCGTTTTCCTTCAAATAAGGAATTTTATTCAGTGTTTATTGTAAGAATTCACAATTTTACTGTTGAAATTTCAACTTTTCCTCAAGTTTATTTCTTCAGTTCTGTGAATTGGGTTTTTATGACCAAATAAAGACTATAAATGTAAAAAATAAATCAATATTTAATCACATGTGGGTTGAAGTTGAACCAAATTCTGTTTTTTTTTAAGTCCTACAGAAAAGGAGAACAAAAATGTAACAGATGAGCAGAAACTCTGCAGAGGAAGGCATCTCAGCGACGTTTAGACCTTCAGGCAACCACGGAGGGAAATGTTTGTTCGTGGACGACAGTCTGCTCTCCGGGATTCACACCAACACCCAGCTGGGCCTCACGGGTCCACCTGAAAACTGCACGTGACCTTCCCCGACCTCGGCGGGCTCCTCTTCCTCCCCCGAAGCGTCATCTGTGTCCGTCTCCACCATCAGCAGAACCTGAAAAACCAGCTTTTGTCAGCGTTCAGATGGAGCAGACGGCGGTCATCAGCTGCTCTGTTGGGAGGGGCCTCAGCTCCTCGCCTGAGGCTGAAATATGTCAGAAGCAGCAGGGACTCAAATCCACCGATGTGAAAATCATTACGGAGCTGAAAACTTCCATATGGTTCCCTTTATTTCAGCAACACATGGGAAAACTATCAAGCCACTAACGGCGTTTAGGAGGAATGCGGCGATATGCAAAATAAAGAGGTGGAGTCGACTTCAAGCAAAGCAGCTCCGCCCATCTGATCCTGCAGGAACATTGGTGAGGTTTTCACAATTTGGTTCCATTTAATAATCCAGAACATGTGGATAACTTAAGGTTTCTCTCACTGTGAGATTAAAAAACACATGGAAGAAAATTTAATTAAGCAACAATTTTCAGGATTCTCCACATTTTATAAATCCACCAAGAAATGACCATTTATCTAATTTTTTTAAATATAAGAGGAAAAATGAAAGTTTCAGTGGAACTAATGCGAAGTTTTAAGTTTAAAAACATTGTTTGAAGTCATCAAAGTCCAGCAACTCTGAGATAGCACCTGGATTCTTGGATGCCGTGTGATGTGCATCCAAAAATCCAGGTACCTGATAGGACAAAGTTTAACTGGTTTAACCCCCTACGCACATTCATTGGCCACGCGTTTTGTACGTAGAGCCCAAAAACTGACGTGAACGCGATAGTTTTGAATGTGCAATGCCAAAAGCGCTGTGAAGAAAAACGGTTCAGAGCACTGTCTAGTGGGTCTAGATGACCCAACTCCCAATGTTAAAGGGCCTAGGATAGCACAAGTATTACAAACATGGAAGTTTCAAAACCATCTGATTTCAATTTAGGATTAGCCAATTCAGATGGAAACAAAGTACAAGCATATGGTGGATTATACATAAATCCTAATTTATGAACAATTTGGCATTCAGGAGAAGATTGAAGTTGCAGTAAAACTTCCAATATTGTGGAGTAACAGGTTACAGCTAGAAAATGAAACCCAGTTGTGAGGAGAAGAAGCTAAAACCACAACGCTGCTGGAAGCCTGAGCCTGTTGCCCCACCCGAACGCCAATCATGAAAACCCGTCAACAGAAGCTGTTTGACGAAGTGAAGCAGCACAAGGATCTGAAAAGGAAAAGAAGTTACAGTCGCTGACATGTTTCCACCTGAAAGCTATAAAAAGACTCAGATGAAGATGGTGTTTTTGGTTCTTGTCGCATTTTTTTCATGATGGAGGACAAGTATTTGGAAAATTGATCTTAAACTTGAGTGTTTCTTTAATGAACCGAGCGCATTCTGTACAGGAGATGTAGGACAGGGGAGATCTGCAGCCAATCAGGACGCAAAACAAAAATACAGGACGCAAAACAAAAATACAGGACGCAAAACAAAAATAACACGGAAAATTGCACCAAAATAATCCCCAAACAGTGAAACTGAGAAAGATGGACTGCCAGGAAACACTGAATACCAATTTTTATTTGTGTGATGAACCGACATGCAGATAAAAACACAAACTAAAACCCGAATTTATCCTGAAAAAGACGATTGTTTTTTTCACAGCTCAGGATTTATTGATCATCAATCTGTAAGGATTTTGTGGTGGTGGTTAAAGCTGTGTTTACAGTTGAAGATTTTTGAGTAAAAAAATGTTTTTATCATCGTGCTTGACCCCCCCATTCCTCTGCAGAGCCCCCCCCCCAAATACTCTACAATGCTTTCCAGAACATTAGCAAAGCCTAAACGTCACTTTTTTCCCGCGATGAAGGCTGCATTTATGAGCTCCTGGCAGCCGACCAGCAGAGAGAAGGGAGGAGGAGGTGGAATAAACACTGGTGTAATGGATGTGTCACACAGTCCAAGACTCATTCGCAGGGAATTCAGTTAGATCAGCTCCTCCCAGCAGTGAGTGGGGGGGGGATCACATGGGATTCAGTGAGGAGGTGGGGGGACAGATACTTTCCGCCACAGAATCAGATCTTTTGTAACAGGCCGAGCGATTCGGACTGAGAACAGCAGCTCCATTTTTTTCCGTTAGGCCTGCACAATAAATCGCAGATTTATCGTTGAGCATACTTTGAACATACTTAAATTGGTTTAAGTTGACTTTTTCTATATTTAATATAACATTTTAAAACTTTTTTTTATGGCAAACAATTGTTTGCATTGAAGCTAGATGTTTTATATCCCAAAAACTTTCAAGAAAAGTGGATTATAGTAGAATTTTGGACTTTAAAATCCTGCTCTGTTGTGCTTCATCTCTGCCTTCACAACTTTGTGACCTGTAACCATGGTAACCATAGAAGCATCAATGACTCTGCCTTCAGAACTTTGTGACCTGTAACCATGGTAACCATAGAAGCATCAATGACGCTACAGAAATTTTTTTAGGTTTGGTTTGTTAAACTGCATAAATGTGGTTTAGAGCAACTTTAAAAATAATTTAATTTTTTTAACTAAAGGAAGTTGAAAACCCCTCACCCGCGTCTCCTCACTGCTCCCTGGAGGCAGGGAGTCGGCCCCCATCACCGGACAGCCGCAGGCGTCATCCAGGCTCACAGTCTTGTACTTCCTCATGGTCAGGCTGTCCACCACCCAGAACATGATGGACTGAAGAAAGAGCCAAACAGACGAGTCAGCGCCAGCAGGAGAGGAGGAGCAACTCCACCTGCAGGTTGAAACTCACGTTCACGATGAAGGGCACGATGAGCATGACCAACGCCAGCTCCAACTGAGGGTTAGCGATGTAGCTCAGCAGCACCTCCTGCAGCTGAAGAGTGAAAGCAACCAGGTCATTTTGAAAAATAAGATCCTTTTGGCTATCTTCTCTTTTATTTTAGCTGAAACATTCACACAGAACAATAAAAACCTGTATTTTTATCTAATTTACAAGCCTTTTTCTAGATTAGACAGTAAAGTCGCTAAAAATGCCAGAATTATTACCAGATATAAAGACCCGCTCCAATAAAAGAATAATGTTTTCAGTGTTTTTAACTTGTTCTTGTTATGATAGAGGACGGATATGCACAGAACATTAGTCTTCAAACTGCATTTCTGAGTATTTCCTCATTCAAACCTTTGGGCATCGCAGCACTTTGACAGTTCATACATCTGACCTTTGGCAAAGAAGACACATCAGGTCAACCAATCAGGGACTCAGTGGGTGGAGTCCAAAACCACTACAGAGGAGAAGCTGATCGTTAATGTTTGTTCTCCTCCTGAACCTCATATCTTCCTTATTTACATCGTGACAATAAAAAACATTTCCTTGTGCGGAACAGCAAGTCATCAAACTGGGTCACAGACGGGGCAGTAAGCGTCCCTGAAAGCGTCTGTCAGTCAGGTGCTGCTCCTGCCGCCGACGGTGAAGCTGAAACACTTCACCCTCGTGCTATCCTATGGGTTCAAGATGACCATTGACGTGTTCTCCCGACCATGACAAAGGTGGAGAAAGGTGGAAAGATTTCATGTAATCCATGGACACCAGTGAAGATCACAAATCAGTGAAGAAAAAAGGTTCAGCGCACTGTCTAGTGGGTCTAGATGACCCAACTCCCAACGTTACAGGCCTAGGCCTATTTCTGCGGAGGAAAATAGCTTTGGTGTCTATTTGAAATGTAAACATGAACATTTTAAACCTTTTTGTCTCTTTGTTCTGTTAAAAACTCTTTCACAACCAGCTCAAATTAGATTTAGTTTAGAACTAGTTTAGTTCTGACGTTAAATTAAAAATTGATTGTGACTCAAATCATGAAATCATCCATTTTCAAAACAAATATTTCCAAAATGTCTTCCAGAAAAACACAGGAACGCATTTCTTTCTGTTGAGAGGCGAATTCCTGTGGTGTGTTTTATTCACAATGTGAAAAAAACATCTAATTGTGTTTTAAGCGGTTGTGAAAACAACCACCCTTAAGGCTGACATTGGGTGGTATTTTTGGGAGTGTCCCACCGGGTTGATTTGCTGCTGCCCTTGTGACCCGGCTCCGGATAAGCAGGAGAAGATGGATGGATGTTTTAAAACGAAAAAAAAACCTCCTGGTATGCAAGGTTTGACCATGTTCAAACCTTGCATACCATGTTCAAACAGACCGTGTTTCACTTTTTCAGTTACTAAAGTAAAATCAACTCAAAAACTGCCCGAATCTGAGAAGCAAAATGTATTTTTCAAAAAGTCAAATAGACTTTGTAAAGAAAAGACTTATTAAAAAAAAGGAAATCGGGTCTCCGAGCAATAAAAAGAGTAAACAAGTAAATCCCTCGTTGCCATGGAAATGTCAAAATTCAATACGGTGTTGGTTTTTCTTCGCCTCAGTGTTTGCACAAAGATCAAACGATTTCAAAGAACACATTTTCGTTGAAGTCTTTTCTTTCATTCTAAAAGTGAAAAAGAAGGAACAAAAATCCAGAGAACAAGGTTGTGAGGTTCCATCAACGAGTTTCCCGTTTTGGTCACCAATGTCTTATACAGTAAACCCTTGTTTTCCAAAAAGAACCCGTGATAGGCAAAATCCGTGAAGTAGAAACCTCTATTTTTTACAATTATTTTACAATTAAATACTCTATAATACATTGAAAAGAAAGAACAAACCATTTTACAGGCTCAAGCGTTTGGTTCACAAATCAAAGTACTTTAGAAACGTATTTTTCAACAAATAACTTCTGTACTGTACTGTCAAATAATAATTTTAACCGTGACCCGAGTACTTGGATTAAACGGGAGAAAATTTAAAATGATTATAAAGACAACATACAAAGTACAGTGGACAAATAGTGACTCAGGTGTATTTCACTGCTGTTCAGACTGAGCCGCTGCATCCTGACTCCGCTCTGCAGAGTTTTCTTCTTTTGAAGCCCGCGGTGCAACTGTGTTTGTTCAGGAGAAGAACATAGTGATAGGCAGTTGTTGTCGCTCTTTTTCTATGGGTTTTAGAGAAACTCGAAATTGCTATAGAATTTGCACGTATGTAATGTAAATTTGGCACGCTGTTTTACGTACGTGTACATATTAAACTGCAACGTTATTGACGCACAGGTAGAGAAGAAGCTTAGGAACTTTTTAGCCAATCAGAATGCGGAACACAATGCACGATGCAAATCCGTGAAGTAGCGAAACCATGAAAAGTAAACCGCGTTATAGTGAGGGATCACTGCATTACAATAAAAACAGGGCTAAATTCCATCAAGATTAGCTTTTGCCTTAGTCCCAACTGCCCTTATGGGTGGGCACGGGCCGCCCGCAGGTGGAAAATGGGCAAAACTTTATAGGACCCGCAGGTTGTAGTGAACACTTGGACAACAAGTAAGGTTGAAGTAGGTGAGTTGCCGGCGTAGATTCTGCTACCTGATACGACCCCCCAAATCCTGCCCACTGTGCAAGAATCCCAGTAGTGCTGGTCACATGTTAGGTGCGTGCTCCTTGTGTGCGGCATTTGTGCACAGACTCATTTTTGTGCTATTGATGGCGTGTCGAAAGTTAAACCAGTTGAACTTTGACCAATCAGGGACTGGGATTTGATAGTGATGTGTGGATGGCGTCCTTTTCAAGTAATGATTGCTGTTCGTGTCCAGCTGGAATTCTATGACACCAAGTCTTTCATTTATCGGAATAGAGCTGTGAAAGAAAAAGCCTGGAGCGAGATTCACCAGATTTATAACGCATCAATATTTACCACCCAAGACCCTTCCAACTGTGAGTTTGTGCGCTTGTGTCGGGTAGCAGCAGTCGAGTGGGAACACCGTGCGCTAATAGTGCGCTCTAGAACTCCGTACGTCTTTGAACGCGCTTCACAGCCTTACATATACTTCACAATACACTTGCATCACACACACAGCAATGGTCAGTTCCATTTTCATGATGTTCCTTAACCCTTGTGCTGTCTTAGATGACCCCACCCTTACATTGACGTGTTCTTCCTACCATGACAAAGGTGGATAAAGGTGGAAAGATTTCATGTAATCATTGAAGTAAAAAAGGTTCAGAGGACTGTCTAGTAGGGTTGGGCGACGTCCCTTAAATTGGCCGTTGACGATGTTTGCTGTCAACCATCGGGATGGACGATGACATCGCCGGGGGGGGGGGGGGGGTATTTTTACATTTTTCGTTCTTATATAACTGCTATTCGTTATTTTGCTTTTTTCATTTTATTTCCCAACTAATGACTAATCCGCGATGATCTAGTATAAACTGAGGGAAGTGACTTTAACAAAAAAAGTAACAAACAAAATAGAAAAGAAGTAGTCCGCTAGATTTAAGACTGCAATCCGTCCCGCAGCTCTAGGGGTACAAGCAACCGAACTCAGAACCGGGTCTAAACGTGTGTGTCTGAGCACAGCTCGGATCGTCAGCAGACACACAGTGGTTTGAACTTCAAAGCAGAAATGTGGCTCAGTCCTTAGAAAACATTCAAACAATCACGTGGATTTGTGTTTCCAGTTTTGTCCCGACTAAAATAAAGGCTGATGTTATTCCCACATGTTTACGTGCAGCCAGATTGCAGCACCACCCAAAGCTAATGTTGTTAGCCCGTGTTAGCATACTGCTAATCCTGGCTTCGTTCAGAAAAAGCACTGACCACACGGATTCAAATTCAAATGATGAGCAAACAGGTGTTTCATAATAACAGTAACATTATTAAAAGCACGTTTAGAAATCATCTCGTATTTTACCGAGCTGACATGTCAATGTATTTAGCCGCTTGGCGCTGTTTAACATCGTTTTGTTTTGAATTGTTACATTCAATAAAGTTTGAAAAAAAAAAGCCGCTTGGCGGAATTTATATCCTTCCGGTTTTCAAACCCTACTGCGCATGTGCGAATGATTTATTCCGACGGAAAGTGTGACCTTAGTGAACGTTTTTATATTCTGAAAACATTTTTCTGGGCCCATGTACACGGTTGGATTCTAATCCGACCATTGATCCCATCAGGATATTTTGTACATGTAACCGCGGCTTATGGGGTCCACTCGCAACGTGGCGGGGGCGTGGCATCACGATGGTGTCTCTCCATCGGGATGTCAGTCACCCATCACGATGGACGATGATATCGTCCATCAGTACAACCCTACTGTCTAGTGGGTCTAGATGCCGTTCGTGCCTCAAGGGAACGGCAAGACACACCTCCACTCCCCTGTAGATGCAGCCGTTTCTCTCTATGATCCTACCAGCCAACTCAAAAACCCTCAACACCTGTACAGGTGCTAAGGCCTTACAGCCACGTCCTATCAGCTTACAGGCATCCACTTGTGAAAAGTGCTCACACGTTTACTCTTTCACCATTCTCACCTGGGACCATCCTGGGACCAGCAGCACCAGGGTGACCACACCTTTTTCCAGCACCATGATGAGCAGGTAGATGCCACACTGAGCGAGCCACGGCGCAGCCTGGGGAGGGTCACCTGTGGGGGACAACAAGGTGGGGAAATATTTAAACCAATAAATCTTGATTTTAACATTTTCAGAAACAAGCAAATACACTCCAACTCTCTGAATGATTTCCCTATCTGTTGGATTTGTTTCGGTAACATTTCTTTTAATCACACAGAAAAGTCAAAAACAAAACAAAAAGGGAGGGAAGCCACAGCGAATCTTTTCCAGGCACGGCTGCAGCTGGAGATTTTGGGTTTCTTCCAATGTGTCTTGAGGGAGCAACAGCTCCCTCTAGTGGCAGACATCACATCTACATCTCATCATTTTTCTGGTCTGGGAAAAGGTTTTTGTTCAAAAGCTTCTCACCATATTCTCCAAACCTCAGCAGGGTCCACTGCTTGACCTCCACCAGATTTGACACCAACTTGACAGCCAGCCAGATGACCAGCATGCCCAGACATGCGTCCAGCACAAAATTGATCAGGTACCTACAGCGAATGAAGATATTTAGTTGACCTGAGATGCTGCTGCATATCTCACACTAAATGCATAGAACTCACAGCGAGCAGGGGTCCTCTTTGGTGAGTGTGGACAGGAAAACATTGGCAAAGTGGATGAACAAAGCACCGATGGCTTGTTTGGACGTATCAAAAAGCCTGGAAAAGATAAAACTTCAGATTATTCTTTGTTTGTTTGTTTGTTGTACATTTTTGAAAGAAAAAGAAGAAGCCATTTCCTGACCAGATCCTCCACGGTCTCCTGATCCCCAAAGGCTCCCGAAAGCGCTTCACTGCAAACACAAGTCCACACAGTCAAATGGATGGCGGCGGTTTGCAGGGAGAAACAGTGACAAGACATAGTTTGACCTCAAATTAAACCTCATCTATCAGCAGAGCAGCAGGGCAGAGAGGACAAATACAAACTCGCCAACACGTCGTCCTGGTTTCATTCTGCCACAACACCTCCATTATGTCCCAAAGACTTAGCTTCAACAGGCGCCCACTGTTCCCGAATCCCCGGATCTCACAAGGACGGGGAATGTGACTTGACATGTGAAAACATGATGAGACCTCCTGCTGACGTTTGCACACATAAAACAAGCTTTCAAAGGAGGATGGGATTTCAAAATAACTTGATTATTGCTTGAAACAGAAAAATGCACCTTTCTTTTAATCTAAAGAACTTATTGTCATTGTGTCCTTCATACCAGTCACCCTTTGAATCCACAACAGAAACTGTGAGACTGAAGATTTAAAGACCTTTGTTTGACATGTTGGAGGTCTATTATAGAGAAAATTAAGCTCAAAATTGCATTTCTGAATATTTCTTGTCAATCAAGAGCTGATACAAAAATTTTTTAAAAAAAAGATTGTATTTGTGACGTAAAAACATAAGCTGGGCGGGGCCAAAAGCTCCCTTCTCCGCCCCCTTCTGATGCATCCACCTGTAGACCAATAGATCCATCCGTCTGCCAGTTTTGCTCGCCGTTTCTGTTCCACTAGGAATGTGAGGGGCTGTAAGCTAGAAGGAGAGGATGTAAACAGAAAACTCTCAGCAACAGGGAGGGGAAAGAGGGAAACTACAAATCAGAGGTGAATTTCCAATGAACTATGTTCTAAAAAACACAACAGTTTTGTTTTATTTTGCTTTTGGCCCAAAACTGCCTCGTCCTGGTTAAAAGACCACTGGGAACACTTTGAAAATAGATCAAAAGATGATCGGAGTGAGTCTTTAAGACTTTTACCTCTGAAAAACAAATCTCCACTTCTAATCAGATCTTACACTGCCACGGTTCTCATAGATCATTTATTCCACAAAAACTATTCAAGCTTTAAAGCTGAACAAGCCATGTAATTATTGTTACCGTGGCAACAATAGAGATACAGTGGCTACAACTCAGTTCACTTTTTGTGGTGTCACTGTTTTGCGGATTTTGTTTGTGAAGTGTTGAATGATTTTTTAATTTTACTTATTCATTTATTTTTCACAGTGCGTTGTGTTCTGCGTCCTGATTGGCTGCAGACCTTGTCAATCAAAGGGAACTGTAAGACACACCTGCGCTCCACTTAAGATGCATATGACCCTCTATGACCTCTATGACCCTCCATGGACCCAGACAAACCAAACACCTGAAGCACCTGCACGGGTCGACCCCCATTCGGTCGTAAAGGAGTAAAGCTTAAAATGGAGTTTAGAATCATCTGCATAAAAACAGAACGGTAACCCAGCTTCCAAAGCAGCTAAACGGCAATAAATAATGAACCTCCTGCCACCGTGCTTTTCAATATGCTGTAATAAATGTATTTTTCATTTAAAATTAATCTTTAAATTCTAAGCCTTGTTGCGTAAATCCTTTTTCAAACGTGTTTTTGTGGCTTCCTGGCTTCATTTTCCTCTCAGTGTTTTCCTTAAGTAGGACACACAAGCAAACTGAAATGGCACCTTCAACATGTGAAATCTGGCGTGATCCATACATGTCCATCCATACATGTCCATCCATACATGTCCAGCCAGCGGCTGAACTCCTCCAATGCAGTTGAAGGAATAAAACATCTGCCTGAACCAATCTGTTCTGCTGCGGTGATAACTTTAGAACTCTGAATGCTCCACGTCAAAGATGAAGCAGAGTAATGGAGCTCTGTCCCACAATGACACCTAATTGCACCCTGAGAACCGAACGGGGGGGGGGGGGGGGTATTGATTCCTTCACCAATAAGTAACTGAGGGTAGATTAGGCTGCATTGATCTTTAAGGCCCTGCAGCACATTAGTGCTCTGAAGATCCTCCGAGAGTGAACCCAGCTGATTGATTCGGTGATGAAATCACCATCATTGCAATGACCTTTAACACTGCTTTCAAGCTCTGTGGTGCCGCAGGAAACTGGTAACGACGGCAGGTCATTGAACCTAACACTGAAGATGTGGTTGACGTTCTCCAGGTTAGCTGACATGCAATCCCCGGTATTCATGGAGTCGGGAGCCGTTGTTAAAGCTGATTAAATCCACACCGTGAGGGGATCAGCTTTAGCAAAACAAAGCAGACAATAACCTCTTAAAGCCCAAGATACAAACATATACCATGTGTCAGGAGGTCTGACAATCCCTATCGTTTCTAGAGATTATTCGGATATTAAACATTTTTTGTTGGGCAACAAAAATAGGATCATTTTAGCCTCAGTGTGGCTAAATAAATGTAAAATTAAGTATGTCTCAATGATACCCTTTTATCCTCCAACTATGCATAATGGGGGTGTCCTTTTTCACAGAAAAAACTCTTGTCGGAGAAAATTGTTCTGACCAAAAATCCTCCATCCATCTTCCAAACCCGCTTAATCCCTTTTGGGGGCACAGGGCTGCTGGAGCCTATCCCAGCTGCCATTGGGCAAAGGCGGGTTTCACCCGGGACAGGTTGCCAGTTTGTCACAGCAAACTTTACATGTAAATCAGAAAACCAAATATGTTAAAAAATGTTTAATAAGATTCTTATTTTTCTAATTCAACACTACATCCATTTCTAATACATTTAAAAAATCGAAAAATCGTTTGAAATTTGTTTGATCTGAAAGTGAAAATGTCTATAGAATCTGTGGAAAAATGACAAGAAATGCAGATTTTCAAAAAATGATTATTTAATTGTTTTTGTTTTAATTTAATAATTATTTTTAAAAAAGAGAGCAAACGCATTGAACATCTGTATTAGTCATTCTGATTACCTGCTGTTCAGTAAGCCCTTGGCCACACCGGTAAATTTTGGGCCACAGTTGCAGTAGTTTGTCTGAAATAATACGTTTAGTTTAAGGTTGTGTTGACATAAACAATCTTTGTTTGGAGAGGGGGAAACATTGAGCAATAGTCCCTTCACTCTGATCGATAACTCAACTGGTCAGGGTAAAAAACACAAAAACTTAGGTTACCCGACGAAGAATTCTTAACAGACTTTGACTTTGTCCAAATTATCCTCCCTACTCACTTAAAAGACTATCCAGTCCCCTGAATTTTAACACAATTTAGACACATATTCACCACTATTTCTTTAAATGGTGAATATGACATCACCCACCACGCGAACTAAAAACCTAATAAATACGAACATTTTATATTATCTATTCATGAAGTCAATGAAATCTTGAATGACTTAAAAAAATAAATGTACATCCATTTTTCCGATGACAAATCTTTTAAACACAATGCATTGTGGTCTATATTTACCAATCTACGTAGTGAGCAGTAATACACACTAGTTTTTCTGAGAGGCTTCCAGGGACTGGATTTTGGATTCAGACCATTGACTGTAAATGAGAACTGGACTGAGCTGCCCCTCCCCCCTGGCGTTTCTGACTCCAAGAAGCCAAAATCCCATCCACTACTATAGAGAACTAAACAGCTGTTACTGTCCTGTTATCGGTCTGAATAACCCTTCTTGATCTCATACCTTTTTTATTTTATTTTTTACATGTTCTTGATAATCCTCATTTTTTCATGATATGTAGCGCAAGTTATAAACTTACCATTGAGATGCCTTAATAAAAGTAAGTGGAGCCTGCTAGCCCCTACATCCAAGATCAAAATATTTGATTGACAGATTTTGAGTAGCCTACTTTCAAGAGATAGGGGCGTGGCCTTCATGCAAGCACGCTCCTGATTAGAGAGTGGTTGCCACAGAGACGCTGATTCAGACCAACCGGGACCAATCGCTCCTTACTAACGATGTCTGGCTCCAACAGGGTGTTTGTTTTGCAAAAAAAATGCCGACTGAATTTACTTTGTTTGGTTGGAGCCAGAAGTAAGTCATTTAACGGTGACTTCACACGATTTTCAAATACAGTCTAAGGCTGTGCCCGAATTTCTTCCCTAATCTCCAACTACTAAAAAACTAGTGCAGGACTATCTAGTGCCCTGGATTTTTAAAGCAATTCAAACACCATGCACACTACTTTTTTCAAAATAGCAAATATGACAGCACCAATTTTCAGAAGTACAAACCTAATAAATATGAACATTTTTCGGAGGACATTTATGAATGTACGTTTTTGATTATGAAAACTTGGATGGTGTCACGAGAACTGCCAGGTGGCTGGTTCCAAATGGTTCCAGCAGGTTTATTGGCTCAGCTAAAAGTCCACAACGCTAAATCAGAGTCAGGCAGGGGTCAATAACGAACATGGGAGCATCAGAGAAGAGGCAGGGGTAGTCAGGATCCAGGCGACAGTCGGGGCAAGCAAATAGAGTCAGATACAGGGTCAGGAGACATAAGATCAGATACACCACTCGGTAATGCAGGCAGAGTGGCACAAACAATACTTTGCACTGAGTGAGGCTCAGTGCAGTGCTTAAGTTGACTGTGAGTGATTTGCAAATGAGAGTCAGGTGTGTGGCATCCAGGAGCTGCGCACTGGGGTTGCTGGGAGATGTAGTGCATTTAGTGGAGACAGCTCCCACTGGTGACCAGAGGGGGAGACAGAGTTCTGACTTCTGAAAGATGGTTTATAGAAAATAAATTAAAATGCACCTTTTTCACATGAAAAATTGTTCGAACGCAATGGATTATGGTCTATATTTGCCAATGTAGTGAGCATTGATGCACACTGGTTTCACGTACAGACTTCTGGGAGATTTCTAGGGCACTCGATTTGAAATTATTTGCAAAATGGCGATTGCCCTATATAGTGTTCTAAGTACTGCCCCATGCTGGTGACCTGTCCAGGATGTCCCCTACCTTCACCCACGTAGGCTCCAGCAGCCCTGTGACCCCGAAAGGCACAAAAACGGGTTTAGAAGATAAATAATATTCTAAATACATAGTACTAGCAACTAAATAACAAATTCACAGCTACGTTTTTGTTTTAAATGTCCATATTTTGTTACCGAACGCTTATACAGATGTGTACTCTAATTTAAAATTAATATATTTACTAATAATGTCAGCATTTGGCCATTGGGTACTGACTTGAGTTTTTTTTCTTTCCCATTTTTTATTTATTTATTCATTTTAATCAAAGCGCCGTAAATCTGGACCGGTTAAGCCTTCCATACATTGCGTACTTTACTCACACATCAGAGTGCTGAAGGCGACGACGGCCAGCAGTCCCTGGATCAGAACCCCGAACCTGTCCGTCAGAGCTCCGTTATCGCAGCCGTGAGGACCGGCGTCGTCAATGTCGGACATGTTCGTGACCTCCAAAGGAGAACTGTCCAGAACCCGTCTGGCCAAGAAAAGTCCGCTGTATCCCACCACCATGACCATGATGATGTTGACACAAAAACCGGGAATAAGAACGAAGAGCACTTCTTCTTCTTCTTCTTCTTTGCCTCGTGCTTCCGCTATCCCGACGTCGTTAAAAGGTGTTTCTGGCGGCTACATCTCGTGATTCCTCGGTGGAGTAAAGGTATCGATCATCGGACTCGCATCAAAAATCCACGTCCACTGAAGAAACAAAAACAAGGAGCTCCACTTCCGATGACTGGATTTACAAAATAAAAGAACTAGCCGACACAACCACTAAAGGCTGGTATTTTCTTACCAAATGTAATCGATTTTATGTATTAAAAATATGAAACTTAGTTTCGAAAAAAGAAGAACTAAATGAAAAAATATTTTTTAAATATGCAATGTTGGACTGAATTGATTTATTTTACTAAAAACTGTTTAACAGAAAATGCAGATAGTTACACTGTAGTCGTTACTATTGAATACAGTGACGTGAATATTTTATTCTCTTCTAAAAAGGCGTAGAAACACGATATGCCCGCACTTTCTCATGATTCTCATGTTGGAGAGCTTTATTTTGAAAAGTCGCAACACCTGACATCTTGTTATTGTCCTGTCAATTGAGTCTGTCAATCACAGTGATTCTCTGACGAGTAATGAAGTCTTTCCCCCAAAACTAAAATATTTTTTAGAGTTGCTGTCACTGTGGGAGAGGCGAAGAAGGAATCCGTCAATTAACATGTTATGAATTATTATAGAGTATTATAAACGAATCAGGTTTCTAGTGCCTTGTTGTCATACATACCCTAACTTATTATATTTAAAAATCCTTGAACATCTTTGTATTTGCAGATTAATGACTTTAGTTTTTAATTAACCCAAAACCCATTTTTAATCAGAGCGGATGAATCTTAACTTCCTACAAAATGACCAAAACTAAACGCTAAAACATTCTAAATGATCATCGATCGTTGCACAGAGCTGTCCTCGTTTTGTCATTTTTTCTTTTTTTATACTAGTAATTTAAAATCCATAAGAAGCCGCTGTAACCACCCACCATAGACCGAGATGACCGTCCTCCCTTTGGGAGAAGCTGCGAGCTCGCGCTCGGTTCACACGTGACATGCGCACGCGGTTAATCTTGTTCCCTGCGCGCTCCGACAAGCAGATTAATGGAACACGGCGCGCGCCGCAGCCATCTGTTCCTCGTGAAGCTGTAGTGCGGCACGCGCGCCTCGATCCGGTTCTTTCTCCACGAATGACACAACAGTGCAACTCCGGAATTAAAAGAGTTTAAAAAATTAAATAAAATAAAGCCCCAAATTGCTGCTTGAGGGTCTTAGTTTTTCAGACTCGAATTTGAGTCCCACTTAAATTTTCGAACAAGATACTTTTGTGAAAGAAGTTGTTAGTGTTTCTTAAAAGTTAGGAAAAAATGTCTGTCACAAAACAACTTTGGTAAGTCAAAAGTACAAAACAGTGGAAGTGTTTAAACTTCGTGGATGGTGCGTCACACTCAGTCAGTGGTTTATGATCACATTTGTTTTGAATATTATTGTTATTGGCATCTCTGCAAAATTTAACTAAAAACCTCCTGAATGCATGAATTTCAATCACGTAAAAACTACAAATCCCAAAGCCCCGCTGCTTCACATTTGAAAAGCCCCAAATCTCCTCCAACATGAATTAATTTAGAAGTGGTTGGGTGATATTCAGGTTAAAAAAAACATCTATTTGCATTGCTTGTAGCCAGGAGGTTAAGAAAAATATACTTTCTAAGTTTTTTTACAGCCTTGAAAATCACTATAAGAGAGAATGTCTGTTATTTTTTGCTGAATGTAGGATATCTTTATAGAACTCTTCCTTTCATTCTTCCATCCAGGCTTTTCCATCCACATAATCAGATATTATGAAGCTTCCCAAAATTATTTTTCTACTTTCTAAATTCCAATTGGACTCTTTGCTGTGAGAATTAACCAAATAAATCTCACATGGAACTTTTTTTTTTGTCTTGTCCTGACTTTAGCAAAATATCTGATTCCAAATCTAAAAAAGCAACCTCGGCTCCTGTGGAGAACGAGTCAATGTTTTTGTACAAACAAAGCTCACTGTTCCAAAGGTCAATGACAAACTTCTATACGCTTGAAGAGGAACTCGCCTTAATTTCCTCATGACCTGTAAACACTCTCCCAGCCAACCTCCTCTGTTGCTTTTTTGGGTTTTTTTCTGTTTGTAAATTCCAGATTTCTCCCTGAAAGTTGGTCTTTCCTGCACAAATATCTCCTGCAGCACCCGAATCTTCATGAATATGAACATGTTTGCCTGTCAGAGCTGATGTGAGACGCAGCTGCCACTAGAGGATACTGTTGACTGCTGAGAAATGCTGCAGAATTCTGTGAAACGCCCAGAAAGTTGACAGTTGCATGCAGTTGGGTGATAAAAGCAGGGGGGAGATAAAGCTGCTTTTACTGATTCTTCTGGAACGCAGAGACTGCATCGCCTCATTTTTTTACTTCCTTATTACCATTCTGTTGGTTTCCAGTGATCACTGGCAAAACTAGAAACAAAGAAAATTCCCTCAAAACAATTTCATGTCAAATATAAACTCAGAAGAACCATTTCGACTCGATAAATTCAAATATTTTTGAATGATTAATGCTTAAGTGATAAAAAAATAACCAGTTTCAAAATAGCTAAAGAAGAAGAAGAAGAGAAGGATTTGTTACATAAAATGATAAAGAAAGAAAAAAGCAGAGCTATGGAGCCTTATTATTGTTGGGGGAGGGGGTTGTGTTTTTTTTTATTTTATAGTACATTGTTTTAAAATTCAACCTTAACCCACAAAATGAAGTGTTTGTTGAAATTTACCTTTTTTTTTAGTTTTTAATATTCTCAAAACAACTTTTCTGTCTTTTTGTTAACGCGTTTTAACAGCTTTATTCCTGTTTTTACAGTTTAATCTGTATAAAAGTTAAATAATGACATTTTTTGTAAGTGTTTAGTAATGTTTATGTTGGCTGGACTTTGAGGCTTTAAAAAATGCAGAAATAGATTTTGTTTGCTCCTTCTCGAAAGTCAATGAAGGAGTTGGCCTGAAAATATCTGTACATGATTTTGGACATGCGCAGATGGGAGATGCCATATTGAAACGGGGGCAGCTGAAAGACGTCGCTCGCGCTGCTCTGCTCGTGCGGACGAAGAGAGGAGGGGGGAGAGGGGAAAAAAAGCTCAGAGGGGGGGTCTTCTGGAGGAGAGGCGACAGAGGAAACCTGGACAGGTAAGACAGGTGACGCCGCGGACGGTTTCCGGTCGTTTTCGTGGTGGTTTTGCCCGTTTCGACGGCACAAACAGAGAAGAGTTATTTTGGTGCACGAGGCAGTTTCTGTAGAAACGCGAGCCCAACTTGTTTCAAAAGTCCCCCACGGACTAAATTGAACGGTTACGTCGTTTATTCAGTTTCCTCTCCATTTCTTCTAAATTTTTTACTTTTTTCGAACTATGAAGGATAAAAATGACTTTAATTCGACCGCTTCAATGGTTCAGTTCGGTTTTGACGTCAAGTTTTTAATATATTTCTTTTGAGTCACGCGGGATTTTTCCCCCCTCCTTCTGTTTTCTTCTTCTTCTTCTTTATTTTTTCTTTTTCTGTCGCACGCGGAGGTGCGGGAAAGCCGCCGGAAAATACCGGACACTTCCAAAATGTCAAAGCACTCTCAACATGGCGGTGCTGGCGAGGAGAAGGGAAGAACTGCGACTTAAAATCTCTGAAGGAGGAAAAAATACAACGGAGCCACTTCGCGGGCCCGGTTCGGTTTCTTTGGGTGGGACCGAACGAGGTTTAATCAATTAAAATTAAAAGGCGGTGTTGGCGACTCCGTGGGAGTTTTTTTCCGCTGCAGTTTTCGAGTGTGCAAAGTACATGACCGGAGCGGTTACACCCCTCACAGCCTCATCTTCCTTATGACAACTCAACGTTTCCTCTTTCGCTTTTATTCCAAAATTCTTATTCGACATCCCAATTTCTGTCCTTCTCTGCCAAATCTCTCCATCCTCCATTTTTTTCCTGCAGTCTCATGGTTGCAGTCGGTGTTTTTATTTTTTTATTTTTTTGGTGACAAGCCGCCTGATTTCAGAATAAAAGGATGAAAATAAGGTGACGATCGCCAGGAAGAAATGAATATATCAGGCTTTTAGCGTCCACAAGATAGATATATTTGTTTCCATGGAGCTGCTAGTTCTGCTGGATGAGGAAAAATAATCTTTTTTAATCTATTTATGAAAAAAAAATTGTCTTTTTTTTTTTTTTTTACATATTTGTGGGGCTTTATTTAGAAAACCCCCACAATAAAAAAAAGCAGAATACAGTTAGATATCCAGGTGCTTTCTTTCATCTGACGTGATCATGCTGATCATTAACCAATTAAGATTATGGATCATTATCCGATTAGATCATGATTCTTACTTATTCTTAAATTAATATACATGTATTTAAACACCAAGGCGTATACTTTTATTTATAACTGGAGAGCAGAATCAAGAAAACACAACAGATGAAAACATGAAGATTTAGAAAGAAAGAGGGGGAAAAAAGGGTGATTATCACTTTAAACGAAAGTTGTTTCTGTCGACTTCCTGGTTAACCTCAGCAGTAAACAAATCCTAAATATCTCTGTTGTTTTTTAAACATTTAATCCACAGTTTTTCCTGCCTCAAAGTTTAGCTACAGTTCCAGTCGATGCATGAAAAGAAGCCGACATGGTTTACAAACTGATTTCTTTTTTCATCTGTAGTGGAAATGTCCAAAAAAAACCTCCCAAAGCTTTAGATGAACATTTTACAGACGCCTTATTTACGGCTTCTTCTCCACCATGCCATCACAAAATCGATTACCAGATTTTTAAAAAGTATTCCTAAATTCATTCTGGTATATTTTTTTAAATCGGCGACTGTATTGGTTCGTCAGGGCTTTTTCTTGTACAAAACTCTTCACCAACACTTTACTCAGAAGATGCATTAGGTTCCGTTGACAATAGCGCATTCAGTTTAAGTCTACATACTTAAAATCCAACATCATCCTGCAATCTTATAATTACATTGCCTGAAAGTGTATTTTACTACACCTTACTGTATTTATAGAAGGACGTCACAAATATTCACACTGAAATCTTCGGGAACATATCGGGAAAATCCTAGTATTCTGACACTTGTTACTAACCAAAAGCCAAACCCCTTTACTACTCTTGGATTCGTCTAAAAGCGGAGAACTTAATAGGTTGTAATGCATTAAAACCCAGTGGTAGTTAATCTCCTAAATCCCCCATTTAAATCTTTGGCATAGAGGAAAGCAGAAGGGCAGCACGTGGACGCACAGCACCCCATCTGTGGGATGATCGATTAAAAACCTAAACAAAAAAAAAAGACCTCAATCTGAGACAAATGTTCTGGGATTAACACTAGTTTAATCCGCAAGGGACCAATCTGGGATGCTGCCCTGAGGGACGCCGCAGGCCATCTTTGTATAAATTGGGTTGTGGGAGGAAATTAAACCCCAAACTATTTGGAATTGGGTTTAATTTGGTAAAGTTGTAGCAGTTGGCGGGGCAGAGTTTCCTGTCCCTCAGGGCTTGAAACTCGTTAGACTGGTGATCTCAACAAGCGTTAAATAGAAACCGTCTTTGAGCTGATATGAAACCCTGTCATACACGCGTGTCTGCAAACCTAAATAACAATAAAACTAGGCTGAAGATGCCAGAAGAGATTCAAATGTTTACGTAAATCATAAATATGTCGGGCGGAATTTACGGGAAATGACGTCCAGAATCTGGACTTTGATGCATTTCCTGTTTGCCGGCTTCGGCATTGATGGATTGCCATAAAACATCCCCGAGCTTTAAATGTTTGCAGGCTTTTATTTTTTTTTTTTTCGCAGGCTGCCTCTAATTTCTGGGAGGCACAGGTGGGAAATGAGAGGCCTGCAGGTCCCACACTCTACATGGGATGTTTGTCAAAGCCCCAAATTAGAGCTCATTTTAGCCACACACTCGGTTCACTGCAACCTTTCTTTCCACTGAAACACCAAAACAATGAAGTTTGTGACTTGAATTGGGAGTTAAGCAAAAGGATAAGTAGTTTAAAGAATAGAGAAAGTAAGAAATGTTGTAAAAACAAAAGAATATCTGTTGATACACTTTCTGGTTTAGGCTTTTCGCTTCACTGTAAGGAAATCTTGGTGATTTGGCTGTTGAAGAGGGTAAACTTGGCTCAAAATCCCTCTGCTGAAGTGTTGGAACAAACAAATGGTCTGTGCGTGGGATAAAACTGCCACTTCCAGAGGATTTTCAGGAAAAACCAGGTTCAAGAGCTGCCGTGAACTCCTGCCGGCGCTGAGCGGTTGAAGGAGCTGCAGAGGCTCACAGCCGTGACGCAGCAGCAGCAGCAGCAGCAGCGTCATGTGAGCCAGATGAGCTCAGAGGCTTGTTTACGCTGTGGATATGCAGCCGTGGCCGGCGTGGGACGTCAAGGTGGTGCGTGCGATGGGGGATGGCGCACGCACGCTCTTGTGACTGTGGCAGGCATTGTGCATCAGCTCTGCCAACACGCCGCAGCCGTCATCCTCAGAGTTTCAGTTCTGTTCTGGGTTGCTTTTCTTCAGACTCTTTTGTGTCCTGTGCGGGCGCTCAGGACCGGACGCCTGGCTCAGCCAATCAGGGAATATTGGCCTTTTGTTTTTTGTTTCGGGAGCTTGTCTTTAAGCCTGACAGCCTGGAGTTGTTTTGGTCATGGACTCACTCCTCAGCTCTAATATCCAGGTTAATGAAAGTAGGTGGAAACGTAGTTGTGAGCCTCTGCTGATGTGACGGCTAGCTGAGGACGACCACGAGGTTTGTGTGACCAACATGCTATTATCTGGCTGCCTTCAAGTAAATAAGGCAAAGCCTTGTTGTTGTTATTTTTAGGTCTATTTTGCTTTTTTTGCCTGCTTTCTGAGCCGTTCCGACATGTTCTCCTGTTTATCCCCAGCTTGTTTATGTAACTTTAATTATGCTGCAGGAGTTGAGTCTCTGTCTGAGGATTTGCGGGGCAGCTGATTGGACGAAACAAACAAAAAAAACATTTTGTGACATTGCAGCGCCGTGAGAGCCGAGGACAGGTCTGCGGATTTGAAGGGCTGACAGAGAAACTGAATAAATGTGTGAAGTCGTTCTTTTTTGTGGTGAAATCCTGCTGACTGAAAACAGAGGAGCAGCTGAGGAGCAGCCTTCCTTCTTTCTCTGCTGCGTGTCAAGGTTCTGCTAACAAGGACAGACGGGGTTTAGATGTGCTGGCGGCTCGGTCGAGATGAAAAGACGCTGATAGTGAAGCCGGCTGGTTTGTTTCTGCGGCGGCTGCAGCAGCAGACCGTGTCGGACCTCCAAGCTGAAGCTTTTTCCATGTTTGTTAGCATCACTTGAAAGGAGTGGCGCTCTCGGCAGACATTGGCATTTAATCAGCTTTCTTTTTTAACTGTAGCCCAGATTCTCCATTCTTTTTGCTTTCCAGTGATCTGCCGCACTCTTTGTGTACTGGTTTGCAGGAACGGTTGCAGAAAAAGAAAGCCCACCTACATTTTATCTGTTTTATTTGTAATCTGATTCTAAAGGAAGTTTTGGTTTGGAAAACTACTGGATTCTCTCCAGCACATCCAACTCATTCTTTGACGCATGTCGAGTCGCTCGGTCACATGTCAGAAATGCACAGAGCCAACCGCTAAATCAAAAACCCCAAGCTAGCAAAGTTAACAAAAAAACAAACATTTTCGGAAAGTTTCTTTTGTCAGAAGAGAGCCAGTGAGGCTTCCACTTCAAAATAAAAGAAAGCTGCACTTAACAGACATAAACCAGTAGCCTGTACTCCAAATAGGGATTTACTGTGACGGTTGTTCCCGCAGACCATATTAATGATGAAGAATATTCAGCTGTAACAAAGATGCTGCTAAAAAGTTGTTCAAATGGTGGTCTATTACTAGAAAATGCCTGTTTTAGTGACCATTTTTATCGGTCAAACCTTAAAAGTTGGAGGAGGCTGAAGTTGGCGTCTTATTCTCTTTAGTTTTTTTTTTGTTGAGCTTCCACCTTATGGGTTTAGGGAAAATTTGAATGATCCCTACACTAAATGTAGTGTCCAAATAAAGTTTAAAGAAGCTGCAGATGTTTTACAGAGGATGAAGATAAAGTTTAGCGAACCTGTAAGCTAAAAACCAAAAAAATCTAAACCAACCAGAACAGATTAGGTCTGCCAGGTTTGATTTATTGCCATCCATTTTTTTTAGATTTCTGAACAAAACTGACGTTGCTTGTCCATGAAAAAACGTTTTCAGTGGTGGAATATTTATATTTATAGGCTGATGTTTCATTCAAATACATCTTTGGTTTTTCTCTGACTTCTTTTACGTTTTTGAGGAGATTCTTCTCACTTTTTGCTCTAAAATCTTTCTTTGAAACACAAACCCAGATGATTCATCAGCGTAGTTCCTTTTACGCTTCTGCACGCCGTTGTTTATGTAACAATGATTCATCCTCATGATTGTTTGCAGTCTGTGACTTTCTGTGTTGTTTCTGCTCATAAATAAAGGGAATTCATTTGTTTTTGTGATAAACTCTGGAAAAGAAGAATGCCAGACAATTAAAATAAATGTTTTTTTTTTTATTGCTTTAATAATTTTTCCTTTGATCTGTTATAAGATGGATAATTAACTCCACTCTGACGTGTGTGTAGATGGAGATCTTGTGTTTACATCCTCCCTTCATAGTTCTGTTGGGCGTTGATGGAAATTTCTCAGCAGCCAATCACATGGAGGCATCTTTGTGCCTCAAACTTTCAAATAGCTTCAGTGCTTTTATGGTATATTCACCCCATTATGCCCAATCTACTCTGTCTGGCTCTGATTGGGTACCTGTTGGAGTTTGGGATGTAATTACTTACTCAGGGCATTCTGTATGCAGGAAACTAGCGAAAACAATGAAGAAAAAATCCCTTTTATGAGGACAGAAACTTAGATTTTTGACCTGAAAGAAGTAAATGTTTGCCTCTTCAGATCGTTTCCTGTCGGTTTCACTTCATGCAAAAAAAAACCCTCCCAATTGTTCATTCTGAAGAAACCGGAGACACTTTCTTTTAGCTGAAGGTTTTTTCCAGAGAACTTCTACCCAAACTTCCAACTAGTTGCTTTCAGTTTGTTGAAATCAGAAAACCCCTACTGAGTTTGTGTTTTCCTCTGCTCCAGGGTTGTCTGGTGGGAGTGAGGGATGCAGTGAGGACGACCTGAGACATGTCCAGCAGGATGCAGCGTGTCGCTCAGGAGCAGCCGCTGGCCCTCTCTGCAGGGAAGCCACGCCTTCCCACCAACGGGAAGGAAGAGGAGGTGAACACAGGTGAGCCGTTACACCAGTAAACCCCACAAAGAACGCACAAATTCATGTAACTATAGGACAGAATTATTCCCTTTTACTTTGTTTTTAGTCTGCAACACTTTAGAGAACTTCTCATTTGTTTTATTTATTTTTCCGACATGAAAACTCATCTATGAACAGCTTGGAAAAAGATAAAAACATTTGTTCTGCTGGGTTTCCACTCATGCCCACCGAAGATTTTAACAAATGTGAGATTCCTAAACGCATCCCAATCATTGACTGTAAATGAGATCTGGACTGAGTGACCCCCCCCCCCCCCTGGTGTTCCAAACAGGAAGTGGCTCCAAGAAGCCAAAATCTAGACTTCTATAGAGAAATAAACAGTCGTTCTATTGGTCAGGATAACCATTTTTCAATCCTTTAATACCGGAGCTTTATTTCCAGTGTGGACATTCTATCGACTATTATAGCATTTAATGTAATTCAAGCAGATTCTGAAGCTGAGAAAAGCGGTTTTGCGACACTTTACGTTAATAAAAGTGAAAAGCCGCTTTCTTCCACATTAGGAACACCTGATTCATATCACCACAAGTTAAGGAGCGTGTGTTATTTGCGTGTGGCGGCAAACATTAACAGTGTTAAAAGGTTAATGATATTTTTTTTGCAGATGAAGATGTGTTATAAACTGACCAATCAGATGCCTCAATGAAAGTAGTTTGAGCCGGCTTGCCTCCATGTCCAACATTTAAAACGTTTGACAGATTTCCTGTAGCCCGGTTCAAGTGGTAGGGGTGTGGCCTTACAGCAAGCTCACTCCTGATTGGCCAGAGTGGTTGTTATAGAAACTGACTCGGACCAATCACTACTCACCGGCGTAGTCTGCCTCCAACACGGTGGTGTCCGTATTGCAAAAAAACATCAAAATCTTTGATTTATTCTGGAAATTATCAATGTTTCTGTTTCCACATGTATGTGATGCAAACATAAGATAATGTAAACAATAGCAGAGGTAAACATCTGGCAGCTCCTGCAAATAATCATAGATGATGGAGGAAACATGAAAATAAGCTGCAGTTGTGCTGCTTTATCCAGATTTAGTCACCAAACAAATGTTAGAATCCGGTAAATATAAATAAAAATTTGACTTCAGTGTGAATCAGTGTTTCATAGCTTTTTTTAACTGAACTGAACTGGAATGTAAAAAAAAACTAATTGGTGTTGAATCAGGAATTCGATAAATTAAATCTGTGGTTTGGAAGCTCTAGAAATGTCTTCAGGGTCTGATGGAAGATTCTCACAAACCGTCCAGACGGACAAAACTATACATTTTTAAGACAAAGGACAAAAATAGTAATTCTGTTTTCCGTTTGAAAAGTTCATTTCCCGCCCAAACCAGACGGCGTTCTGGCTCTGCTGCTTTTGTTTGCGAGACCTCTCAAGGGAGAGTCTGCGGAGGAATTCAGGTCCACTCCTCTTTGCCGTCTCAGTTCTCACACATTGGACGGTTCTCCAGCGTCTCTTTTGTCTTAAAGAACCGAATCCCAAAAGGACTTTGACTCCAGAACCTTTAATAGGTGGACCTGCTGTTGTGTTTGGCTCATTGTTGTTCTACAGAAACCAAATCCTTGTGAAATTGATCTTGTTGGCTAATAGAAGGATTTTTAGCAAAGCAGTCCCACAGCATCACACTACTGCCACCGTGTTTGACAATGGTGTTCTTTTTCTGAGACATGATTAATGTTCTACTTTGGTCTTAGTAATCCACAAAATATTTGTCCTGACGTTTTGAAGGAAATCCAAAAGATTCCATCAGTTGTGATGCGAGTCTGCAGTATATTTTTTGACCGATGTGATGAAAGATTCACTCCAATGAAAATTGTGTTTTTGCTGTTTTTATCATGTTCTTGTAGCATTTTTCTCATGATGGACATGATGGAGGACAGATATAAAGAAAGTTATGATTAAAGCCGTGATTCTGAGTATTTCTTCATTTAAATCGGGATAGATCAGGAGCAGACAAAAACGCCTCGTTTGGAAAAAGTTCTTGTTTGTGACGCAGCAGCTGGCCAAAGTCTTACTGCCCTGCCCCGCTCCTCCTCCTCACCCCTCATGTACGTCTTCGTTTTTCCCCGTTGTCTGAGCCGGGTTCTAGCTCAAAACTGTATGGCTGGATAAATCCGTTTTTTTAGCCTGTTTAGGACTAAAAACCGGCCTAATCATAAATGAAAGAACACTAGAAAATCTTTTATAATAGGAAAAAATGTATTGTAAATTCCGGGTTATAAAGCGCACCCAGTTACAAGCTGCATCCACGTATTTACACGTGTTTTACTAGATTTGTACATACACAAGCCGCGTCAGAGTACAAGCCGCATGTATTAGGCAGCATGAACATCCTGACAAAGCACATCCTGATTCCCAGAGTGAGTGCAATTCACTAGAACACTGTGAGGGGAGTCAGCCTTGCTTCAGGCTCACATGTGCGAGTCCACCCACATCTGTCAAACAGCATGAACCTCTATTCTGTTTACAAGTTCCTCAGTTATGGTTTTTTTATTTTATTTTTTTTTAACGTATTGACAATCTAGGTATCATACATAAAATTACAAACAGTAACCATATAATCAACATTATATCCCTCAGTTATGATGAGGAAATTTACATCCGCGATCCCCCATTTCCCATGAGTCTTAGGGGCTAAAGGCGGGGCCTCGCCAAGCGGGCTCCTTGTCTCCCCTTCCTATCCGAAAAGCTCACACGGCGGCTGTGAGCTTTTCAATGCAAAATTCCGCTCAGACCTTAGAAACCGTAAAAACGATCACGTGGATTTGTGTTTCCAGTCGTGTTCCGACAAAATAAAGGCTGATGTTATTCCCACATATTTACGTGCAGCCAGCCGAGTCACTATGACTCAGAGGTAAATTCACTTCTGAGCATGCGCTGTTCTCTCCGTCACGCAGCTGACCGGCTTTCCCAAACCCGTTGGTGATGGTGGATTTTTTCACGCTGCTTTTAACTTGAAAGCTTCATCATATTGTAGCCGCGATCACGTGCACGTTGGGTCTAAGGGCACCAAAGGATTCTGGGATGCGGCCGGGCATGCGTGTTTCGTTTTGTTGAACCATGACTGAAGTGTCTAAGACCTGAAGTGAGGTCCATGCTGTTTGACTGCTTACAGGTGTGTTAAAATAACAAATGACTTGTGTTTGGTGTTAGAAGTACGTACATGACGTCGTCCAATTAGATCCATAAATTAGTTATATCCATAAATTAGCAGCGTCACTAAATAAGCCGCAGGGCTGCAAGCGCAGGAAAAAAGTAGCGGCTTATAATCCGGAAATTACGGTAGATGGGGTGGGGCTTTATGGACATAAAAGAGACTATCGAGAATGTAATGCATCAAAACGCCTCATACGGGTGTGTTTATAAAGCTTTGCCTTTTATTTTACTCTTATTTGATAAATAATAAAGCCACGTTTTATGTGAAGACAGCAGCCACAAGCATCTGACTTTAGTAAATTAAAAATCGGATCAAATTTGGATTACAAAAACTATAAAATGAATGAACTCAGTAGTGGTGGGATTATATAAGTTCGCTTGCTCTCACTCATTTTCAAGCAATAGATCAAGTTCTACTTGACTTTAGTTAATGATCACTGTATTTAATAAGAAAATGTGATATAAGTGCCTTTTTTGTTTTATTTTCTGTCTTTTTGATCTATACATTTCAACATTTCTGTAATGAGTTTAATAAATATGTATAAATTCTTTATGGCTTTGACTACAATGATTGCAATAAATCAATAAATCAAATCAAAATTCATCTGCGTGTCAAATAATGGAGGATCTTTAGTTTGTAGCTTTAGTTGTTTCTGCTTCTCTTTTGTGATCACTGGTGTCACTTTTCCTTCAGGTTGTAGAAGAAATCTAAATTTGTTTTTTTTCATGCAGTCAGTTTAAAATGTGATTTATTTCTTTTTTTTGTGTATTATTTCCAGCTGGGATGTAATGTTTGTCACTACTATGAGGTGTTGGCTTTGGAGGTCAGCAATGTTTGTTACGTTGCCACGCTAGCGTGTTCAAGCGTTAAGCGTCCTTAATAAATATGTTAAAAAGCTTTTATTTTTTAAAATGTTTACTTTTATCTTGTTAAAGATCAGACTAGTTTGCATCTTTACCTTTCTTTTACTTGCTGAAGCTCGATTTGCCTTGTGTGAAACGATGACTTTTTGCTGTCAAATGGGCCTGCTGTGTATCAACAACGCACCTCAGAAATGTCACATTTGAATATAAACGAACGTTAATTCAATTTTTACTGCAAATGTTTTAGTTTTCTGCATCGGTGTTCCTGAAACGCAGCACACAGTAGAACATTGAACTTTTCTTTCAGGCGAAACACGAGAAACGCTGTGAAGCAATTTCACACTCGGCGCTGCACTTCCTCCAGCAAAACACGAGTTTGAGGTTGATGGTATGAAAGATTGACGTGCAGCGAAGAGCGCCGGCTATATTCAGACATCCTGCCTTCATTTAGTCACTGCTGCTGCTGCTGTCTGTGTTTTTCTGTAGGTTTTTGTTTGTTTTTATGCTTTCAGTCCGCTAAAAATGTCAGTTTGGATTTAAAAAGTTTTCTTATTTACCTGGCTGACTTAAAATTAGATCAAAGTGAAGCACAACCCGTTTATGGATGTTCACCCTCCCTTTTATGGTACATTAAAAAAAAGACCACACAAACACACAAAATCTCACAGCCCCCCCCCCCCCCCCATTTCATCTTCTTTCTCAAGACGATAAGTCTGTGACTTTACCGATTCTTCTGTTGATCACCTGCAGATTCCATGGAGGACGAGGCGGAGTTCAACTGGGAGGAGTACCTGGAGGAGACGGGAGCTGAGGCCGCCCCCCACACCACCTTCAGACATGTGTGTATGATCTCGCGCTCGCTCTTTAATCCCGTCCCTCCGTGATCCCTTAAACACAGCCTCGTATGGCGCTTTAATGCGTCCTCCTGACGCACGCTGCCAGTCCACCTTTGCTGGGCGTTAAAAACGGATTTGAAGGTCTCTGCTGATGCGCAGAAACGTAAACTCCCATAGCAACGCCTTTTCTTTGATGTAGGTTGTTTTGAAGGTTCTGAGCCCAAAAAAAAAAAAAAACACGTTTCTGTTAAAGAAGATTAACTGGAGCTTATGGTTTATTATGTTAAATATAATCAAATTTTATGCATTTATTCCCTTTAACAAAAGTAAATAAAAACAGCCATTTTTTTTCTAATATTGTTGCTGTGGCAACCACAACCATGCTAGTGCTTTTAGCAAACATAGTTTTGTTTTCCATGAAGAAAAATAAAAGCAGGATCTGGAAGAAAACTACGTGATTCACTGCTGCGTGTTTCCAGGAATTCAACAGTTTTTAAAGATAAGTTCAGTTCAGTGTTTTTAATTGTTCATTTATCAGCAGATAAGCTGCTCTCTTCATAAATCTGTTAGACCAGCAGCTGGAACGCTCCAACAGAGTCGAGAAGCGTAAATATCCAGACAGAAAAACAAACACGTTTTATTTAAAAAGAAAATGTGTGCGTCTGCTTTAGTTTCCAGCTGTGAAGGTTTCTCCGTAACATTCACGGAGGTGATGTTATCTTTCCTGTTGCCGTCTTTGTTTAGATCACAGACTGAAGGAAAATCCCATATTTGTCTGAAGGGTAAGGTCAGCTTTTTCACCTCTGAGTGAAGCTTTAAGCTTTGGACTTCAGATCAAAAAGCATTTATTAAAACACAGAACTGTAAAGTGGAGGATCTTTTGATCCTACACCTATGTTTCTTTCCTGTTTGAAGTCAATTCTGACCAGGAGTTATAGCGTTTATTTCACCTAAACTCGTCTCTTGGCTTTGGCTTTGACTTCTGTGCTAAACTCTTTTCTCCCCTGAACGCATCCTATGATCAAATAAAGGGAAGCGCGTCTCAAAAGAGAGAGCATATTACAGCGAAAGGTTCAGAAATCCATTTGGAAGCTTCTCTGTGTGTCTGATTGTGTTGTATCTGTAGGCTTTTGTATTTTCAGTGTCAGGTTTTTGGCCAAACTGTAGTTTGGAATAAAACTTGGGTCCACATTTCTGCGTTACAGTTGGCTGCATGCCAAGTCGGATCAGGATCAGCTTGAAGTGAATGGAAAACCAGATTGTAAATCAGAAAAATACAGTTTTTGCCCTTTTTTAAAGTTAAAATGTGTTTGTTTCAATGTGACAACAGCACACAGACGAATTACTATACTGCGCTCTGAAACGTCAGAAAACATGAGATCCTCTGTGATTTCATCACAGCTTACCTTTGATTACTGGGTGGAAGGAGTCTTAAAATTCAGCTGAAGTGCAGAAGTGTGACGCGTTTGTTCCAAAGCAAACCTGCTCCTGATCTCTGAGGAACATCCAGGAGTTCTCCGGAAACCGAATCGGACCTGTGTGGAAGCAGAAAACCCAAACCGCTTCCCTCTCAACCGAGTCAGGATTTGAAAGAAGTGTTGGACTAAACACGGTGTTCGTTTTGGAGAACTGTTGCCAATTAAAGCTGCTTTAAGGAGGAATTGAAGCTCCAGGCTCCAAACTTTGAACTGTTTGTTAAAAGAATAAGAACAAAATATGCGTCTCTTTCATTACCAGCTTCCTCCCACAAACATTTCTGCAAATTTCTCCTTAAAAACAACCACATATGATGTATTTCAGGGTTATTTTTATTACATAATGTGTAAATTGTTGGTGCTGCATGTTTTTGCTGAAAGGGAAGATGCACCTGGCAACAACAGTTGTGTTGGCAACAAACCAACTTAGTTGCTTGGCAATACAGTTTCTGGATAATTTTAGCAAAAGCATTTTCATACTTCCTTAAAACACCCACTGCCTTAAAAAAAGTCATTACAGTTATGAAAATACATTTAAAATTATTTCGTTTTCAGTTTTAGTTCAAATAAAACACATTTCTCATTTGTGTTTTTTTTTTTTTTTAGCAGATATAAAAAACCTCGATCTAAATTTAGAACCAAAGAAAAAATCTTCTCAGTTCTTTATTTTGGAAGAAGAGCAGCTCAGTTAAGCTCCAGCAGTAGAGAAAGTGGTTTAGTCCTTCCAGACGAGTTAAACTGTAACCTTGAAGAATTACTAACCAGTTTTAGCTGCCGGTCCCCTCCTCCAAAATGTTTTTATTCTGTACTTTGGTTATGATCACCTTTTATTTTTAGTAAGAAATGTCTGTTACTGAAAATCTGATAAGATTTATTGGTTTATTTCAAGCATTAAAAATTGAGGATTAAGACAATCAAAAAAAATACGAAGACGTTGCTATCTTCCTGACTATTCCTAATCACAAATAGATGTATTTGCTGTTATGCATACAGTACACATTATATTTATTAAATATAGGGATTGGATAAAAACTGAGTTTGATTTGTTGCTTGAAAGGGTTGGAAAGAAGTACATCTGTATAATCCCTTCCCCCTTGTGATCTTTCTGCATACAGTTGCCCCTCGTTATTCGCGGTTCACCTTTTGTGGACTCACTTTATCAGTCCTGCGTCCCGATTGGCTGAGACTTTAGTAAATCGGTCTCCACTGTGTAGGCAAACCATGTATTGGGGTAAATTAAGCGGGTTTATATCATGGAGCCTTTTATAGTAAACAATATCCACATATATGATAATATATTATCTTTGGCATGCAAAAAACTAATTTTTTATATATGAGTTATTTACAGTAATATATGAGTTATTTTCACAGTTCATTTCCTACCAGGATACAAAACGACTCGATTTCTGAGGCCTCGCCTTTCGCCAGGTGCTGCCTATTTTATGACATCGTCCTTGAATCGGCAGCATGTCAACAAACATATGAACCTTTGCAAAGATGGATGTGCATATTGTGGATATAAAATGAAAACGTTTAGCCCATCACCGCTAGCTCCACGGAGAAAGTGGGCGTGTGTGTTAGCCTGGGGGCGGAGCTAGAAGCGCAGACTCTTCCTGAAGGGGTTGTTCCTCTTTTTGTGATGTCACAATGTGAGAACCTACTCGATTTGTGGATTGGTAGGGGTCAGAGAGCAGGTTTTCAGTGGAATGCTTAGAAAGGCATGAACAGATCAAAAAACCACTTTGAAGTTTCTTTTCATGTGGAAATAACTTTATAATTCACATAAAAGCTCAAATTGGCATGATATAGGCCCTTTAAGAAAATGTTAGTATTTATGGTTATGGGATTCCAGCAGCGATTGACCATTTTTAGAGAAACGCTTGAGTGCACATTAGAAAAATGTTCAGATTCCAGCGACAAACAGACGTGTTTCTGATAGAATTTGATGAAGGTTACGGTGGGGGAACCTGTGTTTAAAGAGGCTCTCAGAAAAAGCGCATTGTTTTCCTTTTTTTAAAAAGTGCGTTTGTCGGAAATCACTTGTCGTGATGAAGCCAATGAGAACTGGATTGGAATTTGAGGATTTTATGGCCCTGATGTTTTGGACAAACCGTGTGAGCGGTGACTTTGGGGGCCAGCGGCCCCCCGGAGAAGCTAAATTGCCATTTGGAAAAGTGGATTGGGTCACTTGGAAACAGACTGAATTCCTCAGAACAAATGCGCTTCGGTGAAGTGCTGCCCTCGTCCTTCTCGCTACTCCTCCTACTCTGCTTGGACAAATTGAAACGGTGATTTCTCTCGGGCCTGCAAACGCACACACAGACACACACAAACACACACAGACACACACAGGCTCTTGGAGTCAGACTTTGCTGGCCTCTTACATAAGCCTGCCAGAGTGATGCAGCACATTGTTACAGCAGGAAATCTCAGGGCCTTTTTCATTGTGTTTGTTTCTAAGAGGTTGGCATTTCTATTCATTTGTGTGTGTGTGTGTGTGTGTGTTGTGTGAACATCCTGTTGAAGTCATGATGTTCTTAAAGGGAATGAAGCCACTAGAGCTGGGGGATATGGCCAAAAAATAAAATCTCCAATCTCCAATTACAAATGATGGAATATATTTAACAAAAAGTATTTTATTTTAACATCAACTCAATGAGCTCTAACACAAAGAGATCACTGCAGCAGATGTTTTGGGAGCTACCGCTAGCTTGAGCATCTCCTAAAGAGAAATACTAGAATGCACTCGGCAGAGCATTTTTGGGAGCCTTGAAACAGATTTTGCAGCCCCAGAGACCAAAATCTCACTTTTCTCTCACCAGTAGATTAAAAAAAAAACTCTTTTTACAAAGAAAAACTATAGGTGTTATTTAAAAAAAATAAAATTAACGGGCGCGGGCACGTTAATACATACCGGTAAAACATGCATGCTAGTGTGTGTTTAAAAAAGACAGCGGTAGCAAAACTGAGTACATAGTGATTTATTTTGTATTTTTTCATTCATCATCTTCTTTATCTGAAATGAACAGCTGGGCTAAATTTCTATCAAACACGCCAGCTTCCCTTTCATCATCGTCAGAGTCCGTCACGTTGCCATGCGGCTCCTCATCAGTGATGCTGGCTTTTCTGACTTTCGACAGCAGTGCAGGCAGAAACTTCAGCCCAAGTTTCCACCAGCCATTCACAAAGTGTGACGTAACTCACCCTCTCACAGTACAAGGAGCTGAGAAAGGAAAGCTATTCATTGTCATCCGCTGGAAGTTGGTGTGCGACTTGCAAACCATGGATTCATTCATTTTGAATTCTCTGCAGCTGCTCGATTCCCATGTTCCTCTGCGTACTCGATAGCTTGCAGTTTAAACTGCGCTTCATAATCGTGGCAATTTCAGGGTTTCCAAAACAGTGTCGTTCTGTATCAAGCACATACCTGCACGTTTGTACTACTCGGGGGGTGGGGGTGTCTTCTTTCACGTCCTCACTTCTCTCCTTACAGTTCTCATCCCGTCCTCTCCTACGTCGTCTTTACCGAAGTCACGCAACAACACATTAGGTGCACCGCACTATAGTCGTATGTTCGTGAAAATACGGTATATAGAAAATATGGTAAGAGGCAAAGAGCTGCATTCTTATTGGCTGAGAGCCGCGTGTTTGCCACCCCTGTTATATCGTCATCGCAATATTGATCACTAATAACGCATATCGCGAGTTTTCCTCATATCGCGCAGCCCTACTCCAGTTGATTCATTTCTAAATGAAATCAGAACAAAAACAGCCTAAAAACATGATATTGTTTCCATTTCACACTGAACATCTCGTTAGCATAGCATCATAGCATCAGTGTCTAACGACACCGCTATCCCCAAATCAACACTTTTTCTTAAATGTGCTGTAAGTCCAATCGGTTTATCCTCTAGTTCTTTCTGGATCTTTTTAAAAAATCCTCACATGTTCTGCTGCTTCATCAAACTAAAAGCTACACGGAGGCAACTATCAGACGTTACTGGGTGGGGGGCTCGTTTCTTTTGTTTGTAGCTCCTTTTCGCTTGCTGCTGTTTTAACATCATGGGGCCATAGAAGCCCCATGAAGGCTAAATCAAATGCTCAAAGGCTTTATTAAGCCTGAATTAATATTATATTTGTAATTATAAATACGTACATTTCAGATCATATTCATCTTCTTGAGGTGGATCCATGTCCTTTAAAATGTTTTTTAAAACACTTGCATGATGCAGAAGAAAACTATAATGCTTGATTATTATTCTATATTCTTCTTAAATAACATAACTTAGCAGTGGGGAAAGAAAAACTAAAACTATAACTTGGAATTCCACAACCTTTCCTGTAAAACTGCATTCTGTGGCATCCCATAATAACCAAAAGCTTCAAGTTCCTAAAGCTTAACAAGTTCAAACTAGTTTCGTACAGTTGTCCTCTTCTTGAACCGTTGTTTTAGGTGGATTTGTTTTTAATCATAATAATTTTTCAAAGAACATCCATATTTAAATTATTTCTCATTAGAATTCTATTGAATTCTTATACAATACAGATCAATTACGCATAAAATATCTACAGGAAAAAAAACACGGAAAAACCTATTCAACATAATTGGAAGGAAGGTTATCTAGAAGTGATGGGACACCCTCAATATTTTAATTTTTTAAACTCGTAAAATTACCTTTACTCCCAGTAATAGACTCTTCTCCTCATACTGTTGCCATGGCAACTGCTCAACGCTCAGTCTACGGAGTTCCTAAAGGAGAAAAGAAAAAAGTATGAGGGTCTAATGTTTGTATAACACAAAGATGACAACATGCTTATTTTTTAAACATTTGTTAGTCTTTAAAAAATATTTTCTGAGCTTTTTGTGTTTATTTAGATTATTGAATTGGTATAATAACAATCATCATAGTAAAAATGCTAATAATTTATTTTTTCTCTTGGAACAAAAATATTGGATTTTTATTTTCAACTCCACCCAAGTCCTTCAAGAAGGACAAAAAACACATTTATCTACACAAAAGTACTTGGTTACAGATCTTTTAATTCTTTTTTGGCAAAAATTATTGGTTTTTAGCTGAATAGGGTCAGAAAAAATGAGATATCTGTGTGGAGTAATTCAACAAAACAATGCTCTGCACAGCTGATGCTCCATGATGCAATGAGGGTAGCACGTCTTTTGTTTTCACATGTTAAGCCGAGAATTTATTGTCTTTCCACTTTTTTGTTTCGTCCTTGAAGGACGAGGATAAAATCATCAAAACATTAGACTTATACTTTTTATCAGCTGACCTTTTAAGGAAAGTTGATGGAATTTCCCAAACACACCCAAACATTTAATGTGCATCGACATGCAGAAGTGGAATATTTTTAGATCATCATCTCCCTTTTTGGTTCCACTTTGGCGTCGGTTCCTGAAAGAAGCTGCTTTTTTCCAGGTCAGATTTAGACAAAAGAACCCAGACTCTGCAGGGAATGTCGTCATGAGGAGGCGTGCGTCCTCTCTCTGCAAACCCAGCCAGCCTGGAATTATCTGTTCACCTAAACTGCTTATTAAGAGCCTAAAGGGAAGTTTGTCCAACCACAGCTCCTCTCTGTGCGTCCGCTCTGTTATACCTAAAATCAGGGCGTTGGACGATGAGTCCTCCTCTTCTTCATTCGTCGATCCCACTGGGGTCCGCCGGTTTTCATGACTTAATAAAAATGGCAACCTGATGACGTTTCGTGGCTTGTTTGTGTCCTAGGTGGAAATCAGCCTTCAGAGCAGCTTCCAGCCGGGCATGAAGCTGGAGGTGGCCAACAAGGGCAGCCCGGACACCTACTGGGTGGCCTCCATCATCACCACCTGCGGACAGCTGCTGTTGCTGCGCTACAGCGGCTACGGCGAGGACCGCAAGGCAGACTTTTGGTGCGACGTCATGACGGCGGAGCTGCACCCTGTGGGCTGGTGCGCCCAGAACAACAAGACGCTGATGCCTCCCCAAGGTAAGAAGAGGCTTTGACGGCGGCCGGTCTGCTTCAGAGAGGTGAACAGCGCTTATGTGGAGGTGCCATCTGGAAAACAGATGCAGACCTGGTGGAGTCTGCCTCCCTGCTGCAAGGAGGGGTTGTACAGAGCACGAAAAATGACTTATTCAGTTTAAATGTTTAGTCTCTGTAGGTCATGAGCTTTAAAATGCCCAAATGTTGATTAAAAACAGAGTTCATGTTTGATGAATAGGGTTAGGTGGTCCAAAAGTGCGTGGTTTGGACCTGTCTGGAGCTTGTGGGATGGTTAACTTGAGTCAAAATATCACAACAATGAGTAATTAAGGAATTAAAAAACAAAAGTGGCTGGGTAGCTCAGGTTGGTAATGAGACTACCACGCAGGAAACTATAATGGTACTATACCATTTCAATGGCGAGCAATTAATATCACCCAGTGATGGCCAAGACCCTTAATGCTACCGCCTCCCGAGCGCGGGTCACCTGCAGCTCACCGCTCCCCCAGGGGATGGGTCAAATGCGGAGGACAAATCTCCACATGTGGGATAAATACAATATAATGAAATAAGAGAAAAGAAATAAATATATAAAACATCAGAAAACTATAAACAAACCAGTAAATCATGAAAGTTCCACTTTTTATCACTTTCTGTTCTGGAAAACAAAAGGCTGGCTGTCGATGAGTCACTGCATACACGGATCATTTGGGAAAAATCTGTAATGACGGTTTAATGGAGGCTCTTCGGGAAGGTCAAAGGTCACAAGACTTTGGGACCATGCCCAGCTGCCATAGTGATGCGTGGGCGGAGTTGTAAACTTTGGACTCACGCGATTTGTGTCAAACCTGAGATCGGCACAAAGACAAAAGAGCAGATGTGTTCATGAATTAGAATTTATATGATTTTTCTGCGCGTGAAACTTTCTTTAACATTTAAGAGAATAACGAAAATGTGATTGAAAAAAGCCAACGGAATGAAATAATACTGACTTCTAAATTAATATTTATGCTTCCCAAAACATCTAGTGTTGGATATTATTGTAGACATTTTCACATAATACTGAACTCTACAAAAGGGGTTTATAACAATACGTCTGGGAAAATTTCCCATAAAAATCACAACTTTTCTCCCTTTTTCCACATATATTCACATAAGACCAGTTTTTATCCATGCAATATGCACCACTATGCATATGCATAGTGGCTGTGTGACACGGCCTTAAAATGTCTTTGAGCCTGATTGTTTTTCTTTTGATTAAAAAATGAATTGTGGATGTAAAGCAGAGTGAGATGTAAATAAACTGTAGTGTGGATGAACAAAACAAGAAACCGAAAACTGAGCTGCAGACTGAAGGCTTAATGATGAGAGATGAAGGTGCAGAAATTACTGATTGAAAACTGAAGAGCGTATCTAAATACATGATAACCCCCCCCCCCCATCAAGTTTAAAAAAGGATTTAGCTGTCGGAACAGAAGCAGCAGAGTCATCAGATCCGAATGAAACGCTGTCAGTTTCAGTGGTTTCAGTTTCTTTGCCTCCTTTAAACATATCTACAAATAACAGATTGTTTTCCTGAACATGCTTTTGGTTTTGAAGTTAGTCCATTACTTTTCCTGCAGACTCTTGAACCACACAGTCCAGATTAACGCTGGAGAACTCCGGTTTTTCTGGACCGGTCTCCTCCAGAGTCTGAGAGCATCTTTTGTTTCTGTGATGTTTCCGCCTGCGGGTGCTCTCCCCCCCCCCGGACATCTCTGACGGATGGCTCGCTCTGCAGCCGTTAATATGACCTGGTGACTCCCCAACCTTTTCCCTCTTTTGTTCTCCTGTAAAAGCAGAAAGTTTCTTTTTTGATTTACAAACCGCTTTCTTCACATCGTTCATCACCAGTGTCTAAGAAAGCATCCTATTTAATTTCATGATGCTGTGAAACAGTGGCTTTGTCAAAGCCCTAAAAGTTCTGCTACAAAGCGGATAAAACCAGGTTAAAGGATAAATAAATATTGGACTGGCCCCTCCCCCTTGACGTTCCAAACCGGAAGTACTTGTTGGCTCCAACAAGCCAAAATCCTATAGACTTCCGTAGAGAAATAAATAGCTGTTACTCATTCAGAAGAACCAATCTGGCTAAAAACCTTTTGTAAGGACTTTTTTATCTGTAGTTCAAGTTATTCAACTCATAAACTGACTAATCAGATCAATTAAAGTAGATGGAGCCTGTTGGCCCCCACGTCCAATGTTTAAATTCTTCCTAAAGGCTCCCTCAGTCGGACCAATCTCTGCTAACTGACCACGTCTGGCTCCAACATCCGTGGGGGGGGGCAACTTAATTGACTTCTTTTGGTTGGAAATGAACCATTTTCTGTGGGTGACGTCACACACAGTGGACGCTGCTCTCAGATACAGTCTATGGCTCAGATGGTTTTCTTTTCACCCAAATAAAGTCAGTTTGACCACAAGTACCTGACAGAAACCAGGAATCTAAAATGTCTTTTCCAGAAACCACAATGTTCTCCTGAAGCTGCTCACCTTCAAGCATATGAATAACATTGATCAACAGCTGACATCACCTCGAGCTTCATGATGCAACCTAAGGCAACCCCCCCCCCCCCATAGTGTTTAATTTCAGGGATTTGCATCACTTTTGTGTCACTTTTGTGTGTTTGTGTAAGAGCTGTGTGTGTAAGGGCTTTCAGCTGTGTTACAGTAACCTTTTTGTTTCCTCTTTCTTCTGTGTTTTGTTTCTTAGATAACATTTACCTAAGAAAAGGTAAGCGTCCCTAACAGATCCACTGTGTCATAGCCTGTAGGCCTCAGAGCTGCATGTGCTTCCTCCTCCTTCCAGCTCTCTGCAGGGAGCAGCAGCTCAGTTTTCTCGCTTCGCCTCTCGGTGCATGCGGCGCCTTTGCCAGCCCAGTGAGTGTTGTAGCGGATTGATGGCGCGTTCATGATAGAGGAGGCCGCTCTCCTCCTCCTCCTCGGTGAATAGAGGGCTGTTGTGCTGACAGAGCTTTGCTCAATATGTCTCCTCAGTTTGAACTTTTCATGCTGAAGAAAGTTCAAATCTGTCACTTCCTGCAGGGTAACGTTTTTACTTGACATTTTCTGACACATGTTTTTGGGAAGATTTCTTTTTGATCTGTTTTCAAAGTGTTCCCATTGATGTTTTCCTTATGATTATCCAAATCGTTTTCTAGGACATTGTTTCTGCTAAGCGGTAGGAGTTCATTAGAAATAAGTTGTGGGGCGGGACTGTCGGCGCAGAGCAATCCTGTCCAAAAATGTGGGGGAGGAGCTACTGTCCAAAAATGTGGGGGAGGAGCTACTGTCCAAAAATGTCATTTTCGTCGCTACATGGGAGCATCGACTGCTCCTCGCATTTACAAAGAAAGACAGGGATGATGTTGTCAAATGTTAGGTTTTTTGGGTCAATACTCGATTCTGATTGGCTGCTGGGTGTGGATTAACGTAGGGATAATGGCCGACGAAATGTGCATCATCAGAAATGGCGTCCGACGCAAAGCGGTTGCTTCCGCCAAGTGTTACTTTATGACCATCATGCTGCTCACACCATGGTCATTTATAAAATAATCAGTTTTCAGTACTTTATTCTTGTTATTTGTTGGGTTTAGATTGCTTTTTTTTCCGCCAAAAGCAGACTATTTGTTACATACAGTTGTCACGGTAACGTAAAAACGCGCCGCTCAGCCGGAATTTGTAGAAGTGAATGAAAATCGCAGCATTTTAACTGTGCGTGGAAAAAAAAAAGAGAAATAGGCAGCAGAGAGTGAAGTGACGGAACAAAGTCCGTTATTGGAAACTGTTCAGAATCAGCAGCTCTGAGCTCGGTTTGTGGACTTTACAAACGGCTGGTAAACAAAGGAAATGTCACGTCGATCATTTATGAACAGCAAAGTCTGAAACGGCACCAAAAATGCAAGAAGAAAAGTTTAAATAAGAATAGTTTTAATCACAGGAAAAACTCAATAATATTAATATAATAATACGAATAATATTCATGTAAATTAGTATTTTAGAGAAATTTACCTTTTTGTTTTTTGGTAAACAAAACCAAAATGTTTGTCATTTGATTCTCCGCTGACGATGTGAACCAAAATATTCCTAAAAAACGTTATACTTTAAAGACTCAAACGTCTGTTCATAGTTTGACAAAGTTACAGCTTTTCTAACTCAGCATTAGGATAAATGTATTTATACAAAATCACATTAAAAAGTGTTGAAAAACATTTTTCTGCCTTGAAAGTGTCAGAAATGTGTTTTTATGGTCAAACTAAACCTAAACCCCATCAATGCTGCTGTTTGTTTCTTTTTCTGGATGGTGGGAAACACCTTATATTCACGCTGTTTGTCGTTTTTCCAACCAAACGCTCATTAGTTTATTGATTTGGATGTTTTCCATGTTTAGAGAGGTTTTACACCAACCTGGAAGAAAGAATCACAACTTTTGTTTTCAAAACCTTTTTGGACTCATTTAGTTGATTTATTGACTTTTGGTTAAATTTACTTTTTTGGGGATTTTCAAATAATATTTAAAAAAAAAACAACCTTTTATTCAGTAAAAGGTTTTTGCCCTAAAAGTTCTGCTACAAAACAAAAAAAAAACAAATGTATGTTAATCAGATAGACTCAACTTTTAACTTTTGTAGTGATTTTGATTTGAGGAAACTTTGAAAAACATGGGAGTAAATTTAAATAAATAGTAGCTGCAAACAGTTCTTATAATTTTAATATTGACATTTAAAGTCCAGTTCATAATCAAACTCCTGTTTATTTTATGATTAAGTATTTATTTTTGAGCATCCTCTGAGACATATATAACATTTTGGGGAGGGCTTTGTCCCTTTTTTTTTATTCTATCCAAAATTAGGAGTTTATTTTATGTAACAGAGATCCAGATCTGCTTTTTGCTCTTTATTTTTCTTGACTTGAACAGCAGCTGAGATCTTCATCAGACTTAGATTTTTCCAGTTTCACAACGACTCCCGATCGTCTGCAGCTTTCAGAATTCCCCCGCCGCTCTGGTGGCTCAGCGTCCAACCTCTCTGCTAGAGTTTCTGCGTTTATTCAAGCCTGTAACTCCCCCGCAGACTGAGGGAAGCCCTGCATGCAGATGTATGTAAACTGGAGTCTTTGACCGCATTACGCTCACATCTCCCCCGATGAGCTAAATCTCTCGTCAGACTCGCTTTCCCGCCACCTGCAGCTGGAACGCCGCTGCATGTGTGCTCATGCATTCTTTCATTGCACACATGCATATTGGCTCATGACTAAAGTGTGAGCAGAACGGACATTGTGAGACATTGGGTCATGTGACGAGCGCTGGCAGCTGCAGCTGCAGACGCAGTTCAGGCGGCGTGCAGCTGCTGCATGTGGGGATGAACACGACCAGAACGCAGTTAAAAGAAATGTTTTTGTTTTTTGTGTTAAATGTTTGCAGTTTTAAAAATTAGCTGTAGTTTTAACAACAGAAACGGCTTTAGTTTAAAAAAAAACGTTTAACTACATAAATAGTTTGAGATCGAGAACGAAATCCGATTTTAAAGTCAATAAACATTTTTTAAAAGACTTTCTTAACAGGAATTAAAAATGATCAGTTTGTTTGTCCGAACATTCATGCAGAAATGATCTTTGCTCTCATGGATTTTATACCAAGAAACAAAAACCTTTCAAGATCATGTATTAAAAAAAAGGAAATTGTTCTGGAAAATTCTAAAAAAAACAAGTTAAGATGATAAATTAAAGTAAAATAAAAAAAAATATATATTTTTTGTTAATATGTAGTTAAAGATGACGAACATGGCCAAAAACAATTAGCTCAGTAGTAGAAACACTTAATATTCACTTTAGAAACTCTGTGAAGATTCAGTTGACAACATTAAGTACAAAATGTTGAAAAATTTTACAGAATAAAAAGACAAAGTAAACATGCTTCTAATAAAAACAAATCGTTGTTGTTTTAAAAATTTTATAACAGCAGAAATGCCAAAAGTTAGCAAAACTTAAAAATGGCTGTGAATGCTGTATTATAAAGTTTAAATGATTTTTTTCCTCTGTTTTTTTTTTTAATTCAGGTTTGATCTTAGTAAAGATTTATAAAAATTATATTATAATTTTATGACCCAAACAAAGAAAAGTCCTTAAATTCATTTTGAAAGGATGAGAAATGCTGGAAAAAAAAGTCACTTTCTGATTTGGCGTAATTTCACTTTTTTAGGGTTAAATCACCTAAAAAGCTGAATTCCTGCATCTTTTAAAACCACCGTGTGACTTTTGCTTCCGACTTTGTGCAGTGAGTTTTTCTTTTTTTAGAGTATTTACACTTTTTAGATGGTTAGAGAGTGGAGACCTTTAGTTTGGCGAAGAGCTTTCACAGAACTGAATGTGACAGGAAAGGAATTGTGTTGTGGACCAACGACATCAGTTAAATGAACGGCTCAAAACCGAATTCACATGAAGACAGCTGCGCACATCAACGAACGACAACAAGAAAGTAAACACTTGTGAATTATCACGCACGGATCACAAAAGGCCGACATTTAATTTGTGAAAAACGTTTAAAATGTTTGTTGTGGCTGTGTGACCCGGCCTTAAGAGTTAACGTGAAGATCTTTAAAGAAGCTGTGCTGGCCAGCCGGAGCCTGAGTGAAACGCTGTCGGCCGCCCCGACACAGATGCCATGTAAAACAGCAGCAGGACCGGGATCGGATTTCGTCCACCGTCCCCTCTGCAGCCTCCACGTTCGCCCCGCCTCTTGCCTGTTTGAGTCCGTTTTCACAAACTCGCTGAGCCTTTCATTCATAATCCTAAATGGATTGAAAAGCTGCATTCCTCATTAGCGCCGCGAGGCAGCAATTCAACTTTACGCAAATATCAACCGTCAGAAACACTTCAATTAAATCAAAAACGACAGCCGTATGTCCAAACTGTTCATCCGTTGGCTCTCAGATACAATTTCCTTCACTTTGGAAGCCAATCAGCTGAAACGAAGGTCGCTTGGAAAAATAAGTTCCCATTAAGTTTGATTACAATCAGCTGCTGTACGTTTCTGATTTTATTGTGACCCTCTGCTTTCAAAGAGGAGCTACTAAATGAGTTTTTGTTTGGAGGCTTCAAGCTGTCTTTTTCTTTTTGTTGTTGGGTAGGAGTTTAATTTTGCACTTATTTATATGTGAAAGCCAGGGCGCCTTCAGGAAGTAAACAGACAGAAATGAAGACAAGAAGGTGAAAGGGAGGATGAAGATTTTAAATTTTCGCTTCAGCCGTGCACAGCCACGCAGAGGACATGTCAGGACGAAACACGGTCGTCAAACAGGCGTGCAGAGCGTCTGGACCGCAGACGACCTGCGTTTCCGCCTTCACACGTTGATTTATCTGACGAAAAGAAAAAAAGCTAAAAAGGTTGTGACGGTCAGAAACTTTCATGTAACTTTAAATTCCTGTAGACATTACAAAAAATGGGAGTAAAAACCAGAATTCTAACAAAACGTTTGGAAAAAAATTTACCTAAAAAGTGTCAAACTCAAGACCCACGGGTCAAATGTGGCCTGCCATGTTATGTGGCCCGCAAGAGCATAAAAGTTTTTAATTTCCTAAAATAAAAAGTAAAAATTGGTGTGTATTTATTCATATCTATGTAAAGATAATATCGGATTGGGAACTATACATTACTGTCCATATAACCTAACCTGACAGAATCAAATTTAAATCATTTATACTAAAGTAACAAGCAAACGTATGTTTTCTATGCAACTGTAATTTACACTTTAAAAAGTTAAAGTAAATAAATAATGAGTTATTTAACATTAACGAGTAGTTACATTTATTTTTCATTACATTTAGTTACATGTATAAGTTATATTTGGCCCTTTGAGGACAGACACTATGCTGATGTGACCCTCAGTGAAAATAAGTTTGACCCCCCCTGACCTAAAACAATGAAGGAAAAGGCTTTAAAACAGTTTTTATTCAAAACTTTACTATGAAAAGAGCCGGTTCATATTTCAGGATGTCAATCACTTTATTACAAACGTTATTGCAGGGAAAAAAAATACTCAATTTTTTTTTTTTTTATGAAAGCTTTTCATAAGACTACAAACATTTTTTTTGCCATAATCATAGAATGAAAGCTGAAATGTTGAGCTGCCCTAAAGGATTTGCTCTTTTACTTTGACATTTTTTGTCAAAAACATAGAAACAACCAACGAGAATGTGAGTAAAGTAATGAAATGAATAAAATATTGTTTGTTTAAATGTTTTGATCCAAGAGAACGATTGTTATTTTTATTGAGTTGAGGGGATTTCAGACGCACCAGAATGTAGGTAATGTAAAATAAAATGAAAGGTACATCGATTATTGTCATATACAGTCTTCCCTCATTTATCGCAAGTCATAAAATAATCCTTGATATACAAACTACGGAGCCCGTGACCTGACATGGGTAAAAAAAAAGACATTGTTCCAACGAATTAGGGTATTGTTACCACAGAAAAGAATTATAGTAATATTCACATTTCTCATTCACATTCTCTCATTACAATGCGTGGAAGACATGGAGGATGTTTAGAGATCGGATTTATTAATTTCAGGCCATGGGCTCCGTAGAAATCTATAAAGTAGTTCCATTTATTTTTTCAAAGAGTATTTCTAGGCGTTTTAAGGCTGTAAAACTCCTCATTTCTTGTTTAAACTCTCAAACATAAAAAAAAAAATTCTTCCAGTATTATAGCAAATATAAGCAAAGATCTGATTGTGATCAAAGATTTATTTATTTATATATTTATAGACATGAGACCGAGAATGATTGACAATGCTCTACAGCCAATCAGGACGCAGAAATCTGCTGTGTAAGAGTTTTAAAAAGCATGTAAAATTCTACCAATAAAATTAGCAAAACTGCGAGACCATGACAGATGAACTACTGTTTGTTGTTGTTTGTCTTGATACATTTGAGATGTTGGTTGGCGATGTTCAACCAGGAACTTAAACTACCAATCCATTTAAGAAACTCTTCACTGCTTTCAGTTTCTAGTTTTTTTGTAGCCAGACTAGTCGCCCCTACTGGTCATTGGGGGTACTGCAGAGCCACGTGCTTCAATTTTTACATTTTCAGATGCTCCTTTTGGCTGTGGAGAAACGGCACTTTTATCCTCCGAACACAATTTTTTGATTTGAAAGAAACAGAAACTGATCTTTTTAATCAGAGAAATTGGTTTAAACTCTGTAAAGTTTTTCTGCACAATTGTTGGATGTGAATTAGAAACACGTGGACTTTTACAAAAGTCAGATTTAATGCTGCAGTGTTAAATAAAAGTTGGGGGAAAAGGTGAAGAAGTTGTCCTTTGGTGGTTTAACTGACTCCTAATGGACTGGAGAGTATTAATAGGCAATCATGGACATTACGTTTTAGTTTTCTTTAAAACGTATGTATATATATTTGCTGAAAAATAACAAAAGGTGAACACACTTGCTGTGAGCAAGACACTTAAAAATGACTAAAAGAATTACAGAACCTCCCGTCATGGAGAAACCTGAGATGATGTTTTTATCTTAAATATTTGTCGTTTCACGCTGCAGGTGATCTCGGTTCCCACGGCTCCTCGCCGTCATTCAGCAACCCTGACTCATCCGTGACTCAGACAGGTGCTCGCTCGTAGACCCCAGTCTCACCTGAAAACGAGGAGAACGTCAGCGTTTTCCTGAGGCCAAAGGTCGTGGTAAAGGCTGTGGGGGCCGAGCGTCAGCCGTCATGGTTAGCTGTTAGATCTCCGCTGTAGTTATCTTTCATGCTGATTGAGCACTCAGCTGTGAGCGTCTGCAGTTCCTGCAGAAACGAAAACATTAGTGCTGGCTGGAAGCTTTCAGGCTGTAAATGACTCAACAATGACTAACGGGACCCCCCCCTCACACCCCACCCCCTCCATAGGTGTTTTTTTTTGTTTGTTTTACTGTGAATTAAAGTTGCTGTTTCCTCTTCTCGTAAAGGCTTTTTTCTTTCTCTTTCCTGTCAGATTTACTGGAACTTTTCCCTCTCAAAATAACTTCTGAAAGCTTCCTGGAAGGAGAATCCCTGTCACTGTGGGGGGAGCTCCGATTGGTCAAAGTGCAGAGCACACGCGTGTTTGTGTCACGTGGCCCTTCACGCACGCCCAGCGTGCACGTGTCGATGTAAACAGAGCTCTGTTTTGTCCACATCGACCTTCGACGTAGCGTCACACGTCTGCAGCGTTCGGTACGAGCCCCTCTGATCTGACTTAAATGACTTTTGTTCAGCTGCCACGTAGACCTGAAGTCCTACAACAAAACACTAAACCCAAATAACACTGACAAAAACTGTTTTGATCTGTTCATAATTATACATTTTTATTGTTTGATTATATAATTATTGGTTTTTATTGGTCATAACTTCCTATAGATTCACTTTTCAGTCAATAAGACTGGAATCACCTAAACCAGCTTCATTTTATCCATAATTTAGTTCAAATATTCACTTTTAACTGCAATTAATTTGGTCAAAAGTATGAAATCGTAACTTAATCATTTGTTAGAAAGAATTAAAAGCTGTGAATTTGATTTTTTGAAGAACAAATTGTATAAAAACATCTCTTTAAGTTTTAAAATATATATATTTTAATACTTTAATACTAATAGGGGTAAACATTTAAAAGGCTACATTCCTTCTACATCAAACCTGCATCTGCTGTTGTTAGCTAAAACATGTTAAAAATGCCATTAAAAAGAAAACATAAGGGATTTAATGAGAGTAATTTCATATTTTGGAGTTCCTGTGCTGTAGATTTTAGTAAAAAGGAAAATAAATTTGCAAGAGACATTCATTAAAATTTTGCTAATTAAATTTTAAGATTCTGTTCCAAATGTTTGTTTTTCTACTTAGTCATAACATTATATGGAAAGATTTAAAGAATAGTTGAATAGATTTCTTGAAAACTAATTGTCATAAAAACAAAATTTAAAGAAGCAGAAAGATAAATTTAAAATTTTTTGAAGAGAAATAACTGCATTTTATCCAGGGGGGGTACATACTTTTAAGAATGTGTGACCAGATCTGTACATCAATACATTTTTTTATTTAATATTTTAGTGTCCATCCACTGCTGGGGGCAAAGAAAATTATAAAAAGGTATAAAAATGAACAAAAAAGTATTTTCAAATGTCAATAATTTTCATAATTTGTAGTTGAGATTTTAGTTAAAAACAAAAGTTATATCATCTTTTGATTTGTTTAAAAGCGTCCCATCATCAAAAAACGCCACAGGAACATGTTAACAACACCAAAAACACAATTTTCATCAGAGGGGGTTCTTTAATGATTTTTTTCCTGATTCTTAATTGTTCATACAAGATATTTCAAAATAAAACGAGCTATTTCCTATGAGCAAGAGGATTTAAAAGAAACTTGTCCTATTAAATCTGCTTCTTTTACTTTGGCACTTCAAAGCAAGATAGCAGCAAACAATAATTAAAATAAGGAAACAGTAATTCTTTCTAAAATCCAAACCCTTTCTTAGAATGATCCAAGTCGCCAGTTTACAGTTTGGGTTAATTTAGTTGCTCCCCATGATTAAAATTCATTTATTCTTACAGTCTTTGTATTTTTTAACGCAAAATTGGCAGTTTTTAAACTATTAGAGATAGTTTTTTTCTCTAGATTGTCATTCAAATGTTACAAAAGATCTCTACTTATCAGCACAATAACAAATGTCAGAGAAAAACCCTGAAGTTTCATCTACGGCTTGAGCAAACGTCAGTAAAAAACAGCTGAGCAGCGTCTGTGTGAGTCCAACGTTCCTCCAACGTTCCTCCAAGCGAGCGCTCGGTTTTTGTGCGGCTGACGTCAGCGACTCAAACAGAAAGAGTTTCAAAAAGCTTGCAGAGCCGGTTCTTCAAAGCACTGAAAAAGATTAGAGGAGAGGTCGTTTTAAAGCTTAAAAAACAAAAAACGAGGGACGTACAGTTTTTTCTTTATCTTGTTTCTCCTGTCTTCTAGAAATAAACATTCATTGTTTTAGAGTTTTCATAAACGCCTCAGTTTAAGATCAAAGTTCTTGATTTGGAGCTAAAATTCAGTCAGATGGGGTGAATTTAAAATAATACATTTATTTTTTGAGTGTTAAACAAAGACAGTTTTCTGGTTCTGATCAAAGGTGAGCAGAACAAGTGTGCAGTTGTTGCTGGTTCTCTTCCTCCTTCATGCTGGGGTTCCTCTTCCTGTCTCTGAGTCTGAGCAGAAGGAGTCGTCACCTCTTCTCTCCACGCAGCAATTTTCTTCCTTGGTTCCAAAACTGCCGCAGAAACGCTTGGTTTCAGTTTCCCTCCAGCTGAAGCTGTGACATCATCTTCAATGATTCACAGCGTGAACGAGAGGGAGTTTCTCTGAAAGGCAAAAAAAACAAAAAAAAAACATCTGAGGTTCGGGATGGATCTAGTTTCTGTTGCACTTCCCTGCAGAGCGCTGATCGCTTCTCCAAAATTGTTCAGATGTATTCCTTTGTGTAAAAACAAAATCACGAAAAAAAATCTGCATGTTTTCTTGAGTTTGCATGTGACTCCCTTCAACGCAGCGTTGATCTGTTGCATCCTTCAGCCTCCAGCTGTGTTTCTGTACATCTGACACATTCACCGTGAAAGTTTGTCAACTGTCTTTGCATTCTTGTCAGACTTTTTTCTCCTGTTTTTGTCCCTGCAGCCATCAAAGACAAGTTCAGTGACTGGACTGAGTTCCTCATCCAGGATCTGACAGGATCCCAGACGGCGCCGGCCAACCTGCTTGAGGGGGTGAGCCTGCCGCCTTAGTCCTCCCTCAACCCACATCTCTTCTTCATCCTCTTCTTCGCTTTTTCCTGGCAGGTTTGAAGAAAAGTGAGAGTTTGACGCAGAATCAGGTGAAGCAGCATAAACAGAACCTCAGGGACCGGCGTGAAGGCAGAGGCTTTTAGAAAGAAATCCACCCTGAAAGCAAGTCGTCTTGATCAATAGCTGCGTTTACAAACGTAACCGAAATTAGCGCCTGATCAGAATAAAAAGCGTCATGTAAACACGCTGTTCGGAATACTCTGCCCCGGTCAGACTCGTGATTTCTTTCCGATGGAGATAGGTGGGTTATCTTGAGGTTGATCGGATAGTGGTGCATCTAAACAGTTTATTCATTACCGCGCTGGCTTTGCGTCATGCATTAGACAGTGTGGAGCTCCAGAAGAGGCTTTGGAGCGACAGGACCAGACGGATGCTCCACCCGTGTGAAGCATGTCTCTGGGCAGCAGCTTCGTGTTTGCGTGTTTTATTATGGTGTGCGCTCCGGAGGAGGCTTCGGTCCGGCCGGCCGCTCTGCGTGAGCGAGCTGCAGGACTCAGGAAGACCGTGTCTCCGAGCAGAGGAGCGGCTCTGGGACCTCCATCAGGCGGTCTATCTGCCCTCATCACGTCGTCCGTCTCGTTTTTCCTGAACGCTGCCGTTTGTGTTTTTCGGCTCGTCTTCCACTTTAATCTGTGAAAACCATCTGGTGACGTGAAGATGTCAGTGATTAAATTATGAGGCAAAGAAAGAACCTGCTCAATCAGTCACTAACACCGACGACATGATGAGTTTCTCTGCAGCTTTTCCTTCTTTACCCCCTGAGTAAATGTTCTTCATCCAAAGTGTTGCTGTGACTCCATCACTGCTTTCATTTTTGACTCCTCTCTTCTCCAGCGAAAAATCTCATCTTCCTCTCGACGTCTCGCTCTGCCTCAAACCTCAGCTTCATTTTACCTTCGTGTTTGAGTTCTGATCCGTTCTTCATCTCCTTGTCTCCCCCAGAAAGAACCTCACCATCTTCATCTCTGCCTCCTGTTGTTCCTCTGATAGTCTTTCTCATCTAGGTCTGAGCTCATGTCGCGTAAACTTTCCCGGGTTTATTCCAAATATTCCGGCGTGTCAAAATCTGCATTAAATAAAAAAAAAAAACTGCTTTTCTATCTGCAAATAGTTTTTAACATCTGTTAGTCACTCCAGTCAGTAGTTTTAAGATCTTTTTCCAAATTTCCAGAACTTTTTGGACATAAAGATCTAAAGCAGGGGTGTCAGGCAGGTCAGCAGGGGTTCCTCAAATGGCCAGATGTAACCAATACATGTAACTAAATGTACTGATAAATAAATGTAACTACTCGTTAATGTTAAATAACTCATTATTTATTTATTATGACTTTTTAAAGTGTCAATTACAGTTGCATAGAAAACCTATGTTTGCTTGTTACTCTAGCATAAATCCTTTTAAATTTTGTCCGCTTATTAAAACCCACGATCAAACTGTCCAAGTGAATAAAGAAAAATAACATTAAACTGAGCTAGAAAGATCTACACGTGTAACATTTTACAAAAAAAAGGCTGCAGACAGCCTTGCATCCAACTGATGGTTTGATGACAACAATTTCTCTGCATACAGACCTGCAAACATTGAATAATCACAACAATAGCTACACATAAACAATATGTACTGAACTAAAAAGAAATTTTATTTTAAGAAATTAAAAACGTTTATGCTCTCGCGGGCCACAGAAAGTAACACGGAGGGCCACATTTGTCCGCCGGGCCTTGAGTTTGAGACGTGATCTAAAGTAATAATTTAATAATGCAAAAAAAAAAAAAAACTCCAGATAACCTTAACTTTGGTGCATTTTATGAAGCCAGACTGAAAGTTCTGCCGGAAACACTGACGGGAAAATCATCCCGGAAGTCTCTGCGAAAAACCAGTGTGCATCAATGCTCACTCGATTGGCGAATATAGACCACAATGCATTGCGTTTGAACAATTTGTCATTTGAAAGAAATGTACGTACACTTAGGAACACAGTGGATTCATAAATAGTCTTTGTAAAAGGTTTGTTTTTAGTAGCTTTTTACTTCCCCAAATGGATGACGTTGTATTTAAAGAAAAAAGTAGTTAGCATGTGTCCGAATTGCATAAATATCCAGGGAATTCGGACATGACCTCTGTTTGTAACAGAAAGCAACAGGCTCATCGTTTCATATGGTTTACGTCCCTCCATAAAGACAGTTTAAAGATGCAGCTTTTCAGATCAGATCCTTAAAGGTATGGAAGCAAAATCATGATAAATGTAGCTCCAGGGTTTATTCTCAGTCCTTCTTTTTTATGCTTGACGTGTTTAGCATCGAGGTTGAAATCTGTCATATCCATCCAGGTCTTCGCAGAGACAGCGCCGTTTTTTAATCTGCGTTATTCCGTCTCCTTCAGCCTCTGCGGGGGAAAAACACGGTGGATCTGATCCAGGAGGGATCCGTCTTGGAGCTCCAGGATCTTTCGGATCCCTTCCTTTACTGGCCGGTTCGAGTCGTCCAAAACGTGGGAGGCCGGCTGCGCCTGCGATACGCGGGCCTCTCTGAAGAAGACCGGGACTTTTGGCTGTTCTACCTGGATGTTAGGCTCCGCCCACTCAGCTGGGCCCTGGAAAACCACCTTAAATTAGAAACACCCGCAGGTAAAAGTCAAACTAGAACAAAATTTAGTCTGGGTCAATTTTGAGGTTGTTCAGTTAGAAAACATCAGCGGATGATGAGTTTCTACAACAGAGTATTAGAATTAGAATAAAATAAGGAAAGATGAACAAGAACAAAGTTGTAAAATTAGGAGAAAAAAGACAGAAATAAACGAAAATAAAGTCAGGAATTATGGAAAAACGAGAACAGTTTCATGAGAATAAAGTCATGAGAGCGAAAGAAAAAGGATTACATTTTTATGAGAATAAAGTCATAAAATTATGAGAAAAGAGGTTAAAATTTTACAAGAATGAAGTTTTAAGATTATGAGAAAAAATTAAACATTTTAGGAGAATGAAGTCGGACATTTTTAAAAAAAAAAGGTTACTATTTTATTACACTAAAGTCGTAAATTTATGAGAAAAAAGGTTAAGATATTACAAGAACAAAGTCAGAAATTATCAGTAAAAAAATCTATTTATGTGATTAAAGTGGTGAATTTGTGCTTCAGAAATGTTTACATTAAAAATAAAGGTAAAATGTTAAATTTGGCTTTTAAATGTTCCAGCAAAGACCATCAAACTTTATCTGTTTGATTGATGTTGCAGAGAAATCAGACGGAAGAATCGGATTTAGAATCTGCTTGACCGTTTTAGAAAATATACAACTTTTATTTTCATGAAACCACAACATTATTTAGGTAAAATTAAGACTTTTCAATAGTATTAATAATCAATAAAGTTGTAAAATTTATACTTTTACAACTTTATTCTCATGCTTGTTAATTTTTTCTCTAATAATCTGAATTCACAGCGTCACAGTTTCAGTCGGGCTGCTGATCAAACTAACGACAGCAGCTGATCCTGAACTTCAGGATAATTCTTCAAGTTCTTTTGAATGTTTTTAGCAATAAAATGATGCATTTTGCTTTGACGGTTTAGAGATCAGATCCATGAGGAGCGCCGCTGAGTGGCAGCAGGTTCTGGAGGAGGTCCAACTGGACGGACAGAAGAATCCCCTTCCGCTAGAAGTCTTCAAGGTGAGTCGACGGGATTCAAACCCGACTCTTTTCACAGCTCTGCTCACTTCCTGTTTCAGTTGGAGGACAGGAATTTTGCGCCAACGATAAACAGTTTAATAATATTTGAATATAAATCGTAAGCCATTGATTTAATAATAATAATAATTATCTTAATTATGTTGTACGTTTTGAAGGGTTTTACCCGACGAAACTGCAACAAAATAATTTTTTTCCCTCAAATATCACAAAATCTTTGTCATCTTTTTTTAGTTGTTTCAATTTTTTGGGAATATTTTTAAATCTCTTAAAGTCCCATAAATGTAAAAGAAATTTGATGATTACTTAAACTAAATTCCGACTCTTTGGAGACAAATTGCTCTAATCTGTGCAGCATTTATGTAATATTACCCAAAATTGATGTTATTTTTATACATTTATAGCTTTATAAGTGTTTGTTCTTCTTATTAGATTGATGTAATTCTTACCCATTAAATCCAATTCTTGATTCTTTAGGGAAAAAAAGTTTATTTAGAGGAATTGAACAAAAGTCTTCCTTTTCCCGTTTCCTTTTTTGTATGTTTGACATTTTTTAAATGAAAGTTTTCTTGTGTGCTTTTGGTACAATTTGGGGTTTGTTTTGCTCATAAAATATAAATAATTCTCTGCAAAGAAAAAAAATGCAGCTTTTAAATTTAAAAAAAGACTCTACAGAAAACTAAAGAATGAAAACAGAAACAGTTTTAGCAACAGTATTCCTTCATGTTGAGGTTTTTCTTCTTAAAGGTGTCCCGATATCATCAGAATTTAAATGGAACAAAAGCAACAACAACAAAAAAGTTTACTTTCTGTGAGGAGTCTTTGTTTTAAGTTTTTGTATTTCATATAAAAGACAGAGGTTGCAGGCCTCCATTCCTCCAGAAGACCCTCATGACCTGCATGGAGCTGCTCTTCATCAAAGGTGGAGCAGGTTGGTCTAAACTTGTGGTTTTCCCCCGTCAGGACCACGTGGACCTTCCCAAACACTCCTTCAGGACAGGGATGAAGCTGGAGATGGTTTCTCGATGGGAGCAGCTCCAGATCTGTCCCGTTTCCGTTACCAAGGTTACTCAGGCCTTTTCATCCACAGTATCGATGAAGCCGCTGCCTCCTCCTCCTCCTCAGCTGCTGCTGTCAGAGCTCAGCCTAGGATTTTTAACATGTTTTGTGAGGGATGTGGCTTCTTCCTCCCTCATCTGTTTGGATTCCAACGACTGGAATGGGGTGTTTTCTGGAGCAGGCTCATGCTTTTAACCTCTGGCATGTGAAGGGCTTGGCACAAAATACCTGCACTATAAACACAAATCGCCAGAAAGACACTGTGTTTTATTTAACCTCTGGATCCTGGATCTGCCCTGAAATCAGGATTTACAGCCCCCTCTGTTGCAACTTAAGTTTCCTTCCTCATCGTTTCATTTTCCAGCCTCACTGTTGCTTTTCTCTCTCTCTAATCTTTGTTTTTTTCCACTATGAAGGCCTGCTTGGAATCAAACTCAATCAAACTTTATTTATAAAAGCGCTTCTCATGCAGGTCAAAAGCGCTTTAACTTTAAAAACAGAAAACACACAATATTACACTAAAAACCCAATCCACCCTTCCCACTCCCCTCTGTTAAAATATATGACCCATGACCCCCACATACAATGAATAATGACTGTGTAACTGTAAAAACAAATAAAAATGAAATTAAAAACAAAAAAAAAACAAGTAAGGCTTGGCTCTGCTGTGAGGAAACAGTTTTTGGGAATTTCTTCATACCAGGAGCCAGCTTGGCCATGGAAGCATCTCCACAGTGCCCACCCAGACTGGGACAACAACGGGGTCCACTTCACAGCCGTAAGGCTGCAAAGTTAAACTCCCGCTGCCCCAGCAAGGGCAACAACCACCGACCAAGGTGCCAAGCCCTGGAGGAAAAGATCCCCACAAGAAACACTGGGGCTAAAATGATGATGAGATACTAAAATTAAAGAGATAAGATGTATATAAAAAACATAAAATTGAGAATAAGATGCATAAAATGAAATTAAATACATAAAATCGCCTATACTAAAACTAATAGAATAAATTAGCAGTTAAAATCCACTAAAAGCTAAATTAAAAAGGTGGGTCTTGAGCCTCTTCTTAAAAACCTCTACAGTCTCTGCGGCCCTGAGGCTCTCCGGAAGGCCGTTCCACAGGCGAGGACCATAATGGCAGAACGAAGCCTCACCATAAGTTTTGGTCCTCACCTCAGGAACAACTAAGAGGCCAGCACCGGAGGACCTCAGGGTCCGCGAGGGCTCATACTTTAAAATAATATCATTTAAATAAGAAGGCCCAAGACCATAAAAACATTTATAATCCATTAAAAGAATCGTAAAATAGACTTTTTGGGTAAACCAGAGAGCAGGGCATTAACAACAATCTAAACAACTAAAAATTAAAGCATGCATTAGTATCTCTGTGCTGGCAAGAGAGGAACGGGCCGACTCTGGCAATGTTTTTGAGATGATAAAATCCTGTTTTCAGAACATTTTTAATGTGAGGGATAAAATTTAGCTCAGAGTCAAAAAGTGTGCCCAGGTTTCTCAAACATTGAGATGGTTTAAAATTAGGAAGATGTGGTAAAATCATCTCTCTCTTGTCTTCAGAACCGATGATTAAAACTTCTGTTTTGTCCTGGTTGAGCTGTAAGAAGTTTTCTGCCATCCATGACTTTTTATCTAAAATACAGTTTAGAAGAGTGTTAACAGGGTCAAGGTCATCAGGAGGCACAGCGATGTAGAGCTGTGTATCATCAGCATAGCTGTGAAAGTCAACGTCGCGTCTCCTGATGACATCCCCAACAGGCAACATATTTAAACTTAAGTTCTGTTCAAAATCGGTTCCAAATCATGACTAGTGTGTCCGATCCATCTTCAACTGAACCTTTATTTTAGCAGTAGAACGTGGTTTTGACTTTTGTCTGTTTCCTGAATGATGATTGTTGGAAACATCGGTTCTGTGGTACATTTAGGATAATGTGGTTTCCATATGTAATTGAAATCCCTCCACTAAGTACAGATTTACCTTTAAACCTCCTAATGCATGGATCTTTGAGGATCAGCTGTTTAAAAAAAATCTGCTGATATGGGAGAAATATTTAAAAACTGTCAGAAAAGCTGGACTTTATAAAATGAATTGTCTTCAACTTTTAAACAAAAATGACTAAATAAAGTTTCTCCAATTGCCTAAATCCATTATTATTAACTATGAAATGATCAAATCCAGGTATAAAAAAGTCAAATTTATAAAAGAACTGAAAATTCTTTTTGTAGTAGATGCTAGTTGTAAAATTAAAACGGCGTTGAAAAAAGAGAGTAGAAGGGAAATCCCACAGACGTTTGCTGAGTTGAGTGTTTCCTGTTTCCTCCCCAGATCTACGATGACGTCTACTTCCAGGTGACGCTGGATGATCTGTCTGAGAGCGCAGAGCGGCGCTCTGTGGTGTGTCACGCCAGCCTCCCGGGCATCCTCCCCGTGCAGTGGTGTCTGAAGAACGGCGTGGCGCTAGAGAAACCCAGAGGCTACGAAGGCCAGGACTTCGACTGGGCCGACTACCTGAAGCAGAGCGGGACGGAGGCCGCTCCCGAATCCTGCTTCCCCGACGTGAGAAGGATTTGCAGCTTAAGCCCCTCCCCAATCTCTAAACCCAACGTCAGGGCTTTAGGATCGAGTTTATTTGAATATATTTCATCATAAACTCTCAAAGACCTCATAAATATTGACAAAAATCAGATCCGTTGATTCAGTTTTTACCACACAACAGTAACATTTACAATAATCAAAAATAAAATGTTTTCACTATTGATTTTCCTTTAAAATGTTCAAAATATCCATAAAATGTAATTTTATTCCATTGGGAAAAAGATTAACGTTTTACCCCAAAATAATGTCGTAACAACAGCCGTAACCAAAGCTGTGACGACAGTCCTAACGACAACTCTAATGAAAATCGTAACGACATCCATGACGACACAACGAGATCCAGAACTACATCCCTGAACCCACCAATGCTTACAGCCATAATGACATCTGTGACAACAGCTCAACAGTTTCTGCTTCCTTTAAACTAAATAATAAAAAGGAGAAGTTTGAGACTTTTCCTCCTGTTCATACTGGAGCTTAGAGAGAAGCTGGACACTATGTGACGTCGTTCTAAATGTCCGGTCTGGATAAGTTATATTTAGGTCATCATTTTCTCAATCTAAATAAGGAAACAATCATATTTGAAATGCTGGTTAGTTTGTTAAAACTTTACCCGATTTTAGGTCACTTCTCCTTTGTGGGATCAATGAAGTTCTGTTCTATTCTATTGTTAATCCAACCAGCGTAACGTTTGCTTTACTTAACTTACACTAAAGGACTGAACTGTTTTTGGAATCTGACAAAAGCTCAGATCAAAGCAGTTTCCTGTGCGACAAACTCCACCTGACTTTTGTCTCCTTCTCATTCTGTGTGTGTTTGTTTGTTTGTGTGCACAGACATGGCACAACAGAGGCTTTGCCAAGGACATGTGGCTGGAGGCGGTGAACCCTCGGCGGCCGGCAGAGGTGTGTGTGGCTCAGATCATTCAGGTCAGAGGACGCCTGCTGTGGCTGCGACTTGAAGGTACAGATGTTTGTGTGTCCTCACCCATCGGTAAACTCCCGCCGAGTCTGGAGCCGAAGGTGAAAATCTGCCGTCCGCCTGTCTGCAGGCGTTCCCAAGCCGCTGTCCGAGTGCATCGTGGACGTGGACTCCATGGACATCTTCCCTGTGGGATGGTGTGAAGCTAACTCGTACCCGCTGACGTCTCCGCTCAAACCCGTCTGTGCGTTCACACAAACACTCACTGGGAATTCTCTGGGAGACACAAAAACTTATCCTCCTTTAACTCTTTATCTGCAGGCCGCAAGCAGAAGCAGGTTGCTGTTGTCCAGCCAGAAAAACAGTAAGAAGATCTCCCATCTGTCTGGGGTTTATTGGGAAAAATGTGATTGTTTTTCTGCTAAAAGAAAGAAGTGATGCAGACAAAGAGAGTCAGAAACTGTAAAAAAAAAACACTTTGTAAATTAAAATAAACTATTTTTAAAAGCTTTATTTATTTAAAATGCAGTTCCACTCAAAACTACTAAAATTTGTTCTTTTTCTTCATGTTTTTTTTCAGTTAAAGGTGTTTAAGTCTGAGAAATTAATTGTTGTAATTTAATTTTTTTAAGGGTTTTTCCATAAATTATTTTTTTAAATAAAAAACATCTTAATTGATAAAAAAATAAGGAATGTCAATAAGAATCATTAAAAACAAGCAAGCAAATGTTGGAATTAGAGGTAAAAAAAAGGGAAGCTATGGAAATGAAAAGTTACCAAAAAAAAAAAATTCAATAAATAAAAATGCAATAAAACAAAAAATAAACATAATAACGAGGAAAAAAATGAAAATATTATAAATTTACATTTACATACAAAAATTTATTTTAAAAACGTTTTTTTGTAAAATAGTTTTTAAACCATCTTTTAGAAATGTTCATTATCTTTGCTTAAATAATCCATAAAAAAACAGAATTTCACACTTTGTTGATAAAAAGATAGCCTACTAACGTTCAGGTACAGAGTCTCTGGTTTCATTTTTACTGATATTAACAATTTAATTTTTGCAACAGAAAAAAAAGTAATTTGTTTTATTCATTGGTCATAGTTTAAAATGCGTTCATTCATTTTTTCCAAAACCCTCTATGGGGTAACATGGTTGCTGGAGCCTATCCCAGCCACTGTTGGGTAAAGGTGGAGTTCATCCCGTCTGCTGTCCATCGCTCAATGACGAAAAGATCTCTAGAAATCCATAAGAAGATAAAATCAACCCGTAATTAATTATTCGTGAAACTTTTAGTGGTTTTAATGCTACTTTTAAACACTTGTTGATACTTTTTCCAGTTCTATTATCATGAACTCCGAGACACTGACAGACTTTGCCGACGCTAATCGGTTCTGCTGGCGACTGGACAGTCTGTCGGTCGGGTGGAGGGGTTCCACCCCTCTGTGGCGTGAAGTCTGATCAGCGGCGGCGTTTCATTGATTAATCTGACGCCGCTTTCTTATAGGTCGGCTCCGTCCCAGCCGCTCGAGGTGACTCCTGTGAACCACTGCCAGGCCGTCGCCATGGATACAGGTAATCAAGAGCCCACTAATTAATGTTAATGAGCAGCTGTAAGGAGAGTTCAGGCTGAGATGCTCACTAACATCACTTTGTTTGGATCAGTGATTCTCAGACTGTGATGCAGAAAAACTCATTTCACTACATTTTTTACAACCAGTGATTTTATTTCGTTTTTATTTTCCATCAATTTTTTTTTAAATCTAGCAGTTTTTTGTTTTAGAGGTGTATGCTATGTAAAAAGTAATAATAATAATAAGAGGAAAATATTTAATTTAAAAAGAATTTAGGTGATGAAAAATAAGCAAAGTTTTTTTCTAGTAAAATAAATGTTTTTTACTTTGTTAAAAAGAAAAAAGAAAAAATCCCTTAAAGTTTAAACACACTTTCACTTTACAGGTAACATAAAAAATGGAGGTCAAGCAAATTGTTAAAATAAAACCAAATTTTCTGATATTACTTTATTTTATTCACTAAAACATCCCTGAAAATTATTTTCAATTCTACTTAGCTTTCCAGATAACAGTAGAAAACAAATTTTGATTAAATGTCCATAAATATTTTCTTTATAGATAATAGCAGAAAATAAGACGTTTAGCATTTATTAAGGATTTCTCTTTAAAAATAAGGAAATCCTAAAGATTTTATGTTAGTTTTTAATTGTCAAACCTTATTTGTATGAAAACTAGTAACCCATAAGGATTAAAGGGATAATAAAATGACAAATATTGAACATAAAATGACATATTTAAACAATCAAACATTCACCGGTAAAACATAACAAAAGCAGAAATTCAAGTGAAATTCAGTTTTTAAGTTTGGGCTTAAAAACTGGTTACAAATTAAGGTAGAAAAAAAAATATATGTATTGTCTCATGTTTTTGGACAAAATTCTTTCAAAGACTCTCATGAAAAGGATGTTTGAGATGTTCTTGTGGTATTTCTCAGACGATGGAGGACAAAGATAAAGGAAATTGAGCTAAAAACTGCATTTCTGTTTTTTTTTTCTTGATTCACATTGTTGTGAATCACAAACAGACGCAAAAATATCGTTTGAAAAAGAGCTAAGTTGTTGCATAAGTATACAGTTGGCCGGCCATAAGCTCCATCTTTGTTTTCCTCGTCTGAGTTGGAATCTGGCTTCAAACTGTACGGCTGGACAGCTCTGATACTGCTCGCCATTTTTGTTGCACCAGTAATTTTAGGTAGGGATTGTGAGGGGCTGTAAGCTAGCAGAAGAGTGTAAAAAAAATAGGGAAGTGTACAACCGTGCCGCTCTGCAGAAACTATGTCCTAAAAAACTAGATTGGTTTTTAGATTTTGGCTAAAAACGACATCATCATCATTAAAATACCACTGAGAATGCTATGAAAATAGATCAAAAGTTGATTGGAGTGGGACTGTAACTGTTGTGACCTGTACGAGGATTGACTTCTTCTCTGAATCGGACTCCGACACCTCCGCCATAGTTGACTGATGTCCTGATTCTACAGTCGTCTAGATGTTCTCCATGTGTGAACGATGAGAATCTAACACTTAAAATGTCTTTGTGACCTTTTCAGAACAAGTTTTTTATTTTGTAAGGCAGCTTTTATCAAAGCAGAAGATCCTTCAGATTTTAATGTGGGGACATAAACTTTCTTCTAAAGTTCCTTAATGTTAGGATTTTCATTAGGTCGAGGACAGGAGAGTTACAGCTTTTTACTTTTAGCTCGTTTAAAAAAATCTTGTTTTTGTTTGTTTGAAGTAAAGGAGTTTAAAATTAAAAGATCTTTGTGCTTTCGTGTAATGATTAATGTTCTTGATTTGGTGTTTTTAACCGTTCTTTGTTGGAAAAAAGAAAGTATTTGTTTTCTCACATGTAAATAAAACAAACAAAAACAGGAAGTTTGGTTCCTCCTGAAACGTTGGTTTCTGCTCCTCTCGGTGTTTCAGGCTCGGCGAACGGAAGATACTGCTGCTCCAAGATCTTCGTCAACCACCGCTGCTTCTCGGGCCCCTACCTCAACAAGGGCCGCATCGCAGAGCTGCCGCAGGCCGTGGGGCCCGGCAAGTGCACGCTGGTCCTCAAGGAGGTGGGCTGATGTCGGGGCGGCGGGGAGCAATCTTAGCTTCAATCCATCGGCTGTAAATGAGAACTGGAGTGAGCGAGTGTGACATACCTCCAAACCGATGAAGTCAATTCAGACGCCATCTTCTCCTGATACAGACGCCATGAAGGAGCCAGACGTCGTCAGTAACAAGTGATTGGTCCAATGAGTCAATGTTTCCATGGTAACCACTCTGTCCAATCAAGAGTGTTGGATGGCCACAGGCGGGCTACACAAAATCTGTCCATTTAAAACTTGAATTATAAAGAAAATTTGAAAAAAGGTATCAGAGCAAGAATGGAAAACAGCTGTTTATTTCTCTATAGAAATCTGTGGGGGCGGGGTCACTCAGTCCTGTTCTCTTATACGGTCAATGATTATGTCAACACTTTCATTAGCCCCCTGCACTGCCTTTGTTTTAATGCAGGGATCTGTCAATCAAAAACATGTCCCCCCCCACACACACACACACACACATACCACAACTGAAAAACCGTAATTTCTCCAGAAACAGACTTCCCTAAAGCTCACACTTTCTGTTCCAGTTTGCTTATTTGAGCATTTTTCCGTTTGTTAAATTAATTTTGGTTCTGCTTCTGCCCGCCACCTCCAGATGCTGAGCATGCTGGTAAACTCCGCCTACAAGCCGGGCCGAGTCCTGAAGGAGCTGCAGGAGCTGGAGGACCAGAGCTGGGACTGCCAGGAGGAGACTCTCAAAGCCAAGTAGGAGGATAAACACCGCTGCTGCTCCCTGTCTTTTTTAAATTTGGATCCAGAATGTTCTGTAGTCCTTCGTTGCTGCGGTGCTTGTTGTGCTTTTTAAACCTAACTCACATGTAGCCGGAGCGGCTGCATCGTAATGGGAGCACAGGTGTGTCTAAAGCTACATTTACGCCGGGCATGTGATGTAGCCCATGGGTTTCACACTGCACAAGCAGGGAGGGGCTTCTTCCCAGCCACTTCTTTGCCACCCACATATGGACACCTTTGTCGCAAAATGTCAAAGCAGGCTTTTTCTTTCACAGCTCTATTCCAACATATGAAGACCTGGTCAAACGTGCATTTCCGCCCCGAGGGCGTTGTGAGCGTAGCTTCACAGTGACGTCATGAAAATGCAGCGTACAAAAAAATAATAAGTAAAAGCATATTTTTCAATTTCTATACTGCAAAAATATAATCTTTAAAAAGTAAAATGACTTGTTTCAAGAAAAAAGGGCTTTTTTTTCCATCTGTCTAGAAAAGTTTTTCCATAATAAAATGATCTTAGTTTGAGGATTTTTTTTTCTTTTCTTGAAAAAAGAATTCTTGGTCCTTTTAACTTATTCCTGTTTTTGCAGTGTAACAGCAATCTGTTGCTCCTTTCGTGCAGAGCTGATAAACAGTTTCCTGGTACCGGTTCTGAACGGTTCTGTGGCTCAAACTGTGCTTTGTTTGGATTGAAGTTCCTGAAGTCTTGTGCTGCGTCCGCAGGTATAAAGGGAAAACGTACCGCTCCACCATCAGGATCGTCCGGCTGGCGGAGCAGATCCCAGATTTCTGCCGGAAAGTGTGTCTGAAGCTGCAGTGCTGCCCCAACCTCTTCAGCCCCGCCCTCGTCACCGACAAGTGCCCGGAGAACTGCTCGGTCCAAACCAAAACCAAATACAGTGAGTGTCGCCGCCCCCCCCCCCTGTCAAACCGTCGCCGGCTGCGGTTCTCCAGTTTTAGCTTCTCTGTTTTTAGCGTATTATTACGGGAAGAAGAGGAAACTACCCAAGCCTGGGGGGGGAGAGGAGGCGCTGGGGGAGGAGCCGACTAAACCCGCCCGCCGGAGGAAGAAGAGGAAAGCCATCTTTGTGCAAAAGAAGCGACGCTCGTCAGCCGTGGACTTCACTTCTCCCGGCTTTCCGCAGGTTCGATGCTGGAAAAACGTTCTTCTCAAAAAAAATAGTTAAAACATTTATTTTAGACGAGATGTTTTAATAGTTATAGGCCAAAAAAATAGTATAATTTGTATTTATAAGATTTTTGACAATAGGTTGTGATGTTCTGCCCTTTTAGAGACTGAATTCAGTCATATTCACGTATATTTCTCTGGTAATTGCAAATATTACATCTTAAAATTTAAGTATTGATCAAAAAACCTTTGACATCTTTAAAGGTATCGGTACATTTATAGACTTTTTCTCTCAAATACGTCCTATTTTAAGAGCTACAACAGTCCTGCCCTTATTTCTAGACCATAATAACCTTAAAGTAAAACAAGAATTAGACATAAATGTACATCTTTCCATCGTACTGTTGTAAAAATTATGAGTCAAACTAAACTTTCCAGCGTCCCTCGAGTCGGTTTATACTTCATAGCGGTTTGTAACCCCTCGGGTTGTTTTCAGCGGTTAGAAGACGCTGAGAAAAAATAGACGAGGTCAGTATGGCTGCATTCACTTTACTTAAATCAAGTTAAATCAAATATTTAAACTAGAAACTAGACAGAAATATTTGGTGAGATTTTGTGTTTTTCTGTGTTGGTTTCACTCGTTTGCTCCTGATGAACGAGCTGCAAGTTTCTGTTTCTAAACGATGTTTGGACTTTTGGTTACTTTCCAGTTTTCCATCGGGGCTCAAAGTTCTAAAAAGAAAGTCTGAAAGTTTAGCTAAAAGGTTTTCAGGTTTTGCTGACCCAGCAGAACCGTATAAAGTCCATCTGTCCTCGTTCCTTCAGGACAGCGACGAAGGAGAGGACGATGAAGAAGACGCCGCCCTGCAGTCCGGCAGCGAGGCAACCAGCTCAGAACCTCGGGACGACCACACGGACGCCTCATCAGTGGAGATAAACAGCAGCCGTCCTCGCCGCGCCGCCACTCTGCGCAGGGCCGTCAGCACCGGAAACTCCACCTTCAGCCGGGAGGCTGCGACCGGCCCCAGAAGATCCACTCGCTCGCTGTCGTCTTACAACCAGAACAACACCAAATACGAGCTGACCAAAGAAGAAGATGTGCAGGTGAACTTCTGAGGTGCTTCCTCCGCTCCGCTGCTGCAGAAACGTCCTCATGCTTTGATGTTTCCAGGCTGAGGAGGAGGAGGCCCAGCTGGTGTTGGACAGGAACCCTCTGGACTGGAGCGTGGACGAAGTCGTCCAGTTCATCAGCTCCACGGACTGTGCGTCGTTGGCAAACATCTTCAGAGAGCAGGTAGTACCGCTGATGGCCACCAGGTGCTGGCTTTCTGCAAGAGCTTTACATAGAAAACGTCATGTAAAGCTAGGATCTCCCACCCAGCAGGAGAACCAGCAGTTCTGAGCACAGAACGCTGAGGAACGTTCTTTAGTTCCTAGTTTAGAGAAACTTGGCGCCTGAAAACACTCTGACGTTCCCGTCAAACTGCATCCCAGAAGAACATTTTAGGAACAAGGTACCAGATCAGAATATAGACGAAGAGAACATCAGATTAAAGTGAGAGAAATGTCATAAAATCTGTTTTTGTGTGTTCCTGAAAACAAAGATTTTGTCTCTCAGGGTAAATGAGATTTGGGATGTCCCAGTCCTGTCAGGTGATTAGAAAATCCAGCCGATCTCGTGCTGACAGAGGCCTACAAAATCAGATTTATCCCGAACAGGAATCGGATGTCTATTGTCATTATTATTATACTGTATATATATATTAAAACAGTTTATTATTACAGATAAATACTGTACTAGAAGTCTGCATATCATGAACAGATCACCACATTTTATTTCTGTAAAATGCAGCAGAAAACGGCCCCGGTTTGAGCGGTTCGGTAAAGTTAGCGAGATATTCACAGATTCGGACTTCTGGACTCAGAAACTGTGTCAAATAAACGTTTAAAGTTCTGTTCACACCCCAGCAACGCGCGTTCAAGCTACCATTTGCAAACAAAGGTCGATGTAAAAGTGCGTTTATGCTTCTGTGTTGGAAACGTTTGCACCCACGGGCAGCTATGCAAGTTTGAGCTCAACGTACAAAATGCGCCGCTATTGAACGCGCTTTAAAGGTTAAACCAGTTGAACTCTGATCAATCAGGGACTTGGATTTGGTAGTGATAAATGGGTAGCGTCTTTTCAGAACACAGAAATACCGACCATCTCAAAAGTGATCGTGAAGGAGAAATGAATAATGCGATTTGTTCCCGGTGGGAATTACATGACACCAAGTCTTTTTTTTAAAAATCGGAATAGAATCGGGAAAGAAAAAAATTGGAAGTCAGATTCACCAGATCTTCAGCGCTTTGACATTTCACGCCAAGCCTCTTCCAACTGTAGATGGCAGACGTGCACTAGTAAACAGTAGACAAAGGAAAAGAAAAAAAAACTGGCCCCTTCCTGCTAGTCCAGTGTGAACACCGTGGATTAAACGCGCATTCAAGAACTCGTGTTTAGCGCGTTCTTGAATGTTCGTCACACGCCTGGTGAGACCGTAGCTTATAGCTGATGGCAAGTTGGTCTATTGATTAGTATTTATGCAAACAAAGACCTTCAAAGGCCTGTCATCAGAAAAAAATCATGTTTATTTAATTTTTTTCATTAATTATTCAAAGATGGCTGCCAAGGGACCATCTACAAAGTGCAAACTCCAATAAAGAGTGATTACAAAAACAAGCAAAATTAATAAATGGTTCTATTAATATGAGCTAGTCATGAAAACGTATCTTTATATTTATGCTAAAACTCCAAAGATTTATTTATGAAGATACGAATCACGTGTTAAAAATGATCATTAGCTCCAAACGTCAAACTTTCGCTCATGACTATTTATCACTTATACTAACCAGTTTATAGTAACTTTATTTTCTAGTTTAACTACTTCACAGAGCTGTTACAGTGATAAATGATTAGAAAAAAAAGTTTGATAAATTAAAACAAAAATAGAGGAAAACCTGGATCTGTTTATTAAATCTGTTTTAAATGTGACGCAAAAGTATCTGATCGAGACCAAAAAACTCCTGACTCAACATGAATGTAGATGCTCTTTACCTCCAGTTAAAGGTAAAAGGTCGTGTGGAGTTTTATTTATTTTAGATCTTTAGAGCTTCTCCAGAGTCGCTCAGTGTTTGTGTCGCCGTGCAGGACATCGACGGCCAGGCGCTGCTGCTGCTGACCCTCCCCACCGTCCAGGAGTGCATGGACCTGAAGCTCGGCCCCGCCATCAAGCTGTGTCACCAGATCGAGCGCGTCAAGGTCGCCTTTTACCGACAGTACGCCAACTGAGCGGGGATCGGCCTCCTGGACCGCCTCCGCTGCCTCTAACCTTGGATTTTCTCAAACCCAGGAAGGTCGGAAATGTTTTACACGAAAAGCACAAACTGAACCCTCATGGAGACGCTTTCCGCGTGAAGATCCGAACCCAAACGCACAGATTCTGCATCACGACAGCGGATCTGTGCGTTTCTTAGTCTGAACCTCCCCAACGACAAACACGGGGAGTTTTACCTGCTGCCTTCGACTTGATTGGTCCAGAAAAATGTATTCAAAAACTATTTTACCAAATAAGGCCTAATATATTTGGAATATTTATTGGTATCCTTATTTAAAAGGAGTAATATATGTGTTTGGATGTGGGGGAAGAAATCCGTTTTAACTCCTTTTTTCTCAGAAATCAAAGAGGAACATTTTACCTTTGTTGTTTCTAACACCCCCCCCCTAAAAAAAATCTGAGATATTTTGAGTCCATCTATGCAATCATGTTGCAGATATTTTTGATAATAAAAATACATTTCTAATGATTTTAACAGGTTTTCTGGTTCCTGAATGTTTTCAGCGCCGCAGAGATCCATACAGAAGAGACATTTTAACGGACTCTAACTCATTTTTTTATCATTTATCCAGTGTTTGATACCTGATGCAGCCAGTTTCCCACAGAAACGTGTCCAAGAAGAATGAATTTCAGATTTATTTTAATAATGAAGTCAAATGTTTGCATTAAAAACTGGATTTCTGCTTTAGGAATACCTGCAAAGGTGCAGGAAGTTCTTTTTCCATAAAAGAGGCTGCAATTTTAAAAAGGATAACGTGCACGGGGGCGTGCACGGCTAGAATAAGGATGTCAGATACCCCAGACTCCTCCCTCCTGCTGCTGCTGCTTTCTTCAGTTTATCGCCTTTAAAAATGCAAAAAAAAAAAAAAAATCATGTTTAAAAACTCAATTTCCCACATTTTGTAATCTTTGTGCAGACTGTGTCACTTCATTTACTCTCACTTATGCTTACGACTGACCTGAGGCTCAGGAGTCACTGATAGATTAACTTCAGGGATTATCTGTGGACGGAAAGCCGTAAAACCCAAATTATGACTATATTATTATGTATATTATTTATTTATTAATATTTAATTAATATTTATTATTTATTAGCAATGAGACAAAAACAGAAAACGTTAGATCAGGGGGATTTCTTTTTGCGTAATGACATCATTCAGAGGTATGTCATCATCATCATCATCAGCCTGTCACGCCACTGCTGGCGGGTGGCCTCCACATCTTTCTCCACTCATCACGGTTTTGGGCACTCTGGGTCCATGTGCTGCCTGCCTTCTGCTGGATGTCATCTCTCCATCTTTTCTTCGGTCTTCCCCTTCCTCTCTTCCTGTCCCACGGAGTCCACGGAGTCCAGAGGTATGTGTAGGTCCCAAATGCAGGAAACAGAAACTCAAACATCATAATAGAAAAGAAACTTGACTTTGGAAATCAGAATGTGACAAATGTGATACAGCAACACCGCCCCCCCTCCCGTTCCCTATAAATGAACACTTTTTGTTTCCACTTTTTTCCCCCCACTACCCCACAGCCACATCAGAGCCATCCAGCCGTACAGTTTAGATCCAGATTCCAGCTCAGACGCGGAAAACAAAGATGTTCGTGGATCTATCGGTCTGCAAGTGGATGCATCAGAAGGAGGCGGAGCTACATTCGTGTGGCCCCGCCCAGAGCCTCCATCCTCAGAAAAATGCCACAAAAACATGTTTAAAACACAATTTTCATGAGTGGGTCTTAAAGACGATTTACTGTTCAAACTTGATCAATTTGGTCTAAAAAAATTAATCATCTAATAGGGAGTTCTACATTAAAATATCATTCTTATTTCACATTAATTTTTCTTGATTTTTGTGACCAGTTAGTGTGCGAAATTTTTTTTGCTTAAATGTTTTTGAGCGGGTTACAGCACCCCCTACTGGCAAGAAACTCCAGTTCACATGAAGGCGCTCGTTCACGTTCAAACAGAATGTGAGCGCTCTGGTCGACTTCCTGCTGTTTGTTCCCGTTTCTATCAAACCTTTTTTGGCCATTTTGACAGAAAAGCTCCTCCTGAACTGACCCACCGCCTGCCCAGAACCTTTGAGCAACCAGGAAACAAACCGGGAAACTCATTTGACCTTCAAGTTCTTTGTTTTCTGGCTTTTATTCAAACTTTTATGAGCAAACGTTCCTGGTGCTGAAAAGCTTCACTAATGGACACCGGGCTCGTTTCTTTACAGCATTATGTAAAAACACAACTGGATATGATGTTTAAACGTCCTTGTCCCGTCGTTCCTCTGTGTCTGATGACCGCCAACAGCCGCCGTCTGATGACCGCCAACAGCCAGGGAGAACCTCCAGAGAAATCCGGGCGAGATGCTTCACCGTCGCCTGCAGCTGAAGCGGTTTCTCTCTCTCTCTCTCCCTCTCCCTCTGTGCTGGCACACGCTCTGCTTCCCCGCCACATTTCTATTGAGTCATTCGCAGAAAGCCGCTGCCTTTCACTGTTGCCTGGCGACCGTATCAGCGTTTCCGCTTTGCATGATTTCCCGCCGTCATGTGTGAATACAGAGTCCCAACGGCGGAGGAGGCGTCAGCAGAGAAGCACTGGATGGACGTGGAGCTGCAGGCCGACGGAGCATCCAGGTCACCACTGCAACACGAGAAACAGCGAGTTAAAGATGCAAACTTCAATATCGGTGATCGTTTTAGAGTTTATCGGTTTATCTATAGTATTAAGTAAAGACGATACAACAAGTCACACACATATATCTAAACCAAAATCACTTTAGAAACACAGTAATCCATTGGATAAACAAATAGATGTAATAAGATGATGGCGTCCACTTATCAGCTGAATTACTCACAATCAGAGATTTGTGCAGAAATGTCATGAAGAAGGTGAAACATTTTAAGAAATACGATTTTAGGTCCAGACGCCATCACTTCACTTCAAAACATAAACTTTTAGGAAACAACAACAAAGAAATCTCCCCCTAAAATTAAAAAGCAAAAAAACAAACCATTACTTTTGTAATGGTTTGTTTTCCCGTTTTTTTCTTTAAAAAAAAACACTTTTTTTTTAAAGAAGTCAAGCTTTAAAAGTTTGAACACAAAAAAAATCTAAATTCTTAGAATCAAAATGCCCTAACACTATTCAAAAAATATATAAATGTTTGGGTTTTTTTTTTTAAATTTAACGGATACATTTTTTTTCTTTCGGTTTTAAATTGATGACTAATATCTTTCAAATCAAAAACCAGAACCTTAAAAGTTTAAAAAAATTAGATTATTTCCTATCTGCTAAAAAAACAAACCAGAATGTTACAATATTTCATAAAAGCACAAATTAAATTCTCACAACACGAGAAGCACAGTTTTCTGACAAACTTGATAAGAAACTGGGCTAACGCCGAAAACGCCGAGGTTCCATTATGAATAAAATGTCTTCATTTGTATACATGTATTGTTTATAAGGGGAGTAAAAACATAATTTGAAGGCTGGGTTTGTCAAATAAGAAATGAATAAAACCCAGGCTGTCTGTCAGAATCTAGAAAAAACAACACTTGAGAAAATGTCTCAATGATTCGTTTTCTGTCTAGAAATATCCTTGAAAGTCATCAAACATCCGTCTAATGAGGCTTTAAAGCAACACTTTAACAAGAAATCCCTGTTTCTGCTGGAGTCTGAGTAAAAGATCAAACCAAACCGTGGCCTTTGAAGGGGGGCGGAGCTAAAAGTGGAGGAAAAAGGAATTCTGTTGACCAGAAACACGCAGAAATGTCTGATGTGTTCATTTTATTTAATGCAGCGTTTCCATTCGTAAACATCTGAGAAAGCTTCTAAAACCTTCATTTTCACTGAAGTGACTCCAAGGATGTGATGACTATTCAATTCAGCTCAGTTTTATTTGTATAGCCCAAAATCACAACAGTCTTCTCGATGGGCTTCGTGCCAATGATTGTAGGGTAAACATACAATCAAAAGGATCATGAATACATGGAATTCAACAGGAAAATTCTAAACTGAACTAACTAAACAGACTAAAGTAAACTGGGCATCCCTGCCCTTTGACCCTCCTTTGCTAGTGATGATGTCATCGAGGAAATCCGAGGACACTATCATTCATTAACTTGCTTGGAGGGATATATATATATATATATATATATATATATATATATATATATGCAGAAGCCGTAGGGGAAGAATTAGGATCCGAGAATGCAAAGTCAACTCCAGTGACAGCTGGGGAACCTCTACTGCCCTCTAGTTGTTGCTGATGGAATTACAGGGACTTACGATTTTAAAAATGAAGCATTGTATCTGTTTACCGTTGGATAACGTGTGTTCTTTGACGTACCGTAAATCTTCAACCGTTTATGCCATCAGTGAAATTCTAACGGATTCTGATGCTGAGAGAAGCAGCTTTTCCCTGCGTCAGAGTCAAAGCTGTTCGCTACCGTGAAGTGTAACGTACCAACGCAAAGCTGGTTTCCTCTGCGATCAGAATCTGTAAGAATTATGCTAATTGCATTAACGGTTGAAGAGTTACGGTAATTCAAAGAACGTCAACAGTGGAGCTAAAACTGTTAGTAAAATTTTCAACTATTTTTGTTTGATCCTTTCCTCAGTTTTGTTTGGGCTCACTATAGAAAATAAACGAATAAAAAAAGACACATTTTGACAAAAATCATTAAAAGAAATCCTTTAAATAAATCCTAATTTTTTAGCTTAAGTGTTTGATCACAACAGAAAGAACAAGAAAGAAAATTTCTTCAATTATTTATTTGTGAGTCATAAAATCTTCCAAACTTCAGCACTGATAGACGACGGTTGTAAACTTTTTTTAAACATTTGTAGAGGTGCAGGGGGGAGGAGGGGTGTTTGGTTAACCATAAACTGAGCTCCTTCTGCCTCCACCGCCTCTTACCGTCACCTGCGCTGCTCTGCTGAAATAAATGTAGGTCAGACGTGATGAAGATGAGACTCGACCTGACGGCTCACCGCCGAGCTATAGCTTCAGACAGATCACCAACGCCTCTACCTGAACACGCCGTGTGATTTCATTGTTGTTCTGCCGCTTGCAGGCGCTTCTTTTTCTCTCTCAGTTCCTCCTCACCTGCTGCGACTGGAGGCTGGCGGCTGCAGATGGAGAAGGTCCGAGCTGCAGGAAGAAGCTTTCAGGTCTGCAGGTTTGAAGAAGAAAGACATTAAAGAACAGAACAAAGGTACACAATCCAGGAGCACACGTTTGATAAAACCACAATAAAGTATAGGATAATGGAGAGAAAACGAATTTAAAAATGTAAAGTCTCCATGTTTTGACATATAACTGTGCTCATAAAAACTGTCAGTCTTCAACCATCCTTTAGTTTTTGAGTTACAGACAAATATCTTTTGAAAAGCATCATGAGGAAAAAAAAACTATTTAAAAGACAAATACAAATATCAGGGTTTATCATCATTGAAATTGAGAAAGAAATGTCAAAATATATGATTTTTAATGACATTTCGAGCAAATTTCCTTTGACGTCATAATTATTGGTAACTGCAGTGAATGTCAGCAAATCTAAATATTATTAATAACAATGTGAATTCGTTCCAGTTTGAACATATTTATTAGAGACAAATATATAAACGGCTCCAAAATACCGTTTTTCAACACAACGGTAAATAAATAGGGGGTTTTAAGAATGGTTTTGAGGGCTTTTCTCAGATTTTTGGCTTCGTTTCTGACTTAGTTAGCCGTTTTTTCCCCTCCATAAACCCTTTTGAAACCGTTTTCCTCTGCAGAAAGACGAGTCCTGTTTCAGTCAAATGGTTCACGTTTTCATTCGCGCTCCTGCAGAGCCTAAACGGCTTCAACAGCAGCTTTTCTGCTCTCAGAAAGCGATGAAGTCAAAAAGAAAATTCACAAAATAGCAGATGTTTGGTTGGTCGTTACAAAAGTCTCACATTTTTTCTTTCTGAAAAGCACAAGTTTGGCCACTTCTGTGCAATGCATAACGGAAATGCATTCAGCTGTGATAAACTTCTCTTTCACACTGAGCGGTTTGGTCCAAATGGGTAAAAAAAACACATGGAATCCAAATAAGATCCCGATGGGAAATCTGTATCTGCCTGAAATTTAGGGCCAACACTATAAATCTAAAAAAAAAGCTCAAATTACTGAAAATTTTGGAAAACCTTGCTTGTTTGAGGGTTTAAATTAAAAATCCTGTACTTCAGGTTAAAAAAAGAAACCTTTGTTGCCAAGGAAATCCAAAAATTAACCTTTTCCGATTCTTCTTGAGACTACATAGACCTGACCGTTACCAAAAATTGAAATGGTTGCTATGGAGATAAAACCAACAGGAAAGCCGCCATTTGGAAAAAGTGTTTGTTTTCTTTCTTTTTCATCAATTTGTGGCTCTGACAAGAGTCGCAGGGGCAGAAGGGGAGAGTGAGGGGCGGGTCAGGAGAGGGCCAGGCTGGAGGGTAGCGCCTGAAGGCCGTACAACGCCACTGACGGCTTCCAATTTGTAATTTTTTGACCAAAGCCAAGACGTCAACAAACGTCATCTGTTGCTTCTTCCAAGGAAAGACAACATAGGTGCCAAAACTTCAAAATAAAAGCTTAAAAATGTAATACGAAGCAGTGTGTCTCAGTGCAAGTTATCTTCTTTGATTTATTCCATGAGACCTTTTTAAGATTTACAATCTTTAACTCAGAGACGTGTCTGGGGTGTTCTGATGGATTTAGTGATTGGCTCTGCATCAGCTGGGCTTGATAAAGAAGGAATATAAGATTGAACCAAACCGTCCACCACTTTGGAAGCTGGATTTTCCTTAGGAACATTCCCAGGAATGCCCGATGACCTCCAACTGGGCTCTGATCAGAGAAACCCGACTGGAAGCTGCAGAGAAATCATCTGAGCTGAAAACCAAACCTGCTGCTCTCGTTACTGCAGTCCGGGTTCAAACTCTCCTTTTCTTTGCTGAAGAAGCCGACATTTTGCAGTAAAGTTACACGACTTCCCAGCATCAGGATTCTCTCTTAAATGATGCTCATATGAAATCAAACAAACTCGATTAACAGCTGAAGGACGGCCAATCTTAACTCCGCGCCTCAGTTTGTGTGACGGAGCAGGTTTCCCTCCGTTCTTCATCATTCATTGGTCGTCTGGACCGCCTGTGGGACCCCCCCCCCATCTGCTCTCCATACGCCTCCCATCTGATGTGAAGAGAAACGCAGATATGCAGACTCACCTCCTCTTCCTCCCTTCATTGCTCCTTCAAAAGAAAATGATCTGATGTGAGGGGACTGATTGAAACGATGAAGATGGAAATAAGCTGCTGCTTTGCAGAGTGGAACACGGTGTGGGAGGAAGTGTTGGGGGGGCTGTGGGCAGAAGGGGCATTTCAAAAGAAAGATAAAGATGCGCATAATCAGGTGTTCATCAGCATAAATGGCCACAAGAAAAACCAGAGCGAAACGTCTGTAACGGGGGAAAAAAAATCTTATTTTGAAGTTATAATGTAGTCTTGGTTTATTAAGACTAGTTAGTTAGTTAAGATGTGGAAATCATAAAAATAACTTTATGATGAATCTAATTTTTTTAACACATCATTTCCCTTCGGTGAGGAGAAAGCAGCTCTGGACTGAACATCATCAGTTTGAGCTCAAATAAACTGCATTAAAAAATAAAAGCGGGACGATAACAACTAACTTATTTTACAAATTTAAATTATTTTGAATTTAAACCAAATACAGATTAAGAGATTAAGGATATGAAAAAAGGTTTCTTTTTGCTACAATTTTTAAAAAATGTTATCTGATTAGTTTTATGTTGATTCAACAGTTTTATTTTAAATAAACATTTGTAGAAAATATAATCTCAAATAAAAAAGGTAACCATAGTAACTATTAAATCCTATTGAATTTAGATTCAAAGCTATGCTCTTTATTAGAAATTAGAGATTATATTTTTACTGCATTTCTGACAAAGAAAGTTTAGCTAATTTATCATATTAGTAATTTAAAGATCATCACAGAATTTTGTATAAACCATCATGTTTTCTGCTTACTAGTTTTTTTTAAATTCTGTATTTTGGCCCATTCCTCCATGCAGATCTCCTCTAGAGCAGGGATGTTTTTGGGCTGTCGCTGGGCGACACAGATTTTGAACTCCCTCCAAAGATGTTCTGGGGTTGAGATCTGGAGACTGGCTAGGCCACTCCTGGACCTTGAAATGCTTCTTATGAAGCCACTCCTTCGTTTCCCGGGGCAACGTGTTTCGTTGTCATGCTGTCACGCCTCAGCCACGTTTCATCTTCAATTCCCGTCTGATTTCACTTAAAATCTGACGATACATGGCCCTTTTCATTCTTTCCTCGTCCTGGTCCCTTTGCTGAAAAACAGCCCCAAAGCATGATGTTTCCCCCCCCGTGCTTTACAGTGGGTATGGTGATCTTTGGATGCAACTCTGCATTTTTTCAACTCCAAACACAGCGATAATAATGTGCAAATAAATTCTGTAAAAAATAAAATGTGATTTTCTGGTTTTTCTTTCCCTATTTTCTCTCATAGTTGAGTTGGGCGGCAGTTTAGCTCAGGCGGTAGAGCGGGTCGTCCGACAACCGAAGGCTTGGCGGACCGATCCCTGCTCCCCCCAGCCAGCTGTCGCCCGCCGAGCGTGGCCAGTCTGCAGCTCACCACTCCCCCCAGGGGAGGGGTCAAGATGCGGAGAAGAATTTCCCCAATGTGGGATAAATAGAGTATCAATTATTATTAAACCTACAATGAAAATTACAGGCCCCTTATCTTTTTAAATGGAAGAAGTTGCACAGTCGGTGGCTGACTGAATACTTTTTGCCCCTCTGTATGCGTCCATCATGAGAAAATTGCCACAACGCCTAGAGAAAACAACAAAAACCAGTATTTTCATTTAAGGCTTAGAAAGCAGGTCTGTTGCAGTGAGAGCGTCTCCCTTTAGGACTAAATGAAGACGTCTAAATGAAGACTTCTATGTCTTTATATAAATGTATGATAAATATGATGCCTTTATTTGTTTATTTAGGAGGTTTTTAACTGAACTCATTTAGCTATATATTATTTTTTGCAGAGCTAAATTCAGTCTCAACTCCTACAAATAAAAACATGCTTTACAAAAATAAAAGCAGTTTCCTGTCTTTGATCATCAACTTTGACTCATTTCTCCAAACCAGCAGTCAAATGTTGTGGTCGTCTGCTGCAGCCCTGAAGCTGACTCACTTCCTGCTGCTCTGCTCCGAAGCACCAACCGCTGCACGCCGAGCGCTCCTCTCCGCTGCAAAGCCAACATTTGCTCTCATTTTACTTTTTATTGTATTTAAAAATTGTGAAAAAGGTCTTTATTCATCTTCCAGGCCAGAAAAATTCAAAGTGGAAGGAGGAGGAGGTGGTGGAGGAGGAGGAAGGGGATGTGAAAGATTTCTGGGAAAAAGGAAGGGGGGGGGGGGTTGTAACCAGACGGATGCTGCAGCTGGTTGGCTTCTGGGTTTCCATAGCAGCATGCAAAAAAAAAAACCTAGACTCCCTCTCAGTCCCGTATCGATGCCTAGAACAAAGGAATTTATTTATTTTGGTTTGAAGGTATTCCTAAAGGGAAAAACAGTTTTTCTCTTTCCAAATGCAGATCTCGGCCGTGTGAAGGAGAAAGCCTTTGCTGAATTTACAGCATATTCAGCTCTGACTGAGCATTAACTTTGCTCCAGGCATGAGAAAAGCCGCTGAAGGACTTTAGTGGTTTGGCTGATAGAGGGTTTTAAAAAACAAACAAAAAAAATACACAGAAGCTAAGTGGAAGTGATATCAAAACCCACAGCCAGCGAGAAATCGTCTGCGCAGACGGGGCTGCCGTGCAGATGAACAAAGTCAGACGGCATCAGAAATCTGCTGTTTTAAAGACGTTTTTGGCACAAATAGCTTCAAATCAGAGCATCTTTAAAACCTGACTTTGTTTTAAAACATGATCCTCGGCTGAAAGCTGGGGTTATGTGAAGAACAGTGGGCCCAGGACGGACCCCTGACATAAGTGCACCAGAAAAACGATAAGAGACGTCCACAAAGACAAGAAACACTAACATCCTGTTTTAGTTAAAGTTGTTAAGTTAGGGGTTAAAGTTTCTCTTTCAGTGATCTGTTAACCACAGTGATGCTGTTTTGTGCCGTTTTCAAGGACATAGTTTCTGCAGAGCGGAAGGAGTTCAATCAGAAATTCCCCTCAGACTGTTGGTGCAGAGCAACCCCGCCCCCCTTTCCCCTTTACTTAGAGCTCTCTGTTTACACGGTCTCCCACTAGCTTACAGCCCCTCACACCCCTAACCTAACAGGAAGCTTATGGGCCACCCAGCATATTTTTCTGTGTCCCAAAAACGCTTTTTTTTTTTTAAATGCATTTTTTTCTGTCTGCTCCTGATTAACAACGATTTGAATAAAGAAATACTCAGAAAAAGTGGTTTTAAGCTCAATTTTCTGTCTAAATGTCTTCCAACATGAGAAAAAAGCCAAAAGAAAATGTTAAAGTTTGGATGTTTACGTGACGTGAAAGTAAAAGAAATCTCGATTCCAGTTCAAACTATTTATGTTTGTGCCATAAAACTTTAAATGTGGAGCTGAGAGGATGTCCAACGTTTAGGTTGTTCACAAAAGATGCTTTCAGGAAGAATGAGAACTGACAGCATCCGTCCCCCTGACTTACTTTTCTGTAGTTTTTATGGAAAAGTTATTCGGCTTAATTTGCTCTGATGAATTATTAAAGGCATCCTGTGAAAGTGAAGCAGGAGCGACGATGACGACAGTTAACATAGAGAAGAGGTTCCTCTTCCTCGGGGATGAAGGTGACATCATTCATTTTTATGCTTTTCACACATCTGGAAATGTTTGTTTTTCTTCTCCTTTTTCCACAAACGTTTGACTTAATCTAACATTTAAATTCAATAAAAGTCAAAATTTTTGATCTGAGCACTCTGATTTAATATCAGATTGTTTTTTTAAAAAGAAATTCTAGTTTTACAGCAACATCTAAGCAAAGGCTAATTTCATGATTTAATGATATATGCTTTTAAAATGAGATTTTCTTATATTTCAACATCATAATGTTTTAAAAGGTTTGTGCAGAGCCGTATTTGTCTTCTGTTTTGTTCATTTTCAGGCTAAGGATTCATCTTTTTTATGAAACTGAAGCAGATCCTAAATTCTTCTGGTCGTCGGTTAGAAACCCAGCGTCTGCTCCAGGTTTGAGTTTTTCCAAAGGAAGCATCACTTCACCTGTTTCCTCATCCAGCTCCTGATTGGCCGAGCTGCTCAAGGTGGGTTTGGACCCAATTTTTGATCCTTTTGCATTGATTTGTTTTTGTAAAAGGATTGTTTTTTCTCCACTTTTTTTGTTAAATTTAATGGTTTTTCTGAGGTGGTTTAAACTAGAAATGGTAGAAAATTTCCCCCAAAACCATTTTGTGTTTTTAACTTTGAACGTAAACTGCAGAAAAAGTGAAAATGCTTTTTTTAATTGAATTATATTTATAAACTTGAATCCAGTCGTTTTTATTGTTTTGGGATTATAAATGAAGAACATAATGATGGTGAACTTGTGGAGGAATAACGGCTAAAATTCAACATTTGACTCCAGTTTTTATCATTTACATCATTTTTAATTAAATCTAGTTCATAAATCCAGTTGAACACCCGCAAAAGAGAAAACGATGACTAAAAACCTAAATTATCCTTGTGCTCTTTGTTCTTATTCATATTTTTCCTTGTAGTTCCTGACCTGAAACCAACAAACTCCCTTTAAAGAACCAAATTGTTCATTTATTTAAACAAGTTAAATCAAGGTTTATTTCTTCAGGACAGAAAAGAGAAGCACATTCAGGAAGAACAGTTTATGAAGGTCAGACCTGGAAAAGCCGAACTGAACTGCAGATTAAGAAGTGAAGGAGAGACAGACGTTGCATGGCGGTGCAGGAATTTCCAGTTCCAGGAGGACAGTGAACGCACCAGACGACTCTTTTTGTCCAGACATCCTGCAACATTTAAGGGCCCAGCGAGAAACCAGACGCATGTCTAGAAAAAGGGAAAACACAAGTATGCGGCGAGGAGAACCCACTGCAGAACAGAGAGGAACACCACGACCATCAATGTGAAGCTTAGAGGAGGAGAAGCGTCTGTTATCAAACTCCTCAAGCTTCTTTAATTAGAAACCCCAAACAAACCTGCTTGCTCTGCTTTATAATGAGAAAAACATGACAAAAAAGTAAAAATAACAAACATCTGCTGTGAAACCTGAGAGCTTTTCCTTCAGTGTTTTATCTTTAGTCTAAAATGTTTTATTCCTACATATTAATGCAGATTCTTCTCAGTGTTCTCTATCTAAACACCGACTGACTGCATGCGGGACATGACAGGAGCTCTGGCGCCCCCTGGTGGAGACAGTCGGTTCCAGAAAACGTGTCAAAGCAGGAAATTGAATCAAAAAAATGCAAACAGAAAGTGTCTCTTGTGTCAACAGCAGAGTAAAAACAAGACAAACAGGAGCTACTTTGCTCTTAGTGCTGCTGTAAAACAACAAATTTCACTTCCTGACACGATTACAGCCCAAAAACTCACAAACTTTCATCAGCATCAACTCAACATCTTTTATGGAGTTAAAAAGAATATATTTTGGTGTAAAACACACATAAAATAGTCAACTTTAGTCAGTACAATTCACACTGAATAATTGTTTAAAAAACCGTCAAACTTTAGAGTTTGTATCAAATTTATGTGTCTATAATTTGTAAATTGTCTGCATTTGTTCGCATAAATAAAATAAATATGAACAACTTTTAAATGTTATGCATTAAAATGAAAAACAATTATATTGAAGGAATCTAAAGTGTAATTTAATTTTTAATTATATTTATACGTCCTTTTAAATTATACTAATAAAAAGTTATCAATGTAGGAAAACCATTTCTTGTACTGTAAAAAGGAAATGTTTAAGAGTTTAGTCAGAATCATTTATTCTTTAAGGCCCTGTTAAGGTGAACAATCGTTCACAGATGCTTCAAATGCAGCAGATTTATTTCTCTTGTTGGGACTCAGCAGAAAACATCCCACAGCAACATCCTCCCACCACCGTGCTTCACTGAAGGATTGTTTGGAGTTTCGGGCTTGGTTTTTATCCACTCAGATTTGGATCAAACTTCTCCAAAGATTCTGGAAGTTTTCCTTTTTGTCAGTGGGATGAAACTGTAGTACAGCTTTTCCCCTGAAGATGTCGCCATCCAACGAGGTGACATTCATCCAACAAATGTGACAGAAGACCCTCTGAATTAAAATTTTACACCAAAATTCTTACAGTTTTCCATTTCTGTTTCTAAGAATACAAATATTAGAATAACAATATTATAATATATTAATTAACAATATTTTTACTATGAAAAATCTCAATTAAATTTGAATGAGTCTGACTTTTTTTTAAAAAAATTCTTTTAATTTGTTAAAAGTGTCACATCAAGTTTGTCATTTTTGAAGTGAATAAGAAGAAATATTGTTTTAAATGTTAAACTTGACCAAAAAAGCTCCATGTAGCTTAGTAAGAGGTAATAATTTATTTAAATAAAAGGTAAGGGACAATAAAACTACTCAGAGGAAATCTATAAATGTAAATGAGGTCTTTCTCTTTTTCCTGTGATGATGAATTTTACTGAGGAGTTTAAAGACTTGTGGGGCGGGAAATGACGTTTTTAGTTCTGTTTATCTGAGACCGTAGGAGGATTAAAAGCCTAAAACTACTTTTTGTCTTTAAAAGTCTTCAGTGAGGCTCTAAAGTCGAACAAGGCACCACAGAGACCCTCTACCAATGTTTTCCATTATTTATTTATTTATTCATTATTTCCATCAAAGCAACCTCATGTCAAAAGTGAGTACCTGCAAAACGGGCAAAATTCGGGGAGTCCATGAACGCACCATGGTATCAGCCTTTTAAACCTGGCGCGTGCTTCCTCTGATGTGTCGCGCGGCGCGGTTGAGGGCAGGAACGTCGTCTGTCTTTTCGTGAGGTGAGACTTTCAGTTTGAGCTTTTTAAAGTTTGCTAAAACTAAAATGTTGTAATCTGCGGCGCTCTGAAGTGGCGCGAGCGCTTTGGCACGAGGACTCCATCAGAAAATGAGGAGAAGTTTGGCTTGTTGGATCCTTGTAACAGGATTTATGCCTTAGTAGTTTCAGGGCGAAAATGGTGATCTAAACGTGAAATCTTGGAATTTTGTTTAATATTTAGTACATTTTTGTGTAAAAATAGACTCAGAGTTTTTTGTTTTCTATTAGCTTTGTGCTGGTTGGTGCCTCAATGATAGAACCCTGAATCCATTTGTTTGTTAAAAAATCGCTTGTGAAACTTTAAATATATAATAATCTATGTTTTAAATGTAAAGAGAGTAAAAATCAGGGGGGTTTGTTTGTGAAAAGCAGTTTTTGCCTAGCTAGGCATTGACAAATCTGTGAAAATGAAAGATGAGAGTCCTGCTTTTGGTGATTTTAACTTGTTGAAGCATTTTCTATGGATGGAGGACATTTACATGGAAAATGATGCTTAAAATTATTGAATTTAAGTATTTTTTTATTCAAAGTGTTGGGCATCAGGAACAGACAAAAAACCCTGTTGGAATAAGTTGTGAAGTAGAAAACACGGTGGGCGGGGCCACAAGCTCCCTGCTCCGCCCCATTGTGATGCATCCACTTTCAGACAAGTAGATCCATGAATGTCTTTGTTTTCCTGAGCTGGAATCTGGATAAACTGTGTTGCTGGATAGCTTTGATACTGCTGTTATTTTTATTGTTGTAGGAGAGCGTGTAAACAGAGAGCTCTCAGTTATGGTTTGGAGGGGCAGGGTTGCTGTGCAGCAACAGTCCCACCCAAAACTCAGAGATTATTATTATTAATATTATTGTTATTATTACTGCCGCTCTGCAGAACCCATTTCCTAGAAAGCAACAGTTTATTTTTATTTGTGGCTAATTAAAAGGCGACTGGAAACGCTTTAAAACAGATCAAAAGATGATCCAAGCGGAACTTTAAGCTGAGTTTTTACACCAGAACTTCTGTTTACTTATAGAGGAAACACTTTCACTCCACTTTACTTGATCTAGGCTGCACAATAAATCGCAAATGTATTGTTATCGCAATATCAAACTGTGCAATACGCATATCGCAAAAGACAGCAAAAATCACGATAAAAGGTTACCTTAAACGTGCTAAAAATGTCTTTAAGTATTTAACAAATCAAATAAATCCATTTATGCATTTGACCAATCGGATTGACGCCTTCACATTGTTAGTTAATCGTAACGAGCCTTTTTATGTTAGATGTTCGCCTCCTTTCTAGATGATGGTCATCTGGAGGATCATTTTTAAATTTTTGCAGTGAAATGGAAATAATGGTTTTGGTTGTTGTGCTATCTGTTCATGTACCATCCCAAATAAACAGTCAAGTTTGGTAGAGGTAGTTTCATGGTGTGGGACTACTTTACTTTAGAAAACCCTCCTTCCACTTGCTTTCAGGTCCACCTCTGAGAGAATCACATGAACGTTTTTGAATCCATGTATAACACTAGATGCTTGATAGTTTGTTTGTATATATATATATATTTTTTATGTAAACCACTTTGTGTTATACTTTTATATGAAAAGTGCTTTATAAATAAAGTTCAAAAGTTTGATTCATAGTTATTCTGCAAAGTTATAGTAAAGCATGGTAGTGGTAGCATAATAGTGTGGGACTCCTTTAATTAAAAGCAAACAGGAAAAAAACTCCACCTATTCTGTTGCTGATCAACCTCTGAGAAAATGACATGAAGGTTTTAGACTTTGAGTAAATCTAATGAGATTCTGCTAACGAGTTGGTTAATAGTTAATTAATAGTTAGTTAACAGTCAACAGTGAGGTAATAGTAGTTACCATAGTTACCAGTTTGTCAATAGCTGGATAACCAAATAAACAATAAGATCTCTGCATGTTATTTTTCCATATTACACTTTTATACATTTTGGATCTTTGAAGGAACATATATCCTAAAAATAAGTCTATCTTGGGGGGGGGGCTCTGCTCTGTTTGATGGACAGACTCTTTCATAGAAGTCTTATCTTCTGGGTTTCCGCCAGCAAATACTCACCCCCCTCCTGTCAACAACAAAGGTGTCTCCCCGCCGGCCCCCGCTTCAGAGGCGCCCCCACGCTGCGCTTCATAGCCGCACAGGTTCGGAGCCGCCCCGCTCATGAAAGCCTCCACAAAGGCCTCCAACCTCCTGACCTTCTTCACATCTCTGTGTTGGAGCCCGGGTGGGGGGGGTGACATTTGCTGATCCCTGCTCATGTTGAGGTCTGCGGGCTCTCGATCAAACCCTTCTGCTCTCTGGAGACCAGAACATTTCCACTTTTCGCTCCCTCATCTGCTTTCATTTAGAGTCCCGTGTTTACAACAAAACGCCACATTAACGCTTCCGTTCGCTTTGTCTTCAATAAAAACACAGATTTCTCTGTGGAATTTGTCCTGCATGAACCCAAACTGACACAACAAAGCGAAAATTGCGTAAAATGCTTATCTTAAATGTGCTAAAAATATCGTATGGCAGCTTGAAGTATTTAACAAATGATGACTTTTATTGAAGTTGAACCGTTGCCGTGAAATAGAAATGATGTTTTTGGATGTTTTGCTATTTGTTCATGTATCGCGAGTTATATCGTCATCGCAATATTAATCGCTGATACCGCACATTGCTAGTTTTCATCATATCGTCCAGTCCAACTTTTTACGCATCCAGATCTGCACTTTGGATCAACAAAACATAAATAAATCACCAAGAAAACTAACTTTTATTATCCAAAAAATTACAAAAAGGAGACTCTCTAGAGCTAACATGCTGTCAGTTTTCCGACCGTTTTGCCGTGAATTAAAGATAGCTATATGAAGGAGGAGCACGTAGCGGCTATGCAGGGTCTGGCCCATTGCAGCTGATTCGGGGGGGTTATTCTTCACAGAACAAAAACAAGATGAGAAAAAACATCAGGATTTTATTGGTCCCAAAGAAAAAAAAATCAAATTATTTCTGCAGAAGCTGCTTGTCATCTCCAGTGCAGCCGTCGCTGCCCTTTCAGGGACTAGAAAAAAGTTCCACCTTACAGATGGCTAAGCCCCTCCCATTTCTTTCCCAAAACGAATTCTATCTTTCACTTCCGAGAATAATTTAGAACACTCGTAAACATAAACAAAAAAAGTTAGACATGTTGTGAAAACATCATTTTTGGAAACACAAAAATCCATTGAACACAGGAAAGACACAAAATGACGAAGCGCCTTCAAGTTGTGAGGGAATTCAGAAACAACCACTGGCTTCCCAACGGCTAAAAACGCTTGTTTTTACCGCCTTTTTTGACATTTACTTCTTGGGGTTGATGATGTCACATCCTGCCTGCGCTGAAATGAACTCAATAGAAACAAATGCTGTGTTTTGTTTTTATTCCATCACTGGTCGTGTCAGCTCTGAGCTTTTATTTTGGAAGGAATTCTATCAAATTCAAAAAGTACAGTTCCGTCTTAAAGACTTTCTGATTCATTTCACAGTGTAAAGTAGTGCTGCAGATGTATTTTTCTATGACAGTAAATGACATTGTTGGTGTTAAAAATAATTTTAAACGCATCACCAACTGTTCAAATATCAAACATTGAGTCTCAGCCTTTTATATATATATATATAATCTGGAATGTTTTTCATACTGTCAAGCCCAAACAGATGCGTTCAAGCACAGCTAAAAAAATGGTAAATTTGGGCTTTATTAAAAGAAGGGTTATAAAACGATCTCTATGTGTCACACAGAAGCAGTGATAGATCATAACCCACAGGGAGGTGATTACTTGAGCATAAACGTACAATTATTTTGAAATGTTTTTGCTGAACTGCTCAGCGATGACCTGCTTTCCACAGAGAACAGCTGCAGCTGCTCGGCTCACCACTAGATATAATTATATAAACTGTTTTGCCAGAAGGGGGATAATAACATCGATGTGGTTTTGTGGGCTCTTAACATCATAATCTTCTACAACCACCGTGACACTGAAAACACAGCTTTTACTGAAAAGGTTTTCCCTAAACTGCAGAACTAAAATCTGCTTTTTCTTTCTAAGATTCTTCCCAGAATCAGTTTAGTTGTCCTAAAAATGTAGAAATATGAGGAACGAAAAAACAAAAACTAACGAATTCGTCCCACTAATGTTCATCAGGAGAACATTTTTTGGTTACACCTTAGTAAAGTAAAGTAATTTCAAATCTTAAAAAAAAAACAACTTTTTCCATAACCTGCAGTTACAGTTTATAAAAATCGCCAAAAACTATTATTTGATGCTGTAATGATGTACTATTTTGTAAAACTGCACTGTTCTACATTGAAGAAAGAGATTGACTTGTGTGTAAAGCCACCTAGTGGATATCTGGTGAAATGATCTGGCTTCAAATACGTTTGTTTTCAAACAAACGATAAAGAGGAAAAAGTGTTTACTTCCTGTTTGTAGCCCGCCCTTGTATGGACAATATATTGACCATTTTTATGATGAAAAGTGTCGATGACGTTTTTTGGGTTCAGATACTTTCTGAACAAAATATGTGTACAATTTTAGATGTTTCAAGAGTCTGAAGTTTATATGTAGTTTATCGTATTTATGTGTTTTTATTAAATTGTCTCAGAGAAATTAAATTGAGAACAGTTTGAGACATCTGCAACAATAATAACAATTCTACTGTTCAAACACTTTCTGAATGAATGATGTGGGAAATTTGCATACATTTGCTTTTAGGGTCTCAATTTTTTTATTTAATCTATCATTATGTAGTTAAATGTGTTTTCTTAAAATTGTTTAACTTTGAAAAACCAAATTGAGACGAGTTTGAGACATCCGCAAAAATATTAACACTTACTGTTCACATACCTTCTGGATGATTAATGTATGAACTTTGAATGAAATTGCTTTTAGAATTTAATCTTTTTAGTATTTAATCTTTTTTTTTTAGTTTTTATAGGTGTATTCTGTTTTTATAAAGTTGTTTAACTTGGAGAAAGTAAATTGAGAATAGTTTGTGACAAAATTGAGACAAGTTTGGGACAAATTTGAGAATATTTTGAGACATCTGCACCAGTATTAGGAATCCCAGCAGTGGAAATCGAGAAGCCGAACTCCAAGCCTTTCTTAGAAACGGAATAACTGAAGACCAGTGAATTATTTTTGTAGAGATTCTGTTTTACTAAAAATGATTAAAAGTGAAGATGTCAAATATTTTTAGGGCCTGTTTTTTGTGTTTTTTTGTGATTAAATATTAAAGTAAATATTTGACACCACCAAGGTTTTAATTTAACATTTTTCAACTACTCTCTTATCAGTTAAAGGAGGCTTGACATGATTTTCTAAAAGGCGTAAAACCTGAATTGTGTTGATCAGATGAGAGCGTCTGAGGCAGAATTAGTTGAATAAACGACTCCTTTCCTTCTGTAGAAGTTGGTTCTGCAGATCATCTTTGATCTTTGTCCATTTCCTCTGCAGATTGAGGTTAATTCAGGGTTGAAACCTTTCCACCCTGCTCATCCTCCTGTGTTTTTATTGATCTTCATGTTCTTTATCATTCCATGGTGTTTTAGATTAAAGCATCAGAGCAGCATCAAAGGCTAAAGGAATAAAAGAAAAGTCTGTCGATCAGAATTTTTCATTCGTTTATGAGTTTCTCCACTCTGCAGCAGATGGAGAAAGACTCTTTTTACTTCAACCAAACATTTCAGACTCATTTAAATGAGGAGATTTTAGGCATACGTTTAAAAACAGTGAAAAAGATATTTAAAAAATCATTTGGATATAGTCTTTAGTTTATTTGGATGTCGCCTCTTGTTTTTTTTTTTTGTTGCAGTTCCACCTGGGAGACTGAAAAAATAAAAGACACTTTTTGTTTCTTTGCTACAGGAAGCGTGGTTACGCTTTCATAACACGAGCACCGGAAGTTTTACCCCCTCGCTCGATCGGGGCCTCACACAGGACTCCCCCACGTGTGACGAGCTGCAGGTCGCGGCGTGTGATAGTGGCGTGAAGGTGTGTGCAACGAAACCTTCCTGTCCCTCCTCTTAGGTATCTGATTTTCAACTACAGAAAAGGCAGATTTCACCATTTCAGACTGTAAATGATCACACTAACTAAATTTGGGATTAGTTATCTTTCAAATTGAAGCAAATTATAAAAAATTTAAACATAAACATCCTCGTTTGGTGATGAAATAGTCAACAGAATTCCCTAAAGTTTGTTCTTTTTTGTCCAAAAAATTGCCTTAATTTGCACATTTCTGCAGCAAAACGGAGACAAAATTCCGAATTTTCTTGTCTCTTCATCTTAAACTCTAATGTTTTGAAAGAAATGTGCAATATGAGCATCATTCATACCATATATGCTGACTGATGTGGGTCACAGCAAGGGGTTGGATCTCAGAAAGCTCTTTGAAGAGCATAAATTAACCAGATTTGTGGTTTCTAGACTCAGTAAACCAAAAACTGCCTTCAGTTTGTCTACAGGATTTCTGTGTCATGACTGATGATCTTCAGGGAAGGAGGTGACTTGTGCCGGACCCCTGCACTCGTTTATTCCTCGTCTGCGTTTAGTATTTCATCTCTATTAATAGCGCGGCCCCCCGTCCGCCGCTGGGACTGCACAGCAGGACTCAAATATCAAGTTGGACTCCAGAATGGAGGAGTCGCTCTGACAGAAGAAGCGTGCTGCAGGTGTGTTTCCAGCACTGCAGCAACCGATCACTTCCCCGCCACCGGACGCCGTTGTATTTCAGTTTTAGAGGCACAGCGGTTCTCTGTTTTGAAAATATTTGTGTCGAAGTTGAGGCTCTGCCTCTGAGCTGGGGAAAGTAGAAACCGCCTGCAGTCTGATCTTGCGGTTGGAGCATCACGGCTGACAAACTTTTTTTTTTTTTTTTTCACAGGTTGTTTGAAGGGCGGAAAAAAAAAGCCTCCACTCCTCCTCCTTCCTGCTAGTGTGCCCTTCCTCTGGAGGAAAAGGGGCAGACGCTGCGCTCTGTGGCGGCGGTGCATCACCGGCGCTCACGGCGGACTACAAGAAAATCTTTGCAAACGACTCCGCAACCACATCCTGAAGCTTCCTGGAGTTTGAGGCAAACATGTCGCCGTTTTTACGGATTGGCTTCTCCAACTTTGAGATCGATCCAGGTTTGGCCTACTATGAGGAGGTGCTGAACCCGTACTGCGCCGTCTACATGAAGGAGGCCATCGAAACCGGTAAGTGTGACGTGTTTCACTTCAAAGGGCCGTTGTCCCAGAGTTCTTTTCTTTGCGTCATTAGAGGAGCTTTGAGCTCACCTTTAAGGAATGAAAGTGACGGCCTCAATGATGGCGACCTTCCTGTGAATCCTGGGAAACGTTAACAAAAATGTGTAGATGGGGTACGCAAAGAAACATAATAGAAAAAAAAGGTTAAAAAGATTAAACTATGAAAAATAGATAAAGATGTTTCAATAAACAAATGATGCTAAAACTTAACGTTTAAGACTTTTTTGATTTAAAAAAAAAGAGATTTTAGAACAGTTTTAGATATTTAATCAATAATTATTCATGAATAATTGTATCTTTTTGTCTAAAAGTCGCACTGGAGTTTAAGCTTCAACTGCAAAAAAATGCATAATAAAGAAGAAAAGGTCTTCTATCTGTCGCACTTTGGGAGACATATCTTTGACATCCGATCACATGACCTTCTCCCAATCCTCCTCTGGATCATCCAGATCCTCTCTGGAGAGCTGGGTCTAGATTTAAGCAGGAGGACCTTTGGCGCTCTTCAGGATTTAAATCCACATTGATGCTGTGTGTTACTATAGTAACCGTCGTTACTGTGGTCCAGAATCTCTTCAGCTCCTTGAGCAGTTCTCCCATGTAGTTCTGGGCTGTGGACTCGCCGTTCTCCAGATCGTTTGTTCTCCATCAGGTCAGATCTTTCATGGATCTCAAGGTGGAGGGAGATCATCAGGGATCTTTTGTTTCCTCACATTTTCTAATGACTGCCCCTAGAGTGGATTTCTTCTCTACGAGCTGTTGTTAATTGTAGATTGGTTCAGCCCAGTCTTGTTCAGGCCTTCAGTCTCGTCCTTGGTGTCCTTCGACAGCTCTTTGGTCATGGTGGAGAGGTTGTAGTCTGACTGTGTAACCCTTGTGCTATCCTAGGCACATTAACGTTGGGAGTTGGGTCATCTAGACCCACTAGACAGTGCTCTGAACCTTTTTTCTTCAATGATTTGTGATCTTCACTGGTGTCCATGGATTACATGAAATCTTTCCACCTTTATCCACCTTTGTCATGGTAGGGAGAACACGTCAATGTAAGGGTGGGGTCATCTTGACCCCAAAGGATAGCAGAAGGTGTAGACGGTTGTCTTTACACTGATAACCATTTCAACCAGGTGAGATTAGTACAGGTAATAGGATAGAAGAGTTCCCCTACAGAAGAAAACATGGGTCTGTAAAGGACAGAATTCATGTTTGTTTGTTGTAGATAAATATGTATTTACTGCTGCATTATTAGAATGAATATTTTAAAAATTCAACAATGCGATTACCTGGATTTTTTTTTTTTTGTCTCTCACAGTTGAAGCATTTCTATGATGAACATTACAGACTCAACTCAGTTATTGGGACAACTTCAAGAATCTGTGACTGATGAATGCGTTTGTGTGATTGAAACAAATAAACATAAATAGAAAACAACAACAAAAAATTACTGTTGAGGAAAAGTGCTGCTACCTGAGACTTTTTGTCCTGCAACAATCTTGAAAGACCCATGTAGATGAAAAATGTGTTTTTTAACATATTCTTGTGGCCTTTTTCTGGATGTACTACATGCATTAAGAAAACTGAGATTGGAACTGCGTTTTTCTTTGATATTTCTCAAATCATTATAAATCAGGAGCAGAAAAAACAAGATTAAAATTGCTTTTAGTTGTTGGGTACAAACTACAATCCGCCGGCCACTCCTCTGCTCCATTCTGATCATCCACCTGCAGACAAACAGATCCAGATCCAAAGTCTTTGTTTTCCTTTTCTGAGCTGGAATCTGGATCAGAACTGTAGGGATGGATGGCTCTGATGTTGCTCGCCATTTTCGTTGCACCGGTTAAGTTAGGTTGGGGTTGTGAGGGGCTGTAAGCTGGAGGGGGAGGATGCAAACAAAGGGATGATGGGAAATGAGTGCAGGCTTATTCTGCACTAACGGTCACAACTCAGAGGTGCAGTTTACTGAACTCCTGCTGCTCTGCAGAAACTATGTCCTAGAAAACGACGCAGTATTTCGTTTTTTGGCTAATACCTGCATCATGAACATCAAAAGACCACCGGGATCGCTTTGAAAATGGATTACAAGTGCGAGGAAGATCCTGGAATGATGCGGAAAACCAACGATCCAGAAATCCTCTAAATGTCACATTTTCAGTCCCTACTGATGATTAAGTGCATGTGTTTTCATAGAAAGACAGGACTCAGATCAAATAAACAACAACAAAAGAATCCAGTACTTTTCATATGTAACCAGTGAAATGTAATATTTGTATGCATTCTAAAACATGAATAATCCTTTGCATTGATGTGTCTATTTATTTATTGCTGTTTGGTTTTGTCAGAATGATTTAGAAGTTAACAGTAAACCTCTAATAATTAAACAATAAATCCTATTAATCTTGTTTTAAAATAAGATGTTTCTGATCTATTTGGTGGTGAGGGATCCTAAAGAGAACATCTAGACATTCCTTAGAGATCAAACACATTTATTTGTTGTGTTGTGAGAGTACCTTATGATGTAAATGAATCGGGCTGCATTAGTGGATCCTCTCAGCGCTCTTAACGGCTTTAGCTGCTCGGTATGGTTTAGTGGGTGGGGGGGTTTCTTGGAAAAAGCAGGACTTCCTCTGCCATCCATGAAGTGGCTTTTATGACGTTCGCTAAAGCCGAGAGCAGAAATGCAGAAGTGAAAAGTTTATTTTTGGACCAAGTTGGTCAGCAGATTAGGGGATCAACTGCAAGTGACGAGGACGGACTAGCAGAATTTTTTTTATAGACGTTTCCACTGAGTCAGGTGATGTGATGCGAATTCCTTGAACCGAAGTTCCACTGTTTTGATGATGGTGCTTGGCTCATACTGAAGTGTTGGTATTTTTACTTGAAAGATGTTTGAATCACTCTCTCGCAGCTTTTTTTTTTTTTTTTACTGTAGCTGTAGCTGACGTAGCTTTCTAGTTTAAATCTCTGCTGATGATTTTTACTGCACGTTTGTGAAGCACCGATGCATGAAGGATTTCTCACGTTGGCACAATCATTAAAAAAGACATTTAAAAAGCACATTTTCCCAGCGTAAGTGAAGGCAGCACATCGATGGCTTGGATGACGTACGCGGAGAGCTCGGCGTGGGCTGTGTAAACAGCACAGAGGTTGGCAGATGAGGAAGTGTTAGTGAGTGCTCTGGTTTCGCTTGTTGATTGAACAGCGAATGAAAGTTACCTATAAAAAATGCAAAAGAACGGAGGGAACGACTGACAGAATAAAGTTAAAACTGTAGAATCCAAAGAACACTTTGTTGACTTCTATTCTAACTTTAGAAAATGCAGATTTTCTCCATTTATTGACGGATTTTTGCCTCAAGAGTTTATAATGAATGAGTGGTAAAAATGTTGAATGATGACGGCATCTACCTTATTTAGGATTCCAGATAAAATCTCCAAAAACACAGGAAAGGAAAAGGTTGTACCAACACTAAGATCTAAGATCAAGTACCCCACCATGTTAATAAGTAATCAATTACTCTTCCTGTTCGGTTATTATGATCATATTATGACATTAAAACAAATATTGGAGCGCTCAAAATAGTCTCTATGGTTTTTAAATAATGAACTTAGTCACGTACACCCGTAGGGGGGTTGACCTGTACGGGTACGGCAGGATTTTGGGTTGTCCTGTCCATGGAGGGTCGTAGGGACGAGAGGCTCCAACTTAAGGGGAGCGCGGGTGTTTCTTTCAGTTCCTTGAGGCTCATATGGCCACTTCAAGAGACATTATGTGACGGAACGTACCATTGTCGTACGTGTGGTAAGTGTAACATAAGCTAATCATAGGGCTAATGGAGGTTGTACGCACTTATGACGTACGGGTGACGGTGCCGTACGGTGTCCTTTTGGCTGCATTCTAGTTGTTAGTAAGGTGCGAGTACTGTTACTGACCGCGCACAAATGCAGCACTTGATACGCAAGTGCCTGTAGGATGCAAACACAAACTACACTGTCTGATGTCCTCATTTCTAGCAGTCGCAAGGAGCGCGCACGTATCACATGAACAGCACTGACGGGCTCGCACAGAATGCCGGATTTGTGTGGGAGTGAAAAAAAAATGTATCCCGCGTCCCGCCTACTTCACCTTCAATTACCCTGACGTGTTGTTTATGTTCACTAAGACCTACTGCCACTAACCTCTCCTTTACGGTCACAAGTGTTGAAGTGTCAAACAGCATTTAAGCCGTAGTCTCAACTGTGCTCAAAGGTGGACGTCTGCAGGCGATCGGTGGGGATACCTGTGCGAGGTATTCAAGGTGAGCGCACAGAATGTCAAAGGTCAGGGCTCCAGACTAACTTTTTTCACTAGGAGCACAGTGGCCCCCAACTGAAAATTTTAGGGGCACAACCAGAAAATTTAGGGGCGCATACCGTAAATCAACATGCTAACCAAATCTACTAATGTCGGTGTCCCCATCGATCATAATTGATAAATAATAATTGATATTTTTTTCAAATGTTTATTCATATGATTTATAATAAAGCTGCTCAATAGCCCTGGCCCTGTTATCCTACTACAACAAAGATGATCATCTTCCTGATCCTGTCCGTTTGCAGCCATCTAGCTGCATGTCTGCATTTAAAGCACAAAGAGATCATTTCTCATTAAAATGCAGGAGAAAACTAAGTTTTTCTGTAGAAATGCATTTTTAGTTCACTATCTGTGTTCATACAAAATGATTGAGAGACTTGCTGTCACATTTGAACGTTTATCAGAAGAGTTATTGAAGCAGGAAGTGTGAATCTGTGAAGATCTTTCGAACTTGACCAAGTTCTCCGAATCCAGCACTCTGATTGGTTGACTCCGCCTCCTCTTACCCTCCCTCCCCCCCTAGTCCCATTATCGGACACAGATCACTTTTGACACTAGTTTCTCGCAAGGAATGTGTCAGAAGTCAGAGCGCAGTTGTAGCGCACCTGTGATTTGCGGCAGCAGATTCAAGCACACGCAGAAGCACATTTGAGCAGTTGTAATCACAGATTTGAAGCTGTAACTCTAAATGAACACATGCAATTGGAAATTTGTCAGTTCACAGCAGAAGATTTTTACACACAGGTGCAGATTTTTGATGCACAAGTATTCAGATTCTATATTACAAGAATCAAATCAAATCTACAAGTGCGTTCTTTTTGACATATTTTTACCTTCATATTCACAGCCTCATCCGGAATTTCCGCTCCGTCTGTGATCGCGCAACACTCAAATTTTAACCTCAAATCTGTGGAAAACGTGTTGAGTTGACTGAAAATTTATATTTAACAGATCAGAGGAAAATAAATATTTAATTAATTTACCTTTTCTATTTTATCACGATTATGACAGGTGAGTTTTTGCCTCATTTGCCTCACCTCACTGCACGTCACTGCTGCATCATCATCCGATGGTGAGACTGTAGACTCTGGCACTGGTACACTAGCCGCAGTTCGGAAGAACTAAACAATAGTTTACTTGCTCATAGCTCAGACATATAAAGTTGTGATGATATTTGTCTCTGTTTCCTTCCCATAGATGTTTACGCGCGGTCGATTATCTCTAGGCCCCTCCCCCTCCACGCATTTTTCACACGCAGTGGCCGTCTGGGCATCACTCAATGAGACGCGAGTGTGTGCTGGCGTCTCATTGATTATTTAATTGCTCATTTCATTGATCATTGACGTCCCCCTTCAACGTTTAATGTATAAAAAATACGGAGGGTGGGGGAGGCACATTTACTGGTCGCACATGTGCGACTGGATGTAAAATTCAGTCGCACACTCTCAAATTTTGGTCGCAAAATGCAAGCAATTGGTCGCAGTCTGGAGCCCTGAAGGTGTACACCGCTCAGTGAAACCGTAGAAGGAAAGGGTTCATGCACCTACTGCAGGTGAAGGGTTGTCGTGATACTTACTTATACCACACATAGGGGTGAAGTATGTGAGACGTAATAAGGATTTTTTTCATTTTTTGTGCCCCTTCAAATCCTACCCAGCGTGCTAGGATGTCCTTAGTTCTGTTTTATGTGATAAGCCTGACTCAAATGATTGAAAGTTAGACAGAGTGTAGTTTGTGGACATCCTATGGACACTTGCATGTCACGTGCACACCCCGCACGTGACCAGTAATGGACCAGTACTCACACCCTACTAACGACTAGAATATGGCGTAAAGACATCATACGACAGCATCACCTCATAAGCGCCAACAACTTCCATTATCTTTATGAATACTTCATGATACAATTACCACATGTACTGCTAGACACACCTGCGCTCCTCTGACTAACGCTTTGGATAGTCTATATCAGGGGTTTCAAACTCCAGAACTCAGGGGCCAGTGTCAAGCATGTTTTACAGCTAACCTAACTTTGAAGCTCCTTACTGGCGAAACACATCTGATCCAGTTATTTAGCAGGATTTCTGGAAAATCAGCACCCTGACACCCCTGGTTTATATGATCAAGCATGTCTGCTGTTTTTTTTTAAAGACTTGTAATTGCAGAGATTAGCTTCTCTTATCTTTGTTTTGCGTCTGTTTATCTTTAACCACGAGTGAGAAGAACCAGCTTCCACTGATTCACACCAGTGGTTTGGCAGATTTTTACACCTGATGCCCTTCCTGACACAACCCTGTATTGCATGCGGACCGGCACAGTGAGACCCAGACATGGGGGGCCCCTTGTGGCTACATAGTTAGGCAGTAGCGCGAAGGGTCTTGCCACAGTACCCATACTGAGAATCAAACCCTGGTCTCCCGTGTGCCAGTCCTACACGGGGCCAACTGAGTTGCAGCAAAGGGTTAAGTCCAGCCTCCAAGACAAAGAGGAGGTTCTTTTCTTTAAGTTAAAGTGAAAAAACAAAACCTGATCTCACACTACTTCTATTTAACAAATCATCAAAATGTCTTTAACTTTTAATGATGAAACTTTAGAGCAGAGGTGCCCATTATATATCTATATCTATATAGAGATATATCTCTATAGATATAGGAAATGTTCTGGCATGAATATATGTTCACATTTAAACAGTCCTGCATGCAGATCGTCCGTGTTTTATCTGATAGAAACGGTGTTTTTGCTCCTATCAGTGGATCGGTGCTGGTTCTGTTGTGTATAATGGAAAACTCGGTAACTGAATGAAGTGCTGATGGTCAGAAAGTAACGCCAGCATTTTTTTTTAAAGCTCACGTGTTCACTAAAACACTGGAGGATTTCCTCTTTTCGTGGTTAATTAGTCTCTAATTTTGTGGTAAAACGTAGAGTCCATAGTTGTTTGTTTCAGGTGTTGAACACGTGTGTTTTAATGCAGAATGTGATAAAAAAAAGACAAACTGTTTTGGATTATTTCAGAGAGGACATAAAAAATAACTTTTTTAAGTGATCATTTAAATACAGTCCAGGTTTATTTTGGCCTCAAAAATCACAGATCAAGACAAACTCTGTGGATTTCGTCCGAAACATTGGACCATAAAGAACATTTCCATCATTAAAACATTCATTTTGGTGTTTAGATGCCTTCTAAAAGTCAAAGAAATAACAACAGATTGTGATTTTGATTATTACTCCATATTTGGCGGCCCTGGTGCAGCGGTAGGGCGGTCGACCCATGATCATAAGATTGCAGGTTCGATTCCCGCCTTGCACGCCCATGTGTCGAAGTGTCCTTGGGCAAGACACTGAACCCCACCTTGCCTCTGGTGGGAGGTTGGCGCCAGCGTTAGGCAGCAGAGCCGCCATCAGTGTGTGAATGTGTGTGTGAATGTGTGTGTGCATGGGTGAATGGGACTGTGACTGTAAAGCGCTTTGGGCCTTCGTAAGAAGGTAGAAAGCGCTATATAAGTATACGCCATTTACCATTTAAAATTTTATACATTTTCATAGAATCAAACTTAAACTTATTGAACTTTAATCACATTTTAGATTCCTGGTTTTGTTCAGTGTCATTTAAATGTCATTACATTTCCTTGTTAGCATTGTTCACCTTTTTATTCCTTTTTTATTGATCAATAACGATGATTTTATTTACTTACTTTTTGTTAGCATGAATACCTTTTTGGTTGAGATTTCATTTTTATTTTGTTCCTTCTCTCTGCGCACATTTTGCTGAGTCAGCTGTTTGTGTTTGGAAGTTTGCCTCTCCATCCTGGTCCACGTCTCTGTTTTCACGTTTGTCTGAATTAAGTTTGGAATTTTATTTACTATAATTATTTTGACAGTTTTCTTTATTTGGTGTTTGTTCATTTTGAGTTGCGGCAATCAACAGCGGCCAAAAATAGAAAAAATGAATTAAATTTTTTTTTTAAATAATTAAAAGTGGCCACATTTGACCCTGTTGGTTAAACCGTCAATTCCTGCCAAAAGACATGAAACTGCATTCATTTTAAATTTGTCCTTTTTTAGGCCAACATTGTATACAAACGGAGTTGTCGACTTAAAGACGGTAAATATTCTTTTAAATATGGTTTAAAAAAAGCTGACATTTTTAGTCCACACCATCATTTCCTGACACGTTTGCCCAGCATCGCTGTTATTTTAAGCTAATTTCCTGTAGTTTATTTCAGTAGTTAGCTTAGAGTTTGTCCATTTTTACCTTTACCCATTCAACGTGTTTTTACCGAGCATTTGTTCTTGTTTTCATTGGTGTAGCTCACAGCCCTTAAGCATTTGTTATGCTTTATTAGTTATTTCGCTTCAAATTGACTATTTTGCCGATTGTTCTGATTTGTTTAGCTTCCTTCTGAACACTTGTCTGGAATTTTTCATGCAAACTTTTTAGTTTAGCTCCATTTTTTCTTTGCTTTTTGTTGTTATTTTGTTTCTAGTGTATTGTTACCATTTTGACGTTTGTTCTATATTTTTTTACTCTGTTGCTTTTTTTTTTAGCATGGATAAATAGTGTTGTAACTTTAAATCATCTGTTAAGGGCAGATTTAGTGAGGGTTAACGGCTTCGCGTCGGACGGTTCAGGCTTCCACGACGTGCGTTAAAATGTAATAACCGCACACTTGGAAGGCCATTAACCCGCTTATGCCATGGTCACTTACAAAGCAATACATATTAACCAGGTTTTAGTCCTTAATTCTTGTTTTTTTTTCGATTTGGATCGCTTTTCTCACAAAAAGCGGACTATATGTTACGTGATGCGGCGCAGCACCGCCGCTGCAGTCAAGATTCGGTGATATATATACGCTGATCGTCCTGATGGGTTGAATAAAGCATCAGTTCAGAGAGAAAGTTCTCCTCTTACCGCTTGTTTTTGTCCAGATGACGAAGCTAAAGGTTGTTTTAAAGAAGTCGGCGCAGTGATACAAAACATTTAAGCTAGCTGACCGGAACTTCTTTTTTCACCGTGCGGTTATCGGGTTTTAATGCACACCCAGCAGCCAATCAGAATAGAGTATTCAACCTGACCATGGTATAAATCTGTTTAACCACTAAATCTATTATTTTATTGTTGCTTTATCTTTCGCTTTGGCCTTTTTAAAATATTTCCTTTTAAATATGTTTTTCACTAAGCTTATTTAGGATTCTGTTTTTAACTGGGCAACGTTTTTAATTATTATATTAATTCAACCTGAATTTTTGCAGAGAAGCTTTTATTTTATAATTTGTCATCAATCGTACTTTTTTTTCAGTTTAAAAAACATAATTATGCAAGGTCCAAATTCTAATTCATTACTATTAATTTATTCCAACTTTTTCTGTTATAAATTACATTTCTAGCTCTGACAGCCTTTTATTTAAATGGAAACTGTAAAACCTAAAGCTTTCTTAGCCTCGTTTTTTGCTTTTATTTTTAAGAAATCTCCTCTGAGCTTTAATTTGGAGCTGTAGGGAGGCACAAAATGTTCATTTTTAAACGTAAGGCTGATAGTTATGCTGTGTTTTTTTCACGTTTGACATTTAAGACGAAGCTTTTTGTTGCTTTTGTCTCGTTGAAGCAATAATTTAGCGGTGGTTTCCTTTTAGGTAAACTCATAGAAATCCTCGTTTCTTTTCTCTTCCTGTCATTTAAGGTGAAATTATGGACAAGTTGTGAGATTTCTATCTAAAAGCGAGCGATGAGAAACAGACAGTCGATGAAACGCCGCATCAGCAGACTCCTGGGAGATATGGCGGTAAACAGCGCTTTTTCACAGAAGACAGGAAGTAACCGACGTGTTCCTTCACAATAAAAGACTGAAGGCTCTTCAAAATTGAGACGTGGTCCTCTGGACCGAGCCGATGATGGACGCAGGTCACGCTGGAAATCAAAGCTTAGTGGCGGCGATTATATAAGTAGAAATGGCAGCAGGTTTCAATACTGACGGCCGATTGACTTTTTATTCCAGTAAAATCTCAGGATAAACATTATTTTAGCCACACAAACGCTAGTTTGACACGTGTTTTAAGAGGTTTTTGAGTTTTTATTAGAGGTTGATATGATCAAGCCAATCAATAATTAACAAGCGGAAATAAAATAAAAATAATCACTACAATATTTTTGAATTATTTTAAATTAGTCACTTTTTTAAATTTGACCCATTTCCTGGCTGGTATTAACTGCTGCTTCCCAAAAAGAACAAACAAAATTGGTGTAAAAAACCTCAAAAGCCCTGAAGAACATTGTTGGGTTCTCCAGGGTTAAAAACAGAAAAATATTTACCTTCATAAAGTCGACAACTCAGTTTTTATATAACGTTGGCCTGAAAAAAACTTTGAAGATCCACTTTCTCTGATTGGCTTTAGATTAGGAATCGGTTTATTTCAAGCATCTCAAAAAAATACAAACAATAGAAATATTTGTATCCATACATAGATATATAACAGTTATGATCATCAATCATGACTTGATTGGAAAATACATATATATAAATAAACAGTTTATACAGTTATATACACAGTTTGTCTTTATTAGTTTTTTTGTTTTGTGATTGCTTGAAATAAACTGATTCCACATATTTAATGCTCATAGTTTGAGTCAAATAACAAAAATCAGTAATTTACAAGTAAAATTCTGAACTTGCTCAGAGTCGGAGAAACATTTTTGATTCCAATCGGCTCCTATGGAGGATTTTCTATTTATAGATTTGTACAAAACCATCTGCATCTCCGGTGGCGAACGGCAGACAGGTGATGGCGGGCAGCAAAGTAAACCAGCTCAGGCTTTATTCGTGTTTATCTGCTTAGATTATTATAGGATGCTAATCCCATTTATTAAAGCTCCTCTTCTGTTCATTTTTGGGATGTTTTGTGGGGAAAATAAAATGTTTCTGCTCATGATGTGAACATCACCTGTGGGGATGTTCACACCTGGACATTTGATCTTTAAAAAAATGTTCTGCAGCACATTCAACTGCAGGTTTTGTGGGGCAGCTTTTCCATTTCTAAGATATGTGGCTTTATTACACCAGAGGGTAATTAATCGCACTGATCAGCAGCTGCAGGTAAGTTTAAGAGGTTTATCTAAACCTAGAGGGTAAAGATAGAAATAAAACTTTCATTTGACTCGATTCAAACAGTCTTTAGGTTGTTTACTGAGTAAAGACTCAGGGAGGCAGTGGGATTGTTTGCAAAAGCTTTTATTTTGCTGAAATGAGCTTTATGTTCACATTAGAAACACTTTTCCACTTCCTGTCAGGTGGAGTTTCTATTAACCACAGAACAAAATATGTTTGATGTTTAAGCAAAAAAAAATTGTAAATTTTCAAGATTTTTCTAAACGTTTTTATTTTTTTAAATCATCTTTAATGATCAATACAAACATGAAGATTCTTTTGCTTGTATTTTACAGAGAAAGGTCAGATCTACAAGCAGAAGAAGCCGACCATGTACCCACCGTGGAGCACCACGTTCGATGCCCACGTGCACCGCGGACGCATCATGCACGTGATGGTGAAGGACCGGACGGCGGAGCTGAAGTCGGAGGCCACCGTGCCGCTGGATTCGCTGGCAACGCGATGCAAGAAGGAAAACGGGAAGCTGGAGATCTGGGTTAGTGCTGCAGGGAAACGGGGAGACTCGGTCCTCATCCAGACGTTTCTGGTTTCAATGCAGGAAGTAAAGAGAAGCAGGAAAAGGTTCAATTATTCCTAAATTAGGAGCTTTTCCTCCAGTTTTCATTCAGTTTTGAAATCCTTTGCTCCATCTTACGATGACGTCATGTCTCTGTAGTTTTTACAGATAAATAAAATACACTTATCATTTTTATGTGAGTACATCCAGAAAAATGGTTTTATTTTGAAATGGTTAGCTGGAAAAGACTTTTTGGAGCCAAATTTATCAGAAAAAATGAGACCACATCGGTGTGGTTTAGTTTTTCTTGTGATGAAACCACATCAGACCAGATTATGGCTGACCTTTAACCCAGATTACCTTCTTTTTTGTTCACAAAGGATTGTCCTTCAAAAAAACAGAGATGTTTTTCCTGCAGGTGAAGTCATCCACCTGAAGCACGGCAGCTGCATCGCCTGCAGGCGCAAAACAAGCCGTCATCAATTATTAAAGCCCACGATGAGATCTGAAGGAAAAAGTTCAAATTAAAGCCACAAATGGACAGAAAGTGTTTTTCTTCTTTCAGGAAAATGATGAAACTTGGAGCCTGAATGAAAAATGATGTTTTTGGTGTTTTTAACACGTTCTTGTGGCTTTTTTCACGTTTCACAAAATGAAAATTGCATTTCTGAGTATTTTCTTATTTAAATCAGGAGCAGATGAAAAAATGCTGTATAAAAAAAACCGTAAAGAGTGGGCGTGGCCAAAGTCTCCCTGCCGTGCTCTATTCTGATGCATCCACCTGCAGACAAATAGATGAACATCTTTCTTTCCTCGTCTGAGCTGGAATCTGGATCTAAACGGCTGGACAGCTCCGATATTGCTCACCGTTCTTGTTGCACTGCTATAGTTAGCATAAGCTAGCGGGTGAGAGTGTAAACAGAGAGCTCTCTCTCTGGCTACGTTCACACCGGGAGGGTGACGTGCGAGTTCTTGAACACAAGTTTAGACCATGATGTTCACACTGGACTAGGAGTGTGAACATGTCTGCCACCTACACTTGGAAGAGGCTAGGTCACTCCAGGCTTTTTTACCCAGCGCTATTCCGATAAATGAAAGTCTTAGTGTCAGAGAATTCCAGCTGGACACAAACAGCAATTATTCATTTCTCTCTCGTGATCAATTTTCAAACGTTTGGCAAAGAACCGCCATCCATCCATCACTACCAAATCCCAGTCCCTGGTAGGTCAAAGTTCGACCTGGTCAAACTTTCAATGGCTGCACGTTTCATACATGGAGTCTGAAATTTGCCTTAAAAATGTGACCACTATTGAAAGTGGTCGCTCCATCCCAACAGTCCCACCTTCTACTGGTAATGTTTGGAGGGCATGTAAACCAAGGAATCATGGGAAATAAGCAGAGGCTTCCTTCTGCGCCTGCGGCCCTAAACTTGTGCGGCAGCATTTTTAATGGACTCCTGCCGCTCTGCAGAAACTAAGTCCTGGAAAACGACACAGATTTAGTCTAAAAACAGCATCATCATCAAAAGACGGCTGGGGGCGCTTTGAAAACAGATCAAAAGATGATCGGAGCGGAACTTGAAAGAAAAAAAACTGCTGCTCAAACTCAATCCTGATCTAATTTCAGGTCTAATCTGCTGATTTTTCATAAAACAGAATGTTTTTCATTTGAATTCTCTTCCCTCCATCATTGTTTCTCCACATTTATTTCTCCTCGTCTTTGTTCTTTTGGTTTCAGCTGGAGATGAAGCCTCAGGGCCGTCTGCTGATGGAGGCTCGATATTTTCTGGAGAAAAGCGGTGAGCGACACGAGCCAAAATCACCCCCGCAATGAGTTTTTAAAGCGTCCCTCATCGCTCTGCACCGGTGGTCCTTAAATGAATCAGCGTTTCGTGCGCGTTAAATCTGAGCCGGTGGAGCTCTGCGCTTTCGCTGTCTGTCTGTTGGCGTTTTCCTGGCGTCCGATGCCTGAGAAGCCACGGAGAAAAGGAGGAAGCCGCTGATGCACAGCTATTTTTACAACGGCTTGAGTGCTCAGAACGACAGGTGTCTCAGAGAGAGCTGGACGTCATCTCCTCAAAAAAAAAGGAGCAGAAATGTAAAACGTTTCTGAAGCAGAAGCTCAGGAACTTCTGAGTGTCATCAGTCTGACTCACTTCAGATGATCTGCCGTCATGTGGGGGGGGGGAGTGACTAACGGTGCAGCAATGCTGGGAAAATGAAGGTGTGAAACCATGAGGCAACGTCTGAAACGTCTGCTGAGGAGATGAAACTGATGAGCCAAGGAGAGCAGAACTGTCCTCTGAGGTCCGTTTCTGCTCGGACCGCAGTCCAGATGAGGTCTGAAAAGGTCCAAACTCCGGAAGACAGTCATGAGTTTTCAAACAGAAAAAACATTTGAGGGTTTGAAATATTTGATCAAACAAAATGAGGCGTGGAGGTTTGATTGACAGGACAGCGGCAAAGCCTGTTTTACCGCTGATCATAAAGCCAGCAGGTCACATGACCTGATACTCTTTAGGGTCGTGGTCTCCAAGGTTTTTTTAGATTTTGAGCCCATAACTGTCAAAGTGGAAGCTAAAAAAATCAGAAGGCTACTTCAGACTCGTCTGACTTTGAGGTGTGACGGATAAATAAATAAAAAAAGATCAACGGTAAACGTGAATCCACCGTTTGAAAACTTTATTCTCAATAAAGATTTGACAAAATCGTCTCCAAAGCAGACATGTCAAACATAAAATTAAATATTGTATTTATTTTTTTGAATGTAGGAATCATATCTTATCTTTGTTTAGGGGAAAGACCCAAGTTTACTAAAGATTCAGTAACAACTTTTCTTATTTTTGTGCGCATTTTTTGTTAAATATTATAAAAAAAAGTATTGAAATTAGAAAAAAGGATTCTATTTAATTGTACTACTATAGTGTAGTACTAAAAGTAAGGCAGTATGCTTATTTTACTCTTTATATACTCTCTATATACTGTAAATTTAAAGTATTCCAGTAGTCTGCAGAAGTATTCAGTTTGTATACTTCCTACACTACACAACCATAAATAAACATCTCCACTATTTACTTTGCGTGTGTTTGTTTTCAGACGCCGTGGGTCAGACCGCGCCCAACCAGGTGGCCGAGCAGGAAGGCCTGTTCACCCTCCATCAGCGGCGCGGCGCCATCAAACAGGCCAAAGTTCACGTGGTCAAGTGCCACGAGTTCAGCGCCACCTTCTTCCCTCAGCCCACCTTCTGCTCCGTCTGCAAAGAGTTTGTCTGGTACGACCGCGAGCACCAACGGTCGCCTTTTTCTTCTGCACCAATCACCACAGCTGTTGTGTTTTTGTCTGCAGGGGCCTCAACAAGCAGGGCTACCAATGCAGACGTGAGCGCCGCTTCCGTGCACGGCCAACGCCACTTTATCGTCATTTCTGCACCTCAACTCTCTCTCCTTTCTTCTAGAGTGCAACGCGGCGATCCACAAGAAATGCATCGACAAGGTCATCGCCAAGTGCACGGGCTCAGCCGTGAACAGCAAGGAGACGATGGTGAGGACGCCGTTCGCCGGAGGTCGCCGCCTCCGTTTCCAGATTGTAACGACGTCGACCGTCTGTGTTCTGCAGATCCACAAGGAGCGCTTCAAGATCGACATGCCGCACAGGTTCAAGGTGTACAACTACAAGAGCCCCACCTTCTGTGAGCACTGCGGCACGCTGCTGTGGGGGCTCGCCAAGCAGGGCCTGAAATGTGAGGGTGAGAGGCGGGACTTTCTACCACATCACCGCGACTGATGGCGTCTGAATCCAAATAACATGACGAAGGATCCTCCATCATTTAGTCCAGATCCCTACAGAAAAATACACGACATTTATGGTTTTATCAAATGTAGCTTTAAATTTTGCAATAATTAAATTATAACTGCGTCTATATGCTTCTACGTATAATTATTAAACATTCAACAGCAGCAGATTAGGTTCCTTTCAAAATAAAACCCACCTTGTGTCAAATAAAGTCCTGCTGCTGCAGATTCACTTCAGGACAGTCAAACATGACCTTTTCTATCCTGATTTAAAGAAACATCAACATTTTTCTCCTTTTGCTGTCGATCATTAAGAACATTCCAGTAGAATTCAATTAATTATGAAAAACTATAAACATCTGTTGTCATATTTTAAGATGTGAGACACAAAACGCACAATTCTGAGTCATTTTTAACCGTTTAAAACTGGATTATTTCAAAATTTGAACCATTTTAGTGTAATTGACCAAAATAAAAGCCTTTTTACATATTTTAGTTTTCATTAACTGTAAGCTTAACATAAAACTAAATAGTTTTTAATCCTTTTAAACTGGATTTTTTTCAAAACTTCAAACATTTTCGTGTAATTCATCAAAATAAAATACTTTCACATTAAAACACTAACTTTAGGGCTTTTCTACAGATTATCTGAATTTTAAATCTTTACCATCATTTTTGCTCATTTATAAACAGAAATGACAAAACCTTTAACTAATGTTATGATAAACACAAAACTGAAAATCATTTTTAATCATTTTAAACTTCATTTGTTCCAGACTCTAACTATTTTAGTGTAATCTACTAAAATAAGACTTTTAGTTAACCAATTTACAGATAAAATCACACACTTAAAGAACATTTCTACAGAATGTGTTGCTCAAGTTTTCAAACCAAATCATTAAAAAAATGAACTCATTAAATCTGCTGCAGACATCTGCCACACAGATGTGGTTCCTCACATGGAAGTGCAGATATCAGTGAGTTTTAACATAAGAGGCTTATGCTCCATAGAGATAATTCATCCCTGAATCTGCATGGACTCGTTGTTCCGCGTGACTCGACAGCTGACGCCGCCGCCGCTGCCGGTGTTTTGCTCTCGCCGCTAGAAGGACGCTGCAGCTGCTGCTGCTGCAGCAGGTGTGAGGAGTCCGGTTCCTAAACCGAAACGCAGCCATGAAGGCAATGACACAAACGCTAAATAAAAACGTAAACATGGGAGTTTTATTTTTCATTGGATGTAAAAGTCCACTAAATCCTCACAGGATAATCTCCAGATTATTTCAGGGACAAAAAGATTCGTTTATTTGATTTCTGAATGTTTAAACGCGTGTCACAGCGTTAAATCTGTCACAGAGCAGTGATGACGTTTGTGTTTCTGCTACAGAGTGCAGCATGAACGTCCACCACAAATGCCAGAAGAAAGTCGCCAACCTGTGTGGCGTCAACCAGAAGCTGATGGCGGAAGCTCTGGCCGTCATCGAGATCAAGCAGCAGGTCGGGCGGAGAACGCCTTGGACTTCTCTCTGAGAAAACTCGTTTCAGCGTCGCTTTGATTCCCTCACAGGCGAAGACTGGCAGAGAGAGTGAAGTCTACGTCCGAGAAGGCCCAGTCGGTATCGGCCAGCCGGGCGTGGTCCGAGCTCCGTCCGGGTTAGTTATGGGTTTACCGGCCTCGGCGACGCCTGCGACCAAAGGCAAGTACGCTCCGACGAACTTTCCCAGATCGGTACCAGCAGCTGGCGCGGCTGACCCGCTTGGTTCTGCAGATGTGCAGGGCGTGTCGTGGGAAGGACCGGTCCCTGAGGCGGAGACGGAAGAGCCGCTGTACGCGGTTCCCAAGAAGGACCATCAGCTCAAATTCGCCATCGAGGACTTCGTCCTCCACAAGATGCTCGGCAAAGGCAGCTTTGGAAAGGTGAGGCAGAAAACCCGGTTGCTGGTTCAACACTCTGTCAGTCTGCGCTGCGTCTCCGTTTTCACACACACTGAAGTAAACACTGGTTTCTTGTCGCCATGACTACGGGCTTTTTTTCCGAGCTTTGCACCCGTCGGTCGGATCCATCAGCAAAACATTTGCTCCCTTCACTTTTGGCACTTTGACTGAAACTCCGCCCACTTTCAAAACGCCCCACCAATTATCAAACAAATCGCTGTAAAGGTATATGAAGTCTCTAACATCCCTCCCTTCTTTCCTCTTCTTCTTTTAGGTCCGGTCCAGCAAAAAAAAAAGGACACAAATATAATTAATCTAAATGAAGTTTAGCCTAAAATACAAAAGGAGTTTATTCAAATAGACACCTTGTGTGTCAGAAGATTCACAGCACCATGTTGTAACAGTAAAAACTGTCCAACACAAAAAGCCTTCAGCTCAGATTCACATAACACCTGAGCCGGGGGTGTATGTGTCCCTGGGGGGTGGGTTCTGGTCCTTGCCCCTGAGCGCTGGGCCCCGCCAAATTTCCAACTGTGGCCGAGCCTGGTCGGGCCCTGTTTACAACACCCCTTGTGGGCCCCCTTTTTCCCCGGGGTGCTTTTGTCCTCCTGCCCACTTGGGCGGGGGCGGGGGGCCCCTGCCTTGCTCCTCCCTGGACCAACCGTGGGCCGGGTGGGTGGCTGCCTGGAGTGCGGGGCGGGTCTCCCTTGGGGGGTTCTGGCTCGTACCTGGGGTTGGGGCGGGGGGATGCCCGGAACTCCTGGGTGGTGGTGGGGTGCTCGTCTGGGGCTGTGGGCGTCTTTCTCCGGTGGGGCCCTGCGTTGGGCTCTCCCGGCGCAGCGGGGGGGCTGCTCTCCTGGTTGGGCTGGGGCAGCGCTCTCTTTCCCCCCTTGCCTCCCTGCTCTCTGGCTCTGGGGGCCCCGCGGCGGTCCTGCTGGCCCTCTGCAGGTGGCAGTTGTGAGTCGCCAGGCGGTTGTTCCCCTGTACTGTTCCCGTGTGTGGCATTGGGGGGGTTCCGGCTGCACTGCTGCTGCGGCGGGGGTCTGGTGATGGGGTGGCTGGGCACTCCCCCTCCTTCTTTTCACATTCCACCATCCATTTTAGAAGAACATAAACACTCACCTGAGCTTTGGGTGTGCTCACTTTGTCAAACACTTTGCATGATTGAATGAAATATTTCACACTACTTGGTTTAAAGGCATAGGTATGCGTGCGTGAACACTGTTTTGTGTACATGTTGACATGTGGACATTTTACGCTAGGTATTATTTATAACATTTAGCAGGTATTATTAGGTCAGGCCCGCCCTTTTTGTACTACATTTGAACCTTAACGTAATGATAAACAACCAGTAAACTTATTTGCTCTATGCTGCTTCATGGTCTTATCCCCCCCTCACTATCATCCCCCCTCTCTAACATCTCTCTCTTCTTCCCCTCTTTCCTTTTCTGTCCGGTCCAAAACAAAAGATTTTCAAACATGATTGAAATTAATAAAGTTTGGCCTCAATTACAAAAGGGGTTTATTCAGACATACCTTTAGTTTGTCTGAAGATTAATAACCCCTCTTGTTAAAGTAAATATGTCCCAACACAAAGGCCCTCAGCTCTCATCTGTCTGCCCAGCTGTTGGACAGGACAAGTTAAAAAAAAAAGAAAGGTAAACGACTGGCTAGAATTCTACGGCAAAAGGAATACAAAATAAATGATGGACATGTGTCTGAATAGAAGGTTTTTGTACGTACCTCTAGTTTTCATGTCGGTTTTGGTATCCATCCCTTCATCTCGGTCATTATCTTTTCAGTTTTCTGGACGTTTCTATGTTCATTTTGTGCAAACAGTGACTTCCTGTCTGTGGTTTTTATTTGCAGCTTTAGCTGCTTCTCCTAAACTACATTTACTAAAATGAACTAAATGTTTGTTTTTGTTTATTTGTACATTTTGTGCATTAAAAGCACCTCTCTGCAAATGGGCGGCGGCTATTTTTCCCTCTTACATTCTCCTCATTCTCCTGCACAGAGCATTAACTTGATAAGATATCTAAGAAATATGAGAGAATGTCGCTCCACGCAGACACTCGCTCAACCTACACCTGTAATTCCAGGTGTTCTGCAGTGACTTCAAGCCCGGGCGGAACCCAGTTCTTTGCGATCAAAGCTCTGAAGAAAGACGTGGTCCTGATGGACGACGACGTGGAGTGCACCATGGTGGAGAGGAGGGTGCTGTCTCTGGCCTGGGAGAATCCTTTCCTCACGCATCTTTACTGCACCTTCCAGACGAAGGTGACCAGAACCACCACTGTGACCTTCACCGCCCCGCCCCCGCAGGCGTTCACCTGTCTGTCTGTCTGCAGGAAAACCTCTTCTTTGTCATGGAGTATCTGAACGGAGGAGATCTGATGTTCCACATCCAGAGCTGCCTAAGTTTGATCTGCACAGAACCACGTCTGGAAGCATGCATGTTTATATATGTATAAATGTGTGTAAGTACAAATGGTATGTGTGTATGCATTTATCCAAAAAATCCATTTAGAACATTGAGAACGTTCAGTCTATGTTGTAAAAACAGTCGGTTGAACATTTTTGGGGGTTTCCACGGCAAAATTAAACACTTTCTGTTTTTGCCCACCGGCTGGGTAGATGGTTGTTAAGGTGAGAAGCTACCACGCAGGAATCCAGGGTTCGATTCCCGGAGGGGAATAGCCATGGGGGCAATTACCATATCAATGGCGAGCAATTAACATCATCCAGTGGGGTCTCGGCGGGTCCCTTAATGCTCACTGCTCCCCCAGGGGATGGGTCAAATGTGGACAAGAATTTCCCTTCGTGGGATAAATACAGTAGAAAAATAAAAAAAAACATTTTATGCGGAGAAATTACAAAGTTGGTGCCAAATCGATGAGGTTGTGTTCATTAAAAGGTTAGCAGTCTTTCAAAGTGAAAATCCAGAGATAAACACCGATTTAAGCTCCAGAGGGTTAAACCAATGGTTGTGGACATCAGCTGTGGTCACGTTTTTGTTTTAACCCTTGTTCTATCCTAGGCACTTTACCATTGGGAGTTGGGTCATCTAGACCCACTAGACAGTGCTCTGAACCTATTTTCTTCAATGATTCTTGATCTTCACTGGTGACCATGGATTACATGAAATCTTTCCCCCTTTATCCACCTTTGTCATGGTAGGGAGAACACGTCAATGGAAGGGGGGGGGTCATCTAAGATAGTACAAGGGTTAAGGTGGATCTAAACGTCTCCACTTCAAACGGCTCTTCTCACCGTGTTGTGTGTAGTTCTATTTACTTTCCTTAGGCTCTGCTGTCTGTCTAAAGTTGTTGAAATCCTGAAAAATGTGACATTTTCTGAATCCAGAGACGGTTCGGTTCATTCCCGGTGTTTTCTCCCACAGCTTCTACGCTGCAGAGATCATCTGTGGGCTGCAGTTCCTGCACGCCAAAGGCATCGTTTACAGGTACGGACAGATCCTGGATCTGCACCGCAGGCTGTGACGCCGGTCTCAGAACTGTTCACGTCCCTCAGGGATCTGAAGCTGGACAACGTGCTGCTGGACTCAGACGGCCACATCAAGATTGCAGACTTCGGGATGTGCAAGGAGAACGTGCTGGACGCCTCTCGCACCTCCACCTTCTGCGGGACGCCAGACTACATCGCGCCAGAAGTAAGGAAAGAAGTGAGGAGCTGTGGGGGCGGAGCCTGGAGGCCGGCTGACGACTGTGATGTTTGCTGCAGATCCTGCTGGGTCAGAGGTACAACAGCTCCGTGGACTGGTGGTCGTTCGGGGTGCTGCTGTACGAGATGCTGATCGGTCAGTCGCCGTTCCACGGCCGCGATGAGGAGGAGCTGTTTCAGTCCATACGGACGGACACGCCCATTTACCCCACCTGGCTCACCAAGGCTTCCAAAGACCTTCTGGTCAAGGTCAGTGACCCTCCAGCGACCACGAGAACAGCATAGTTTATATGCAATTATTACGCAAGTCTTGCACAATTGTGTGATTTTTGTGAAGTTTGTGGCTTCCATGTCTAATGGAGTTTTCACGCATGGACCACAGATGTGTGACTTCTACGTCACGTATACGGCGCACATATCACGGTCAAATTACATCACTGACGTACAAATCACTGAGTTTCATAAAACAGCACAATAATCACAGACGGTTGATGTTCTACATAGATGTACCTGTTCTTTGTGTGGTTCATTCCTGATACATCAGTGAAAATTTCATGAAAAGAAACCACTTTTCCCACATTTATTCACGTATGACCAATTTTCATCCATGTGTCAAATGTACGGCTGTGTGACACGGCTTTAAGCCAAGGCCTTAATTTATGTTCTTACAGTTTTTCTCAGTGGCTTTAGTACAATTCTCAGATCAGAATTGAAGTTTGCAAATACGTGTGTGCATTTCTCAAAAAAATTTGTACAAACAGCAAAACACTGGATTTCTTGCAAAAGCCTGTAACTTGGTCAAAATCTTTAGTTCATCTCTCCAAACTAAGTCTTTATGTCATTGAACATGTCAGAGCCATCAGAATGTCAAGTCCTTGTGTCATTGTCTACGAACAAGACAGTCAAATTAGTTATTCATGTTGTCAATATAACTGTACTTTAGAGGGAGGTTCTGATGGAAACTATGGCTAAAGTTATGATGACAATTATTGTAAAATGGAAGTTACACCTTTTTTGTTTGATTGCAAGAGACTGGACAAGATTCACATTTACACTTTTGTTGTTCATATTGTAATTTGTTGACAGACCAACATAGAAAAACCCCACTGCAAACAGTAACACAAAGGGGAAAAAAAGATAGGACAATATTCTGTCCAACAGTACAGGCAGTGCAGTAGGAATTGGTGTGGTCTTCCTACACCTCTATTGTTCCTGTATGCTAGGCCACAAATTCTCATCCACATCACAGTGAATATCCTCTCTTGCAATGCAGCCAAATACGTTTGTCACATTATGACAACTTGGTCAACCATTTTGCAGTTGATGACTTATACGATGAACTAATGACTAGGTGTTTTGAGGAGTAAGACTATTGCACAGTGAACTAGATAATACATTTTGATCAACATGACATAAACAACTGATAATGTAGCAAAGAGCAGAGAATTGAACATAATCATTTGCATGGATGTACCAAAGCAATTGTAACTTGTTCAAAGAAGTGAGAAACTGCTTATATGATGTGAACAAGTGCCATCATGATGTGAAGATTGAACAAATAGTTTTGGGAATTTCATTCTGATCTGAGAATTGTACTAAAGCCACTGAGAAAAACTGTAAAAATGATCAAAACAAATATTGCAGTACCACCAACAACCACTAGAGGTTGCAGAAGGGACCACTTTCCCATTGACTCCCATGTTCAAAAACTTTACTATGTCCAGTTTAGTTTAACTTTAGAACACTTTTGCTATAAAAAAAGGTAAAAGTTGTCATAATGGATTAAAACATGAAAACACATGATAAATTAGAGTGGGTTGAAAACATAGGCAGTTCCTAAAAACATGCTCAAAAATGACTTGAGAATGAATTTGAGAACAAAAAATTCCTAAAAAAAATAATAAAATGATCCTAGAAACTTGGTCTTTGGTCTTCCCGTTCCTGGGACATGTGAGGCTTCCCTGGTGAAGCTCAGACTATTCGACACGCAACATATAGACATTCATGTAGAAGTTTTGCTCAGGTAAAAAACACCCAAAAAAACGGAAAAAGTTTGATGCATAATAATGACTGTGGAATATAACATTTTTGTTTTTCGTTTGTAATGTTGGTCTCATTTTCAGTTAAGGATTTTCTGGTAGAAAAACATTTTAACCCTGGTGCTATCTTAGATGACCCCCCCCCTTCCATTGACGTGTTCTCCCCACCATGACAAAGGTGGATAAAGGTGGAAAGATTTCATGTAATCCATGGACACCAGTGAAGATCACAAATCATTGAAGAAAAAAGGTTCAGTGCACTGTCTAGTGGGTCTAGATGACCCAACTCCCAATGTTAAAGTACGGTTAATGCCGTCCAAATGTTTAGGTGGGCGGAGCAAAGGCGGCCACATGTCTGTCCAAACTTTAGAGCCAAACAGCAAACAAACCAGAGCAATTCGTCAGAAATGTTTTACTCGACAGTCTCAGAGAAAACGCTGACAGCTGTTGTGTTTGACCCTCAGCTGTTTGTGAGAGAACCAGAGGAGCGGCTCGGCATGAAGGGGAACATCCGACAGCACAGCTTCTTCAGCGCCACGGACTGGGACGCCCTGGAGCAGCGCAAGGTGGCGCCGCCCTTCAGACCCACTCTGGTAGGTCCACAGCTAAATGTTACACGGGAAAACCCCAAATAAGTCTCAAAAGGTCGTCTAAAGTAGAAACAACTTTTTAGTAATAAAAATGTATTTTATGCCATTTTTTCAAATACCTGTGCTGCTTTTCATGTCACAGTGAACCTGCTCACCTTTGGTGGAAGCTCAGCGTGCAGCTGGAGGTGCAAACCTCAACGTTCACGCCTCACTTTCTCACAATCGGCTTCCGTTTCAAAGTTTAAGAGAAAAACCCGCCTTCCTGCTGCTCTGGTGCACGCCGCGGCGTTCACTGCCGCGGGAGAACGCGCTCACAGCTTCTATGAGTTTCCAGATATTCAAGTTTGTGACTCAGTTTCTTCTTTTTGTGGTAAATTTGAAACTCTTTTATTTAACCCAAACTTCAAACAAAGAATGAAAAACACACATTCTCTGTTTAGACAGTAGTAACTAGTGGTTTGGGGGAAATGGATCTCAATCTTATCGATTGAAATGCTGTCATTGCGATCTTTTACGAGCGTCTGACTCCTGTTTTCCACTTAAATGTCCGACAGCTAATTGGCAGCAGTGCACACAAACAGAAATATCTCGCACTATGCTAAATGTTCGGTCTGCCCCGCAGTGTTTGTTGTTAAGAGACGTGCAATACGGAGTTTTTACAGTGTCATTAAAACATGGATTGCATTTTCAGAGTCCTTCTAAAATCATGTTTTTTTTTTGTCATCCATGGTGAACATGGGCGCTGGTGTCAACGTCGCCTTAAAACATTTTTTTGTATAAAGTTTTATTTATAAAGTACAAAGCAAGGTTTTATTTTGAAACCCGGAGCCGTTTCTCCGGCTTCTTGCTGCGTTGTGGAGGGACGGACGTGAGACGCAGGCGATGAAAACGACCCGACTGATTCTTCTTCCATATGTCAACACAGACGGACCAGAGCAAATCACAAGCCAAAGCGCCGGAGACTCATTTTTGTTGGAAAATAATCTACAAACTCTTTTGCATATTTCTGATAAATATGAAATAAAGCCCCCCCCCCCCCCTTGTCTGTTCGCAGACGTCCCCCAGCGACTGCAGCAACTTCGACAAAGAGTTCATCAACGAGAAGCCGCGGCTTTCCTGCGCCGACCGCACGCTCATCAACAGCGTGGACCAGACAATGTTCAGGAACTTCTCCTTCGTCAACCCCGGGATGACCCGCATGGCGGCGCTGAGCGCCAACAGACTCTGAACCTCAAACCCGGACGGACTCGAACGCAGCACGGAGGAGGAGCGTCTGACCCGACGAACCCGCAAAGACTGTACATAGGTGTATCTCTGTGGCTGTGGTGTAGTGACCTGTGAAAACCGTTTACACTCATTTCATCCCAACAATAAAAACGTCACTCGACTGCGTTCGATTCTTTCCGTCCGGACGCCGCGGCCTCACACCTCCTGTCTCACAGGAAGCAGAGGCGTTAAAAACTCACTTTTTCCACCACAGATGTTTTCCAGAGAATGTATTGATCAGCTAAGAGTCTGTTTTTTGGTGAACGACTTTGACGCCATCAAAGCAGAGACAAACATTTAAACGATGCCGAGATTCTTCAACTAAACAAACTGCAGACGAAAGCTGGGGGTTATAAATAACCCTTAAAGCAGAATCCTAGACCTCGTTTAGCAGCTAGTTAGGAGTAAAAATGTTAGTGTTTTGCAAAGCTTGAAAAAGCCTTTTACACTCTTTAAATTCATTTCTTGGTTCCTGAAATTAAGAAAATCTGTAAAAACTTACTTCTAAATCAATTATTGTTGATATTTCTGATTATACATTTAGCTAATCATAAATATTTAAATTACAGTGAAGGATTGATACTATAACACTTTTTGACATTGAATGAACTAACTCTCTGCATTTTCATTATATCTCCACCAGGTGGCGCCAAAGCTGTGATTGGTTTTTTTTGAAAATGTTATTTTCTAGTGTTTCATTTATTACATGAACAATAATAACTTTAAAAACCGCAAAGAATATTATTCTCAGGTTCTCCTGTGTTAATTTTTGTCATCGGAATATTAAAAAAAAAAGTTTAGAGTTTACCAAATAAAGTATCTTAATGAAAATTCTGAAGTTTTTCTTTTACAGTCTGGGGAAGCTTGAATAGTTTTGAGTGTTTTTTAATAGTTTTAAAAACAATATTTGTAATTATTACTTTCAAATTAGGCTTTCTGCCAATATTTTTTTCAAATCCATGAGAACTAAAAATCTTTTAGTCAAAGTTTGACCAGAAATCAAGTTAAATAACTAAACAATTAACATTAGTTTAACCCTTGTGCTATCTTAGATGACCCCACCCTTACACTGATGTGTTCTCCCTACCATGACAAAGGTGGATAAAGGTGGAAGGATTTCATGTAATCCATGGACACCAGTGAAGATCACAAATCATTGAAGAAAAAAGGTTCAGAGCTCTGTCTAGTGGGTCTAGATGACCCAACTCCCAACGTTCCTAGGATAGCAGAAGGAATAAGGATAATATAGGATTGCGGTAACTTTTAAAACATAAATTTAAAAAAAGTGTATGTTTCAATGTTTTGTGGATTGGGATGTCATTTAGAGTTGAAAAATGTAACACAATCTCACCCGGATGCCCAGCTCCACATTTTCTCCGCTGTAAATTTTCATTCCACCGTCCAGACCTCCGATCTCCCCAAAGAACTTGCGATCAGCAACAAGAATCCCCATGACAGCAGAAAGCAAACCAAAGTGTAATGAGTCAGAATGTAAATGTCAGGCCACTGTAGCAGAGCAGAAAGGCTAGAAAAACCCACTCTGATCATCTTTTGATCAATTTTCAGAGTGTTCCCTGTGTCGTTTTTCTAGGACCTTGTGTCTGCAGAGCGGCAGGAGTTCATTAGAAATTCACTTAGGCTTGTAGCCCGCCCAGCGTATGTTCTACATCACAGATATGATCTTATTCAAACTGCTTTCTCTCTTCTTCACAATTTGCAAACATAAATACTCAGACAGGCTGTTTTAGGCTGAATTTTCTTAATATATGTTCTGTATTAAAAAAAAAATGCCACAAAAACTTGTTAAAAAATAAAAAAACACCCAAAAAACATGTTTTTAATTGGAGTGGGTATTTAAGAGGTTTATGCAGAGTTTTAAGATTTCTAACTTTACAGTAGTTTAATTTTTCTTAAATAGAGGTTTATACAACAATGAAGCTCCTCTCATTGTTTTAGCTAAAATCAGAGGTGTTCAGTTTGAGTTTCTTTCAAAGTAACTCTTACTTCCCGGGCTGTGATGTATCCCCTAAAGCGTACCACTCAGGTCTGAAGGATTCATACATGCACCACAAAGCCCAGTCAAAGCCGTGAGCAGAAGGAGAATAGGGAACAACAGTCAAATCATCCTAGTTGACTTTGTCAAAGACTGGTGAGAGGATCACCGTCCCGTCCTCTTTAATCGGAGCCAGCAGAGGCTCTGCCCCGAAAACACAAAGACAAGGTCAGTAAAAAAGCATTGGTTCAACCCAGGCAATTTAAACCAAACTAATAGTTAGCCTTTTAAACCAACCATGGACTTCTACATGAGCATCCAAGATGGCCACCACGTCTCCTGCAGCTGCTTTCCATCCTGACAGTCCGGCCTGAGTGAGGCCAAGCTGCTCGGAGTGCCTCACTTTCTCCACCAGGCCTGGACGCTCTTCATGAATGAAGCTGATGCAGTCGCCCAGCTTCTGCATCAAATCCTCGAAGAAAAAAAACAACAACAAAAAATTCACATCTTTATAAATATGTCAAGAAATTCAAAATTGTGGTTTCCCGGCTTTTTTATTTATTTATTTGTTTTTCCTAATACTAATAATAAACACTATATTTTAAAATCTAATACTAAACACTGGTCAGTTTTTCCTTGTAAATGTTTTTATTTAACCCAAAAAGGCTCCAAAGTATTTAAAGGCCAGAAGGTTCATCTAATTGTGTCAATTTATGAGTATTCGCTTTCTCCTCCTCTCCTCCTGCATGGGAAAACTCTGGTTGTTTAGATTATTATGTACTTCTCACCTCTCAAACTATTTACTTTTCAATAGAAGGCTGCCTGGGAGTCACACCTAAACTTTATTTTATAAATATTATCCTCCCTAAAGTCTTGTCCAGACCCGCGCTCACTGTTCTTGCTGTGCCTCGGTGATCATCAACCAGAAGGATTTCTTTCAGCAGGCGGGCGGGTGTGCCTCCTTATCAGCTGAGAGACAAAAACATCCACAAGTTCTTTGGTTTCGGAGCAGATCCTTCTCACGACACCGAAGCAGGTCTTCATTCTTATGAGTTTGTTCATGGGATGTCGTTTATAGATCTGGTTGAATTATAATTGCTCACAGTTCTTTTAGCTATAAGCTATCATAGTAACAACTGTGAATGCCTAAAGGCATTTGGCCCAAATAATTTTATACACCCACCATGACCAGCATCCCTCATTGAACCTGTTGGACAGGGATCTTCAAGGTGAGGACTTGTAATCAGATGTAATATGGCTGACGCTGGCTTTTCTTCACTCTTTTCTGATTCTTATGCGTTTTGAGTTAAAAAGCAGTTTTAAAAGCAAAAATACTGTTAGTTGGCATTACAAATGTTATTTAACTAATAAGTTATCTCTTCCATAACTTTAAAAATGCTTTAAAATGAACTGAGTCTTACCTGGAAGGCCTGGTGTCGGGCATCTCCCTGTCGCTGAGGTAAGCATCGTAGCCGTAGCTCTTAAACAAACTCATTGCTTCTTTCTGCTCCTCTTCAGACAGATGGTCCCCCCACTTGCTGAACAGAGGAGGTTTGGGGTAAAGTTTCTTCACTGCCTTCCTCTCCTCCTTCCGTTCCGTCTCCATCACCCCTTTCTGCTTGTTGTTTTGCAGCAGACTGACTGTGAAAACATTTAGGTTTGTGCTCTCGTCGCTTTGTTTCCAATTCAAACGTCCAAAAATAAGATTTCTCTGTGCTTAGTCTGTATTATAAATCTTTAAATTGTCCTCAAAATGAACCTTAAGGCATAGAATGATCAAACTAAAGTTTAAAAAAACAAAAAACTTAAAACCATAATAGTATTTCTTGCTTAAAAAGGTAGATGTCATATTTCTGCAGCTACATCTTAAATTTGCAGTTCAAATGACTGTTTGTTTTCTGAAATCTTATTGAAATTCCTCCATAAAAGCAACGCCTCCTTTGACTCACTCAGCCTGTCCATGTCTGCTTCAATCTCGCTCATCCTCTGCAGGACCCCGTGACCCCTGATGGGGTCATTGAGGTGGGCCCTCTGGAGTTCTCTGGAACAGTCATCAACGTCTCTTTTTAGGTAACCCAGGTAAAACAGGGCCCAACCTAAAATAAAAACAATAAGATTTTCAGACTGCCAGACCTCATCCTGTAAGTGAGGTTTAGCTTCACACTGAAAGAGGAGGAAGGTTACTTCAAATCCAGGTGTTGATTCTCCTCTGTTGGTGTCTTTACACCTGCAATTAAGTGATTCCGGTTAAGGACGGAAGATTTGAGGACAAATCAATTTTCTGTGTTGTCTACTTATAATTTGAGTTTTAATTTTGGGACAAAGTGGGAATTTATGTCAGTAGACTGAGGAGCAAAAATTGTCCAAATATTAGTTATCAGTTTCACTACAACAACACAGGAGGAGAACGTTTTCCCAAAGTTTAGGCAATCGCCCCCCCCCCCCCACACACACACACACACACACACACTGTCCTTTGTTCCACCTCCTTGATCCCAGCACACAGACACATCATTGCACCAGAACCGTGTTGCCTAATTTCCAGAAGATCCTATAATGTCTAAAGCAGGGGTGTCCAAATCCAGGCCTCAAGGGCCGGTGTCCTGTACGTTTTCCAATCAACCTGCCTTTGAGGCTACTGATTGGCTAAACACACCTGATCCAGGTAATCAACAGCAGATGAGGCAGCGTTTCTGGAAAACCAGCAGGTTGCCGGCCCTTGAGGCCTGGATTTGGACACCCCTGGTCTAAAGCTTGAATTCCTGGTTTTCTCTGCCGTGCTTTCATCACTCCTGGCTTTCAAGGTGAGAATCCTTCGCTGCAGTTTCCCCAGAAGAACAGCAGACTGTAGGCTAAAGAATGTTAAGCGAAATAAAAAAAATGGTAACAAAATACCAATTTTTGCCTCAAGTTTTGACATTTTTGATTGTAGAAAATTTAAATCTTTTGGCAGATTAATTTAAAACAAGTATTTGAACTGTTTTGTATTGGGCTTCTTCCTTTTTTTTGTGCTTTTTTTCACTTTCTTGACCATATTGTTTTTTTTAATAACTTCTTTTAATAAATTTTTTTGAATCTCTGGTTTCACCTTACACTAAAAAAGAACTTGTATTTTGCATTTTAGGGGCGGAGTCACTTTAAACGCCGTTTCCGACAAACGACAAAGTTTCATTGTCGATGTAACCAGAACTGCTTAGAATTTCTATCATTTGTTGTATTTTCTCGAAGGATCTGAAGAAAACGTCAGATCTAAAATGGATAAATAAAATTTTACTTTGGTAAAACAGAAACGTGAGACAGAAAAACAGATTCAGTCATTAAAAACTGGAAATGCGTAAATGACCTGGGGGGTATTCCAGAAGGCCCGTTTAAACTAGCCTGACTTTAAGCCTGAACTCTGGCTGAAATCCGCCTGAACTTGCTTACTCTGGGTATGTCGGTTCCAAAAGACCGGATATGAGTTATGAGCGTAATTACGCTCGACTTGTTAACCCTGGGTTAACGCACGTGCACAGCAGGTACAGAAAGACATTCTCAATGGATCGCAGAATTCCCGAGTCACCATGGAAAGACGAAAGGATGAAAGGAACCAGAGCTGCTGCTATGGAGACAGTAGAGCAAGAAGGTGCTGGTTCAAATCCCAGAAAGCACCAGATGGAGGAAAAATGGTGATGGACAAAGCACTGCCTGATGTCCAGAATAGTGCGATGGAAGTGACTTGATCTCCAAAGCAGAGAAGCGCTGGTTCAATTCCCCATCTCTGTTCTTTTGTTGTTTGTTTTTGCCGCTCCTTGACAGTTTTCAGTTAAAAGGAACAAAGCAACACAGTTCTGCTGTAGACAGATTAGCACAGTGGGAGTGTCTCTGTCCTTCAAGCGGGAGATTGCAGGTTCAAATCCCCGTCTCAGTTCTTTTGTTGTTTGTTTTTGCCGCTCCTTGATAGTCTTCAGCTCAAAGGAACAAAGCAACACAGTTCTGCTGTAGACACAGTGGCATGGTGGGAGTGTTTCTGCCCTTGAAGCGGGAGAGTGCAGGTTCAAGTCAGGGACATTGAGGTGTTCAGTCACCTCACAATTCATAGCTGCGGCTAGGAGGAGTCCTGACAGAAAGGGGGCTTCATCTTTGCCCCCCCCACCCTGAGGAAGGAGGACCAGGAGAAGAGGATCCCAGAAGAAGATGTGCATTTAGATAGAATGCAGCTTGGATGTGTGGAGGGTCTGAGCACTGAGATGCAGTACAGCTAGAGTAACACCTGGCAGGTTGAGGGTGTTGTAGTAGTAAATAAAAAAATATTATAGTGTATATATAGTTAGTTAGACTCAACTCAGTTTTTTACAATTAAGAGCTTTGATTTAGAGTTTTATTTAGAGTTTCTGTCTGAGTTAGTTAGATGAAAGAGGTAAGATTTAAAGTGTAGTACCATGATGCTTGTTAGTGTTGTAGTGTGAAGGTACTATCATGATATCATGATCTAGTTGCTGCTTCTAGGTATGCTTCTAGGTATTAGAAGCAAGAAAAGTAAAAATCTACCCCCCCAGTCTAGTTGGTTTAGTCCTCCTGTCTGTTCTAGTCTTCTAGTCACCTGTCTCACCCTTGTAGGTGTCTCACCACCAGTTAGCGTACCTCTAATATCAACCTTCATCATCTATCTTATAGCATGGAACTCGTTGATCATCAAGCAGACTAAAGATGAAGCTGCTCCCTTCCCCAGCATCCCTGACTCTTCCTCACCACAAACATGAATTGTGATGCAAACTAGCCGGGACTTGAACCTGCGCTCTCCTGCTTCAAGGACAGAGACACTCCCACTGTGCCACTGTGTCTACAGCAGAACCGTGTTGCTTTGTTCCTTTGAGCTGATGACTGTCAAGGAGCGGCAAAAACCTACAACAAAGAACTGAGACGGGGATTTGAACCTGCAATCTCCCGCTTGAAGGACAGAGACACTCCCACTGTGCTAATCTGTCTACAGCAGAACTGTGTTGCTTTGTTCCTTTGAGCTGAAGACGCTCCACATGTTTCAAAAATGAACAATCAGGTTTAAAGACACAGACTATGACATCTACTTCCTAAGGACCCGTGTTCTAACTGGGAATTGAACCGGCACGTTCTCACTGGAAGCACAGAGACACTGCCACCACACTACTCTATCTGCATCAGAGCAGGGACTCTGGTCCATCAAGGATCTCATGCAGAGTCAGCTTTTATAGCGACGGTTTGTTAACGAGTCGGGAATTGAACCAGTCACTCCCACTGCACTATTTAAAGCACCACACAGGTCCAAAAATGTTCTTTGTCAGTTAAGTTTAAGCTAACTTGGATTTATTACTACATGACAGTTGTTTAACTTACCGGTACATCCTTTTATCCGTTTGTGACGTCACACTTAACCCTTGTTCTATCTTAGATGACCCCCCCCCCTTCCATTGACGTGTTCTCCCTGCCATGACAAAGGTGGCTAAAGGTGGAAAGATTTCATGTAATCCATGGACACCAGTGAAGATCACAAATCATTGAAGAAAAAAGGTTCAGAGCTCTGTCTAGTGGGTCTAGATGACCCAACTCCCAACGTTAAAGTGCCTAGGATAGAACAAGGGATACGGCACGACAAAATGTCGAAAGATTTTATCAATTTAGTGTCTATCCATCTTCAGAACCAACTGAATCCTTTAAGGGCCACATAGTTGCTGGAGCCTATCTCAGCTGCTTTTGGGCAAAGGCAGGATACGCCACGAAAAAAAACTCCCTTTTATGTTTTTGCTTTCATGTTGATGCTAAATGTAGGTAGTTTTGGAGCCAAAGAATGTGCATTTATTTTTGATCCATATTTATAGGCATTGAGGGATTAATGCATTGTTTTTGTCTATTATTCAGGATATATACTTATTTATTTACCTTCTGTCATGGGATATTTGGGATGCACGAGCAGCATTCCAAGGAAACGGATATCCAATCTGTTTAGGAAACGTTCTGAGGTTATGCACGGATTTCAGTCCAACTTTCAGGCAGCAACACCAGCTTAACATGTCAAAATTTAAATTGTTTTCGCTATTCTACTCACAAATATCATAATGAAACACCCCAAAACAGTTTTTGGAGGTTAACTGTATATATTTTATAATGAAAGCAGTTTAAAAAACATTTTAGTATCCAGTTGTTCTCAAAGAAAACACTTAAATTTTACTTTGTTTTTTTACTTCCTGGTATTTGCATTAAATGAATTTTTTCCAATTTTATTTGAGATGTATGTACATAATATACAAAGTTTGCTGAACAATAAGTAAAAAGAAAAACAGAAGAATTTATAAGGATATGACAATTACAGGCAAAAACATTTGTATTGAAAGAGAAACAGATTTTTAGTTTCCTCACAAACCAACAACGGTTTAGTTGAATTCACACAAAGAATAGAGGATGAACTCCTGAGGACCAGACTGAGTGGACAACCTAGCAGCCCCCCCCCCCCCCCTGAAGCTCTTCAATTTTAGTTCAAGTTGGAGACTTGTGTCATAAATAACCAGAAGACAAAAACGATTTTTAGAGTGTTAAGAGAATGGCCGTCCCTGGTACACATGAGGCGCTGTCCCCTAATGGGTTAGTGACCTGCAACGCTGGGATGGAGCGGTTTGACTCGGACTAGGCGGGACAGTCCAAGTCGCAGCCACTGGCTGGGTGACTTCACCGGTGGACCGTGTGACGATGAGGCGCTTTTACCAATCTGAGCTGGAATATAATATAAATATTCTGATTACAGCAGTTTAAATAACTGAAAGAGTAAATGTATTGATTCTCACTGAAGCTGTACCTGGTGGGTTCCACTTGGAGACTCTCCCCACTGCTGGGCTCAGAGAGGATGAAGGCTTTGTGGAAGGGGGTCTGGTGGGTGTCGGTTTGGATGTTGGAAGACTTTTTACTGGTTTGGAAGCAGCCAAAATATTTTTTAAAGTCTTAGTAACAAAAGTCAAGAGGATGGAAAACGTCAGCTGTTGAAACCAACCTGCTGCTTCAGGCTTCGTCTTTGATGGTTTCAACGGTTGTTTGTCTTTTTCAGAAGTGGGATCTGGTTTGATTCTGTCTTTGGTGGAGACTTTGTCCTTCATGTACACTCATGAAAACCAAGAGAACCGTTTTTTATGGAGCTGTGGAAAAAAAGAGTTTTAGAAGTCTTCTTTGAGGCGGATGATCTGATCTCTGACCAGATTGCGTCTAAGGGCCAGGTGAAGGAGCAGGAGCAGAGACGAGGTACTCGGTCAGGAACTGGAGCAGGGATGAGCCAACTGGAGTCTGGAAGCACTCCCACTCCCCAGGTGGGGAGAGGAAAAGAGGGACAATACATGAATCGCTGCACCAAACATAGGCATGGAGAACTAAATGATGAATAATGATCAAGAATAGAGAAGAGGAAGGGTAGAAGTAGAAAAGAGGACAGAACCCCAGTGCACCATAGTTACCCCAGCTTCAACTTCTAGCAGCCTTTTAAAAGAAAAGTTATTATTAAGTTTAATTTAACACATTAACATTAAGTTAAATAATCTCTGAATACTAGCTAGTCTGACAATAAGCCTGTCCAAAGAAGAATGTTTTAAGTCTAACTTTGAATGTAGAAACTGAGTCGGCCTCTCTTACATGAGCTGGGAGCTTATTCCATAAGACAGGGGCTTGGTGGCTAAACGCTCTACCTCCAACCGTACTTTTACTAATTCTAGGAACCACAAGCAGTCCTGCATTTTGCGAGCAAAGTGTTCTGATTGGATGGTAAGGGACTATGAGGTCCTTAATATAGGACGGGGCCATTCCATGTAAGGCCTTATAGGTTAACAGGAGGATCTTGAACTTGATTCTAGAAACTAACACAGGAGTGATGTGATCTCTTCTGCTAGTTCCAGCTAACAATCTAGCTGCTGCGTTCTGAACAAGCTGGAGACTTCTTGAGGAACTCTTAGGACACGCTGCTAACAAGGAGTTACAGTAATCCAGCCTCGACGTAACAAATGCATGAATGAGTTTTTCAGCAACACTCTTAGAAAGTATATTTCTGATCTTAGCAATATTCCACAGATGAAAAAAGGCAGTTCTACACGCCTGAGATATGTGAGCCTTAAATGATAAATCCTGGTCAAATAAAACCCCAAGGTTTCTAACTGTGGAATTGGGGGCTATACTTATGCCATCCAGGGAGACTATCTGAGCAGACAGAGCATCTCTGAGGTTTTTAGGTCCAAGTATAATGACCTCAGTTTTTTCTGGGTTCAAGAGGCGGTAATTAATTGTCATCCAGGTCTTGATGTCACTGATGCAGGCGTTCAGTTTCTCTATCTGGTCATTCTGGTCAGGCTTCATGGATAAATACAACTGCGTATCGTCGGCATAACAATGTAAATTAATGCTGTGTTTCCTGATTATATCTCCTAGGGGTAGCATATAAAGCGTAAACAGGATCGGTCTCAAGACTGAGCCCTGTGGGACTCCATAGTTGACTCGAGTGCACTGAGAGGAATGGACATTTACATTAACGAACTGATACCTATCGGACAGATAGGACTTAAACCACTGGAGAGCAGATCCTCTGATCCCTATGTCCTGCTCTAGTCCAGTGTTTTTCAACCTTTTCTGAGCCACGGCACACTTTAAACTAAAAAAAGTCCCGCGGCACACCAGCTTCCAAAAAAAAAAAAAGGTGTCTGATTTGATCTACAGCCCCTCCACAATCTCACATGCATTTTTGAGATAATTGTTGCAGAAAAAGCTGGAGGCTGCGGCTGTTCTTTTCTAAAAGATGCAATAAAAGTTAAGTTAGAAGATTTAAAACAGTGTGTTCGTTGGTTTCAAGACGTTTAACAACAGATCTCCTTGTGCGCTGTCACTCTCACAACCCAATGCATCATGGGAGATGTAGAGCATTAAACGGCCGGCGGATATCGCTTTTCGGAGCTTCGTTGTTTTGTTCACTTGTTCCACGGTCTGACACTGGATTCTGTGGAAAGCTACACCGCTAAAGACGAGCTTTAGCTGGTATTTTTGTTAGAACTGAGCGACTTTACGAGCTAAATCGGGACAAGGAAGTGAAGACTTGAACCACTTCTGATTGGTCAGACTGATGACATGTGATTAAGCCTTCAAGAATGATTGGTGGAGACAGTTAAAGGGGCGGGACTTTTCCAGAATACAGCCGGAGCTGCAGCTGAATCGCGGTACGTCATTCTTATCAAAATGTCTATAATAAAATAAATAAACGTGGTAGTAAAAAAGTATTTTACGATCTTTTATATTCCTAACCCCTCAGTGTTTTATCAGGGCCTGTTTGGATGAACAGAGAGCTGAAATCCTGGAGATGGGAAATGTTTTTAGATCAGTTAATGAGGGCAATTTCCCACGGCACACTTGACCATCTCCCACGGCACACTAGTGTGCCGCGGCACACTGGTTGAAAAACACTGATCTAGTCTATGGAGTAAAATACTGTGGTCGATAGTGTCAAAGGCTGCACTGAGGTCCAACAGGACCAGAATAGAAAGTAGTCCCTTTTCTGAGGCCAATAACAAGTCATTAGAGACTCTAACTAGTGCAGTTTTCGTACTGTGGTGGGGTCTAAACCCCGACTGAAAGTCTTCAAAGAGGCTGTTGTCCTGTAGGTGGCAGTAAAGCTGCTTAACTACAACTCTTTCTAGGATTTTAGAAATAAAGGGGAGGTTTGATATCGGTCTATAGTTGGCCAAGATGCTAGGATCCAAACTGGGCTTTTTCAGAAGAGGTTTAACAACTGCATATTTAAAAGACTGTGGTACGTAACCCGTTTCCAGAGAGGCATTTATCATTGTTAATATGGGATCATTAATTAGGGGAAAAGTTTCTTTAAAAAGTCTAGTGGGAATTGGGTCTAACAGACACGTTGAGGATTTGGAGGACGTAATAATTGATGTTATTTCCGCTTGATCCACAGCAGTAAAGCAGTCCAATGTTACAGAAGTTTCTATGGATGCCTCCATTTCTACCGCTTCAGCCTGTTCTGATAGAAGGAATAACTTGATTCAACTTCTGTCTAATATTTGAGATTTTACTATCGAAAAATGTAAGAAAATCATCAGAGCTGAGAGAAACAGGAACATGTGGTTCTACTGAGCTCTGACTGCGAGTTAATTTAGCAATAGTGCTACAAAAAATATTTGATTTTGGAACTTTTAGTTGGTTTTCTGACACTGGAAATAAATGCATTATTGTTCATTTAAATAATTTATTTGCAAATATTTAAAAAGTTTTTATAGATTTTTTTGTAGTCGTTTTAATATCCATAAACGGATTTATATTTGAATGTAAATGAGAGCAGGAATGTGTGGCTGTTCTTACTGTCCCCAGCCTGCAGAGGGCGCTCACTGCCAGGAGTCACGCCGTCATTACTCCACTTCCTGGACGACCACAGCAGTCATGTTACTTTAGGAACTTCACAAACTATGAAGAATTAAATTCACGTTGAAGATGTTTAGAAAGAGATTACAGGTTTGTAGATCTAATCTGGGATTAAAATGATCTGTAATCCAAACCAAGAAGCGATTTTGGGGGGGAAGTGCTTTATTATGCAGCCTGATGACTGTTACATAAAAGCAACAAACGCTGCAGGGACTGAACGCTGTCCTAAAGGGTTTCCTCCTCGAAAGTTTCACTGGATTTTGTTTAACTCGAAGCTTGAAAGCTTTTGAAGCTTCATGAACTTCACGAGTGAATCCAAGTTTCTCGTCCATCAAAGCGGCGGTTGGCAGATGGGAGGAGCCTCTGAGGACGTGACGGTAGAACGTTTCTTTAGTTCAGCAGATCCAAAAGCTTCTCTGGATCCTTCGGGAAGCGGATCTCTGACCGCTGATGCTTCAGAGACACCGTGGTGCTCAGCGCCAGCCACTGCTCCCGGCGCCGCCGTTGCTGCTGCTGTGGGCCGGACCGCGGCTCAGCTGGGGGAATCGCACCGCCGGCGTTCTGGACGTGGGCCCGTACAGGCCGAGGTTCCGCGCCGCCTGGGACTTCCTCGGCTGCTTCACGCTCGGGAAAGGGGAGAAGATCTGATGCCGAAGGGCGGTTAGGGCGGGGGTCGATGCGGACGATGAGATGTTGGATCTGGAGGAGGAGGAGGCAGAATAAAGGGAGGGGGTGGAGGGCGAGCAAGATTTGTAGAGAGTGGGTGGAGGAGAGAGAGGGGACAAGCCGTTGGCTGATGATGGGGAGGGGAGGAGGGGGGTGGAGTCTGGTGACGGCGTGGAGGTGAGGGGAGGAGAGAAGGAGTGAGCAGGCCTTGGAGACGGAGGTGTGGATGGAGGGATGCAGGCGGAGGTGGGAGGAGGCGTCGGAGATCTGGAGATTTCTGGGCTGGAGGAGGCGGACTGTTTACGTTTCTGAGAGGATGGAGGAGGAGGGAGGAGGGGAATGTCGGGATCTGAAGGTTTGGGAGGAGGATCAAGGTTGTCGGGGAGAATCCCATCTTTTTTCAAATCCAGGGAGTCCATCTGCACCACCACCTCCTCCACCCCCACCTTCGGAGTCACATCTGCACACGCCGTACCACAGCCATCAGGAGACGCCGCCATGGAGGAGGAGTCACTGCCCTCCTCCTGCTCGTCCCCTCTCTGTGCAGGCTCCTCCTCCTCCTCGTGTTCCTCTGAATCCCCGAATCCAAGCTGAGCGCGAGCTCGGCTAATATTTTTGCGATGTTGTCGGATGTAAGCTCGCCAAGGAGACCGCGCGCCTCCCCTGGAGCTCCCCGGGGACCCGGTGCTGTTGGAAAGGAGCGAGCTGCACCGTTTCCGTGACGGAGACCCGGGACTGCGGGGCAGAGGGGCGGGTCCGGATCCGGGGAGCGTGGAGAGGCTTGCGGAGGTCAACCTGCAGCTGCGAGGAGCGGGGCGTGGCTTTCGGCCCAGAAGGAGGTGGTTGACCACCGAACTGGAAGGGTTGAGCTGGGAGGCCAAGATGCGGGTTGCTGGACACTTATCTGCAGGGGGGAGTGGGAGGGGAGGGGGGCGCGGGAAGACACGACAGTAAAAAAAGATGTAAAAAAAACAAACAATAATACTTGCAACACAATAATCGACCACCAGAGGGCGCCAAAGCACCTCAACTCTCCTCCACATCATGATGGAAATGAGAGAAAAAGCCCAAAATGTTCTGAAGATCAGACTCAGATGTTTGCAGCTGAAGATCCAAAGTTATTAAAGAAGCAGAGAAGCAGACAGAAACAGATTCCAGAACGTTCAAAGAACCGAGCTCTGAAGGCTTGGAGAGGAGATTTCAGCTCCAGAAATGACGAAAATCATCGAATCAGTACAGCAGCTCTCCACATGCATGTATTCAAGTTAGAAAGAAAATCCATCTAACTACTTTAAACTTCTTCTAAAATATAAGAAAGGGAATATTTCAGTAAAAAAATTAAATTATTTTATTTTACATTCAATTCTGAAACTTTTAGTTGACAAGTTTGAGTTTCTCTAATGTTTTATTTCTATAAAAAACAAAATCAAATTCTTCAACTATGCTTTACAAAGTGTAACAAGATTTTGCAATTTTAAATATACATCTACACACGTTATTTTAAAAAATCTGGGCAAAAAAATCAAATATTGTCTCTGAATTTCCTAGATTGTTTTTCTTTCATTAAATCCACACAGAGCTTCAGTTTTTCTGAAATATAAACATGTTTGGTTTGTGAAAATGTTTCCCAACATTTAAATATATTAGTGCATTAGTGTTTTGCTACGTCAACAAGATGCTGCTAGCATTATGCTAACATGTTAGCAGAGACATTTCCAACATGTTAGCATTGCCGGCTAATAGGTTAGCACTTCATCGCTGATATTTTGGTACGTCATCTCTATAGTTGGGTCCGAAGTCCTTCCCTACTCACTATATAAGACGTTTGACATTTTCTAGTGCCGTCCGAATCAACAATTCCAAAATTGATTGGCCAAGAAATTTCCCAGAAGTCTCTGCGAAAAACCAGAGTGCATCGATACACATTAGATTGGCGAATATAGACCACAATGCATTGCGTTTGAACAATATCTGAAAAAAAAAAAGTTTTTAAATGTATTTTTTACCATAAACATTGTCATCTTCAGAAGACAGTGGACTTAAAAATAATTGTCGCAAAACTCTCATATTAATTAGATTTTAACTTTGTGAAATCGATGACATCATATAAAAAAAAGGTATTTAAAAAATGTGTCTGTGTCCGAATTGCTTTTAAAATCCATGGTACATAATTTTTCAGTAGTTAAGGGTTAGGATGGGAATTCAGACATAAATATAATCTTTGTTTTTTTCATGTTAGTCTTTGTCTTCACTAATGTTCGTTTCATTCTCGTCTGTTTTAAAAGGGGCCAAACAAACCAAACCTTTTTTGGTTCATTAAACTGAACACATTTTTGGGCTGAAAAGAAAGGAAATGTTAGCGTTTTCCACTGCAGACGAATGTGCATGAAGATCAGAGCTGCTGTTCCACAGACGTTCAGGAGGATTTGGGTCAAAAAGTGTAGCAGCTCGTGAACATCAGAGAGGTTTGGATGATGCAGCTCTGACGATCCACATTCCTCTGTAGTTTCAGAGCAGACAGGTCATGAAAGCCCCCGCAAACCCGCAGCGGTCGCTCAGAGGCGTGTACCGTCAGCTCGCCGCTCAGAACCGTCGCTCTGAGAGTTTGAGTCCTTCTGCAGAACCCGCTGACTCGTGGCCAGGTTGGGTCCAGGTCCTACAAGTCACAGCGTCCAACATCCGTGTTTATGTTTTTTTTTTCCTCCCTCAGAAGGGAAATTCTCTCTCATCTGGTTTAAACTCCGCCCATCATGGTTACAGGTAAGCCCCACCCACCTGTTCCGAGGTATAGGTGCATCGTCTGCGCCTGCTGCCGCCTCTTGATGCGCGAGTATTGCTTCTTAAGGGCGTAGATGTCGGTGCTCATCCTCTCCATCATCATGCTGTTGACGGTGGACTGATGCTCCGCCTTGGCTCCGCCCCCTCCTCCAGTTCCAGCCCCTACCGCACCGGGGCTCAGCTCCGCAATGCTCCCCTGCTCGGTCCTATGATCTGAAAAAATACAAATAAAGACGTCCTCAGAACAACTAATCAGGATGAGCAGATTAAGACGGAAGGAATTACGGGATTAAAGTCAGATGCTGGGTTTGGTTTGAAAATCTAACTTTGTTTTTCCTTCACATCTGATCTCTAGGGACCGGAAGGCTCGTTCTGCAGAACCAGAACCTCATGTTGGACGTCTGCACAGAGAATCCGGTTCAGCGGTTTCTGCCTCTGACAGTTTCATGAACATAATCGGTTTCCTCCTCCTCAAACGCCAGAGAAACGTCTCCTGGGCTGATGTCCTCCATCATCCTGGAGCGTAGAGGTGAGACGCGATCCATCAGATCCACCATTGGAGGAAACCAGGAGCAGGGGAGAACCCAACCAACTACGGAGTCCAAGAACTCTAGGAGGACTCATCCCCGAGGTCCTTGGAGAAGGAGATCGAGGAGTTCTGACCTCACCTGATTCAGGTCAGAGTTCAGGATTCAACCTTCAGATGAGACTTTGACTAAAGCACGTAAATACTTTTTTACTGAGTTTGCTCTCTCAGCTGACAGCTCTCGTGTTGTTTTTCATCTTTAAATCCTCAGATCTTCACTAAAAATCTGCCTCCAAACGTTGACGCTGTAACGAGATTCGGAAAAACTCCGTCACCCACAATCTGTTCCCAAAAATCTGTGTACAAATATTTACAGATATTTGTCCCATCAGTGCCGATTTACGATCTTTATAAATGTCATAGAATTGAGTGGAAATGCTCTTCAAACCGTATCATCAGTAAAAACACAGACTTATGTTGGATTTTAAGTATATAAACTAAAACCACATGCACGCCTGTCACAGGAAATCCTTTCATTTTCAAAGTAAAGTGTAAGTGGAGGTTCTCATTTTCAAAGTAAAAGTCTCTAGGTTTTTTGGTAGTTAGAAGAAAAATGACGGGTCAGTTTAGTGCGTGAATTAAAGCAGTGACGGTGTGACATCATCAGATTTACAGAGTAGCTTATTCTCCATTTCTCCAACGGTTAGTGTGTTTGTTTAATTTGAAAAAATGTCTCCAGTTACAAACTGTAGCATTTGAAAAAAAATGATATATATATATATACCGCTACGTTTGAGTGACGCCTCTCAAGATTCAAGATCAACTTTATTAATCCCCGAAGGGAAATTTAGTTGTAGTAGCAGCAGACACAAAATATCCAGAGAAGAAATTGAATAAAATAATAATAAAATAACTTAACATTCGAAAAAACTCTAGAACTCTCAAAAAAAAAATCTTATGTACATCCAAGTCTGCCAGATGAATTGTAAAGTCTAATGACTGATGGCAGGAATGACTTCCTGTGTCGTTCTCTGGCACAGCGGGGGTGTAGAAGTCTGCCGCTGAAACTGTTTCTCAGGTTGTCCACCTCCCTGAAGAGGGGATGGGAGGGATTGTCCATGATGGTCCCCAGTTTAGCCAGTAGTCTGTCCCCCACTACCTCCTCCAGATTGGCAAACTTGGAGCCAATAACAGACCCTGCTTTTCTAATGAGTTTATTCAGTCTGTTGGCGTCCTTGGTTTTGATGCCAGCACCCCGGCACACTGCAGCAAAGAAGATGGTGCTCGCCATGACAGACTGGTACAACAAATGTCGTAATCCTCCATTTAGAAAAATGATGCTAAGTAATTATTAAAGTATAACTGGACGGCGGCATTTGACGTGCTACCACTAACTATTATTCTTTATCTGGTGTACTGCGCGCCTCACCTTGTGCTTTCTAACGGATAAAGACAATTCAATGAGTCACAAACTATCACAGAATAGGCATGATTAAAAGATATTTCATTTTTATTTTTGTTAATCTTCTTCTTTCTCTTTCGGCTTTTCCCATCAGGGTCGCCACAGCGAACAAGTCGCACGGTAAACTTGGCAATGTTTTTACGCCGGATGCCCTTCCTGACGCAACCTTCTCAAAGCAAACGGGCTTGGGACCGGCACAGAAGTAGAGAAGGGAACAGGGAGCAGCCCGGATTTGAACCCTGGTTTCACGGACGGAAGGCGCCACAAACCAGCACGAGCTAAACCGGCTCCATTTTTATTTTTGTTAATAAAATAGAATATTCATTTTATTTTATTTTCTCCATTTTTTTAATTTTGCAGATGAGGCAAAAAAAAGAAAACATTCTTAGGTCCGTCGTTTAGCGCAGAAAAGCAATTTTTTTATTTTCATCCACCCAGTAAAAAAGTGTGTGAATCCATGTTCGGCCTCGTTTTGACGAAGCAGCAAACCAAACGTCTGCATTTGGTTTTCTGCATATAATCCAGAGGATTTGACGAGGAGGAGGAAGAGGAAGAAGAGGTGTTTGGACCGGAATCAAGGGCAGAACATGAGGATTTGGAGCAGCAGCTGCTCTCAATGTGGGGGGTGTTTAATCCTGGGGGGTTAAACTGTGAGTGTTTACTGACCTTTCAGGTGTTTCTGGTATCTCTGCAGTTCGGGGGCCAGCAGGCCCCCCAGGGGTCCCAGGCAGCCAAGCACCGTCACCATAGAGTCTTCGTCGTCCATGTCCACGTCGTCGTCGCTTTCCCATCCGCCTAGCCCGCCACTGGAAGACCATCATCATCATCATCATCAGCTGTAACATTCAGACCCGCAGGTTTCAGAGGGCGGGGCTCACCTCCCGTTGGGCTTCACTGAGGTGGGGAACGGAGTGATGTTGTACGTGTATTTCTCCCGCAGCTCGGCCAGCTGGGGGAAAGGAAACGCCGCCATGGAGTAAACCTCCTGACCCACAGAGAACAGACGCACGTTAAAAAAATAAATAAAAAAACTCTCACACTCTGCAGATCAGAAAAGTTTCACTTCGCCCAAACGTTGGACAAAGGACCATTTTAAACATGAGAGCCTGAAGATAAATCCAGTCAGAAACATCAAAATCCACGTTTAAAGCACATAAATAATAGTTAAGTCACGGATTCTTCACATCAGCAGCTCCAGATTAGATTAAAAAACAGGAGAAAATATCTGCAAACGTGTTGAATTTAAAGTCTCTGCAGGTGAAAAACCTCTGATGGAGATGTTTTTCTCCAGAGCTTCTTCTGAATTATTCTGTCCGTGTTCTTCTGATCCCCAACCGTTTCCTCTGACTCTAAAAAAGCCGCAGAGACATGAGATCCTCCTTTGTTTTCAGGCTTCATTCCTGCTCCACACGCTGGTTTGTGGAGAATCTTAAAATGTTGTTTTCATTACAGTTCACCTCCACTATTCTCTGCTCGAAGCGACCAGAACAAGAACAGTGAGTGTCAGGAACTGAGTGTCATTTTCCATTTGAGGCTTTTATTTTGCCTTTGCTTCTGCGTTTCTACTTCCTGTGTCTGTTGGAAAGATCAGAGCTATGCAGTTTTATCGCTCAACAGGGGTTCAGTCAAGTTCTGGCCTTTTCTGGACATCAGCCCCCCTCTTTTCTCCCTGGTTTCTCCTTCAGCGAGGAGTTTCTATGGAGGCATTTATCGTCTTCTGAATGGGATTTGAAGGATTTATTCCGCTTAGAAAGCCTCATAGAACAAAGTCTGAATATTCACAGTCCAAAGAACAGTAAAAATGCCTGAGGTTCAGAGAAACTGGACTCCGAGTCAAACCTGCATGAGTTCTGTGGCGTTGATCAGGTTTTGCTCCAGCATCTCCTGAGTGAGGCCCCCCATGGTGCTGTAGAACTCGTCTGCAGACTGACAGTCCTCGATCCGCCTGAACACAACCACGAGGACGCGATCAAAAATAATCAAAAGCATCAAACGATACATTTAGAAGCTTCCAGCTTTTCTCCTGAAACGCCTGGCAGGTTTTTATGCAAGAAAACAAACATTTCTTTTGATTTTCTGGTGGGTTTTTCTTATTTCGATCCTTCATGAACAGCAGAGAAAATCCCAGAGATTAGTGAAGGGTTTAGCTGGAGGAGCTGCAGCTCTGCTCCGTTCCGCTCCAGAACTTGGGAGTTTCACTGAATCAAAGCTCAAATAACAGCAAACGCACTCAAAAACCTGAAATCCAGTATTTAGAGCCAGCTTCACATGGTAAAAACAATATTTACTCTCCTGAATGATAGTTTTTGTGCTTGTTGTGGTACGGCTGAGGTCAATTTGGGATGACCTCTTCTTCTGCCACCTTTGTTTGCAGATTTTCCTTAATTGTCCCGAGAACCTGATTGGGTTAGGATCTGCAGATTGCAGAGTTCTTCTGTCATACAAGCTTCTGTCCTTGTAACATTTGATTCTTTTTGTACATAAGTGGTCTTATGGAAATAAATCCCGGACGAGCCCCCAATTTGTACTTTGTGCTTTTTACAAATCCCTTGCAAGGGGCGTCACGGTTGAAACACGGATCCACTCACTCTCCAAGCCTCTCCCAGATGGCGAGGGCGACCCGGAACAGAACCTCAGAGCCCTCGAAGAAAACAGAGTCCCAGATCCTCAGGACGGTGTGAGCCGGCAGGCAGGTGGCGAACATGGTGAGAAACCACTGCATAGTGAAAACGTTGGTGAGAGGCGGCTCGTAACTGCCTGAGGGGGAAGCAAAGACGGGGAGACGTGAGCCGACATCACCAGAAAGACGTGATGCTACGAATCTGCATGAAGGAGAGAAAAGTCTAAGACGCATCAGGAAACCCAAGAGGTAATCGCTTTAGCGCTAATGCTAGCATACATGTGATCAGACATGTAGCACAAAGTAGAGGAAACATTTATAAAGCTTAGACCAGTTAATTCTACCATCACTGTTCCACAGAAATAAAAATTCCTCTTTGTTTTGAAGAGATAAAAACTGCAGAAGACAGATTTTATTTAAAAGTAAAGACACTATTAAAGATTTTCCAAATAAGGTAAAAAACCAAATAAATGACCGACAAAAATTAAAAGTTCAGAATAAACCTTAAAACTGGATCTTAAATGAAACTGATGCCGCCTGAGGAACCACGCTAAACCAAAGTCACGCTAGGTGCTGCTAAAGTAATCAGAGTACGAGTGAAAGAGTCAAGGAAAAGGCGGGAGTACCTCCAGCTTCTCGGTTGGCTGCTTTCTGAAGGTGGTGGAGGTGCTGCGACAGGCGGGGCAGCTTCAGGCGCAGCAGGTCTCTGAACACCGCCATGTCCACTGAGGGCAGGGGGGGGGGGGGACGACATTCAGTACGAGTCCATCAGAAATCAACAGTCACTGCTTCAGCCCTAGTCACTTGACCCGCGCGGGCGCTGCAGTTCTTTTGGGTCCGTGGAGGGTCATAGAGAGGAGGGGCTGCGTCTTGCAGCCACCTCGTAAAAATGGAACGTACCATTGTCGCAGGTGTCCAGCTTCTTTTAGGAAAAAAACTAAATCCATTGAAAATGGCGTTTTTGGTGTTTTTAAAATGTTCTCGGCGCATTTTTCTGATGATGGAGGACAGATTTAAAGCAAACTAAGATTAAAATCGCATTGCTAAGAATTTATTTATTCAAATCGTTCGCAATCAGAAAGACCAAAAAAAAAAAAAAAAGCCATTTGAAAAAGATCGTATTTGTGACAGAAAATAAACTCAGGCGGGTCACAAGCACCCCGCTCTGTTCCACTCTGGGGAGAGAGGGAGAGGGGAGGCGGGGTTGCTCCACGCCAATGGTCCCGCCCACAACTCAGAGGTGATTTTTTAATGAATTTCTGCCGCTCTGCAGAAACGAAGTCCTAGAAAAACGACAGCTTTTTTTTTTTTTGGCTAAAAACGACAGAAATCACAATTAAAAGACGACCAGGAAAACGGATCAGATGATCAGGGTGGAACGTCAGAGGTCCAGATCCTTCACTCACCCCTGTCTGTCAAGTACAGACTTCTGACCAAAATAAATGGTTTTCTTAAAACATTTTGTGGTTCTAATGTGAAGAAAATTGTTTTTTTCACCTGATAACGCTCGCAGGTTGTTGGCAAAGTAACTGTCAGGCAGAACTTTGTCGATCAGGTAGATCATCACCTGAAGGAAAGAACATTAAAAGGACATTAAACAACAAAAACGTCAAAGAGTTTGTCCGATTCTGGATTTTCGGCGTCTTCGTACCTTCAGAGCGTCGCTCTCGCTGCCCTCTGTGACCTCCAGAATCAGAGCCGCCAGCACGTTGAAGCCCTGGCAGTAACCCACCGTCTTATTCCAGCGGGCAAACGCCAGCAGCACCCGCTTCAGCACCACCCGGTCCTGCTCCCCCTCCTGGCCGCAGTAGGAACTGCAGCCCGTCCGGTGTAGATCCTGTGGAAGAGGCAGGCGGGTCACTGAACCTGAACAGACCCTCGACTGCGCAGCTGCCAGAGGAAACAGACGCAGACACAATGCAGACCCCATCGATGCACAAACGCAGCCGGACGCTCAGCTCCCAAAAGTAAACATTTCAACGTTTTTTCTGAGGATTAAAAATAAAACTGAGTATTTTCTCAAAGAAATTAAGCATCGGGACTCCTTAAAAACATCTATAAAAATAACTTAGTTTTGTATAACCCTCATGTTTAATAGATTTGATGTATATGTTCAATGTTTTTTCTTTTTTTACTTTCGATTTTTTTTTCTAAATAGTTCTTTTAATTTTCTGTACTATAAAAGGCAGCTGTGCGAGAGCGTCTCAGAGGATCAAATCTTTCTAATTGAACAATAACAAATCTATTGCGACAAACAAAGAAAACTGAAATACATAGAAAAAAAAATATTTTTTAATCTTCCTGCACTTTTGGGTAAAATTCCTGTTAGATTTTGAACCTTTTGTTTGGACATTAAAAGATTTTAGGAATTTTCAATCACATTTTTTCACTTGGTGCAATTTTAAGATAAAATAAGATGAACATGATGTATATTTGTCACAATGACAGCATAAAAGATTGAAAGGTAAATGTTTTAAAATAATATTTATTAATTCATTTAAGATAAATTACTGACAAACACTGAAGTTGTTGGAAAATTTCAAAGATTTTGGGGGAAAAAGCGCTTTTTTCTATTCTGATATAATTAATTTTCAAATAAAATAATTTTTCAAACCAAATTTCTCAGAATTAGTTATTTTTGTTATACAAGTCTAATTTTCTGTTTTGTGAAAAAATTATTTTCATCACAAAACCTTAAAAAATTAAAATAAAATCTTTGTAAAAGTGTCTGTTTATGGGATAGAGACTGAGCAAGCTTCAACTTTCAATACACATCACTGATGCATCCGTTTGTTTGAAAATGTTAATTTAATTTTTTTAGGAACATGAGATTCCATTCCTCTAGATTTACAGTTAAACGACTCAAAGAGCATGCTGGGATTTGGAGTATTTTCTGCATTTAAAACCAAAACTTCCAGCTTTTAGTAAGAGGATTTTCTGACCCCACAGGCGGGTTTTTCTTAATAAATTTACATCTTTCACTTGTTGTCAGGCGGTCAATGTTTGAGTTTTTGTGAAGTTTAGATAATCTGTAAATATTTGCCAAGGAAAAAACTACAGCAGAAAAACAGAAACGCTGTTTTTGTCAAAAGAAAACGAGTTTCTCCGTCAGATCAGCAGAAAGTACAGGACAACTCCCCCTCTAGAAACAGATTATAGGTTAGGGGACAAAATCAAACTGAAGTATTAGTTTAAGATCAGAGAAATGAAGCATTGTTGAGAAGCATCATGGATGATTTTAATCTGGATAGTTTCATGGTTTTATATCCCGACTGCGGCGCCGACCAACGATCTGCTTACCTTGACGATCTGGATGCCGAGGGAGTCGTCGTCTGGGTTGCTGCGCTCGTTGAAGGCGAAGCGCAGCGTCTTCTCCCAGTCGATGGAGATGCTGTGGAGGTACTGGTCTGCTAGCGTTAGCCAGACCTGCAGAGGAAAAGCGGAACCAGCTGAATAATCGATCCATGAAAGTAGATCAATCTTTTATGCCTGTCCTTTTCCAGTGACTGAATGCGAAACGGCAGTAGAGCCAAAGTCTGCTAGCTTGATGCTAACATATAATGGAATTTCCCATAGGATGGCTAATGCTAACACAGATTGCTGACTAAATGAACAGCTTTATAGACTCGCTCCTTGATGGAAACATTTTTTAACCATTTGTGTTTGTATTTGTATACAAATATGTCTAAATGTGTAAACCGAATTGAATCTAAAGAATTGAAAAACATCGGGAGATGATTGGCGACACCCAGCCTCTTCATGGAAAGATCAACAGAAGCAGCTGTTTTTTTTTTTTTCCAAACACATGTAGGTTTGTCAATGTTTTGGGTTCAAAGTCTCGTTGCACAAAGGATGAAAACGTTTGTAATCCGTGTTTGACTGAGAGAGCTGCACTCGGATTCTGCTGAGAAACCAAATTTCAGCTTCTCCAGAGCAGACTCCTAAACTATTAGACCAACACGAAGCTTTAAACTTTACAAAAATCCATCTGGACTCAAAAAAAAAACCGTTTCCACACAGAAATTCTGGTTCCCTCCCAGGATTCTGGATGTTCCTACAGAACATGAAGCGTCAGAGGTGGAGAGGAGTTCATGGTAACCATGGTGACCATGGGCCATACTGCTGTTAATGCTGCTTTAATCTAGACTGGAGCTAAAACTCTTAACTGTAATCTGGTATCAAAATACAGAAAAGATTGCTCGAGAAGACCAGGATTATGAACTAGAACTTCACAGACAGAGGAGGAGAACCAAACGTTCGGACAGAAGATCAACTTCCGATCCTCATTTCTGACACAACCAAATTACAACCGGTGGTCCAAGAACTGGAGCAGTCAAGAACCAGAAGTTTTCATGGTCCGGTCACCTCAAGAGCAAGGGCAGACGATGAGCCACACAAAGATGAGGGGTAGAATGAGGCATCATGGGAAAACGCCACAGAACAGAAGCCAGAGATCCATCAGAAACAAGATTTGAGATTATGGATTATTTCAACAGCAGAATAAAGCAGGAACATGGCGAGTGTGGTGGTGGTGGTGGTGGTGGTGGTGGGGGGGGGTCGTACCCTTTTTCTCCACTCCTTCGGCACTCCGGTAGGAAGTCTGGCCACAGCTTTGAGGGCGTCGTACCACTGGAGACAGAAAAATGTAAACATTTCTGTTGGAAACTCACTTATTTCCGTCTCTGCAGATTATTTCTAAATGAGCATAAATGATGCTAAAAGAATAGCAAATCCAGAGAAGTCATCTCTATTTTTACAATATTTGTAGATGTTTTAAGGCTGTAAAGCTCTACACTTTTCTGTCTTGTTCAAACTCTCAAAGTTCAAACCTCCGTAGAAAAATACGTCCAGTTTTATAGAATGAGTAAACTGAACATTGTGCACAGAGATCTACAAGGGTTACAGCCAATCAGGAGGCAGAACACGCAATAATCTGGAAAGGTGAATCGTGGTGAATCGTGTCACGGCGAGGGAACATCAATTCATTCATGCGTTTCTCTGGTGTCCAGAATCTCCCTTCAGTTTGTCGTTCGTCTGTTGCACATCTCTGGAAACAAACATTTGCTTTGCACCTAAAAAAATCCCAGCAGCTCTTCCTCATCCTCTGTCCTCCAGCGGTTACACGCATTAACCCTTTAACATCACAGCCGGTACCGCAAGTCTTCAAAGGATTTAAAGCCATTACAGCGGATTCTGCTGCAGACGCACTTATTAGGAAAAGGAAGGCCTAACGACCTGAACACAAATATGAAAAGTTATTTCCAAGATTACTGAAGTCAGTCATAATAGAACTCAAATCAAGGAAGTTGCATAAGAACTGCTTATATGACAGTGTCTTGTCCCCCCCCCCCCATTCCTCTGCACAATGGACTATTCCGTCAACAGCAACTTAATGGAGGGAGGCTGGAGAGATTTAAACACATCCAAACCCGGTTTTGCAGGCATTTTTTTCATGTTGCAGGACATGTATGAAGAAATTAGGATGAAAATTGTGTTCCTGAATATTTTTTTTATTCAAATCATTGTAAATCAGGAGCAGACAAAAGAAATGAAGTTTTAAAAAGATTGTATTTGTGATGTAGAAAGAGTCTCCCCGCTCCGCCCCATTCTGGTTCATGCGCCGTCGGACTAATAGGTCAGTGAACGTCTCGGTTTTCCTCGTCTGAGCTGGAATCTGGATCTCAACTGTACAGCTGGATGGATCTGATATTGCCGCTATTTTTCTTGCACCGATAATGTTCGGTTAAGTTTGGGAGGGGTTGAAAGCTAGCGGGAAAGAGTGCAAACGAAAAATGATGGGAAACCATCCCAGGCCAACGGTACTGCCCACAACTCTGAGGGGAATTTAGAACATACTCCTGCCGCTCCGCAGAAACTATGTCCAAGAAAATAACAGGTTTTTAGATTTTGGCCAAAAAAAACAACAACACAAAAAACGGCCTCATCACAATTAAAAGACGATGACTGGAGACAGAAGATTGGAATGAAGCAGGAAGCCGAGACAAAAACATGAGAGATCGATGAGAGATTGGGGGGAACCCGTCTCGGTGTCCGGCGCCCCCCTTGGCTGCCGCCTGGTTCGGCTAAGCACGCCTGTCCTGTGACTTGGGGGCCCAGACGCAGGTTCGCCTATGCCTCCCAGCGCCAGGGGGCCCCCTCTGCACCTGGCTGGGTGGATGGGCGCTCCCCCCCTCTCAGATTGCGTGGGTCCTGTCGCCTGGGGCGCTCCTGGCCTGGATGTCTCCCCCCCCCTCCTCTCCTGGTCGGGCTAGGAAGGATCTGGTTCCCTTTATGAACACACGGTTCACTTCGGCAGCATGCATGTATCTTAGAGGTAAGATCTTAAGCCCGAGTCAGAACCCGAATTTCGGGTCTGGTCGGGGACTAAAATGACAATCATTACGTTCGGGTGGGGCTTCTCTCTGGCTGACTTTTTTTAAATAAATAAATGTTTTGTTAGCAGCTTAGCTCGTCCCCCCCTTGTTGCTGTGTTTCTTTGGTGTGACTGCGGTCGTCGGGGAGGTGACGCAGCGATGGAAGGAGGCGTTGCCTTGAGGCGCCCATGGGTGACACAGGCGCATGAGAGGAGAAAAAGGAGGGGCTGTTCTGCTGCATGTGTCAGTTTGAATGTGAAGGTGTTTGGAGACGTTGTGCTGTAACGGTTGATCCGACCAAAGAAAATAAACGGCTACAGGCCTGTTCCGAAGCAACGGACTGGAGATCATAACAGCGGTTTCCGACTACGGCCCGAAGCCTGGCGCTGTAGGTAACAGTTTATAAAAATGTAGACTAAAACGATGTGTGGATACTAAACTAAGGAATACTTGTTATAAATAAATAATTTGGTTAAAACAGAGAAGGCGCTGTAAGGCAATTGCTATATAACTACTACTAAACAGGAAGCTCGGCTGCAGTATTTCTCCGTGTAATTAAGCATCAAGATCTCTCTCTCACTCTCTTTTTCTGGCCTCTTATTCTGTGTTCCAGCGTTATTTCGTTGTGCAAATGCATTTATCATGACCATTAAAATATGTAGATTATTTTAACCACAAAAAATCTTTTCCTGCCAAAAATACTATGGGATAAATTGAATTGCGTCGAGCTCGGGCCTGCAAATCAAGTTAATTGGTCGGGCTCGGGCTGGGCTTTAATGCTTGCGGGCCTGGGTCGGGTCGGGCTGGAATTTTTGGCCCGATCTTACCTCTAATGTATCTCCACCCCCACGTGCACACTGCTCCCCGTCTGCTTCATCCCTCCTCCTACCCCACAGTGTGTTGATGGACAGATATCTTCAGAATTACACCTATGATGTAATATTTGTCTTCCCAGCAGATCTGGTATAATTGTTACAGCTTAAAATATTAACTTATTCAAATCAGCGCTTGCATCCCCCACTCTCTCACCTCTCTTCTTTTTACCCCCCCCCCCATCACATTCTTCCCCTCTCCCTCCCTACACACTAAATGTGACGAATAAATAAAACATAATAAAAACCAAAAAGGAGTTTATACAAATCTACACTCTGGTTTTCCAAAGGTATATACTTTTTTGTGATGTAAAACCTGTTCAACACTAAAGGCCTTCAGCTCTGATCTGTTTGCTCAGTTGTTGGACAGAACAAGTTAAAAAAACAAACAAACATGAGATCTCAGAGCTCACCTGCTGGAAGCCGTTCTTTCCCAGCGACGGCTCGATGGTGAACTTCAACCTCGTGTCAACTCCTGACAACAAAGAAGACGGGGATGTTTATTTATGAGCACTTTTCCCAGAAAGAATCACAAAAGGCTGAAAATACAAAAAGTCAAAACCACAAAAAAAAAAAAAAAGCAGGATGAAGCAATAGAAATGGAATGTATTTTATAAAAAACATTTAAATCCACATTTAGCTCTAATTTTAAACTACCAATTTCAAAAATAAGCCAGAACCAGTGAACGTCGACTGGTGTGGGTCCACAGTTCTGGACAGCCTGGTGGACCCAAACGCTTCAATGCAATATTTTTATACCACGAGATCCTAAACTGGAAATCAGAGCATCGTTTTGAAATCATCGGCATACAAGAAATAAATTATTACAACTTTAGTTTAATCTTTCAATATTTTTTTTAATTCTACATTTCTAGTCCTGCCCAGCTGTTTGGGGCTCTGAGGTTCTGCGTGTTGGTTCCGTTTGTCAAACGGGGAAAGAGGAGGCTCCGTCACTCCCGCCACGGTTCGGAGCTCTCCACTTCCGTGGTGCTGAATCCGACACTGCTCAGATAAAACCGCCGGAGCAGGAAATCCCGATATGACGACGCTCCTCTTCCGGTTCCTCGCCATCCATTTAGCGGAGAAAACGGAAGAACCCCCCAGGTACGCCCCCCCACTCCCAAACCAATCCCTTTGATTAATAAAGTGTTGCTAAAACCTGCGCGTTCGTTGGTTTGGTCCTGCGCCATGGCGTCGCCGCGCGGCTTCCCGGAAGAAGAGGATTAGAGGCGGGAATCTCTCCCACTTCCCCGTTCCAGATTAACGCGGCGCGCGGCCAGATGATTCTGAGGGAAACAAACCAGGAAGCGACGAACTAAAGAGAGGAAAACGACTTCCTGCTCAAAGAAAGAAAAAAAACTCCAAAGACAACCAGGAGGAGCGGATTAATGAAGAATTTGGACATAACAAAATTATACAACAAATAATAATTAGAATCCTTATGGATTTAATGACTGGTGCGTTCAGGGTCCGTATGGAAATGACATCATCAGGTGAAAACTTTTCCAAATTCTTTATAAAAGGGCTCTGTGAACACAGATAAAGAAATCCAAGGATTGGAGCGGAAACCCGCCGCGTCTGCAGGCGAAGACCAGCGCGGGGGGGCGCGCGCGCGCGTCACCTGGCTCTAAGGTGCAGAGCAGCCGGGGCGCGCTCCTGGAGATCCCGTTCCGCTTCCTCAGGACGTTACTGATGATGCTGCCGACGCCCCCCGACCCCCGCTGCCGCTGCCTCGCGCCCGCCCGCGGCCTCCTGCCAGCGGGGAGCCGCTCCTGCCGCATCCCGGAATCCGAGCGCTTCACGCGGACGATCGGCTCATCGTTCGAATCCCGGCTCCGTCCGGAAGTGGGGGCGCACCCCCACCTCCGCTCAAAAAGACGCGCAGAAACGAACAGATCACCGCCGCTTCCCGGTCATCCCGTCCACTTCCAAATCATTTCCGAGGAACGATCAGAGGTTTCAATGTTGCAGGAAAGGTCAAAAAAACGACAGCTGCTGCTGAAGATGCTCAACTCCTCATCCTCCTCCTGTTTGGCGTCAGGAAGAGGAGGAGCGAGGGATGCGGAAGGAGGAGAGGTGCGGGGAGGGCGGGAAGAGATGAGGTAATGGTGACATTAAAAACAGAATAAAAAAATCCAGATATGTGGAGATAAAATTTCTACTTACTGGAGTTGCAGAAATAAATTAGAAAAATGATTAAATTCCCTTTTATTCACAAATTTAAACTCAACATTAACAGTCCTCAAAAATGGCTACATTTGATTTCAAACAAATGTAGCCACTTTCAAACCCAGAATCCATAGCAACCATTTCATTTTTTTCACATCTTGGTCTGATAAATCTATGTGGTGATTTTCACACGTCTGTGGCAAACTATTTTTTTTTCCCATAGCAACCAATTACACCCACATTGGTATTTATAAATAACCAAATTAGAACAGTTTTTCTCAACGTGCACCCATACGGGTTTTGAGCCATACGTCTAAAGGAAAACTATGAAAAGTACCATTGTCGTTCATGCGGCAAGTCTATTGTGAAGTATTTGTAAGGTTGATATAAGTTGCACGGACTTTGTGAAGTGTGGTGCCGTTATGCCACCCTGGTCATTGGTGGTCACACTCAATGCCGCATGCATGGGATGTGCACGTGATAAACAAGCGCCCGTAGGACGGACGCCTGTAAGATGGCGTCTAAATTCCTCATTTCTAACAGGCTGCATGTAAAGAATGCACACGTATGACGTGAACAGCACTAACGGGTTCTTTGCTCCGTGCGCATGTTTACGTGTTGTTTAAGTGTTCTCTATGACCGTTGCTCGCAGCTCTTCAAGCTGTCTACAACTTTGACATTTCACAGGTTTGTTCCACTCTTCCATCGCCTGCAGGACAGATGGGACTAAAGTTGAACCGTTTCATTTACATGCTGCTCTCTGCTGCTGAATTTTACTGTAAAAATAATATTATTCTCCTATTAAAGGTAATAAAGTTTGATGAAGATCAGAAATATTTTTCTTTTTTTTGGGAAAAGTCTAATCCAAGTTTTATAGAGTGGATTGAAATTCATCTTCAGAATAAATGAAAGCGGATTTAATCCAGACTATTTTAGGAGATTACAGTGGTCTCTTACATAACCGGATGTTCAGATGAACGTTTTTTGGAACCTTCTTTTGATTAAGGGTTGATGGGAAATGAAAAATGAGCTCCAACTGTTTCCGTTTAAGAACCTTTCAAACTGGATCTCAGACAAAAAAAAAAAAAAAACTTTAGATGTTTCAAAGAAAAACTACCTTAATTTTGCATTGAAGTAGTATTTCTTTGGATACCTCGAATATACTTTAAATCTGCCGTTTAGTTTATACCAAAAAAATGAAAAAATCTATCTCCTAAAATGATTTTTAGAGTAGAATCAGTGGAGGTGACATGAAGAACGTCTACATCAGATGGACAAAACTGGTGAAGACCAGGTTAAAAATAGTGGCAGTGATGACATTTGATAGTGGAGCAAACAGATTTTGGAGCAAAGGCTTCAGAGGAAACAAAGTCGAAGCATCTGTAGAGCCTAGTTCTACGCTGATGACGCCTTTAACAGCAGACGAGGCTACAGATGAGAAGAAAGCGGATGAACGTGCAGCAGAAGGACCAGAGGACCAGCATCTTTGAGAAGAACAGAATTTATTAGAAAGGGGAGAAGCCCAGAGAAAGGTTCTGTATAGGATGTGGAGAAAGATTTTAGCAGAAGTGTGAACTGGAATAGCAGAGATGATGGAAGACCGTCCGGTCAACTGCCAAAGAGGTGAAGATGCTGGTGATGCTACGTTCACACCGGCCTCAGAAACACGTTCGAGCGCCCGCTTCCAATGGAAAATCTACGCATAATTGTGAGTTTCGAGCGACCGCAATCAAAATGTCCTATTCATGAGTCGCTACTCGAGTTTTTTAGTCTATTTTGGGCTCTACGTAATGTGCACTGAAAGTTAAGCATTGACCAATCAGGGACTCTGATTTGTATAGTACGGAGCCTGTGTCCTGACATTAGAAAACTAAAATATATCTCGTTCCCACAAGATAATGTTCCGTTCCCTCGAAATAATTAATTTCGTTCGCACAAATTAATTATTTCGAGGGAACGGAATATTATCTTGTGGGAACAAGATATTAACCTTTAGTTTTTTAATGTCAGGAGACGGGCTCCGTAGTATAGGTATGTATAGGCAACGTCATTTTCAAAACCCGGAAGAACCAACCATTTGAAGTCCTGGACTGAAGGACAAATGTGCATCGCTGGTATTCAGGAGGTTAGGATTTCATGACATCTGCTGAAAATGTATTCTTTTTTTGTTTTTTTTTTAATTCAACTATTAAATGTGGACGGCACCTTCTACAACCTTTTTTCTTTTTATCCGTGAACAAATAGAGGACAGGAGCCGGATATCCATCGGTTCAATGTAAACCAGATGTTCCTGTGAGTCTGGACCACAGATCCGCCTCCTGTTTCCAAGTTGGTCCAGAAGGAGGATCCACTGGAAGTGGTCAGTTCTTGGCCTCAAGAACCAAAACTCTGCCTGTTTTCCAACTTCCTGATTAGCTGGGTCAGGTGATTCCAACCTGATTGACTGAACATCTGGCTCAGGTAGTCAGCATTGTGCAGAGAGCTGGAGACCAGGCAGGGTTGGAAGGGTTAGAAAGCCATAGAAGCTCATCTTCTCACCTCATCAGTTCACGTTTAAGTTCTCCAAGACTCATGTTTATGTTCACAGGGAACTTTGATGCTTTTAAGTCAAACCATCAGCGGCGTGCTCTTACGTCGCTTCTGTGACGCGGCCTGGAGGCACGCCGTGACGATGTCGTAGTTCTTCTGCAGCTTGTGGTGAAGGCGGTCTCTCCTCCTCAGTTGGCGGATCAGTTTGGCCGACTGCAGACCGCTGCGGTACTTGACCTCCTGGATTATTGAGCGCAGCTCCTCCAGGTCTGAAACGGAAAAGACAAGTTCAGAGACTTAGAAATCCCAGCACAGAAAAGTCACCAAAACAAACCTTCGTCTGCGTTTATTTTTTTAAGAGATCTGTTTTTCACATCTCCACAAAGAGCTGATCCACAAACCGGTCTGCCGCTGGCAGCAAAGCGGAGCCGTTTGTCGCTGCAGGCAGCAAAAAACCAGAACAGATGATCCACAGACACACAGGACCATTTCATGGAGGCAAACGCTTTAGAACCAGGCCTCCGTTCAAATGAACAGAAAGCAGAACCTCGATGGAAACCATTTTGTCCAAAACCTCATCTGCAGTTTCAACATCTGCAGAAAATGTGAAGATGTAGATTTAAAAGTGGAAACCAGAATCATTTCAGACTGATCCAGTTGATATTTCCTTATATGGAACACAAATCCAGATATATATGCGGTTTGTTTTAAGTTTGTAAGTTATTGTTTTATTTAATTCCAGTTTATTTTACAGGTAAAGTTACCCTGCTGTTCTGCGTTTGTGCAGCAGTTCCTGTACCAGAAGACCTAAAAATTCACCCAGAATCAATAGAATAAAACATAAATCTATTTTCTACGATTCTTTAAGAAGTTAACTAATATAAAGTATTGTTACTTTGTTCTTTATATGAACAAAATTATGTAATATAGTTCATATGTATTCATTTTTTTTCCATCGAAGCTGCAAAGTCTTGAGCAAAAACACATTTTTCCTGAAGGTTTGGACCCCGCCCGGTACCTGCAGGTCCGAGCGAACTCTGATGCCGACAGACGGCGGAAGGGAAGTTTCCACGAAGAAGAAGAAGTCGAGTAAAAACACTGATCAACGTGGTGTGGTATTAATTGATCATCAATTAGAAGGTTTTCTACTCATGTTCCCTACACCTCAGCTTTAGACGTGACCAACACTGCCCCCATATAGCCAGCTGCTGCTACTGCATGATGATAGTTTCAGAGTGAAAACTTAAGGTTTTTGGTATTTTAAAGATCCACACTGACGAAAATGGTGTTTTTAAACACATTTTCTGATGATATATAAAGATAATTAAGCCCAAAACTGAGTATATTTCCTCACATAGCTGGGAATCAGAAGCAGGTTAAAAAAATTAAGGTTGAAAAAGTAAACACTGAGCGGGCCACAAGCTCTCAGCAACGGGAAGGGGAAGTGGGGCGGGGTTGCTACACACCAGTGGGTTCGCCCGCAACTCAGGGGTGAATTTCTAATGAACTCCTGCTGCTCTGCAGAAAATATTTCCTAGAAAATGGCAGATTTTTGGATTTTGGCTGAAAACAGCATCATCATAATCAAAAGACCACACTTTGAAAAACAGATCCAAAGATGATCATTGAGCGGGACTGTAACTCCCTCAGAGTCCATGAATATATATTTATGACAAAATTCTGAAACGAATAAAAGAAACACTTATATTTTTCATGGTTGAAGAGTCGCTGGAAAACAAAACGTTCAAACTGCAAAAAACAGGAGGAATTCGCTTTAGATTTATACGTCCAGCCGTCGCTTATCCAGACTGATGAAGCCCGGTCTCGCCGTTAGATCTTCTAAAGCCACTAATGAAGGAATTCTGTTGCTGCTCTGCGGGTTATCAGCGTTTCCTCTTCCTGCTCTCTGCATTGTTTCTGCAGATTCTGACCCGTTAACGCCTGGCCTGGCCGTGCCTGCCGTCACAGCGGGAACACGGCAACGGGCCGCTGGGAGGAAACGCCGAGACCTTCAGTGTCTAGATGAGGAGGAGGCGGGGCTTATGACTCACTCAGAGATGGTTTCCATTAAGGAACAAAGAGAGAAAGCAGCCGGGCTCAAAAAATTCAGATCTTAAAAGTGCAACATTTTTAAAACTGATTTTGGTTTTCCCAAATTCCTTTCAGAAAACAAATAAAAATATTGAAATTGTCTTCCGTCGATGGAAAATATGTCAACAATCTAGCCAACTGAGCCAGGAGAAGGAAGTTTGAGGTTAAAAATCAAAGCAGACAAAATTTTCAGCAGCAAGGCAGCATTCCACAGCTCTATCTCCACTGCATCTGTGGGAACTCCTGTGTAACGCCCACAGCATAGAAAAACACTGCATTAAGTCCAACTCCAATCATATTTTGATCCATTTTCAAAGCATTCCCACTTGTGTTTTAATCATGATTTTAGCCAAAGTCAATAAACCCGGGCATTTTGCCTACTGTGTTCACACTGGACAAGCAGGAAGAGGCGGCTTCTTCTTGTTCTTTATTTACTGTTTCAGAGCTCACGTGCGCCACCTACAGGTGGAAGACGCTTGGTGCAACATGTCAAACCGGTGCCAATCTGGTGGATCCAGCTCCAGGCTTTTTCCTTTCACAGCTCTATTCCGATATATGAATGTCATAAAATTTCGTCCGGACAAAAAAATGCAATCATCAATTTCTCCTTCATGATCAATTTTCAACAGTTGGTACTTCTGTGAATGAAAAAGGACGCCATCCATACATCACTACCAAATCTGAATCTCAACCCGTTCAAAGTTAAACTGGTTTAACTTGCAGCGCGTGTTGAATGACTGTGAATAGACCCTAAAAAGGTTGTTAGAACGTGCGTAACGACAAGAGTTTAAACACAGAAGTCCGAATAATTTACAGAGACTTTTAATGGAAGTGTCTGCTTGAACATCCATAGCAGAGGGCCGTATGAACGTAGCTTTCCCTTCTGATTTGTGGGCGGGACCGTTGGCATGGAGCAACCCCGCCCCTTTTAACTCAAATCTTAAAAGTTAAGATGTGAGTAAAGATTTGATTCAAATTTCGTAAGGCTGTCAAAAGTATTCATTAAAGCCTAAAATATAATCTAACATTTTATGCTTCAAAACAACAAAAAAATCTTGATTTTCTTTTTTTTTGCACAGACTAACCCATCATTGCAGCTACTGCCCCCTAAAGGTGGGAGACGGCATTGACTCCAGGATAATTTACATTTTCATTTGTGGAAAACAGAGTTTGATCTCAGTAAAAAATCCAATACATCTTCTTATTAGGTTTTGTGGAATATTTTGATTAAATAAAATAAATATTAGTTTATTTGAGGGGGACCTCCTCCTCCCTTAGAGCCGCCCCTGGTTTCTGTCATGACGTTCAGGTTTGAGCACCACGTGCCGCAAACATCACCTTTCTGGGCCAGGTAGTTCATCTGGTGCCTCCTGGTTTGCTTCTCCTGCAGCTCCTGGAGGAAGCTGGAGCCGGAGTTGCTCCTCCCCAGGAAGGCGTCGGACCCGGACGCCTCCGTGGAGCTGTCCCAGCTGTCCGCGCTCCTCCTGCCGCCTCCGCTGTAGGTCTCGTACAGCTCCACCAGCAGCCAGTCCACGATGGAGGTCTTGGGAGGCTTCAGCCCATCCTCCCGGGCTCCGGAGTCACCTGCCACGCTGCTCCTTTGGGTGGCGGTAACGGGGGCCCGCTCCTGCTCTCCCGGAGGTGATGATGTGTCATTCGGTGACTCGGTGGTCCACTTCTGGAAGCCGGAGAAGTCCTCCTTGAGGAGAGAGGCGCCCACAAAAACACCGCTCTCCTCCTCAGAACACAAACCTCCGTCGCATATGTCGACTTCCGAAAGTTCTTCCCTGCTCAGTGTCGACGTCATTTTTTTTCCCAGCGACAACTTTCCGGGTCAAACTCTTTGATTTTGTGGTCGTTTTATACGGAAAATGGTCATTTCTGGGGAAGACGCGGCAGAAGTTAGAAAGTTCTCTTTGAGCGCGTCGAGGAGGATGTTCCTGGAAGAATCCACTGCTCACCTCTCACAGGTGGAATCCTGTCTCACGCGCGGGTTTTGCCTGTCTGAACGTTCGGGGAATTGAAGACCCCGCCCCCCGCTCCAGAACTGCAAAGTGGAACAACCCACTTAAATTTCTAAACGGCTGCCAAACTTTCTTCAGGTGCAGCAGGTGCCTGCGTCAACCAATCGGAGGAACCCGAACAGAAATGGTCCAATGAGCGTCGTTCTTTCATGGTAACAGCTTCGTCGAGTCGGAAATTGACGTTTTTCTTTCAAAATAAAACAAAAATATAGACGTGTATTTTTATTATACACTTTATTTTTTAAGTGAAAATAAAAAAAGGGAAGGGTTTGGCTTACATGATAAAATAATTTAAACAAGTATTTAATCCCACATAACACTAACATTTTATTAAATAAACTGTACACGAGAAAAACAACCAATGAATTAAATTAATTTAAAAGAAACAGCAAAACCAAAAAGGTTTATGGAAACGCAGAGGGTCCAATCTGCACTTTAACTGATAAAGTATAAACACCTCTAATCAGATGTTAAGTACGAGATTATATACAGTAATAGTAATTATGTTAATAAATAAATAAAAGGTGTGGAATTAAATAAACGAGCTTGTTCCTGTTCCCACACCATTTCCAGCATTTTAATCAAACTATTTGATAAACTTAAGTTTAATGGATTCAAATTGACATGCATATACTTATATATAAGTAAAGATATTTATTAATTACTATGTCAAGAGGACGGCATTCTCTTTTTCAATAAATTTATGAAATACTGTTTTAAATAGGTTTGATATATCTATGTATTTTTGATATTTATCTCTTGTTTATTGGTTAAAATAAACCAATTTTTGTCTCTTGTGCAAACTTTTCTAAAATAAAATATCTAATAAACTTGTCAAAAGTGGAACTTCATAATTCATTGAGCCGCTTAAAGAAAATTTAAATAATAAAAACATCTCTTAAAAACTGATAAAGATAAAAAAATCGACAAATTAATATATTTTCATCTGTTCTCGACACAAAAATAATTCTCAACTTGAAATAAATGAAAAATAAATAAAACTTTCATTCTGACTTCCACGGATCAGCTGATCCAGACTTCCGGTAGGAAGGTACCACGTGACCCGCACACACGGAACCCTTCTCGCGCAGGAACTGGGTCGAGCGCTGTTCTGGTTCCCCTCCTCCGGGGCTCGTTAGCTGGATCCAGGCCGCAGTAAAAGCTCCGAACGGACGCGGCCCGACCCGGCGGTTCGTAGGTCGTGATGGGGTTGAAGGGTTCGAGTCTGCCGAGCCTGCTGCTCATCTGCGTCACTCTGTGGACCGAGCCCAACTCCGCGCTGTTCGGCCACGCGAACCGGAGACCCAACATCGTTGTGGTGCTGACAGATGACCTGGACGTCGTCATCGGGGGCCTGGTCAGTGGAGGGAATGTTGCTTTAATTAGGGGCTGTCATCTTCTTGTAGATCCATCAGAACCGATTAAAGCTGACTCAGCACATTCCTGTTTGGACTCGTCATCCGCCAGTCAGTCAGCAGAAACTCCGTGTTTACAGAGGAAGCAGATCCACCAGGAAATGTTGATTAAGTGCCAATAAAAACGGACATTTCCCTCATTGGTTTGGTGAAACAAAAATATTTCAGAAAAATGTCATAATTGGAGTTAATCTGTCATTAACACAATAAAAAAGAACCAGACAAATAAAAGTAACCCCCAATTGACAAACAATGAAATATAATAACGTTATTTCTATATAATAACTGAAATAAAAAACATCAAAAATAACTTAAATATAGGTCAAAGATTTAAAAAAAAATCTTGTCTTAAAAATGTTGCTCAGTTGCATTGAAATAATCTACATGAAAGCTTTTGCTATAAAAACAATCACTTTTAGGGATATTTATCACATTTCTAATTGCTGTTTGGCTACATTTGGTTCTCAAACTAAAGATTTCTTCAAGAGATTTTATTTTATCTCCTAGGAAGCATATTCAATATTTATTTTTTAATCTATTGCGTGTATTTCTGAATGTCGGGTACCAGACAACTGAATTTCTCCCAATGGAATTGAATAAAGGATGATCTATAACCTAAACATGATTTATTGGCAAATATACTTTTGTAAACATTAAAATGACATTTTTTTTGTATTAATAACATAAAAGTGCTTCTGCTGTGAAGTATTTCTTTTTATCTGAAATGAAACAATAAAATAAAGTAAAACAAAGAATGTGCTGCAGATGAAACCCAGAAAATATATGAAGTTTTTGAAAAATATCACATTTGAAAGACTCTAAAAATGATAAAAAAAGGACAAAAGCAGTGCAGACGAGGCGACAAAGTGATGTTCAGTAATGGATTGAGTGTCGTTTGTTCATCAAATCCTTCTTCCAGAATCCTCTGAGCAAAACCAAGAAGCTGGTGGGTGATGCTGGGATGACCTTCACAAACGCAGTAGGTATCTCCATGGAGAACGCCGCCGAACCCTTGTTGTCCACGCCCCGCTGCCCTTTCGCTCCGCTGCCCTCAGTTCGTGGCCAGCCCGCTGTGCTGCCCGAGTCGAGCGAGCATCCTGACGGGGAAATACCCGCACAACCACCACGTGGTCAACAACACGCTGGAGGGAAACTGCAGCAGCCGGGCCTGGCAGAAGAGCGAGGAGCCGCACGCCTTCCCCGCTCTGCTGAAGGCCTACGGAGGCTACCAGACCTTCTTCGCCGGGAAATACCTCAACCAGGTGGGGGCAGAGACCGTCCCACGACAGCGTTAAACTGCCCTTAGATCAGGGGGGTCAAACTCAGTTTCACAGAGGGCCACATCAGCATAGTTGCTGTCCTCAAAGGGTCAGATATAACTCATACATGTAACTAAATGTCATGAAAAATAAATGTAACTACTCCTTAATGTTAAATAACTCATTTTTTATTTATTCTAACTTTTTAAAGTGACAATAGGTGGTAATGAGCACTTAAGGGTTAAGTCGGTGAGACGCAGGCGTGTCGTACAGAGTTTTCCTTTTTTAAACGCCCCAATGTCATAGTTTTGTACTAGAGCGTGGCGTTAGGACGCTGTACCAAAGCATCACCCGTACGTCATTTGCGCGTGCGCTAGGGCTGTACGATATGAGGAAAACTCGCGGTGACAATATAACTTACGATACAAATAGCAGAACAAAAAAAAATCATTTCCATTTCACTGCAACAGTGATACCACACATGCAACAATGGTACGTTCCATTTCCATGGCGTCCCTTGGGGGCGGCGGTTCGAGCCTGAAGGGAACACCGCCCCCAGCTAGGTGATTTGAAGCGACCGCCTCCAATGCAAAAGTCTACGTGAACGCGCGCTAACGTGCGTTTCAGCATTCCGAACTCTCATCTGGGTGTTTCTGAGTTTCTTCTGCTGCTTCACGCCTCCTTCAAAGTCCCGTTTCTGGATCTTTCTGCAGTACGGCCGGGCGGATGCTGGCGGGGTGCAACACGTCCCCCCAGGGTGGAGCTACTGGTTTGCTTTGGTGAGACACACATCGGTTCAAAAACACACTTTAAGTGTAGCGTCAGACTTTTAAACCTCCATGGTTTTATGCCCAAAAGGTTTTTTAATCATCAGAGAGGAGCAGTGAAGCTTGATCTTCATAACTGAATTTTTTTTACGTTTTGTTTTCATGAAGAAGTTCAGCCAAACTCTAAATTTACAACTAATTATCTGTTGAATATAAAATTCTGCAGTTTTCAGGTAAATTGTTCATCTGTTTTGCAACAAATGATGAAGAAGTGATGAGGAAACGAAGAGCAAGAGATGAGGAAAAAATAAGAAATGAAGAGGAAGTGATGAGGAAAAATTAAGAAATGAAGAGGAAGTGATGAGGAAAAAGTGAGGAAATGAAGAGGAAGTGATGAGGAAAAAGTGAGGAAATGAAGAGAAAGTGATGAGGAAAAAGTGAGGAAATGAAGAGGAAGTGATGAGGAAAAAGTGAAGAAATGAAGAGGAAGTGATGAGGAAAAAGTAAGAAATGAAAAGGAAGTGATGAGGGAAAAAGTGAGGAAATGAAGAGGAAGTGATGAGGAAAAAGTGAGGAAATGAAGAGGACGTGATAAGGAAAAAGTGAGGAAATGAAGAGGGAGTGATGAGGAAAAAGTGAGGAAATGAAGAGGAAGTGAGTAGGAAAAAGTGAGGAAATGAAGAGGAAGTGATGAGGAAAAAATGAAGAAATGAAGAGGAAGTGATGAGGAAAAAGTAAGAAATGAAGAGCAAGTGATGAGGAAAAAGTGAGGAAATGAAGAGGAAGTGATGAGGAAAAAAAGAGGAAGTGATGAGGAAAAAGTAAGAAATGAAGAGGAAGTAATGAGGAAAAAGTGAGGAAATGAAGAGGAAGTGATGAGGAAGCCCTCAGAGGTTGACACATCTTTCTAGTTTCAGTATGTCTGTCTGTCAGACTTTGAGGACGTCTGGGAAAAACCCAAACGTGACGGACAATCAAACGCTGATGAAAGAAACCTGGAAATGACCAGTTATCCATGGATAGAATCAGACAAACTGGCCTTCCAGACTGAACGCATTAATGGGGTTGCAGGCTTTAATCTTTAGTCATGAAAGAGCAAACCCAACTGAAGAAATTCTCTTTTCCTTTTATAAGTTTGAAATGATTTTGTGTTTAATTGCTCAAAAAACATTATAAGTGTTTTTTACTAAACAGGGCACATTAACAGGTAACGTAAAGGTAATGCAGACCCCATACGTGGTCATTCAGGTTAACCTCCATTTGCTGAAGGAAACGTTCTGCCTAACAGAGACGGTTTGTCTTTAGGAGAAGAACTCCAAGTACTACAACTACACCATGTCTGTGAACGGGAAGGCTCAGAAACACGGAGCAGACTACAGCAGAGACTACCTGACAGATGTGTTGGTGAGGCGGAGCTGACTCCTTTAAAATCAGTGATGGAAAAAAACAAAGAACCACAACCGCCGAGGCTGAATGTGCCGTTTCCTCCTCTTCCCTCTCAGACAAACGTGTCGTTGGACTTCCTGCAGTACAAATCCAGCTACCAGCCCTTCTTCATGATGGTGTCCACGCCGGCCCCCCACTCCCCCTGGACTGCAGCTCCTCAGTACCAGGACCGCTTCAACGCCACCAAGGCTCCCCGGGAGCCCAACTTCAACATCCACGGAGCGGTGAGGCTTCCCGCTGAACCCCGAAGGCGCCCAGTTATGGCGCCCCGTGAGCTGAATGCTGTCGTTGCAGAACAAACACTGGCTGATCCGGCAGGCCAAGACTCCCATGACCAACTCCTCCATTCAGTTCCTGGATGAGGCCTTCAGGAAAAGGTTCATCTCTTATCCTCTTCTTCAGCCACGTACACACAGCCACGTCCAATGAAAAGTCTATGTGAAGAGACGTTTCAGGCTTCTGCGTTCAAAACCCTCGGGTTCACGCACAGCTACGCTAGTCTCTACAACCGTTTTCAGGCTCTATGTACCACACGAGCAGCCATTGAACGCGCGCTGAAGGTGAAATCAGGTGAACTTTGACCAAACAGGGCTTCAAATTCGGTAGTGACATTTTTAATTCATGGAAGAACCAAACCTTTGAAAATTGATCGTGGAGGAGAAATTATTTAGCGCAGTTTGTGCCCGGCCAGAAAAATATACGACCCCAAATCTTTGGTATATCAGACTAGAGCTGGGAAAGAAAGATTCTGGAGCGAGATTCACCAGATTTCCACCACTTTGACATTTTGCATCGAGCCTCTTCCAACTGTAGGTGGCAGACATGCGCTAGTAAGAAGTACAAGAAAAAGAAGCCCCTCCCTGCTTGTCCAGTGTGAACATCACGAGCTAAATGTGTTTAGGAAGCTGTGTTTAGCGTGTTTGTGAATGTGCGTCAAATGCCTGGTGTGTCCTTAAGTTATAAGTAGATAATTCTTACTCATCTTGTCCTCCAGGTGGCAAACTTTGCTCTCAGTGGACGACCTGGTAGAGAAATTAGTGAAGAGGCTGGAGGTCCAAGGAGAGCTGGACAACACCTATATCTTCTTCACCTCTGATAACGGCTACCACACAGGTATTCGTGTCGCACACACCTTTCTGAAGAAGCTGAAGAGACATAACGAGAACGTCCTCGTCTCGCTCTCAGGTCAGTTCTCCCTGCCGCTGGATAAGAGACAACTCTACGAGTTTGACATCAAGGTTCCCCTCATGGTTCGAGGACCGAACATCAAACCCAACCAGACCAGTCAGGTACAGTCAGGCGCACTTTATGACGTTTCCTGGCGTCCCTTTGAAGGTTCATTGCCCCGTTCCGGGTTTCTAGTCAAACACTACGGCCGCTTTATTTTCTCCAAATATGACGTCGGACCCGCGGAAGACGACGCCTTTTAACGTCGTCCGTCAGTCTGACTCCTGCAGCTCGTTCTCAACTCAAGTCTGTTGACAGATGCTGGTGGCCAACATCGACCTTGGCCCAACCATACTGGACATCGCCGGCTACAACGTCAACAAGACTCAGATGGACGGCATGTCCTTCCTGCCCATCATGGTAAGAGCCCTCCCCAAACGTCTGATTGATAGCTTGATGCTACGTTCGCGTCAACTGTCTCTGTTTTGACGGGCATCGAATTCACTGCTCCACGCCTGTCCAAAGTGAGTTCACGAACCTGTGGGAGGAGCTACCGTCAACTGTGTTTAAGCTCATCGCTACATGACGAAACGAATGACATTGAGAGATTTATTTTGAAGATCTCAACAAAAGCGTTGGTAATCACGTCTCCATGTTTGGGTTCATGACATCATGTAGAGACTCTCTCTATTTTCCCTACTGCAGAAGGGAAAATATAAAATCTAAATATAAAATCAAACTAAAGGACCGGTTTATCATTGTCCTGATGCAAATAAGAAAAATATCCCAACGTTCAAGCGGAGAACGATCAGTGTCTCCTCCACGTTGGCTTTGGACTTTAGCCCGTGACATCATCGTTGTGTCACAAACTACAGCTCGTTCCTGATTGACGTGAATTCTCCTCCAAAGTTCAGATATTTGAAACTCTGGAAACATTGTCTGTACATTAACATCCAAACTGGATGCAAATGGCGTTGGGTGTGAACGCAGCTTCACCATTAAGGACTTGGAGACGGGTTAAACTCTTGTAGTTTTAGGACTTCATATGGGGAAAACTATCATTTTAACTAAAAAAAAACAGTTTTTTTCTGTCTTTAATCATTTTCACCTTTTGGTATGGTTATTTTATCTGTTTTTATGTTAAGCGCTTTTTGTTTTTAACTGAAATGAAAGGCGCTATATAAATAAAGTTTGAGTTGTTTTTGAAATGTGTCAAATATTTAAAAACAGTTCAGAAATGTTCAAATCTGTAAGATTTGGATTCTCTCAATATTTGCTGAGAATCATTTTTAAAACTTTGAAATTTAATGTAATTTGATTTTTTGTCTTTTAGAAGTGACTGTGTTGTAAGTTAGATTTGTCTACTATCACAAATGAATGGACCTTGATTCGTCCATTCATTTCTAATACAGGACACCTCGTCGGGCTTTATTCTTAACTATCGGTCGTCTTTTAAGAACACTTTCAGTTTTCATGCAATGTTTTGATAAATCTGTCAAACTGAGACATTTAAAAAACAAACAAACAATGAAATTGCAGCAGAATTGATATGAAAATATGTCTGAACTTTTTAACGATGAAGGAAACCTCCATGTTTGTCTGACCAGGAGGGGAGGATGAACGCCAGCGGCTGGAGGAGTGACCTTCTGGTGGAGTACGAGGGGGAGGGCAGCGAGGTGTCCGACCCCGCCTGCCCTCTGCTCGGCCCGGGGGTGTCGGTATGAGAACAGACCGAGTTTACGTTCGGCAGGTGTGAGCGCGGCTAAGAGGCGTGTCCTCCTTTAGGAGTGTTTTCCTGACTGCGTGTGCGAGGACTCCTACAACAACACCTACGCTTGTGTGCGCACCGTCGCCCCCTCTGCCGACCTGCAGTACTGCGAGTTTGATGACAACGAGGTACGGAGAGAAGAACGCTCGTACCCCAAATGATGCACCCGGCAGACGGTTGACTGGTCGACTCCGCCCCCCTCTAGGTTTTCGTAGAAGTCTACAACGTGACCGCAGACCCCTACCAGCTGACCAACATCGCAAAAACCATCGACCAGGAAGTCCTGGAGAAGATGAACCACCGGCTGATGATGCTGCAGTCCTGCTCCGGACAGACGTGCCGAACGCCGGGCGTGTACGACCCGAGGTCGGTTCACAGAAACCCCGCCCCCCTGACGGATCTGCATACTCAAATCCAAACAGGAAACTACCCAACCTGTGACTTTTTCTTTTTTCTCTCCTCACAGGTACAAGTTTGACCCCCGACAGCTGTTCCCCCCCCACAGCTGGAAGCCGAGCAGACTCAGACAGAGGGTGAAATGAGGAAGAGTCCGGATGGAGGAGGAAGAGGAGCGGAGATGTTGCTTCAGCTCGCTGTGAGATGATCCAGCCGCTTAGTTGATGAAGGGATCAGGTTGGGAGGGGGGGGGGGGGTCACTGTAGAGCCCCTTCCTGCTTGGGTCTAGATCAGGAAGATTGTAAATGTAAGAGGAAGAGGAAGAGTCCTTATCTCCTCCTGCTCCTCCGTCATGGAGGCTGGAGTCCACCAGCTCTCACTTCAGCTACAAAAACCGGAGATTTTCCTTCAACAAGCCACAAAACATCCAGAAAAATAGATAAGATTAATCCTAATCTGACAGGAATCCCAAAAGGACAGACACCACATCGTCTGATCTCAGAGGCGACAAAAAAAGACCTTTATGCCAGGTTTTCATTTGGCGCAGAGTTGTTTTTCCGGCTGAACTTCGGGGTTAGATAAATGTCAAAATGACACGCATCCACATGAACACACCATAAAAAAAAAATTTAGATTTACGTTTGAAAGATTTCTATGAAAAATACACCACTGACAACATGGATTCATTATGAGGCCGGTTCATTAAACTAGAATGAAACTTTATTGATCCGACAACAGAAAAACTGACTTGTTAACACACTTCTGTTGGAAAAGAATTACAGATAATAATAACAGCGATCTTCGGCGGCGATTTGTTGTTGCTAAGCGACAGCAGCAGATCATGGGCCTGCAGGCTGTTTCTGACCTAGAAGTAATGATCTATGATCTTTTTTACAAACAATATCTGATTCATACTCAGAAATGCAGTTTTGATCCTATTTTCTCTATACACGTCCTCCATCGTCAGAAAAATGCTACAAGACGACGTTAAAAACGGCATTTTTCATCAGAGAGGGTCTTTAAACACAGTCTGTTTAAAACCACTGCTATTTGTGACAATGATCTACACAACAAAACATTAATTAGTGCTAGAAAATCAAAATACTAAAGTTGTTTATTATAAACTGTTCATCAGCGCCTGATCTCTCCATCTACAGTCAGTGCATGCAGACTTTTAGGTTATAAATGCCTGTGATGCACTTTTGACAGTGATCCACCGTGGAAAATCAAAGAAAACCTGTCAAACGTAAAACCAAATGCTGTATTTTTGTTCCAAAGTGTGCACAACTTTGTCCAACTGTATATTTTGACAGGAATCTAACCCCATACTGAAAGATTCTGATCTTTCCAACATCCTGATGCTGGTGTGTTTGCAGGCGTTTGATGGGAAAGATGCTGTTTACCAACCTACAAACACGGCGAAAGCGTCTGCTACTTCCTGTTTCCTGTCATCCATCCTGCAAAGACAAACGTTCATCAAATGATTGGAAAACGGGAAGATTTGACTATCTTCACCCAAAAACTAAAAATGTAAAGAAAGAATAAACAAACAAGACTTTTTAAAACTCAAACAAAAAACCTTCACATTTCAATGGATTTTGTCTAAATTCTCTTTATTTCATCACACAAAAAGATCAGAACTTTTTCCTCCGATGAAGGTCATCTGGAGACGAAGCAGGTTGGAAAGTTTTGTAACAAAAGTTTGTCTGACTGATTTCAAAGCTCCGCTGATTATTTCATAAACGCTCTGCTTTGATTATACACAAAATATGAAGAAAAAACTAAAGCCAGTGTAGATTTAGAAAAACATTTCTGTTCAATGTCTTTATTAATCTGAGTTTTATTTTATTAACAGAGATTTTCTTTATCTTTTGAGGGATATTTCATCTTAACAGCTGCTGTAAAAATATTGTTTTGAATAGAAAACATTCCTTCATAGACGACTCAAAGTCAGAAAGAATCCCGTTTTCCTGCTGCTGCTCCTCTTGGATGTTCCTCCTCCTGATGTTTGTCACGACTAACTTCTCACCTGAAACCACAGCAGGACCGCCGATCGGTCCTCTTCCTGTCACTGATGCACTTTTCATTCTGTCAGTTTGGTTTCTGACACTTTATTGAAATGGTTTTGGGCTTGTTTTTGTCTAATAAATGTATTTTTATGGTGTCACCTCAGAGCATCTGTCTTTTTTTGTGTTGATCAAATCCATTTTCTCATTTAAATAGAGAAAAAAATAAAAAACACTAAATTATTCAGGAGAAACCCTTCTTTTGGCTAAAATAAACACCAATTGTATATTTAATCTGTCAAATTTTGATCCATTTAAAAACATTCCCAGCCGCTTTTGATTCGAATGAAGCCGTTTTCATCCGAAAATCTAAAAACCTGTGTCGTTTTCCAGGACTTGGTTTCTGCAGAGCGGCAGTCCTTTATTAGAGATTTACCTCTGGGTTGTGGGCGGGACCGCTCCCCTTCCCGTTGCTGAGAGCTCTCCGTTTTCACTCCCTCCCTCTAGCTTACAGCCCCTCGCACTCCCTAGCTAACATTTGCTGTTGGAGCAACGTTCCAGCCGTACGGCTTGGAGCCAGATTCCAGAGCAGACGAGGAAAGCCGTCTACAAGCGGAAGCATGCGAAGAAAAACATGTTTTTTCCAACTGTTCTGCTTCTGATTCACAAGGAATTTAATAAAGAAATGAAATTTCAATCCTAATTTTCTTTAGAAATGTCCTCCATCATCAGAAGAATGAGAGTGGGTCTTTAATTAGTTGGTTTTCCCTCTAAAATTAGTTCCGAGTCAACTAATCTGTTAGTTTTCTTAATAATTTGTCATTTCCGGGGGTGTTAGCACTAATAACGTTTAAACACAAAAGACGAAACAGCCTAATGGATTCTGTTCTTAGCTCCTGGTACGGCGGCCCTGAAGGTTCAAAACACATCAACAAATCACTCAAAACATTTTAAAGATCACGACAGCAATTTAAAAAATGACATTTTCCAAAATCAAAACAGAAATCGCAGAAACACGATTCTGAAAGAAAAAAATTCAAAGAAAAACTATTTCCAGAAATCAAACCAAAATGTTCGAAAACAAAAAAATGTTTCATTTCATATCTTCAGAATTGTGTTTTGGTTTCTGGATTTTGTTTTGTTGCCAAAAATAAAATATTGTCTGTTATTTGTTTTGCTGTTTTAATTTGCGATCTCTTCTTGATGTGCTTTGCACCTTCAGGGCCACCGTATTCTTTCAAACATTTTCCTTTGAGATTCAAATTTAAAACTGCAGGAAATCCTAGAACGCTCTGTTCTTCAGTCAATCGGCTGCTTGGTTGAACGTTGCAGACGTCGATTAAAAAGAGACAGAGTCTGAATTCCTTTGCCCCCCAGGAGTTCTCCTCCTCCCACCTCCTTCGCTGCTCGTTTCTCAGGGATCGCTCTCCCAGCTCTCCAGGACGGCCAGGAACGGCAGGTCGGTGCTGCCCAGGTAGGTTCTGCCTCGGTGCTGGAAGACGTCGCTGATGGCCCAGGTGAGCCGGCCCTCCGGGTCGTGAAGGGAGCCCACGATGCGGCCGTCCAGGCCCAGCTCCAGAACCAGGGCGTAGCGCGGCAGCAGGAAGTTGTACCAGCTGAGAGGAACCACCTACGACACAAACACATCTGCTCTCACTTCAGCCTGAAACTCAGCTTCACAGGAGAAATACTGACTGACTCAGAGGAGCAGTGCATCATGGGAAAGCAGAGAAATCTGCAATAAAAACTTCATGTTTAGGTTTAATTCTTAATTAATGTTTTATCTTAAAAACCTGTTGGAAATATTCTTTTAGCTAAAAAAATATATATTTAATTTAAATAAGTAAGCCACACATACAAAGCTTGTTGTTTGAAAACAAATGCTTTAAAAACAGAAAAAAATGTAGATTTTTCAGATGTGATACTCAAATTTTGTTTAATGTTTAAGATAAATTCATCCTTAAATCTCCTGGTTTTTTTTTTTAATATACTTTTATTATTTTAGGATACAAAGAAATAAAAATATCTTGATCTCAATAAATTTTTTCATATAAAATATAAATTAAGTTTAAATAGGAAAATAACTTTTCTATTTAAAGAAACAAAAGTCTCAAAGAATTGAATTTTCATTTTGAGTCATGAACTCTCCACAATCCTCTTAACTAAAAGCTAAAAGTTTTTTTTGTATTACTTGTCAATTATTTTGCATCTTTCACGTCCAAACATTGAGTGACCTCGTCTCTTCCTTCGGTTTTCCGGCTGGTTTGAGTTTTGAGCGCGGCTCTTAACCAGCTATAAAAAGAGCGTCACCCCTCCTTTTACCGTAAACGCCGGCGTGCTCACTGACCTTGGCCAGAAAACGTTTGACAGCAGGATACGGAGCGATGGCGTCCAGGAAGGGCGGCGTGAGCCTGCGGAAGCGAGGCGTCGTTATGCCGACCAGGAAGGTCCCGTGGTCGCTGAGGCGGATGTTGTCAGGGTAACCGATCATGTTGTCCAGGACGACTTCCCCGGTGCCGGCCTTTTGACCCTTTAGCCAAAACCTGCCGGGAGACAGAGCCCGTCAAGCTACGTTCACTCGCCACGTTCACTCGCCACGCCCACTGGCTGTATATAAGAGCGTGATGTCACTCACAGAAACGTCCAGCTCCAAACAGATTTTTTTTTTTTTTTGTGATCCGGACGTCGCCATGTTGGATCCAGATGTCCATGGCAACCACTCTCACCAATCAGGAGTGAGCGTGTTGGAAGGCCACACCCCTACCACTTGGAGCGGGCTACACAAACTTTTAATCCGACTGCCTTCTCTACTCTTTACGTAGTGGCGTTCGCCATTTCTAGTGCTGTCTGAATCTACAATTCCAAAATCCGGTACCCTAGAAATTTCCCAGAAGTCTCTGAGAAAAACCAGTGTGCATCGATGCTCGCTAGATTGGCGAACATAGACCACAATGCATTGCGTTTGACCAATTTGCGGGAAAAAAAAGTATTTTTTTTAATAAGCCATCAGCGTTTTCATCTATAGAACTCCACCTGCTTTTAATCCAGGCATCTGATTGGTCGGTTTAAAACTTAAACTACAGAGAAAATATGAAAAAATTAGGATTATCATTTATTAAAAAAAAGGTATCAGAGCAAGAATTGTTAGCCTGACTGAGTAACAGCTGTTTAGTTTTCTATACAAGTCTGTGGGATTTTGGCTTCTTAGAACCAGCGGGTACTTCCTGTTTGGAATGCCAGGGGGGAGGGGCGACTCAGTCCAGTTCTCCGATACAGTCAAGGGTCACAGTTCAGCTTTTAGGGGCAGAAGTTCTGTGTTTACCTGTGAATGCGTCCGATGCTGGTCTCGGCCAGCAGCAGGAAGTCCTCGTCGGGCGACAGGGCGATGCCGTTGGGCATGTAGAGCGAGTCCAGCAGCACCGACACGCCTCCAGACCGAGGATCGTAGGAGAGGAGCCGACCCAGACTGTTCAGCTCGATCACCTGAGAGCAGCACAAGTCTCATTCTGTAGTTTTCCTGTTAAAGACTCGTCATCAGCTGGTTGGTTTCTGGGTTTGTTTAAAGCAACCAGGAGCCTCCAAGACCACACCTGAACCTGATCTCCTTAACTCATCCAGACTCACTGAGACGGTTTTCAAGCTGGAAGTTTTCCAGGAACTCGGAAGTCCCCGTCCCACGTTCCCCTGTCCTCTGCTAAAGTGTGGGAGGAGCTCAGGTTTCAGCAGCAGCTCTGAACTGACTCTTTCAGCAGCAGCTGGAGGTTTTCAAGTCCTCGTGTTTGATAGAAGCGTGTGGTTGTCAAGCAGCACAGGAACAAACACCCTCAGGGTAACAGGGATCGGATTATAACTCCATAATGGAGTCTCTACGAACACAGACAGAAGGTCTGGGTTCTTTTAACAACTCAACTCCCAAACTGAAGAACCAGAACAACTGAAAAATATAAGAACACATGAGCCGTAATCTGTTTGGAGCATGTTAGACGTAGAGTTGCGTGACTTTCTCAGTGAAGCCCAACAGCGGGACGGTTCAGCTTTGAAGGTGTCAGAATCAACTGCTTGATCCCAAAACCCAAACTCCAGATGAGCAGAGAACCGAGAGCAAAAAAGACGAGTTTTCACACAGACAGAACAAAAGTTTAATTCCTTCCTCAGATTTGGACCAGAACTGCTGCCCAGGTTCTTCGTCCTCAGATTAGTCCAAATGCAAAGAAACCACAAAGTTGCCCCCTACAGGATACTTTTATCAGTTCCCAGAACAGAAACAAAACAAAGTGGTCTCCGAACAATCAAGGCCATGACCAGCACAAGAGCGCCTCAACAAGACGTCTTCAGCAGAAGAACAACCACCAGAACCTCAAATACTCAGATGGGGGCTGAAGAAACTGGAACCACAAAAGGAAACCACTAAACCTCTACGGACAGAAAGAAACAGGATCTCAAAACACAAATTCAATTCAACTTTATTTGTATACAGCACTTTTCCTGCATCTCAAAATATCTAAAACACACCTTAAAAGGTCAGCATGGGGTCATCTGGAGACACTATGCTACGTACGTTTCGTGCTCTACATGTATGTAAAGTTACTTACGTATGTGACTTACGTAAGAAACTTATAAGTAAGTCACATACGTCACATAAATAATGGCAACAAAAAAAAAAACGATAAAAGAAGTAATTTAAAAACAAATATGCCAAATTTTCCAAAAGTGTCTGTTACTCAGCTCATCCCCCAGTATTCCCTCGATTCCAGGATGTCGTCTCCTGTAAATGGCTTTTCACCCAAACTTTCTTCCACGACAAACCAACACAAAACAAAGCTATTATCACTGAAACTACGTGAGCCCTGCTAGATGCTAAAGCAGTGTTTTTCAACCATCTCCCATGGCACACTAGTGTGCCATGGGAGATGGTCAAGTGTGCCGTGGGAAATTGTCCTCATTAACTGATATAAAAACATTTTCCATCTCCAGGATTTCAGCTCTCTGTTCATCCAAACAGGCTCTGATAAAACACTGAGGAGTTAGGAATATAAAAGATCGTAAAATACTTTTTTTTGCGTTTATTTTATTAAAGACATTTTGATAAGAATGACGTACCGCGATTCAGCTGCAGCTCCGGCTGTATTTTGGAAAAGTCCCGCCCCTTTAACTGTCTCCACCAATCATTCTTGGAGGCTTAATCACACGTCATCAGTCTGACCAATCAGAAGTGGTTAAAGTCTTCACTTCCTTGTCACGATTCTGCTCATAAAGTCGCTCAGTTCTAACAAAAATACCAGCTAAAGCTCGTCTTTAGCGGTGTAGCTTTCCACAGAATCCGGTGTCAGACCGTGGAAAAAGTGAACAAAACCCTGAAGCTCCGAAAAGTGATCTCCGGCCGTTTTGTGCACTAAATCTCCCATGATGCATTGGGTTGTGAGAGTGACAGCGCACAAGGAGATCTGTTGTTAAACATCTTGAAACCAACGAACACACATCAAACTGTTTTTAAATCTTCTAACTTAACTTTTATTGCATCTTTTAGTAAAAAAACAGCTGCAGCTTCCAGCTTTTTCTGCAACAATTATCTCAAAAATGCATGTGAGATTGTGGAGGGGCTGTAGATCAATACAGACTATGAGTTTCTCCGCTTTTTTTTTTTTTTAATTTTTGGATCCTGGTGTGCCGCGGGATTTTTTTTAAGGTTAAAGTGTGCCGTGGCTCAGAAAAGGTTGAAAAACACTGGACTAAAGGACCCAGACTTCAGGAATGAAGACTTTTCCAGCTTGAACTAGTTTACTGCAGATGATTGCATCTTTTTTCAGTTGAGGCATTTTGTTTCCCTCTTCCCTTTTTATAGGCGGTGTGGTGCGTGATCGGAGTATTTGGGCGTGTCTGTCCGTCCTCGTCAGGTGGTTCCCGTATGTTAGCGTTATAATGTATTTTCAAAGTCGTGATTTGATTTTAAATAAATCTAAAAAAAAACAAAACCTCCAGTTTGACGTGTCTGCGCCCCCAGCGGCTCGATGAGTCGGTGAAATAGATGGTCCCAGTTTGGGCGGAGATTTCAAGGCCGTTGAGAAAAGCAAAAGGAACTCCATCGGCACCTGAGAAGAAGAGGCCAAAAGTTCAGCACTGCAGCGGCGTTCATGACCCCAGGAGCCACCGCCACCTCACCCTCAGCGTTTGGCCGCAGCAGCGTCTTCTCTCCGGTTTGGGGATCGACGGCGAAAAGCCCTAAGTACGAGTCTGCGACAATCAGCCGATTGTGGCGGTCCATGCGGAGGCCGTGGGGGCGACCGCACACGGGCTCGTAATCCGTGCTGCTCCCTGGAAAGAACGACAGACGTACTTCCTGTTTTCTGCGAACTCCAACTCCCCTTTGTTTCCAGACACATGAATAAGTTTGGATCTTTAACCCTTGTGTCATCCTATGGGGTCCAGATGACCCCACCCTTACTTTGACGTGTTCTCCCTACCATGACAAAGGTGGATAAAGGTGGAGAGGATTTCATGTAATCCATGGACACCAGTGAGGATCACAAATCATTGAAGAAAAAAGGTTCTTCTGGGGTCCAGATGACCCCACTCCCAATGTTAACATGGCAACGTTGGGAGTGGGGTCATCTAGACCCCCACAAGACAGGTATCGGCTTGTTCAGTGCACTGTCTTGTGGGGTCCAGATGACCCTACTCCCAGCGTTAATGTCCCACCTTAACGCTGGGAGTAGGGTCATCTGGACCCCACAAGATACCAAAAGGGTTAAAGACCAACTCTGATGAAAATTGTGTTTTTAACATGTCCATGTGGCATCTTCCTGATGGACATATATAAAGAAGACTAAGATTAAAATTGTATTTCTGAGTATTACAGATGGATGATGGGGAAGGGGGCGGGCTTACTCTAGACCCACAACTCAGAAGTGAGTTTCTAATGACATCCTGCCGCTCTGTAGGAACTATGACCACACGGGTTCTTTTCATTCAAAACAGGCCAAAAGGTGATCAGGGTCGGTCTTCAAGGAACCAAATTGCAGATTTCACTGGCTGACTACAAAACTGGGAATGTGCGGGCGTCCCCAAAAAGAACCAAGCAGAACAAACCACATTCAGGCAGGTTCTGTCCCATCTGCGTGATGAAGGTGAGGTTGTCATCGGGGCTGATCCTCCACAGCTTCCCGTCCACAGTTCCCGTGTAAACGTTGCCTTAAACGCCAAATGGAGAGTCTCTAAACCAGCTAAGGGCAGTTTAACGGTATTTGACAAACAGAGGTTCTCAATCCAGTTCAGACAAGTCGTTGGGGACTCACCGTCCTCATCAGCAGTAAAGGATTCTGGTCCGTGTAGTTTCCCGGTGAACAGCCGGCGCCCCTTCTGGAGGTGGGTGTTCGTGGCCAGTGGCCCCTCCAGAGTGGGCGGGGGCCCCTTCAGGCTGACGGAACAAGGCAAACCCCTTCATCTGCGTATCGGCTGATGACAGAAAGGTGTGAACTCACCTGTGGGGTTTGGGGTCTATGGGAGACGGCAGGAGGTAAACCCCAACAGCCACAGCCAGCAGAGCCGCCAGCAGCGATCTCCTCGCAAAGCTGGCCATGAAGGCACCACGAAAACCTGACATCTTCTGATGCTTTTTTACTGCAGGAAATGAGTTGGAAAAGGTGCATTCAAATACCAACATGTGCGCTGACAGCTGAGGTGACCTTTGACTTCAGTGTGGCAACAAAATGAGCTTTTATTGTGAAAACGGAGAAAACTTATCTGGGAAAGGACAAAACAGCTTTGAGAACACCTAAAAGATTAGTTTGAAAAATGTAATCTCACTTGCAGGTGTTAAAATAAAAATGTAGTTTTGAAAATTCCGTTTGTTATTTGTAGATTTGCAGAGAAATCTGGAAAAATCAAAACCTTCAGGGGTCTGATAAAATAAAAAAAGTTTCTGTTAATTTGAGTTTAAATGACGCAGATTTCTTAATATTATTAAATGTTAAATGTTCAAAAATATTCTGTCCAGAGAGATTTATGAGGCCGTCATGTCATGACTCCTGAAAATCACTTTTTCTGGACCAAAATGGTGCGTTCAAGTACGCATTCAGTTTCCCCGCATTTGTTCAACAGGTGCCGCCTAAAATGAAGAAATAAGGTAAATAAAAGAAAGTTGCTAAAAGTTTCGCGCTTAGTGAGTTTTACACGAACGGAAAAATGTTTAATGGCGCCAGTCGGTTAAATGTCTGACAATTTTTAAATTTAAGACTATCGCAATGAAAATGTCCCCAAAAAAGCGAAGGCGCTTTTGGAGACTTATTTTGTTTTACATAAATATAATTCCGACTTACATGGCGGAGTCATAGGAGCGTCCCTCTTTCTCGGACTGAGCCCGAAGACGGCGATTGTGTGCAAATAAAACCGTAAACCGGCCGGCGCGTGCTCTAGTACTTCCGGCGGAGTGACAAAATAAAAGGAGAACCGAAGAACACCCCGTTTCTTCACTCATATTTATCGTCCGCCATGTTTCTCGAAGGGAAAAAGTTTCAAATGATAAATTTCTGAACTTTATTAAAATTAGAATTATAATTATTTGGCACATATTCTTATTGGTTTCTACACATATCTAAATACACATTGGCTATAAAATAACGCCTGTTTAGATTTCAGACATAAAAATTAGCTATATTTGGAACATACCATTCAGTTTTAATGAAGTCTTTGGGATTTTTCTTCAAAATCAAACTATACGGGGGAAAAACACAATTCAAAGTAGCATTCTACCATCAGCTAGTTTAAAAGCCTGTAATTGTACATTTATAGTTCAATTAAAAGTAACAACACACAATTTCTTTTAAAACAGTACCTCACTTAACTTGGGCTGGTCCAGGATGAATCAACTGTTAACATTTCAGAATGAATAATGACAAAATTACTATTATTACTATTATTATTATTATTGTTGTTATTTAGTACAATTATAACTTTTAGACTTGATTATTAAAAACATTTCTTCACAATCCTTCAAAAATTATCAAACCTCTATGTTTTTCATTGACCTTTTAATCTAAAACACTTTTAAACATTTCTGAACAGTAACTGTATGCAGGTCATGTACAACAAACTAGATGAGAATGTGTAATCCTGCACATTGGATTCTTCAGCGTAAATTAGGTTTAAAGTGGGAGTGGCTGGCTGAACAAAATCAGCTCCGCCCATTTCGACAGTATGCCAAAAAGGGCATTTGGGTGGCAAATTTAGAATTCTGTTTGCTCCGCCCAACCATTTGCCCTTAAAAAAACGTATTTATGATAATTTGGTCTTACATGAGACTTTTACTTTGAAGGCCGTCCTGTGAGTGTTTGGGCTTGAGTGTCTCCCCTTTTTTTGTCTGTGGGTTAGTGTTTTGTTAAGCGTGGGTCAGACAGAGGTCAGGGGGGAGGAGCTCCAGCCCCAAGCAACAGTCCTGCCAACAGGCTGGCTACAACAACACAGCAGAGTTCAGTAAAAACATGACGAATCTTTCCGACTGTTGACACAAAGGAGTAAAAACAGAGAGTTTAGCACGTCTGTCATCATTCTGGAGGGTTTTAAACCTGCAGGAAGAGCCGTTCCACTTCATACCACCAAGGTGACGGCTATGGAGTTCCTGAACACGTTTAAAATCTTCACCTGGCTGGAAAAAACCTTGATCTCAGTCAACCGCAGAGCATCAGAGAAACAACTGTCTTTGTTTTATTATGGTGTCTTAATTACTTGAATGCAAACCTGTGCATTTTTATGATATTATTCATTTTATTTTTAATAGAATGTTTTTAAACGCATACATGTATATTGTTAGGCAACCTTAGTATTCCATATAAGTAAACAAATGGGTAAAATAACTAAATAAAGAAGTGTCATTATCATATTTTTCTTTTTGCTAAAATAAAAGTTTTCAATCCAATGAATCTTTGCGTAGGTTTAAAGCAAACCCATGAAAAAATTTAGGATTTTTTTTTTCCATTAGGAAAAATGAATCAAAAGTTGCGTGATAACAGAGTTAAATGTAAATAGAAAATGTATATATATGCATCTACAGAGCCCCTAAAGGGGCAATCCAGGTAAAAATTTAAAAATTCTGGTTAGTTTTATTTATTTTGTTAACTTTAATGTCTCTTTCGGGGCTCCGTAGACATCATCTCAATCACTAAAAAATAAATGTTTTTACTTCTGTTTAAAAAATAAATAAATAAAATCCAAAAAGCTGTTCACATTTGCTGTTCCTTGTGACATCACAGCGCTGCTATATTTTGCTAAGGCTGTTTTTATCTGAACCTTAGAAATAGGAAATGAAAATAAGATTTCTTTTTCAAATTATGAACAACGGAAATCATTTAAGTAAACTAGTGATTGCATTCTTTAAGTTGAACATTTAAATAAATAAAATAGTTGGGCCACAAACTTAAAGCTTTGAAACTAGAGCAGGAACCTTTTCTAAATACTGCAGCTTTTCTATATAAACTATTTCTACAAACATCACACAGGAAAAAGCTGAATTTCAGGAAGTTTTCCCACAAAAAGATGCTATTTTTTAAATGACAAAAGGTTATAGGTCAATCATATTTACAGTTTAGGCTTTAATGAAGTATTAACAACTTTTAACTTTTGAAACAGTAAATTTTTTTTTAGTAAAAAATGTCATAAAACCTAAATGTTTAACTGGAAAATAAATAAATAATAAAGGTTGGAAACCCTAATAGCAAAATCACCGACTCAATTATTTTTTACATTAAACATTAAAACCATTTATACCATCGGCTCTGCAAACACGGAGAGTCCAGGTTTGCACTGAGAGAATATTTGATGTAGTCAAACAGAAAACAGGAATTGTGAGAATCCCACTTTACTTCTACAACAAAGTAGAAGCGCAATAAAAAGAAAAAGTCTAAATGTTTAATAAAAAAAAATCTGTATTTTGTTGTGAAATCAAAGTTAAAAGAACCAAAATAAACAGTAGTTTGTTGATAACAGCTGATCCTATTTAAATTATTTTTATTTTATTGTTATTTAGACATAATTTTTAATAAGATGAAGACAAAAACAGACAGAAATTCATTTGGTTTTTATTCCAACAAGAAACTGAATTTCTTTAGGGTCGGACATTTGTGAAAATTAAATTTACAAGTTTAAGTATCAATTATTGTAACTTTTACAGGATTGGTTGGAAGCAAATGTTCACAAGTAAATAATTTGTGTTGGGATTCAAAACATTGGGTTAGAATTTTCAGAGAAATTTGTGTCACTGAATTTTTACACAAAAAAATGAGAAGAGTTTCAGCAATAACAGCTCCCCAAGGGCCAAATCCCCTAAGGACACTACATTTCCCATGATGCTACACGATTGTCCTTTAAATCTGCACTTAAGGTTTAAGGCTTTGGTGTTCAACCACCTGGAAAATGCAAATCTTTAAAGCTCTTTGCAAAAACAAAACAAACCCAGTGTTGGATAGAAGAATAAATCTTTAAAAAAAAAAAGAAAAAATCTATAAATAAAACATTTTCAGATTTTCCCTCCAGTGGGAAGAGGCCTCTAGAATACCTTTGCACCAGGCAAGACCACAAAAATATCTTTGGTTGTAAAAGCAAAAGGACACAAATGAGGGAAGAGTTGCAGTATTTACACACTAGATGGCGATGTTGCACAGCGGTGCTGCAGCACCGTCAGTCTGACGTCATTCAGCAGCTGCAAACACCAGAAACATTTTAAATGATTGTCAGAATTTTCTTTAAACAAAAAGCTAAAAAAATAGGACAAAAACGTCAATTTTTAGTGTGAAGTGAGAAGCAACAGAACCAAGAGGACCTTCTGCGTGAGCGAGCTACATGTACTACACTCAATCACTTTACAGTTTTGCACCTTCCATTTCACTTTCTGAGATCTTATCTTCAATTTTTTCCCTCCTTTCTTTGTTTTTCCAAAGGTCAAAGCTGCACGTTTGACCTCAGAACAGCTGCAGACAGACGAGTTGAGAGCAACCAAGCGGCCTCGTGTTCCCGCTCCATCAGCACCTCCACAGATCCCGTTCCTTTAAAACCACAAATGCAATAAAGTGGGGATTAATTAAAAAGGGACTGTTGGGTGGAGGACAACCCCCTCATCAGCCCAGAGGCCGCTCGTGAACGTATACTCTTAATGCCGCTCCTCGTCTGCTTCTCTTTCATCTAAACTTCCACTACATACCCCGAACCATCCCGACAACCTCCAAAAACCCGTCCCATGTCACCACAAACCTTTAGTGCTTTGATCATGTGACAGTACCCAACGCCAAAAGGTCATTTTCAGTCACTTTAACCACAAACGTGACGCTCCAGGTTCCTCTGTACCTTCATCTGTGGCTATGTATGGAGTAAGAAGCATACCAAAATCAATGTCCAACAAAAATAACAATACTAAATAAAATATCTATAAAGCCTTTTTTTTTTACGAAGAAAACATTAGGGTAAATATTTCCCTAATTTGCAGCTTATTTAATTTTTCAGTGTATGAAAACATTATGTAAACCCGTCTTCATTCCCCATTCATAAAATGATTTACAAAAAAAAAAGATAATACGACAATAAAACAGTCTTATGTGCTGCTTTAAGCCTGATTTAAAAAAAAAGTCTTGTTGATCTCAAGAATGTAAACAATAAAAGGGAGCACTAATTTTTTTGGTGAAAAAAAAATAATTTTCCAATAGTTACAAGAGGAAAAATTTGATGAAAATAATACAAATATAGAATTTCTGTTTCTTGAGTTTTTAAAAAATGTTTTAAATCTAATATTCTTGTTCACATAACTAAAAGTAAAATTATTTTTAGACTTATAATATATGTTTAATTTATGATAAAGACCAGATAACAAAAGTATATTTTGGCATAATTGGAATTCCATACGATTTAATGAAAACCAGGGAATATAGTGTTGCTTTAAAGAAAATGAGAATAATTTGACATTTCAGGTGTTTTGTTATTTCTGGTCTCATTGTGCAAAACACAAATACATTTTTCTCTGTTTATGATTTAAAACCAGAACTTTTCCTAAGCTGTTGTCTGATTCCCGTTTCTTTCCATCTTGTGGATAAATTGTTCTCCATCTGCTTAAGATAAAATAAAATAAGACTTTTGTAAAAAAAAAAAAAAAAAAACACAAAAAAAGGCTCCACCCACATAAATAAAAAAATCTGTACAGACCTTTAAAACAAACAAATTAAATTAAAACAACCCAACATTTGGCCTCCAGTCTTTCACAAGTTTAAAGTAAAAGAGAAGAAGGAACCAGAAGAAGTGCATAAATTAAACGACAGCAGGACAGAGTGGGAAAGAAAGGAGGGGTGAACAGAGAGGATGGATCCGTTTGGCACAGTGGAGTCAGTCTTTGGCGAAACATCCGTCTGTTCTGCTCATCCGTCCTTCGACGTTCCTCCGTTTCATCCCACCTTCCAGGCACTTCCGCCTCTCCAGCGCTCCCAGATTGAACGGCGCCTCCTCCGACCCCGCAGGGGGCAGCAGTTCGCTTTCGCAGAGGCTAAACTCTGTGCTGCCTGATGGCTTCTTCAAGTCTCTTCCGGTAAAGTGTGTAGCGGCGAATGAGCGCGTCCTTCTGCTCCTGCTCCTCTTTGTTGAGAATCAGCAGGAAGTTTCGCAGCTCCGGGATGGAGAAGGCGTCCCACTGAGGAAGAAAAACAAATATGCATCTGCTTTATCGTCCACAGATGTAAAGAAGATGCTTTTTGGTTCATTGGGGAACAAATATTTGTGTTTAGTTGATCATTTCCGACGCTTTAACCCTTTAACACCGGGGCTGTCGCCGGGGACGGCAAAATAACAAACGCTCTTTGAAGTACTGTGACTCTACGGCGGTTCACAAAATTACTAATAATTCCAATGAACTCTGAAGTTGAAAAAGTGGCTTAATGTTTTTTTTTTTGGTGAACATCGGTGCAAAGCTGCTTTTTTTTGGAGTCAGAATCACGGTATTTACAAAATACGGTTGAAGGGTTACAGTTGTTCAAAAAACACACGAGCTAAAGATGTTGAGAGGTTCAAATTGAGGTCACTCAAATGTAGCCGTTTGTTATTATAATTTACACCCTTTCAACTATTATTTTTGACATAACAGGAAAGACGAGCACAAAGATCAAAAGAGAACCACAAAAGCATGAAAGTGATGCAAAAGAAACAAGAGAAAGAAGGCTAGCGCTAGCAAACAAGGGGACAGAATATGAAAAACAAAAAAATAAAGTATAGAAAAAAAATTTAAAAGAGAGAGAGAGAGACAGAGAGAGAGAGAGAAGGGCTTGGTTAGGTTTTAGACATTAACCAAGGTTTCCCCCCCCCCAAAACGTCGGGTTCGTGTTACCATGACTTCTCCGGTCTGCTGCTCCCTCAGAACCAAGCTGAGCGAGTCCTGGTCCGGTCCGGCCAACAGACGGAGATACAGCGGACACTCGGCCTCCGCCAGCTTACACACATACACTGCAACACAAACGCACACACCAGCCGATCAGACCAAAGAAACAGCGCTGGGAAAAAAGTTCAGTTGAGATCATCAATAAAAGGGAATGTGACAAGAATAAAACTAAACGGTCTTCCCAAAAATGTCATTTGTGAAAGGAACAAACAATCCAAACTGACGCGATCTGATAAACGTTTATTATTTTACTATCCGTAACATTTTAACGCGTAAACTAAAAGCTTTGTAAACTGTGCAGCTGAAGTATTATTACAGTTATATCTGTGATTTGGAGAATCTTTTACAAAAAAGGAAAATAACATTCGCAGCAGAAATATTAATTTAAAAGAATTGTTTTCAGATGAACAACTTTCAAAATAAAAGCTCAATCCAAAAATGTTTTTTTTTTTTTAAACTAAAAATATTTTTTCTCCCTACTAATCATATTCAGTCACTGGATTTTTTTTTATCCTCCTGGATCTTCAAAACTTCAAGTTTGACGTTTCTCCATACCCAGAACCAGGTTCTTTCACCAACACTCCACTCTCCACATAGAAGGCAGAACATATCCCAGCATGCATCTGCTGTCAGGCGTCTGTCTAGACGTTTTATTAGCAGACTGTCTTCAGAATTTACTACAAACCAAAACCAGAAACCACAAACAAAAGCCTGAAAGAGTCCAGATTCAGGTCCGGGATGGAGGCTGACAGACGGTCGGCTCACGCGGGTTTCACAGATCTGGTATGACAGAACCGCACACGCCAACAGCTGCTCATTCTCTGGGCTGTATTTATACACTCGCGGTGTGTGTTTCTCTGTGTGTGCTGTTGTGGGGGGAGCTCTGTGGCATCTGACGAGGGGGAGCGGCCCCCCACCCAAACACAAGAAGGCCATCAGTGCTGTGTCAGCCAAAAAGCAAACAGACACAAAAACCCACGCAGACAGGCAGGCACAAAGACAGAAACACACACGCGCGCACACACACACACACACACACACACACACACACACACACAGTCTTACCTTGCTCTTCCCTTCGGCAGCGTTTGTAGAGCGCGTACTTCGCCGGGTTGTCGACCACTTTAAACTTCCCTAAAAGAGCGCCGACCACCTGAAAAAAACAATTTAGGATGTTAGTTTGACGTCTGCTGGTTCTCTTAGTTTTTACTCAATCTGACCAAAAAGTTTACTTATTTAAATAAAAACACAAAACACTAAAATTACTACAATCTCAACATCTACAACCAGTTTCAGTTCAAATAAGCTGATTGGAGTTCATTCGATCATAAAAACAAAAACCATTGAGGAACTTTTGTAGGAAATAATCCAGATTTTACGACCAAAATGAACCAAAACTGTGTTTTTAAATCGTTTTAGGACCACAATCCAAAATAAATGTAGTATGACACACTGTATTTTCCTTTCATCTAAAGATACTCTAAAAGAATAAAATAATATTTTGGTTAAGATGTTTTCCTCGTCAACTTTTTAAATTGATAAACCAAAGTGAAAATAATACTAATTATTAAGAAGAGTATATATTTTTTTATAAGGCCACACTGATGCCGTTTGTTGGGTTCCAGCCTCTATAAAATGACGAGTTTCCCACCTGTCTGGCTGTGTGATTGGAGCTGATGTGCAGGATCATGTTGACTTCTTGTGGGAGGTAGAAGGCCTCCTCAGCCACCGTAGCCCCTTTATGCCCCCCCCTCACCGTCACGGGCCGCCTCAGGTCCATCAGGACTTTGATGAACCCGGTGTACTCGCCGTGGGATCCCTGAGAAAGACGGTTCAAACCTTTGCTTATGACGATGGTTTCGGTTGTTTTGAACGCATCTTTATGCGATTTTTCAAAACCAATACCAGACAAAACAAAATAACATACCGGTAATTAAAATAACACAATAACAACATAACACAAAATAACACAATAACAACACCAACGNAATGAAGACCCCTTTAAGCAAGCAGAGTTCAAACCCTCAACTTCTCCTGAGGTTACATGGTGCCGCTCCGGCCTGCATCTATCCAGAGGCTTCAGAGCCGCAGGAACCCTTATATGGAGAACAAACGGCGAGCTGGAGGAGCGTGGCAGCAGGAACACACAGACACTGGTTAATGGTCCATTTAGAGGTTTACAGTTCAGAGCGGACAGGAATGCCGGCATGGCAGAGAGCGTGTGTAAACACATGATCCCAATCCAACGTTTAATCCACTTCTGACATCTTTTCTTT